>OX365956.1:3286983-4776983 GCA_947247005.1 Spisula solida | reverse complement strand
GTGTCGTTTTGACCATTACCTTGTGAAACCATGGAACGTGTAGGTTTCACAGGGTAATGGAAAAATCGGTAAAACTACTGAAAAAGGTATTATATTCCACGGAAAGCAAATACTTTTCCCCTGAGCGTGGCGTTTATTTTATAGAAATCGATGAAGAAATAAAATACTTATGGCTATATTTGTGTTCAAATGTTTACAAATTTCTACTTGTAACTGTAGTCAAAAGCCACGTGGTATTGCTACACTGTATGAACACCACGGTTGTTATCTCATATTCAAATCTACGACACGCTGAATTAGTTCAACGCGTCAGTTTTTTATTTTTATTATATATCATATGATTTCAAAAATTAAATTTGCTTTTGCACATTGAAGCATATCTCATTGACATGAGTTCGTATTGATAATAAAAATAATGTTTCCACTTGATTGCGTACTAGCATCATCCGTGTGTATCAGATACATCTTATGCCAGTGTAGCAATACCACGTGACTTTTGGCTACAGGTTCAAGACGAAATTTGCATCACTTCGAAAACAAAAATAGCCATAAGTATTTTATTTCTTCATCGATTTCTATAAATTATAGGCCACGGTAAGGGGACAATTATTTGCTTTCCATGAAATATAAGACCCTTTTCAGGAGCTGTGCCGTTTTGCACCCTGTGAAACATTGGACAATACAAATTGCAAATTTCGTCTTGGACATGTAGCTAAAAGTCACGTGGTATCGATACGTTGTTATGGGGTTGACTGAATATTTTACATTGATCGAAGAAAATGACATCATCGCCGATGAACTAACTATAATTGTATCCCTTAGAACGTTACTATCAATTACTAAATGAAGGCCAATTTCCAAGACTAGACTTGACAGAGAATACAAAGTTAGCATCAACAGTTGAATACATGTCACATACATATCTGGCAAGATTTTTACTCCATTTCTAAGCATTGTTTTCCAACTTGTCTTAATTTCAAATTGTATTGGTAACACGTTTAGCTCGTCCGACTAGCTTAGTTATATAAATTGTGACTGCTCGGGTATTTCTGTCGATTGCGACCTTACTTCAGTTATGTCCGATGTTGTCGATTGGCACCGCTGATCGAGTGTTAGAAACATTTGCCTATGAACGCATTCAAACATTTGGTACAACATATAAAGTGTGCATGCTCCTTAATATTCAGAAACGATAAATATAGCGGATTGTGTGTTTGTTTTTGTATTGCAATTTATCGCGCTAGAGTTATACTAGTTAAATCTATTTATATAAGGTCTATGATCGACAAGTGTCTTGTATACGTTGAGTATGTTACCACAATATCTGACAAGATCTCTTACTATATCAATCCCAATCATGAATAGTTTGATATATATCTATTCTAGATTGATTGGAGCGATTAGAACTACAATAGAACCAAGGCTTAGGATATGTAAACTATTAAAATATTTGGTTAACACCTTTGAGTCGTACAGAGACTTAAGTCTTCCCGTCATTAAACTAGTAATCGGCTTAGGAACATATAACCGAAGTCGGACGTGTATAGACAAATGTAAATATTTTTACCACAAGATGAATTTGTATAAATATGTTATTGATACATTAATGTTTTTGGTCGATTTGTCCGTTTGTATTGACCATACATTGACCATACATACTGGTTTAATACATGTATACGAAATTTGATAATTTCTCATTTTACGGGATAGTTTTTGAAAACTTGAAAATTAGCATAATCTGAACTTTGATCGAAATATTTGCATATTAAACATATATTTCAAGGATTATTGATTGAATGTATAGAAAATATACAAACTGGTACTGACGTTTTTACATGCTAACTTAAACACATGTGGATTATGTAATCATCTTGCAAGGTCATTGAGATAGCCCAGTTGGTAAAGGGCTTGAATGCCAATCTAAAGGTCGTGGGTTCGAACAAGGACAGTCGTAATATGATCATCGCTATCAAATTCATGCATTTTCTATATGGAAAAATTCTCAAATGTATGAGTTAGTCCTGCCATGGGCTGGTATTTATAAAGCACATTAAGGAAAACTTAAATATTTTGACTTAATTAAGTTAAAAACAAAGAATAACCCATGTGTTCTTAGTGAACATTGTAGCTCTTTACATAATGCTTCTAAACTAAAATTGATAATCTTGATTTTCCCTTTTAGCTGATACACTTAAGGACACTTAAAGATTGTAAGAAAATTCTAAGTTTTCCCTTTTGGTGCTTTGTAAGTAAATACCAGCGCTAATGAGATAAAAATGGGTGGTCTTTGCAGACAGGGTTGGAAGGGTTCGTACGCAGTTGATGCAAACTTGTCTTAAAAGCACCATAGATATAGGGAAGTACGTGAACAAGATGTATATGCATTATACTGGAATATGAACACCGACTTAGCCACGATTTGCGTAAGAAATATAAACACAAAAGTCGCACGGATAGTACTCGTTCTCGACTTAAGCATCCAAGATGTTACGTTAAAATTGGTCAAGTATTACATTACTATAATTATTACGGTACTTTTTCACTTTTTGTTAAAATATTTATACTTGAGTTCTTAGCCAGCTATGCGTTACACACCACGAAGTATATCCACACTGGCGTATGGCTTTGTTCTTGTGTAATGTTCCTTTAACCATATATTTCCGGAGGAAATGTTGTAAGCATTATCTTGTTGTTAAATGCACACTTGAAGCTTGTTGGTTTCTACATAAAAGTCAGCATTTGAATAGCTTAGTTGACAGTATTATAAAGCATCTGTTCAGATTAAATGTTTACCTTAGTCAGTTGGTTGTCATAGCAACAAAGAAAAAGGAAATCGAAATTACCTTAATACAAGTACATTTTATCGGCTCCATCTCTAAATTTGTCCCCTCCAACTCAGACATTGATTGTAGCGAAATCTCAATTTTGAGTAATTGATTGGGTCGTGAATACATGTTTTTGTCGATGTCTGATAACTGAGCTACGTTTTGTCTATATAGCTTTGGTGGATCTTTTACTTGTTCAGTTGGGCATTGTGACTTGTATGTGTTGTATGTTTTCTTTGCTCGGCTGGTTTAGTTGACTACTGCCTTCTATATCTGACTTAATATTATCGTTTGCTTCGGTTTAGACGCCGTTCTTTTTTTTTCATCAAAACAATATCAACAATGGTACTTGAAAGTTGTGATTTGGGCACCGTATAATCAGTGTACGCTGGTTTAGTGAAGGATTAGTATTTGACTAATCTTATTATACAGGACTTTAACTTTTAAATCCTACATGTTATACTGTGTGTTACAATGTTATTCAATTCTAGCCACGTGTTCAACGTACAGACAGAAGTATTTAACTACTATGTGTGATTGTTTATATTCGTTCAGTTTTTGGAAGGCGTTTAAGCCTCTCATTACTACCATTGCCCATTTCTTAATACAAAATTAACCGCCTTTAGGCTGCTATGTGAATCCGCATTCAAGTAGTTCCAGAAACTGTCAACATTCCCAATACTGCTACATATGTTTCTCCAAATTTTTAACTGATTTAAGCCAATCAGCAACATTTGTTTATTCTAAGATCAAAATTTATTGTGAAACTGTTCGTTAAATTGATATTTTTGCAAAAAAAATCACTACACCGGCCGATACCGAACTTGTTTCATAATACGAAAATGACGTGTTCATCAAATGTCCCGGCTGTAAAGCTATTTTTAGAAACTTCAGACTACGGTCAAGTGATGGTTTTATCAATGAATCGTATACGGTCTGCAAAGTACTGTTATGCAACCATATGGTGTCGCTGTACTAGCTAGCCGCTTTCTATAGACTGTCTCACGCTGTGAGGTAAGTGGTTACAAGACGGTACTGTATAACTGATAAATAGGCGCGTAGTATTATTTTAAAGCCACTTTTGATATACGCATTTAATACACGTATTACATATAAATTAATATGCACATTTTAACAATTATTTAGATACCCAACATGCCTATATAGTCACGTATGCCTATTTTGACATTCAAGACAAGATCGGCAGTAAGAAGACGAACATTAAACGTGTAAAGTCGGTTTAAGCTTTAGTAGCAGCAACCAGATCGCCTCCCATAAATACTCTCAGTGCTTTGATTTAACAATGGAGTGGTTACAAAACAAATATAGCTACATGTACGAGGGTTATTTCAATAAATTTTCAGACTGTGTTCATAATTTTAATACACATAGAAATAAAACTGCATTACATTAAACTACAGCCTTTTGGACATAAGTGCAGAAATGATTGCACAAAACAAACATACCACCTTACCGCGACCACCACACAGGGCTATCTACGAGGGTTGATCGGGAAGTTCGTATAATTTTGTTGTGAAGCGTGTTGTTTTGCTCATAAGGAATAATAAATAATACCATAACAATATTGTATGCATTATCAAACTCTCTTATAAAAATGAAACAAATACATCAAACAGTTTCATAATTACGACGATTTCTAAACATTTCGTATATTGTGACGTCAGCGACGTCATTGACGTTTTGCTGTTGTTCAAATGGTAAGCCCGGAATGTCTCCGACTAATTGTATCTGTCGCATGTTCATTACCTTGAGAAACTTCACATACATGATGAAACTTGAATGTTTTCCAATGTCGACGAAGAACCTCCCATACCCAAGAAATAAATCAGAATATGTTGCATGACCTCGCTGGAAAGGAAATTACTAAAACCAGTATTTAACATCAAACACAAACCCAGCAACTGGCTCACTTATACGACGTACATATCGCTGGCTTAGAATTAGAAGTTCGTATGTATCATATCAATATTTTGAGAAAACAAGAAAAAAACTGTCGGAAAACTAGTCTTTACTTTTGAAAAAACAAGCTTTTTAAACTTCAGTTTGGTCAATATGACCACTTCCTGTTTTCATGAAAAAATGCTCATTAGAAGCGCCTTGAGATGCAGATTTCAAATATGCATGAGTCTTATAAGATCGTTAGTATTACTTACGACCTTTTAATGCTAAGTCAGCGATATTCCGTCTTAGTGCGGAAATTTATAAATGCAATGTATATATGGGGAAATAACATTCAATCGAAAGTCCGCATTCATTGATATGTTTTCTTTAATTCCTGTTCATTCATACGTTTTTCATGGATGATAAAACTGGAAAATAAACGATTACTGTGTGACTATTCACCTTCTTGATTCGGCTCACTGCTTTTGATCAAATATTGATCTTACTGAAAATGCATCACATTGATTATTTTATTTACACTGATACATACGTGTAAAAAGAATCGTATTCATACACTGTTATCATTCATCGTTAAACTTCAAAGCCATTTTTAAGGATGGTGCAATAAGAGCGGTTTATCATCGACAATATAATTAACAGTACACAACTCCTGTTGTAACATCTAATAGAGCTGTCGTTGAGACACAACTCCTTTTGTAACATGTTATAGGTTTGTCCATGAGATACAATCCCTGTTGTAACATTTTATCGAGATGTCGTTGAGACACAACTCCTGTTGTAACATGCTATATGATGTCGTCGAGACACAACTTTTGCTGTAACATCTTATAGAGTTATTGTTGAGATAAAACGTAATTTGTAACATACTTTAATTGTAGTTGTCGTCGAGACACAATTCATTTTGTATCATACTATAGGATTGCCGTCGATATAGTTCATATGACGTAACACACGAGACTAGGTACAACGATATTCTTTATTACTTCAATTTCATAAAAACGTATAAAAGAAAATTAATGAGCTACATGATAATATTATCGCATTTAAATAACCTTCGTTATATTTTTGGCAGTCATTTGTCTTTCTCGGAATGCGGGATCGTTACACAAATGTTCATACCCATTAGCCTAGTGAAATGGAATAAAACTCTGACGAATACGGACGATAACAGAAAGCGGATTTATTCCGCTACTATTCATAAGATTTATGCATAATGTTTATGCCGTAAATCAGGTTTATATTTTAGTCACCACAATGAACATTCAGGAATTAAGGTGACGAAATTTTAAATGGGGCTATATTAATATATATTCGACAATTAGGTGGCCGCATTGTTTTGCACCATTTTCGTACAGAGTTTTATGATGATATTTAATGCTAAGAGGGTAAAAAACGATACGAACATGTTCACATAAATGTTCCCTAACAGTTTCTTTCAAATGATATCACCTTGTTATGCAACTATGCATTGTATGTTATGCAATAAATCAGGTTTATATTTTAGTCACCACAATGAACATTCAGGAATCGCGGTGACGAAATTTTAAATGGGGCTATATTAATATATATTCGACACTTAGATGGCCGCATTGTTTTGCACCATTTTCTTACATATTGTTATGATATTTAATGCTAAGAGGTAAAAACGATACGAACATGTTCACATAACTGTTACTTGACAGTTTCCTTGAAACTATCTCACAACAAGACTTTGATATGTAACTATGCATATGCATGTTGTATGCCGTAAATCAGGTTTATATTTTAGTCACCACAATGCTATTTATGGGTAATGCTCCATCACCGCATAGCTAACCAGTTTGTCAACACAGTATCCACAAACATGCATTTAAAATCCTTGACACGTTGAATGAATTCAAATAGAATCATTTACATATTATTATATTTAACCATATATGCTATGAGCCTAGGTATGTGTGCGTGTGTAAATGCTTAAACGATCACGTCATAATTATACTGAATTTAGGCTTTATTCTGTATTACCTGTACCTCTTTTGGATTAGTATATGACTTTATGAACTGACACTGTGTATAAAGTTCTTGGCTTTCATAAATAAAGCCCTTTTTCAACTTCAATCTGTGTCGTTTTGTATTTTAACATACTAGCTTCACCAGTCACCATCACCACAAGGACTATAAACGGCTTTACTAGCGCCTATGCCTCTCACTACGCTAATGGAATATATATCCGCATTTCGCCTATTCGTGATATCGTCTGAAGCGCCAATGTAGACGCCGGTGCACGCGAGAATAATCAACATCGCCCGGACTGACTCATGTGGTCGATCGCTTACAGACTCCACCCTGAAACGGGGTTTGCGGTCTCAAACTCATACCACGAAATACCAAAGTGTCCAATATCCATAGCACGCGCTGTTTGTGGCTCCCTTGTTTGGTGTTTAACGCAGAAGAGTAACTCCTGGATTGGCTGTCCCAAAGTTAGTCTCCATATAACTGACATTACTGTCGGATTTGCATTTAAACTCATTTAATATTGGAAGTGTAACCTATGCACCAAAGTCGGAGAAGTTTACAGGCATAGTGATAGATTTGCCATAGCGATAACTTGGTGTTATTTTGGAAATCTGACGACAAACTTTCACAAAAAGATTATAATAAGTCAGACAGGGAAGGCAGCACTCAACTTAACCAGCGTAGCACAGAAAACATTAAAAACACACAAAGCACAATGCCCAACTAAACAAGCGCAGATCCACCCAAGTCCAAGCTGCCGAAAAGTATAATAAATTATAACTAGCTGAATGACCAAGTAAAAAGGTTCAGCAAACAACCCAAACTTGGCATTTTTAAAGAGACCGAAACTAGTTTTGCACGTTCTTGTTTAAAGTACAACGCATAAGCTCCGTACCTTAGCATAACATTTTGTGATTTGCACTTTTGATACGAAAAGCATACAACAAATTTTGTTTCTGTAAGAACGCTATAATGTTTGTATTGCTCGTCCCAATTTTATCAAAATCCATCAATTATTAAAAAAAGTTGCAAGCAAGAATGTTACATGAGTAGAGGCCTTTTGTTGACAAATACGGCTTTGAACCATAGCCTTTGATCACGTGTGTTGTGTTGAAATGAATGTGTTGTGATACATAACCTCGTTGAAATGACAGGGATATGTTTTACTTATCAAAAGATGTGTCATAAATTCTAATATACTAAATATATAAATCAACACGTTTGATATTATCGTATCACAACATGATGGATGCATTTCTTCATCTTTTTATCAGAAGATTTGAATGACTTGGTTTCATTTTTCAACTTTAAATTGCAAACATTACAAGTATATATTAGTAAGAATACTTTATTGAAAATGCTCAGTGTGAACGATTCTAACTGCTGGGACATTCGTGTGTCATATAACCAGATAATGATGAAAACTATTTGCTAGCTCGTCGACTATAATATGATCTTAATTTATTTAATCGAGTATACTGCACATGTTAACCACTTAATCCCCGATTAGATATAAGTTTCTACAAGGTCTTTCCCTGGTCTTTCGCTACGTATTAGGCTCCATGTTGGTCTACCTCTTTTACCTGGTGATGTCCAGTTTATAGCAATTTCGGGGATTCTGTTTTGCTTCTTTCTCATTCCATGCCCAACCCATCTGGAATGTATCCTAGTTTATTTTTGCCCCAATATTTTCTGTAGTAAGCCTATGTTGGTAAGTTTGTTTGGTCACAAGATTGAATCTATTTTTGGTAGGAATACCTTCACTCTCTTGCCTTGGTATCACTTACAATGCTTCGTTAACCTTCAGAAAAACAGGCTTGTCGTTAACCTTTTTGTACTAATGTTAAGATCTACCAGTAGTTGGTGAATGCTACTTATTATTACTTTAATGTGGCCTCCGTAGCTCAATGGTTAGCGCGCTTGTCGTCTAATCTGGCGACCCGGGTTCAAATCCGGGTGGGGGCACACATATATGCCTGCCATATTTCAGCATAAAGCTGACTGGCAAATAAAGGCTATGCTCGGCATTCGGCACTTACCCTGTTAAGAGAGTCAACCTGCTAACAAAAACTTCTCGTTCCAATTGGTGGTCTCTACTAACAGGATTAACTGTATTTTTGTACAGATGTTTAGTTCATTCATTCAAGCTATGAATGCAAGTTCATTTGCACGTCTTATACGCCTGTCTGAATCGCTCATCATATACATTAGGGATGTGATAGTGTATGTCAATTTTCCCTAACGTGCAAACTGCATGGTGGGTGCATGAATGCACATAGCTCACACAAACCAGGATACAAGGAATGTCTTCCATGTCCAAATAACCACATAGAACCCACATAACATAACCGCATGACACATGTTATGTTATTTTCATAATATATACGCGGTATTTAAATGTGTATTTGAAGTTACATTTTGCCAATTATCGTAGCTCGCTCGACATATCAAATTTTGTGAATAGTAATTTGCTTTGCTTGAGCAGAATTGTTGATTTGATTTGAGTTTGTGTATATATTTTGTTATCTACATATGTTTACGTATCTCCGGACTATAGAAGTTTTGTTATAAATAATATCTTGTGAATCACTTCGCACATTTGATATTCCCCGTGTGTAAGCTACATCAACACTTCGATTGTGTTGGCCAACACGATGCAAGGACGAATCGATTATTTTCCAATTTCATCAACATTTCGCTTTTATTCGCATATTACAAACACAATGCAAGTTGTTGAATTCGAAGTATTTTTGACTTAATTAAACCAGATTTTCTCCTAAAGGGGGCGTTACTTTTTCATTTCTCAAATACCTATAAATCAAGCACGGTGTTTATTCTGGCCATAAAACTGGTAAAAGAATTTAATAATGGACATTGCAAGGTTAGGTTTTATTACTTAAATTACTCCATAAAACATTAATGCTTGCATTTATGATGTGTTAAAGGCCGTTGTATAGGGAGGCTGTACAATGCTGTGGGGGTACAAAGTTTAACAAAAATCAATGTTGCAAATATGTGTACATTTTGTATATAAAAAGGTTTTTTCATTACTCATTGTATAAAGGTATTTTATTTTATTGAACACAGTTTCAATCCATTTAAGGAGCCAACCAATAAGGCTAAACACCCTCTTTCTGAGAAAACTGTATTGACTTCCTTAATTGCGTCTGTTGATAATGCAAGGCAAGAGGTCTCGCACATTCAATGTTACAAACTCTAGCTGTTGGTTCATACACTGATCGGATGCGTGCATTAATTCACTCGTGCTACACACTCGTGGTTTACTTACTACGCGTCCAAACACGTGGCTGTGCTTTATTCTACGATAAAACACAGATACATATTCATTATTTCTTAACTTATACTAGCACATTATTGTATCGACAAGTAGCTAGCTTGATAGTAATACATTGTATTCAAAAACATAAGTTTTTTGCCATTTTTGACACATTTAAATTGAACAATTTATATCTGTCTGTAATATCATTTTTATCTATCACTTTGTAACATATAAAATACATGTCATATACATCAAGATAAGTACAGTACGAAACAGCCAAGGCGTAACATGCAATGTTGTTTTTACGCTCAAATAAATTGACAACATATGACAAATAGCTGTTCAGTTTTCGAAACGATATCAGATTTTTGAACAATGTATCATTATTTACGGTCTTTCCATACTGTAAAATTACATATTTTCGTGGGTATTAAATTTCGTGGATTGTGGATTAAAATGCGCATTCGCGGGGTCGTAAATTCGTGGATTATTGAACACGAATGGATAAACCCTTGTTCGATATTCAAGAGGTCGATTTATTATTGCGGGGATAATATTTCGTGGTCGGATTCAACAACGAAATTAACGAAAATTAAACTTCCTCGAAAAATAGTAATTTTACAGTAATATGTTTTGTACGTAACGTTTGTTGGAGTGTTTAAGTAATTGATTATATTTGACAACTGTTTGCCATTAACTGAACGACAAATTGCAATTTACCTGCTTGCTTGTCTCGTATATCGTCGTCGTTTTTAAAATATAAGAATAACAAACCACGACTAATTCTTTGTGAGACTAAGTGTAGATATCGGGTATAATTTTAGCATTTAAGCAACAGTTTACAATTACAATTACGCCACTTTGACCATTATCGATATATTTGTTAGTGCACGTCTTTTGTGTTACCGGACATTTTGCAAAAAATAGTATTTTTCAACATTCCCGGTACAATATGGACGTTTACAGAATAAATTTGATTTACAAAACTGCCTACCATAAGACGCATAAACAAATGGAGGGGACTTACAATTAATGTCGATATAAACATAATGCAGTGTACTTTAATATAATTGTCGTAAAGACAACCGTTCCTGTATTTGTTTCATACCTTATTGTTTATTTGGAATGCATGCTCAGCTCTACTCTGCTCTGATCTACTCTGCATCTGTTTTGCTCTGCTCAGCTCAGCTCTGCTCTGCTCTGTATCTGTTTTGCTCTGCTCTGCTCTGCTCTGCTCTGCCACAATTCCCGTACCTATCGTTGTAAGTACATAAGCATATATATAATACTAGCATTCCAGTAGGTCATCTATACTTGTATTTAAATGTATAAAGACATAGAACATGGGACACCCACAAACAAATCGTCTCGATTTACAAATTTGCAAGGTCAACTTGTTGTCGCTGTAGTCGTTTTAAAACGGAACCAATTTACTATAAATTAAATGAGGTGAAATCGCCGCTAGGCATACGTAATTGCTGTTTTACATACTAAAACCCAGTCGTTAAAACTGGTTAACTTTCGGATGATGAAATATTTTATGGTTCAACGTGGAAAGATCGAAAAGTGCACTAGTCTTGCCCTGTCATTATCATGTCATTTAAACCAGCCATGTTTTGACCTATTGTAAAATAACTAATTTTCGCGGGTTTTAAATTTCGCGAATTTTGGTAAAATTGTAATTTGGTGTTTTTTTTAAATTCGTGGATTGAAAATAGATTCTATTAAAAGAAAAATATCTTGCTTCGTTTTTTTGTGGTCAATTATTCGAGGGGATTTATTTTCGCGATCTAGTTAATCCGCAAAATCAACGAAAATTAATCCACCGCGAATATTAATAATTTAACAGTAAAAAGTGCAAAGGTTGACATTAACAAGACGACTGATAGTGATATACAAGTCAACCCATAAGCGGAATAAGTGAATGAAAACCCCGAGATGAAGCTTGATAAGGGCCAGACCCTTACTCGTTGTTTTAACAATTATATTATACTAGATCTAAATCAAGATGGGAAACGTTTAACCTTTAATTTTGTACGACTTGTGACAGGTTTAACTTATTGGTGGGTTACACGACTCTGTTGCTGTCCGTACTATAAAGACCGAAGCCCCTTAGTCAACATTCCTTTATGTATGTATTGTCCACTTTATAGTAGGAATAGAAAATTACAAACGTATTTGGTCATTGTGCTTTTTTGTGAAACTGTGTGCATTTTGTATGTCCAGCATAAGGCTGCTTTCAAAATAGCATGTACACTGTATATGTGTTGTGGGTTGTCCTTGTGGTGTGTGTCGTCCGTTTGTTATATTCTTGTCATCTGGCTCTTACTCCGGTTTAGTATGACTGACTGAGGCGGCAGACGTTCGGTGCGGGAAGTCGTAATTTTGTAGTTTTGTAGTCTGTGCCTCTTCCGTTTTCATATGTCCTTTTTGTGATTTTCGTGTCCTGTTGGGCATTGTGTCGTGTAATTGAGGTCTTGTGTTGTTTTTATATTTTTTTGTGCTCGGCTTTTTAGTTGAATGCTGCCTTCCCTGTCCGAAAATCTATTGTCTTCTTTATTAGTTTCTCACCAGGTGGTTTTCTGCTGAGTATGGCAGCATTGTGTTTGTAAATACATTTGAACCTTCCAGTAAAAACCACCCATGGTAAACAAACAAAACACTAACAAAGTGGTTTTTGTTAACAGGTTACATATCATTAAAATTATCTGGTGATGATGAGATTAAATCAATGACCTTTGCAGACCTCAGAAAACTATTTTACTGAGATAAATAGAGTGGTAGAATAATTAAATACTAAAACACCGAAATGGACTCCTTCGAAGTCGTGGTTACAATTTTAGGTGTAATATATTTTTAATTGTTGAATGTATTTTTATGAAATTATGTAAACACATCCATAACATATTTATTAAATGTCTGTGAAAATTTAAGGCTAAAGCGTCAAATACTTAAGCAAAGTCTACGATTTACTGGGACAACCCTCGTATATTATATATATACAGTACAACCCTTATAGAACAACACCCTTTTGGGGTTGCAAATATTGGCCGTTGTACAGAGGTTGTTGCTCTACAGAGGTTAAATGTAGAGTAACTATCAGCTTAAAAGTTATAAAGGTTTTGTACATGTAATAGAGAGGTTGTTGCTCTACAGAGGGCCGCTCTGGAGAGGTTGTTGCTCTACAGAGGGCCGGTCTGGAGAGGTTGTTGCTCTACAGAGGGCCGGTCTGGAGAGGTTGCTGCTCTACAGAGGGCCGGTCTGGAGAGGTTGTTGCTCTACAGAGGGCCGGTCTGGAGAGGTTGTTGCTCTACAGAGGGCCGGTCTGGAGAGGTTGTTGCTCTACAGAGGGCCGGTCTGGAGAGGTTGTTGCTCTACAGAGGGCCGGTCTGGAGAGGTTGTTGCTCTACAGAGGGCCGGTCTGGAGAGGTTGTTGTTCTACAGAGGGCCGGTCTGGAGAGGTTGTTGCTCTACAGAGGGCCGGTCTGGAGAGGTTGTTGCTCTACAGAGGGCCGCTCTGGAGAGGTTGTTGCTCTACAGAGGGCCGCTCTGGAGAGGTTGTTGCTCTACAGAGGGCCGGTCTGGAGAGGTTGTAGTGTATACTTACTCAGTTCATGTTTATACATGTTATGTAATGTTCTGGTTATGGGATGTGCTTTAAATATGAGAATGTACTGTATTTGGTAAACAACTAAACATTATCTTTAATTTCTTTGAAATAGACCAATATGGCAGACAGACAACAACAACAGCACAAGACACAACGAATATACACGTGTTTATTTACTAGAAGGACGGAGCAAAAAATAATGAAATATTTGCCATATCTAAAACGTAAATTCCCATAAATGGTAATGAATGTTTTATTCAAGGCTGCTTACAACAATTGCATTGTCATTAGTTTTCGCGTGTCCTAGTTCAGTTGTGAGTTGGGCATTGTGCCTTGTATGTGTTTTTCTCGTTTTTTTTGTTTCTGTGTTCGGCTGGTTAAGTTGAGTGTTGTCTTCCATGTTTTTAGTTAAATAAGTCTCAGTTTCGTTTTTGGAATTCAACGTGTGATGGATAAATGAACATCTAGAACACAAAACAAACGTTTGAAGCAAAAAATTGGCGGTTGTGTAGACATAATTTGTCAAATATGTAAATGATGCTGATGTCGTGTCTAACATGGGAAGTAGAAAGCATTAAAACGCCGAGTAAAGCCTATGTCCCACTGAGCATTTTTTGCCTCGGCGATGTACTCCCGATTTAAATTAATGAGCTGTCAGGTCATCGGGAACAGGTTCCTCATGGAAGTCATGAGACAGTGTATGATATCGGAAGGAATTTTGATGAATTGGGTGGTATCGCAATAAATCGGGAGAACATCGCCGATGTGGAATTCCTCAGTCTTCACCTGAATAAACACAGACCGAGACGTACTTACGAGTGTAACATATCTACGACAATATGTCATAATTATCATGCATAAAGATAATAGAAAAACGGACAGGGAAGGCAGCACTCAACTTAACCAGCCGAGACCAAAACATATAAACAACATCGAATACCACAATTACGGGGCACAATGCCCAACACATAACTGAACAAGAAAATGAAATTAACCGCAAAGCCCAAGTCCATGCCGTCAAAAAGCAAAATGACATAGTTCCAGCAATAAAAAATTTGAATCACATAGTTTCAACAATAAAAAAGCTGAATGACGTATTTTAAGCAAATAAAAAAGTTGAATTACCTATTTCAAGCAAAAATAAAGTTGAATGACCTAGTCAACAGTAAAAATGGCTGAAATGCATAGTTTTAGCTGTCTAAAATTTCGTGGCAGAACAAAATTCTCGCGAGGTTTAGACTTTCCCGTCTACGTAGGTCTAAATAAATATTATCATTATAGACCATGAAAAAGTAATAATCCTGAACGCACCGGAAAAAGGACGAAAATAGAAGCTCTACTATAGAAAGTCTACTCCCAGTATCAATTTCATAAAATAAAACGGGATGTTTTGACTTGTGATAATCCCACTGCATACGAATTACAAGTATAGTCCAGTTAGGATATTGTGACAGTGACATTGCAGTTTATGTGTACGCAAAAAATCACAGCCATTGTCTAAACAGGTAGAGCGAAGTTTAGTATGTAACTTTAGCATTCAAATTATAGTTGTTTGTACAGTATAAACCTTTATAATTGGTTTTACACGGTAATAGTGGACTCGACCGCTGCGTCATTGGATTTTATCCTGACTGGACTATAATTATGTATTTGCTTTTAGAATACAGCAATATAATAATAATTACAAATAATAATTATAATTATATAAGGGACTTGGAAATAAAGTAGTAATACTATGACAGTATATGTGGCTTAGTTCGCACACTAAAAACGTATGTAATTTATATGCCATCTTACAAGTAACATTTCTGAGCATTGTATTATCAAACACATGTTTGCAAGTGATTCTTACTATATGACAAATTATCTCTTTACGATATAAACTACTTAAACGTAGAGATACCATTATACTACCCGATTAAAGATTATTTATGTTCCAAAAAACGAAAGAAAGGCTTACAGCTTTAGATTTATGATCTAAAACATCTGACATAAAGTATATTTATAAATTCTCGTTAGTAGAGCTCTTAATTTCGTTTTTGCCAAGAATAAAGATATAATCAGAAATGTCATAATATGATATTAGATTACAAGAGTTAGTATGCTATAGGCTGGTGAGAAAATGCGACCGATGTACCTGCCACGGTTTGGTGTTGCAAATGTTTATCTCAAACATAATTTATGAGCATATTTTATTTGTTTTCATTTTAATTCAACGTACAACAAATTAACAAAATTTAATGATGAAATAGTAAGTAAGTGAGTGAGTGAGTGAGTGAGTGAGTGAGTGAGTGAGTGAGTGAGTGAGTGAGTGAGTGAGTGAGTGAGTGAGTGAGTGAGTGAGTGAGTGAGTGAGTGAGTGAGTGAGTGAGTGAGTGAGTGAGTGAGTGAGTGAGTGAGTGAGTGAGTGAGTGAGTGAGTGAGTGAGTGAGTGAGTGAGTGAGTGAGTGAGTGAGTGAGTGAGTGAGTGAGTGAGTGAGTGAGTGAGTGAGTGAGTGAGTGAGTGAGTGAGTGAGTGAGTGAGTGAGTGAGTGAGTGAGTGAGTGAGTGAGTGAGTGAGTGAGTGAGTGAGTGAGTGAGTGAGTGAGTGAGTGAGTGAGTGAGTGAGTGAGTGAGTGAGTGAGTGAGTGAGTGAGTGAGTGAGTGAGTGAGTGAGTGAGTGAGTGAGTGAGTGAGTGAGTGAGTGAGTGAGTGAGTGAGTGAGTGAGTGAGTGAGTGAGTGAGTGAGTGAGTGAGTGAGTGAGTGAGTGAGTGAGTGAGTGAGTGAGTGAGTGAGTGAGTGAGTGAGTGAGTGAGTGAGTGAGTGAGTGAGTGAGTGAGTGAGTGAGTGAGTGAGTGAGTGAGTGAGTGAGTGAGTGAGTGAGTGAGTGAGTGAGTGAGTGAGTGAGTGAGTGAGTGAGTGAGTGAGTGAGTGAGTGAGTGAGTAAGTGAGTGAGTAAGTAACGTCTTTATTTAACGAGGCTGACACATTCGGTTTCCCGATCTCCATGTGGGCCTCAAGTGACAATCTGTGACAATGAAACAGTTAAGCAGACGACAGAAAACGTATCTAAGATAAAGTTCAAATACTGCAAAGCCACGCAGAAGCGACGGCAGCGCAAGAGTCAGACATATAACGAACCATTCATATCACCAAAAAAAGATATTTTAAGCAAGCCTTTATACTCACCTTGCAATGGATGACGTACTGTGAACTTTCAAGTTGTCCATAGTTAACCATTAAGCCCCTAGTAGATCATGTTTTTTTACATTTCAGATAGCAGCCATATAACGGACGGAAATACCAAGCTCATCTTAGCGTTACTATGGCAACTTGTATTACGTTACCAGATAGGATTGTCAAACTTCCAAAACAGAAGCTGGTTATTGGCATGGTTACAAGCCGTCATTCCGGACTGTCACGTTACTAATCTGACGTCAGACTGGAACTCTGGGATAGCTTTACAGTAAGTTGTTATTTAAAGGAAATGTACCCGTATATATAAGAGAAGTGTCAATATTTACATACACAATGTTATGTAAACAGGTGACTGACCTAATTTTATTACTCAGAACATTTAACTTGTTATCCTTGAATAGCCTTGCTTGTCTGTTGCCCAATCATAGTTCTTGTTTTAACTAAGCAAAACATTCTTAAAGTGTAGTAACTTAAACACACGAGGATTAATAAGTGACATGTTAAATGTTCTGTACTATATAAAAGTTATATTGTTCTGCAAAACAATGCATTTTAGGTTAGAAATCACCAAATAAATTTGCTCTTAAGTTCAATGTAAAGTTACAATAGTAAGGCCCCATCTTTTAGTCTATGGCCAGCAGGAAAACATATATCATTTTAAAGAAGTACATTAAAGCTTCAAAATAATACAATAAAAAAGGGGGGTCATGTATCTTCTAAGGAAAATCTGTCCATCAAACATGGTCTACCTATTTTTCTACAAATGTCCAGACTGATTCAATCCGGGTTTTACCCTATTCTACTTTCACATTGGTATCAATGTAAGAATACCAAAATATTCCAGAAATTCCAGTTTCACTACATAACATGCATATTTACTCAATTTCATCACTCCAGTGCACACTAGTCAAGAAATATCCCCATTTACAGGCAAGCCAAAGTTTATTTAAGGACTACTTGCGTATCACCATTTGGCCCGCGTAGGCATTTGGTGGTTCTTTACCAAAGTTTCAAGTTTCAAGTTTTATTAGCAAAATCGGCAAATAATATGCCTTTGGCCAATTTACAACAAATATATACAAGTACATATAAGTAATATACAAACACATGGCATAGTATCCAACAGAGATAAATAGCAAATTACGAAGCAACTGCATCAATGGCTACAGAGCGTCTTAACATAGCATTATAGGTAAATTTAGCTATATATTTAATGGTAGTAGTATTATTCGATGACATTAAAAATACAAATTTGTTCAAAGTATTCCATGATCTGGGAATATTATACATAATACGTAAGTCAGAATAAAATGGACAGCATAGCATGAAATGATATTCAGTTTCTATCATATTAGTATTGCATAGTTTACATTTACGGTCAGAGCGGGCAATATTTGTGTATCTACCAACTTCAATTTCGAGAGAGTGTGAGCATAAACGAAACTTTGTTAAAGCTAGCTTGTACTTGTCGTTCATCTTGATATCTAGATATTTTTTAGAGTTATATTGACATTTAAATTGTTTTTAAAAATCCAACTTAGATTGTGAATTAATAGTATCACCTATTACCTATTAACCCATAATATTGTATACAAAAGTTGTACTTTAATATAGAGACTATCGATAGCATATTCCTTATCAAAACAATACCACGTTGATATGATGCTTTTATGCAATTTGTGCGAAAGAAAAAAATTAAATAATGAATACATGTGCAAATATTTTAACTAAATAACATGTAATCCATTATCCGCAAAAATAAACCGCATCAAGACCAATGAGGTTAATTTAGCATAACGAATTGAAAATACAGGTTCACGTCCTAAATCATTTTACATTTGTCCTTCGTGAGAAATTGTTAACTTTTGGCTTGTCAAAATCATTGTCAAAATACTGTCAAATATTTACCGTTCCCATGATAAAACTAGTTAGTTGAACTCATCAACAGATCTGTGAACCAAAACACGATGATTTTATGTATCAAATACAATCGATATGATATATTTAACAAATGCATATTTATGTTACTATTTATTGCTATTATATGTCGCTTTTTCCATATGCACTCTGAGTGCTCTGAGCTCCGCTCTGCTGTTATTTGCAGACTTAACAAAGCACAAAGCAACGTTAATATACTGTAATAAAACACCTTGGACAAGACCTCTCAAAACGTTCCTGTTCTTAACATTTGCTGTAATTTTCACCTCCCTATATCAGCAAACAGATGCGTACATTTGTGTCCTGGATAATACAAAACAGCTGAAATACAGATGCCAATCAAAATATGAACTACAAACGGTTAAAATCTCATGTTTCGTAGCAAATATATGTCAAAATATGTTTGCTATAGTCCAGTCAGGGTAAGAATACAGTGAGGCAGCGGTCGGGTCCACTATTACGGTGTAAAACCAATTATCGAAAGTAGTACCTGCGACCTCCTAATTCTAAAACAGCAAAGTGTAGCCTAGTTTTAGATATGAGTTTGGTAATATTACTTATCAATGTCATTTATTTCTTTCAGTGCATTGTTGGAGTTTTGTAAGCAGGGTTTGAGTCATGATTGGAAACAGTTGAATCCACTCGATAGGTAATGTGTCTTCACTTTTTTAAATCTTGTATTTTAAATTTGATTAAAACTCCGCTGACACATCCGTTGAAAACAATTTAAGATTAGTGACCAAGTGTTTTTTTTTACCTTTTGGACCGTCGGCCCGGGTTTTGTAGACTTGTCTAGTCACTGCATCCTCATTCGCGGGTCCAATATTTTTTTCCCAGGTTAGGGTCCGAACAACTTGTTTCCTCAAGAAGGGGTCCGACCGCCGATTGTTTCCCAGGAAGGAGTCCGATCAGCTTTTTTGCTCGGTAGGACGACAGCTTTTTTTTGTTCGAGTGTAAATATATACATGTATGATAATCACATTTTGCACATTTCCATGAGGGGTCCTGAAACTAGATCCTCGCATGATCACTGGACCGTTGAGTCTTGGAACTACCATTATTCAATGAGTGCCAAACAAAATGGCTATAAAATAAATACCATACTAAACCCGGGGATAACAATTGCGCTAGTCTAAACCGACTATTATTGCACGTTCTATTTCGTGCAATTGTCGTTGCATG
Organism: Spisula solida; assembly: GCA_947247005.1. NCBI lineage: Eukaryota > Metazoa > Mollusca > Bivalvia > Venerida > Mactridae > Spisula > Spisula solida. The sequence goes on along the minus strand of OX365956.1, from coordinate 4,757,052 downwards.
AGTTTATACACTAGCAAACATCAATTTCCCCCAATGTAAACGCTTTTTAAGTTGCATTAATATGAAAGATGATAAACCAGGGATAGTAATATGAGAGGGTCTAACGCACTCAGGGAGCAGACACCGCAAATACTTCATAGACACCAACACCCACGCCACCTACACGAAGATGTGCAAATATTCCGTTTGATTATTCAGCTTTGAGGTGTTAACTTATTTGTATAAATTGAACATAAAATGATGTCATGGTACTTAATGAATGTGAAAGATAGAGTGAGAGTGGCACGTATTATTTTACGGTCTTAACCTGGATAACATCACGAATGAGGTGTCGAGAGTGATTAATATAAAACTTGTTTCTCAATCGACCTTAAATATATTGTTATTTATAAACCTGTTCACAGTGTGGGTGAGAGAGTGTGTAAGCGGCCAGATAGCTCAGTCGGGAGAGCATTCGCCCTTTCAACGAAGGGTCCTGGGTTCGAGATCCGTTCTGGTTGCGCATTATAAATTGACAGGTCGAAGGTCTATAGAAATGTATGAAGCGATTTGGCTATGTAGGAGCACGTGACCAAGTACCAATGTTCGATTGGCTAATGTCTCAGTCTGGCTTACGAATTTAAGGTAGCATTTGGTACCAGACTAATTCATTAATTACTCGACAGAAAACTGACTGTGACGTAAATCTAAATTAAACCGATGGGAAATTCTTAGAGAATCTGATTGCCGAGCACCGAACTTTTCGATAATAATCATCGAAAGTTATAATACATACTATATTAAACGTTTTTTTCTGACGTTGATAAAGCGACTGTGTTCGTGTTATTATCCATTATGCTCTGTTAAACATTCTTTACATAGCAACAATTTTACAAATAAAAATACGTCTGAAATTTATAACACTTAAAGCGTATTTTCTCATTTTTAATGGATAAAAACTGATAAGACGGTAGAAATTCTAAATGTGACTGTAGAGGTAGTCTTATTATTGAGACGGTTTTTTATAAAAAAAAGGTTATGCGCTCGTCTGAGACAGTTGTAGTGCGTGGTCATTATCTGCCTAATTGGCCAATGGCATCCAGTTTTGAGGGAGTGGCCGCCTTATTATGAAGGTGATTTAGTGACGTAATGTTGCTTTATTGTGTTATACCAAATCGGTCCTCTGTCAAATGCAAAGCGATGGCCACAAACCAAGGACATGTGTATACTAATATACCGGGCAAAAATAAGCTCTGTGAAGTTGGCTCGACATCAAAAAATTCATCTACAATCAAATGTCGTTTTGCACTCCATACGACTAAGCGACATTAAAAGATTCGTCAAAAATCGAATGTCCTGAACTTCACGACATACGACATTGGACGACAAAGATTCGTCAAAAATCAAATGTCGTGAATCACGACTAACGACATTGCACGACATTAAAAACATCTAAAATCGAATGTCGTATTGAACAACATACGACATTGCACGACATTCAAAGATTCGTCAAAAATCGAATGTCGTGAACTTCACGACCTACGACATTGGACGACATTAAAAAACATCCAAAATCGAATGCCGTTTTGAACAACATACGACATTGGACGACATTTAAAAATCGTCATAAATTGAATGTCGAGCAAAATAATCATTATATTGTATAGAATATGTTTTTTTTGCCAAGGGTATATTTAAACGTACATTGTATATCATATATGATATGATCTTAGGTTAGAGCCCGCTTCGAATCAGTGCTTACTCTGATTGAGTAAAAAATGTTATAATAATATTTTTGATTAACATATGAAAAGTACACAAACTTGTAAAAAAACTATATCTAGATATGAAAATATTACCATAGTGAGTCCTTAACATGGCTACATGCCAAAACTACACTTTTAAAGATGATCAAAAGAAGATATTTCCCTACCATCTTTACGCATCACAATAAAATCGCAAGATTTCATTCAAGAATTCTTCATGTTTTTACGACGTATGGAGGCATAGGGGCCTAAGAAGCAATAAACCAACCCCACTTCAATTTCGGAGCTACATATTGAAGCAAATAAAATGAAAAGAAAACACAACCCAACTTACTAAACTACGTGTTGATATTGAAGCAAACAAATTGTAATACGCATTTTAGCAAGTGTGGTCTTATGCAATCTGAGAACAAATGCATACTATCTTGCCCCTTGTGACCCCGCTGAAGGGTTTATCAGTTACCTGTAAATTGGCGTCATTGTGTCAACTACGGCATGCCAAATGAATCGCATGATGTTTTTTTCGAATATAAGTTGCACGTTAGATGAAATTCCATAATTGAACCATGTTTTTTTTCATCTTTAATGCTTAAAATGGGCAGGAATATACTTGTTTTCGGATATGTCGAGCATCTGGCTTATCTCGAACATTTGGCTTGTCCCGATGTCATCGAGAGAACGAGGTCTTACTGTATTATAATGTGTTGACCTTGTCAAAGTTTGAATACTATGTATTGAGTTAAACACAAGTTTAGTATCTCTTTAGTAATACACAATGCAGTTTAGTTTATAAAAAATTATTTTAGGTCGATTACGAAACAAGTTTTTACAACTTATGTTAATTACTCTCGACACCTCATTCCTGATGTTATCCATCGCCACCAGGGTATGAGAGAACAGAGAAGCCAGTTTGTCTTTTATGCTGAGCATCTAACAATGGTGTTACTGGTACCATTTTTATTTTCGTCTTGGGTATGACGCGGCCTGTGATCGAACCAGTTACCTCCGAAACGGACGCTCAACCGTTACCCTATCGAGGAGGCGGTTCCCGCATTGCATCATATGCAGACAAAATAAACTGATTTCGTACTACGTAAAATTTGCATATAAATATACTTTAAATATTTATATCACATATATATAAATACATTACAGTTCAACACATTCAACACTCAGTCAGACCCGCCATGAATACTTTCATTCATTCATACACCACATTTCGGGCACATCTTCGTGCCTGCATAATCTCACACTTAGTAAATACGCTCAGCTTGTCAAACCGGTTTCTAGTTTTATTACGAAACCAGTGTTTAAATATAATGAATTCATGTTTGTCGATTCACGAGTAAACGCAGTCGTCTAGAAAGAATCTTGTGTTTAAATGTCGTAAAATTTATGCGACGTTTTACGGCATATGTGTTTTTATAAACGGCGTAACGGGAAATGAACACTAGCGTGAGATTAACATTAATACACGTAAATATTAATTCAAAATGGCTAAATATCAATTAAAAATGGATTTAAACAAACTCCAACATTAAGTTTACTGTAACGACAATAAACTAAGTTCGAAGAAAGCCTGGTTTTGCTTAAGTAGGCTTTGACCCCCCTGCCTCATCGAACACAAAGCCATGTAGTTTGTTTATTATCAATATAATGCTTTGGGTGTGTTGCAATCTTGGGGTGGGCCAGTGGTCCAGTGGTGAGAGCTACTCACTGCTGATCCAAAGGTTGTAGGTATAAAACAGATACAGTAAAGTTCCGCTAATAAGACCACTTTGATTATTTTGAAATCGTGCAGATTTTTGCCAGTTTTAGGTCCCAAAGTATTAAATTTAGAACAAAAAATTCGCTATTAAGACCAACTTTTTGACTGGTCTTATTAGCGGAACTTCACTGTATATCCTTTTGAGTGTTTCCCACCTAACATAACTAAAATTGACTAAAAGTCTTTCGAACGAGACTTTAAAAACCGAGGTATCGTGTATGATGCTTTACATTAGGCACGTAAAAGAACCAGGCTAGGGATGCTTATGGAAATGTGGCATATTCTGTAGGATGGACTATCCCCCAAAAACTAAAATGACTAAAATATTCTGGGGGCCTCGTCCATATAGGTTACCGGTGGCGAGGATAAATAACTGCATATAAATAAAGCAAACTGTGGATGAACCAGCAATTCCTATTTCCTGTGCACTATTTACTCTATTTACTACCACTTGAACACCTCGTGTATCGAATCTTTTTTTGTGTTCAAATTACAATATATATTCGAGCTGTAAATAAATAAATCATTTTGAAATTTGTCCGGGTTTTTGTCAGCTTTTTGGGTCAGAAATGTATCATCGTTTTAACCAGATCTAATGTTGTGTCCATTCAAGTGATACATCTTAAAAGGAGATAATAGTATCTTTTTATAACCTTATTCAAATCTTGACCATCTTACTGCCCGCTGGTCATTGATGACCGTTAGATAAATGCCGTATTTGTATTGTATTGAAATTATAAGCTACCAAAAAATCTTTACTTTTCGTGAGGGTTAAATTTTCCGGTTGATTTCATAATTGGACTTGACCACGAAATATAATACCCACAATTAATCTACCACTGAAATACGGCCACTAATTTACTCTACCATCATTTTGCTATCCACGAATTTCCGACTGCACGAAAAACACATTTTACAAAAATCCTCAAAATTAAATGCCCACGAAAATAAGTGAGTTTACAGTAATGGTATACATCAACAGCGATGGGCTACTCCAAAACTTGTAGCCACCTGTGTGAATTCAACAGCATTCCATAAATAGCAAGCTCAGCATGTTTTTTAAAAGGTGATCTATATGAACCGGGTGGGGTGTTTGCAAATTAACTGATCTGGATTACGTTAAAGATGGGTTTGTCTCTTTCACTGCGGTAAAGGCAACATTATTCCGTTAATGATGCTGTCCAAATTGAAAAGAAAACAATGACAGAATTGAACAACTGTCTGCATTCAATGGAACCAAAACTGTCTTTAAATAATAACCCTATTAAAAGCATACAAGTTGCGGATTTATAGCAGCTATTTATTTTGCTCACTGTGAATATTTATTGACCACGCCCACTTTTTATAGACATGTCGTTTTATGTTAATATTACATAACGATTTGGGTTAAATATAGAGGTAACGTCAAAAGGTGAGACACACTCGAAAACGGTAAAAATCGCAAACGATTTTCTACGATTACTTAATTTATTTTTTTAGTATGAAACAAGATTTGCTAATATATTCAAGGGAAACTGCTTTGACATACGGTCCTGACTCTTGACGTATCACAAATAGATTGTTTGCCCTCTTCTAAAATGATTTCTAATTAGTTATCACAAAACCTGTTTGCAAAGACCACATGTATACAAAGACCAGTATGAAAAAAACCTGTCTCCAAAGACCACATAATATTCCAGATTTGATTTATAATTATGTATAGTTTATATATTACTTGCTTATCTGTTTCTGATTGCGCCTTGGTTTTTTGTCGCTTATTGAAAAACCATGATCCTTGGATTTTGGTGCTTGAAAAACACGAGCCTTGTATTTTGGCGCTTACGACAAACTTGAGCTTTAGGTTTTGGCGCTTATGACAAACGTATTCATTGTTGTTTTCTGTTTTCTATTTGCAGAGTAAACAATTGTCGAGATGCCATGAAACTAGCGAGACAACATTTCGGAATACCTTTAGTTTTACGGCCGGAAGATTTAGCAAACAGTAATCTTGATGAACTTTCGTCTATAACATATCTCTCCTACTTTGCCAAAGTTGGGGCGCCTGGATACAACGCAACATTACAAAGAATTCAACCACTTGTCACAAATTACCCTGTGTTCAATTTTACGGTATGTGATAAAAAAGATTACACCATTCTACATTGATTTTTATTTTTTATTACTGTTCGAAGTATTTGTGTTCTTCTAGCAGTAATAAAGGAAACTATTTTGCATGCGAATCGCTACAAAGTTCATACTTGTGGGCGTAAAAGCATGCCTTTCAACAGCCTGTGTATGCCAAGGCTGAAATCGAGCATGTAAATCCATGGATGGTATTCAATATTGATTTGATTAAATTGGAGGATAAGGATAACCAATAATATCATCTGTTACTGATTTATACTAACCAAGAGTTCAATATGGTGTGATCTGATTGGTTGTCCTTATCTTTAAGTTAAGTAAGATCAATATTGAATACCAACCCAGTACTTGCCTCTACAGTCACACAAGAACATGCTCATCAGCAACTTCTCAAGATGGTGCTACCCCATAGTCGCTGCGTATGTCGGATGCCAACGACTATATTTTTATTTAAATACAATTCCAACTGGTATACGATTGGTCAAAGTTTAATGGTGCTACTAAACAGTATCAAATTTTATTTTCAATACAAATCGTGAATACAACAGTATTATGTTATATTGTATTACAATGTTATTTACATGTATGTTCCAAATCCAACAAGAAATTACTTGGTGGGTGACTTCATTTCTGTAGTTGGGTTGGAAGAACTGAAAAGCGTTTTTCTGAAATGGTCAATTACCAGACCGAGATTGGAACCAGGGACCTCAAGATATGTAATCAAGAGGGTTACCCCACTCGATCGATCGCCTTCAGTGGTCGCACTAGCTTCTGAATATGTAGGGTCATTTTGATACTTTTGATTAAATTTTACCATTTTATAGGCAACCTATCCAAAATTTTAAGAGAAAATGACCTTTCAAACCAAAATATTCAGTGTCAAAATGTTGCTTTTTGGAATAACAAGGAACAAAACCACTTCTCACGAGTCAAATGGAACCTCTGACCGGTATCACCCGAAGGGTACGCAATTGATTGACATTTGGCGTATTGTTTGACCACAGGAATTTGAAATTCCATCAATAAAATATCATAGCAGTTCAGTATTTTAAATACGTATAGAGCGATTTTGAATAGATCGACTGCTATGATCTTTTATGGATATAATTTCAAATTCCTGTGGTTTGACGATGGTGGAATCAAAGCGCTGTATGTAGTGTAGGTTATATTGTAATGAAATGTTGAGTTATGTTACAGACTGACTGGAAAGATGGCCGTGTATTATGTGAACTGGTTCACAGATTTGGTGGACATATACCATCATGGCCTGAAATGACGGGTTCCAATCTACATAGATTAAATCAAGGTCGGTATCAAATATGTTTACAAGTTTGTTGTCTATTTCTTTTATTGTATATCATATTGTGCGATAACTGCAATTCTGCACTTGGAAAGAGTGCACAAACTTAAATGAAAAAAGTGCAATAATAGCACTGCACTTGGAAAAGAGTGCAATAATTACAATACAGCACTAGAGAAAGTGCAATAACTGCAATACTTCACTAGAGAAAGTGCAATAACTGCAATACTTCACTAGAGAAAGTGCAATAACTGCAATACTTCACTAGAGAAAGTGCAATAACTGCAATACTTCACTAGAGAAAGTGCAATAACTACAATACAGCACTAGAGAAAGTGCAATAACTGCAATACTTCACTAGAGAAAGTGCAATAACTGCAATACTTCACTAGAGAAAGTGCAATAACTACAATACAGCACTAGAGAAAGTGCAATAACTGCAATACTTCACTAGAGAAAGTGCAATAACTGCAATACTTCACTAGAGAAAGTGCAATAACTGCAATACTTCACTAGAGAAAGTGCAATAACTACAATGCTGCACTAGTTAAAGTGCATTAACTACAATACTGCACTAGTTAAAGTGCATTAACTACAATACTGCACTAGTTAAAGTGCATTAAGTACAATACTGCACTAGTTAAAGTGCAATAACTACAATACTGCACTAGAGAAAGTGCAATAACTACAATACTGCACTAGAGAAAGTGCATTAACTACAATGATGCACTAGAGAAAGTGCAATAACTACAATACTGCACTAGAGAAAGTGCAATAACTACAATACTGCACTAGAGAAAGTGCATTAACTACAATGATGCACTAGAGAAAGTGTAATAACTACAATACTGCACTAGTTAAAGTGCATTAACTACAATGATGCACTAGAGAAAGTGCAATAACTACATTACTGCACTGGAAAAGTGTGTGCTTACTACAATTCAGAACTCTGGAAGAGTTTAATAACTGCAAGACTGCACTAGTTAAGAACGCGGTAACTGCAATACAGCATAAGGAAAAATACTCCACTAGGAAAGAATGCGATAATTGCAATACTGTACTAGGAATGAATGCGTTATGCATATATGTTTATTGCGATACCTTAGAAACACATTGTTCACGAATAACGACACAAGGAAAAACTTTTACCTTTATAGTTTGAAATGACATATTTCTTCATTTGAATTGAAAAGTAGGGAATTGTGTAATATTATACAAAGTCTCATTGCGTTGTCAGCGCATTCACATGTATGATACATCGTCCGAGTAAACGCGACGTCAGAAATTATTTTTTCAACGCAAGGAATGTTTAAACAATCGTGTCGCATATGTTGATAAAGTCTAGTACATTTCTCATAGAGTTCTATGACTGTCACAGGAGAAACACATTTCTAAAGTGCTTCTATAGGAGTCACACACAGAACTGGGTGCCTGTTAAATCAAACCTTTGAACTGTTGTATCAACATACATCTAATTCTTCACGTGACTCCCATAGACACTCGTCAGAAATCCAACGCTCGTGTAGCAGAGATGAGCCCTTTGGTTCTACATTTAAAAGCAAGCATTTTCTTTACAATTATCACGTCTGTAGCGCAATTTTCTTTGATCATTGTTTCCAACTAAATAAACAACAGTATGTACAGCCTCTCAAGTTTGACCTTCTTTTGGTTGATACATTGGGGCCGATACACAGACATTATCGTCCTTTAAGATAATTATATATACCTTCAACATAACTATTATCGTATAAGTTTTCCCGTCAAATTCGTGGTTGCTCTTGATCCTGATACCATTTTTGAATTTAAACCAACGTATTTAAGATCCTCGCTTAATCTCGTCAAACCATGGCTTTTTATCCCCCTCCATTGACAGTCACAGCACTTGGTCATTTACGACTGTAGCAATTGACCAGTGGTTGGTCAATAAAAATCGCTCTACTTAAATACTAGCATTTGTTATTTACTGGTCAGTGCAGACATCTCTCCGCTTAATTTTGTTATTTGAAAGTTATTTGTCGAAGGATGTTGGTCGGAAATTTCAAGTGAATTTATTGGAATATGTAACCATTGGCTTTAATTTATCACAAAAAAGTTTATAATTCTATTATTGGTCAGCTGTGTCGTTTTAATTGGCAACAAGTGGCTGGTTAATTGATCACGCTGTCGAGTTCAGAATATTTCTCTAGAGGGATCGCTCTGAACGGAATTAGAGAGGGATCATTCTGAGAAGGGGTCTCGCTGAAAGTTGTTTGACAGAAGGGACACTGACTGTCCTGAGAGAGGGGTCACCTGATAGCGATAGATAAAGGGATCACTATAAGTCTCTCTGAAAAGTTTCAAAAGGGGTCACCACTCTGAAGTGACGACGTGAAAGATCGCATTGGGTCTCTCTGAAAGTCTGCAATAGGGGTCACGAGAAAGGTCACGTTGGATGTTTCTGATAGCTGCAATAGGGGTCACGCTGAAGGGGCTGTACTGTTATTAACGTTACACATGCGCCGGCCACACCTTACTACTATACCAACCAGGTACAATAACATGATGTATATCTAATTGTTGAAAGACAAAACTGATGACACAATCTTAAAAAAAGTTTAATAGTATTCGCTAATGTCTGAACCCAGCCGGAACGGAAAGTTAGTTCATCAATTGTATTGTAACGTTTTTATCATCGACATTTTGTTACGTATTGTCTAGCGGCGATTTATGAAGTGAAAATGTGAATTTATTTTTTCATCAACTAGTTATCGAAATATCACTGCAAAGTTATTTCTTGTCAAACAAGTTGTTTGTTATTTCGGAGGTGTGTTTCGTATTTCGGATGGATTACTAAGGCGTAAATACAATGGGTACAGTGTGAAATTTGTAGCACGTATTTTAGCCTTCGCAAGTTGCGGACACGATGCTGTGTTATTTAAGTAATCCAAGCTAAATATGCACTGAAAATTAATACGATTAATTAAATGCATTGTACTTAAGTTTACGTTCGTCGTAAAAGTTTGTGAATACCTGTGTAAAATTATTCAACCTGTCGGCTTAGGCATAATATTTGGATAACTCAACATAGCGTGCGTTGTGCTGCATACAGGTCATTAGAACTATAGTGTTTCTCTAAAAAATCGTGCACTTATCTCTGTGTCACAACACATGCACCGTTATTTTATTGTTTTATCTTAATTTTTATTACCGTTCGTTAATTGAATAAACGTGGGTGCGTACCAAGTTAGATTTCTATACCATATGTGAATGTATTGTTGCAACTATGTACTAAATAGTGATACAGACGTTTTAAACTACGGATTAACGTACGATTAAATACGCGATATATGTGTGTTTGCTATATATTGGAAATTATCATTTCGTTAACTAATTAATTTATTAATTAATTGAAAACAAAATGGAGGTTAAAGAAAATCTTCAAATGGATTACCAGACTTATATGCATACTGAATTAACCTCTTATACGATTGAATCAACTGAATTTCAACATGACGTCAAAACGTCGACGTCATCAACGTCATTTCCAAGCGAAATGCACGTGCTCTCTCCAGAGACTAGCCAGCACCATGTGATGCACGTACAATCTGTGCAGCCCGTGCTACAGGATTTAAGGGACGTGTATGATGCTGACAAAGATTCAGATAATACATTAAGTCAGAAAACGTCATTGTTGAAGGTAATGTGTTAAGAAATTGTACATGTAGAACTGCCAAATCATTTTAATTCGCAAGAGATGATATTTTCGTGTATCTCGCGGTAAAAATAAATTGCACTAAAATGTACACCATACAGGCATACACTATTGTTAATCGTTGTTCATAACGAAAAGAAATGACCATAAACTTAATTCAGTATAAACTGCGTTTGGTTGTAGGCCTACTTGCGTGGCTTAGGGCGTCAACAGTTTTGTAGTTGCATCTCTAAAATAAACAGCCGTACGCTGGTATGGCCATGAAACTCATCAGCAATAGTTGGAGAACGCGGAGTTTTGCAGTTTTGCACTCCCGGGTACATTTAAGCAGAAACCATGTTTAGAATAAGTATGGCCTTGGAATGGGCTTCTGGTTGTATGGGATAATTGTTTTTTTATTATTTAAAATTTGTGTTATTCCTTGATTTAAAATTCGCGAAAACGGCTATATTGTCGTTACCGTGAATGTTCATCTCAGCCAATTAGAATGGTTAAGCAGTACTCTATATTAGTCTTTGACTAGTTGACGAGTAATGATGTATTGTTGAAGGTTATATCCGCAGACAAAGTTTGAAAGTTTTTTATACAATTCATTAAACAATCGTCGCATTTTCTGCATCCTATGAATAATTACTTGGATTATTTCTTTTTTGTTATATTTATTAAAATTTTGGATTCTTACAAATTTTGTAATTGCACGAAAGAATACCAGATTTTCAATTTACCAACACGTACATTATTCAGATTGCGTATCGTTCTATCATTTATTTTCGTCACGCCAAAATGATACATAACAGTTCCTAGTTTTAATGACACTTTGTATAAAATTAACAATGTTGATTTACAATTACTATGGCAACGCGAGCTTAAGCCAACATAAATATATTCGTTTTACGGCACACTTCGTATTTTAATTAGATCTACAATGTATCATCTAAAGTGGCTTGGAGAATTTTATAATAAAAGCATTTTACATAATGCTGAGTCAGGACTTTTTTCACCTGTACAAAAAGAAAAAAAGTGTAAAATTTATATATAATTTAATACATGTATAAATTTTACACAAAAAATGTTTTACTTTTTACTCAGTTACCTATATTGAATTGATAAAGAGTAAAAAGATAATTATTTTATTTGTGAACTTTAAATTTATTGCTATATACATTTTACAAAAAAAAATGTTTTTCTTTTTTTCTTTATCAATGCTGCAGTTACCTGTGTACAAATGCTCGTCGTTTTCAAACTTTGTCTGTGTATATAATTTTTCGCAATGCATCAACGTCCAGGGGTGGTAGTCAATATTGATCTTATTTATTTGGAGAATAAGGATAGCCAATCATATCGCCTGTTACTGACCAAGAGTTTAATATGGTGTGATCAGATTGGTTGTCCTTATCCTTAAGTCTCGGAAGATCAATACTGAATACGAGCCCATGGCGACTATTTATGTATATATATTATTATATGTTATTTCACCAACGTAATACACGTTTTTAGGGGTTTTCGGGGCTTCCAAGATCGGTGTTGAGCAGCTTCTTACACCGGAAGTGCTTGGAGAGGATACTTCGGAACACCTCGGCATCATGGCGTACGCTGCTCGATTCTTTCGTCTTACAAGTGGCGTAATAACTTATGAACATACTTACAAGGAGGCGAAGGTAATATGGGACCCTATTCGCATAATAAACCTAAGTTTGAAACACAGACTTATTGTTGCACGTTTCACTCAGATTTGTCACCGTATGTTTTGTCTATATAAATATCTGAACATTAATCTAAAGATCTAAATTTTAAGATGGGTCGTCATGGATACGCCATGCTGATTCTATTTACCCCATAAAAGGATGTGATTCACGTGAATTACGTGTCGTGAATCACGTGGCTTGTGTAACCCACTAATAAAGTTGAAATAAGGTCGAATTGAATTGCAAATTGGAGACGAGACATAAAATAAATGAGATACATATCACAGTTATCACTACGCCAGGCGATAAATCTTTTGAAAAAAAGTATACGAAGTATAAAATATCGTTTGTTAAAGGTTTTATATTTCATGGTGTGTTTTTTCGGGCGTGAATAATGCTTTCACGACGACTAGCAACATAAATAAAGAATAAGCAATTCATAAAAATATGGTGTAAGTTGGATAGTAGTATTCACCATAGGTGCTTGGCATGTGGATACCACCCCTATGGTTCCCTCTACAACCCAACAACAACAACAAAAAACAATATTTTTTCAGATATCTATAGATCTCTATCAAGACTGCCCCTAGATCCGTCACAATCGTTCAAAATATATAGCACGGAGAATTTGACATGATCCTGACCTTTATACAGGAATATATTAAAAGGTTATTGCGTTGAATATATAAATTTCCGCGAGCAATTCGTGTAATACCGGTGCTTTAGATTTGTGTTGGTTTTACACCTCGAGCGTCTTCGTGAAACTCCCCGCTTATGAAAACATACAACCGGGGTTATAAATATAGACAATAAATCAGCTGTGAAATTATGCTAATAGAAGTTCGAGCGTTGTGTCAAATTCTCAGGACTATACCTGTGGTTGCTTGAACGTCTCATTTAAATCCCCGTCAATTTTCGTAAACTTGCATTCTTAGTTAGTAGGAAGGTTAATACTAGACACCACAATAAATGTGCCGATATGACTGTACACACTAAAACTACTAGAAAACCATTAAAAATACCTCAATACTATACCGCCGATTGGAACATGGACATTGTTAGAAGAATTATGCAGATCTGAAAAAAAAATGTTGTTGTTGGGTTGTATACATAGGTAACAGTTTCATTAATAAAGCGTGAACAAAACAAAAACAATGTTTATAAAATTTATAGTATCTAAGATATCATAAATTTTATAAAAAAAATATTTTTTTGATTAAAACTTTACTCTTTATTAATGATACAGTTACCTGTGGTTGTAGAGGGAACCATGTGGGTCATATCAACATGCCAAGCACCTTTGGTAAACACATGTACATGTAGCCTATTCAATTCATCTACCACCTGTTTCAACAAATTATGTTTTGCTTTGATCAGCATTTCGTGAAGAAAAATAGAAATATGCAAATCTGGGATATTTTTACTAAATACGAGGGGTGATATTTCACTTTCAAGATTTTAAGTTTTCTTCATCTTGAATACTTGATTTCAACTTTCGCGATTTCAACTTCTCAAAATTCAAGATTTCAACTTCACTAAATCAAGATTTAACCAGATAAATTTTATTTCACGATGTCGAGAAATATTAAATCGTGATTATCACCCCTTAAGCACTGCACATCGTGGCTGCCGGGTCGTGTGAGCTCGGCCATTTCCGTTTGTCTCCGGTGAATATACATTGTAATGCAGAAAGTCCGAGGTGACCCAAATGCTTGGCTGCCAACGTCGACTAGACATTGTGTAACAGCCAAATTGCAACTCAATGATCAGTGAACGTACACTCGGATGAACGGAACGTGTCTGAAATTAAACTTTAAATTGGTAATTTCACAATCGTTCTAGTCATTCTTGAACATTCCGCGGGAAGGGTCATATGCACATGCTTTCAAATTTTCTGAGTCAAAATTATCTGAGTGTACCATATAAAGAGAGAAGGTTGTGCAGCGGCCATGTTGAGCCGCAACGGATATGACGTTTCCAAAGTTGGTACCCTGTTTTTCTACAGTTGTCACAGTAAACACGGATAACAGTTCCTGTAACGTCATATCCGATAATTCTCAGATAATTTGAAACCATGTGTCTATGGGTGGGGTGACCAAGTTATAAACCCGTTACTTACACAGATTTTTGCTGTTCGAATACGTGCCCGACGTTGTTATGTTTATGTCTTAAGGATAACCTTGCTCACCCGGTCGATGCAACCTCTATGCTCAAATTTCGTTACAAACCTCCATAAATCAGAGTGAAACTTACTGTAGCAAAACGTTGTTTATATTATGATCGAGTGAACATGGTAGTTCATGTAATTAAATGTGTTTAAGCGTTAAGACTTTGAAGAATAGTGACTTAGCGTAATGACATATTGCTGCGGTATACACTGACATTATATGACATCGTATGCATGTATATTACACAATTTAGTTTTATGATGGTCGATTGATTTGCTTAACTCCTACGGTGAAGAGTACAATGCTGTCCCCCAGTCGGCCCTAGTGCAATTTCACACTGCTGCCAAAAGGATAATATTAAGTCAGACAAGGAAGACAGCACTCAGCTTAACCAGCCGGGCACAGACAACATAAAACAACAAACAAGGCACAATGCCCACATGAACTTGCCGAGCACTGAAAACATAAAAACATACAATTTAAAATTAGTAAATCGTTTGTCTTCATATATGGCTCTCATCATGTTTAATGCATAAATGAATTTCATTTACAATATTTCTGTACTCAGTAACCACATGTTCATATATGCACATAGCCTTGATTGACACGCAGAGTAGGTTTTATCACAGGTAAATGTATCATTGATAAAGATTTTCACTTTTTTTTCAGAAATTGATAAATAGTCGAAAAGATGTATAAAAAATTACCCAAAAAAATAATTTTGTAGGATTTATCATTGATAAAGAATTTCTTTTTTTTCAGAAATTAATAAATAGTCGAAAAGATGTGTGTATTTTTTACAAAAACAAATAATTCTGTTTTTACTATTTTTCATTAATTCAGTTACCTGTGGGGTTTAGCTCGTCAAAACAAAACAACATCACATGATGCCTTCCGGGTTTTAGCAAATACTTTGAATTTAATGACATCTGTATTTATATAATTACTTTTCATGCATCACATGAGACGGTCGCCCTGTCTTGCATTTTTACTACCTCCCTCTCTTCAATTATATCAATTAATCGTAAAAAATTAATCAAAGGGAGGGAATTCATTTTATATAAAGATAATAAAAAGGCAGACAAATAGCGCTTTCCCGAAACTAGGTGACCTCCCTTGGTAAATCCTCGATAACGTCCCTTGATTTTCAATAAATCTACTTCCGGGGTGTCCTGATAAGATCAGTATATAGTAACAGAGTACAAAATCCAGTTATGTAGTATGTTGAAAGTAGTTTATCTTTACAAAAGTGTTCATGTTTGTTATGATTTTTGGTATATCCTGTTAGAAAAATTAATTTTGTATCCCATACTGCTGTGTTAAATTAGGGTATTGCGAAATTAATTAAATTTACGGGGTTAAACTGGGACGAATATTTTTTTAGATCTTTGTTTGAAATTAAAAAACCTACCAGGCATAATCACGATAATAATCGTAGAAAGTATCTGGTAAAATTAAGTATACTTTTTGTTTTTTCGTGTGCTCGATATTTTTTTTAATTCTTTAAATTAATTATTTAACTTTAATCTCTCCAGCGTATTACTTCTATGTTATTTGTTAAGTTTTATAGTATTGTTTTTGTGATATTGTACAATATATATTGTCAATGGGGTTTTAAGATGTTTGCATATTCGTATAACCCGCGAATTGGTAAAAATAAGTGTGATAGGGTCAGGGCGTCACGCAATACATGTATTAATTTATGCGCGACTCAAGAGGGTTGTTCAGACCTACTTGAATTTAAATACACAAGTTGTGTAGGGCTTGGACTTTGATCAGGATAACCCATTGAGAAAACAAAGCTGGTTGGATCCGTCTGATTAAATGGTGCCACATGAGAAAATTTGCTGGACAGGCCGCTGCGCATGTAAAAAAGATAATTTAATTCCAATTTAATTAAAAATATTTCACTGAACGAAAAATTCAACTGCCAATACTTCAAGCAAACTGGAAGTACAAAACATTAATTTAAACGAACGCCACGGACCAGAGACAATACATGTATACAAGTGTCTCCACGGATATATTCCTGCAAAGAATACTATATGATCTTTGGTCCTTCTTTTTAATTTACAGTAATTAGGATAGGAGCACTGCTTTATTACCCTAATTTTAATCTCCCGCTGATATCATACAGATCTGTCTAGTTCGGAACCAAAGGAGGGATGCATCTATATGTCGCGGTGACATATACCTCGCATTATACAATGTGACACGCAGTAGTAGGGGGTCTTTTCCACTGATCCCTAATTCAGATTATGTTTTTTATGACACTCGAAAATGTGTTTAAATATAACATAAAATATAGTTTATTGACATAAAATTGCATCAATACAATTTATAATCAAACAAATAATCAAATATACTAGAAAGAGAAAATATGGAAAGTCTGCAGGAATGTGTAAACATTGTGACAGGGTGAAATTTTAACATAGTTTTCTGAAGGGTCTTGAAATAAAGGATGATAAAAAGGATGAAATTTTTATGAAAAATGTGTAATGTCTTAAACAGAAATTCTGATTTTATTTGCGAAATAAATAAATTTTGACAAGTTATTAATAGATAGTTTGGAAGTAGAATTCAGCAATGAAATGAATTTATTATGGTGTGGCCAGTGACAGAAATAAGGTGTGAAAATGTGTTTAAATATGGGTATTTATATATGCACTTCAAACGATACCGGTCTGTCATATCTCTTTATACACGAATTAGGTATTTAATAATTTCAGAACACAAACACCAGTGCTTGCAATTTCGCTATAAATTTCCCTAATTATATTCGTGAAATTTAAAGTCAAATATTTTTTCATTAGTTTGATAATATTTTTTGTTTTTAATACCACGCATAGATCTACTATTGTGAATAAGCATGTCTGCGCGGTGGTGGATTTACTTAAAACACGAATTAACGTGCGTGCTTAAAAGTGCAAGTTTATTTCTACGTATGTTATAGTTGATGATTGTCAAAATAATTTAATTGGCGAGTATCTCCATGAACATATCGTAGATCAATTCGTATAAGGTTACCAAATAATCTATTTTAAACGTATGTTTAATAGTATTGCTGTATATTCATAATTATTATGGAATAGTCTTCTAAACTTATGAGTAATGAAAGCGCTCGTGAATATGATATTTTACTGAGAAATGTATTTCAATTTTAATAAAATTTCATTATCCCAATAAAAAATTTAGGCCATGTAATCACTTCCCTACATAATTATTCGTTCAACTGACAACAAAAAAACTAAGCAAAACCATTGTCAGCAAAGTAGTTTAATTACAAGTATAACGAATCACTAGCGCTATGTGTAATGGCTGTATCGATATAAAGACACCCCGGAAGTTGAGGTTTTTATCTGGCGCATGCGCATAAGCGTCAAGGGAAGACAATTTCCAAGGGAGGTAACCTAGTTTCGGGAAAGGGCTATTCCCGAGGATTACGTATGTGTGCCACTTCAGTTTGGTTTTGTCTGGAAGATTGGTTTCTAAATATAGGTAAACGTTTGTATGATAGATGTCAACAAACATTGAACGTGAAATCAGTTATTAGTTTTAGAACACCAGGGCAACAAAAAAACACATTCTGATAAAATGTAGGTACAATTCTTCAAAATAACATAACATTAGTGGCCATTCTAATAATAGTGCTAATTATTATTTGAAATATGCAATTCTACACGCTACACATGTTAGTTGTAAACCACGCTATATAAGGATGAACCAGTTGATTTACAGCAGGTTTAATTTTCACTGTCGATTGCACGAACGCATACCCTTTAGTGATGTTTTATGGTTGCTTGTTAACTATATTTAAAACCCTCTATCCGATGACGGAATTCATCAGAATATCCACAGGGGATACTGTTTTACGATGATTACATGTAATAGAAAATTCAACTGTAAACACATTTTGAAGGCTTAAATTAACAACTCTCATTTATTTTGACTGACGATTTACCTCCCTTGATATAGTCTATAGTTATTTAGAATAAACATGAAGTCTAATGATTTACCTCCCTTTGTTCATTCTATAAATAATGTAGAATAATTAAAGGGAGACCAATCGTAAAGATATGAACATGTTCTTGCAACATTCGAGTCGTATTATTATTATTATTATTATTATTATTATTATTATTATTATTATTATTATTGCTAAGTCACATGCCTATTCAGTCACATAAAAAAGGAACATAAAACGTGTAAAGTCGGTTTGAGCTTTAATAGCAACAACCAGATCGCCTCCCAGTGGTATACTCAGTGATTTGATTATTATTATTATTATTATGATTGTTATGATGATTATTATTATTTCAGATTATCACGGTAGATGATGACAGAGACGATAGTACGTTTAACCGTTCTGTGACGTTATCAAATGGACGCAAGAGTAGAGATACCTCACCCTCATCCACATCATCCACACTCAGGTATGCATCATTAACCAACGCGTGACGTCAGTGGTCATTCAGTGACGTCATCATACCCACAGTGTGCTAAATAGAGCGTCATTAAACAACATGTGACGTCAGTGTTCATTCAATGACGTCGCTTCAAGGATTGTGAGATAAATAGACGATTATTAACCAGCGAGTAACGTCACATTTTAAGTGGATAAAATCGCAGTGAAAAAATACCTTATGCACCAAGCCCTAAGCTAATTTATATAGTACATGTATTTGTTAATTTTTTTAAATTTTTATCCGACATTGTAATGTTCATATTGAACAGTTGACTGACATGATTAAACGAGTTATACTCTAATCAAAATAGTACATTCTAACAATATGAAGTGTTTTTATTAACAAACACATGAATTTATAATAACCATTACATACACATATTTTCCAAAACATATAATATGACTGCTAACGACATATGAAACTATTGCAAGTGTTAATGTGCGTGTTTATGTTGATATATTTCAGTGGAATAACGAACCAACTGGAGTACACCCTTGTACGAACCCCTTCAATACGTCGTAAACAACGCAAATCAGCTTCCTCATCAGAAATCAAGAAAGACACATATTCTGATGGAGTAATTATATATGCAACGGTAATGACTTTAATTTTGACCTGTTTCAATATAATACAACCACCAGTTTATATTTTAGCACTTTACTTTTTGAGAATGCCCCCTCCATCTATATTTTAAAAATAAACGTTTTTAGACTGTCCCCCCGTCTATATTTTAACAAAAGACGTTTTGAGACTGCTCTCTGTCTTTATTTTAACAATGGCGTTTGAGACTGGCCCTCTGTCTAAATTTTTACAAGGAACGTTTTGAGACTGTCCCTCTGTCTATATTTTAACAATGAACGTTTTGAGACTGCCCCTCCGTCTATATGTTAACAATGAACGTTTTGAGACTTTCCCTCCGTCTTTATTTTAATAATGATTGTTTTGAGACTGTCCCTCCGTCTTTATTTTAACAACGATTGTTTTGAGATTGTCCCTCTGTCTATATTTTAACAATGGACGTTCTGAACCTGCCTCTTTGTCTATATTTTAACAATGGACGTTTTGAGACTGTCCCTTTGTTTAAATCTTAATATTGATCGTTTTGAGACTGTCCCGTCGTCTATATTTAAACGTTCCGTGACTGCTCCTCCTTCTATATGTTAACAATGGTCGTTTTTAGACTGCTCCTCCGTCTTTATTCTAACAATGAACGTTCTGGGACTGCACCTCTGTCTATATTTTAACAATCAACGTTTTGAGACTGCCCCTCCGACTATATTTTAACAATGATTGTTTTTAGACTGCCCCTCCGTCTATATTTTAACAATGAACATTTTGAGACTGTCCCTCCGTCTATATTTTAACAATGAACGTTTTGAGACTGCCCCTCCGTCTATATTTTAACAATGAACGTTTTGAGACTGCCCCTCCGTCTATATTTTAACAATGAACGTTTTGAGACTGCACCTCCTACTATATTTTAACAATGAACGTTTTGAGACAGCCCCTCAGTCTGTATTTTAACAATGATCGTTTTGAGACTGCCCCTCCGTCTATATGTTGCTGTTATTATTGTACATCTGCGGTGAAACATCGCTTAAAGATCTCCTCAACTTTAAGAATATAGTCTGAGCAGTCTTGTTTTGGTCAACTCCAATAGGTTTGTCTTGCCATGTTATAGTTACAACTTTTCAACTGACAACCTTACTAATAAGACCATCCCAATAATCAAATACTGAATAAAAATATAACATAAATACAGTCCAGTCAGGATAAAAATCCAGTGACACAGTGGTCGAGTCCACTATAACGGTGTAAAACCAATTATAAAGGCTTATACTGTACAAACAACTGTAATTTCAATGCTAAACTAACATACTAGACTTCGCTCTACCTGTTTAGACAATGGTAGTGATTTTTTGCGTACACATAAACTGCAACGTCACTGTCACAATATCCTAACTGGACTATACTAGACTTCGCTCTACCTGTTTAGACAATGGTTGTGATTTTTTGCGTACACATAAACTGCAACGTCACTGTCACAATATCCTAACTGGACTATACTAGACTTCGCTCTACCTGTTTAGACAATGGTAGTGATTTTTTGCGTACACATAAACTGCAACGTCACTGTCACAATATCCTAACTGGACTATACTAGACTTCGCTCTACCTGTTTAGACAATGGTTGTGATTTTTTGCGTACACATAAACTGCAACGTCACTGTCACAATATCCTAACTGGACTATAGCAATGATTATGTATACACTGTTATATAAACAGATACCTGACCTGAATAATCGAGTTTTTTTATATAATACATTTACAGTCCCATACTACAGTAACACCGGATGATATTAAATTAGAGGCGGAGTCACCATCAGGACGGCTTATCAAGATGAACGGTGATGGAATGTATCATGCACAGTTTGGGAAAGATGAAATTGGTACGTGGTATCCACCTTTGTAATATTTAGAGGTTAATGCTATATAAAACTCAGATCAGCCCTGCGTTCAAGGAAATATAACGTGACGCACGTTTCGTACCTGGTACGTACCAGGTACGAAACGTTTCGTACCGTTTGCGTACCAGGTACGAAACGTTTTGTACCTGGTACGAAACGTGCGTCACCTGATTTTTCCTTGAACGCAGGGCAGGCAAAAAATAAAATATTGTTCGTTTCCCCTTCCTACCAAACGCAAGTAAAAAGTACCCTACTTTTTGGCCTTAGTAAGATAAGTTGTATGCTATACAAGGGTCATTCAATAAATTCGTTGACTAGGTTCATAGATTTAAAATCTAATGGTACAGAGGAATACAATCTACATTAAACTGTAGCCTTTTGGACACAAGTGCAGAAAACATTGCATGAAGCAACGCATTTTATAAGAAAATATGGCTAAAATAAGACTACCGACCTACCGCAACCACCACACAGCGCTATTTATAAACTGACGTTAGCGACGTTATTGACGTTTCGCTGTTAGGAGTGAAATTATGTTATTTATATGGAAATAAACATAAATATTCCAATTGTATATGATCAAATAAATCTACTGCAATATCTCGTAGAATATAATTACATGGTACATACAAACAATGGCATGATGTAGGAGTAGAGGTAAGCTTGTGTTCGAGTTGTTCATCCCCGGCCTCGCACATTGAAATCAAAATGAATCTGAAATCATGGAAAATTGACAGTAACAGATCTCGCTTTCATACAAAAATAATGTAAGGGTTTCGGTTTTCTTGAGCAAAATGGTATTTGCACTGTTCTATACATAGAAAAAATATGAAAAAATGCCCCTCAAACACCAAAAAACACACATAAAACGTCGATTTTCATGACCTACATTGATCTCCTACTCCTAAGACCTTCCTCTTCAATATAAAATAGGTTGTGCAACGTTCTACAATGGGGAGGCGTTTCCGACCAAAAAGCACCCATTGGCCACTATATTGATATATATAGTGCAAACTCAAATTGACAGCTCGTCTGAGAATTAGCTGCTCCCGGTGGACCGTACGTGGCAGATTCGCGAAAACTACTTTCGGTTTTCCAAAGTGAGAAAACTGTATCAATTTAAATAAAATATGTTTATGAAAAGTGTCACATTAATGTAAACTGTTGCAATGAGGGGGGTTTTCCTCCGTAGCTCAGTGGTTAGCGCGCTTGCCGTCAAAACTGACGACCCGCGTTCAAATACGGATGCGGGCACTCATGTGCCAGTCATATTTTCAGCAGAAAGCTGACTGGCAAATAAAGTCTATGCTCGGCATGTTTAGTATTATTTATATATGTACAGGACGTGCAAGGGGAAATAATTCCAAAATTCGTATGGCTAAAAGTATCGTGGTTCTTTCCCTTGTACTTTGGCCAAAACTAAGCAATACGCAGCCAATAACATACATTATGCAGCTTGAATCCTCACAACAACATCAGAATTGGAGACCAAATACCAACTGGGAGTACATTAGCTTGCCTGTAATAAATGCGTTCGTTTCGTTATACCAATGTCGAGTCCAGAATATAATTGAAAAACATGTAACAACAGAAATTTGAACTGAGGTACAGTTTTAATGAAATTTTCAGGGGACTGGGCTCTTAGATTAAGATTTTAAGGGACTGAGTCCTTAGATTGAGAATTTCAGGGGACTGAATCCTTAGATTGAGATTTTCAGGGGAGTTGGTTCTTAGATTGAGAATTTCAGGGGTCTGAGTCATTATGTTGAGAATTTCAGGAGCATGAGTCCTTAGATTGAGAATTTCAGGGGCCTGAGTCTTTAGATTGAGAATTTCAGGGGACTGAGTTCTTAGATTGAGAATTTCAGGGAACTGAGTCCTTAGATTGAGAATTTCAGGGGACTGTGTCCTTCAATTGAGAATTTCAGGGGACTGAGTCCTTAGATTGAAAATTTCAGGGGACTGGACCCCAGACAGGTTGCTATAAAATTGTAACTATAAAACATATTTCTTCTATCAAAATTAGGGATATTTTAGGGGTATTTTATGGATGTTTTTAACAAGATATTTCTTCTATCAAAATTATGGATATTTTAGGGGTATTTTATGGATATTTTTTAACAAGATATTTCTTCTATCAAAATTATGGATATTTTAGGGATATTTTATAACAAGATATTTCTACTATTTTAGGAATGTGGCGAATACAGCTACATGTGAATAACGAGTTGATAGACACATGTAACGTTGACGTATGTGATCCGTCACAGGTCAAGGTTTCAGGCTTACAACCTGGTATGGCAAGAAACGTACATAAATTCACAGGTAAGAATTTCAAACCTCTGTATCATATCATAAGTCTATCAAACAAAAAAGGATAGCCTAGTGGTAGAACGTCCGCTTCGAATGTGGGAGGTTCCGGGTTCGATCCCAGACCGCGTCATGTCATAAATGACGAAATAAAAAGGGTACCAAAAATGTCCTAACTAGACGCTCAGCATAAAAGGGGAACTGGCTTCTCTTCTTTCACACACTAGTGGCGATTGATAGCATCAGAGATGAGGTGGCGAGAGTGATTAATATAAGTTGGAAACACTTGTTTCACAATTGACCTTAGACAAATAAATTTAAACTCAATCTCAACTTGTAAAATGATGTCGATGTTAATGATAAGAACGCGGTCCATAATCAACATAAAAGAAAAATCACATATTGCAAATGCAAGTCGCTTGTGAATATACGTAAAAATGAACAAGAAAAAATGTAACTGAACAACTACGATACCACGACACCATACTAAGTCAGCACGTCGCGTACGCAGTCAAACATAACGAGAGAGATAACGAGCAGACAAGAACTAATCACAAGGACGACCACTCAGCAATAGTTCAAGTCACAAAGAAACGCTCAACAGAAACAGTGTGCGTGCATTTTTAAAATAAACGAAGCCTCCTTGTACATTACTTTAAAGTTGCAAAAGGGCAAACATGGTTAAAACAAGTCTTACCAAAGTTCCATTAGTTACGAATACCGTTCATGTGACAATGGTTTGTAAACTGCATTTCTATTGGATGACCATTTTAAAGTTAAGAATGTAGATAATATGCAATGGTTTGTAAAACACATTTCTATTGGCTGACCATTTCAAAGTTAAGAGTATCGTCAATATGTCAATGGTTTGTAAAACACGTTTTCATTAGCTGACCATTTCAAAGTTAAGAATACTGTCAATATGCCAATGGTTTGTAAAACACATTTCTATTGGCCAACACGTATACGATCACGAGCGCGATGGCAACCTCCTTAATATACATTTAATACAGACGGCGTATTTCGATACATCCAAAGAGTATCCTAAGTATGTTTTTAGTTACATGCTCGGTTCCTTAACGTCACATATCCAAGATATATCATTTGTCTACGGTGCATTGAAACACACATCGTACATAAGTGATACTGCGGCACATATACGCACCATAACCGTTCTCATTGCTAGAGTTTGTCGATTCGTTAATGCGTCTGCCTTAAGACCAGGGACCGGGATTACAACGAATACATACACTCAACACTCAAATGTTGAAAATGTTGTATAATTAGCTATTATATGTCATGGATTGCAAATCTAGATGAGGAAATTACATGAGTGGTAAAAACAACATTTGATACATATTCTATGCCATTTTGTACTAATTATGGGGTATCTGTGCAATTATTGAGTCTGAGTGCCACACTCAGCACTCATACTGATGAATTATATTTATAGCTCACAAATACACAATATTACACTATGAAATGAGTCCAAAATAATATTTGGTACCTATTTAACAGTACTACAACTTCTGGTTGTGAATAATGTTGCTATGAACCTCAAAAAAATATATTTCAATATTTGAGTGTTGAGTGCCGAGTGTAAGTATTCGTTGTAATCCCGGCCTCAGATGGCCGAAGGTTGTATATGGTTTAATTAATTCTGTGTACTAAATGGATCTGACAAAAATGTCATAGCTCCAGGTCAAATTTTAAGTATGGATGTTGAATTGTTTGTACAGTGTTAAAAACTGCAATGTATTCCCTTCTATGTTTGTATGTGAAATAGATAAGATCTAAGTCTGAGTTGAAATTGATTTTCTTATTGTGAAAAATGTATAGAAACCTCAAACTTGACCAGTTTCGTAAAAATAAGTATAGTCCAGTCAGGGAAATTATAGATTGACGCAGCGGGCGTGTCCACTATTAAGGTGTAAACCACTTATAAAGGTTTATACAGACAGCTTTAATTGCAATGCTAAACTAACATATTACTACACGTACAAAAACATAAAACTTTCTTTTAAAAACAAAAACACTGTATATAGAAGTGCCTGACTGCTGTGTGTGAACAGTTTTTATACACATCGCGAAAATACTCAAATTGAGGGATGCGATTAATGAAGATGATGATGATATATTCGCTCTACCTCTTCAGGCAATTGTTGTAATATTTTGTGTACACATAAACGGCTACGTCACTCTCACTGTGTGGAGAAACTGAAAAATGTTGTGTTGACATGTAAACAAAGAAGTTTCAACCTTTAAACTTCTGTAAGCATATTGAAATACTAATGTACAAGCAAATAAAATTTAATTTCCATTTTGCAATGTATATTTTTATTCACGTTAAAGTGTTTTAAATTCTGCTGCCGTGACCTAATTGTATAATATTTCAAATACTCGAATCATATGTGAATGGGTGTGTGATTTGCCGTAACAAATCACTCCAAAAAGTCGAGAAGCAGTTAACTTAAGTCACTGTTTTATTAAAGTCACATTTTGTATCATTTAATTCTGATATTGGGAGCTCAATGAAGCGCGTTCAATAAATTATCCATTCAAGTCAAAAGAAAGTCGTAGTGATCTATTACAACTTTGTTTGGTGGATTAAACCTGTCCTTGAAGACATAGCTAGCTACTATTACTTATATCAACATAGGAAGAAGTATATGTTTATATTCTACAACTGAGGTGTAAACGTTTTGAAGTGACAAGTTCATTGCTAATAGTCAACCAATTTCCCTTTAAATTTGTGGTGCGTTAAAGGTGTTTGACTCAACATCATAAAAATATCACATATTTTAAAAACAAGA
Organism: Spisula solida; assembly: GCA_947247005.1. Classification (NCBI taxonomy): domain Eukaryota; kingdom Metazoa; phylum Mollusca; class Bivalvia; order Venerida; family Mactridae; genus Spisula; species Spisula solida. Next base: position 4,730,516 of record OX365956.1, on the reverse strand, counting down.
CAAATTGGTGGGTTTAAGGAGTACAAAATACATTCTTATTGAGACATGCGTGAAAAAATCATTGTTTCATCGCAAATGTACAAAATGAATGTCAAATATGCAACTTTATGGCACTATGTAAACTCGAAGAAATACCCAAATAAGCATTTATTTTATATATGTTATGGAATTTCCACTTTTCTTTCCCCAGATTTACTGGCAAATAGTAGATATAACTAATAATTAATAATTTAGCTTTTACATCGTACAACTTTTATTAAACATAGATCTGCAAAAGTTTGTTTTTAAAAAAATGATATTTTGGGTCCAGTCCCTTTAAATGGATGTTACAAATTATACCAATATCGTATACATATTTCAGTTGATTGCACAAACGCTGGTAAAGGAACGCTAGATGTAAGTGTTGAATTAGATGGGAGAAGCATTCCGTGTAAAATAAAGTCGATAGATAGTGGTATATATTCAGCAAGTTTTACACCTAACCTCGCTGGACAATACAAAGTTTCCGTGGCATACAACAAGGCTGAAATAAGAGGTAAGACATTATTGCACATCTTTACTATGATATAGTTTACTTTGCATTTGTAAGAAATTATGAAATTGCTTTTTATTGCCATTGTTTACAAAAAATTATTCTGCATTTGTAAAAAAGTTATAAAATGCGTTTTTTTATTGCCACTTTTTACAATGGTTTACTGCATTTGTAAGAAACTTATGAAATGGCTTTTTATTGCCACGTTTTACAATGGGTTACTCTACATTTGTAAGAAATTTATGAAATGGCTTTTTATTGCCACTTTTTACAATGGTTTACTTGATGCATTTGTATGAAATTTATTAAATGGCTTTTTATTGCCACTTCTTACAATGATTTACTCTGCATTTGTAAGTACGTTATGAAATGGCTTTTTATTACAACTCTTTACAATAGTTTACTGCATTTGTAAGTGGCTGAAAATTTCTCAACTTTATTCATACACGTATGCAGTTCTGTACGCTTACTTCATAATTTACGCTTGTATTTTGTCTCATATTATAACTCAAAAAGCTCTAACTATTACTTAGAATGTAACCTCCTGTATTTTGATTGGCCGATAGTATGCTATAGCGCTAATATAACGTTTACGTCATGTCTGTTAGAGATATATTCTTTTCTACATTCACTGGACAATTTTCATAACAAACATTTAATAAAACATTCATTAAAACAATTAACAGTCAGGCATGTAGTAAAATGTCTTATCAATTAACATTATACGTAAAGGATTATACAAAAGAACTGCACGTAGTTCTTAGCTAATCAAAAACTTAAGTTTTTCTTGGAATTGGGACCAGTACTATCCACCAGAACATATAGAGCCGTATTTACCCTTGTAATACACTCTTCCCTTCTTTAACATAGAAAAACACAGGCATGAATCAATATCTCGTCAGATAAAATTGTATATTTTAAGTTAATTTGATGTATTGGTTTACAGGGATAATCGTTGACATTGACAACGCAGGTAAACACGTAATTGTATGAAATATAAAATACTGGGGTCCTAATTTGTTGAATGCAGCTAAAAGCTGATTCGTTCAAACAATTGGGAGCCCTGGGGCATGTAGTATGCATACATACTTTATACGTATAATATACATCATTACATCCAGGTATCACTTATTGAAATAGTCTACGATTATATAAATAAAACATTTTCCCAATTTTATGGATGCTGACGTACTGATCATATAAGTATTCGCGGTGGAGTAATTTTCGCTAATTTCGCGGATGAACTAAATGGGGAAATTAAATCCCTTTGAAAAACTGACCTCCAAATACATAACAAATTATTTTATGTCAATATTTTAATCCACGAAAATTAATTATTATACATTATATGACATATACAATAAAACCTCCATTCCATTTTGACTGCTTTTGTTCAACCTTAATATCAAGACCAACTCATTAGAAACGAAACGTTATCGAGTGTTCCACCAGTGGTCTTATTACAACTTTCGTGTTTTAAAGAATACCAAAGAGTGTTTTGTTATCGAGGTCTTACTGTTTCGCATTTCAATTAACGACATATATTTGCCTCATATGCCCGTAAATAATTATATTCTTAAATGCATTTTATGGAACATGCAATAATATGTTTGCGTATTCAAGAGGATAACAGTTTTTTCAATATCCTTTTTATCTTGCCTTGTATTATCATAATGTTCAAGGAAATCCGGATATGTCGAGCACCCGTCTTATCTCGAGCATTTGGCTTGTCTCGATTGTTCCTCGAAACTACAGTTTTGTTCAATATATGTCAGCATCCATTCTTACATTCATCACACCCTACAACCAGTTGCATCGAATGCAGCTTTGTTGGTAGTAGACAGGGGAACACAAGGTTTGTACAACTCTAGTAGGTTTCTTATGACATATTTGTTTACATAATTGTGTTTAGTTTACTGTAAAATCACATATTTCCGTGGGTATTCAATTTCATGGATTTTGATAAAAATCCATTTTCATTGGGTCGTAAATTCGTGGATTACAACACGTGGAAGGATAAATCCATGTTTTGTTTTTTGGAGTTCAATAAATCGTGGGCATTAGATTTCGTGGTCGAATTCAACAACGAAATCAACGAAACCTCCCTTGAAAAATAATTATTTTATAGTATTTTGATCACTCTCAAATACAAAGACTATATATCGAGGGTTCGGTGCAAAACTATGGTAACTACATCAATTTATATAGGCATGTACAATAGTTTTGCACTGTGCCCTCGATATATAGTATCAAATACGCAATTTACTGGAGTTGTGCAAACATTCTGTTCTGCTGCCTTCTACCAACAAAACTGCCTTCGATGCAACGTGTTGTACGGTGTGTACATTAAATCACAAATATTTGTTCTACTTTTCACTTCTCCTTTCTACCAGTCTAGTGTTCACTTTGTTTGAGTGTTTATATCTTCACTTCCTTCACTTCTTTAAAACGTTAACCTACCTACTAATAGTCTTGTTGTGTTTTGTTATATCTGCATGTTTTATTCTCGTTTTTACGAGCATCTTAGTAACACTATAATCGTCTTCATACTTTCACTTTTGTTTTCCTCTGTAACATTATCATTATATCCTATATCAATCTTTACTTTCTTTCTGATAAATACAAACTGTCCTCTTCATACTTTCACTTTTTTTCTTAGTTACATTATAATTACAATGTATATACTTTCTCAATTTTTACTTTCTTTCTGATAAAGACAAACTTTCTGCAAGCTATAATCTTCTTCATACTTTCACTTTTGTTTTTCTTTTGACCCATAAAGTCACCCAGACACTTTTCCGAAGTGTCTTTCTTGACGCCTCCCATAATCGTACATTCGGAACAACCTCTGGTTTTTTCTAAACGATGTTAAAAACCATACATCCCGGTTCAATGCCGTAGTAAATGATTGTAGTAATCTCCCTTTGTATCAAGATTTTAATTTGCATTTTTACGACAGGACACCGTCCAATGCGTAGAAATCAGTTCAAAGTTATCGCGTTATCTACTTTTATGATTTTTATATAAAAGTGTCTTTTTTTATTTCATTTTCCATGAAACAGCAGTAGTAAAAGTAGCAGGTGGATAAAAATATTACTTTGAGAAAACAATAATTACCTCCCTTTATGTTTAATTCTGCATGAAATCCAAAGTCTACAGTGTGCCATTCATTGCGAGATGAGTGTAAAGGTTTGCTTGAAATATCCATTTTTGGGGATATGGATGGTTCGTTCTATGTCAGACTCTTGCGTGAGTGGCTAGACACTGCAGCCGTGAATTGTCTGTGCGCTACAGTATTTACATTAGTAAGTCCGGTGTAACCTTGAAATGTGAACGACACCATAATCAGTAAATACTTAAAAACAAGTTTCCTTTGATACGAATTGTATTGTTTGTCCGTATGTATATTTGTGCATGGGTAGAAATTGTATAAATTGCTTCTAATGGAACGGGTATATAAATGCTCTGTTAAAGAAGGTCAAACATAAGTGTAGTTGACCTGTTTTTTACATATTTTTAACTATATATATACAACTGACACGGAATACCTTTATGGGCATGCGCATCCCGACCTATTGACAAATTGAGTTGGTTTGCCCATAATTATAGTATAAAATTCTTAATTTCAATACGTAATATAAATTGATAAATACAGAAATAAAATCTAAGGTCTTACACTTTAACAAAATGTATGCGGAACTAATAATGAATAATATCAATATTCTACAGTCCCATTATTTATACATAATACTATAGAATGTATGGATAAAGGGGGACCATCAAATGTAAAAACTGCGCTAGTGCTAATGTTAGGAAATTTTCTCCCTTTGTTTAAACAAAATACTATAGAAAGTGCTGGAAAAGGGAGACAGTCCTGATAGCTTTACTGTAACTTATAGTGTATGTGTTGAGATAATGTTGTGTAACATTGCATACATTTATTAATGTAAGGTTTTTACATTATTTAGCCGACTTGCAAGGTGTGCAGAGGGAAGACCTTAAGAGACAGGCGATATTTTCCACGTCTATGGAACCACACCGTGATCACTACAAAATAACAGCATCTTGTAAGTAACACATATACTCCCATTTAACCAGTCGTAAGTTTGCCTTTCTTGTTCTAGCCAAAGGTGTTCGACACAAAACCCTACAATGATTAAAAACAGTTTAAAAATACAACAACATTTTTTACTTATATCTTATAGAATATAAGTACATTTCTTTTGTAAACTATGACTCTAGCATGTCCAGCATATGTGTCTTTTTTCATACGCACCCCGAGCGTATGCGTGTGTGTACACACGCGAGCGCAAGGGTGTGATACTCACGAGTCATAAACTTTCTATTTTGAAACTAACAAAAGTACAATTCTGACAGATAAAGGGAATCGTTTGTCTAGCTTTTCACTACGAACAACGAATGAACGTAGAATGTTGTTAGCCACACGTAGGTGTGTATCCAAACTTGTTTCTTTTTGATGCACATTTGGAATTTGGTGTAAGTTTGTACCTATAGTGCAATTAAAACCCAGATTGTACAGGCCATCGCCCAGCAATGCGAAATACGAAAGCATTAGACCACCCTGCAATCTCAACAACCTAAAACAGGTTGGGCAAAGAACCAGTATCAAGATAACTACATTACACCACAACATTAATGAGTCGATGTATGGAATAACAATACTATTTGTACAGGGAGCCGAAGGTTTCCAGATATGTCAGGGTATTGAAATATTTGCTTTGTTGTTATACACGTTATTTTGATTTTAATTATTATTTAGGAGCCATGTTTTGCACGTTTTACTGTTGAAACTAGGTCATTCAGCTTGGACATTCAGCTTTATGATTGATGTAACTAGTTCATTCAGCTTTTTGTCAGCTGGGACTTTGGTGGATCACTTTTTCGTTCGGTTTGTGCCTTGTGTGTTTACTGTGCTCGGCTGGTTAAGTTAATTAAGTGCTACCTTCCCTGTCCAACTTAATATTATCTTTTTGCAGGTGATTGGCAGATTGATTATATGACTGGTGGACCTATAGATATGTATATTGGAGACACAGCTGATGTAAGGGTGTATAGTATGCAAGATGGCACCGTGTGTAATGTTCCACATCTCATTGGTAAGTAAACATATAAATACTATAGCGCACAGACAATCCAAAGCCATACAGAAACTACGGTAACCCCAAGCCATCCAAGCAAGAGTCAGACATAGAATGAATCATCCATATCCATTCAAATGGATATTTCAAGCAAGCCTATATACTCACCCAGCATTGAAAAACACACTGCAGACTTTAAATTACGTGCATAATTTACCATAAAGGGAGGTTATTATGAATGATTATTACACTGAAGTAAAATACAATGTACGGGGAGAAAGGACAGTTTTGCTATGGAGTCATACGCTGAGTATTTAAATGTTTTTTTTATGTTGGGAATTAATTTTGCTGCAAAGCATTTCGTTCTGTTATTGAATAATGTCTTTAATATATCACATGTTTTATGCGCATTTAACCTAATGTTTGTTTTCACCACATGCAACATGTCATGTGACAACTATATGTGTTATTCTGTTAACAGCGGATGTTTCAAATTGTCCACCAGGCGGCTCATTGACAGCTGAAGTACAACTTGGCGGCAAACGATTTCCAGCAGAGGTAAGATATATCACATACAAGACTGATATGATTTCCTACAATTTTTGTAATAAAAAGATAATAAAAAATCGGACAAGGAAGGCAGCACTCAACAAAAGCAAGAAAGGTAAACAAGAACAGTTTGCAAATTGATAGCTCTACATAAAAGTGACTCCGGTGGAAATGACGAATACTGAGTCTTTATGACTTTTGATTGACTATTTGTTGATGATTTTTGGGCTTAAATCAGATCTCGAGAGCATCATTTTCTGAGAACATTTACGGTGCACCAAACCTCATACGTGTCCCAACAATGTATTCGAGAGTGTAAGGCGTTAAACCATCTACTTCGTTAACATTATGTGTGAATTATACTAAATATCAATGCTTTTATCGGGCTATTACATGAAGTAAAAGGTATTGTGAATTTAATGACAGAATATTGTTCAAATATATTTACCAGGATAACTAAATATGGTGTGCTTACGTTTTTAAGAATGCTTTGACTTTTTAAAATAATAAATCTGATAGGGTGACGGATAAGCGCGAATATTCATGGGTTCCGTGTAAAATGGATTTGAACAATAACTATTTAAACTCACAGTGATATAGTGCGCCATAAGCTGACCATATCTGTTTACTTTAGTAATTTGTAAATCCATTTTTTGCAACAGTTGACCAATGTATTTCATGTTTGTTAACATCACATTATCCTGGGCGCACTATAAGCCGACGGATTAGCTCGAATATCATGGGGTTTGGATAAATGTATTTGAACATTAACTAACTCATCGTAATATATTTCTTACTCACAGTGATAATATCGTTTTTAATAGGTTATTCCGAGTGACAAGCCAGATTTGTACAAGATCATGTTTACACCACGTGGACCGGGTACTTATCATGTTTGGATCATATACGATAAAAGACTGGTCAAAGGTAAGAATCAGATTTACCCATCCCTATCAATATGGCCAACTCATTCAGATGAGTATGTAACAAATAAATGGACTACATGACATAGCTGAAAATTAAAAAAAAATCCGCACATACACACTATCTTTGCATTAGAAGCAATATGGTTTTGTTAAAAGTTGTTTCGAAATAGTATTGGTCTAATCACAACAAGACACACTTTGTAGAATATGCAGATCTCCAATTAATTTCACCACTGAAAATATGTTAAAATAGAAAATGTCCTTTATGTAACACAAATGAGGTAGGTGATGAATTGCATTATTAGGACAGATACCAGAGTTTTGTACCTGTTGGATTATGGTATATACATTTCCAACTTCGTGAATACTGTAAATATGCGAATATTAAAAAATATGTTTAGATGCAATTAAGTTATTAATGTCTTATACAGGAATCAAAATCCACCTGGTTGAAAATATTGCTCCTGTTCGGTTTTCCATGTTCTTGTTTTATCTTGTATAGTATCATCATGTTCAAAGAAATCCAATATGAATATATCTACTTGTATCTCCACCATACAGTGTTTTACAATACAATCATTTATTTATAATTGAGCCAGTCTCCAGGAAAACCTGCTATTTTAACATTATGTAATTACTACAAAATGTATATTTATTTAAGGTTATGAAAAAAGCTCTAAAATAAGAAAAAATACATATAATATCGATCCTCTTTTAAGTAATTAACCTATATAGTACTATATCTTAGCTTTAAATTTTCCCATGCATTATGTCGAAATCAAATAGTTCGTTGCTATGGTGACGAAACACTCCGATTGAGAAAAGCGAGGAGTTAGTTGTTTAAACAGAAGTAGCGTTTTCTGAATGCTAACTATTTCGACTTTGATATATTTTTAAACATTTAAAGCATACCTCTAAAATATGATTCTATTTTGAAAAGTTTATGTCAAGAATTGGTCACATGGTGTTCTTATGAAATACTTGCTACAGTTACGTCGGATAGCGTTTAAATGACGTTTACGACGTCGCACAAAAAAGCTCCGAATAGGGACTCTACAAAAACAGTTGCAACTTTCATAAAACTCAAGATATTAACAAAATGTCCTTTGTATTTTGCGTCATTAACATTATCCTTTAAAACTGTAGAAACTCTCAAACTATATATTTTTGTCAAAATAGGTTTTCTTGGAGACTGGCTCAATTACATTTTTCCGCATACCATTTGTACATGTACAAGTGCATTCACGTACATGTACTGATCTTATTCTATTACATGTAATTGTAAACTCTTAACAATCGACAGTCAGCATCTGCAACTTTCCTATTCTAGTTTTCCGTCACAGACAAGACACAAATTATTTTAATAAAACTGTCACTTATGTGACTCGAATGTCGTAGGTGATGAATTCCATTGTTTATATAAATGTACTCTTTGGTTGAAGAATCATACCTTCAAGATCATCAAAACATTGATATATACATGTATATCGAGAGATCGGTCGAAAACTATGGTAACTAGATCTATAAATAATAATCATACGTAGTTATCATAGTTTTTTACCGAGCCCTCAATATACATTACCATGGTAATTTATTTTGATCTGTTATGTTCATAATATTTGAATATATGGGATTCATGGACCAAATACCTAAACATTGTGATTAAACTGTTAAAAAATGTATATCTTAGGTTCTCCGTTCAAACAAGAAATAGCGGAACTGACATCACCAACTGCTGAGGGTCCAGGTTTATATAAAGGTGTGGTTGCTGAACCCAATGAATTCAACATTGATGCACGTGGTTTCCCTGGTGATGTTTCCATTGATGTACAAGGTAGATCTAAATTTATTGTGTTTTAGTTCATTGCATATCATTATGTTCAAGGTATACTTTTCATTTAATTTTTGTGTTTGCGATTGTGCTTGCGCTTGTTATTGTGATTGTCCTTTCTTGTGTGTTCCTTTGCGTGCCTTTCGAAATATGTGGTGTTTTAGTACTACCTTCCCTGTCCGATTTGCTATTAACTTTTAGTACAATTGATTGTGCGCTAGACTGACACGAGTCAGATCAGGGTCGATACATGGGTTCGGTCTTTTATGCTCTTTTGTGACACTGGTGGTTAAACCTGATGAAATTAATACGTCATAAAAATTAATTGATATTTTTCATGAGTGATTCCTTGTTCTCCCTCCACGTTCAATGAGAGAATTGTTGCCAAAATATTGCGTAGGTCTAAATTTTACAAAATTTTGATTTCATTACGTAGGTCCCCATTATCCAATCAACAGCAATGTTACACAGAATCCTGACAATACTCATACAGTGACGTATGTACCAGAGGAAGTGGGTATACATAGGATACATATCAAACTCGATGGTAAAGATATCACAGGCAAGTATAGTGTCTTCTTGTTTTTTTTATTTTCCTTGCTTCTGATGCAGTCAGACAACGGGCCAATAGAACGCCTGAGTACAGAACGCTCCGCCTATTTGTTTGTCCAAGGTTATGGTGAAGTGTTATTAAGTGAATACATTGGATTATGCAAGCAGGTGCAATATTTACAATATTTTCCAACGAACTGAAACTTCTTTCAATGGTCAACTCAATTCTAGATTTAAAAATAAGTAAAAGCGGAATGATTTTCTATAAAATATCCTTTAAAAATAAAGTCTGATAATAATTGTTGGTCTTGATATAAATACATGTAGATGATGTGAACAAATCAGTAATATGTTTAGCATGCTTGTAATAATGTTCAAAACATAGAACTATTTATTTGCGGAGGTCTTTTTTCTGGCCTAAAGGCGTTGAATCGGTCGTAAGCTGAAAAGTGGTAATAAACCATGATGATGCTATTTTCGCTGTTTTCAGGGAGTCCGTATCATCCTAAGATTGTTGACCCTACCAGGTGTATTGTTAATACATCCAATGGAACTGATAGAATCCCACTAATGGTTAGAAAAGAGAAACATTTACCATTTGATGCCACTAAAGCTGGACCAGGTAAGGATGAATGATTAACAGTCACAGACCAGAAGATTCCATTACAACCGTACATTTAATCTACAAATATAGCCAATTTCCAATCATCAGTAGCTAGAGGAACCATTATTACAACCATACTTTTAATCTGCAACTATGGCCAATTCCCAATTATCAGTAGCCATTTTTTCCATTGTATTTGTTCACAAATCACATGTATCCAATGGATATTTGTAAAATCTCATTACACCAATGATGTCCGTGTAAATTTTATTCACAAAAACGCCAATGTATATTCTTGTAATATTTATTCACAAAATGCTAATTTTATAAATGTATAATATAATTATCCACAATTCATGTCATAGCTTGTTGCTGTTCTACTTGTTCACAATTCACATAAAGCCAGTACATTTGTATATGCTATATTTGTGACACATTTATTCACAATTCGCATAAAGCAAATGGATATTCGGTTATTTTGTATTCACAATATCGTATCAATTCACAATGTACAATTCACAAAACAACAATGTATGTTCGTATGATTAATGTAATATCTATTCACAATTCACATTTTATGTAGGTGAACTAACAGCAAACGTTCATGGTCCGAGTGAGAAAGTCCCTGTAGCTGTTGATGCAAAGGGTGATGGAACGCATGAACTGATATTTACACCAAAGGAGGAAGGTACATTGTAACATTTTGTCAAGTTTATCGTACGTTCTTATGCTAATTTATAGTACCTTGTATACGCTCCACACAGCGCTTTGGTTTCACTATATACCTAGAAACATGCAGTTTCGGGCGATGCAATTGGAGAGTATATCTTGTACAGTTAGCGCCTTTTTGTTACTTCCCTAACGATACAGAGCTCTATTGTTACTTTCAAACGGACCACTTTTTCGATACTATTTTGGATTGCTGCACAACGATATGACTTGTTCTATACAATTAGCTTTTTTACTCGTTTGTAATGTGAGGCGCATCAGTGAGGTTTATTGCAGTTTTTTATCATTTAGTGCAAAATTGTTTCCGATATTTATATAAGCACGTTACTGTTTATGTACTTTGTGAGTAAAAATGACAAAAATTGATTATATCTGTATGTATGTTTGACCACAATTTTCAAAACTGTTTGCGTTCTGACCAAACAGGTACAAAAACGATAACATTTTTTATCTCTGTGTTCCCCTGTCAATGCAGTTCATATGCGTCGTAGTGAAACACATATACGTGGTTGAAAACAATGAAAAGTAAAGTACAAACACAGCTATGGAATGAACTTGTCTGAAAATGTCAGACGATTTATTGAAAAGTGTAAAAAAATAGTGTCGTCAAAGTATAAACTATGACGTAAAGTTGGACACAGCAAAGTCCATAAATACTAGGGTTGTGGCAGTCCTTATTTTAGACGAACCATATACAGTTGACATCTTGTAACAAACTATGTAGTTCAGCAGTTTTACTGTTGTAACTAGGTCATTCAGCGTAGGCTTTCTGCCTTTTGGTTGCTGAATCTTTTCTATTCAGCTTTTAAACAATGAGACAAGGGACGTTTAATTTTCTTGGTCGGTAGTGTGTTGGGCACTTCTTTGTTTTAAGATTTCTTACAGCTAAAGCGGGGCATTATAGTCCTTTTGCTGTGGAAACTGGGTCATTCAGCTAGTTACAATTTATTGTACTTTTCGATAGCTTGGACTTGGGCGGATCTGCGCTTGTTTAGTTGGGCATTGTGTCTTTATATGTTTTATGTTTCCTGTGCTCGGTTGGTTCAGTTTGGCATTGTGCTTTGTGTGTTTTAATGTTTACTGTGCTCGGCTGGTTAAGTTGAGTGCTGCCTTCCCTGTCTGACTTAATATAATCTTTTTGTACAGAACAGAACATGTCACCATACCCTCTAACATGTGCGAGAAACTCATTGCAATCTTGTATGTTCGTTGGAATCTAAATTGCGTTCATTTTTTGCATGGATATAACTGAATATTTTGTGATTTGTTTTCAACGTTCACATCTATGAATATTCAATGTACTACGCACAAAAAATGCATTCTTAATTAGCTGAGTATAATCACAGGTAATGGTATCACTGATAAAGAGTAAACAAATTTCTTTTGGAAATTTAGATAGCGATTTCAAAATAATTGTTTTCAAGAAATGCAGTTTACAGTGAGTATAACTTGTAAATTGTTGTTTTGATTGTTGTTTTGCAGGTAAACATTACATTGATGTGTTCTGGAATGGTTTTGCTCTGCCTAGATCGCCGTATCAAGGGTATGCCGAACCTTATCGTGAAGAACCAGTACATGTTAGGGCACAATCTCCTGTCGAGTTAAGGTAAGTCTGGTTCAGTTTAAACACATTGGTATTGCAAATGATAGAGTACATTGCAAATGGGTTGAGTCAAACGCTCCTAAACTTAGTTACAACTCGCACCAAAGGTCTGTTGATTGTGTAAACGGGTCGAGAAAGTGTTGCTTGATCATTATGTGCTTTTAAAACTAGTTAATTATGTATGATAGTTAGATGATCAAGGAAATGGTTTGTATCCTTTGTGCAAATACATTAATGCATTACAGAATGGTGGAAACGTATTGATGTTGCATAATTCCCTAATTCACGGCCAATGGAAAGGCACGTTGTTGCATGATGCAATAATCCAAAGTCAATACATGAGTCTCTGTCAACTGATAGAGGATCATGTTGCATCAAGTAACATGTTCGTGAGGTTCCAAATGCTTAGGTCCGTGGCGGGCGAACTTAGCAGCAGTAACTTTTCTTGCATTTACAAAAAAGTACCCCAAAGGGAGGTAACTGCTATGAAGAGTGTCTTTTCGTGTGTTCTTTTAATTTAAATAATTGAATAAGTTAATGTTCTTTCCTATCAGAACACAACCAGTGTCACGTGACGACTCCTTCCGGCGGTCGGAACCGCCCAGTGGATATTGGGTGCGAGCCGATGACAGGCCTCAATCACCACAAAATGGACCTCATAAAGTTTACATCCTGGCTCCCGGAAAATCTGAACCCAACATTGCAAAGGTAAGAATAGAACAAAACAGAGGCAGTATTAACCAACTTTAAAAGTCAGGCTTTAAAATGATATATGTTCTTTCTGAGCCAATGTTGTTATTTATGTATTTCTATTGACTTTAAATATAAATTAGCGGGAGGGGATAGCAACAAAAATGTATTATATATACAAAATAGGATTGGTTTAGATCCAAACGATAAAAATATGTGAAATTCTAAGTTTGCAAAAATGTAAGACTAGGTTTCAACATAGGGACCAGGTGGCATAAACAAAAGGAACGGTAATATTGCACTCTATTACATTGCTTTTTCTCCACTATATATTGGTAAAAAGGGCCTGGCATTGTTTTTTTATTTTTAATGTTACCAAGCCAAATGTTCAACTTTTTTCACACATTGTAGTATACAAGTATATAAATAAAACAGAAACTAGCCCCGATATACATGTATTATGTAATTTGTTTCTGCAACAACCTTTCAACACATTAATGTGTCTGCATCATGTAAATAAATAATAACAGGAAGTGATGTCTTAAATTTGTGACGTCATTGACGTCAAAAAGATTGTATCGTACAATCGTCAATTTCACCCACAAACACCATGTGACACTATATACTGAGCAATGATTGGTTAATACGCATGTATCATCTATTCGACATTTCTATTCATAGAATACAAATCACCCACCTACACGTATACGTGTTCACAGACACGGGTCGGATTTAGGTCCTGTATATAAACCAAGAAGCCATCTACAACCAAAGAGAGCCGGAAGTGTATACTCTAGCAGTACACGTAAGTTATTGAATGTTGTCGTCACAGAAACACGCCACACCCTGTCTTCCGTATTGTGGTTGCTAGGCACCGATACGTCGTCATCATTTGTTGTGATGTTTTATTCACAATTAGTTTGTGTGGTTTTTCTTACTAACTTTGTTCAAACTAAAACAATATAAATAATGTAATCGTGATTAAAATGTTCACCACAGCGGAAACAGACAACCGTGTACGATCTTTGGTACCAGTACGACGAACCAATACTACCTTCGTTGTACTCCTACTAATTACCAGAACTACTATTGAAGAGTTTAATCACCGCGATTTAAATGTAAACCAAATGTCACAATCCCGAATTTTGTGAACTTAAAGTACTGGTTTGTTACCAAGGGGAAGTGACCTAGTGCAACTAATTTAAATCAACATGTTTAAGTTTAAATTATGTTTTCATAAATTACTCCGCGGAAGAATTCTCTTAATATTTTATCCCAACTTGTTTGCACTAGAAACGTTAGTAACTGATGAATAAGAAAATTTCAAATTGTGACTCTTTTCTATCAACATTAGTATCTAACTCAGTATTAATAAGATGTCTATTCTTTCTACATGTTCGTTTAATACAGTGTAACCTCAGCATAGCAAAATGGTACCCTGATGTAAAACACTGTACAAAGGGCTTTCACTAAAGCTAGTCAGTAATAGTCAAAATGGTTCCTGTCTTTTAATGAGCATCAAAATGATTCGTATTATAAGTTACATGTTTTTGAATATCCAACTTACCTTTTCAAAAAATTGGCCCTTGGGTCAAATTCAATAGTCGAAGTGCAGTTTGGAGGGGTTCAAAAGACGCAATACCCTGATACATGTCGAATTTTATGCTAACAATATATTTTTTTAAACCACATTCAATAAATTTCTTTTCGGTTATTTAAAATTTGCATATTTTATATGTTTGATTGACACTGACATAATGTCGTTGGTCAGTCCGCTGTCATGTAAATATAACTGTGACGTCACGTAAATTTCAAGTCAAAAATGACCGGTGGATTTCGAGTAAAATCAACCAAATTATCAAACTCGTGTTACATTACTCTTTTAAATGCTAAATAATGAATTTAAAACGGATAAAAGCAATAATACTAGAAACACCACGAAAGGTGTCGCTTTAATTTCATGAGATGCATGTATTTATCTTGGCAATGACTTTGTAACGTCGCAGCCAGTGTTCAAACCGTTCCATATGTACTGTTGTTGACAAGAGGATGTTACTGAAAGGCAAATTAGTTTAAACATATCTTATTTAGAAAATTGATTAGGAGAGGTTGCACTGTATGTTATTTCGCGTGTTTATGTTTCCGTCTTAGGGAAAAGTTATATTATTATTTGTTGTGGTACTTGTGTTATAGTAGGGTGCATGTTTATACACACGGGTGATTGTTTTATCACGTAAAAGATAGATCAGTTCTGCGCACTTATTATATACTGGTACTTTCTTCTGCGTTGTTCACTGTTTTATCATAGTTATCTCTTTGCAATTACAATCTGGAATAGAAGTCTTCACAAGTAACGGGTGTTTGACACAGTCTATGTCAGTCACGGACGTTTTGTATCTTAATTTGCAAGTAACGGACGTTTTGATAAGTCATCGCAAGTAACTTACGTTTTTACAAGTATTTGCAAGTTACTTACGTTTTGACACTCAATTTGCAAGTAACATACGTTTTGTCACTTTCTTTGCAAGTAACTTACGTTTTGACTAGTCTTTGCAAGTAAGTGACATTTGTCGACGTTTTGACATAATCGTCGCAAGTAACGGACGTTTCACAGTCTTTGCTGCAAGTAACGGATGTTTTGACACAGTCATCGCAAGTAACTAACGTTTTGACAAGTAGTTGCAAGTAAAGGACGTTTTGACACAGTCTTTGTCAGCCACGGACGTTTTGTCACTTAATTGGCAAGTAATGGACGTTTCAACAAGTCTTTCCAAGTAAGTTACGTTTCAACAAGTCTTTGCAGGTAACTTACGTTTTAACAAGTCTTTGCAAGTAACTTACGTTTTAACAAGTCTTTGCAAGTAACTTACGTTTTAACAAGTCTTTGCAAGTAACTTACGTCTTAACAAGTACTTGCAAGTAACTTACGTTTTGACAAGTCTTTGCAAGTAAGTGACGCTTTGTCTTTGCAAGAAACGGACTTTTTGACACATTCTTTGCAAGTAACGGACGTTTTGACACAGACTTTGCAAGAAGCGGACGTTTCGACACAGTCTTTGCAAGTAACGGACGTTTCGACACAGTCTTTGCAAGAAACGGACTTTTTGACAAAGTACTTGCAATTAAAGGACGTTTTGACACAGTCTTTGCAAAAGGCGGACGTTTTGACATAGACTTTGCAAGTAACGGACGTTTTGACACAGTCTTTGCAGAAATTGTAGAGTGCTGACCGGGACATAGAAGTATACAACTTACCCGTATTACTTGTGACAAAATATATTCGGACAGTAGTTTTTTTTTCAAAAGAAAGAGACACTTGCACCATTTTCTTCCCTCCATTATTTCAGAAGGAACATTTCTTGACAAGATATTTCAGGTATTCGGAAATGATGTGCCATTTAGACTCCGACACACGAAAATTGGATGCTTGTCGAGTCAAACATTTTAATCAACAAGCTGCCAATTCTCGTGTGGCACCAATGGGACACCGTAAGCCTGAAGATGTTAAACATGCGTCCTACTATCAGTGTAGTGTGTACATTCGGAATACCTCGTACATCCCCGGATATAAGTTGTCGGACTACTTTTGAGCAAACAACAAACGGACTAATTTCTTGATAAATACCAGCAACAACAAAAATGGAGGCAGCGTCCTTCACATCGATCATAACAATAACAAAACGTTTTGTTTGCTTTGTGTCTAAACTTGACTGCCATGTTTTGTATACTTTCCTGTCGATTTTGAATTCTTATTTCCAGTAAATTAATAAATTCAATGACATAAATAAGCTAGTCCTTGAATATTATTGCGCGGTCTATTTCTTGCTGTGTATTTTTGAGATTTTGAAGTATCCTGGTATTTCCGAGGTGTTCCGACTGTGTATAATATTGTGTGTGTTTTCATCTCTCGTGTATAACCTCACCCACTTACCATAACAGCTTCTGTAAAGTCGGAACCAAAGCGAAGAAAGGAACCAGACGTGGTAATTACCCGGTTGCCCCGGGTGACGCCCGCATATCACCACGAAAGGCCTCGTTCACCAGAAACTGTTGTTCGGTCCGTGTACCATGAAAGGCCTCGTTCACCAGAACCTGTTGTTCGGCCCGTGTACCATGAAAGGGCTCGCTCACCAGAAATCTATGTAACCCCGTCAAGTCCCCAAAGTTCATCCCCGCCTGTTTCACCACCCTATATCTACGCCCAACCACAGAGAGCACCCAGCGACACCAGTAGTAAAGGTAAAGTCTTCTATTGGAACATGACTGATTCTTTAGTATTATACTAGCATGTAAAAAAATCTATGCTCAACAAAAATAAAAACGCAAGCACACTGACCATCAATGTTAGTATTATTTCCATACCGAATATTTATCATAAAAACTATAAACTTATTAACGTTGAACGCTTTACATTTAGAACGTTTACACTCGATATTGAAAACGTCCCAAGTCTGAATTTTAAATAGTATCGAGAACGTCCCCATTTATATAAAGAACGTCCCCAATTATATCGAGTACATGTGGACGTTTTATATATAGTTTGTGATACTGGTTGAACATTCCCAGTAAATGGTTACGTCCCAAAGGTTTATGACCAGTTTACACCAAATTTCACTAATGTCATCTTGAAGAAATAAAACACAATGGTTGTATGCGTACGCCTGTTAGAATTCGATTTAGTTTTTGACCGATCCTTATAGTCTATTTTAATATTTAATCTTCAATTACATTGAAAATCAAAATACATTGTAGTGCCTTTTATTAATGTTGAGTGTATGAGTGCTTTCAATATATTTAGCTATGAAATTAAGACCTGTCTGTGGTTTAGTGGTGTAGTTCACCAGTTTTACATCATAGAACAACGTAGCAGATTCCCTCGTCCCATTTTAGACGTATAAAGTATTATATTATACGTTTTAGCACAGTGTAGTTATCATTCGTAATTACCTCCCTTTATGGTTAATAGTATTCACGAAATTCAAAGTCCACTGTGTGTCATTCATTGCGGGGTGAGTGTAAATGTCCATTTTAATGGGGATAAGGATTGTTCGTTCAATATCTGACACTTGCGGTGAGTTGACAAGCACTGCTGTCGTTTTTTTGTGTGACTTTGGATTGGCTGTGTGCTACAGTATTCGTTTAATAGATATGGAAGGAGGAAGCAGTTACGTTGCTTTATGTTTCAACATATTCTAAATGTCTTTGTTCTGACTTATCTTCTTGATATAAGTATATGTCTGATCTTGTTCATCTCACCAATATTCACATTTCTTCACTCAGAGGTCAACAACTACTTTGTAATCATTCATATTCGTGGCTCTTAAATTTCAAGAATTTAATAAAAATGCCAATTATGTGGCTTCGAGAAATTCAAAAGGGAAAAGTGTAGAACGATTGGAGATTTAATTTCGTGGTTTATTTTATTCTATTTCATCTATGAAGTTCAAGAAAATTAATCGCCCACGAATATAACTGATTTACAATAGTCCGTTGTTCCTGAGTCTGAATTGATACGTTTTCATAGTCCCCATAATAACTATATTACGTGTACATCATTGGCTATGAATTGTCGGTCATTCTATAGAGAAAATCTTTTTGTCATTGAGAGAATATACAAAAATATATAAATATATAATACATTAAGAATGTAAGCAGAAAATAGCAGACAGTGATGACCATATTTCTTAAAGGGACTGCCTCACGTATTGGTGTATTGCAAAAATAAAATAAAATTGTCAAATATTCATGTAATTTTGGTAAAGTTTCCTGTATATGCCTTAAACAACCATATTGACATAAAAATAACTTGGGAAACATCAGCATTTTGTAGTAATTTAGCATTTTTACACCCAAAATTCTATAGGGTATTAATACCCTATAGAATTAGCACTACTATCACTTAAATTGCCTGAAAATTGTTTCCATTCGATCAAAACGAATTGGGAAACGAACCAAATACCTCACAGATGTTTCGGCTTTAGTTTGTTGAAGTTACAGTTTGATCATGTGTGAATTACATAATTCACAGAACATTTTGGAAGGAAACTCTGCCATATTTTCGAACAGAAAAATACTGAGTGCCAAATATCAAGAGTGATTTAAATTGCTTATGTGCCATAAATCTTTTATAAAGCAACCACCAGTGACTTTCTATTATATACATACTTGGTTAGGTAGGCAAATTACGTCATACAAAAAATTTAGCCCGATCTGTGAGGCAGCACCTTTAAACCTTTACTGCTAATGGGATGTTTGGAGTGACCCTACCTACTAACGAAAGTCTAATGACTCAACCTTTCCTTGGCTATCCCCGAATCTTTTTGTACCATATGTGTGTATGTAAACTATCCTACCTACTTATTCAACTAAAACATCTTAGTCGGGTTAGGCTAAAATAATATATGTTACCTTACCTACCCTATTGTTAAGCTCCGACCCTAGCATTTTTATTGATTTTGAGCAGGTACGAGAAAGCGCAGAATGAAAAAGTTCAGTTTCCATTTTTGACACACTGTATTTCCTATGCAATAACATATGGCTAGTGGCAGAGATGCTTATAGGTGCATAAATTTAGTAAAATGTGACCACTGATGTATGTCATATACACTTGCATCTAAAACAAATGCCTTCCTACCTACCCTATTTTTTTCACCATTGTTACCTGAACCACATATATCTTTTATTAAGCCTAACTCCAAACTATCATAGGCGAGCCTCATTATTTACTTCAAGATCAGATTCTATTTATATTGTTTTTCATTAACATATTAACATATGATTTAGTATTTTTATAACACAAAAATGTCTTTCAAAATGGCCGACAATTCAAACAAAAAGGGTTTTAATATCGTAATTGGGAGAAATGAGCATTATAACAAAACTGGTTTGTAGTTAGAATGATGAGTATTAAGTCTTCTGAGTGTTATTCAAAATTTATCTTACTTGATTTAAAGATAAGGACAAACAATCAGATCACACCATATAAGCTCTTGGTCAGTTACATTATAGTTTGCACTAGTTTGCTTGACTGTTCTCTGAAACTGGTTAAATCACTATGTAATATCTCCTAGTATTCCTAAACATGTATTTTCGTTCTTTAACACCAGTTGTGGGCTCCTTGGTGTCCATATACAAAGTACTTGTGGTGTGGGTATTCACAAACTCGGCTATTTCTATTTGATCCGGTAAATATTGCAATGCATAATTGCCGATGTGATCAGAACTGGGCCAAAATTCTTGTATACGCTAATTATGTTCTTCTGTGAAATTGAACGTCTGAATCAAGGAAATGCTAGTCGTGTCAAAATGAGCATATGACTCCAATGACTATTGTCGTTTTGTGCATAGACATTGTATTAAGGAGCGAGTTCAGCTGACTTACGGGGGTAAACTCGATTAACTAGAGTTGCAGCAAAACGAGTCGAGTTTCAACCCTCGAGTGTACTCGAATGTACTAGAGTACACTCCGCTGCGAGGCTGGGTTGCTGTAGTTCCAATCGGGACACCTCGGACAATTTCTTACGAACCGTTCCAATTGCTGTAGTTCCACTGTCCGCCATGTGTGTTTACAATGTAGCTTAACTCTTTTCGTTTTGCTGAAAAGGTCCAAGAGTTCGTTTATTTTTAGATTCTTACGTCACTAGAGTTAACTCTAGTAGGACAGCTGAACTCGCTCAATACGAATCTAAAAGGAAACTGTTATTTTTATGACATACCTCAATAGCATCTGGTCAATGTTGTCATATATAGAAAATTAAACGTCGAAATGTTCTGATAAATTCGTGTTTGCGATAGATTTATTATTTACGTTAGGCAAACTATATTCTTTCTATATGAAAAATCCACATTTCATTTTAACACCATCTGGTACCTGAAGTGAATTATAGGAACTACTTTCTTTGTTATAAAACATGCGCTAAACAGATGCGCATAAATATTATTATACGAGTATGTTTAAAGATCTTGTGTGTAACTTACTTGATTTTCAGGGGGTAATCCTAAGGTGGTTTTGAGGGGCAAAGGTTTGAAAGAAGCCGAACTAGATAAACCAGCAAAATTCTCTATCGATGGACGCCAGGCTGGCCATGGTAAGTATCAACATAGTATATCCGTTTTACGTGTTCTAATAATATGATAAATGTTTTAAATTGGTTCAGTTGTTTCTGCTTGGAGAAATGAAGACAGTATTATGTATGATATATCTTGCAAAGAGAACTTACGTTTTAGAACAGCTTCGAGACTGTAGTGTCTCTCATACACAATCCGCTTGTAATTAAAGGTATTGTCCTGTCCCGTGTATTTGAATAGAAAGAATCATACTTAGACACCAAATGTGGTTTCTCAGTCTACATGAACCCTAAAAATGTTTTTGATTATGTTCTCGAAATGTTTGCCAATCTATCGTAATAACATGCAATACCTATACATGTACTTGGTATATTGCAAATAACTTAGAATGTTTGAAAGTTCTCAAAACGGTCTTAAAATAGCTAAGCAATAACAGAGTTTTAAATTTCAATTTACATTGTATCTACATTTGGCGGCATATTTTCAATGTACAAAAGAAAAACAAATTTTATAGATTGCAAGAAAGCACAAACATATTTTCAGTAAAACAGTTGCTCCATATTGTACTCTAGATAGTGATCATAACCATTAACTTGACTGTACTTAGTGTTATCTCTGATATAAGGCACATTTCCAAGAACGGGTATAGTATTCCAATGTGGTGCTGATAAGCATGTATCGTTTGATGATGAAGATGTTAGTGACAGTATTGAAGAGTTTGAAGATGAAGTTTTTGTTGCTGATGGTAAATTGCGTGCTCCCCTTTTACTGTGTTACCATAGACCCTCCATTTTGATATCAAACGTAAAGCTTAATTAAGTCATTTACGTCACTTAGATATTGATTCCGCTAAATGTGTGTCATGTTTGATTAAAACCATGTCGTGTTTTAACAAGTTTCTGTAGTTTTACCAGTGTGGTGTTCGTTTTGTCTTTCACACGTGTAGCATTGTGTGTCCACGTCATATGTTGTTACCTTGGCTTCGTGTCCCAGACCATTATGTCTGTATAGAACATATTCTTAACATTTTAATAACGCCGCTGAAAAACTAGATGTATAGCTAAAGAACAAACATAAAACTGTTACAATAATGATTACACGTGGCTATATCGTCATTCGTGTCATTTCAGTAAGAAATGTTATTCGTTAGTTCTCAAATTTTGTGTAACGTTACAGATACAGATTAGTGATGGCCGCAGCGGTCGTACTTTTTGAAAAGTCCTTAAATTTAATAATGAAATCTTATTTGAAAGTATTTGCATGCTTTCAGTCAAAATCCTATAATATCAATTACTATTCTAGAATTTATTCTACTTTTATTAATATAATTATGTATCCGATTGAGTCCAGTCAACACAGAAACGTCTTAGTCCGTCTTTTTTATCTACAATTATGACTGGATTTAACCAGGTGACATTAAGCTTCTGATTACTCAAGAGTCTCATATTTAATGAATGGCATCATTAGTAATTGTTTATCAAAATTGACAATTGTTTTATTGAGCATTTAATTTAATTTCACGACACTTAAATTGCATGTTTAAACCGACGATATGTCAAAAACGCGCATTTATAAAATGTTGTTTTTTAAGTTTTGTTCAGTGTGTACAGTCATGTTCAATGTAAAAACTAAAACTGCACTCTGTATATGTACCCTCAATCAAATACTCATATGAACTTTATATTGGTTTCGTGCATTAGCGTTGCTTTATTATCTACAAATATTCAATAGGATCAACTGCAGTTTAAAAATTACAAATTGACAAAATGTATGTGTCATGTTACGCAGGAACAAAACTGGTCAAAAAGCAAGAAGATTTTTGAATGTATAGATATTTCCAACTTCTTTTTTATGAAATTACGTTGAAATATAAGCATTTTTTAAATTTTAACTATTCGTGTATATGTATGCCATTTTCATGTTCGTTGGGAAACATACACTTAGCAAAACATAAGCATAGTTTTACTTCAAATACCATATTTACTTACATAGGCCCATACTCCAAAGGAATTGTATTCCATTACGGAGGAGATCATTTAGCAACGTTAGGTGAAGATTATGAGGAACTTCAAGGTATATATTGATGTGAGCTCTAACTAGACATTGTTGACGTCTATGTGTTCATTAAAACCGTTTGTCCTAGAATCAGTCTAATGTTAACCGCGTTAAGCATACAATGTCCTTATAGTTAACATCATCATGTGACTGTGACGTCATTTTTCTCGGTCTTACGTCATTTACGATAAGGTACGTTTATGCTGGACGCCGCTAATGTGTCCCATGTACTAATTCTAACAAACTAGTCGATGATGATGAACATATTTTAACACGTAAATGTTATTGATGTTATGCATGGACGAACAAAACATGTTCTATTTTTAGATGTGAGGAATGTCTAACGTAGTGACAAGATTATGTTAAGCTTTGTGCACATAGCGCTTACTTTCATTGAACACGTATATAGTCATGGGTGATCTCGTTGACATGTATCTTAAGATTTACGATGCGGACTCCAGTCTTAATTTTAAAAGGTGGTATTTAATTTTCAAGGAAGAATGTTCGTGTTGTCTATAAAAATGTATAAATAAAGTCGTTATTATTATAATTATAAAATGCACAGCATACGATGCATAATATTATATGGATGTGTTTCTATATTTATACTTGTCTAATGACTCGAATAGAAAAGAAGGGGTTAACAGAATATGTGTTATGATGAATATTGTATATGTATTATACTGTACCGTCTCCGTGGTGTTCTGCATGAAACATATTAGTAATTGTACTTGGAGACCAGTATATATATACATATAATCAAAATATATTCAAACAAAACCAGTTTGCCTTTGGCGTTACTAATAACTAGTTGTATGCATACAGAGTATTGCTTTGGAGAAAGCTTCATTCCAAGGGTTACCGGTATTTTAAACGTGTTCATCAGTCACGCTTTGGCAGTAGTGAATCATATAGTCACTAGGCGAAAGTATTCGATAAATAATAATTAAATAATTATGTAAACAAAAATATCTAATATTAATCTGAGAACATATAAAATACAAAACGATAATAACAAATCGCACTCTGGGACAGCGCTCTACAGAATAAATCCTTAAATAATGTCCTTTTTGTTTTAAACTACAAGCAATGGACCGTGCATAGATAAAAGATGATTGGCTGTAGGGATTCCGTCTTGGTATGGATATCGACAAAGGTCTCTAGTTTTAGGGTGCACCAAACCTCACACTTATCCGTCAGAAAATCTAACAAGACCTGATTTGTTTTAGCAACACATTGCTCACGTCTGGTATTCCACGTGATTCTTGATTTGCACCTACTAGTATTTTGCTCACGTCTGGTATTCCACGTGATTCTTGATTTACACCTACTAGTATTTTTGTCACGTCTGGTATTCCACGTGATTCTTGATTTACACATACTAGTACTAGTATTTGAAGATTTAGTTAACATAATAGTTTTATCAGACATATATTCAGTGTAGTAATACCACGTGACTTTTGACTACAGTTACAAGTAGAAATTTGTAAACATTGAAAAATAAAATAGTCATAAATATTTTATTTCTTCATCGATTTCTATGAAATATACGCCACGCTAAGGAGACAATTATTTGCTTTCCATGAATTATAAAATCTTTTTCAGCGGCTGTGCACTTTTGTTTATTACCTTGTGAAACCGTGGAACGTGTAGGTTTCATAGTAATGGAAAAATCGGTAAAGCTGCTGAAAAAGATCTTATATTTTACGGAAAGCAAATAATATTCCTCTTAGCGTGGCGTATATTTTACAGAAATCGATGAGGAAATATACTTATAATATACTTACGGCTATATTTGTGTTCCAATGTTTACAAAAGTCTACTTATAACTGTAGTCAAAAGTCACGTGGTATTACTGATATTGCCATGTCTTTTGTATCATCAGTTTGAAATTGTCTGCACATTCTCTACTTTTTCTCAGTCACTCTAACAACACATACTAGGAGGACGATTGTTAAACAAACAAGCGTTCTTCGTGTCTCGTGGTGCTGAAAAACATAAATAATCGAACTGTGAAAATGTAATCAATTCTTATGCAATATGGAATAATAAAGCACCCAATGCACAATGTAATAAATGATACTGTCCAGATCTATACGTATTGAATATTAATCCACATGTTGGAACAATCTTGCTAAAGCACAAATGTAATTACAATAGAGCTACACCGTCTGCTCAAAAACATATAATAACGCCGTTACCGAGTTTTATATCCACGGGTGTTTTAAAGAAATATTTACAAAAAAAGTGTGACGTCACTACCATGCATATGTGTAGTACTGTACTGATTGTGTCCGTGGACAAATATTTACTGCCGTGTTGTTATTCAGGTGAACCAGAAGCCAGAATCCACAGTCTACGATCTGAGCCACCAGTACATATATCTCCAACAGGACCCAAACAGTACCAGTGTACATACACACCAACGTAAGTCTTAGATTATCTACAAACAGATGATATTAAGTCAGACAGGGAAGGCAGCACTCAACTTAACCTGCCTAGCACAGAAGACACTAAAAAACACACAAACCACAATGCCCTACTGAACCAACCGAGCACTTGAACAGAAACACATACAAGGCACAATGCCAACCTGAACCAACCGAGCACAGGAACATAAAACACATACAAGGCACAATGCCCAACTAAACAAGCAAAGAACCATCTCTAACATTTCCATGTGCTTAACGAAATAGGTTTGGCAGCTTTGACTTTCCACTTTTTGACAGCTGAAACTTTGCGTTTCAGTAGTTACGTTCATTTCCTCATTCAGTCATATGTTGAAGTTTAAAACTTTCTTTAACGATTTGCAGTGGTTTTAATGTTGTCACGATTTGACAGCCACCTGGAGTCAGGACAGTTTCAAGTAAAAAAGCCAAGTCAAAATTTATTTATTTTCGGAATTCGGTTATAATAAAGTTAACATAAGCTATGTATAGCTTTTGACCGTCGTTGAAGTCGTTGTTTTCATTTTTGTTGATTGGAATTTTACATTTCTATCCTGTAGGGTACCAGGAGCGTATTTACTGGATATCAAATGGAATGGTAAACCATTAAAATGTTGTCCATTTAAAATCGACGTGAAGAAGCCAGTGTACCCAGAGAAGGTTGGTGTAATTGGAGACCAGCTGTTGAAGGGTGGAGAACTAGGGAAAGATATTGATGTAAAGATTGATCCACGTGCGGCCGGGCATGGTAAGTTTTCGTTATCCAATGTAGTTTTCAGCTGGTACTGTTTTATCAAAGCACTTACGAAAAGTTAAAGATACGATCACATGTTAATTCTTTCTAGTTCTATAACAATTGCTATCGGTGAATCTTTTCTATTCAGCTTTTAAACAGTGGGATAAGGGATGTTTAATTTTCTTGGTCCGTAGTGTGTTGGGCACTTCTTCGTTTTAAGATTTCTGACAGCTAAAACTAGGCATAGTAGTCCTTTTGCTGTGGAAACTGGGTCATTCAGCTATTTATAATTTATCATACTTTTCGACAGCTTGGACTTGGCGGATCTGCCCTTTTTTAGTTGGGCATGGTGTCTTTATGTGTTTTATGTTTCCTGTGCTCGGTTGGTTCAGTTGGGCACTGTGTTTTGTGTGTTTTTAATGTTTTCTGTGCTCGGCTGGTTAAGTTGAGTGCTGCCTTCCCTGTCTGACTTTATATAATCTTTTTTGTTGGGGTTCAGTAACTGAATTATTATTAGTATTGTAGATCCCTTTACCGCTCTTCGGAATTGTAACCAAAAAATGTAGAATATAAATTTGATAAAAGTGCTTTGATAAAACAGTACCATGTACCGCTCTTAGTTGTTGTTTCGTTAGATGACAAGTTGTCGTTGTTCTTAGCTTGTGTTGTTAAAGGTGCTGCCTCACAATATGCTTTTTTTATTCAAAGTTGTCAAATGTGTGATTCGACATGCTAAATCATTTTATTTGCTTAATCACAATGTAATGGAATCATTTTTCTGACACATTTTGAATTTGACAAAAAGGAGTATGTGCTTACTTTGTAAGCAGTGACAAGTGTTCTTTCAATGTAAACTAATATTATCTTATAAATAGAATGGATTGGTTAACACATTCAAACTTTTATATATGTTAATTTTATAATTTTAGAGTCATTAAATACACCAGGGGTGGTATTAAATATTGATCTGTTTTAATTGGAGAATAATGATAGCCAATTATATCGCATGTTACTAACTAAGAGTTCGATATAGTGTGATCTGGTTGGTTGTCTTTACCCTCAAGTCAAGTAAAATCAATATTAAATACCACCCCTGGTTGTGTCTTATTTGGAAATAAAACAACACACACTGTATTCAAGATGGGAGTTTCGTTTTCAAATAAGTGTACTAGTACCAAATGAGTCCCGTTGCAAAACATCGTTCATCTTGTTTTTATTCATGGATTCATTATTATTCTTACGTTTGGTGTTGGTATAGATAATACACTTCACCGAATTTCTAATTGGCCGCCGTTCACATTTGATATTATGTGATATATGCAATCCATACATATAAAGTTGCGGTATGTTTTTATTCCACACACCAATCTATCGTTTTCTGTTATAGATAAGTGTGTGGAAAGAAAACATAACACAACTTTATATGTATGGATTGCATATATCAAATAATATCAAATTTAATAGGTTGGCCAATTAGAAAATCGGTGATGTGCACCCACACTTAATTGTGTGTATTAATATGTCAGTATCACATGTGCTAACTTTAAAAGATACGTCGGTAATGTAATTCCTGGGATAAGATAAAATGTCAATAATTGCATTTTTGTGGCTATTGCATAAGCACATACATCGTCGAATATTCATTGTTAATTGCTATAATTCCGTCTAACTAAAACTCGATTATTCAGGTCCGTCACGTGTTCACATAACATTGTGTACATAAACATTACAAATTCTCTTATTAATGTCTTATTTTAACAAATAGTATGTGCAATATCATGTGGCTTAGTGAATAAGGTATTGGTTTTTACGGCCTAATGGTTAAATCAATAAAGATTTATTGTTATGATATTTTTATGTTTGTAAACAAGTGACCGACCTGAATATACGGTCTATACATTCGCCATGTATGGAGTACAGCATAATCAGCAATCGTGGATTTCCGACGATGAAGCACATGTTACATGTATCACAATGTATTTTTGAATGTGGCGAAGATTTCCATATCGAAATATTTGTATATTTGTTGCAGATTACATTGATTTTCCAATGTTGGAAATTCCTTACAACACCCCATATTACACCCCACACAATAATCGACTAGGTAAACTTATATCAGGAGAGTTCACATCGCAGTTATGTGGGGTACAGTTGAATCAAAGCACTTACAGAAACCTTAAATTTATGCTCAAATTGAAATTATTTTTAATTCTGAAACAAATACACATTAGCGGATTTAGCTGAGTGATAACGCGCTGGGCTGTCAATCCAGAGGTCGTGGGTTCAATCCCTGGCATCGGAACTTGACATTTCTAAAATATTTATAATATTTCCCGCTATATCTGGCCGTGTGGTCTACAAAGTATCTGGAAGTGCCAGGAAGCTGTGTATCGGTGCTATACACCGGGCACATTAAAGAACCAGGCTGTATATTCGAAATAAGAGCTAGGCGCACTTCTGCAGCGCCGAACATGCCTGTATCTAATGTCTCTCTCTCTCCCTTCAGGGGCTTTCTCTCAGTCTGTCCCTTTTGTCAGATCATGCTGTATCTGCACTGGTAGAGGATGCACTTGCGCCCTTGTGGCTGCATCACAATAATGAATGTAATACAATACAATACAATACAACTTTTATTCAGTGCACTTGAAGGCCTCCAGCCCAAAATACATACAGCGTAGTTATGAAACAATAAAATTACCGTTTAGACTACAACAATGTCATTTTTTTGAATACACATGCAATGTACATGCAAATTCTAACATTAAATGTAAACATATACATGTCATCTAAACAATAATACGGTGCATTGGTTTCATGGAACAAATATATAAGGAAAGATACAATTTACATATGATAATAGGATAAATATTACAACGATCAATAGTGTGTTGTAGTTTTGTGCTATTTCAGAGCATTAGTATTAAATACACAAAATTAGTCTACTCACTAAATTGTCTCTGAAGAAATTCTGACCTTTGTTTTGTGCATTCAAATACAAATCTTGCAATCAGGAATATATGCTTGTCCTTACTATCAGCCATAATAGTTTTGAATAGATTAACAGTTTCTATCTGATGTAACCATTTCGGAATGAACAACTCGCGACGCAAGGCACTATATAGTGGACAAAGCATAAATACATGGTATTCATCTTCTACTGAATAAACATTTCTAATTTTTAAACAATAATCACAATATCTGTAATCACGGTCAATGTTCATATGGCGACCTTTTTCGATCATAAGTTTGTGACCGGAACATCGAAAATTAGATAAACACATCTTTAACATGTATGGTAAGTTGATACACAAATACCGTTCAACGTTTAATAAAGTTTTAAACTCCTTGTAATATGCCGCTTTTGGTGAGGAGTCTATTTGAGCTTTAAGATTTTGTAATGCACAGTCTTTGAGTCTAGTTTTAAATGTGTTCAAGAACATCTTGACATCTCCAACGTCATTTGACAGCCACACATAACCGAAACCATTTTCATACAAAAGTCGTTTCACACAAGTAGCCCAGTTTGTTCGACCATACATGTCTTGTTCTCTAAGAAGTACATACAAATGTCTTGGATATCTGTTTGGAGGCATCTGTATAATTCTTACCCAATATGATATGCATTTAAACATGTAGGTCACACTGATAGGTAGCCTACCACATTCACTCAGAGCGAAGAAGTTCGATACATTTCTGTTTAGTCCACATATTCGTTTACAGAAATTAACATGTACTCGCTCAATATTTTCTGCGTACTGAAATCCCCATATTTCGGCAGAATAACACAGAATTGGTAAGACCATGGCGTCGAATAGTTTAAATGATTGTTTCGGCGTAAAATGTCCAAAATGTTTCTGACACCTGTACAAACATGATATGGCTTTTGATGCCTGTTTCGCCAATGTGTCCTTGGTCATTGTCCAAGAGAGTTTTGGTGTAAAGTATGTGCCTAGGTATTTGTAGAATGAAACAACGTCTATTCTTAAATCTTTGTATGTCCAATGTTCATACTGTCGAAGAGGTCCACCATTTCTGAAGACCATTATTTTCGATTTTTCAATGTTCACCTTCATTCCAGTCTTATCACAGAACTCATCAATATTGTTAATTAATCGTTGTAAGCGTACCGCGGTGTCGGCTAGTCCGGAAACGTCATCTGCGTACATAAGTACATGAAGTTTGTCAATTTCTTGTGAAATATGAATTCTATCGTCTGATTTCATATTTAGGAAACCCACAAGATCATTCATGAACAGAGCGAAGATAATAGGCGAAGACTGGCATCCCTGTTTCGTACCGATTTGACAGTCAAAGAAATCTGTTAGCCCATTTTTTACCTTAACACAAGCTTTCATTTGGCTATACATGGATTTGAATATGTTTAAAAAGCGTCCATTTATGCTATTTCTTGATAAACATTGCCATAACTTCAAATGATTACAATTGTCGAACGCTTTGAGGTAATCCACGTAAAATACATAAAAGCGACCTCCTTTCTTTGTCGTGTACTTTTGTATTATTGACTGTAGATTAAATACGTTGTCAATAGTTGAGTAACCGGACCTAAACCCGGCTTGAGCTTCATCAAGAATACTATTTTCATCACACCATTGCATAAGCCTTTTAGTTAGTATATTTATGAAAATTTTACTTATACTATTCGACAAAGATATCGCCCTATAATTATTTGGTTCTAATGTCGATCCCTTTTTATGAAGAGGGGTTATTATGCTTTTATTCCAATTCGAAGGAAATGTACCGGTTTCAAATATAGTGTTAAACAGTTTCACCAAGAACGGTGTAATACGTTGCGCGGTAGCCTTAAACATTTCCACACATATACCGTCATAACCCGACGCACAGTTTCTTTTAAGGTCTTTAATACTTTTGTGAATCTCATCATCGGTTATATTTTGATTTAAGTAATCAGCGTTTATCTCTCTGGCTAAATCCGGCAATGTATCATTTGAATTTATATCATTGGTTTCGACATCATGACTAAATAGTTTCTGAAAATAGTTATACCAATCCCCACCAGAAATCGAATCACTAGAATCTCTCTTACTCGATTTAGATTTTTTTATTTGATCCCAAAATTTCTTTGGATTGTTTCTGTTACTCAAAAGCTGGTCACGTTTAGAACGTTGTAGTTCCGACTTTTTTAGTTCACATGTTCTCTTAAATGTACGTTTGTCATTTTTATATTGATCAAAGTCATTATTGTCATTTGTCACACGGAATTTTCGCAACGAACGATATTTGTCATATTTGCGATCTGAACATTCCGCATCCCACCACTCAGGTTGAGTTGTAGTGTTTGTTTTATTTTGTGGCCCACATCGCTTTTTACTCATACATTTACCCGCGTTATTAAACACCTCCATAAAGCCGTGTAATTTCTCATCAAAGTTCTGTTCCGGTTCCGACCTTTCGAATTCAGAGTAGTAATTTTCGAATTGTTCCAGAAATGTTTCACTGACACGCTCGTCCCATTTGAAATGATACGCGCTTTTCAAATTCGAATTATCGTCCGATATATCCTGCACGCCTTCAAATTGGAGTGTTAGTTTTAGCGGAAAATGATCTGAGAAATCTTCACTTCCAACTTCAAACTCGACGACATGTTTGAGTAGTGGTGATGACGTCAGTATATAGTCTACGACACTTTTCCCGCCGTTCGCTGTACATGTAAATTCACCAAACTTATCACGACCCATCCGACCATTTAATGTATGAATGTCAAAAATACAGCAAAGTTCAGCAAGCGCAGTTCCAAACCTATTTAATGTTAAGTCTTTACTTTTTCGCGGCTCACAAAATGTGTCACTTGGGTACACAGTATCACCAAATATACAATTGATGTCATCGTTTGGAATAAAATCGCATTTGTCACTTAGCCTTGCGTTCAGATCACCGGCTAATAATACATGTGCAGACGGAAAATCTGAGACAATTGCGAGCAGTTTGTCATGTAAAATGTCAATACCGTTATCCGTAACATTATCATAAATCGGAGATCTTTCGGGGGCTACATACGTAAAATACATGATTAAGTCTTGTGTAAGGAATGTTAATTCTTTCGATATATATAATACTACACAATCTTCAAAAGTTTTATATATTTGTTTAAATCGTTGACTTATGAAATCCTGCACAAATACCGTAACGCCACCGGAACCCCGTTTATTGCCACAGCGCCGAAGATTTGAAAAGCAAGTATAACCGCTTAAAAAGTTATCAAATTCTGCTGCGTTTCTCTGCCACGTTTCATATAATTCAATTATATTGAATGATCTACAGTATGTCTCAAAAGTAATATCACTTTCAAATTTCTTGAGACCTTGAATATTTAATGAACAAATTTTCAATTCTGTACAACTATTTACATTTACACTGTATTTTGGGCTTTGACCTGATCCCTGTAAAGTGCCTTTGAACGTGCGTTCGCATGAAAAGGGCGCTATATAAATCTGGTATATTTATTTATTTATTAGGAACATGTATGGTTTGGGGGAGTGTATTTACAGTCTCCCTTACCACAGTTAGCAACTGTTTTAAAATAATTAGATATGGTTTGAATTTGAGCTTAATTTGAAGATTATCGTAAGTGCTTTGATAGTACCATGGTGTATAACATGGGCATGTTGATCTATACATTCAGTTGTTTTTTATATATTCAATGATATTGCAACGGTTTGCAGTGTTGCAATATCCCGTGACTTTTAGCTACTTGTCTAAGACGCAATGTGTCAACATTGGAAAACTAAAATAGCCAAGTATTTTATTTCTTCCTCGATTTCTATGAAAAATACGCCACGTTAAGGGGAAAATTGTTAGCGTTCTATGACCGTTTTCTCCCTTTGCAACACAGATATTTTGTTTTCTAATGTTGACAAATTTCGTCTTGGACATGTAGCCAAACGTCAGTTGGTATTGCTACACTGGGTTTGGGTATTCGTGAATGCATTGAATGTGTTTGTACTTATACATGTAGTTTTATGCTTTGGAACATCTTTCTGTGCATTTTATTCATTCATTGGAGATGGTCATTATTATATCATGTATGTATATATTGTCATTATTTTCATTTCCAGGAAATATCGGTGATTTGTTGAGACTTATATTGTTTTATATAATATACAGTGTATCTATTTGGCCGTACCATACAGATTGCAATGGGCTAACACAGCTAATTATTGAGTTTTCGTGTATATGTATTGACTTGCCTTTCTTCAGTAATTGAGTGACAACTTATTCGGAATTATTTAATTTTTGTATGTTATTGAGTGATAGCAAATTCGAATTGGATTAATTTTGCTTACCATTTGACTCCATGGTCACGCCTTGAGTTACTATAGAATTGGTTGATTGTTATCAGTTTAATCCGGTTCCAGCCAGTTTGAATTTCCCTAGTACATATATGTTCCAGCATATTGAAAAGGATGGACGCAGGTACATCCCCTTAGGTCATAAAACAGTAGAGAAATATATTTTGCGCCCATGGAGTAATTGAATAATATTCCGATCTAAAAAACGGATAATTGTTTTGGTTTTTTTTGTTCTTCTATATTAATCACTGTATGGTACGACCACGTGTCCTGGTATTATTATCTTGGGTTCCTATATTAATACATAATAAAATCAGTGTTGTTGCATCATTTATAAACGAACGACAGATGTATACCTTCCACCACTTTTAGTATACCATATCAATAGTTCTACATTACTAGTACATAATTTAATTCCATTAGATTAGAAATAATGAACACATTTTAAAGGTGTATAACCATACTCCGTTATAGACCTCCAAACCCCATTCTAGATCACTTCTAGACCTTTGTGACTGTGTATTTTGATGTCCCAAAACAGCTAAATTACAACATGAGATATACTTGTAAACAAACCCACTTCAAGGGGAGAAAGCGAACATATTGTCTCAATACATATATTGATTGTATAAGTGGATAGTTAGGGGGGTAATTAAGTTAGCGAAATTTGAATTAACAAAAGGGAGTAAGCGCTAAAAAAGCAACAATCTCCTTTGTTTGAGCTAACTCCTAGCAGAAATTACTTCTCCTTACAGATGTAAGTAAGGGGAGTAATCTCTGAAAGGATTTGGTATTTAGGGCATAGAAAAAGTACTTTCCCAACAATAGACAGTGTTTATCGCAGTGTGTTTCTAAAGGTTATGTCCGTCCCTTTAAATGTTGTTTAAATTTGAGATGTTTCATACGCTATATAAGTGCATGTTGGAACATAATGTTGGCATGACGCATGAGTAAATTGTACCTACAATAACGTTTTAACTCTATATACATTTGTATTCGAATCCAAATATTTTCTGTGATACTTATCCAATGGATTGGATTTGCGTTTATACGTAATTATAGCATAGTGCTTCTATGAATATCAAACATTATATGTACGTCGTTGACTGATACCACAGGAACTTGCATTTATAATTTGAAAAAAATTGAAAAAAAAATTGAAAATGGTAATGTTACTGTTATTTTCACTGTTATTTTCACTGAAAAATCTCCATAATCAATTGATAGTAAGTACGGCTGTCACCGAGTTTTAACCATATTATCATTCACCTTGGAGCAGACGCTCAATGGAGTCGACGCCAAATCCAAACTCCACAAATATTGGCTTTAAAAGCCGATATTAGACGATTATCGGTACCGATCGGTTGAGGTGCGGATGTATTCTGTATTGTTATTAGCCCCTTTAACTGCCTAGATCATATGTTTTAACTGTCAAGTTGGTATAGAGAAAATATTTGTATTAGAATAGTTCGTGGGATACAATCCCATTGCACTCCTGTCTATATTTTAGTAGTAAAGTAGGCCTAGTGAAAAAAACACATTTTTTCAAAAAAAATTTTTTTTTTTTTTCAAATTATAAATGCAAGTTCCTGTGCTGATACTAATTTGTTTTCTTGGGTTTTAATGTGATTTAGTTAATCCTACATGTACAAGCGTATATTTTCACATTTTTGTAAATTGCCAATAAAGTGTATTGTTATCTACGTCAATAATCTTTGAACCTAGATAATCATTAAATCCAAATCGGTCATTACTGCACGGCGCATCAACGCCGAACATTATTTTTCGTGTCAATGATCTTGGGATTTTTCACAAAAACATAATTTCGTTTATTTAATCCTTACTTCCTTACCAAATGGAACAAAGAACCCTTCTGATAAGCAGCCACTGTTGGTGTATCCATTTAATGCTATACGTTTGGATCGAATATTCATCGGCATCGCTAAGGATAGTTGAACATCGGATGTTACATTATTTAGCAATGATATGTACCACGTCATCATCACCTGTTGTATTTGTCTTTATGTTTGAAATACATTCCTAGATTACTGAAGAATTCACAACAATTCGCTGGCTTATAATTAGAAGGGCGACTTACGACCTTATAAGACTTGAAATTTGCATCACAAGGCGCTTCTTATGCGCCTTTTTCATGAAAATCGGAACAGGTTTTGTTGACCAAACTGAAGTTGAAAAGCTTGTTTTTCCATAAAGAGAAGTGTGTTTTCAGACAATTTTTTCTTGTTTTCTCAAAATATCGATGTTGATCTTACGACCTTCTCATTCTAAGCCAGTGAACTAGGTTAGAGATGCTTCCAAAAAACCAATCAATCATTTCATAACATACAAATGTAAGATTTTGATTGTATTCACATTTAAATGTATACTGTTTGCAGGTGAACTGACGATTGATTGCAAGGATCCAGACCGTTTCGACGTTCCCGTCTCACTTACAGACAATTATGATGGAACCTATCGTTTGAAAGTCAAGCCAGAAAAACTCGGACCACACATACTCAGCATAAAACTTAATAACCACCATGTGTTCGGTAAAGTATTTAATAATATAAATATTTCTAGTCTCTTTATAGGAAAGAATTGTATAATACTAATAAAAACGACTCTTCATTCAAATATTCGAGCTCGTACTTTTCTTCACGATTTGTATTAATCACATACATGGACAATTAAACAACATTATGAAAACAAGATGGATGAAACTTAATTTTATGTGATTTTTTTTTTTATTTTTGTTATATAATAAAAAATTAATAATAATAACAATTGCTTTATTCAACGATGAATCATCATCCATTAACCGTCTAGAATCGGCGATATTTCCAACGAAAGTAAATAAAAATTAGCAGTTTCTTTTCTTTTAACCAAAGATCATACACGCATCTATAGTATTCTTTGTTTTAACGCTGACAAAATATTCACCATCAAAATAAACAATCGTTCATTATTGTTGTAATTGCATCGACAGGTAGTCCATATACTATAGAGATTATTCCATTCGTTCATTATGTCTGTTATTGCATCCACAGGTAGTCCATATACCATAGAGATTATTCCATTCGTTCATTATGTCTGTTATTGCATCCACAGGTAGTCCATATACCATAGAGATTATTCCATTCGTTCATTATTGTTATAATTGCATCCACAGGTAGTCCATATACTATAGAGATTATTCCATTCGTTCATTATTGTTGTAATTGCATCCACAGGTAGTCCATATACTATAGAGATTATTCCATTCGTTCATTATGTCTGTTATTGCATCCACAGGTAGTCCATATACCATAGAGAGTATTCCATTCGTTCATTATTGTTGTTATTGCATCGGCAGGTAGTCCATATACCATAGCGATTATTCCATTCGTTCATTATGTCTGTTATTGCATCCACAGGTAGTCCATATACCATAGCGATTATTCCATTCGTTCATTATGTCTGTTATTGCATCCACAGGTAGTCCATATACTATAGAGATTATTCCATTCGTTCATTATGTCTGTTATTGCATCCACAGGTAGTCCATATACCATAGAGAGTATTCCATTCGTTCATTATTGTTGTTATTGCATCGACAGGTAGTCCATATACCATAGCGATTATTCCATTCGTTCATTATGTCTGTTATTGCATCCACAGGTAGTCCATATACCATAGCGATTATTCCATTCGTTCATTATGTCTGTTATTGCATCCACAGGTAGTCCATATACTATAGAGATTATTCCATTCGTTCATTATGTCTGTTATTGCATCCACAGGTAGTCCATATACCATAGAGAGTATTCCATTCGTTCATTATGTCTGTTATTGCATCCACAGGTAGTCCATATACTATAGAGATTATTCCATTCGTTCATTATGTCTGTTATTGCATCCACAGGTAGTCCATATACCATAGAGAGTATTCCATTCGTTCATTATGTCTGTTATTGCATCCACAGGTAGTCCATATACTATAGAGATTATTCCATTCGTTCATTATGTCTGTTATTGCATCCACAGGTAGTCCATATACCATAGAGAGTATTCCATTCGTTCATTATTGTTGTTATTGCATCGACAGGTAGTCCATATACCATAGAGATTATTCCACCAATAACTGCCATTGTTACCACTCGACGACCAGCACCACGTGGTAATGTTAAAGTATGGGGACCAGGTCTGTCTAATGGCGTGTTCCCTGACTATCAGGGACATTTTTATGTCGACGCTACGGGAGCAGGTGGTGGTGAGCTGCATGTTAGCGTCATGGGTCTCAAAGGTAAGTGATGCGGTTAAATGCATTTCCCGTTCATTTATATGATGGGCATTGTGCCATGTAATCGTGGTATATGCTTTTTAGTCCCCTACCGGTTTTTGACCGGAGGGGACTATAGGTTTGCCCTCCGTCCGTCCGTCCGTCCGTCCGTCCGTCAGTCAGTCCGTCTGTCAAACAATCTGGATCCTGACATAACTCAAACAGTTTCCAAGCTAGGTTTATGAAACTTGGTATGTGGATAGGGGGTAATAAGGGGATTATGCACGTCTAAAAATATTTTGATTCTGACAAAACTTGTGGTTGCTATGGCAACAGAAAGAGTGAAAATATGCCCAAATCTGGATCCTGCCATAACTCAAACAGTTTTCAAGCTAGGTTTATGAAACTTGATATGTGGATAGGGGGCAATAAGGGGAATATGTACAACTGCTCGGCTGGTTAAATTAAGTGCAGCCTTCCCTGTTTGATTTTATTATCTTTTTCCAACACAATGATAGTTTTAGTTTTATTTTCCATGCAGGTCTTAGTAATCTTAGTAAAAACTAACATTAGCCAGTATGCAGAAACACATCTTAATAATTGTTTTATTTGGGGTTCCAATGGCCATCTCATTTTGTTACAGGTGCTTTCCACGTCGAGATGAAGAGAGCAAGCCAGCGGGATAAGTTGTTCAACTGTTTGTATCACCCCATAGAGCCAGGAATATATACTATCAATGTACATTGGTCGGGTGCCCATGTTCAAGGAAGCCCTTACACCATTCTTGTTGCTGATAATGAAATGGAACTTCTAGAATATGAAAATAAAGTAGAAAGGTAAGTCCTCATCTATTGGTTTAAACACTGAATGTCTGGCCTTCTAATGCCAACTTTGATATATTGTTGCTTTCGGTTGAGATAGTCGTAGAAGAGTCAGAAAGTTTGGGTGATACAAGGAATCCGGGTGCGCTACCCTAGCTGTGTCCTAACAGACTCCTTGGTTCTTTAACGTGCCCAGTGTATAGCACCGATACATGCGAGACTACCTCTGGGTTTTCCAACCAGTTCATCTCTAGTTAGGTGGGAAACACTGAAAAGCGTCACTGAATTGTCCGGTTCACCAGCCGAAATTCGAACCAGGGACGTCCAAATTGGTAGTCGAGAACACTAACTCTTCGGCCACCGTGCCAACTTTGATATACATGTAGTCATTATATCGGTAACTTCGGAGGACTTATTTCGTTTATTCTGAATTAGATCAAAAAAGAAATACTTATTTTGTAGCGTAGAACTTGTTTCACCAGTATATTGAATTAGATAAAAAAATACTTATTTCGTTGTGTAGAATATGTTTCACCAGTACATTCAATTAGATAAAAAAAGAAATACATATTTTTTGCGTAGAATACTAGTATGTCTTTATTATGAATTATATTAAAAATTCCAAAACAATGATACGGTGCTGTTATTACTGATAAAAATAAATTTTTATTTTGTTGCATAGAATACTAGTATGTCTTTATTATGAATTATATCAAAAAGTCCAAAACAATGATATGGTGCCGTTATTAACTGCCAAAATAAAATTAAACAGTATGTGAACACTTTCGATAAGTCATCTCGAGAAAGGGATGATTACTCACCTATTATGTGCACCTATCGTGTTATCATTTTGTATTCTGTTAGGTCAAAAAACTGTGCACTATATCATTGGTTTAGGCTCGAAGGAGTGTCAGTTTAAGGTCCGCCGATCAGGCTCTTGAGTATTATTTCCTCTAGCAGCCCTATGTCGGTAATCATATACAATGTATCATCAATGTAAAAAACTGCAATATTTGCACAAACTCTTCAAAATAACGTGGTTTGTTTATGTTTATAGTACTCACCTATAGGAGGTAAGTAAGTCCCATTTGCTGATTTGATGACCAGTTAAGCTGGTAGACTAGTGACAAATGGCCCTACAGTATTTTATTCCATTCATTCACTGGAACCTGGCTTACGTATTGATCAATTCAGCAAAGACACAACACCTTTCTCCAAAATAATAAGTGTACAATAACAACATTCAGTTAGCTCCGTGTGTACGAATCTTCTCTACATTCACTTCTTTTAATGAGTGTAGTGTTAATTTTCTTATTTTATTAACAGCATGATTTGAAATCTCAAACTTAACCCAAACTTTTCTCTGAATGCCCTCTATCTACGTATTGAATTGCTACATGT
This sequence comes from Spisula solida, assembly GCA_947247005.1. Lineage (NCBI taxonomy): Eukaryota > Metazoa > Mollusca > Bivalvia > Venerida > Mactridae > Spisula > Spisula solida. The sequence continues at coordinate 4,690,288 of OX365956.1, read as the reverse complement.
AGTACGTAAAACATAACCCTTTCCTACCTAAACATTAATGTTAACATTGATCTGATCTGTGTTTGACTTAATTACGTGTTTGTGTGCGTTTGCCTGTCTGTTTAATTTTGTGTGTGTGTGTGCTGTGTCATTTGTGTGCGTGTTGATTTTTTTGTGTCTGTATTGTTGTTTGTGTACGTTTGTGGGTGTTTTTATGTGCTTTTTTGTTGTTTGTGTGCGTTTGTTTGACTGTTGTGTTTTACCATCCCTACCGGCTAGTTATGCATGTTAGACATTCCAAGTGGATAACGCATGATACAGTTCCAGAACCCATTCCTGATTTCCTTGTAAACGTGCGTTATATACAGGGTCTCAGTTTAAATGCCCCTTTTGGTCGATCTTTGAGAGCCTGATCAATAATGCGATCCCCTAAATTAAATGTCTGCCTGTCACACCACAGATCTGTTTAGCATGTCACTATCTATTGTCTAATGTCCAATATTCTTTTGCTATAAGCATATGTATGTATGTTTTATACAAAAATATATAAATATTTTGTATTGTATATTTATATTAAGAGTATTTGGTGTTTTATTATTCAATATACAAAGGATTATACCATACAGTATATGCATGTCTATTATCATAATTTATTTGATAAATTTAAGTTATGTATTATTTGTGAACTACATATGATATGTGTGATTGTGTATACTAGTGTAACCGGGTGTGGGGGTAGATATATATCACCAACTCAATTCGTCGTAATTCATATATAATTAATATATATATATACAAGAGCCTAAAATAAGAACAACATTAATTAGTAATACAAGAAACAGAATACTCTCCATTGTATACAAGATCGCGAAATCTAAATAAATTAAAGTTATAAATACATAATTCAACGCGATCTAATTCATAATTCAAGCGAAATACAAGTAAGTAATTCAAATAATTTAAATAAGAACTTACCAGGACCAGTAGAAAATATTACTCTGATCACTTGTGAAAGTGAATAAATATATCAAGAATCTACAAGTATAGTAGAGTAATTTATGACAAGACTGTAAAGTATGTCTGACTCCTTCAAGAGTATTGAAAGGAGTGCCTGTCTAAAGAAGTGCAGGGCTGAAGAAAAGATTAGTACGGGAGGAATTTCATGCATGGGGACTTTCGTGATCACTTACTCACCAAGCATACCAGTTCTACAACATTCACTCAGATTAACTCACTCAGACCGGACAATACACATTCCAAGCATTCTCTCACAGACGACTTACACACAGTTAGGCTATACATACAATATAACAAAAACATGTATACACACAGGGACAAGACAACACAGTGACACACAAAATGACCAGGGTTACACTAGTATATTTGTATAATAATATAATAAGTTTTCATGTGGTTTTGTGTCATAACCCGTATTAGGTCGTATAAGTTAATACACATTTATTTTAAAGAATCTGAAGTATATACAGTACAGTACATGTTTTGGTGTGTCAAGATCTTAATTGATGATTGGATAACCTAAAAGTCGATGGCGATTTATTTAAACTTTTTGTCCAAATCTGAAACTTTCAACAAAGTGTGTAATATAACCGATCTTAAAGACAATCCATTGCTTACAAATGGTCTCTTTCACACCGCCTCAAAATCCAAGATGGTGTCATCCAAGATGGCCGTCATTTAGAACGAGAACACGTGTTACAAGATGTACCGTGACAATTATATGTCTCTTATTTCTCATCCAAAGATGATGTCTTTCAAGATGGCGTCTTCCAAGATGACCGCCGTTAAGAACGTACACACGTGTCACATGATATGCCATTACTAGATGTACATGTATCTTATTTCTCATTCCAGATCTAGAAATTCTTCCGCTCGCAGTTCAGGGAAGTTATCACCTTCACCAAATACAACAGAAAACAGCATTATGTACTGAAATATATCAGACTGTTCTTCCATTTGATATCAATACTGATGAAATACTCGTACATATAAACTTCATCTACGTAATCTGCAAAAGAAGATGTGTGGAGTTTATGTAGTGTGCCCATTTATTTTTACGATCATTTAACTTTCGATTTCACAAACGTTTTACATGTAGAAAAATTCTCAAGTAGTGTTTTATAGGTTTTTTACACAATGTCTATAGACCTAGAAAAGGATTAAATCAATCAATGTATAAGAATGCCTAAATATCTATCGTCCAATCTTTATTTATAAGAAAACGATTACCTTAATATTTAAGAATTTAGAAGAGCTGCTGTGAAATTATGGTCCAGTTATGACAGATGAAATCTAAAGATTCCAAGAATTAAATTCCTGACACTTAAAAAGTAAAAGTTTTTAAATTTGTTTACGTAATTCAAGTTTCCCTTTCGAGTAGTTCCAGAGTTGTTATTATTATCCTTGACACTTGTTTCAACGATTTTTGTTTTCTTTAAACTTTTTACAGTTTTATATCATTTAGTAAATTTGAAATAATCAATCGTATTGTAATTATTTATTTTACAAAAATGCTTTATTTCATTTTGTTTTATAAAGGAAAATGATTTCATTAATTTTAAACAGTCATTATGGTTTTTACAGACATATTTTATTTTGAAAGTCAAATTTTGGTACAACGTATGATACATGGGAGCTCCGTAGTACAAAAGTTCACAATTTTCCTGGGGGCATTTTGATTCGGTACAAATGTAAATAATATTATAAACTGTATATAATCCCAAAACGGGTACTATCTTATAGTTTTATAATGTGGACGTACGTTTAAAGGTGCTGAGAGCAAGATGATGACAATAATCTCGATTTTGTAAAAAAAAACAGTCAGAGAGTCAGTTAAGTATAAAAATTAAATGCTCTAAAGTCCGTACGCAATCATGATCAGTGGACAGTCTATACAATCTATGAAAAATGGCTTACAGAGTAAAAATAAAATAAAATATTTACATAACATATTTTGACATAAATTTATGATAAAATTGCGTGTTTAAGCATGTTTCAATGATTTCAATGATAACGTTTTATTTAACTATTATTTACATCATTTTTGCAGCAATTTTAAATTATTTTATAGTTTGATCAGGTATTCTGGGTACTGCTTTATTAACATGACGTATATCTAACGTAAATTGTCATCAGTTCGGCACCTTTAAATAGTAGTATAGTAAACTCCTTCAAATCCGGACCTTGTTCTGACCTGGTCGAAAGTCCGGTTTTCTGAGAGGTCCGGTTTTGAGGGAGTTTACCGTATGGTGTTGAGAATTTGCCATAACAATGTCGCACACGCATGGACATTATCAGACATGATACATGCGCATGTAGTGCTAGTATCACTTTATAATGTTCATTATTCTTTGTACTATACTGCTTTTTATTTATCATATAACGTTTTTGATATGATGAAGGTTAGTGTTTTGAACAACGATTGACAGTCAATTGACATTTCATCAGTTGCCAGTGGATGAATCCGTAAGGAAAAGATAACTGAAGGTTTGAATCATATTTCTTCTGAAACAAAATATAACATATAAAGTAAAAATGTCCGATATGTAATAAAATCATATTGCAGTACTCTAAAGACAACATTCGTGCTTCATTAGCCCATCCTTTGTAAACGTATTGTAACTGGCCAATCGGTTGTAAACATGTTTTATTGGTCAACCATTTGTAAACGTGTTTTCGTGTAAATATGTTTCCATTTTTGCACTGGCGCAATGGCAATTGAACTGCACCGTAGTTGTGAAACTATATACTTTTATATATAATGTAGGTATTCGGTAAACGTGTAGTTCAACATGGGTAGTGTATCGTTATATAACTTCGTATATATAGGAACTGAAATCATGTCCATTTAGATGACTGATATTTGTGTTCCAAACATATCACAGTTTATGTTTAAGGCTGTGTTAATAGTTAATTACAAGTAGGCATAGAGTTTTCATTAATAGATCATAATTGAAAAACAACGTCATGCTGAATTTATCTTTAGCAATACGTGTAATTGCTGGACATAAATGTCCATTTTAGTAATATGGACGTTTACAAATGATGTGGTGAATAACATTTTACCTTGTTCACTAAGGATCTTGGTTGGTAAAGCAAGCTTAAGCATACATTCTTCTCAGTCTGTTCTCTGTAGCTAATTACATTTGTAGGTAATGGAATATTTTGAATTTGGTTCATGTGCAAACTTTATTTTTCCATATTTATTTTTTCATAGTGTTTAAGCCTGTTGTACTATTGTAAAGCGTGTTCAGATATAATAAAATGCTATATTGTATTTGTTGTATGATATTTAGATAATTATAATATCGGTAGATAGAAAGACCATGACGCTTTGCTTCGTATATTTTATACAATAGTCTTAAGCCTAGGTCCCGCTATGCATTTTTGTCTCGTTGATGTACTCCCGGTGGAAATTAATGAGCTATTGGGAACAGGTTCCTCGTGGTCTATGGGGCAGTTCGGGGAAGTCATGAGACATTTGTGGTATCGGGGGGGATTGTGAAGAATCGGGTGGTAACGGAATAAATCGGGAGAACAAATCGGGTACCGCAGTGGTACCTAGGCTTTAGACTATATTTACGGCGGACCGTATGCTTGTTCTCTTTATAATTTTGAAATGGATTTGAACATTTACACAGATATTACCTCCGGCAGCCGTTTTGGAACTACTTCTCGGATTTCTTTTACTTCCGGTGTCGATTTCCGAGGTAGTACGTTTGCGTATGAATATTTATATAAATATGTTAATGTTATTGCTATATTGCCTTCGGCAGCCGTTTTGGAACTACTTATTGGACCTGTTTTACTTCCGGTGTCTATTTCCGGGGTAGTCCGTTTGCGTATGAATATTTATATGAATATGTTAGTGTTATTGCCTATTTTTAGCTTCTATGTTGTGTCAAACAATATGTTTGCCTATAATAATGGTCTAGGTCATATATTTTACCATATACTTGCCAGAAATTATGTTTTTATATTATACATTTTATACTGAATGTTATTATGATGTAATAGTCTATATATTAAGGTATATGCAATATATTTATCTGAATGCTTTAAATGATTAAATTGATAAAATAAGATTGTTTTTATTCTGATTGTCCCATTTTCCACTTTGTGTTTCTTAAAGCCTCATTAAGGCTTAAACGGCTATTTTCAAAAAGCAATAACTAAACTTAGTAACCTATCTACAGAATGGTGGATTTCGAGCCCTTAATTTTGTGCTAAAGGTGGAAAACAGCATAAGATAAAAAAAACGAAATACAGCCTCCAGTTGGTTTGTTTACAAAATAACGAATTGTACACGATTTATAGTCAGAGGGAAGCAACATTTGCAAAATTAGTACATGTATTTTGGCTTCCATACATTTTACTTAAATGTGATTTTCGACATACTATTGTTACAGTAATAGTGTCATAATGTCGTCAATTATTGGTCATTTGTGAAAAACATAATAGCGAATTTTCGGGCGCAAAAAGCGCCCGAATAAATTTCGCATTAAGTTAACGTGTCACGTGGTTTGGTCAGAGTTTGAATTCACTAATGGATCTGAAAATTTGTGTTACAGTCTCACAGTGACAGAAAAATACGGAAAAATGGCCGCCAATAAAATAACAAAAGTTACCTAAAATGCGTTAGTCTGTAGCTCATAAATTTTCTTTTTTATTTTAATGATATTTAAAAATATTCCAAAAACTCTAGTAGGTCCATCTAGAACACACTTTAATAAGGGAGATAAATACTCTGTTGCTTCGTATAGCACTTTGATCGACCGCCATCTTGGAACGCTTCGAAAACAGAGAAAACACAGAATGTGACAGCCTGCATAGAATCAGTTATTGATCAACTGATTACGCCAAGAAGGTACTTGTTCTAAACAAGGAAAGTCGTATTATTATACACATAATCAACGTAGTTATACAGTGAACTTAAAAACGAAAGCTGGTTCGTATCGTTCGTATCGTCCTTCGTTACTTCGTACCCAAAAATGTCAAAATTATGAAAATGAATAATTTAATATTTAAGATATAATTCGCTAAAATATGCTGTGCCTTAGTTCATATTACTTTCTTGTATTTACTGGATGATCGGGAAAAAGTTTTGGGAGAGATGATAGGGCTTAAACTTGCACAAGTGGTCCGGGCAACAAGTAAGTACGTGTATGGTGACACGTTAAGCCAAACCTGTGCTATTGGACATGACATGACATGACATGACAAGACAAGCCATGTATCAAACAGCAGTCAATACATTGCGGTAGTGCTTTCCCTAGCTGCCAAATACAGAGGGTCCTTTTGATGATTTAGTATGTGCACGAAAAGGAGAAAAAGAAGTAAAAGGAGGGATAGAAGAATAGACACGGACAAATATTTGAAGTTCAAGTTAAAAGAAATAAAGTAATAGAAAAGGTTATTCACAGTTTCTTTCGACCATCAAGACAAGACCAAGCCAGCTTCAGTGGCGGTACCAGGGTACAAGACCCCGCTGGCATAGCTCGAGTCTATCACTTGGCGGTAATTTGTAACTGTGCAGGAGCGTCCCCTTAGAATGTCATTTTGGGTTGCTCATTCTTGAAGGATGCCAATGAATCTACATCTACAGCAATCTATACCATAATTGTTTTCCCCGTTGACACCCCGGAGTTGCTATTATACTATAATTATTTTCTCGTAAGCGTTGCCTTCTCTGTCTGGTTTGTTATTATCTTTAATTACATAACCTGCGGTCCAGGAGTGCCGTAAAGCCGTGCCGTAAATATCGTTCGGCACTCCCAGGCTGTGCAATAAATATTTAAATTAGCTTGACGTGACGTTAGCCAATCCATGCATTGATCCGCCAATGACGTCAGGATAATATCAACGTCTCCATGAGTCGCGCTCATTGTACCGCTGAATTTTGGCTGAAACATATGCAGCGTACATCATCCTTTTGAACAATAACGTGCATTTTTAAGGTTATGTGATAAATAGAATCTTACATTCGTGCTCATTACATACGAGTTTTTTAAACTCGTAGAAAAAGCCTCGTGGCATATCATTTTGTCCACTCGTTTTAATAAAACTCGTATGTAATGAGTACTCATGCAAGCACCCAACCCAGCACAGAAAACATAGAAACATCACATACCACGGCACAATGCTCAACACAGAACGAGAAAATTAACAGCCCGCTGTCAAAAAACCACCGATTTTTATTTCCATATTATAGTATAATATAATAAGTACCAAAAACTTTTAGTTTGAGATTTCATTTATTTAAGGGTGTTCATGTGCCCAGTTCTTTGTGAGATACATGTACATGGAAAACTCCCAACAATAGAATTTGGACACACTTTGTGTACGGACAGTGTATCATAATTATTAGAAACAGAAAATGTTCAAAAAATGTCATAGGTCGTCGTGTTAGTCTAGGAGTTATCTTCACTTGAATGGGCACATTTGGAGATAACACTAGTTTCTAGGACTGATAACTCATGAAAAAAGTCAGTGACCTATGATTATGGTGAGTTCATCATGACACTTTTCAACCTTACATAAAAGTAGGCCTTCCTCATTTGTCGCCACGTTCGGATGTTGACAACCCCCACAACCCACCGGTGTCTTTTATGACTGCTTCCACAGAAGGGTAGTACACTCCCAATGCAACACCTATAGTTTTCATGATTTCTCCATTATTATGTATAGAGTATGAATCAACTTATAATCAGTAAAACATGCAAAAAGAAAATATACCATGTCTATACCTTTTGCAGCGTTCTCGTTCTTGTTAGCCAACTAATGAAATGATACACAACTGAAAATTATACTGGGGTAGTGAATTTTTCGCCAAGATACAAATGTATAAAATGAAATTCATTTTGCGGAAAATGACCAAACAATAAATAAAGTATTGAATGTTCAAAAACTCGTGCAAAAGTTTAGTCCTTAAGTGTATAAATTATATATATATAGATAGAGACATTAATAAACTCTTTCTTGCATTCTGGTAACACTTAGTTCTAACTTCCTGTAAAATAAAAGTACAGATCAGTAGCATAATGTTGTCATCAGCAACGAGACCAGGGACCGGGATTACAACCAATACTTACACTCAGCACTCTGCACTCAAATCTTGAAATACACTCTTTTGATGTTTATATGGACATTTCTTGAGAGTAAGAAGTTGTTTTTATGTTAAATAGCCTAAATATTATTGTTGGCTTACTTCATCGTGTAATTAAGAGTATTTGTTAGCTCTAATTGTAATTTATTTGTCCGAGTGTGGCACTCAGATTCAATAATTACAAATATACCTCATAAATAGTACACAATGGCAAAAAATGAATCAAATGTTGTTTTCAATACTCTTATAACAATTCTATACATTTTCCTCATCTAGATTTGCAATCTATGATAAGTAAGGGCTCATTATATTACATTTTCAATATTTGAGTGTTGAGTGCTGAGTGTAAGTATTGGTTGTGATTTCGGGCCCAGGTATAGTAAAGTAATATACCGTTGGCTTAGAATTAGAAGGTCGTAAGTCCAAAATCAATATTTTGAGAAAACAAGAAAATCATGTCTGAAAACTACTCTTGACTAATTGAAAAACCAGCTTTTAAAACTTCATTTTGGTCAACATGACCACTTCCGATTTTCATGAAAATAAGCTCATAAGAAGCGCCTTGTGATGCAGATTTCAAATATGTATGAGTCCCATTAAGGTCCGAAGTAGCACTTGCGATCTTCTTATTCTAAGCCAGTGGTATGCCTATGTGTACGTAAAAGGTGATCATTCCTCATGATAAGAGGTCAATAAAGAATTTGTCAAATAAAGGATCTTGCATGAGTGCTCATTACATACGAGTTTTATTAAACGAGTGGACAAAATAATATGACACGAGGCTTTGCCGAGTGTCATATTGTTTTTGTCGACGAGTTTAATAAAACTCGTATGTAATAAGCACGAATGTAAGATTCTATTTATCACATAACCTTAGAAAACGCTCATTGTTGTTCAGAAGGATGATGTGCGCTGCATATGTTTCAGCCAAAATTTAGCGGTACAATGAGCGCGACGTCATGGCGACATTGATATTATCCTGACGTCAGTGACGGATCAATGCATGGATTGGCTAACGTCACGTCAAGCTAATTTAAATATTTATTGCACGGTCTGGGAGTGCCGAACGATATTTACGTCACGGCTTTACGGCACTCCTGGACCGCATGTTATGTGATAAACGATACTACAAGGAATTTACCTATCTAGACAATCTAGCGCATTGATTGGTCGGTTCCGGATTATCGTGGTCTAATGCATGTAATCTTCTGGTTAAATATCAATTTTCCACACAGTGCATTTTTTTAATGTTTTATTATTTTTTGTATTAAATACTATTTTATACTTTTACATATGAACCGGAACTCGATAAATCTGGGGTTAAACGAAGTACAAATGAGATTGACATTAATGCTTTGTTAGCGATTTGTGATACAAATAACAAAATAACAATTACCGATTCAAATTGTCATAAAAGCGCAAATAACAGTGATACGTAAATGTATTTATATGACAGGATTAGTATTAGGAAAAAATTGATTGTATTGAATACCGACGCAATTAAATCTGTTTCATCGTTGTTCGTTACTTAAAAAGGTGGGCGTCAATAGCTTGATAAATTGTGTATAAACATATACACTGAGTACAAAAAGAAACGCACATGTTACATTTTCTCGATAGGATTACATGAAACAGGTAACTTTGGCCTGTGTGTCATTTTCTTCACGTGCTACGTATTACAGTCATTTTTATGATTGTCTACTTGTTCCCAGTTATCTCTGCTTTTATTCTTAAACTGTATTCACCTGTGACTCTGATTTTGGAGGTTTTTAATGCAATTTGTTAAAGAAGCATTTTTCGGGAAATGACACATTCGGCAATGTCTTCCTGGAATTCTTGGCTGATAATGTAATGTTTTAAAACAGACTTCCAAAACAGTTTTAATGTGTTAATAATCAAAACACACTTAATTCATTGTTATGTGTGACCTTTTAAGACAGCTATAGTATGACAAGTAACCCTATGGAGAAATATCATGTGCGTTTCTTTATGTAATCAGTTTATAGAATCAACCAAAAGAAAAAGGATCCGTATGGAAGTTTAGGTTTCTATTCACAACACATTTTTATCGTTTTGTTATCTTAAAGGATTGCCACTAACAGAGTTTGATTGGTGGAATTTATCATTGACCTTTGTTCCAAAAGGTCACAAAAGGATCTTGGAAAATTCAGACATTTCATAAAATTAAATTATTAAAATGATTATTTATAAAAGCAGTGATATGGTATGTAGTTAACTATAGGCGACTCATTCGGTTGAAGAAATCAAGAGTTTATGGTAAGAATAGATCCATCGCCACGATGGTAGGAGAGAAGAGAAGCCAGTTTCCCTTTTATGCCGAGCGTCCAGCAAGTGTCTTTCTGGTACCATTTTTAATTCGTCTTTGGTATCACGCAGCCTGGGATCTAACCCGGGACCTCCCGCACTCGAAGCGGACGCTCTACCACTAGGCTATCGAGGAGGCAAGCTTGCTTCTCCTGGAAATCATAAACAGTGTCGGCAGATCAATAGCTACAGCGTTTCTTGTTGCCATTTATTCAGTAAGCATTGTCAAATAAACATATTAGACGTGGATACTGTTTTTATTTTGTTGAGTATAGTATGGCAACCATGAACTGGCAATTAAATTATAAAAATATTACGCACGTATCGACCGTCCTATCAGTAGGTTTATTATTTAAAGAAGTCAAAACATTTTTACGGAACAAAAACGAAACCTAGCAATAACATTGGAAGTCAATTTCAAGGTTGCTGCACAATATTTATTTTCCCATGTTACATTGTTACTATAAAAATAATGTCTGTATAAAGCTGGGACTAAATAAATTGCAGATCGAGTTGTGGATGGTATTGATATGGACTGTATTAACTGACGCATCGCCAGTACGCACACAATGCTCGGGTCATCTTACGCCATCTGTAATGTTTTGACAAGCATATACACAAGTATGTTACGGATATACATGTATGTGTGCGTTGGATTTTTGACATATTTAGGGCAATATTAAGATATTCACATACGGCTATGTTTGGTCATCTGTAGAGTTTCAAAGTGTTGCTGAATTGCTATATACCAGAGTGTCCTCTGTATGTGTGTATTACTTCGTCCAACATACGGATTTACACGTTTCGTAGTACTAGTACTTAACGGACTGTAGGTTAGTTGCTGTACCCTGACTTCGCTGTAAACTTGCTGCAAGTCGGTTTGTTGCTGTGCCGTGACCTCACTGTAAACTTGCGGCAAGTCGGTTTGTTGCTGCGCCGTGACTTGCTGCAAGTTATTGGGCCTTGAAAGGTATGTAACTTAACATGTCTCAATTTTACAAGAAACATAATATGTTTGTAGTTGTTCTTACTTGAGGGGCCTGTAGGATATAAGAGTATTTAAAATTATTTCTCGATTCATTTTTACTAACAAATCAACATTATAGGTGCCATATTATTTACGTAACATTATTTAAATGTTTCCATAGATATTGTTTCTTAAATTTAAGATTTCCCTAAGGGTGTTGGAACCCATGCGCGGATTCAGATATTTTTTCTCAGTGATAGACCAATCAGTTATTTTATCTCGGGCATAGTTCCGACCAGCAGTTTTTCTCAGAGGGAGTCCAGTTAGCTATTTCATGTAGAGTTGGTCCTGATCAGACTTTAAGCTATCCCTGACTAACCAGTGTAAATATATGAACGTAACTGCATTATTGCCAAAATCCCAGGAAGGGTCCGCACCACAGGTCTCTACCCCTCAAACACCCCGGATTTGTGCCTCCTCTCCTCAATAATTTTAATATTTTGGCCATCTCGCCTTCTTCAGTACATAGACATTGAATGCGTCTTGTCACAATTTCAGACAAAGATGTCTGGTCAACTATGTGGAATGAGATTTACTGCTACTGTAAAAGCATTAATATTCGTGAGGGGTTTGATATCGTGTATTTCGTGGATGACATAAACCACGAAATTAAATCCCCTTTAAATAATTATACCAATAAATATGTCAAGTTTACAGTGGCTGTCGTACTTGCTTTCAAGTTCAGTCAGGTATAAGAGGATATCAACATGTAATAAAACAATTATTTCTGATCATTTCTGTAAATTTTACCATGCCACTTTTCATGAATTCCGTTTTAGACACAAATTAAATTTCAAGATAAAAATGCTTTATTCTGTTTACCTCTTGATTTTTTTATGATTTACAGTTTGACGAGGAAATCATGTTAAATTGTAAAGAAATGCATCGGAAACATGCATTTGTAACGGTTTGTTTGGTGACAGCATTGGGACTTATAATGTCGATAAATGAAGACTTTGGATACCAAACGTCCGTAAGACATGCCATTGTTGCGAAGAGCGATGGTTTGTGGATACATAGACAAGGTAAATACATAATTATTATATTGTACACATGTATATCGTATTCAGCCGCAAGTTATTCACCATATCGACATTACTGGTTAAAACCCGTTTTCCGGGATTACGGAATTAATTGAGCGGCAATGTGCGAGATATTCCGAATATACGTCAGGGTGATTAAAGCATATAGCGCATAGAACAACCAGATGCTTTAATCGCGATTATTTTAGCCAAACGATAAGAATTTGTAAAAAGTCTTACTTGGACACAATAATAACACTACGGAAGCGGCAGTGACGATTCTACAGAAATGTACGAGGTGTTTCGAATGTCTACCACCCTGACCGTGAAATTGCGAATCCAGAGAAACGGGTTTTATCCTGTAATGTCGATATCGAGAATGAAAGAGACTTTTTATAATTCGAGTTATATGTATTTATTCTTACTAAGATGGCCTACGTCACGATTCGGTGGCCTGTTTGGCATATACAACTCGCTGGCTTAGAATTAGAAGGTCGTAAGTACTATTGAGCCTATTTTCATGAAAATCATCGCAAGTAGTCATGTTGACCAAACTGAAGTTTAAAAGGCTTGTTTTGCCATAAGTAAAGAGTAGTTTTCAGACAGTCTGTTCCTGTTTTCTCAAAATATTGATTTTGTACTTACACGACCTTCTAATTCTAAGCCAGCGAACTGTACTAAGATCTTAATTTGCCGATCAGACCGGTTGCGTCTTATAATCAAATGCGCCATATTAACAAGTTTGTGCGGTATTAGGAATCGAGTCAACCGTCTGGTTAAAACCTGGGTCGCAAATCCAATCCGATCGTCGTACGATGATAGGGCGGCGTACATTTAGCCTTATCGGGCTGGAGGCCGGAATGACATCGGCCGGTCATTGGAGCATTGTTTTGAGAGGGTCGGGCAATCGTCGGAGCATTGTTTTGAGAGGGTTGGGCGGTCGTCGAAGTATTGTTTTGAGAGGGTCGGGCGGTCATCGGAGCATTGTTTTGAGAGGGTCGGGCGGTCGCCGGAGTATTTGTAGACTGTTTTGATATAGTCATTGCTATAAATCGGCCGGCGTCCGGGAATTTGTGAACCCGATACAGTAAACTCCCTCAAAACCGGACCCTGTCCGGACCGGTTCGAAAGTCCGGTTTTGTGGGAGGTCCGGTTTTAAGGGAGTTCTGTATCATGTACACTTTGATATGTTATCATAGGGAATATACTGTGTGTTTCATGATACATGTTTACGTTACATGTACAGTGCAACCTTTGAAGAGCATCACCATTAAGGGAGCTGCAAATATTTCAATTCTAACATCGATGAGTACTCAAATTGCTAATTTTTTCATTGGCCATCAAAACTATCCAATGACATAGACAGTGCAATCTTACAAATCCCGAAATGCAAGTGTGAGCTAATTGGAGACATATTAATTAAATACGATTGAGTGCAGTGTTTGTCGTAAATACAACATTTTGATGGGCTAAACGATCCTTTGTTCCAGTAAATGTTTGTTGCAATACCTACATCAAGAACAAAACATCAAATGGAAGGACCGTTTTCTTATTACGTTCGTAATTAGGCAATTATTTAATTTCATCGCGGCGAATTTCACAAAGTATTTTTCACGCCTGTGCAAATTACACGCGAGACCGTTTAAAAGTAAACATTAAAAACTCGACTTGTTAATCGCACCTTTTGTTATGACACGTTCTTTAACTAACAATTAACAATTCAATTCAATTCAATTTATTGGCATATGAACATATATAATACATTCTTCGCCATATAAGGCGGCATCAATTACATACATGAGAAGAGTATGTTGCACTCACACGCACTCGCACACGCACACGCGCACACACACACACACACACAACCACACAGCTTGCAATCATCATGGTATCTATAAAGCATATATTTACAATCATCATGGTATATATAAAGCATACATAGTACACAATAGATAGTAATTATACTGTTATTTCAATACATGTATTTATAAAGAAGATTTTATGGTTATCCATATATAAATTTTATAAGCACATGTTTGCTGGTCATTAAACATAGCATATATAAGGGTCTTGTTGTACAAACATACTGATGTTAACATAGCATTTATATTTTCTTTATACAATCGAACAATGGAAAATTGTAAATACAGGATCAATAATAATAACATTTTAATTCAACAAAGACTCACGTAGAAGGTTTGCAGTATATATGTATTTAGCGAGCTTATTAATAAGCTTTGTTTTAGAAGACGACAACAGGTTGATAAATTTTTGTTTTGTTGGCCAGTGGCAAAAATAATTTGGTAAACATGTTTTCCTAATATCACGAAAGCAAGGACATACAAGTATAAAATGATATTCATCTTCTACAACATTCATATTACAGAATAAGCATTTTCTATTATTTCTCTCTATATTTCTAAATCGACCTTCTTCAATAGCTAGTTTATGAGCTGAACATCTTATCCTTGTTAATGCAATTCGGTGATTGTCATTCGTAATAGAGTTTAGATATTTTTCCATACCAATAGTATGTTTAAATGTTCTATAAGTACTTAATTTTGGAAGATTGTCCAAGGAAGAATACCAGGTCTGATAATATTGATCATGCAGTCTTTCTATGACATTATTCATTTGTGAAATTGATATCGGTCCCACGCTATCCCATAGATACGTAAAACCAAGATTGTTTAACAATACTCTAACATTATTTACCCAGATATCATTTGTTTCTCTTTGATGTATGAAAGCCTTATGTACCAAACTACCAGGATTATTAATAATTTTACTCCAATATTTCAAAATTCTTTCTTTTCTTAAAATATCTAGTGGAATTTTTCCTAACTCTCCATATACAGTTGCATTCGTGGTCTGTGGTCTTACATGAAGAACTTGCTTTAAAAATTTAATATAGACTTTTTCTATATCTGGTGATTTATGAAACCCCCAGATTTCTGAACCATAATTAAGTATTGGCATGATCATTGTATCAAATAATTTAATTTTTTCGTTAACGTTAAGTGCTACATGTTTAAATAGAGTATTTAATGTATAAATGGCACGTAATGCTTGTGCAGACATAGCTTTTTGAGCATTATAAAATTTACCATTTGAGGATAATGTAACGCCTAGGTAGACAAACCTATTGGTAATAGTTAATTTACAATCATTATAATATACATCAAAATGTTCAGTTCTGGTACCTGGTTTGAAAACCATAGCAACCGTTTTAGTTGTATTTACAGTGATATTCCACTTAGTACAATAGCGTTTCAGGTTGTTCAATAATATTTGTAATCCATTTACAGAATAAGAAAATAACACCGTGTCGTCAGCAAAAAGCAACATAAATATTTGTAATTCATTCAAAGATATAATATCAGCGTTAACATCATACAGGCTTTCCTCCATATCATTAATAAACATAATAAAAAGTAATGGTGATAACGTTTCGCCTTGCTTGACACCCATATAGCTATCGAAATAATCTGATAAATTTCCGTTTACTTTAACACATGTTTTAACAGAACAATACATAGATTTAAGCATTTTAATAAATTTACACGAAAACCCACTATTCATCAATTTGTACCAAATTCCATTTCTATAAACTGTGTCGAATGCTTTTTTAAAATCTACAAATGCGCAGTATAGTTTTTTCTTTTCATTATAAATTACTTTATTAATTATGCTTTGTAAAACAAATATACAATCTATAGTGCTCTTTTGTTTTCTAAAGCCAAATTGGCACTCAGTAAGAATATTATTTTCATCAATGAATTTACTAGCACGAACATCGAGCAATAAGGAGAATAATTTTGAAAAAATACTTGTCAACATAATACCTCTATAGTTATCTACATTGTTTTTGTCACCCTTCTTCGGGACTGGCACTATGACACCACGGGTCCAAGATTCAGGATAAACACCACTATTAAAGATAAAGTTAAAAAGTTTACGTAATGAAGGAGCTATTATGTGTTTAGAATCAATAAAAATTTCTGCGATTAGTTTATCATCGCCTGAACTTTTATTTCTTTTCAACTTACTTATTGCCTTAAGTATCTCCTCGATAGAAAAATCAATATCTAAAGAGGCTACATTCACATCGTTAAAAGCGTTTCCATTAACGTCATTTTCAACATTTTGATCAACAAAAATATCGTTTTCAGAAAATAACTCTTTGAAGTGATTAAAAAATTCCTGAGCTGTAATGTTATTATTATTAACATTCGTTTTCTTATATTTACGTATGAGGTCCCAAAATCGTTTTGGGTTATTCTTAGCAGCATGCTGTAAATCCGATTTTTGTTTATTTTTATATCGCGCTATTGCTTGGCGTTTAACCCTTTTATAATACCTTCGTTTGTCAATGACGATACACGAATATTCATGAGTTCTGTGTTTCCTATATTGTTTATTAGCTCGATTTAAATCACTTTTAGCAGTTTTACATTCATGCGTGAACCACTGATTCACGGGTTTTGTGTTAGGCGACACACAGCTGGTGTCATATATTCTACGACTTACACCGCATGTATTAAACGCGCAATCATACAGTACGTTTCCAAAAGTTCGAACTCCATCGGAAATGTCAACATCGTTAGATATGATACTAGATACGATGTCATCTAATCTTTGGCGTTCGTGGATTAATGTATTATTAAATGTGTCACCTATAGACGCATCCCATTTAAGTTTATGTACAAAGTGGGAATTAGTATCTTGAATCGGCATTACAAAATTTGCAGATATATTCATTTGTATGGGGACATGTGAGGAAAATGTGTAACAATCATGTACAATAAAATTGGAAATTAATGGAAACAAGTCAATAGAAGTAAGTGCGTAATCAATCACACTTTTACCTAATGAAGAAAGAAAGGTGTACAACCCCAATCCGTCGTCTTCACCCATACGACCGTTTAATATTCGAATATCGGTGCTTTTACATAACTCTAGCAATTTTAAACCTGACGAGTTACAGACGCTGTCCTCGCTAGTTCTATTACCAAGTATATGGTCGGTATTGGCATGGTCTTGTCCATCAATAACATCAATATACATATCAAACATATTTGGAGAATCAGTAAAATCATTTCGCACACCAGTCCGTGCGTTTAGATCACCAACAATAGCAATTTTACCAACGTCAGAATATAAACGTACGTTTTGTTCTAATTTTTCAAAAAAACCAATATCATGTGATTTGAAATACACAGACTCACTGGGAGGAATATAAGCAAAACAAATGCATATATCAAACTCAAGACTGAAAAAAGTTTTGTTAAGTTTTAACCAAATAAACCCATCCGGGTCTTTATCTAATAGCTCAACACCTTTAAAAGTGACATTTTAGACAAGAAAAATGTAGGGGTTAAGTTTTCCGTCAGGTGAGACAAATATACGCGTCCGGTATTCCGCAAGTAATTATCGTTTAAAATCTTGTCAGCGGACTAAAAATGCCGTCCGGAATCCGGAATTATGAGAGTCCGGTATTGCGGGAGCTTTTTAAGTTAACTTTATAAGAAGAAAATACGGGACCTAGGAAATCGTCCGATTTTATGGGGATTCCGGTTTTGAGGGAGTCCGGTTTTGAGGGAGTTTACTGTATTAACACGTTCCTAGACTTTAGACATATTTATTTCTACAATTTTACATGACAAAAATATATCAAACATACATTAAAACAATGAACAAGCATAATGTTGATTGCATGTAAAGAATGACTCGTAGTTCTTATTTCCATTGTGGTCTTTTGACAATCTGTTGACACTGTTTCTACAAAATTTGAATTTCAGAAACTGTTGCAACCAACAGAAATGCGTCAGCTGTTCTTCTAGCCATCATCAAGAAGTCTCTAAAGTTAAAACCAGCTCTAAGCGCTCCCGTGCCTTCTCGTGTCTTCCCACAGCGATTGGCCAAAGTCACGTGCAGTGATACTTCTAATGACAGAATTGTTAACTTCTTTGGAAAAATGAAATCTGACATGAGTAAATGGTCATTTCAAGAGCAAATACAATGTCGTGAAAATATTATTGGAGATGACTATCAGTCCAAAATAAGGCGTAAACTGTCAATCAAATGCAGCAATGATTCTGTTAAGGCCTGGTACATAGATACGCCTACTGATAATGTTGAAACAATGGAATTTGGTGATCCGTGTTTAGATAGTTATATACAGAAAGGCTGTATGGACGGACAGCGGGATGGACAGCGGGGTGGACAACGGTATGGACAGCGGGATGGGCAGCGGGGTGGGCAGCGGTATGGACAACGGTATGGACAGCGGTATGGACAGCGGAGTGGACAGCGGAATGGGCAGCGGAGTGGACAGCGGACTGGACAGCGGGTGCCTAACGTGGTTCATTATGTATGGTATTCGCGCGGAGAACTCAATTTTATACCGTTCCTGAGTCTTCTAGGCGTTGTTAGATTTGTTAAACCCTGTGTGATAGTGTTTCATGGACAAGCGCCGTATGGTAAATACTGGGACGCTTTCATTCACTTCTGGCCTAATGTTGTCATTCTGAAGCGTGACCGACCGGAAGTGATATTCGGTCAACTTGTGAAACATAAGGAACATTCTAGTGACTTGATGCGCATTGAGGCTTTGATTCAATATGGCGGTATATATATGGACACCGACACTCTTCTTGTTAAACCAATCGATGTATTAAGGCAATACCCATGTGTTATGTCGAACCAAAGCTCTGGACTGTTAGGCTCCGCCTTTGTTATGTCGGAGAAAAATGGAAGTTTTGTTCAGAAATGGATGGAAGGGTATAAATACGACTATATGCCAGAGAAATACACATACAATGCAATGGTTGTTCCAAATAAATTGGCAAAAAATACATCAAACAAAGACATAATTCACATAGAATATGGCACGGTATCTAGACCTATAGGCATGATCGGGGGCTTGATATATTACAATGAATACACGACAACTGATTGGTCGTATATTTATGGTATACATTTGTACAGTCGTATATATAGACTGCCTGTGAATGAAGCGACAATACGACAAATGAACACAACTTTTGGGTCCATCTGTAGACATATTTATTATGGAAACAAGGAACTCTGTTATTAATCCCGTGTTTTCTGGCGTTATGTGTTAACTCCAAACCTCTCACAGTAATTACGTTGTGACGCTGGAAAACTCTTACTTTTAGAAATCCACTGAAAATATGTTGGATCAATTTGAAATTTTGGTCACTGTTTACTGCGCGGTGAAATCACTGTACTGCGCGGTGCGAAACGTAAACACGGCACTGTACGGCGATGTGTAGCCACTGTACTGCGCGGTGTGAAACGTAAACACGGCACTGTACGGCGATGTGTAGCCACTGTACTGCGCGGTGTGAAACGTAAACACGGCACTGTACGGCGATGTGTAGCCACTGTACTGCGCGGTGTGAAACGTAAACACGGCACTGTACGGCGATGTGTAGCCACTGTACTGCGCGGTGTGAAACGTAAACACGGTACTGTACGGCGATGTGTAGCCACTGTATTGCGCGGTGTGAAACGTAAACACGGCACTGTACGGCGATGTGTAGCCACTGTACTGCGCGGTGTGAAACATAAACACGGCACTGTACGGCGTTGTGTAGCCACTGTACTGCACGGTGTGAAACGTAAACACAGCACTGTACGGCGATGTGTAGCCACTGTACTGCGCAGTGCAAAACGTAAACACGGCACTGTACGGCGATGTGTAGCCACTGTACTGCGCGGTGTGAAACGTATACACAGCACTGTACGGCGATGTGTAGCCACTGTACTGCGCAGTGCAAAACGTAAACACGGCACTGTACGGCGATGTGTAGC
Organism: Spisula solida; assembly: GCA_947247005.1. NCBI lineage: Eukaryota > Metazoa > Mollusca > Bivalvia > Venerida > Mactridae > Spisula > Spisula solida. The sequence goes on along the minus strand of OX365956.1, from coordinate 4,669,974 downwards.
CACTGTACTGCACGGTGCAAAACGTAAACACAGCACTATACGGCGATGTGTAGCCACTGTACTGCACGGTGCAAAACGTAAACACAGCACTGTACGGCGATATGTAGCCACTGTACTGCACGGTGCAAAACGTAAACACGGCACTGTACGGCGCGGTGCAAAACGTAAAACACATCACTGTACTGCATGGTGCAAAACGTAAACACAGCGATGTACGGCGCTGTACAAAACGTAAACACAGCACTGTACTGCGGGGTGCAAAACATAAACACAGCGATGTACGGCGCTGTGCAAAAAATAAACACAGCGATGTACGGCGCTGTGCAAAACGTAAACGTAGCACTGTACGGCGCGGAGAAGGCAATTTCTGTACCACGCAGTACTGCAGAACTAGCCAAAACTCTGTTCAGCGCGGTGCAAGTTTACATTACATTCACATTTTCTTGTTTTCTCAAAATAGCGTCCTTGTAATAAAGACCTTCTCATTCTAAACCAGCGATATATTATACATAAAAAATGTAACATGTACATGTATATACAAAGGGTGTTAAGATTATCGTTAAAGTTATAAATTATGACGCACAGTCAATCTCATTAAAATCAGACCCGAACATTTAGTTACTGCTGTTAGGTGTAAAGCATATATATCAGTGTAAAGTAGTGAAGCCTTATATGGATTTGGTTTAAATGAGATTGGACGCACAGTGATATTGTATTTTAAGGATATAATTCTTGATTGTTTTTATGTATGTATACTTGTAATTTTAAGCCGTTCATATTGTCTCTCATAACTCAAATTGAGTGGTTTTGTGCATGTTTTACACTTTTATCATTTCATAATATTATGTATATTTGTAACTAACATGTACACGAGTGAGACGTTAAAGAGATTGCCTCACACATTGGTGTATTGCAAAAATAAAATAAGATTGTCAAATATTCGCGTAATTTTGTTATAGTTGCCTGTATATCCCATAAACAACCACACTGACATTAAAAATAACTTTAGTAGTTATTCAGTATTTTCACATCAAAATTTCTATAGGTATTAATACCCTATAGAATTTAACCGTGACTACTATTACTTAAATTGTCTGAAATTTGTTCACATTTGAGGATAACGAATCGAAAAACGAACCAAATACATCACTTATGTTTACGCTGTAGTTTGTTGATGTTACAGTTCGATCACGTGTGAATTACATAATTCACAAAGCATGTTGGATGGAAACTTAGCGGGTTTTTTCAAGAACAATATACTCAGTGGGCGAAATCGAGAGTGGTTTAAATTGCTTATTTGCACCACATATTTCATAAAGCAACTGTCAGTGGCTTTCTATTACATCAATACTTGGTTAGGTTGGAAAATCACGATATGCCTATACAAAATTTTAGCCCAATCTGTGAGGCAGCACCTTTAATGAATTCGTCTTATCTTACAGAGTGTTTAGTGCCACTTTACTGCCAGAACATGCACACTCGGCTAATAAAGGTTAGAAACCACCAAATAAATTTGCTCTTTAGTTCAATGTAAAGTTACAATGGTAGGCCACAAATTTTTACATCTTTTAGTCTATGGCCAGCAGGAAGACATATATCATTTTAAAGAAGTACCTTAAAAGCTTCAAAATAATACAATAAAAAGGGGGGTCATGAATCTTCTAAGAAAAAGTTTGTCCATCAAACATGGTCAACCTATTTTACACATGTCGGACTGATCCAATCCGGGTTTTACCCTATCCTACTTTCACTTTGGTATCAATGTAAGAATACCAAAATATTCCAGATTTTCCAGTTTCACTAGATAACATGCATATTTACAATGAATTAACACTCAATTCCACCACTCCAGTGCACACTAGTCAAGAAATATTCCCATTTACAGGCAAGCCAAAGTTTTTAAGGACTACTTGAGTAGGCATTTTGGTGATTTTTTACCTAAAGTTAGTAAGGCTACAATGGCACCGGAAGATTCACTTTGAATGCCGAGAAGAGCTGATTTTATAAATAAGTATAATGTTCCAGGGTATCGACTACAATTATGGCCTCCTAACTATACAGTCCTACATCAACAACGTGGTAGCTACATTTCGGGAATTTTTATTTTTCCCTCCTGTGGACTTTTTGCTTAAAGGTGCTGCCTCACAATATGGCTAAAAATTTTGTATATCGTGATTTCCAACCTAACCAAGTATTGATGTATTAGAAAGCCACTGACGGTTGCTTATGAAATATTTGGTGCAAATAAGCAATTTTAACCACTCTGCCGAAGTTTCTCAAGTTATTTTAGATGTCAGTGCGGTTGTTTATGAGATACATGTATACAGGCAACTATACCAAAATTACGCGAATATTTGACAATTTTATTTTATTTTTGCAATACACCAATATGTGAGGCAGTCCCTTTCAAATGTCCGAGTAACAAAAAAAATAAAAATAAACTATGATCTAATATGAAATATTCAGTTTATATGAAACAATGCTTGTGTAACTATATAACTTATTTACTATTAAGTATAAACATAGTCTAGTTTATAACATAAGTTCCTAGTATGGTTGAAGCAATGCCGGATAACAAGATAACAGTATTCACCTTCGTTAGTAAATGTCTGCTTGTGGATTTTGACGAGTAACCACATTGAAGTAAGTTTATAGTTTATACTAATTTATTTAAGGTCGATTGTGAAACAAGTTTTTCCAACTCATATTAATCACTCTCGACACCTCATTCCTGATGTTATCCATCGGCACGAGGGTATGGGAGAAGAGAAGCCAGTTTTCCTTTTATGCTGAGCGTCTAACAAGGGAATTTCTGGTACCATTTTTATTTCGTCTTTGGTATGACGCGGCCAGGGATAGAACCCGAGACCTCCCGCACTCGAAGCGAACGCTCAACCACTAGGCTATCGAGGAGGCGGTTAATTTGAAGTTGAAGTAACGTACTAGTATCAACACATTGCCGAACTTATTTAATCCTCAAATATATTTAGGGAAAAAACACAGTGCGCACTCGATCTTTAAAGAGCTGGAACACGTATAAGTATAAATTTAGAGAATAGAGAGGTTGCGAAAGTCAACGTGTAACGTGTACGTGTACGTCCATACCATTTTTGAGTATTTCGTCATCCAGGTATGTGTAGTTTCTACAAGTAACTACGTGTGACAGACGAAAATATAATGAGTACTACGTCACACAGGTATGCGTACGCACGAGAAACCAAATAATTCATCACCGTGGTTTCATGGAGTTTATATAAACACTCAATATCGTTTCACGAAGAAATCGTGTTACAACTGCAATGTGATGTTACACGCACCCGTTGTCTTTCGCAAATCGATTTTAATTGCAACGCGTACGTATACGTGTACGGGTAGCTACACGTACACGTAGTCGTACACGTTTGCATCGCAACCTCTCTATTATGTGCGTAACCGCCAAGTATTCAGATATGGATTGTTTGCGTATTCAGGTAGATCCGTTATATACAGGGTGTTAAAAAAGTTGTCCTCGAAATTTAGTTCACACCAGTGTCCAATTTTAGTTTCTTACTCTAATACGGCTCCATTTAATGTCAGAGAGATTAGAATAATGGTAGATTTGTCCTGCATTTTTACATTCTTTTGTAGTCAGAAAAAAATAAACTATTCGGAAACTTAAACCGTGATTGAGAACGAACTTTTTTGACACCCTGTAGATGAAAAATGGGCACAAGACACGGACCATACCGCGAGGAGCACGCGCGCTCTCTATGAGACTGGTATGGTGCTGTTCTTCGAACCATAGACTGCCGTGGACTTTGACCGGTTTATATAACATCGGATCCAGTATTGTCACCGGTGTCACTAAGTACTTATAGTCCAGAAAATTTTACACGACTCTCGAGTTTCTACTAAGTTAGCATAATTTCACAGCTGATTTATTGTCTATAATTATAATCCTGGTTGTATTTTTCATAAGCGGGGAGTAACACGAGTACGCTCGAGGTGTAATACCAAATGGACACCCTACACCCCCTCAACACTGGACACTCAATCACAAGCCTATCCAGGTGGTTTACAAACTTGTATAAAATGGTCACTCCGAGTCCAACTGTGGTGGACAAGTGGTCTAGTGGTAAGGGCTACTGACTGCTGATCTGAAGGTTGTGGGTTCGATCCCTACTCCAGACGGTCAAAATAGAAATGCTTTTCAGTGTTTCGCACCTAACATAACTAAACTTACTAACAGTCTTTCGGACGAGACGTTAAGCGAGGTCCCGTGTATGATGCTTTACATCGGCACGTAAAAGAACCAGGGATGCTTCTGGAACTGGAGCATCTTCTGTTTCATGCACTATCCCCCAAACACTAAAGTGACTTACCTCTTCTGGGGGCCTCGCCCATATGGATTATCCGGTGGCGAGGATAAATAAAAGCAAATAAAAAAAAAAACAAAAAAACTGTGGAACCGGGCCTGATGAAGGAGTATAGTATCATGACACGTTTTCTAATTCCGATAGAGGAAGACGAAGAAGCAGAAGCAGTTGAAACAAATAAACACTAATTTATAAACTTCAGGGGTGTCAACAGGGCCGTATCCAGAGGAGGTTCAACTGGGGGGGCTGAGATGGGGAGGGCACGGGAGTGGTGTCCCCTCCCGGCGAAGATTTTTTATGTTTGAATAAAAACTATGCAGACCTAAAAATAATTAAAGTTGTGCTACTATTAAGTGTCCCCTCCCAGCGAATATATCTTTCGATTTTTGACTAAAAATGGTACAATTTCATGCACTTTTAACTTTAACATCAGACTTAAAAATAACTAAAGCAGTGCTACTAATTAGTGTTCTCTCCCAGCAAAGATGTTTTCGATTTCTGACTAAAAATGGTACAATTTCCTGCACTTCTAGTTTTGAAATCAGACTTAAAATGATTAAAGCAGAGCTACTAAAGAGATCTACTAACTTTTAAAAACTGTTATTAGTCAGATCATTCATGATTTACCATCCTAACATTAATTATTAAGAAATCCAAATTTATACGGACATGATTTTTTAATGTAATGTGATTTCCTGCACTATATAAATTATGAACTTTAATATTCGGATATAAAATTGTACTATAACATTTAATTTATAAAACAAATTTCAATGAAATGGATGCATATTTAAAATAAAAATAATTCAAGAATGTGACCATTACTTTCCACTCAAACATTTAAAACTATACATGTATATACAAAAATCCTAATTAACAAGACGCAAGCTCCGCCTACATAAACAGCGATAAAAATCGTTAACCAATCAGAACGCGCTATCGCTATATCAATATCGCGTGAAGCTAATTAGGATTATACCCTCCGACACCATTTAATAAGAATATATAGGGATATTCCATTTTAAATCGATATTTCCTCTATATCTTTTATATTTGTGAATGTATTTAAATGACAGTGGATGCAAATGAAATCTATAGGTTTGTAGAATATGACACCACCAAGAATAATGAAGATCTATTAAATATTGATCTTTTTATCAAAGTTTAATTTTTAGGGATCATTGCTTTATAAAACTCGACAACACAAATATCTTTTTTGCCTGTGAATTTTTTTTAATGACAGTGGTTTAAACTTTCAGATGTACTTCTATAGAAAGGAAAAACACCAATAATTTTAAAAATCGGTGGAATAGAATTTTTTTTATGACAGTTTAAACTGGATAGACTTGGAAATAAATAAGATCGACATGAAATATGCCTCGTTCGAACACAAACTGTATCATTCTGATCATTAGAAAGAGACAGTAAATGTGTTAACCACAAAAATATATGTATTATGCATTAGATTTTTTTTTTCAAACACATTTGATACCTGTTTTTTTAATTTAAAAAGCCCAACACATGTCTTCATAACAGGTACCCTCTTTTTCTTCACATGCATCCAACAGAATAAACGTGCAATACCAACATATATACGTATTTATTTTATTATTAATGTACATGTATTTAATTTGACAAGTGATGATTTGCTGATAATAAGGGAAGATAATATAGATCTGATCTTGTATATATATTGGCCGTAGGCTTTTATACCCAAATAAACAGGAAATGAACTGGTAGATGCGACCGGGTGGTATGAATCTATGATCTAGGGAGCAAGACAACATGCTGTGGAATGACAATAAAGTTAACAGATCACATGATATATGATGTACTTTTTGAGAATTGCAATCCCTTGACATATTAAGCGTGTTCAGAATTAATTTAAATATTTATGACAGGTTTGTAGACTATATATACTGCAGTTACCGTTATGCTTGTAAAACACAAATTATAAATCCCACTAAAGTCGCAATAAAGCCATATTAGTTAAGAAATTTATCGATCAGACGGATCATCACATTACAAAACATAATACATAAAAATTTTGACATAGCGTTAAACAAATATTTATTTTATAGTATAATCCTTTATTTGTCAAATGCAATAGTTGACTCTTATTTACCTGAACAGGTGATGTATACATACAGTACATGACTTATTTTCGTTGATATTTTACCGGTTTAATAAAACTTTATTTTAAAATATGTTTTTATTGTCTTTATTCCACTGGTCACTCTTTGAACATACATGTGTACACAACACATGGTTTCATTTATCATACTAACTGATCGGTAAATCATGGAATTGCATTAGGAATTTCTTCTGGTAAATCGAAGTTGAATAAGAACAAAGATCATACACACATCGCATTCTTTGATAAGAACAAATGAGTTACGACTATTTCAAACAAATATTATATAATCATATAAATGTAATATATTTGAAATAAATACTCCGTGTTTATCTTAAGTCAATTTAAACGTATTTAACGTAAAATCAAACGTATAACGTATGCAGATATCAGTATGAAACGGGCGATAGTTGTCGGGGTTTTCGAAAACGGAGTCACGTGATGCGGGTGGGCGGAGCGATAGTCATTCTCGCGTCTTGTTAATTAATCACCTCCAACAAGCAATTATATAAAATACGCATTTTTCTCACTGAAATGATTACATGTAAGTTAGTAATTTACATTTAACTATCAATTCTTCAAGTCAAACTTGAATTTTTAATCATCATGCTCTAATTTAATGGGATTAAATGGTGATAACCATTGACATCATTATGTAATATCTTACTGACCTTCTTTAATAAACCTAAACACACTTAATTTCTTATCAGTTGCAAAGATCACACCTTCTGGCTTCACCATCAGTTGGTTCTGTTGAATGCTTGATTAGTCATGCCTGGGGGCTATACAATCTATACACAGGATGTCATATAGAATGTACAATATACAGGTCACTACCAGTATGATAGATGCCAAGAGATTTAGTTAGCCTGAGGCCCTCCAATTCATTAATTCAAAATGGTATATAGCCAGCCATCCCAAAGCCCCCCTTCCACTGAATACGTCCCTGGCCAAATTAAAAATCAGGAACACCATATGCGGCCGATCATTTGTTGCCAAAAAAGTTTGCCAAACAAGAGGCCTTCAATGCCATTGTTTCCATAATTAACTCAGTTTGTATTGAAGAAAATCCTTCCGAGCAGATTCAATTTACCACAACTTTGTCAGTTCTTGAGATATTTTCATCAAATAACTTTTATTTTGGTCAGAATATGTTGTTCTATCAGGAATGATAAATCTGGAATTCCGGAAAAATCAGGAAAATTGACACCCCTGAAACTTACATACAGCTTCGGCAATACTTCAGCTGCTTCGTTTTTTACCAGATTTTAAACTGTACAAAAGACTTCTTTTAAAACAATCTGTATAGAAGTGTCTGACTGCTGAATGTGATTAATTTAAATAAATCGCGAGAATTATTTTAATGACATGAGGGATGCGATAACTGTTCAAGATGATGATGATAAAAAAATGTCAATATTTAGTGAGTTTATGCCTGAAATTGTAATTTTCACAAACGCTAAAATAAAACGCCGCCGTACCCAAAATTCACCGCGCTTCCGGGGTTTGTCGCTTTAAAAATATATTTTTGTATATTTTTTCCTGCGTCGACATTATTCGGTGCTTGTCTTGCCATCTAGAAGTATATTGGATGCGTCCATGAGAAATCAATAAACTGGTAATTATTGTCGTCCATTTAAATGTCACCGTTCGTCCCCAGTGCAGTTCGTACCCAACTTCCAAGTGGCATGAAAATAAACATGTTGTCGTTGACAGACGTTTATTTTTGTGATTGACTCGACCTTTGGTATTACATGAGGTTGTACGTATATGTATAGTGGTGTCAGACTTTGTGATGGTGCTCAAATGTGAAATGGTTTTGGCTAATGAGTGGAAACGTCTTAAAATCATAACAATTCTTATAGGGTCAGAACGGCTCACTTACAAGAAGGGTCCAGTATATACCACTTGCTGGTATTCTCGCGTTAAACCTATCCTCGCAGTTATTATATTTTTTACGAAGATCTCAGAACAGCGCCTCCTATTGTAAACATAAGTGACCTACATAGATTCAGCATCACTTTAGACAGATAAGCTGTCTGCAAGTGGCTGCTTTAAATTCTGACGGTCCAGCCACTACAGACAGACACTAACTAGACCTAAACACGGTCGGAGATTGCGCACACATTTTTTTAGCGCACTTTCAGCTCTTAAAAAATATATGAAAACGTCAAACCACTATGAAATATATAGCATGTATACGAAGAATGAACCTTTATCTCGTGATAGACACCGATAACATTTTAAAAAATGCACAGCAACGTGTCCATCCGATAACTTGAACACGACTATATCGCAATTATGACCTCAATTTCAGCCATCGTTCTTATTGTTATTGTTTGCGTCAAACGTCATTCGCTTATCGACCAATCAGAATACTCAGAAATTGGCGCGCTCGATTTCTAATAAACGGACACAGCATAAAAAATGAATCGAGTCGAACCTTAAAATGAGCTCGATTAAAGCTAAAACACAGACAATTAACGAACATTTGTAGTGGAATTAAGATGATTTTGTTAGAAAACGACAAACAAACAAAAAACACCATGAGTGATAGCTTTTTAGGCTCGTTTTAACGATTCGAATAATGTTCCGGGCCAATCCGGTCAGTACGGATAACGGTCTTTAAACTTGCGCTGTTTACATGAGATTTACGGACACGGTGCGCGCTGGTTTATTTATTGTTTTTCTGATTATAACGGCCAATTATACTAGGTATTCGACGGGTTTCGTGTTCTTTTATTGTATTTAACATGTACAGAGCCGAAAAATGACAGAATTTGGCTTAAAATGCTAATTTCATGAAAATTTAAAATGCACCGGATTTTGGGCACTTATGGTTTCGACGCTTATACGGGCATCCCTGTATAGATTGCGTCGAAATGGTTTGACTAAGCATCACTTTGAATGACATTTTACTGATATGGATGTAAACAAGATGGCGCATGGAACATTCGTTATGTAACAGCGATTTTGATTGGGCAAATCTAAAGCACCTTGCATAACGCTCAGAAATACCCGATTTTAGTAGAATTCTTAAATTAATAATGAAATCAAACTTGCTCCAAATTGTAGTGCATTAAATGTTTAATAAATTGCATTAGATATTTTGAGACCCTGAGTTGTTTTCAAGTTGTTGTATGTGTAAAAGATTGTTGCTGCGAGAATACAATCAACTTTTTCCAATGTCAAGGTTATGCTATATGTTTTAAAAATGGCGGAAAATAAAATTGTGTCGATCTGACCAATATTTTGTCCATATAAATAAATCATTTAATGACCAAATTGGGTGAAGAAAAGAAAAAAACAACAAGGCAATTATTTTATTTGTCATTATATGACTTTATTTTCTTAGTAACGCGAGAATACATCAAAACAGGGTAAATGTACCAGAATGGCCCAAACTTGAGGTTTACCTAAAAATCAGAGTTTACAGATAACAGTTACGCTAAAATATTTGAGCTGTTGAGACTTAAAAAAACTTAAGTGCAGACAACAAACTATACGGCAGTATTTTCAGTTCATTCCTTAAGAATTATGGATTATTCTAGCACAGAATCAATAGCAAGGCGCTCTCCCCATCCCTTTTTAAGCTCCGCCCGTTTGAACCACCCTTTTGCTCAAATATGCCCTTAAGTTAACTGCCAAAAATCAACCTGTCACAGGGCTAGCTCTGGCTCAAAATTCTGTTGGGCCAATTTTTGAACCTTAATAGCGGGTGGGGGCCAGGGGGCCGCGAGGGCCCCCGGTGGGTCCAGGGCGAAGCCTTGGCTGGGGGACCAGGGGGCCAGAGGCCCCCGGAAGCTCCTGCTATTTTGCTGTTTGAGAACAGTAAAATCCACTATGAGATATATCATTTCACCTTATATTCAGTCTTGGGAAACCCTGAATTGTAATTATTTTAATGGTATAAAACTTTATCAATTTGACAAAGATGTATAGTCATGTATGTTTTTTTTCTATGTGAAATTTTGTTGTTGTTCATTTGAATGATTCAATGAATGTAGACTTCTGTTCAAGTTATTATTTTTTCCTGTATCTCCATGTCTAAGAAACTTATAAAAGTTATATGTATAATGAATGACAGAAACAAAATAGCATTTTAGAACTTTTTCACGTTTATTCTCTATAGCACAACACAAAGTGACATTTCAAAAGTGGCATTAAAACATGCATCCTAAATGATTCACAGTCTACCAACAATAATTAAATTAGTATAAACTATATGGGTACACGTTCTATCTTGATGATGACACATTGTTTTTGCGAGGGGACTTGTTACACAAGTTATATAAATTTTGTGAAGATATTTTTTAACTTGAGACTAAAGTCTGCATCCCTTGTGCGATATGCTGTAGCCAGTCAGCAAAGTTCTGTCTTTGATGCAGCTTCTGCTGCTGACCAACAAACTTGCTAAGTTCCAACACAAGTCCACATAAAGTGTGATCATGAACAATTGCAAATTGGTAGGTTTAAGTGGGAAACTTGTTTAGAAGCCTGTGGCAGATTTTGTTGGCATCTTGACATCTAGAAGACTTGACATCACAGCTGATCAACCATTTATCACAATACACTGTTGAATCTGAAACAAAACAAGACCAATACAAAATTTAACAGAAAATATAAAGATGTAAGTGTGTGAGAGCTATACAACCCTACTTAAAACTGCATTGTCCGAAAATACGAATATCCGAAACTGCGGTCAATTCAGAATTGACAAATTTTCTTAAAAAGTCGACCGTCGAGATTTTCGAGGAATATAAGTCAAATTATGTTTTAAAACGTCATAGGCTATCCACACACAATGTTTATGGGTTAATTTATCGTGTAAAACACCAAAGTTAACGTTATTTTAGCTTAGAAAATGCACGAAAAGGAAGTCACGTGATCCGCTGTTTTTTTCATGTCAATTTCTTCACAAATAAATACGATTCCCTGGATAAACTGGCGTAAAAAAACTTTTTAAATGGTAATATAATGATTAAGACTGAATAATTCAATGTTGAAAAATACGATCAATAATTACCTGATTTATGGCTTGGATCATGCGTTTATCGCATTTCATATTCGTGACCCGTGACGGTCAATCGACAATTTCTTTCATCAGTCAATCAGGCCGCCTTGATTAGATAATCATCCGCTAATTATCTCACAAACTGTCATAAACACAGTCATGTATAGTTTGTTTGTTTAACAAGCTGTTTATTGACCTAATTTTATGACACGTGGACTGTGTCTACCAGTTTTCGTTCATTTAGCGTCGCCCGTAACAGTTGATCGTAAAACCAGTCTAGGTAAAATCTCGAGCGTGCTATTTTTAGTAACTGGATTTTCCAATATTTGTAAAGTCATACTTTTCGATGGTTCGGGCCAATTTGATTTTTTTCGGGCCAATTTTGATTTCTTCGGGCCAGCGACAGCGCGAGCCCTGTGTCAATCAAACAACAATCAATTAAAACTTGCTGATTATTGGTGCAATTTCGTGTTAGTTGCCCAAGTCAGCGAGTAGATCAAGTCAACAGGGGGTCTACACAAGGTTCGAAATTAAACAATAGACGTTGATTAGAACACAATAAATGGTAACAATGGGTGTATGTCAACTCATTGCTGAAGACAATAAACATTTTACTTCGCTGTTCGTTTTTCATTGTCCATGCTTTTATAACCGTTCTGTGGTAGACCGCTTTGGATATTTAGGCTGTCCATATAAACTTTTTGTTTTCGGTAACACTACCTATGTGACGACTTCTTGTTTGTTTGTTCGTTTGTTGAGGACTGTATAGTTTTAATTTTCTCTGAAGTCACATTGGAATTGCTTTTTTATTTATTCCTTTTTGTGTCTTTAGTTAAAATTATAACTCTGATGAAATACAACACTTTTCTAAGTTAACACTTTTACTTTTTACAGATTCATTTATTTTAATGATGACTAAAATATTTCATTTCTTAATTTTCAAATAAATTGACCGCAGCCAATCCAGCCATAGAGTCTTATCTTAAATGTCATCGCTCTATACTAGAGCATTTTTCTTATATACTGTCTCTATGCGCCAAGGAAAATTTCCATTGGCGCAAATAATTATGGCGCATAAATATATCGGAAAAGTACCAATATTGGCGCATTAAACAATGTACTTTGATTCAGTGGCGCAAGTAATATGGCGCACTTATTCAACCGAAACTTAATATTTGTATTACATATAAACATATATCTTATGCATTAAAATATATCAATGGAATCAACAACTGCGTTTGTGCAGGAAACAAAGACCCTAAATGTCAATTTGTGTACTTTTACGACAAGCTACCCATCGAAAAAAAAATTCAGCCCATCTTGTTATATAACAATATCTACCCAATTGTTTTTACAGGTTCCCCAAAAAGTATTTCTATACAAAAAAATAAAAATTTGACATACCTTTCCACCTTAAATATCTTAGGTCGCGTTACCGCAAACAAACAATTTTTTAAGGAATGCCTTCTTACTTCTGTTCTTCTCAGTGTCTATCATCCTTAGGTTGTTTTTTAGTCCCATACCGGTTTTTGACCGGAGGGGGATTATATGTTTGCCGTCCGTCAAAAAATCTGGATCCTGACATAACTGTAACAGTTTCCAAACTTGGTATGTGGATAGGGGGCAATAAGGGGATTATGCACGTCTAAAAAAAATTTGATTATGACAAAAATTGTGGTTGCTATGGCGACAGAAAGAGTGAAAATATGCCCAAATCTGGATCCTGCTATAACTCAAGCAGTTTCCAAGCTATGTTGATTAATCTGGAAATCCAGATTTTTACATCCTGAAAGAGCTACATTTCTGACCAAAATAAAAGTTATTTGATGAAAATATCTCAAGAAACTGCAAAGTTATGGTCAATTTAATCTGCTTTAAAGGATTTCAGTCAATAAAAATAATGTGGTAACGAAGGCCTCTTATTTAGCAAAAATGGTCGGCCACATTTGATTTTCCTAATTTTTAATTTGGCTCTGTTGACATATCAGTTAAGTATGATCAGTAGAAAAGGCAAAATATGAACAATTTATACTCAAAACAATCATTTTTAATTCCCAATTTTGCGATTTGTCGCGCTTAACTTTATAGGCACAGGCAGTTTAATTTTTTTTCAAGAAAAATCTGCAGACTGGTAAGGCCAGAGCTCTTTTATTTTTCGTTACTCCGACCCTCCTGTCCAATTTTTCGGCATTTTTCAAAAAAAAAAATTGAAAAACTGGAAAAAACAAAATTGCATATAATGTTTTGATGATAAATGGACCAGCCTTGTACTATTATTTCATTAATTTGTTAATAATAAGTTTTATTATATTAGTGTTTCACTACAGTGTAAATTGGCTGTTTTCTTGAAAACTAACACTGTTGTTGAGTGTTGATTGCTTTCAATCGTACCGTCATTGACTATTCTACCACTAGCAGCTCGTGGAAGCTATATTTTGGGAGTTTTTTTGCCTCCTCCAATGTGGACTTTTTTCTGAAAAATGTCCGAGTAACTAAAAATTAAAAACTGGCCTAACCAATAATGTATATATTTCAGATATGATGGCGGATGAAGAGATACTGTTTGATGATGTGTACACACTGCAGCATATTATAGGAAAGTAAGTGCTACAACTTGTACAGTAATATCAGTACTCCAGGCTACTTTCTATATCAGTTACCTCCCCTTATATGTGATTTTCATCCATTTATACTTCTACAGTAATATCAGTACTCCAGGCTTAACTTTCTATATTAGTTACCTCCCCTTATATGTGACTTTATCCATTTAGCTCATTTAAGCCTTTTGGACTTTAGATCTACGAAGTAATACAGATCAAAGGAATATCAGAGCTACAGATAAGGTTTTGGTCCATTGGGTATTTTACCCCCTACTTTTAATTTTGATTGGGTTTTGACAAATTTTAATTGGGTATTTAATAAAACTCATAGGGTAAATGGTCTTTTATGTACTATTTTTCGCTATAAAAACATTTTCTATTTGAGTATTTCAGATTGTCTTTGCTTTTTCTTACTCCCTCCTCTCAAAATCTATTGGGTTTTTAAGAAAATTAATTGGGTAATTACCCCAATACGCAGCTTATCTGTAGCTCTGGAATATCATCAGAAATTTAGTGGATATAGGGAATTGTGTATGGTTGTTTATGCCCCGGCATATACTGATGCAGAGGCATAATTATTAGGGATGTAAACGGTTAACCGGTTAACCGTTCGAACGTTCGGTTATCGGTTAGCAAAACCGCTAACCGGTTAATCGAAAAAAAAATTCGAAAAAGGAGAAATTTAAATAAATTTTAAAATAAAAATATTGAAAAAATATCGAGAAATTCGCCGACAAGTTTCACCCATCGAAGGTGCGAACGCTCGTCAAAAGGGGGTCATGATCTATAATCCGCAATTAACAGTTTGACACGTATTGTTGTGACAAGAGGATCACTTAATTGCCGTTAATTTCATATGGTAGTCGGGACTTGTTTGTTGACCGACGTTGTTTTTCACACATTCGGCAAGCACATGTAATTTAATATTAATTGGAGGCAGTTTAATGCTTTACTCGAGGCCGAAATCCGTCCTTTGATGCTTTTAGTGTTTATTAAAATGTAAATATTAAAGTTTAATAATTTATTTTATTTGTCGTTGTACATTACAGTACATTATTGAACTTAAAAAAACAATTGAGAAATTGAGAACCGGCGACACACTTCCCTTGGGGGTAATATACGTGGATGCCCGATTGCAACTTACGGTGTTACAGTAAATATATACACGTCAGAATTAGAACAGTCGGAAAGTCGGCAAGTTTCGATTCATTTATCGGTTAACCGGTTAACCGTTCGGAAGATTGAACGGTTAACCGGTTAGCAAATTGACCGAATAGTTGCATCCCTAATAATTATCTATATCGTGATAATGTACTGTCTGTCAGTTCGAAAATTTTAACCAAAACTTTCAAACTCAAATATTTTTGAAGTCCATCAAGCATTGCTTTCAAACTAACCATCATAAACACATTACATAGTCAAAGCTATGTATCACTATCCAACATTTCAACAGATTTATGGCCCCTGATTGACTTAGGTAGTATTTATGGACAAGGCTCCTGCAGGGGCATATAAGCATTTATTGAATGCAGTCTTGTTTTTGTAAAGCGATTCCTGACTACGGCACCTCTTGCACATCATTTAATTTCAACCTGGAATAGTACTAAGTGTTGCCTTGAAAAAATGCCAAACTAGTGCTTGAATTTAGTGAAAATCCTTGAATTTAGGCAAACAGCTTTGAATATCCATTTAACAGGGGTTCTACAATTCCGGAATAATCCGGAAATCCGGATTCGCTGCACTAGAAAGAATGAACATTTCTTAAAAAAAAAAAAAGTTTTAAGTGAAAAAATTCAAAGATTTGACAAAGTTATGGTCCTTTGAAATTTCAAGGGTGTCACAGTGTGTGCTAATGACACTTGAAACAGACTTGTTTTCAGGATTGGGCATTATGCCTCAGTAAAACCCCTGTACTGATTAAAGTGTATGAATGTTGTCAAGATAGCACACTATCTGCGAAAACAAACAGAATCACTTGTTTTATGCCCCCGAATCGATAGATCGGGAGGCATATAGTGATTCACCTGTCCGTTCGTCCGTCTGTCCGTCTGTTCGTCCGTCCTGGTTAACCCAAATTGACCGTTTCTTCTAGCATTAATATGGCTTGCTACAAAGCTTTCATACTTGCATGGATGTTGTATATGAACACTCTCCACGCGCCTGTATCACCTGACCCCATTTTGACCTTCACCTTGACCTAATTTTGAACTTAGACTTATTTATGGACAAGGCTTCCACAGGGGGCATAAGCGTTTATTGAACGCAGTCTTGTTTTCTCACCTTGATAGAATGTAAACTAAATGTACGAGTGTATGTCACTGGTGCCACAGTGTATAAACGAGTCAACTTCCGGTTATCGCAATAATGAGTACACGTTGAACTGTATAGGATTGCAATAATGAGTACAATGATGGAAAATCACCGGATGTTTCAATCACAATAATGATTTCACGTTGAACTGTATAGGATTGCAATAATGAGTACAGTGATGGAAAATCACCGGATGTTTCAATCACAATAATGATTTCACGTTGAACTGTATAGGATTGCAATAATGAGTACAGTGATGGAAAATCACCGGATGTTTCAATCACAATAATGATTTCACATTGAATTGTTTAGCATCACAATAATGAGTACAGTGATTTTGTTTATATGCGGTGGGTACATAATGATTTGAGTGCAATCTGGTATTATGATGTATGATGTTTATCTAACATAAAGAGAGTTGTAATCTTACAATATTACCCGAGTAAATGTGCCGAAAAATGCCTTGAAAATACAAATTCTACATTGAAACGTGTTTGAAAACAGGGGTCCTACAATTACGGAATAATCTGGAAAATCAGGATTTGTTGCATTAGGAAGAATTATCTTTTCTGCACAAAATAAAAGTTATTTGATGAAAAATTCAAAGAATTGAAAGTTATGGTTATGTTTAAAACCTAGTTAGGCCTAAAATAAAATATTGTTTGTTTCCCCATCCCCTACCTACCCGATTAAAAAGAGCCCTGCCCAAAATATTTTATTGCCCAAATTGAAATAAAAATTTTTTTATTAAAAATTGGAAGTGAAATTTTTATTTTTTGTTTACTGGCTTCTTTCTTAACATTAGATATAAGACTTGGTTTTCACCTTCGAGTTATACTAAATTTCATTATTTGTAATTTTTTAGCTCACCTGTCACAAAGTGACAGAGTGAGCTTTTGTGATCACTCTTCGTCCGTCGTCCGTCTGTCCGTCTGTCCGTCCGTCCGTCCGTCCGTCGTCCGTCAACAATTGGCTTGTGTAGACACTAGAGGTCACAATTTTAGCCTAATCTTTATGAAACTTGGTCACAATGATTATCTCAACAAAATCTAGGCCAAGTTCGATATTGGGTCATCTGGGGTCAAAAACTAGGTCACTAGGTCAAATCATAGAAAAACCTTGTGTAGTCACTAGAGGTCACAATTTTGACTTAATCTTTATGAAACTTCATCACAATGATCATCCTAACAAAATCTAGGTCAGGTTCGATACTGGGTCATCCGGGGTCAAAAACTAGGTCACAAGGTCAAATCATAGATAAACCTTGTGTAGTCACTAGAGGTCACAATTTTGGCCTAATCTTTATGAGACTTGGTCACAATGATCATCGCATTAAAATCTAGGTCAAGTTCGATAATGGGTAATCCGGGGTCAAAAACTAGGTCACAAGGTCAAATCATAGATAAACCTTGTGTAGTCACTAGAGGTCACAGTTTTGGTCTAATCTTTACGAAACTTTGTCACAATGATCATCACAACCAAATCTAGGTCAAGCTCGATATTGGGTCATCTGGGGTCAAAAACTAGGTCACAAGGTCAAATCGTAGAAAAACCTTGTGTAGTCACTAGAGGTCACAGTTTTAGCATAATCTTTACGAAACTTTGTCACAATGATCTACACAACCAAATCTAGGTCAAGTTTGATATTGGGTCATCCGGGGTCAAAAACTAGGTCACAAGATCAAATCATAGAAAAACCTTGTGTAGTCACTAGAGGTCCCAGTTTTGGCCTGATCTTTACGAAACTTAGTCACAATGATCATAACAACAAAATCTAGGTCGAGTTCGATAATGGGTCATCTGGGGTCAAAAACTAGGTCACAAGGTCAAATCATAGAAATACCTTGCGTAGTCACTAGAGGTCACAATTTTGGTCTAATCTTTATGAAACTCGGTCACAATGATCATCTAAAAAAAATCTAGATCAAGTTCGATATTGGGTCATCTGGGGTCAAAAACTAGGTCACAAGGTCAAATAATAGAAAAACCTTGTGTAGTCACTAGAGGTCACAGTTTTGGCCTGATCTTTATGAAACTTGGTCACAATGATCATCTCAACACAATCTAGGTCAAGTCCGATATTGGTTTATCTGGGGTCAAAAACTAGGTCATTAGGTCAAATATAAAAACCTTTTGTAGTCACTAGAGGTCACAATATTTGCCTAATCTGTATAAAACTTGGTCACAATGATCATCTTAACAAAATCTAGGTTAAATTCGACAGGTGAGCGACCTAGGGCCCTTTGGGCCCTCTTGTTTGGAATTGCTATAGTATGAAAGTTACTGGTTAAATAACTATCATACTGAAACAATTACAAAAAAAAATATTTACCCTACCTACCTACCCATTCTAAATCTGCTAGGGTCTGGAAGGGGAAACCAAGAATATTTTAAGTACGGCCTTAAGGTGTAGGGATGTGTGTTAATGGCACCCATAATAGTGGGGTGACAATCAGCTCAAAAGTGGCTTATTTAAGGAGTAGGTGACAACTCAAGTAGAACAAGCAATGTTATATACCAAAATGTTCGCCTATGTCTGTACTATATGGAACTGCCGGCATAAATTGTCAATGCGTGGTGCGGACACGGAAATCCAAGATGGCGTCCAAGATGGCCGCCATAATTTACATATACACTTAAAATTCTATGTTCTCATGCAATTTTTTTTATTTATGTATGCAGTCACAAATATTTGCTTGGATATTATTCATTTGATAATGTACATCAAATGGAGATACAAGACTGACCACTGTGAGGTCAAGGTCGTGGTCATTTCAAGGTCAAATTGCGAAAAAAAGCTGAAAAAATGATGTTTCCTCACTTGTTTTCTTGTTTTAGCAGATGTTTTATATTTTAGTTGGTATTAAAAGTGATAAAAGTGTTGGTAAGCACATATTCTCTTATTATTAGTTCAATTTTCAGTTCAAAATATTGAAACTTTGTCAAAACTGACATTATTATGCATGTACATGTTGGCCGAGATGGCATTCTTAGATTGCTGATTCCCTATTTAAAACTTTAGTATTCAACTATTGACAGTATTATTTCTAATGGTATGATTAAATGTTTGTCTAAACATTATTAACTTTGTATTGTACTCCAAATGGACTTGAAAAATGACCAATCAAGGTCAAGGTCAATGTCATTTCAAGGTCAAACTACCAAAAATACCTGAAAATTTGATATTCTGTCGTAAATTGTTATTATAAACGAATGCTGAACATTGTATTTTGTTTTAGATGTGATAGCAGGTATTCTAAGTGTAAATTATTTCATAAGAAGTGATATAGTTTTACTGCAAGTAGAAAATCTATTTAAATTTTCTGATGGAACATTAGCGATTCTACGTAATGTACAATATTGCAGCCGTGAATGGTTTTTCCTTGATTGTTGAATCTCTATATTTGACAGTATTATTGTTAATGGTTTGACAATATTGTTACATATTAGACAGTTATTATATATAATAATGCACCTATCAATATTTTGCCCCAGGGTGGATGATTCTGGGATTGGGGAATTTAGACACAGCAAAAAGCAGACTTGCATTGCTGCAACCATTTTAAGATGGCAGGCCATTTAATATACCAAGCATCTCCTACTGTGGGAATTGCAACAAAACGTTTGGACATGGTGAGTCACCTCTTGGGCCTAAGATGGCTGAACTATGTGATGGTTAGGTATCCCTTATGGCCAAGGATTGCTGCACTCGGTGTGGGGGGAGTACTCCGTATGGTATGGTATTGCTTTAATAAGTTAGGTGGGTACACAATAGGGCTTGGGATGGCTGAAATCTGTAAGGGTGGGAACTCAATAGGGTCTGGTATGGCTCAATCTGTGATGGTTAGCACACAATGGGGCTTGCAATGACTGAAATCTGTGATGGTGGGTACCCAATAGGGCTTGGGATGGCTGAAATCTGTGAGGGTGGGAACTCAATAGGGCCTGGGATGGCTCAATCTGTGATGGTGAGCACACAATAGGGTTTGGGATGGCTGAAATCTGTGATGGTGGGTACCAAATTGGGCTTGTGATGACTGGAATCTGTGATGTGGGTACATAATAGGGCTTGGGATGGCTGAAATCTGTGATTGTGGGTACCCAATAGAGCTTGGGATGGCTGAAATCTGTGAGGGTGGGTACTCAATAGGGCCTGAGATAGCTTAATATATGATGGCGGGTACCCAATAGGGCATGGGATGGATGAAACCTGTGAGGATGGATTTTCAATGGGCTTTGGATGGCTTAAATATGTGATGATGGGTACTCAATAGGGCTTGGGATGGCTGAGATCTGTGATGGTGGGTACCCATTAGAGCTTGGGATGGCTAAAATCTGTAAGGGTGGGTACTCAATAGGGCATGGGATGGCTTAATCTGTGATGGTGGGTACAAAATAGGGCTTAGGTTGGGTGAAATATGTGATGGTGGGTACACAATAGGGCATGGGATGGCTGCAATCTGTGAGGATGGGTACTCAATGGGCTTGGGATGGCTTAAATATCTGATGTTGGGTACACATAGGGCTTGGGATGGCCGGAATATGTGATGATGGGTACCCAATAGAGCTGGGGATGGCTGAAATCTGTGAGGGTGGGTACTCAATAGGGCATTGGATGGCTGAAATCTGAGGGAGAGTACTCAATAGGGCCTTGGATGACTGTATTCAGAGGTGCTGGATACAAAATAGGGCCTGGGATGGCTGAAATCTGTGAGGGAGAGTACTCAATAGGGCCTTGGATGACTGCTCAGAGGTGGTGGGTACTCAAACGGGACTTTGATTGCTGAAATATGTAATGGTGCATACTCAATAGGGCCTGTGATAGCTGGAATTCATGAGGGTGGGTACTCAATGGGGCCTTGGATGACTACTCAGAGGTGGTGGATACCCAATAGGCCTGGGATGACTGTACTCAGAGGTAGTGGGTACCAAATGGGGCCCGTGGATCGGCTGTTCTCTGTTGTGATGGGTATCCAATAGGGCCTGGGCTCAGAGGTTGTGGGTACCAAATGAGGCATGGGTTGGCTGTTTTCTGTGATATAGGGTATTCAATAGGGCCTGTGGTGGCTGTACTCAAGGTGGTGGGTACCAAATGGAACCTGTGATTGCTGTTGTCTGTGGTTGTGGGTTTCCAATAGGGCCTAGGACGGCTGTATTGAGTGGTGGCGAGTACTCCATAAGACCTGGTATGACTGTAATTGGTGGTGATGGGTTCCCAAATGGGCCTGGGATGGTTGCACTTTTGGAGGTGAGAACATAAATTGGCCTGGGATGGCTGTTCTATAGGCAGTGTTAAATACCAAAAAGGGCATTGAATGGCTGTTCTCAGTAGATGCGAGTATCCTCAGGCATAGTATGACTATACACAGTGGTTGTGAGTAGGGCATAGGGCCTATGGTGGCTGTAATTGGTGGTGGTAATTACCACATGGGATCTAGTATGGCTGTATGGCCATAAGTAGTGGTGGTGAAATATCCAGTAGGGCCTAGGATGGCTGTATTGCACCTGGTATGGCTGTACTTGTTGGTCCAAGTACCCCTTAGAACATAGTATGGTAAGTACCACATAGGGTCAGGTGTGACTGTACTTAATGCTTATTGGTGGTGTTGATTGGGCCTTGGATGTCTGTACCCTTTGGTTGTGACTTGGGTGTAGCCCATAGGACCTGGTATGGCTGTAATTCATTGGTTAAGAGCACCCCTATTGGGCATGAAAAGTTGTGTACCCCTTTGGGCCTTATACTACTGTGATTTGTACTAATGAGTAACCCATAGGGCCTTTACAGCTGTGGTCAGTGATTGTGAGTACCATATTGAGACTGATATGGTGGTTATTAACCAATATGGCCTTGGTTGGCTCTACTCTGTGGTTGTAAGTACCCCATTGGGCCTCAGGTATAGCTAATGGCATTGAGAACTCGATAGGAATGGTTGTTATGGGCAGTTGTAAGAACATGACATGTACTCCATTGGTTACAGAATGTACTTGTTGGTGGTTAGAACCCATTCCGGCCTGGTATGTGATGGTGATGATTTGTTTGACTGTACTTTGTATATACCGGTAGTACCCTTAGGACTTAGTATGACTTTAACACGTAGTAGTGAGTACCCATTCTGGCACGGGATGGTTGTACTTGACAGTGTTATGTACCCCATATGGTCTGGGATGCCACATATAGGAGTTCAGTATAAATTATTATTTTTAATGAAAGAACTCTGATCACATCAATGATCTACAACAAAATATAATGTTCACCAAATTTCATAATAAGAAAAAATGCAATGAAAGATAAAATTTTCAGGTATTTTTGGTAGTTTGACCTTGAAATGACATTGACCTTGACCTTGATTGGTCATTTTTCAAGTCCATTTGGAGTACAATACAAAGTTAATAATGTTTAGACAAACATTTAATCATACCATTAGAAATAATACTGTCAATAGTTGAATACTAAAGTTTTAAATAGGGAATCAGCAATCTAAGAATGCCATCTCGGCCAACATGTACATGCATAATAATGTCAGTTTTGACAAAGTTTCAATATTTTGAACTGAAAATTGAACTAATAATAAGAGAATATGTGCTTACCAACACTTTTAACACTTTTAATATCAACTTAAATATAAAACATCTGCTAAAACAAGAAAACAAGTGAGGAAACATCATTTTTTCAGCTTTTTTTCGTAATTTGACCTTGAAATGACCACGACCTTGACCTCAAAGTGGTCAGTCTTGTATGTCCATTTGATGTATGTTATCAAATGAATAATATCCAAAGAAATATTTGTGACTACATACATAAATAAAAAAATTGCATGAGAACATAGAATTTTAAGTGTATGTGTAAATTATGGCGGCCATCTTGGACGCCATCTTGGATTTCCGTGTCCGCACCACACGTTGACAATTTATGCCGGCAGTTCCATATAGTACAGACATAGGCGAACATTTTGGTATATAACATTGCTTGTTCTACTTGAGTTGTCACCTCACCCCAAAAAATCACCAATTGTCACCCCACTATAACAGACTGGCGACTCATTTTCAGGATTGGGCATTATGCCTCAGTAAAACACCTGTTGACAAGTGTGAGAATTTTAGTTTCAATTCTTCAGAATCAAAGGGAGACAATTTATCATATATCCAAGTTCAGAATGCAAGTACAAGTTGTCTTTTCCTGCTTTATCGCAATCAGTGAATTATTGAATGTTCATGAATATTTTATTTGACAACTTTAAAAAATGATGTAATAACTTGATTGCGATAATATTTCAGACGGTTCCTAACGACTAGACGATGATTAATTAAGCTCCCAGACCACTCAGTGGGTGTAATTACTAGACGCTAATTATCGTCATATTTTATTAATGAAAAATGATTGTATTAATCAAGTTAACTAATTGCTGCCTAGTGTTTTATGGGAACAAATGATTAGTGTTGAATGGTAACGGTTAAAGGTCGTGAACAACCGATGTCTAAAGATGATGGAATTGTTAAAGTGGATGTGTCAGGATCTTTTCATGTTCTAAATTAAGATTTAAAGGGGATGCATCAGCATGTTGTCATGTCTTAAAATATCGACTTACAAATGTAAATGGTGCTGAACTTTCAATGTCTAATAATGTTGGAAAGGGGATATGGGTTATCTTCTAGAATCTTTGAAGGGAATGTGTCTGCATTTTTTCAAGATTTGTTAAAGGGGATGAAGAATCTTTAAATTGAAGATTAACGGCAGTCAAAGGCACAGGGTATATAATATACAAAACACTATCAAAGCTGGTAAGTTAAAATGGACATAAATTTGCGTGTTAAAACACATTTTTCCAGAGTTCCAAAATTGTTAAATTTGATCAGATTTTTGGTACGCAATTTAAGTTTTGGTCTGGCAGTTTGTAAGACATTACCAGACCCAATGTCCGACCATCATTTTGTCAACTTTCAGGATGACTGCTTTCTTGGTAAACTTGAGTTGTGTACCTTTAAACATATTACCCTCAAGTCTCATGGAGTTATGACTGTGACAGAATGCATGTCTCTGATGTGAAGTGTTTATAACTAGAATCTGACATTTAAACAAAATTCTTTTGTTATCACTTGTTGCTTTATGTATGGAACAAGATTTCTTTGGCTAAGATATCCATCTTTTAAATGTATATGCAGCCTAGTATTTATTAGGGCGGGTAGGGGCGTACCTAAAGACATTTTGATGTGTATTCTCTACTTACTTAGGTGTCCTTTAACATACCCCCTAAAATGTTATGAAACTGTAGATATCATGTGGATCATATTTTGAACCCATTTATGTCATAAATCATTAAAATGGCCTACAGGTGCTTTACATTACTTGGCACAATGAAGTGTAGGCCCAGGCCTTATACGTGGTATTTATAATGATCTAGCAGCACTTACGCTGCTGGCAGGTCTTGTCTATATCATAGGGACAGATATATCAGGGTTCCCTCGGTCAGGGAAAAGTCAGGGAAAAACTATTGTTTCAAGGTCAGGGAAAAGTCAGGGAATTTTAAAATTACGAAAATCTGAAAATTGTGCAAAAGTCAGGGAAAAGTCAGGGAAAAGTCAGGGAACTCTTTGTTTAAGCTGTCAATATTGTCTCAGGTATAAATGGTACAGTATACATTATCTAAAACCCAATTTTGTTGGTTAATCCATACATGATAAACAAAATTTAGAGGATTTTTTTTAGAAATAGGGGAAAAAAACTTTACCCCAAAACAGTTGATATTATTATGATTCATAGAAATGTTCAGTATCTCCGCTGGTGAGAAACAGTCAAACCAGTCCATAAAATATATTGTTGCTCGGCCATTTATCATAATTACATACTTACATTGTCTCCGGATCTCTGGAGTGGAGGTAGTTTTGGTAACGTTATCGATGATCGTTATTGATGATCGACTTGCTTTATCTTACGGGAAGTGATTTCTCATAGCACACGTTATTTCACCATTCATTGACAACTGGTAATAGCGCAGAGATATTGACGTGATCCTAGCCTTTATGTTTGAATGTATTACAAGGTTCTTGCGTTGAATTTATATTAATTGCCGTGAGCAATTCGTACAATATTGGTCTTTTAGATATGTGTTTGTATAAAACCTCGAGCGTCTTCGTGATACTTGCCGCTTTGACGAACAAACAACTGGGGTAATAAATATAGACAAGATATCAGCTGTTAAATTACGCTAATAGAAGGTCGAGGATCAGGTTAAATTCTCAGCAATATCTAGGTCAAGTTCGATATTGGGCCATCTGGAGAAAAAGACTACCAGTAGGTCACAAGGTCAAATAATAGAAAAACCTTGAGGTCACATATTTGGACTAATCTTTATATGAAACTATGTCACAGACCCTCTGGGCCCATTTGTTCTCATTGCTTGGCGTTAGTTTGAAGTTATCAGGGTTTTTAAAAGCCACGAAATCTTCAAAACATGTTAAAAAATATTTTTCAGTGAGATTGATAATGAGGCTGTCAGGCTTGTTTTAACATTCAGACTGATCAACCTTTATGGTACTGACAGTGTAATTAAAGTTGTTAGAACGGAATTGTTGCCCTTTGTAGCTTCTTACTGATTAGCCATAATATTGTATGTATATTATTTTTTTCTTTATCACATAACTTGCGGTCCAGCAGTGCTGTAAAGCCATGCTGGAAATATTGATAGGCACTCCCAGAGTATGCAATAAATAATTAAATTAGCCTGTTATGTTAACATTTTGGGAATTCGTTCACTTATTAAATTACCTAATTTTATATTTTGAAAGGGGGGGTGGGGCCCTTGTTCTTTCCAATATTTCTTATGATAAAAAGCTTGGCTAAGTGAAAATGTTTCCTATTGTAGTTTTTCCCCTGCTTTTTAGCTCACCTGTCGCAAAGTGACAGAGTGAGCTTTTGTGATCACACTTCGTCCGTCGTCCGTCAACAATTGGGTTGTGTCCTCTCTAGAGGTCACAATTTTGGCCTAATCTTTATGAAACTTGGTCACAATGATCATCTCAACAAAATCTAGGTCAAGTTCGATATTGGGTCATCTGAGGTCAAAAACTAGCTCACTAGGTCAAATTATAGAAAAAACCTTGTTTTAAACCTTTCAACATGTAGTCTTCATGGTCACTAAACTCTCTGCAGTAACTCTCTACTCTCTATACATACAATAAACTTTCATCAACCAATGAAAATGTGTATCAGGGTTCACAGCAGTTTTGTAAAGGTCAAATATCAAAATATTCTAGTATTTAAACCAGGGTGTGAATTGTACTGGTTAAGTGGAAATCAAAGCGCTGTAGGGAGCGTAGACATTTTCCTGAGGGTCGTGGGTTCAACCCCCACTGGAACCATAATTTTTTTTTTTTTTTTTTTTTTTTTAGTGTTTAGGTATTGTTTTGTCTTTATAGCATGTATTTGTACATTTTCCTGATGGTCGTGGGTTCAACCCCCACTGGAATCATAATTTTTTTTTTTTTTTTTTTAAATGTTTAGGTATTGTTTTGTCTGTAAAACATTTATTTGTACATTTTCATGGTAAACTTGAGTTGTGTACCTTTAAACATATTACCTCAAGTCTCATGGAGTTATGACCGTGACAGAATGCATGTCTCTGATGTGAAGTGTTTATAACTAGAATCTGACATTTAAACATCTTTATTTTGTTATCACTTGTTGCTTTATGTATGGAACAAGATTTCTTTGGCTAAGATATCCATCTTTTAAATGTATATGCAGCCTAGTATTTACTAGGGCTGGTAGGGGCGTACCTAAAGACATTTTGATGTGTATTTTCTACTTACTTAGGGGTCCTTTAACATACCCCCTTAAATGTTATGAAACTGTAGATATCATGTGGAGCATATTTCGAACCCATTTATATCATAAATGGTCTACAGGTGCTTAACGTTACTTGGCACAATGAAGTGTAGGCCTAGGCCTTCTATATGGTATTTATAATGATCTAGCAGCACTTACGCTGCTGGCAGGTCTAGTCTATATCACAGGGACAGATATATCGGGGTTCCCTCGGTCAGGGAAAAGTCAGGGAAAAACTATTGTTTCAAGGTCATGGAAAAGTCAGGGAATTTTAAAATCACGGAAATCTGAAAATTGTGCAAAAGTCAGGGAAAAGTCAGGGAACTCTTTATTTTAGCTGTCATTATTGTCTCAGGTGTAAATGGTACAGTATACATTATCTAAAACCTATTTTGTTGGTTAATCCGTACATGATAAACAATATTAAGAGGATTTTTTTCAGAAATAGGGGAAAAAAACTTTACCCCAAAACAGTTGATATTATTATGATTCATAGAAATGTTCAGTATCTCCGCTGGTTAGAAACAGTCAAACAGTCCATGAAAATATATTGTTGCTCGGCCATTTATCATAATTACATACTTACATTGTCACAGATCTCTGGAGTGGAGGTAGTTTTGGTAACGTTATCGATGTTCGTTATTGATGATCGTTATTGATGATCGACTTGCTTTATCTTACGGGAAGTGATTTCTCATAGCACACGTTATTTCACCATTCATTGGCTACTGGTTATAGTGCGGAGATATTGACAGGATCCTAGCCTTTATGTATGAATGTATTACAAGGTTCTTGCGTTGAACAGGGGTCCTAAAATTCCGAAAAAATCCGGATTTGCTGCACTCGAAAGAATGAACTTTTCTGTAGAAATAAAAGTTATTTGATGAAAAAATTCATAGAATTGACAAAGTTATGGTCATTTGAAGACTTGCGACTCATTTTCAGGATAAAGCATTATGCCTTAGTAGGACCCCTGGTTTAATTTATATCAATTTCCGTGTGCAATTGGTGCAATATTGGTCTTTTAGATTTGTGTTGGTATTATACCTTGAGCGTCTTCGTGATACTTACCGCTTAGAAAAACAGAACTGGGGTAATAAATATAGACAAGGTATCAGCTGTTTAATTACGCTAATAGAAGGTCGAGGATCAGGTTAAACTCTCCGCAATATCTAGGTCAAGTTCGATATTGGGCCATCTGGAGAAAAAGACTACCAGTAGGTCACAAGGTCAAATAATAGAAAAACATTGAGGTCACATATTTGGACTAATCTTTATATGAAACTATGTCACAGACCCTCTGGGCCCATTTGTTCGCATGGGTTGGCGTTAGTTTGAAGTTATCAGGGTTTTTAAAAGCCAAGAAATCTTCAAAACATGTTAAAAAAGATTTTTCAGTGAGATTGATAATGAGGCTGTCAGGCTTGTTTTAACATTCAGACTGATCAACCTTTATGGTACTGACAGTATAATTAAAGTTGTTAGAACGGAGTTGTTGCCCTTTGTAGTTCTTACTGATTAAAAAGTTAAGTTACCAATTTTCTTGGGCTGCTTTCAGCAGTTCAGCTCTTCAGCCACCCTTTGACATTTAAACTTCCCCTGGTCATTGGGCTACCTATGGAAACCTGCGTTCGAGTCTCCCTGGGAAGACTATTTCTCTCCTGGTGGGTGTGCAGCCAACATCGATCTTCGGCGCCCAGGACTATCGTACATGTTCAGACACAGCCCTCACAGGTACCAATTCACACCTTGGTCGAGTGGAGCATGTGGGTTATTCGTGCTCAGAGAAATTAAGCAGTGGTCCAGACGGGGGTTGAACCCGGGACCTCTCGATCCCGAAGCGCGCGCCCTACCTCTAGGCCACCGCTCCCCACTAGCCATAATGTTGTATGTATATTATTTTTTTCTTTATCACATAACTTGCGGTCCAGCAGTGCCGTAAAGCCATGCTGGAAATATTGATAGGCACTCCCAGAGTGTGCAATAAATAATTAAATTAGCCTGTTATGTTAACAATTTGGGAATTCGTTCACTTATTAAATTACCTAATTTTATATTTTGAAAGGGGGGGGGGTGGGGCCCTTGTTCTTTCCAATATTTCTTATGATAAAAAGCTTGGCTAAGTGAAAATGTTTCCTATTGTAGTTTTTCCCCTGCTTTTTATCTCTAGAACTGATCAGCAAAGATGTATTAAGATCTATTAAACTTCAAGATAACTGATGTTATTAGCTTCCGAGGAAGATGTTATTAGCTTCTGCAAAAAGTATTAGGTCGACACACTATGATTGGCTTTGGAATTGAACAATGCGAACAGAATAGAGTCGCTTTAATGTCGGAAAATTCCTCAACTTTTATATAAAATTTTAATAATGAATGATTTTGTATTTCCAATTATATATTATATCTTTTCGGTTGATTGTATGCAAAAAATGAAATGATTGTTCATGAAAATCTGTGTGAATTTTCAATCTAAGGTCAGGTTTTCGAAAACTTACGATCTATCAGGGTTCCACTGGCACCAGAACACCAAACTGTGGTTTAAATTATGTCAAAATAAGTTTTAAACCTAATCAAGACAAACACAAACTCAAAAACGCAGATTTATTGACACGGCCCCTTTGTAGTTTGTCTATATATTACACATGGTAATGAAGCCGTTTCGCTGTACCTCTCGTTTTTGAACTCGTATTTTCAATACGCGCCGATAAATCGTCTCAGTATTAATATAGTTCAACAGATAAATGATTTATCTTTAAGATGCAGTCGAAAATCTAACTGTTTTAAAAGACTACGACTCACCACAGCTTTGATAAGTGAGTGATTTGTCGATCTGTCAAAATTATTGCAAAATCTTTCACTGTAAACTTCCGGTTATTGTTGTACGGTCGATCTGATTGGCTGCTCATTTCCAACTGATTACCGGGAGGGAAATTTAAAAGTCCAATTAGTTAGGATTTTTTTCTCACGCGGTATCTGACAGCTACTGTTTCATAAAGTCATGAATGAAACAATATCTCAATTTACTCAGATATCAAAATTTGTACTATATGGTAATGGGCTACACGAATTGACATATTGCGGGAAATCTACGCGGAAAATTTTGACCAATCAAATAACAGGTTACGTTGTTGTTGTTGTTGTACCGGAAGTTAAGAGTGAAAGAAAATTACAGAAACGTCAAAGGCAAGGAAAAAAGCAGTATTACTTGATAAATATGACAAGTTGTACCGGATTTTCGGTTGCATCTTAAAGATAAATCATTTATCTGTCGAACTGTGTAAAAACTTTGACGATTTATCGGCGCGTATGGAAAATACGAGTACGAAAACGAGTGGTACAGCGAATCGGCTTCATTACCATGTGATATATAGACAAACTACGAACGGGCCCTGTCAATAATCTGCGTTTTTGAGTTTGATTTGGTTTAAAACTTATTTTGATAACATTTAAATCACAGTTTGGTGTTCTGGTGCCAGTGCAGGGTTCCCACGTTCAGGGAAAAGTCAGGGAAAAACATAGTTTTTTCAAGGTCAGGGAAAAGTCAGGGAAATTTGGAAATTGAGCAAAAGTCAGGGACTTTTTCATTGAAGCTGGCGCCAAGTGTCATTTCCTATGAAGAAAATACCTAAGACTGAAAATAATTCTTGCTCGCTAGGCTCGCTCAGAGTATTTCTAAGTTGTATTAAATTAATGTTACTCAACAGCCTTAAATACTGCTAACCTAAACTATTTTGTTCCATATAGAGCAAAAATACAATGTAGCCTTCTTTTCTCTATTTTATTGCCATATTTTGCTCTAACAAAAAATGCCGATGTCACCCGATCGCTCTTAAAAGTCAGGGAAAACTGCTCTATGGTCAGGGAAAAGTCAGGGAAATTTGTGGGAACCCTGTCTATGTATGTGTACTCTCTGTAGTCGCTCTATGAGTTTGACCCTTCATGAATTTCTATATTTACTAAGTTTTGTAACATTTTTTCAATCATAGAAATCAAGTTTTGCAGCTGATATCCAATCACAAGTTATCTTCATGTTGCTTTGCTGCTCACTGATTGGTTGATTTAAATGATTAGATCCCTCTGATTGGTTGAATTAAATGATTGAATCCCTCTGGTTGGTTGATTTAAATGTTTGAATCCCTCTGATTGGTTTATTTAAATGATTGAATCCCTCTGATTGGTTGATTTAAATGATTGAATCCCTCTGATTGGTTGAATTAAATGATTGAATCCCTCTGATTGGTTGATTTAAATGATTAGATCCCTCTGGTTGGTTGATTTAAATGATTGGATTCCTCTGATTGGTTAATTTAAATTATTGAATCCCTTTGATTGGTTGATTTAAATGATTGAATCCCTCTGATTGGTTGATTTGAATGATTGGATCCCTGTGATTGGTTGATTTAAATGATTGGATTCCTCTGATTGGTTAATTTAAATTATTGAATCCCTTTGATTGGTTGATTTAAATGATTGAATCCCTCTGATTGGTTGATTTAAATGATTAGATGCCTCTGATTGGTTGAATTAAATGATTGAATCCCTCTGATTGGTTGATTTAAATGATTAGATCCCTCTGATTGTTGAATTAAATGATTAGATCCCTCTGATTGGTTGATTTAAATGATTAGATCCCTCTGATTGGTTGAATTAAATGATTGAATCCCTCTGATTGGTTGATTTAAATGATTAGATCCCTCTGATTGGTTGAATTAAATGATTGAATCCCTCTGATTGGTTGAATTAAATGATTAGATCCCTCTGATTGGTTTATTTAAATGATTGAATCCCTCTGATTGGTTGATTTAAATGATTAGATCCCTCTGATTGGTTGAATTAAATGATTGAATCCCTCTGATTGGTTGATTTAAATGATTAGATCCCTCTGATTGGTTGATTTAAATGATTGAATCCCTCTGGTTGGTTGATTTAAATGATTGAATCCCTCTGATTGGTTGATTTGAATGATTGGATCCCTGTGATTGGTTGATTTAAATGATTGGATTCCTCTGATTGGTTAATTTAAATTATTGAATCCCTTTGATTGGTTGATTTAAATGATTGAATCCCTCTGATTGGTTGATTTGAATGATTGGATCCCTGTGATTGTTTGATTTAAATGTATGAATCCCTCTGATTGGTTTATTTAAATGATTGCTTCCCTCTGATTGGTTGATTGCCACATGCCAAAGATATTTAAATTAATTTTCCTGTTATGAACTGAGAGGCTGGGAGTATTTGGCAGTTGAATGATCCGCATTATTTCCACAGGGATTTACGGGAAATGAAAGGGGTCGTGACTTGACGGGAATTCTATCAGATGCTTTCTGTTTCAATATTTTGTCATTAGCTTGATGCTGGCTCTGGTATTGATATTTACAGTGTTCTCTCTCTGTAGACTATGTCCCTGTGTGGTTTGTCACAATATTGGTAGGTTTTCTATGGAACAATGAATGATGTTGGTTCACTATTATGTATTGTTGTCAGTTTGTATTGTTAAGTTTCTAACCGCTGTTCAGTATATTATATACAATTACTGGGTTTTCGTGAGTTTTCACGATACCACTGATTGGCTGGAAAACATTACTGATTTGTGTTCAGGGGTGGTATTCAATGTTGATCTTATTTAATTGGAGAATAAGGGTAGCCAATCATATCGCCTGTTACTGACCAAGAGTTTAATATAGTGTGATCTGATTTGTTGTCATTATCCTTATATAGTCCGGCCCGAAATCCCCGAAATTTGACCGAACTTTGCATTGGAGTATAAACAAAATTTCTTTGCTGATTTCAGTAGACAAGACCTTTCAAATGGAATTTCTGACGGTTGACATTGTGTCACCCTTGAGCATTTTGAGAAAATTGGGGTAAAAGTTCCACAATATAAACGAAACTGTGAATTTTAGGAATCGGTGAACTACATTGTTATTTATAATCATATTTTATAATAAATCACATTTCTATGTAGTTATTAAGTTGCAGTTGAAGACTGCAATATTTTAGTGCCAATGCAAGGTATCTTGGGTTTGAGGCCGGACTATTAAGTCAAAGAAGATCAATTATGAATACCAGCACTGGACACCCTTCCATAGTAATGGTTTCTAAAAATCTTTTATTTAAAAAAAAACCTGATACACAATTTAATAAATGTTTTTAATTGGCAATTGGTTAATAATGGAAAACAATGATAAGTGCAAGTTTTCCGGTATGTACCTGATTTCAGGTTTTTGAATGTGCCAAAAAGTCTTTGTTTTCACTTATATATTTTTTTTAGAATTTCAGGTTTTTCGTAATTTTTTACTTGCACCCATGAAATTTAACCCTGCACCAAACTTGTTGAAAACCAGGGTTCCACTAGCTTCTGAATCTGAAGGGTCATTTTGATACTTTTAACAAAATGTTACCATTTTAGAGGCAAACTACAATATGATCGTCCAAAACCAAAATGTGGCTTGTTGGAAATTTCAAGGGTCAAAACCCCTACTCTCGAGTCAAATGGAACCCTCGAAAACCCAAACTATTTGTAGCTAAATGTTCCCATCAAATCCAGACGCAACCTGGCCCCGATCTCCCGAAGCATCTCAACTAGAAATCTCAACTCAAATTGACATTTTGCTCATATTAGAGTCTGAATTTTAGAAAAATCTGAAGTTCGAGCTCTATAAATTTTACTTTTATTAGCTAAGAATAAAGTTTCTATTTTGTGATGCCAATTTTGAGTCCAGTCTCTCATGGAAATTACTACAAAGACAAATTCCAATATTTGAGATGAGATTTATCTCAAATTGAGATTCTTCGGGAGATCGGGGCCTGTGCAATGTTTGCTGCTCAGCTAGATGTTCCAACGTCTCATTCCAGTGTTTCATGATAAATCTTTTCCATATGCTTTTATTATTGTGATTCAATTATTTTACTTGGTAGCATATGATAACCACATGGCTAGACAAACAATTTGTGAAATAGTGGTAGAAAGCAGTGTTGGGTTCATATAAATAGGATTGAACAGTATTTAGTTTCATATAACTTTGTGCCCAAGGTATTCGTCATCAGTCATGCGCTGTCAGTTGTCTACTACACTTTAGGTAGAAGTTTTAACGCAATCTTATTTAAACTTGGACAGAATGTTCGCCTAGAGCTATAAAAACTAGATCACGCTTGCAACTCGGTAATCAGGGGGTAGAATACTGGGTCCCCTGACCATTTAAAAGATTTTCCACGGAAAAGAATTTCTGAACACTTGTAGTGCTTTGATTTACTCGGGAAAAGTATTGCTGTGTAGTTTTAGTGCTTTGATTTACTCGGGAAAAGTATTTCTGTGTAGTTTTAGTGCTTTGATTTACTCTGGGAATAGTTTTTCTGTGTATTTTAAGTGCTTTGATTTACTTGGGAAAAGTATTTCTGTGTACTTTCAGTGCTTTGATTTACTTGGGGAAAGTAGTTCTTAATACTTTCAGTGCTTTGATTTACTCTTTGGAAAAGTATTTCTGATTACTTTCAGTGCTTTGATTTACTTGGGGAAAGTAGTTCTTAATACTTTCAGTGCTTTGATTTACTCTTTGGAAAAGTATTTCTGATTACTTTCAGTGCTTTGATTTTAGCGGGTTCCCACCATGTTGTGATTTTTTACATGTAATTGTAAACCATTTAATGAATCAATATCTGAGGCCATATTTAGTTACATCCATTAAACTTTTTACTAATTGAATGGATATTATGTTGTGGAAGTTTGGCATATTCTCATTTATTGATGGGAACAATTGGTGCAACGATCCTGTGGCATTAAATGATCAATATTAATGTTTTTGACTTCAATTTAACGAGATTGGCGATTTTTTTGTTTCAATACCAGATTAGTAACTTATCACAGATTGCCTCTTTTAGTTTGTAAGCAGCGAAAAAGATTTGTTAAAATCTTAAAAGAAGGCCTCGCTTGTTGGGATGCAGGATTTTCCTAGAATTCATCAAAATCATCCAGGTAATGAGACCATAATTATATAACTGAAAAACTGACATCAAACCCGAATAAACAAAAAATCCAGTATCAAGAAGATCAGAGTTATAAATTGATTAATCAGGTTAGTCACTTTTTTACTTAACATTGTGTACATAAACATTGCAATTTCTCTCATAAATGTCTTATTTTAATTTTTTTGGTATGGGTATTAGTATGTAGCTTAGTGAATAAGGTATGGGTTTTCACTGCCCTTTTCTGCAATCAAAATGTTTAAAACAATAAAAAGACAATGTTATGATATTGCAATGTTTTTATACAAGTGACAGGCCTGATTAAACAGTCTATACAAACAAACCTATAAAATACTGTGGTTAAAAACTCCGGTGGAGACTATAGCATTCTTCTCTTATCAATAAGGCCCTGCCATGCTGTCCAAGTCTCCCGTTTGAACTGGGTTTATCCCGATATGGCCAACAAAACCCGTTTCTCACGATCGGTATTTGAAAAAACCCGATTAAAAGATTTTCCAATTTTATATAAAGTGAAATCAGCCTCGGACATCGTAAACACTGACCTGTGTATACAATCAAAGTGTCTCATTATAATCCACGAATGTTTCAATACAGACCCAATAAACAAGGTGCTAATTGCCCCCAAGCCAGCGGCATATCAATAAACAAGCAATTAATCCGATCAATTTGTTAGTTAGCTGTCAAATCGCTCGTAAGGCCAGGTTAAAGTCCAGTTTAATCCGTACATCCCGTATTTTTCGTTCTGCATTTAAGAGAAGTAGAGTTACTCCCCTTACGTAATTAGAATGACAACAAAACAGAAATATTGAAGATTTGGGAATTATTTATTGTTGAATCTCTTTAAGTTGCAAATAATGGTCTTAAAAGTTAAAACTATACCAGGTTCATATGATTGAAACAGGTCAGTGATAATGCGCATGAATTTTTTTTAATAAGTGACAATTTTCGAAACTTGAGTAGTATTCGGATAAACATTTCGGACACATGTATAAATATATTTGGTCACTGGTGCTTTTAAAATCAACTGGTAAGCAAAATTGGCAATATTCATTTCTGTTTTAACTCATCACTGAATATATTCTTTGAGAAATTACCACAATTGGCAATAACACTTGCCCATTATGTGTTATAAGCCCTGGGCAATAACCAATTAGAAAAAAACAAGTTTGGAATGAAGACATCTCATGTAGAGTGGGCAATATCTGTATTTAATTCTAAAGTCAATCAAAGACCTCAAATTTTAGATCTTGGAGTCAATGATCAAGAGTTTGGCTTATTCAAGAAAATGATACATTTAACAAACATATGCACACTATTCAAGTTTAAAATGCTATATTTTGTTATGATGTGATTGTTTTGATAAATACAATAGAGATAAACTAAGTAAAAAACCCATCAGCTGTACAGCGCGCGCAGCAGAAATTAGTGCTTCGAAAAAACTCCCACTTGAAGCTCCAAATCTCCCACTTAAAGATCCTGAAAACCCCTCTTGAGAGTCAAAAAAGGTTGGGAAGCATGCCATGCAAATTGCACATTCTGTTTAGCATCCGCGGGCTGGTAAGTTTTGAGCTCATTACATTTTTATGCCCCCCTATCGATAGATGGGGAGGCATATAGTGATTCACCTGTCCGTCAGTCCGTTCGTCCGTCCGTTCGTCTGTTCGTCCGTCTGTTCGTCCGTCCTGTTTAACCCAAATTGACCGTTTCTTCTAGCATTAATATGGCTTGCTACAAAGCTTTCATACTTGCATGGATGTTGTGTATGAACACTCTCCACACGCCAGTATCACCTTACCCCATTTTGACCTTCACCTTGACCTAATTTTGGACTTATTTATGGACAAGGCTTCCACAGGGGGCATAAGCGTTTATTGAACGCAGTCTTGTTTTTTCACTAATTTTGTCTTGATAACAGTGAAATTGCATGCGCTAACCCCAAGCCAAACATGTATTATTGTATCTACAGTTCACCCGTTCCATTGAATAGGATCATTTTCACTATCGAGTGGCACTTGATGCGAGCATCTAGCGATGCTGGGGTAATCCGTGGCTATCTGTCTTAAACATTTCAAACCATTTCTAGTTCATGATAAGGTTGTTTTCTTCTTCTGAGTTTTTTTCTGGAGTGTAGATAAGGAGTTGACGCTAAGCAAAAATAAAATTTGGAATGGCCTAAAGATGTTACCGTAGTTTGTTTAAGTCGATGTTTTGTGTGTAAGGATTGTATTCGTCTGTATACTTGCTTCATTGTCTACAATAATACAATTATAGAACACTGTAGCAATACTAAATTGAGATAATCTATTTTCTTCAGAAACTGTCCCAGTGTTATTATTGCGAAGGAAATGGTTAATTTGCGGTAGTGATGATTACTGAGTATTTTATGGCCTGAAGAGTCGACACACTGAATACTGAGAGTATCAGCGCTCATTACGTAGTATGTGCTGGTGTCTTTCTATTAATGAGAGTATCCCGATATATAGTCCAGTCAGGATAAATATCCAGTGATGCAGCGGTTGAGTTCACTATAACGGTGTAAACCAATTATTAAAGCTTATACTGTACAAACAACTATAATTTCAATGCTAAACTAACATACTAAACTTCCCTCTACCTGTTTAGACAATTGTTGAGATTTTTTGCGTACACATAAACTGCAACGTCACTGTCACAATATCCTAACTGGACTATTTGTGCTAGTGTCATTCTGTAAACCAAAGTATTGCAATTCACGCTCATTATGTAGTATGTGCCGGTGTCTTTCTATAAAAGAGAGTATCCAAATGTACGCCTGCTCATAATGTGTGCTGGTGTCTTTCTATAAAAGAGAGTATCCAAATGTACGCTTGCTCATAATGTGTGCTGGTGTCATAATCAAGGGTTCCATTTCAGACTCGGGAAGTTTGCTAGTGTCATAATCAGGGGTTCCATTTGATTTGGGAAGTTTGCTAGTGTCATAATCAGGGGTTTCATTTGACTCGGGAAGTTTGCTAGTGTCATAATCAGGGGTTTCATTTGACTCGGGAAGTTTGCTAGTGTCATAATCAGGGGTTTCATTTGACTCAGGAAGTTTGCTAGTGTTATAATCAGGGGTTCCATTTGGCTCGGGAAGTTTGCTAGTGTCATAATCAGGGGTTCCATTTGACTCGGGAAGTTTGCTAGTGTCATAATCAGGAGTTCCATTTGACTCGGGAAGTTTGCTAGTGTCATAATCAGGGGTTCCATTTGGCTCTGGAAGTTTGCTAGTGTCATAATCAGGGGTTCCATTTGACTCGGGAAGTTTGCTAGTGTCATAATCAGGGGTTCCATTTGACTCGGGAAGTTTGCTAGTGTCATAATCAGGGGTTTCATTTGACTCGGGAAGTTTGCTAGTGTCATAATCATGGGTTCCATTTGATTTGGGAAGTTTGCTAGTGTCATAATCAGGGGTTTCATTTGACTCAGGAAGTTTGCTAGTGTCGTAATCAGGGGTTCCATTTGACTCGGGAAGTTTGCTAGTGTCATAATCAGGGGTTCCATTTGGCTCGGGAAGTTTGCTAGTGTCATAATCAAGGGTTCCATTTGACTCGGGAAGTTTGCTAGTGTCATAATCAGGGGTTCCATTTGACTCGGGAAGTTTGCTAGTGTCATAATCAGGGGTTCCATTTGACTCGGGAGTAGGGGTTCGAATTGACGCTTGAAATTTCCAAAAAGCCACAATTTGACCCTCAAGATTTTGGTTTCTCTTAAAATCATGGGTATTTACCTGTAAAATGTTAAAATTTAGTCAAAAGGATCAGAAATGGTCCATCAGATTCAGATGCTAGTGGAACCCCTAATAATGTTAACAATGTGTATTTATTACAAGATAGGTATAAATAGGAGTTTGATGTTGAAGGTATATGGCTATAAGGGGAGGTTGGTGGCCATGTTTTCAGCTGTATCTGAGTTGTGAAAACCGCAAACAATCATAGAAAGTCACCTTTCAGTCTGGGAAAATTCAGGGAATTTCATTTTTCATTTTCTGTCGCCAACCTGTGAATGCTTACAGAGCTTATGATTTACTGTAATGTGTCTACCTTGAACCATTCTTCATGATAATGTCTATTCAATAAAAATACATATTGCAAGTATTCACACTTCTATCAATGTTATCAGGAAGTGTGCATGATTTACAGGGATATGTGTTAACATTGTGTCCCCAGTGATTCGGAATGTGTCTATCAACTCTACCGAAGATAACTCGTTGTTCAATAATGTCTGGAATAGCGAAATCTACTAACATTATTACTAACAGGGGTGTGGAAATTCCCAAATTTTTCACTTGACCATGGGCAAGTTGGACTGAAAAATCCACTTGCCCGAAAACTAAATCTACTTGCCCAGGAAAACACAAAAAAGCAACAAAATTTCAGTTTTATTTAATTATTTATCCTGTGAAGAACTAGAGTACTATATGTAATGCAATTTTTGTTAAGTAAATCAGTTTTGGTCTGTAATTTAGAGATTTATCATTGTTAAGGTAAAATAAGGCAATTAATATAATTTTTCTTGTGATAGTTTGCACTTGCCCAAGGGCTAGCTGGATGGAAAAATCTACTTGCCCACAGACAAAAAAGCCCAAGTCGGACAAGTCGGGCAAGTCGGACACAGGAATTCCACATCCCTGTTACATATTGTAACATAGTTTACTGAGTGTTCAGGGGTCTGTAAATTCTTCAACAATTTCGAAAATCTGTAAAAAAGTGTTTTTGAAGAAAAATTCATACTGTAACGACTTAAGTTATGGTCATTTAAAATTTCAACAATGTTTGTTCCATAAAAATTCTGGGAATTTAGAAAGCATAAATTGTTCTGTAGAAATGAAAGATATTTGATGAAAAATTTCTGAGTATTCATTTACTACCGGTCTTTTCGTAAAATTGGATGAAATTCTTCCTCTGAAATTCTTTCTTGCAGGGGTGTCAATTTTCCGGATTTATCCGGAATTCCGGATTTGTGTATCATTGAAGAACTATGCTTTCTGACCAAAATAAAAGTTATTTGATGAAAATATCTCAAGAAATGGCAAAGTTATTGTCAATTATATCTGCTCTGAAGGATTTTCTTCAATAAAAAGTTTGAAAAACTTGAGTTATATATGGTTGACGGCCTCCATTTTGTCAAAAATGGTCAGCCGCATATGATTTTCAGGATTTTTAATTTGGCTCTGTTGACATCCCTGTTCTTGGTTTAAATTCTTCTGCTATTTAAGATCTGTGAGAATATTTAACTTGGGATATAAACACATCTGTTGCTGTTGATAGAAGAATATTGATTGTTAGAGTACTTCTAGTCTATTTAGGAATGTTTATTAAGTGTTATCCATGTTGCTATTTGATATTACTGTTAATTAATTCAATTTTTCATCCTCCTGACACTGGAGATCAAATTTTGGTTTTTGTCGGAGACAATTTCTTCCATTCTCTTACTATATTTGTCAGACTTTATCAGTCACAATAAGGATAAATCCAGCATCTGATTAATATTCGCTGCAAGTATTTGCGGTATGCCTGAAGGCATTCAGTATTACATCATAATCTGGTAGGCCACTCATCAGTATTTCTATGTATTGTTTTATTAGCTGAAAATTCCGAAATGTCTTGTATGATGTCAAGTATGGAAGACTGTCAATTGTTAACAATGCAAACAACCTGGGCATTCCAAGAACAACTGCAGCTGTATAAGGTTCAGATATAGTCAGAATTTTCTGACCTGTTGGAGGTCATCTGTTTAAACTTCAGTAATAAGAGTCTTTGTAAGGTTTCTTGCAACCCATTGCCATGGCTTTAAAGGACCATGTGAGGTTTCTTGCAATCCATTGCCATGGCTTTAAAGGGCCATGTGAGGTTTCTTGCAATCCATTGCTATGGCTTTAAAGGACCATGTGAGGTTTCTTGCAAACCATTGCCATGGCTTTAAAGGGCCATGTGAGGTTTCTTGCAATCCATTGCTATGGCTCTGAAGGACCGTGTAAAGTTTTCTGCAATCCATTGCAATGACTCTGAAGGACCATGTAACGCCTCTTCCAATCCATTGCCATGGCATTTGGTGGTTTTTCATTGCTGTATTTGTCATAAATACCAGTATGCCAACGAAACAGTGTAAGGACATGATTTACCAATAATGTCAAATGTCAAATTTAAACATTAAGTGAAATGGCAAATTTAAAGTTAACTCTTAATGGCAATTTATAGATAAATATCCCACTATTTAAGTTTGTGATATTGGTTTGTTCTCAATGAATGTTCATTTCTGACTTACTTTGGCAGTACTCATCTCTTCAATCATTGGTTCGTTCTCATTTAAATCCAGAACCCGTCTAAATAATTCTGTAATTGAACTAGGCAAAAAATGGGTTTTCATGGAATGTAATGTGAGGTTGGAAGAAAAGCTAACTGTTATGGTTATGGATTAGTTTTACTGGCTTGTAATTGATACTGTCTTGTTCATTGACAAGTTAATGTTTTAGGTTAATGATTATGGACTTGATTTCTCTGGTTTAAAACAAGTACAAGGAATCCTGTAATTGTTTCTGGAGGCAATGGAAATGTAAACAGATCGCCAAAAGGGTCTCTTTTAATCAACCAATCAGAGGGATTCAATCAATTAAATAAACCAATCAGTGGGATTCAAACATTTAAATCAACCAGTCAGACGGATTCAATCATTTATATCAACTAATCAGAGGGATTCAATCATTCAAATCAACCAATCAGAGGGATTCAATCATTTGTGTGAGCGATCTAATGGCCACAAAAGGTAAGATTGCCAAAATGGCGCTAGGTTGCTCACCAGCTTTTGTGTGAGCGACCTAATGGCCCCTAAAGGTAAGATTGCCAAAAGAACCCTAGGTCGCATACCAGCCTTTGTGTGAGTGATCTAATGGCCCCCAAAGGTAAGATTGCCAAAATGGCACTAGGCTGTTCACCAGCCTTTTTGTGAGCGACCCAAGTGCCCCCAAAGGTAAAATATTGCCAAATGGGCCCTAGAGCCTTTGTGTGAGCGACACAACAGGTAAGATTGCCAAAAGGGCCCTAGGTTGCCAGGGGTGTGGAATTCCTATGTCCGACTTGCCCGACTTGGGCTTTTTTGTCTGCGGGCAAGTAGATTTTTCCATCCAGCTTGCCCTTGGGCAAGTGCAAAATTATCACAAGAAAAATAATATCAAGTGCCTTATTTTACCTTAACAATGATGAATCCCTAAATTACTGACCAAAAATGATTTACTTAACAAACTTTGAATTAAATCTAGTACTCTAATCTTTCACATGATAAATAATTGAATGAAACTGAAATTTTGTTGCTCTTTTGAGTTTTTCTGGGCAAGTAAATTTAGATTTTAGGCAAGCATATTTTTCAGTCCAACTTGCCCATGGGCAAGTGAAAAATTTGGGAAATTTCACACCCCTGGTTGCTCTCCAGCCTTTGCGTGAGCGATCTAATGGCCCCAAAGGTAAGACTGCCAAAAGGGCCCTAGGTCACACACCAGCATTTATGTGAGTGATCTAACGGGGTGGCTTCTTATTTTATAAGAACAGGGATTCAATTGGATTCGGGAGTAGGGGGTTTGACTCTTGAAATTTCCAAAAAGCCACATTTTGACCCTCAAGGCTTTAGTTTGAAGAGTCATTTTCTCTTAAAATCTTGGGTATTTTGCTTAAAAAGTGGTAAAATTAGGTGCAACTCCTGAAGAATTAAAAAAACTCCTGTAAACCCATAAATAAAAAAATTGTGGCCTTTCCTTCTTCTAGTATGGTCATACATATATTACACAGATTGTGTGATGGGAATTTTCCTTTCATGATTCACAGTTGGTTACTGGTTACTGGCAATCATATGCAATTAAGTATCCTCTTAAAAGTCATAAAATCAGGTATCTATTGTACTGGTAATGAACTTAGCTTGTTATGAATAATGATTCCAATCTGGCATTTTATTCGCTTACCTAGTGAAAATGTGAGCTTTAGTGTAAGTTATGGGAGCTTTAGTGTAAGGTGTGTGAGCTTTAGTGAAAGGTATTTGAGCTTTAGTGAAAGGTATGTGAGCTTTAGTGAAAGGTATATAAGCTTTATATGAGCTTTAGTGAAAAGTATTGAGCTTTAGTCAAGTTATGTGAGCTTTAGTGTAAGGTGTGTGAGCTTTAGTGTAAGGTATTTGAGCTTTAGTGAAAGGTATATGAGCTTAAGTGAAAGGTATGTGAGCTTTAGTGAAAGTTATGGGAGCTTTAGTGAAAGGTATGTGAGCTTTTGTGAAAGGTATGTGAGCTTTAGTGAAAGGTATGTGAGCTTTTGTGAAATGTATGTGAGCTTTAATGAAAGGTATATGAGCTTTAGTGTAAGGTATGTGAGCTTTAGTGAAATGTATGTGAGCTTTAATGAAAGGTATATGAGCTTTAGTGTAAGGTATGTGAGCTTTAGTGTAAGCAATGCGAGCTTTAGTGAAAGGTATGTGAGCTTTAATAAAAGGTATGTGAGCTTTAGTGTAAGGTATGTGAGCTTTTGTGAAAGGTATGTGAGCTTTAGTGAAAGTTATGTGAGCTTTAGTGTAAGGTATATGAGCTTTAGTGTAAGCAATGTGAGCTTTAGTGAAAGGTAGGTGAGCTTTAATGTTAGCAATGTGAGCTTTTGTGAAAGCTCTTTGTCAGTGTCTGACTAATCGCGAACATGATCATAACCACAGTTTCACTCAAATCTTCATGAATGCTCGTCAATGAAATTTCGGACATGTTCAAAACATGGGCATGACAAGCTAAAAAAACCATGCAAAAAAGTTAAAGAATAACCATGGACAATAATGGCGTAAAATTGTTCAAGAAAAGAATGCAATTACACTCAAGCAGGGGTCCTACAATTCCAGAATAATCTGGAAATCCGGATTTGCTGCATTAGAAGAATTATCTTTTCTCCACAAAATAAAAGTTATTTGATGAAAAAATTCAAAATATTGACAAAGTTATGGTCATTTGAAGTTACAGAATCTGAATTTAAACAATATGATAATGCTTGAATCCTTGTTAAGGTGTAGGGATGTGTGCTAATGGCATCCGAAGCAGGCTTGCGACTCATTTTCAGGATTATAAGCATTATACCTGAGAAGGACCCTGTAAAGTGAGCAATATAGGCCTATCATCTGGAGCTCTTGTTTTGATAGGTCAATTACAGACAGAAATTATCGAAGCTGAATGGGAGTTAATGATTTAAGGTGATTTTATTGTGACAAAGTGAGGGTAATTATTTCATACATCAGTGTTGGGAAAACAGACTGTGTTACTGTATAATGCTCCATCATTATCAGAGTTAGCTTCCTTCTCAATAGACTGGTCGCATGTGTGCAATTTATATATTTTTTAAGAATTTAAGGGCTGGGGTTCAGTGGTCGAATATCGGAGTTGGATTCATTTCAATAGACTGGTCGCCAGGGCTCGACACTAACACTGGTCCGCTGGTCTGAGACCAGTGAAAATCCAGAAGGACCAGTAAAAATTCTGGAGGACCAGTAACTGTCCTATTTGCAAATTGGGCGCTTTTACCCTGTCGGACCAGTGGCCAAAATAGTTAGTGTCTAGGCCTAGTCGCATGTGTGCAATTTATAAAAAAAAATCCCATATGAATCGAAGAATTTAGGTGCTGTGGTTTTCAATGGTTGAATACTGGAGTTG
This sequence comes from Spisula solida, assembly GCA_947247005.1. Taxonomy (NCBI): domain Eukaryota; kingdom Metazoa; phylum Mollusca; class Bivalvia; order Venerida; family Mactridae; genus Spisula; species Spisula solida. The sequence continues at coordinate 4,625,077 of OX365956.1, read as the reverse complement.
GATTCGTTTCAATAGACTGGTCGCATGTGTGCAATTTATATATTTTTTTCCCAGATGAGTATGAAGAATTTAAGGGCTGTGGTTGAAAATCAGAGTTAGCTTCTTCTCAATAGACTGGTCGCATGTGTGCAATTTATATATTTTATCTCCAGTTGAGTCTGGAAGAATTTAAGGGCTGTGGTCGCATGTGTGTAATTTGTAAAAAAAAATTCCCATATGAAGGAAGAATTTAAGGGCAGTCAGGTTCAGTGGTTGAATAAGTGTGCTAGGTTTGTTGATTTAATTTCTGTGTCGCAGCATTCTTTATTGGATTCGTAATTTTCAATATTGTCTGACATTGTGACATTCTGTTGGTTGTGATTGTGGACTATAAAGGACAATATTACCACACAGCTGACTGGATGGTCTTAATACGTACAGTGACATATAGTGACACTTGTTTCTCGTGTTTGTAACAATTTAAGACTTCATGGACTGACTAGCTGTTTGTTGGATTTTAGTATCATTTTGTGATTGATTGGCATGGTGATGTAAAAGTTAGAGGATTTTTGTGTTAGGGATGGGATTTTTGGATGGGATTTTTGTGTTAGGGATGGGATTTTTGTGTAAGGGATGGGACTTTTGTGTTAGGGATAGGACTTTTGTGTTAGGGATAGAACTTTTGTGTTAGGGATGGAACTTTTGTGTTAGGGATAGGACTTTTGTGTTAGGGATAGGACTTTTGTGTTAGGGATGGGTCTTTTGTGTTAGGGATAGGACTTTTGTGTTAGGGACGGGACTTTTGTGTTAGGGATGGGACTTTTGGGTTAGGGATGGGACTTCTGTGTTAGGGATGGGACTTTTTTGTTAGGGAAAGGACTTTTGTGTTAGGGATAGGACTTTAGTGCTAGGGATGGGACTTTTGTGCTAGGGATAGGACTTTAGTGTTAGGGATAGGACTTTTGTGTTATGGATGGGACTTTAGTGTAAGGGATGGGACTTTTGTGTTAGGGATAGGACTTTTGTGTTAGGGATAGGACTTTAGTGTTAGGGATAGGACTTTTGTGTTATGGATGGGATTTTGGATGGGATTTTTGTGTTAGGGATGGGATTTTTGTGTAAGGGATGGGACTTTTGTGTTAGGGATAGGACTTTTGTGTTAGGGATGGGACTTTTGTGTTAGGGAAAGGACTTCTGTGTTAGGGATGGGACTTTTTTGTTAGGGAAAGGACTTTTGTGTTAGGGATAGGACTTTAGTGCTAGGGATGGGACTTTTGTGCTAGGGATAGGACTTTAGTGTTAGGGATAGGACTTTTGTGTTATGGATGGGACTTAGTGTAAGGGATGGGACTTTTGTGTTAGGGATAGGACTTTAGTGTTAGGGATAGGACTTTTGTGTTATGGATAGGACTTTTGTGTAAGGGATGGGACTTTTGTGTTAGGGATAGGACTTTAGTGCTAGGGATAGGACTTTAGTGCTAGGGATAGGACTTTAGTGTTAGGGATTGGACTTTTGTGTTATGGATAGGACTTTTGTGTTTGGGAAAGCTAGGGATTGGACTTTTGTGTTAGGGGTGGGACTTTTGAGTTAGGGATGGACTTATATGTTAGGGATAGGACTTTTGTGCTAGGGATATAATACAATGAAATGAAAAGTGTGATAAGCGCCGTATAATAAACCTGCGGGCACCCATAGTGTCCAAAAGTATTTTAAAAATAGGTTAAATATACAGTAGTTATGGAAGTTTATAAATAGGCCAAAAAAATGTTTGTTTTCGGTTACCCAATCTATCTTAAAAATTTGCTGCGACACTTAATGTATTTTACACTGATGAACTTAAATATTTCTAATTATCTTTATGATGACTGTTAACGTCTGCTAGAATTATGGGAATGATGTGTTACGAATAATTGTCACCCGAGTGTAAACGTGTAAAATCATGTGTGCCCCTGATGATTATAATTTTCTATATGGCTTGATAACAATGGAAATTTAAAGACTCAAACGAGTCTCAGTGCTTGTTCGATGATTTACGACACTTTCAAGCTGCTTTGGAATTAATGGCTTTTTCCGTTTTTAATAGTTTCATTTTTTGCTCCTTTAAATTTCGCTAATATGCAAAAAACTGATTCAATACCTAAAAAGGGTTCTTCCGTCAGTAGTTGCGGAATTAATATGATTTAAAATGAAAACCAATTAAAATTTTCCGCAACAAATTAGTCTAGAGTTTCTGCCTCAGAACTTACTGTTATCTGCTCAGTTGAAATGCTTTTCAAACTGATTCAATGCCTTAAAACAGTGTAGCAATACCACGTGACTTTTGACTACAGTTACAAGAATAAATTTGTAAACATTGGAACACAAATATAGCCATAAGTATTTTATTTCTTCATCGATTTCTATAAAATATACGCCACGCTAAGGGTAAAAGTATTTGCTTTCCGTGAAATATAAGATCTTTTTCAGCAGTTTTACCGATTTTTCCATTACCCTGTGAAACCTACACGTTCCATGGTTTCACACGGTAATGGACAAAACGGCAGAGCCGCGGAAAAAGATTTTATATTTCATGGAAAGCAAATTATTGCCCCCTTAGCGTGGCGTATGTTGCATAGAAATCCATGAAGAAATAAAATACTTACAGCTTTTTTATTTTCCAATGTTTACAAATTTCTTCTTGTAACTGTAGTCAAAAGTCACGTGGTATTGCTACACTGTTAAAAGGGTTCTTCCGTTAGTTGTTGCGGAATCAATATGATTTAAAATGAATGATAAAAATGTCCGCGACAAATTAGTCAGGATTATCTACCTCGGAATTTACTGTGATCTGCTCAGTTGAAATGCTTTTCTGTACATTATTAAAATGTTAAGGTAGGGATATGTATATTTATTCATTGGTCGTAAAGTAGACTAAATCTAATCATTGTCAGTCGTTTTATTGAAAAGACTTTAAATGTTGCTTGAAATTCAAATTCTCTGCTGTAGAACCACTTCAAAATGTCTGCATATTTCCATCTGTAATTGTATTATAATTAAATTGAATTTGTACCAAGTGAAGTTTTCGGAGGATAGTAAATTCTATTATCAAATCTTAAAAAAAATAATTGTTACGATATACAGTGCCCACCAAATATAAGTATACAGTAAATAATTGTTGCAAAATTAAACTTGGTTAAATTGTTCAATATCTGTTTATCAGACAGTCACAATTATATTAGTTTCTGAAACTACAGTTACTAAATGAGTCAAAATAGAGATAGAAATATAGATGAAGATGTTCGGAACTAAAATAACCATGTTATCAAAAAGGCTGCATTTTCCATCTTTTTGTGACAAAGTTACCATTCAAGAGGGACAAAGAAACTTAAGATGTTGCACCTAGGGTACCAATTAATGTATGACCTTTCCATTTAATAAACAAAAATATTCCTTTTCTTCAAATATATTGTTGCTTCACTGTTCTGCAAATAGTATTATTACAGGCATGTAAGTGGGCATGAACATCTGTATACTTATTTTTGGTGGGCCGTGTATGTGAGTACAATAATTTATACATGTACGGCAGTATGTGAGATGCCTGGACCACATCTATCTATTGCAGGGGTGTCAATATTCCTGATTTATCAGGAATTCTGGATTTATGTATCCTGAAAGAGCTATGATTTCGGACAAAAAACAACAAGTTAATTGTTAAAAATTCCTCAAGAAATGGCAAAGTGATGGTAAACTTAATCTTCTTTGAAGGGTTTTAGTAAAAAAAAAACTAAGTTAAATATGCAAACAATTATGTGGTTAAAGCGGCCTCTTGTTTGGCAAAAATGGTCGACTGCGTATGATTTTCAGGATTTTAAATTTGACCTCTGTTGACACCCCTGAGAAACCACAAAATTAACTATTTACAAAAATCTGCAAAATTTAATACCCGCAAAAACTAATGAGTTTACAGTATAAATTATCTTCTGTCTAGCTATATGCATGATTGGCTACAGGGCAATGAGCAGCCTGCTTGTGGTGTCAGGATTTACGCTGCCCCTACATGGTGAATATTTCATGAGGCTCTGTGAATTACTCCTGTCTACAAGATTGACCTTGTTGACATGTGCAGATTAAACTATCCTCTCATCGTAGTTTTAGTTTCTTAACAGAATTACGATATTCCAGATTACTGTAAAGTTCTGATTTATCGTAAAGTGACAATGTATGTGAGCTTTTGTTATCCCTTTTCGTTCGTCCGCTGTCAATACGTCCCATCATCTGTTCATCTTGTCCACAATTGCTTGTGTAGATAGTAAAGGTTGCAATTTTTGGCATAATCTTCTTGAAACTGAATGGGTTGCAATGGTCATTACAATACAATCTAAATTTCTGTAACTTGCTTCTTTTGAGTGTGCTTTGCAAATTAGAGCTTTAGCCAGGCCCCTTGAAGCAGTGTGCCACAACAAGCCTAAATTGTCTTAAACTGTGTTCCACCATGTGCATGTCGTAAAAGTGACCTTTTCACAGTCTGGCCCTTTGCCTGCACAGTATGGCCCTATGTGCTCTTTTCACTGTCTGACCAGTTTAAGTACCCTTTGGCTGTGTGGGCGGATGGGTGTCCACAACTGGTTACCACATTAAGAATGAGGTGTCATGATAAAACTTGCTGTGTAGGTAGCTTAAATGAAAACCTTGCTTGGGATTGAAAGTAAGGCCGGTGGGGTCAAGGTCACTGTTACTTAAAACAGAAAAAAACGTTTTTTGCTCTATAATGAAATATTTAAATTGGGAATGAGAGATCATGATAAAACTTGCTGTTTTCATGGAATTTTCTTGTCTTGTAATGTTGTTTCTATGCTCCTCCAAGCACCTAGACAGTACAATCAAAGACAGGTAACCCAATAGACTGTATCGGTATGTTTCTGTGAACCTTATACTCTATAAATCAATGATTACTTTTATATCAAATTCCTGAAAATGTGATTTCTGATCCAGCTTTGTTACCAATATTCCATCGATTCCGTGTTGTGTCAAATTGTTACCTATCCTTTCTGTCAACAATATAGAGTATGATGGCCATGAATGTTTCTATAGAATGGCGACAATAAATTGTTCATATGTGACACGGTAATTTAATAATGGACAAGAGCTAATTTTTCCCTACTGTAAAATCATTAATATTTGTGGGGGATGACCTGAACCACGCAGTGATTTTTATGCCCCCCTATCGATAGATGGGGAGGCATATAGTGATTCACCTGTCCGTCCGTTCGTCCGTTCGTCCGTCCGTCCTGGTTAACCCAAATTGACCGTTTCTTCTAGCATTAATATGGCTTGCTACAAAGCTTTCATACTTGCATGGATGTTGTGTATGAACAATCTCCACACGCCTGTACCACCTAACCCCATTTTGACCTTCACCTTGACCTAATTTTGGACTTAGACTTATTTATGGACAAGGCTTCCACAGGGGGCATAAGCGTTTAGTGAACGCAGTCTTGTTTTGGCTGTTTTTGGGGCCGAATACAGGCCCCTTCCCCTAGCAAAATAACCTCCAATTTTCCCAAAAAATCATAATATTTTCCCAAAAAGGAAGCATATTTCCCCCCTTTTTTGCTCGCTGGTTTCAAAGCAGTCTAGCTGTTTTAAAGTCAAAACAGTGGATTTTCAAACATGCAAAAGTCGTTGTCACATATGACTTGAGTATTATCAGTAGAAAATAGCAATTTATGAACCATTTTAACCAAAACTATCTTTTTAGCTCACCTGTTTGTGACAGGTGAGCTTTTGTGATCACTCTTCGTCCGTCGTCCGTCGTCCGTCCGTCGTCCGTCCGTCGTCCGTCCGTCCGTCAACAATTTGCTTGTGTAGACACTAGAGGTCACAATTTTGACTTAATCTTTATGAAACTTGGTCACAATGATCATCTCAACAAAATCTAGGTCAAGTTCGATATTGGGTCATCCGGGGTCAAAAACTAGGTCACAAGGTCAAATTATAGAAAAACATTGTGTAGTCACTAGAGGTCACAATTTTGACTTAATCTTTATGAAACTTGGTCACAATGATCATCTCAACAAAATCTAGGTCAAGTTCGATATTGGGTCATCCTGGGTCAAAAACTAGGTCACAAGGTCAAATTATAGAAAAACCTTGTGTAGTCACTAGAGGTCACAATTTTGACTTAATCTTTATAAAACTTGGTCACAATGATCATCTCAACAAAATCTAGGTCAAGTTCGATATTGGGTCATCCGGGGTCAAGAACTAGGTCACAAGGTCAAATCATAGAAAAACCTTGTGTAGTCACTAGAGGTCACAATTTTGACCTAATCTTTATGAAACTTGGTCACAATGATCATCACAACAAAATCTAGGTCAAGTTCGATATTGGGTCATATGGGGTCAAAAACTAGGTCACAAGGTCAAATCATAGAAAAACCTTATGTAGACACTAGAGGTCACAATTTTGTCTTAATCTTTATGAAACTTGGTCAGAATGATCATCTCAACAAAATCTAGGTCAAGTTCGATATTGGGTCATCCGGGGTCAAAAACTAGGTTACAAGGTCAAATCATAGAAAAACCTTGTGTAGTCACTAGAGGTCACAATTTTGACCTAATCTTTATGAAACTTGGTCACAATGATCATCTTAACAAAATCTAGATCAAGTTCGATATTGGGTCATCCGGGGTCAAAAACTAGGTCACAAGGTGAAATCATAGAAAAACCTTGTATAGTCACTAGAGGTCACAATTTTGGCCTAATCCTTATGAAACTTGGTCAGAGTGATCTTCTCAACAAAATCTAGGTCAAGTGCGATATTGCATCAGGGTCACAAATCACAGGTCTTGCATGTACTGCTATAACAGGTGAGCGACCTAGGGCCCTTTGGGCCCTCTTGTTTAATAATTCCCAAATTGCGCTAAATTTCCCAATTTTAAAGGCACAGGCTGTTTAATTTTGTTCAAGAAAAATCACTGCCATGAAATTAAATTCACAACTAATAATTATACCAATAAATATGTCATGTTTACGGTGGCTGCCTTACTTGCATTGAAATTCAGTCAGGTATTTTCAGCAGCTCTGCTGTTTTGTCCAGCACCTGTGAAATCATGGAAAAGAAGAGGCTTGAAACTGGTTTCACAGGGTGCTGGAAAAACAGCCAAGCTGCTGAAAAAGATCTTATATTTCGTCTTAGACCTGTAGCATAAAGTCACGCGGTATTGCCACACTAGAACAGATTTAATTTCATAGATCTTTTGAAAGTGACGCAGTACCCGGAAGCTTAATAAGTTTGAAAGTAGTTTTACGATACTCCCAGTACTTTGATTCTGTGTACATAAGCTTAATTAGTTTGAAAGTAGTTTTACGATACTCCTAGTGCTTTGATTCTGTGTATTGAGATTTCATGTCTCTTGCGCCTACACTTTTATAGGATTATGTCATAGCTTTGTATCGGCACTGCAATAAAACACCCTGGTTTTTATTTCATCAATTAACCATTTATGTCATATAAGTTCTCGTAGAGCTAGCTATATAGAGTGCCCACCAAAAATATGTATACAGAGGTTCAGAGGTGTCAATTTTCCTGATTATTCCAGAATTCCGGATTTATCAGTCCTAAAAAAGCAATTGCTTCGGACCAAAATAAAAGTTATTTGATGAAAATATCTCAAGAAATGGCAAAGTTATAGTAAATTTAATCTGCTATGAAGGATTTTCTTTAATACAAACTGAGTTAAGTATGGCAATAATATCATTGAAGGTCTTTCGTTTGACAAAAATGGTCAGCCGTTTACGATTTTCCTGATTTTTAATTTGGCTTAGTTGACAACCCTGGACGTTATTTCCCCATTTACTTATCTACAGAACAGTGAAGCAACAATATTTTTGAAGGCAATGCTTATTTTTATTTATTAAGTGTAAAGAACATAATAAAAAATTGTGTTGACTAGTACCCTAGGTGCAAAATATAAAGTTTCTTTGTCTGGCTTTTAAGGTAACTTTGTCATAAAAACATGGACAATTCAGCCAATTAGATCACATGATTATATCAATTCCAAACTTCGTAATCTTTACTCTTCTATCTGCTTTTTGACTCATTTAGAAACGGTAGTTTCAGAAACTTAGAGTATAATTGTGACTGTCTGATGAACAGATATTGAATTATTTAACCAAGTTTTATTTTGCAACTGTATTCTTATTTTCGGTGGGCAATGTAGAGTGCACGCTTAATTTCAGAAAGTGACAATCACATTCCCTCTGTCGAACCTGAGCTTTTCATCACGTAAGATCAATTATAAGATAGTTGTCCCGTTCCGATACAATATAGCATATTGTCATCAATGGTTGAGCACCTTGTATACTTAGAGATTCTGTAGGATTCCGTACAGAGATAATGTGTAAAAGATTGATACAAGTATAGTTAGTGCATTATGTTCTTTTATGGAACATTAATATGGATTTTACAGTATAGCATTTTCTTTAGGATTAGGTCCAGAGATAATCGATGTGTAAAAGATAGATACGACAATAGTTAGTGCATTAGGTAGTTCTTTTTTGGAAACATTATTTTTTTATGGAATATTTTTTTTTATGGAACATTAATATGGATGTTACAATATAGCATTTTTTATAGGATTAGGTACAGAGATAATGTTTAAAACATAGATACGAGAATAGTTCAGTGTTTATTATATAATTTTTTTATGAAACATTATTTTTTTTATGGAATATTTTTTTTTATGGAACATTATTATTGACGTTATTATATTGTGATGGGATATCTCAGCAGGATTTAGCTATTCTAGAGACCGTGTGCAGGAGAATATCAAATTAATAATCAACGGATAGATAATACCTAAGCCAATGTGCAAATGAATATCAATAAAATGTACAAGCTGTAAAATCACATATTTTCGTGGGCATTAAATTTTGTGGATTTTGATAAAATGTGTTTTCGTGGAGTTTGTAATTTGTCGATTACCAAATGATGGTAGACACAAATTTTCGATTCATTAAAAACAAAAAACAAATATTTTTGTAGCTTGGATTATACATCCGTCTTTTTTGTTTTTGAAACTCAAATATTTTCAAAGTCCATCAAGGCATTGCTTTCAAACTAATTGGCATAATTGTTTATACCATCATAAATACCTCACATTGTCAACGCAATGACTGGCGCTTTCCAACATTTTAACAGAATTACGACTTAGCTAGTTAATTCAGGGGTGTCAATATTTCTGATTTATCCAGAATTCCAGATTTATCATTCCTGAAAGAGCAATTGCTTCTGTCCAAAATAAAAGTTATTTGATAAAAATACCTCAAGAAATAGCAAAGTAATGGTAAATTTAATCTGCTCTGAAGGATGTTCTTTAATACAAACTGAATTAACTATGGAAACCATGTCATTGAAGGCCTCTTGTTTGGCATAAATGGTTGGCTGCATATGATTTTCCTGATTTTTAATTTGGTCCTTTTGACACCCCTGTAGTTATGATGGACAAGTGGCTTCCGTCTTGTGTGGTCTTGTGTGTCTGGGCTATAGGCTTTTATTGAGAGCAGGTGGTGTTACTTATATTTGACCTTATTGCGTTAGGTTTCAATTACTATGTACTGTAAGTCGGTTATTATTTGCGATGTTTTTTTTTCCCAAATCGAATTCCTAATTTCCGTAACAATGTTTGAAAAAAGAAAACTGGGAAGGCAGCACTCAACTTAAATAGTCAAGCACAGAAAACATATAATACAGTCCCAAGTTTCAGATGTCAAAAAATCGAAAGACCAAGTCCGGCTGTCAAAAAGCTTAAAGACTTATTCTGTAACTTTTGTCTGCAATTCATAAATTCGTGAAATATTAGTATGCCTCTAAAATTCACAACATCACAAGAAAGAAAAGCGATTTAAGGTGAAAAAATTCAGTTGAAAGGATTACAATGTGGAAGTAAAACGTTGGAATTATTACGCAATAAGGAATTAAATTTTGTACGACTAGACTATATAATCTGACAGAAATATAAGGCAACCAAAAAGATTATATAATAAATCCGACAGGGAATGCAGCTTTCAGCAAAAACAGCCGAGTTAAGCAATATTAGACACAAAAAGAAACCCAGACATTATATAAACATGAACAAAACAAAATCACCTATATGCACTGCCACCATTGATGTTAATCAAAAAACATTCCTATAAGAAACAATAATAAAGACAAAAGGATTCCAACTGTCGTTTCTATATATAGAATCCAGCAGAATGTGCTAATTGGTCTACCTTGGGCTTTATCATGACAAGGGAGATAAAGCATCGATCATGTCAGTAATGTCTATTATAAATAGAAGTACAATCTGAGCTGTGATCGTTTGTTGAGAATACGTCTACTTGTATTCTTATGGGGCAATATCCAGCATGATATATTTTTATTATATATAGCTTTTGTCTGTCGCTGTATAATACCCTAGACAGTCACAGCGGAGGAGTTTTTTCCCCGTTTTTTTCCGTTTTTCCCCGTTTTTCCCGTTTTCCGGCACATAACCGTAATGTATCATAAATGCTTTAAGTTTCACTTCATTGCTGGAAAAATGTTATCCTGTTTCAGTGATATATGTTGTCGATATGGCAAAGTGCACTAAGCTTGTACTGCAAGTACTCATACTGGTATATTTTAATCAAAGATTTTTGTTAACAATTTTGTTCCCACGGTGTGATCCATAATATATACCATGTTTTTAGTTCACCTGTTGCAACAGTGACAGGGTGAACTTTTGTGATCGCTCTTCGTCCGTCGTGACCATACGTTTTTTCTTATGAACTCACTAGAGGACACACACACTAATGGCCCAATCTTCATGAAACTTGGTCAGAATGTTTGTCTCTATGAAATCTAGGTAAAGTTTGAAACTGTGTCATGTGTGGTCAAAAACTATAAGTCACTAGGTCAAAACTTAAAAAGAGCTTGTGAACACATTAGAGGACACAATAATGGCACTATCTTCATGAAACATTGTCCTCTATGAAATCTAGGTCAAGTTTGAAACTGGGTCATGTGTGGTCAAAAACTAGGCCATTAGGTCAAATCTTAGAAAGAGCTTGTGAATACATTAGAGGACACAATTATGGCTCAATCTTCATGAAACATTGTCAGAATATTGTCTTTATAAAATCTCGATTAAGCTTAAACAGTACTACTAGTATCTATTAGATGAACTTATTTGAGCGATGTGGAACGGTCTTGGCTCATTTGCTACATTTGGTATGTAGCAAAAGCAATAATTCTGAGGTGAGCGTTATTAGGCCATCATGGCCCTCGTGTAAATAATCTTGAGTTCAACTAAGGATGAGTCAAATGTTGTCTTTGAAAACAGGTTTTATATAAACAGTCTGAATCCAAGACTGTCAAATGTTGCCAATAATAGCAAAGATAAAAATAAAAATATCGCAAATGATAACCGATATACAATAATTAAAGACAGTAACATTTTTAGAAACTATTCACAAATAACAGTGAATATAAAAACCCTGCAAGTACTAAAGGACATACATTAATTAAAGCAGATGTTTGGAAGAAACTCTATTTGCGAATCATACGGGGGTCATACAATTCCGGAAATTGCTGTAGCAAAAAAAAGGAATTTCACATATTGACTGAGCTATGGTCATTTGAAGTTTCATATACTGAATAATAACAAAAGATCAATGTTTGAAACAAAGTTTGGGTGTAGGGATTCATTATAATGGCACTCGAAACAGACTTGCTTCAGATTTTCAGGATTGGGCATTATGCCTCAGTAGGACCCCTGTTCATTGCGAAAATCAGGGGTGTCAATATTCCTGATTAATCCTGATAGAGCTATGATTTCTGACCAAAATAAAAGTTATTTGATGAAAATATCTCAAGAAATGGCAAAGTTATGGTCAATTTAGTATGTTCTGAAGGATAAAAATTGAGGTAAATATGAAAACGAAGTGGTTGAAGGCCTCTTGTTTTGCAAAAATGGTCGGCCGCATATGTTTTTCCTGATTTTTATTTAGGCGCTGTTGACACCCCTGGAAAATAAAACACCGCAAGTACTCATAGACATACAGTAACAGGGGTCCTACAATTCCGGAATAATCCGGAAATCCGGATTTGCTGCATTAGGAAGAATTATCTTTTCTGCACATAATAAAAGTTATTTGATGAAAAAATTCAAAGAATTGACAAAGTTATGGTCATTTGAAGTTCCATAATCTGAATTTTAATAATAAAACAATGTTTGAAACCTAGTTATGGTGTAGGGATGTTTGCTAATGTCATCCGAAACAGACTTGCGACTCGTTTTCAGGATTGGGCATTATGCCCCTGTTCATTGCGAAAATAAAACACCGCTAGTACACGTAGACATACAGTAATTATATAAGATAGATGTGAGCCAGTGGTTGACATTATAATGTTTCTCTAGAAGCTATATTGTTGGCTTCCAATGTTTAAGATTGTCAAGATTATCTGAGATCGCTAATTTATCATAATCTGTTTCTCTTCATTACCGACCAAGCACTCTCGGAACACTCTCTGAATACTCCTATAGCCATTGGTGAAGGTTAGTTAAGGGAATATATAGCAATATCTGAGACTATCAATCACTTTGTTTATTGATGGACTACTTTGTTATTCTGCTGGTATTGTGAAAACGTTTTATTGTATACTTTTATTAATGCTGACTGACTGACTAACAGTCGTTTATTCTAACTGTTCCTAATTTCATGCCGACCGACTGATGAATAGCTGTTAATGTACTATACTTTTGTTAATGCTGATTGACTCTGACAAATAGTCGTTTATTCTAACTTCTTTTATTCATGCCGACTGATGAATGGTTTGTTTATATTATTCTTTTATTCATGCCAACTCACTGATGAGTTGTTGACCTTTTTTGGACTTAGAGAAAATTCCTTGGTGAAGTTTTATGTTTAGGTCCACTTTTCTCATACACTATGGGGGCTAATTAAATGCTTATTGCTTTGAAACTTCGGCACTTGTTCATCATCAATACTTGATCATGTGAAGCAAGACCCATAACTCTGATCTGCATTTTTGGACATAGAAAATTCCTTGGTGAAATTTTATGTTAAGGTTAACTTTTGTATAAAATATTATGCTATTGCTTTGAAATTTGCTACACCTTTTCACCTCACCTTTTAAGCAAGACTCATATAAACTCTGTGCTACTTTTTGCAAGGGTAATGGGCCTTAAAAATCTCTTACAATGACAATGATCAGATGAGTGTCTGCACCAGCAAGTTGGTGCTCTTTACCTTTATTTGTCAAGTAAATTCATGCTTGCAGGACTATTTGCTGACTAAATTCATGCATGACTATTTGTCGATTCATGCAGGACTATTTATGCGGGACTAATTGTTAGGACTATTTGTCGGCTAAATTCGTGCAGAACTATATGTCAACTAAATTCATGCTTACATGAGTTTGATGACTAAATTCATGCATGACTATTTGTCGATTCATGCAGGACTATTTATGCGGGACTATTTCAGTGTAGCAATACCACGTGGTTTTTACTACAGTTCCAAGTAGAAATTTGTAAACATTGGAACACAAATGTAGCCATAAATATTTTATTTCTTCAAAAAAGATCTTATATTTCATGGAAAGCAAATAATTTTCCCCTTAGCGTGGCGTATATTTCATAGAAATCGATTAAGAAATAAAATACTTATGGCTATTTTATTTTCCAATGTTTACAAATTTCTTCTTGTAACTGTAGCCAAAAGTCACGTGGTATTGCTACAGTGTATTTGTCAGGACTATTTGTCGACTTAATTCATATTTGACTATTAAAATTTTGTTGACTAAATTCATGCAGGACTATTTGTGGACTTAATAGTCAGCCCCTACCTTGAAGTTCTGTTGTGCATTGAGTATTCTCCAGGATGGTTTTTATGCAGATTTTTAGACTCATTATTAACACGGAGATTTTTTCTCGGCAAATGTGATATGTGAATTTCGTAAGTGTATTAACAGTAAGATTTTTCTCAGAAAATGTGTTGTGTGAAATAAATCGGATTCTATTAATGAATGAAATTGAATTACACTAGGCAGCGCCCAAGACCCCGGAATTATAATGTATTATATTTTAAGGAAGTTGCATTTATTGAAGCTGAAAATTGGGTGTTAGAATTTCCAATTTAATGTCTTAATGGAATTATGCCAGTGCTTGTATTAAAGTGCTTGTTGAGCGTTGTCGGAATTGTGAGTAAAATCATGGATAGAGAGACATGGAATTAAATGATCATTTCTGGTGTCGACCAGTATGTTCGTGCACTGAATCTATTCACTATGGATTAGGGTGAGTATTGTATATGTCTATATAATTATATTCTGTAAAATCATTATTTTTCAAGGGAGTTTAATTTTCGTTGATTTTGTTGTTGAACTAGACCACGAAATCTAATCCCCACGATTAATAGACCTCTCAAATCCAGACAAGGGTTTACCCTTTCATGTACTATAATCAACAAATTTACAACCCCATGAAAATGCATTTTTATTAAAATCCATGAAATTTAATACCCACGAAAATATGTGTTTTTACAGTGTATGGGAGAATGTGGTGCTATTGAATCAGTGTCATTCAGTGTATTATGTTAGTTGCAATGTGAAAGAAATAGCCTCGCTATGGAGGGGGGGGGCTCAGATATCTAATAGCCTTAAAAGCTTTGTAGGGTAACTGTTGCTTAAGTTAAAAGCCTTCCGTAGGGGGGTAAGCCTTAATCGGATCTTATATCCTGAAAAACTAGAGGTAACTGTTCTTATTAAAGCCATTGTGGAGGTAGGGGTAGCTCATTTATTATAGCCTTAAAACCTATGGAGGGGTTACTTGTTCCTATTCAAGCCTACTGTGGAGGAGGGGATAGCTGATCTTTAAGCAGTTTCACTGTCTCTAAAATAGCATGGCAGATGTCCTGGGTTCAATTCCAAGGGCGGTGTGTTGATTTTCCCTCCTTTTGTTAACTTTGTTTGTTTCCAAGTAGTTTTCTTATACTTCATACATACACAATATGTTGGGATTACTAGGTTTGAACAAAGGGTCTGAACTAAGGTCTGAACAAAGGTCTGATATAAGGTCTGAACAAAGGGTCTGAACTACGGTCTGAACAAAGGCTCTGAACTAAGGTCTGAACTAAGGTCTGAATTCAGGTCTGAACAAAGGGATCTTTGGTCTGAACAAAGGGTCTGAATTAAGGTCTGAACAAAGGGTCTGGACTAAGATCTGAAATAAGGGACTAAGGTCTGAATTTAGGTCTGAACAAAGGGTCTGAGCTAAGGGTCTGAACAAAGGGTCTGAACTAAGGGTTGCTTGGGTTACCGTGAATTTGAATCCTGATAAAAAAATTTCAGTCATGATTCAATCTTCAGGATCAAGGTCCGTCTCTCATGCACACACACACTCAATATTTAATTCATAGACTTTCAATTTTTCAAGCCAACATTTAATTATGTGGTGTCATTGACTTTAACTGGTAAACGTTTTTTTCTGAATTATGGTTTTAGTTAAGGCTAAACTTGCATTAACAATGCTGTAATCCAGAGGCATTTCCGATAATTGTCTCCGCCAAAACACAAATGGAAAATAGAAAAAAATCGGACCAAGGACATCACTCGTCATTTACTGGTTCCCTAGAGTGATCTTTAACCAGATTTTTTCTGATAAAAAGAATTGGTTGACAAGATAAGTATTCATTAGAATGGGGTAGGTGGACTGTGGTCAGTGGCATTACTTTTAGGGTAAAAATATTTATATTTTCATGAAAGTTTTAAACTACAGTACAACCTCTGTAGAGCAACACCCTTTGGGAGCGACAAATATTGGCCGCTGCACAGAGGTTGTTGCTCTACAGAGGTCAAATTTACTGTAAATATAAGCTTAGGGAAATTTTAAAGGTGTTGTTATAGGGAGGTTGTTGCTCTACAGAGGGCTACTCTCAAGAGGTTGTACTCAGTACTCTGAAATGTTTTATTTTGAGCAATTATAATGTAGTAGACCATGCCATGCCCCAGGAGCATTTTTAGCACCTCTTATTTTAAAATAATGTTGTAAAATGAGGTTGTGACCTTTCTGAACACCCCTTGAGTTTACATGTACCTTACTAAATGTTGTATAAATAGGTTTTAACCTGTTTAAGGTATTTTTTAGTCCCCTACCGGTTTTTGACTGGAGGGGACTATAGGTTTGCCCTCCGTCCGTCAGTCCGTCCGTCCGTCCATCATTCCGTCAAAAAATCTGGATCCTGACATAACTCAAACATCTTCCAAGCTAGGTTTATTAAACTTGGTATGTGGATAGGGAGCAATAAGGGGATAATGCATGTCCAAACATATTTTGATTCCGACCAAAATAATGGTTGCTATGGCAACAGAAACATTGAAAATGGCTTAAAACCGGTAGGGGACTTCTGTATTGCTTGCAAATTTTCTTAATAACTTGTTTAACATCCCTTATCCTTACCTTATATTTTAGTTTAATTATGAGGCTGTAAGCTTCTTAGATATTTTTGAACACCCCTTATCCCTAATGTCAATTATAATGAAAACATCCATCCTTGTCAGATTTACTGCATGGATTTTTCATACAGCCTATCAATTTTATTGTGCTCTTGATAATGTGAAAGAACTTTTTGAAAGAACTTGTCATGTAATTTGATGTTTTTGCAGCATTGATTCGTGCTTTAATATGTTTTTCCCCATCAAATTGAATCTGATTTCCTATCGGAGACCATTCATTGAGGGTATTAACAAGTCAATTTCTGGTGATCACAAGAAGTTGTACACATTGAATTTAATAGGCTCCCAATAAGTCATACAGTGAGCAGAAGTTGCAGGTGGTTTAGCTCGCAATAAGCCATACAAGTTGCAAGAAGTTGTAGTCATTGAATTTTATAGGCTTCAAATAAGTCATACAGTGACTAGAAGTTATAACTGCGCTTTAAATGCTCGCAATAAGCCATACAAGTCACAAGAAATGGTACATTGATAAAGTTTATAGTGGAATTCATTATGAAACAGTCACAATAAATTATACAGTGACCAGAAGGTACAAGCGCTTTTGCTCGCAGTAAGTCATACAAGTTGATTTTTAGGATCACAAGAAATGATACAGTGATTATAGGTTTTTTATAGTGCAATCCATTATTATGAAGTCACAAGAAATGATACAGTGATTATAGGTTTATAGTGGATATATGAAGTTGCAAGAAATGATACAGTGATTATAGGTTTATAGTGGATATATGAAGTTGCAAGAAATGATACAGTGATTATAGGTCTATGTACTACGGATATTATAACCAGTAGATGTCATCTATAAATTTCTATTACCTAGCATTAATTCAAATAAAACACTTGCAAGACGACCGTTTCTTCTGATTATATAAAGTCACAAGAAATGATACAGTGATTATAGGTTTGTGCATCTATAAATCTCTATTACCTAGCATTAGTTCACATAAAACACTTGCAAGACGACCGTTTCTTCTGATTATGGTTAATCGAAGACTGTCCTGCGGGAGATCAAGATTTTATTGTCTCCAGGAGAACATTGTCTTGTAGCTTGAACTATGTGTTTATCAGGTCTTCTAACGAAGCATATACTGACTTAAAGTCAATTACCATACTGACCAAAGTACTTATTTAGGCCAAACTATGATATATTGTTAATTTCTCCTCCTGCCAAAATAGCCCATACCCAAACATTTTTGTTAAAAAATTGAAAAAAAAAAAATTTTTAGGGAAAGGGGGGGGTGCTGGACATAATTATCGACAGATGTTCAATATGGCTTTTATAAAACATATGTAAATCTACCTTCCCTGAGTGACAAGGGTTGTGGTAGGGGAATCAAAAAAAGTTTTTTTTATTTTTGGCCTTATTGTGTTGATCCATCTGATGCAATCTGATACAATTTTATTCTCTATGAGTAAAAAAAACCCAACAACAACAGATTGGAATTGCATTTTAAGAAATGTAAATCTACAAAGACATATCCTTGCAGTAAATATAGGGTCGTGTGATTTATTGAAGAAGCACTCAAACTTCATGAAACATATCTGTATCCCCCCCTCAAGTATTTTGTGGGGGGCATAAAACCTCTGACAATAAATAAGTGCATAGACTTTCGGAAACTGAAATGTTGTATGACATTCAGGAACTCACTGACAGCTTCCATATTAAGGTCGGGCAAAAAGCAAGAGTTGCATACAAAACAAACTATCTGCAAAACATACAAACAAATGTCACACTGTTTACCAACAGGGAATATTGTACTTATCTAAATTAATCTAGTTAGGCCAGAGTTCTATGATTTTTCGTTACTCAGACCCTCCTGTCCAATGTTTTGTCATTTTCTGTTTACCAACAGGGAATGTATGCTTCAATATCTAAATTATCTTCATCATTCTCCACTATTTTGCTTTGAGAAACCAAAATCAAATAAAATATGACAGGAATATTGTTTTAAATGGGGATAGTGCACTACACCATATAAGACCATACATAATAGTATTACTAAATGATTCATGTCCATACTAAATGATTCATGTCCATACTAAATGATTCAAAATGATTCATGTCCATACTAAATGATTCATGTCCATACTAAATGATTCATGTCCGTACTAAATGATTCATGTCCGTACTAAATGATTCATGTCCGTACTAAATGATTCATGTCCATACTAAATGATTCATGTCCATACTAAATGATTCATGTCCATACTAAATGATTCATGTCTGTACTAAATGATTCATGTCCATACTAAATGATTCATGTCTGTACTAAATGATTCATGTCCATACTAAATGATTCATGTCCATACTAAATGATTCATGTCCGTACTAAATGATTCATGTCTGTACTAAATGATTCATGTCTGTTCTAAATGATTCATGTCCATACTAAATGATTCATGTCCATACTAAATGATTCATGTCTGTACTAAATGATTCATGTCCATACTAAATGATTCATGTCTGTACTAAATGATTCATGTCCATACTAAATGATTCATGTCCATACTAAATGATTCATGTCCGTACTAAATGATTCATGTCTGTACTAAATGATTCATGTCTGTTCTAAATGATTCATGTCCATACTAAATGATTTATGTCTGTACTAAATGATTCATGTCTGTACTAAATGATTCATGTCTGTACTAAATGATTCATGTCCATACTAAATGATTCATGTCCATACTAAATGATTCATGTCTGTACTAAATGATTCATGTCCATACTAAATGATTCATGTCTGTACTAAATGATTCATGTCTGTACTAAATGATTCATGTCTGTACTAAATGATTCATATATGTACTAAACGGTTCATGTTGGTACTAAATGATTCATGTCAGTACTAAACGATTCATGTCTGTACTAAACGATTCATGTCGGTACTAAATGATTCATGTCAGTACTAAACGATTCATGTCAGTACTAAACAATTCATGTCTGTACTAAATGATTCATGTCCATACTAAACAATTCATGTCTGTACTAAATGATTCATGTCAGTACTAAATGATTCATGTTTGTACTAAATGATTCATGTCTGTACTAAACGATTCATGTCTGTACTAAACAATTCATGTCTGTACTAAATGAATCATGTCCATACTAAATGATTCATGTCTGTACTTAATGATTAATGTCAGTACCTAATGATTCATGTCTGTACTAAATGATTCATGTCCATATTAAACGATTCATGTCTGTACTAAATGATTCATGTCAGTACTAAATGATTCATGTGCAAAACATACAAACAAATGTCACACTGTTTACCAACAGGGAATATTGTACTTATCTAAATTAATCTAGTTAGGCCAGAGTTCTTTGATTTTTCGTTACTCAGACCCTCCTGTCCAATGTTTTGTCATTTTCTGTTTACCAACAGGGAATGTATGCTTCAATATCTAAATTATCTTCATCATTCTCCACTATTTTGCTTTGAGAAACTAAAATCAAATAAAATATGACAGGAATATTGTTTTAAATGGGGATAGTGCACTACACCATTTAAGACCATACATAATAGTATTACTAAATGATTCATGTCCATACTAAATGATTCATGTCCATACTAAATGATTCATGTCCGTACTAAATGATTCATGTCTGTACTAAATGATTCATGTCTGTTCTAAATGATTCATGTCCGTACTAAATGATTCATGTCTGTACTAAATGATTCATGTCTGTACTAAATGATTCATGTCTGTTCTAAATGATTCATGTCCGTACTAAATGATTCATGTCTGTACTAAATGATTCATGTCTGTACTAAATGATTCATGTCCATACTAAATGATTCATGTCCATACTAAATGATTCATGTCTGTACTAAATGATTCATGTCCATACTAAATGATTCATGTCTGTACTAAATGATTCATGTCTGTACTAAATGATTCATATCTGTACTAAACGATTCATGTTGGTACTAAATGATTCATGTCAGTACTAAACGATTCATGTCTGTACTAAACGATTCATGTCAGTACTAAATGATTCATGTCAGTACTAAACGATTCATGTCTGTACTAAATGACTGATCATGTCTGTACTAAATGATTCATGTCCATACTAAATGATTCATGTCTGTACTAAATGATTAATGTCAGTACTTAATGATTCATGTCTGTACTAAATGATTCATGTCCATACTAAACGATTCATGTCTGTACTAAATGATTCATGTCAGTACTAAATGATTCATGTTTGTACTTAATGATTCATGTCTGTACTAAACGATTCATGTCTGTACTAAACAATTCATGTCTGTACTAAATGAATCATGTCCATACTAAATGATTCATGTCTGTACTAAATGATTTATGTCAGTACCTAATGATTCATGTCTGTACTAAATGATTCATGTCCATATTAAACGATTCATGTCTGTACTAAATGATTCATGTCAGTACTAAATGATTCATGTCTGTACTAAATGATTCATGTCTGTACTAAATGATTCATGTCTGTACTAAACAATTCATGTCTGTACTAAATGATTCATGTCCATACTAAATGATTCATGTCTGTACTAAATGATTAATGTCAGTACTTAATGATTCATGTCTGTACTAAATGATTCATGTCAGTACTAAATGATTCATGTCTGTACTAAATGATTCATGTCTGTACTAATGATTCATGTCTGTACTAAACAATTCATGTCTGTACTAAATGATTCATGTCCATACTAAATGATTCATGTCTGTACTAAATGATTAATGTCAGTACTTAATGATTCATGTCTGTACTAAATGATTCATATCCGTACTAAATGATTCATATCCGTACTAAATGATTCATGATTCATGTCCGTACTATATGATTTATGTTGGTACTATATGATTCATGTCAGGACTAAATGTCGGTACTATATGATTTATGTCGGTACTTTATGATTCATGTCTGTACTAAATGATTCATGTCTGCAAATATGGTATCATTTATGTCAGAGCTTGCAATTAACAATACTTTGGTGGATAGTCGAATGTTACTCTGTTCTAGCCTTATCACAATGTGCACTTTCATAGTGTTGCTTACGGTAAAGCTGTCAAACCAAAACTAGTATGTCCATCTGTGTGTTAACCATGTCTTTGTCTGTGTGTGTGTTTATTTATCTGTGCAGTTTTTATCTGTATATTTGTTTGTCTATGTCTTTGTTTATTTCTGTATTTGTCTATTAGTGTGTTTGTTTATCTATATATGTCTTTGTCTATTTTTTGTCAGTCCAATCATTTGTCTGTCAGTGCAATCGTCTTGGGTAAAAGCATATGTCCGTATTTTCTTGGGTCCATGTTTTTGTCTATATGTTGTTTCATTTGTCATTGCATTTGTACATATGTATGTGCATTTTTCAGTTCATTTTGTCATTGTGTGCAGTTGTGAACTATAAATGACTGAATCTGACAGTTTATATCTGTGTGTGTATCTTCTGTTAATCTCCTTTTGGTCTGACAGACTCATTTTCTGTCTTAACAGGTTTTTATGCTTTGTCCATGTTGTCAGTCCAAATTGAACGCCTGACACAATTATTTGAACTTCTCTGAAATCAGCTATTGTAGCCAGTGAAGCCTTATCCATATCAACAATTTTTGCACAGTTTTGATGTCTGGGGGATAAATTGTCTTATTTTCATCACCCACCATTGTCACACTGCTCGTACAAGTGTTAACGCGCAGTGAGAGAATGCTGATGATCAAAGTTAGCCAACTGGAATCTTATAACTACCTTGCTTATGAAGCAAATAAAGCTCTCTTCATCTTAGGCCGTCCTTAAAAAAATTGTTTGTTTACAGTAACGCGACCCAAGATTTTTAAGGTGGGTAGTAGGGCTGCGTATCAGTTAGAATGATCGATACGATATTTGTGTCGATACAAAATGATCGATATTCGATATATCATATGATATATTCTTTTGGCAATAAAACATCTAAATACTGTAAATATGCACGTGCAGACTCACAACATGTATTTAACACAATCAAGTCAGGCCTGATGTGTGATAAACAAGCTACTTGCATATTTTTTTTAATTGCGCAAGTGGTTTACATAGCAGATCCTTGTTTGAAAATTAGATTCACTCGGACATAAACTACTTCGACGACCTGACCATTTTGAGACGAAACAAATGGACGACGAAAAAACTTGATTGAAAATGGGTATTTTTTTAATTGACATGTATATTTTTGTTGATCGATTTTTTTACCGATACAGACACGTTCGATACGATGTATCGATTGAACGCAAAATACCGGTATTCGATTTATATCAGAAACCGGTACGCAGCCCTAGTGGGTAGGTAGGTCGAATTTTTTGTATAGATATTTTTTTAGGGGAACTTGTAAAACAATTGGATCGATAAAGTTATATAAGGAAATGGGCTGAAAAAAAAATAAGTATGGGGCCATTTCGATGGGTTGGTAGCGTTACCGCAAACGAACATTTTTTTAAGGACGGCCTGACACAATTATTTGAACTTCCCAGAAATTTTTGCACAGTTTTGATGTCTGTGGGGATAAATTGTCGTATTTTCATTGGCCACAATTGTCGCACTTATCGTACAAGTGTTAATGCGCAGTGAGAGAATGCTGATGATCAAATCTAGCCAACTGGAATCTTTAACTACCTTGCTTAATGAAGCAAGTAAAGCTCTCTTCACTCTTAGTAAATTCATTTCCTCTACATGTATGACCTGTCCAACAAAAATCAATCATAGTTGATCATTGTCTCTGGGTTAAAAGTTTGTCTTATTATTCGTTTAATTCAACTGCCGAAGACTCGATGTGTTGGAATCTACAGTGGTTAAAGTTTTCAGGAGTTTTCCTGAACTTAGTATTTTGAGTATCCAAAAACAGTCCTTTTCTTTAATTTTCCTGAAGTAAATTGCCAATTTTTCAGGATTTATGGATTTTCAAACTTTCTACTTTTACATGTTAAAATAGAAATGTTTAATATTTGCCCATAGTGAAGTTGTCTGTATGTCGCTGTACATTCCGGTACATTCTTAGTACATTCTTTATACATTCTTAGTACATTCTGGTACAATTTCTGGTTCATTCTGGTACATTCTTAGTACATTCTTAGTACATTCTGGTATATTCTTAGTACATTCTGGTATATTCTTAGTACATTCCGGTACATTCTTAGTACATTCTTAGTACATTCTGGTACATTCTTAGTACATTCTGGTACATTCTTAGTACATTCTTAGTACATTCTGGTACATTCTAAGTACATTCTTAGTACATTCTGGTATATTCTTAGTACATTCTGGTACATTCTTAGTACATTCCGGTACATTCTTAGTACATTCTTAGTACATTCTTAGTACATTCCGGTACATTCTTAGTACATTCTTAGTACATTCTGGTACATTCTTAGTACATTCTGGTACATTCTTAGTACATTCTTAGTACATTCTGGTACATTCTAAGTACATTCTTAGTACATTCTGGTATATTCTTAGTACATTCTGGTACATTCTTAGTACATTCCGGTACATTCTTAGTACATTCTTAGTACATTCTTAGTACATTCTTGGTACATCCTTAGTACATTTTTAGCTCACCTGTCACAAAGTGACAGAGTGAGCTTTTGTGATCACACTTCGTCCGTCGTCCGTCCGTCCGTCCGTCCGTCCGTCTGTCCGTCCGTCCGTCCGTCAACAATTGGGTTGTGTCCTCTCTAGAGGTCACAATTTTGGCCTAATCTTTATGAAACTTGGTCACAATGATCATCTCAACAAAATCTAGGTCAAGTTCGATATTGGGTCATCTGAGGTCAAAAACTAGCTCACTAGGTCAAATTATAGAAAAACCTTGTTTTAAACCTTTCAACATGTAGTCTTCATGGTCACTAAACTCTGCTGTAACTCTCTATGCTCTATACATACAAGTAAACTTTCATCAACCAATGAAAATGTGTATCAGGGTTCACAGCAGTTTTGTAAAGGTCAAATATCAAAATATTCTAGTATTTAAAGCAGGGTGTGAATTGTAACTGTTAAGTGGAAATCAAAGCGCTGTAGGGAGCGTAGACATTATCCTGAGGGTCATGGGTTCAAACCCCACTGGAACCATAATTTTTATTTTTTTATTTTTATTTTTTTTGAGTGTTTAGGTATTGTTTTGTCTGTAAAGCATTTATTTGTACATTTTCCTGATGGTCGTGGGTTCAACCCCCACTGGAACCATAATTTTTTTTTTTTTTTTTTTTAAGTGTTAAGGTATTGTTTTGTCTTTATAACATGTATTTGTACATTTTCCTGATGGTCGTGGGTTCAACCCCCACTGGAACCATAATTTTTTTTTTTTTTTTTTTAAGTGTTTAGGTATTGTTTTGTCTTTATAGCATGTATTTGTACATTTTCCTGATGGTCGTGGGTTCAACCCCCACTGGAACCATAATTTTTTTTTTTTTTTTTTTTTTTTGAGTGTTTAGGTATTGTTTTGTCTGTTAAGAATTTATTTGTACATTTTCCTGATGGTCGTGGGTTCAACCCCCACTGGAACCATAATTTTTTTTTTTTTTTTTTTTTTTTTTTGAATGTTTAGGTATTGTTTTGTCTGTAAAGCATTTATTTGTACATTTTCCTGATGGTCGTGGGTTCAACCCCCACTGGAACCATAATTTTTTTTTTTTTTTTTTTTTTTTTTTTTTAAGTGTTTAGGTATTGTTTTGTCTTTATAGCATGTATTTGTACATTTATATGGAGGAAATATATTCCAAAATATTTTGTTTAAAATATAGGTCAAATCATAGAAAAACCTTGTGTAGTCAGTCACCAGAGGTTACAATTTCAACCTAATCTTTATGAAACTTTGTCACAATGATCCTGTCAACAAAATCTAGGCCAAGTTCGATTTTGGGTCATCTGGCGTCAAAAACAAGGTCACAATGTCAATTGACATTTTCCTGAGGGTCGTGGGTTCAAACCCCACTGGAACCATAATTATTTTTTTAAGTGTTCAGGTATTGTTCTGTCTTTATAGCATGTATTTGTACAGTTATATGGAGGAAATATTTTGTTTAAATTATGGGTCAGATCAAAGAAAAACCCTGTGTAGTCACCAGAGGTTACAATTTCCACTTAATCTTTATGAAATTTGGTCCTAATAATCATCTCAACACAATCTAGGTTAAGTTTGATATTAATTAAGTCATCTGGGGTCAAACGCTAGGTCACATGGTCAAATCATACAAAAACTTGCAATAGAGGCTGAATTTCCTTAAATTTTATTCAGAAAATGTGTAGGATCACCATAGGGGTGTGCATGCACAAGTACGACAGGTGAGCGACCTAGGGCCCTTTGGGCCCTCTTGTTAGTACATTCTTAGTACATTCTGGTACATTCTTAGTACATTCTGGTACATTCCAGTACAAACAATTTTGTCTGATCAACAATTTCTCATTGTGCGCTCAATGCATGTATGTCCCTCTTCGTCACAGCTTAAACACACATGAATAATATATTGCAATTTTGGCAAAATTTTGTTGTTCGAATATATTTAAATATATTTATAGGGACTGTTGTAAAGTAAAACTTTATAAACACTCTTGAAGTAAGAATTAAAGATGTTTTATCTTCTTTGTAAACATGATCAGAAACCAGGCCAAATTTGGCATCACAATACTTTTCATCTGGGGGCCTAAAATTATGGCTACTCAGGTCTAGACACTAACTATTTCGGCCACTGGGCTGACAGGGCAAAAGCGCCAAATTTGTAAATAGAACAGTTACTGGTCCTCCAGAATTTTCAATGGTCTTTCTGGATTTTCACTGGTCTCGGACCAGCGGACCAGTGTTAGTGTCGAGCCCTGCTATTTTAAACTACAGGTTATACCATACAATTCTGATGAGTACTAAACATGATTTTACTTGCATAGTTTTGGCATCACAATACTTTTTCCTTTTACAGTATATATTAAGCTTAATTAGTATGTACTGGTAACACACCTCTGTATATAATTTACTGGGTATCTCTCACTAGTAGATCAGGGAATGTGATTTGTGATAATTACTGTAATTGCATGACTTGGTACTAACATTTAATGATATGTTACCATTGTCTAATGTTGCTATATACCAATTCTGAGTATCTTCAGAGACAGGAATATCAATAGTTGGAATATCAATATGTCCCTTTTGTGCAACAATTTTGTATATCTCTATATGGTATATAGTAAGATAAAACCTTGTTGCACCAAAGGGATGATATAATTGTAGATGATGTTTATCGCGGATAATTGACACCAGTCCTGTGGTTTGAGGTACGCAACTGCTTTGTACTTTAAAGGGGTCACCCATTAACTTTTAAACTAATTTTCTTCAAATTGAATTAGAGAAATTAGTTTATATATGATTTGTATTAATTATTCTAGACACCTGATTCCTGATGATATTGCTATAATTGCCACCTAAGGGTACAAGAAAAGCCATTATATGTCGTTATGTTTGGTTATTTGGGGAAAACATTCTCATTCTGGATTAGCGCTTTCCCGTAAAATAATGCGCAATCATATATTAGAGCATAATTATGATTGTGACTTTGAAAGAAATGTTGCATTAGTCTGTTACAGAAAATGGCATAAGTTTACATAATTTGCATAACTAAAGTAAATTGTGGCACTACCCTCCACACAACCTTTTTACCCACCTTACTGTGTAACTTACTTTCCTTCTAATTCTTCCCTTTCTTCAGGGGTGTCAATATTCCTGGATTTATCTATCCTGAAAGAGCTATGATTTCTGATCCAAATAAAAGTTATTTGATGAAAATACCTCAAGAAATGACAAAGTTATAGTCAATTTAATCTGCTCTGAAGGATATTATTGAATACAAACTGAGTTAAATATGAAAACAATGTGGTAATAATGGCAAAAATGGTCTTCAGCATATGATTTTCCTGATTTTAATTTTGGCCCTGTTGACACTCTGTTTCTTACAAAAATCATATTGACATATTATTGATATCATAAAGATTCAATTCTATGTTGAGACATTTGTTTGTATATTTTGTACATGTGTGTATTTCTTATGAAAATAAAAAAAAATGTTCAATAAAAAAAGAAGAAATGTTGCATGTCACGTATTGTCTTGTGTTAGTAAAACAGCAACCTAGTCACAGTGGATTTCACTAAAATACTTTAATTCCCCTTGTGTACTTTAGAGCTCTAAAATTATTTTACTACGAAGACTGAAATGAGGACTATTTCTGCAATCATTATAAAGATTTTGAAGAAGCTTATTTGACTAATGCTGGTAATTATTTCAGAAAGAATTGTTTATAATTCCCTATGTATCAATCATTGCACGTATTTTCACGGAACTGAATGAAATAAACATGATGGATTATGACAATTCAATACACTTCCTTATTTTTTGCTCAGCTATGACATAGTACCGTTATTAAAATTATGTATATTTTGCAAATTCAGCAATTTCCACCCTTGTATTTACCGTAAATCCCATGTATTGTCCGCACCTTCTGCAAAGTTTGAGCAGGTCTTGAAAAATATTTGATGCATAGTACTTAAGATGTACTTGAATTTGAAACTGCCAAAAAATCCTTGAAAAATACTTGGTAAATTGGCATATAATGAGATTGCTGCTAATAGAAAACAAGCAAAAATATCAAAACAGATATGAGCCGTGTCGTGGGATTTCCGACCTAGTGGTCAAATTTGACATTTTCGGTTTATTTCTGTTTATTAAAATTCGTACTTTTAGGAATTATTCAAAACTTATTTCATGCAATTCTGACGAGTACAAGTGGGTTTAATCTGAGTTAGAACATAACAAGTACGTCAGCGATAAATAATTTTAGTGACGTCGCGTTGTTGACGTCGTTGAATTTGAACGTTAAAATTAGCGTTCATTAAATTCTACATATCAACGTGTCAATGAGTTTCTTAACCATTACATATGACTTTCATGTCATAAATTTACTGTGATAACAATAATTAAACACTTTGCTGGAAATATGCAACAAAAGGAAGAATAGTTTATAAAATGCGTAATAATATGACATGTATACATCAAAGCTATTTCAGTTTTCAAGAGTTTAACTCATCTGGTATTCGCAAATGAGCTACTTCAAAAATGCGTACAATTAAACCTATTGCATCAAATTTAACAGACATACGGTATAAAAGTCGCATCTTGCAGATCAAAGACGCCGCGTAGCCGTAATGCTTTTCAATTTGCAAGATCTTAGACGCATACGTCCATGACGTCGGCTACATCTACGGCGGTCGTACGATTAATGTCTGCGGTAGAGTGAAATTGGAAAACGTGTGTAATATTGATTTTCTGCATTTTTAGATCTTAACGTGTATAATCGTTCTGATTTGTTGTATAAACATGTATTGCCGACCTTTTGGAATTATAAATGTTTCATGAATCACCAGATTGATATTCTACCCGGAAGTACGTCAGCTGGTCAGTTGTTAAAATTTCTAAATTATATCTATAGACGACTTATAAAACTTAATTGTAACAATTGTGGTAGCTTTTATTCGACTTAAGCACCAGTCAATTAAAACCACACCCTGGCCACGGGGAAGGACGGGGGAACAGTCCAGTGTTTTTACCTTTTCCGATGTCGCCGCACTGCCGTGTGAGTGCTGTGCTTTTCTTTCGCGCAAATAAATAGCGGGGAAATATTGCCGTGACTATATGAGGAATAAGGCGGGGGCAATTTGCGGGGGGGGGGGGTTACAATTATGTATGACCCTGGGGATAGGGATTTTGTAATGGGTATGAAAACACAAAAATAAAAATTCCCACCATTCCCCGGGGTTGGGTACATTCTTTCAATTCTAATTGACTGGTGCACTAATAGGCCAGTCACATGTACACCGAACTAGTTTCCAAAACGGGACGTCAAAATGTCAAAACTGTTCTGGTCTTGCTAGAACGAGGCACTTTGTTAGTGTTTTATCTAAACAGTTTTCTATACGTCCATATCCCGTCTGCATTGTATTTGAGCACGTTCATAACTAGACCAACTCGTTCACTTGTTCTTACCGTCGTTATACGTTCTAAAATCGCGCAATCCTTACTACATTTATGCGTTCAGATGTACATTAAACTAGCAACTTCGCGAATGTCCATATTACCCCATATAGTGCTCGATCTGACAGAATTTCATCCCCTGTACTGTGCCAATTGAGGTTCGACCTACTGCTAATAAATTCTCATAGTAGAGTTCACAGTGTATAAACGAGTCAATTTCCGGTCATCGCAATACGTCATACAGTGACCGGAAAAAATACAGATCCCATTCAGTCAAACAGTGGTTAAGTTTATACACAGAGAAGTTGTGAAAGTAGGCCTACACATACAAGGACGTATTAATTAGATAATTGTTCTCCATATCTGAACCTCATGAAGGCAGATCATGAACCGTGAGCATGTTGGTACTTGTTATTGAATAGTATTTTTTAGTATTTTTCCTCCGCTTTCCTCCTTTTCAATAGTCGTGAAGGGAAGGCCCATATCAGTCTAGATTTGGTAAGGTGAATCAAGTCGAATATATAGGCCCTACACCGTTCACACTGGAGCCCCGCTTCTACTACGATCTAAAATTAGTCCAAAGCGTGACCAATCGTGGGACGGTCGTGGTCAATCGGGGGAGGATCTTTGTGAACGTGGAAGTGTCGTGGTGTAATCGCGTAGGTCCGGAAGCTCCATGTTTAAAACAAGCGTAGCGGGATCGTGGCTAAAACGAGTCGCTTTTTAAGAACGAAGTAAGGTCTTGTCGAGATCTGCATGATCGTAATAACATTGTGGTACAATACGCATTAAATTTAACTGTTTTTCTATTGAAACACGTAAAAATCGCGTTATTAGTTGGAAATAGATCAAAGCAAATTATTACATGTACATGTATGTGGAAAACATTAGTCTTTAACTATAATGATCAAGATATAAGGAAAGTCAATGGACATTTAGAAAATCTCTCGTGCACGTATATACCTGTTTCGTAGAAAGGGTGTTCATTGTATCATAAAATATCATCGAATGAATTAATGCCTCTTTCAGGCAATGAGTGATGTGAAGAAAATACTCAACACTCATTGATTAACTAAGTGTACGCACCATACCAAAGCGTACTATGATCGTGTCAAGATCGTAGTATTGTGGACATTAATGGCGTAACATCGTGCTACAGTCTTTTAGGTATGTCTACTAACGTAGTAGGGTCTTGCAGATCGATGCGACATTGAAGTACAAATCGGTTCATGATCGGCGTTTATCGCGGTGGAAATGCGTTGTAAGCATATAAGCATCTATCGGAAAAGCTGTATTCGTAGATCAGACGTTCCGGTGAAGATCTTTATCAATTGTCTTGGTTTTGACGCCGATCTCGTCTCGATTCATACTTTCAGGTCGGGGCAGATCGGCCTGGTCGTTGTAAGAGAATGAGGTGTAGGGAAATAGATATACATACGTCTGGTGACAGCGGTCTTTGCACAATATTTACTGGCATCGATGACACGCTGTCTCCTCAACTTTTCACATGTCGCATGAAGCGGGATTATATCCTTCTAAATTATGTTTTCATCGTTGTAATTAAATAATTGATTTACGTTATACAAAACAATATATTTAAACATACAGGTGTAGGCAATCGTGTTTTGCCTATATTTGATCATGTGGCACCTTGCACTGAAAGTATATAGGGCATACCCCATTTCAAAATGTAAGCCAATGATGTAGATCTAGATCTGCGTTGTGCATAAGCCCGGCATTTTTTATTGTTACCAAATTGCAATAAGTAGACTTTACCAAGAATCTTCAATTCGCGTAGCTAGCTATTTTTTTCTGACGCAATCTGAAATTCGTCTACTGGTAACCAGAAACGAAACATCTATTTAAACAGCGATCGAACATGTACAGTAATTAAAACAAATCCCCTAATTAGTGATCAGATATTTTTCACAGGGGCGGTGTTCAACTCATGTTCCTTCTGGATCCGCGCGTGCTTTCAATAAATATATTTTTAAAGATGAGAAATGTCGATTAGAAAGTTCAAACTGTACATTCCAATTAGCTTTTTTGCGACACATACTGAAACACCACGTACAACCTACCAACAGTTGTAACGTAATGGACCAGGCACGAATGTACCAGTAGTGATTAACATTGGTTTAACCTCACAGACTGTTAGAATACGGCACAATATTAGATCATAGATTCTACATGTAGATCTAAATACTGTAACTAGATATTTTGTAGATCTATTAAATGATAAATTATCATGTGGAAGGAATAGATCGGTTGTCTATAGATGATGGGTGGGGAAGTAAAACACAAATCAACTAAATCTAGTTTTTATTTAGAACACATCGTCCGTATTTCATTTGCTTCTACACTGCTTCCGTGAATTGAAAATATAAATCTTAATCTAAAGACATTTTTATATTAAAACAGTTAAACATGTTTAATACGACCATGCGAAAGCGTACGACACATCAAAGTAGAGTTAACTTAGTCCGTCTTTGTTTACACAACGTCATTGATTACGCTCATAGTTGAGGAGGATGTACGGGTTAAATACACAAACCGCGTTAATCGCGCGCTGCCAATTACGACGTTTTCGACGCGCAACTTTGTCGTCTGCTTTTGACGTGACGTCATTTTGCCCACTAGGTCAGAAATCTCACGACACGGCTCATATAAAGAATGATTGAAGGTCGATTAAAGTCAACACACAACCTTATTGATCGATCTTTTATCTGAACAGATACAACTGCAAATGACCATGGTGGGTGACTTTGAGCATCTGATCACTCAAGCTTCTATAATTATTTATTTGGATTTTAAGACATATAATATATTGAATATTTTTGCCCTGATAAACCCACTTTTTCATTCCTTAAAAAATTGGGGAAATGTACTTGAAATGTCCTTGAAAAGTACTTCATGTTCCAGGTTTGGAAATTTCTGTATGAACCATGTTTAGGTTGCACGCAGGTAACATGAATGAGAGAAGATGCTGAGAAAATATCAATTCTGATTTTCCTATTCTTAGCCCTGAAAAAATGTCTACCCCAGTCCTGTGCAAATGACAAATCCATATATTTTGGTTACAATTTTTGGTTGAGAAATTTAAGGTGCATGCAATACACAGGCTTTTACGGTACCAATATTGAAACTGTTAAAATTGAAAATCCAAATCATAGTAATTATATTCCTTTTATATAGGAAAATAGCGAAAGACACTTTTATGTTTTTACCTAATTTGTACGATTTCATTGCTTTGTTTTGTATTTTGAGCGTATTTAAATGTTGATGACATCCAAATTATTTGAGATAATTTGATATACGTATCTGATATAAACCATTGTAATGTAGGTATGTACTCGAGTGTCTGTGCTTTAAATATGTTATGGAAACTCAAGCGTCTATGTTTTAGAAAGCAGTTTCCATGTCAACAGCTTAATGTTGAAGCATATTCTTTGAGTGCCACAGGTCTCAGATTGTACCCCCTGGCAGTAGCCAACATACCAGAGTTGTTATAAATCGATCCTCCCTTGTTTGACTTGATTAGCAACATATAAAGTACTAGGTAATCTACTGGTTTGCCCATTGTCAGGATAAATTGACTGGGTTGGGTAGTCTCTATATATTAATGGAATACTGTTGACTAGTGGGATTTAAAACTACAGGGTGTAAAAAAGTTTGTTCTCAATGTTTCAATAGCTTATTATACCCCCAGATACATAGTATATGGGGGCTATATTGGAGTCATGCTTGTGGATGGTTGGTTGGTTGGTTGGTCTGTTGGTCGGTTGGTCCGTATAATTTTGTCCGCGCTATTTCTCTGTCACCATTGGTCGGATTTTAACGAAACTTGGTAAGAATGATCAGTACCAAGTCTAGTTGTGCATATCGTTGGCACACGTTGGTCGGATCAATTTTAAGGTAGTTATGGCCCTTTGTTTTTTTACACTTACAAATTTTGTCCGCGCTATTTCTCTGTCACCATTGGTCGGATTTTAACGAAACTTGGTATAAATGATCAGTACCAAGTCTAGTTGTGCCTATCGTTGGCACACGTTGGTCGGATCAATTTTAATGTAGTTATGGCGCTTTGTTTTTTTTTACACTTATAAATTTTGTCCGCACTAGTTCTCTGTAATCAATGGTCGGATTTCAAAGAAATTTTGCATGAATGATCAGTACCAAGTCTAGATATGCATATGTGACTGTGTCAAGCAGTTTCTGGGGGGTATTCATCACATTCAGTGATATTTCTTGTTTTTTCTGACGTCAGAAGAAAGGGATTTTTTCAGGTTAAATTTCAAGGGGTGCTACCATTATTCTTGTCTTTCTGGCATTAAATGTGGCTATGAGAGTAAAACATTAAAAGTGTTCACTGCATACATAGCTCAGATAAAATTAAGTATGAATTCAAATTTTGAGACCAATCTTTATTAACACCCTGTATATTAAAAATTTGATAATAAATTATACACACAGATAATATGAAGTCAGACAGGGAAGGCAGCACTCAGCTTAACCAGCCATGCACAGAAAACATAAAAAACACACAAGGCACAATGACCACCAGAACCAGCCGAGCACAGAAAACATAAAAAAAACACACAAGGCACAATGACCACCAGAACCAGCCGAGCACAGAAAACATAAAAAAAACACACAAGGCACAATGACCACCAGAACCAGCCGAGCACAGAAAACATAACCCGGCAAAATTTATATTGAATGTGATGAAAACTTAGTTACTGTATGTGAATGTAAGAATCAATGAACTCTGACAGTATTTATAGTTTCCTTATTTTTCAATGCATCCCCATGAGAGTTATTGTTTTCCAGGAAATTGGTTTTGGTGTTTACTGTAAAATTATTCATATTTGCAGTAGATTAATTTTCATTAATTTTGCGGAGGAATTTATTATAATCGTGTAATTAAATCCCTTCGAATAATCAACCTCAAATAATGTGAGAATTATTTTTTTTGTCAATAACTTAAATCCACAAAGTTATGGTACCACTAAATATCCACTTTACCAAAATTTACAAAATTTAATACCAGTGAAAATTAATGATTTTACTGTAGAAAATTGTCAAATTCTGGGTCGATGAATATGTGCAAGGTTGATTGTGATATTAACAGAATTAATGCTGTGTAGATGCTAGATAGTGATATTAACACATAATTAGCTTATTCTGGAATTGTCAGCTTTAACAAAACCCAACTATATTGATAAGACCCAACTATGTTAATAAAACCCAACTACATTCATAAAACACTACAGAATCAGGCTAAAAATCTGTCTGATATGTTGTCTATGTTTCTGGTGAATTACAACTCACCATTCCCTCCATGGTTTAATGGTCTCGTAGAATTTAGATGCTTAAGTTATTAGATAATAAAAGCCTTATAGAGTAAAATGTTGGTAGCTGTCAGATTAATGCTTGTGAAGCTTTTTATAAAGCTGTACTTTTTTTGGCACATGTCTGAAGATGATAGAAATATGCAATATACAGACATACATTGTTAGTTCTCTGAAATAATTAATATTGATAGGGGATTTAATTTTGTGGATGACCTAGACCACGAAATTAATCCCCAATGAATCCTTATACCAATAAATATGTCAAGTTTACAGTGGCTGCCATACTTGCTTTCAAGCTCAAGTCAAGTACAGGCCTAGACACTAACTATTTTGGCCACTGGTCCTCCAGAACTTTCATTAGTCCTTCTGGATTTTCACTGGTCTCGGACCAGCGGACCAGTGTTAGTGTCAAGCCCTGAAGTATAAGACTGGGTTTGTGGGAAGTTTACTTGTAAAACCCAACGATATAGAATGATTTCTGTGTGAATTTTTACCTTGCCATTTTTCATGAAATCCAAAATCCTTACGTTCCCACCAAAACCACAAAATTTTGTCCCATGGAAATTAAATGATTTAACAGTATTGCTGTAGGAATAATCATCAAATCACAGCATTATCTCTTATACTTATATAAGTAAGTTGTTGCTAATGTATGTTATTATATAATATATTCAGCTTGTCCGTCTGTCAGTCTGTCTGTCTGTAGACGCATTCTTGTAGACGCAACTCCTCCTACAGTTTTGGCAGGATTTCGCTCAAACTTTCACATATGAACAACCTTAACATATAGATGTGCATGAAGAAAGGAATTTGCGCTGCAATGAATTTTGGCAGAATTATGGCCCTTTGCCTGCGGGGGTATATTAGTCTACCGAATGGCGACAGCTCTAGTTTAATTTCAGTCTTATTTCTATAATCCGTGTCATTTTGATGGTTATAACCTTTTCTAAACATCGTTATTGTATTCCCAGCACTGTCTATGGCTTATACCCTTTAAGGAGGTATGAGAGCCTTCTTATCTAATCTTGTCTATGTCATGGTTTATGCCCTTGAAGGAGGTATGAGAGCCTTCTTATCTAATCTTGTCTATGTCATGGTTTATGCCCTTGAAGGAGGTATGAGAGCCTTCTTATCTAATCTTGTCTATGTCATGGTTTATGCCCTTTAAGGAGGAATAAGAATCTCTTATCTAATCTTGTCTATGTCATGGTTTATGCCCTTTAAGGAGGAATACGAGCCTCTTATCTAATCTTGTCTATGCCATGGTTTATGCCCTTTACGGAGGGATGATTGACTTTTATCTGAAGATCGAATTCTCCCCAAAATAACTTAATATAAGGAAGAAAAATCTCCCATGATCAAAATGATATATCACCAGGATTGTTTTAGAGATAAACGGTTTTCGAATGATGTATCATTGTCTGGTGTGGTTTTATTTTATCCATTCATTTTCTTGCCCATATAGGACACCAACATACTTTAAGACCTAAGATGTTAAGCTCACCTGGTACAAAGTGATGGGGTCATGCAAGCTCACCTGGCACAAAGTGATGGGGTTGTGCACTCATAATCTTATCATCCATCTCTCATCTTTGTCTGTCCACAATTAGCTTGTGTAAAAATGTTTAGCTTAAATAATGTTTTTGAAACTTGGTAACATAATGATCATCCCAATAAAAATTTGGTCAAGTTAGATTGTTTTTTTCATTGTGGATCCAAAAGAATGTCATTTTATAGGTCATTTATGTCAAATCATAAATAAACCATGTGTGGTCACTAGAGGTCACAGTTTTGGCCTAATCTTTATGATACTTGGTCACAATGATCATGTCTAATATTATTAAGTCGGACAGGGAAGGTAGCTCTCAACTTGACCAGCTGAGCACATAAAACATAAAAACATACAAGGCACAATGCACAACCGAACGAGAAAATGATCCGCCCGAGTCCCAGCTGCCAAAGTTTGATATTTGATGAAATGTTGCTATTGATATTACCCCTGTCCTCTGTTACAGTCTGTCAAATTGTTGATATAACAATAGTGGAATAATACATGATATATGCTATAGATGTATGCTTGATATGTCTCTGAAACTACTCTGTCATAATTATATTGCTGTTTATTGCCTGTAACAATTTAGAGTATTAGACCAGGGAGAAATAAAGCTATTACTGTATTGTGGTATAACCCTTCTAACACACCGTCTGATTGATTGCTCAATGTTGCCCAAAGGTTCAACCATATTGTAATGCTGTTTATTGACTTAAGTGCTTATGTTTTACAAGTATTGTCTATATATCAATATATCGTTTGTGGAGATTGAATCTGTTTTTCCAGGTTTTTATAAATGGGAAAAGAGATGTTTCATCAGAGAATTCACTTGGGTCAATTTAAATTATCACAGAAACTATTTAATAGAGCAGAAAAGAATAGAACAGAACACACACAAATATTACATACATTGATTGATACAATAATAGGTTTGGTACAATGGCAGGGATATGGGGATAAACAACACTTATTTTTCTGGGGGATTGGGGGAGGGGAATAATATTTTAGGATTTTATTTAGTTTCATATAATCAACACAAAATCTTCTTGAGCCCTCTTTTTTGTCAACAATTACAACTGGAAATGACCACAGGGATAGAAGATAAGTTGACTATGTGATTTATTGTGCTGAAGTTGTGTATTATAGTAATACACTGTATTAACATGTGCATATTATCATCTCCCGTCTGTTATTTTTTTCTCCAATTTTATACTTTTTTCCCAAAATAGGGAAAAACAACATTTTGAAAATACAAATTTCTGACGATGCTTTATTTGTGTATTTTCAGGGGTCCATTCAGTGTTGTAAGAAGATGTGTACACAAAGATTCATCGAAACAGTTTGCTGTGAAAATTGTAGATGTTGCCAAATTTACCTCTAGTCCTGGCCTAAGTACCGAAGGTTTGTGACTCTTGTACTGCTGTTAAACCTATGCAACAGGGGTCCTACAATCAATTTTGGATTAATCTGGAACGAATGAACTTTTCTGTAGAAAATAAAAGTTATTTGATGAAAAAATTCCAGGAATTGAATAAGTTATGGTCATTTGAAATTTCATAAGCTGAATTTTAACAATGGAACAATGTTTGAAGCAGAGTTTGCTGTAGGGTAGTGTGCTAATGGCACCCGAAACAGACCTGCAACTCATTTTCAGGATTGATCATTTTATGTCTGTAGGACCCCTGCTTTACTATAACCACATAATTGTTTATTCGGGTTGAAAGCCTTTCTCATAGACCTAACCAGTTTTCCAGACTGCATTCAAACCAATACTAACTTACCCTTCTGCAAGACACCAGCAACTTCTCCACATGTAAAAAGATATTGACATTGATATAAAATTTTCATAGAAGGCTATGACCTGTCGTATCTGGGTACAGAACCAGTATTTTCAGGGTATTCAATGGTTTCTGGTATAGAAACATGTGCCCTATGAATGTGGACATGACATGTACAGATGACCAATTTTGAGCTGGGTACTCCATTGTCAAGTCCGCATGAGTACCTAGGTGGCTTAGGATTGGAAGTACTTCTTAATAATAAGGCGCTTCTTATGAGCCTTATGGAACTGGTCATGTTGACGAAGTTGGAATGGCTTGTTTTTCCATAAGTAAAGAGTAGTTGGCAGACAGTTTTTTCTTGTTTTCTCAAAATATTGATTTTGTACTTATGACCCTCCTATTCTAAGCCAGCGATTTATACATGTCTACATGTTGGAAAGTCTTTTAAATCGCAATTCAGGGGTACCTCAAATCCGAAATACTCCGGAAATTAGGATTTGCTGCTCTAAAAAGAATGAACTTTCCAGGATATTGACCTAGGTCTTAGGGAATTTCCAAAAGAAAAAAAAATGTGAAGTTGGCGTGTGTTGAATATAACATTGTCAGCTGTTAACTTCAATATTGGAGTGGAGACAGGAACAATACAATAAGTTTTGTCACTAATCAGTAGTAAGTCTTTGCCGTAAGCATTTTGTTTCAAATCAATACAAGAAATCAAGGCTGTCTGTTGAAAACCAATTTTAATAATTAATATACGACGTCTACTCCTTTAATTTAACTAAAACTTCAGAAAGGTAATGTTATTATGTTGTCAGGATATAATTATGATATCGAGATGTTATTATGATGTTTAAATGTTATTATATATACATTGAGATTTTTCTGCCTGTTGGGTATTAACTGATGAAACTTCAAACACGAAAATGCTATTATGGCTAAAAATAGTTTATTTTAAACTCTTTATTTAAAATGACATAGTCTCATAAATTATCCCACTGTATGATGTATGACCAAATTTTAAAGGAAATTAAGATCGCAGTTTTGCGTGATATACCGGTGAATAGATCACGGTTTTGAGTTCATATACGTAAGAATTAATCACGAAGGCCGTAGGCCCTGAGTGATTTATAACTATGCATATGAACGACAAACTGATGCTTATTTAACACCAAATTTCAATAACGTATTTCACGTTTACGCATATGAATTGATACATGCAATAACATGTTACTAGAACAATAATAATATAATCGAAAAAATAAAAATAAACGCTACAAAATGAAAATTAAGGCAAAAGTCACGCTCTACGGTGACGTCACAATTCATGACATGATAAAATTAACAAGACGTTAATTTCATTTATAAAAATCGGGAATTATACGCGAGAGATAAATTAAACAGCCGAAATTCTACCGTGATATACCGTTTATTAAATAACGATACAGCTCTACACGTTTACATGGAGCAAAATACAGACCGTGTTTAATGATAGTATGAATGGTTTTTATCCCCTGCGCATTTAGGAAATCGGGTGTAAAAGTAAGGTTTGTAAAAGGGAAAACCATGGGGTGCAGCTCTGTGTAGCTTTTCTCGACAATTCAGATTTGTTGAAATTCTGATTTATTATTAGAATAATAATATGCCTATTAAGTGGTTTACATAAATGACAATAAACTGAGACCCATAAGACTTGAAAGAGCATAAGCTCAAAGTCTTTGTTAATTTAGTCGGATAATATGATTAAATATTAATTTTTAGCTCGACTTTTCGAAGAAAAAATGTCGAGCAATATCGTGACGGGATCGTGTTCGTGTGTGTGAGCGGGTGTGTTGGTTCAGTTTATTGTCAGAGTCATTTTCTCTGTCAATTACTCAAAGACTATCAAAGGTATCCACTTGAAACTCAACAATGACTTATTAGTTATTCACTACCACAAGGGGAGTTCATACAGAC
Organism: Spisula solida; assembly: GCA_947247005.1. Classification (NCBI taxonomy): domain Eukaryota; kingdom Metazoa; phylum Mollusca; class Bivalvia; order Venerida; family Mactridae; genus Spisula; species Spisula solida. The sequence goes on along the minus strand of OX365956.1, from coordinate 4,584,896 downwards.
AAGACTGGTAACTCTGTGACCTATATTTATGAGTTATCTGCCTTTGTTACTCTTAGAATTTTGACTCATAGATGAGCAAGGTTACTATCAAGTACGAGAAAGTCAAGCGTCAAGCACTCATAGGCGATGCTCTTGTTTATTCAACCCTAATTCGTTAGTGTCGGGTAGGGGAAACAAACAATATTTATTTTTGGCTCTAGATCTGCTTGTAGCAGTGGTAATAGTGTTCCAGTCCCTTGAGAACTTCAGAACACATGTCTGGATATATAATCACTATATAGTCTTACAAATGATCTTATGTCGAATCCAGAGACTGGAATTAATAGTCTGTGTTAGGCAATGGTTGTACAATAGAAATACAACTGTTGTTGGTCAATTCTGGGCCAACAATTTGTGTTGACTACTGATTTGGAATTATTATCATCTATTCTCCAAACTAGTTGATCATTTGCTTTGTCTGGGAACAAGATATAACAACTTATTGAATGCCAGCAAATTAAGGATGTATCTTGTTAAGCACTCCTCTTTATTCTGAAAATCAACAAGGAAAATGTTACCCTTAAATGAAGTGATTTTTCTCTCCCTATTACTGTTGCCATAAAACACAACTTCAGTGGTTTTTCGAAAAAAATTGCAGCTTTTGTATGAATAGGCACACCGGGTTTAGCGAAGAAGCTGCCCTTTAGTATGTAAAAAAGCACAGTTTTAATGAAGGAGTCGGCACTATTGTATGAAAGAAGCACAGCTTTTTGTGAAGGAGCTGCGCTATTGTATAAAGATAGCTGCTTTAGTTAAGGTCTGAACTTGGTAGAAAAAATTAAGCTTAAAGCGAAGGTTGTTAAAAAAGCATTGCTTGAGGGAAGGACCTGTATAGACATGTTCATCACTTATTGGTTACCTATTCTATTCCTAGGATGTTTACAATTCTCTGATAATAATACTGCTTTTTTGCTCTAATACCTTTCACTGACAACTTGACATTTATTCCAAATGATGGTTGCTTAGAAGACTTACTGTACTAAGTCTTGTCTAGCTTAGAGTCAACATCCGCATTTGGTTACTTAATTATCAAATTGAGTACATTTTGATTTTCAAATTGCATATAGTACAGAGAATTTGACTGGGTTCTGACCTTTATGCATGAATATATCAAAAGATTCTTGCGTTGAATATATAAATTTCCACTAGCAATTGTGTAATATCGGTCCTGTAGATTTGTGTTTTTCTTACGCCTCTAGCGTCTTCGAGATACTACCCGCTTAAGTAAACATACAACTATTAATATAGATAATATATCAGCTATTGAATTATGCTAATAGAAGGCCGCTGATTACGTCAAATGTACTCTGAACGGTAAGTTTGTACTTGTTAGGAACATAGGATACAATCCAGGAAAAGTGGATAGGTGAATCAGCCAGCGAATGTAACAAGAAATATTGTTGAGAAACCATTCAAACGGCTTTAGACCAGAATAAACAGACAATATATTATTGACTAAATGAAGTGAATTTGAAACCATTTTGAAGTGACAATATTTTTGTTGAAATGTCAAGGGCCGTCTCTCAGACAGGCTGCTGTAATTACATGTACTGTCTATTTATTTCACATTTCTTGGTAAAGTTATTCCGACTGAATTCGTGCTGATTGAATTTGTTTCATTTGTAGACAAGTCTGGGATGTCTGTGGTTGTATTCAAAATTACTTGTGGTTGGGTGGGATAATTATATTCCCTATGTGTTAGTTTAGTTATTTTATAGGATTGTATTAAAGCCATTCATAAAAATGCCATCTATCAAATTGTACTTTTAAATCTTCAACTCCATATGGTATAAGAGACGACAAATCCGTAGTTGTTGTAAAATAATTATTTTTTGAGTGAGTTAAATTTTCGTTGATTTTGTTGTTTAACTCCACCACAAAATAAAATCCCCACGATCAATCGACCTCCCAAACTCAGAACATTGGTTTACCCTTCCATGTTTTTTAATCCACAAATTACGATCCCTTGAAAACTGCATTTTTATAAAAATCCACAAAATTTAATTTTCACGAAAGTATGTGATTTTACAGTAATCAAAGTGTTGTTGGGAGGGATAATATTCCCTATGTGTTAAGTTTTGTTATTTGATCTTTTATGATGGTCAATTATGTTGCCTTTATTCATGGTCACCCCTTTTGTCTCTTACTTCATGGTCGCCCCTTTTGTCTCTTACTTCATGGTCACCCCTTTTGTCTCTTAATAACTTCATGGTCACCCCTTTTGTCTCTTACTTCATGGTCACCCCTTTTGTCTCTTAATTACTTCATGGTCACCCCTTTTGTCTCTTACTTCATGGCCACCCCTTTTGTCTCTTACTTCATGGTCACCCCTTTTGTCTCTTAATTACTTCATGGTCACCCCTTTTGTCTTTTACTTCATGGTCACCCCTTTTTGTCTCTTACTTCATGGTCACCCCTTTTGTCTCCTACTTCATGGTCACCCCTTTTTGTCTCTTACTTAATGGTCACCCCTTTTGTCTCTTACTTCATGGTCACCCCTTTTTGTCTCTTACTTCATGGTCACCCCTTTTTGTCACCCAAATTATTATAGTCTTGATGTCTCGGATGGTCAGAATTGTCACAAAGTTTGCCAGCGCTAGTTCTCTTTAAGCATTGGTCCGATTTCAATGAATATGGAAATAGTGAAAATACTTCAAAGTTTGGATCCTGTCATAACTCTAACAGTTTCCCAGCTAGGTTTATGAAACTTCGTATTTTGGTAGGTGCCTATGAGGAGATTATGCCCATCTTATTATTTTTTTATTCTCACAAAAATTTTGGTTGCTATTCTTAATGACTTGTATATTTATGATGTATTTTCAGATGTCGTAAAATCAGCGCAGCCTTTAATGGAGATTTTATATGTTATGAGAATAGTGAAGGTTGTATGGAGTAAAGAGTTAATCATGATCGTTTATTTATGATATATTTTCAGATTTGAAGAGAGAAGCCAGTATATGCCACATGTTAAAACATCCACATATTGTAGAATTACTGGAAACGTATAGTTCTGATGGCATGCTGTATATGGTGTTTGAATAGTAAGTTCTTTCTTCTACATGACAACACAATTTTTATGCGCCACTTTCTTCTCCATAATGTTCAAACAAACTAACATGGTCATCCACCTTTATGCAAGAAATACAAGCTTGCCGAAATCGGGATTTGCTGCAGTTGTAAGAATTACCTTTTCTGCACAAAATAAAAGTTATTTGATGAAAACATTCAAAGAATTGACAAAGTTATTGTCATTTGAAGTTCCATAATCTGAATTTTAACAATAAAAGTTAAAACGATGTTTGAAACCTAGTTAAGGTATAGGGATGTGTGCTAATGACACCGACTCGTTTTCAGGATTGGGCATTATGCCTCAATTAAGAATCTCTGACTGCACTATTATCACCTACAGAATCAGGGAAATTAACTTTTTTCAAGGCCAGGGGATTTTAGAATTGATCGCTGAAATACTTAAAAAAAATCAGAAAGGTCGGTGATTAGTCTGAGAATTTTGTAATTAAATGTCATCATTTTATCTCTGTTATGGCATTACTTCATTTGTCCCCAGTGACTTTAAGTAGTTTAAGTGGTTTTGGTCCGCTGGATATGTATATTTCACACATCAAAAACTGAGTTTTTATGCCCCCGTATCGATAGATGTGGAGGCATATAGTGATTCACCTGTCCGTCTGTTTGTCGGTCCGTCTGTCCGGTTAACCCAAATAGACCATTTCTTCCAGCATCATTATGGCTTGCTACAAAGCTTCCATACTTGCATGGATATAAACGCTCTTCACACGCATGTATCACCTACCCCCATTTTGACCTTCACCTTGACCTAATTTTGGACTTAGACTTATTCATGGACAAGGCTTCCACAGGGGGCATAAGTGTTTATTGAACGCAGTCTTGTTAGCATGCAAATTTCTTGCTTAACCACTGAATGGATTTCAATCAAACTTGACAAGAATGATCCTTAGGTGGTCCTCTTCCAAAGGTGGTATTAACTTGTTTCCTAAAGGTTGTGTCTTTTTGCTAAAATATATCAGGGGGCGTAGTCAGCGATTATGCACGTACTCACGTGCGTAACATGGATTTGAAAAGTAAACTATAAATATGGCATTTAAGCCTTATAGATTTCCACAATCAAAAGGACCCACCACCTTAACCACCAACAAGGCTTATGAGCGTAACATCAATTTCTGGTTATGCCCCTGTATATGATCACCCTCCTTGACGCAGAGATATATTATCACAAAATATATATATACACATCTCCCATTGCGGAACTACAGGAACTATTCCCTACGGTGCTGTCACCATTTAGTGCGGAGAGCAAAAAGTCAGAAGACCAGACCAGAGAGCGTAATTTTAGCGTTATTTGATATCGGACAGTTTACTCACTTTGCTGAACTATAATTATAAACTATTCCCTACGGTACTGTCACCATTTAGTGAGGAGAGCAGTCTCAGAGTGTAATTTTAGCTTTATTTGATATCGGGCAGTTGACTATTAGTGTCCATAGATTGATCAAATGGGAGATATTATATTGCCCATAATGAGAAGGTCATGTGAGGTTATGTGATTGATATACCCCATAAAACTTGCTGTAACTTGGTCAGCTGGATCCTATCATTATTATTCCAGGGGTGTCAATATTCCTGATTAATCCTGAATTCCAGATTTGTCTATCTTAAAAGAGTTCTTATTTCTGACCAAAATAAAAGTTATTTGATGAAAATATCTCAAGAAATGGCAAAGTTATGGTAAATTTAAACTGCTCTGAAGGATTTTCTTAATACAAACTGAGTTAATTATGGAAACAATTTCATTGAAGGTCTCTTGGTTGGCAAAAATGGTTGTCGGCTTTTGATTTCCTGATTTTTAAATTGGTCCTGTTGACACCCCTATTATTTTGATGAGAGTTATCATTTATTGTAAAATCATTAATATTCATTCTCGATATCGACATTACTCAATAAAAACCGTTTTTCCGGAACCGAAATTTCACGGTCAGGGGGTTAGCGAGCAATAAGCGGTATAGCGGGAGTGTATATAATTATTCTTTTTTCAACGTTTAAACATGAAAACATATAAAACAATTATTGCACATTATAATTAAACATCTTTGTTTTTAAACTTTAGAAAGAATTATCCTAAAAAATGCTTTATATTTGAAATATTGCATTTTATTCTACACTGCCGCTTCCGTGGCTTGATACCGATGTCGAGAAAAATACGCATTTTTCAAGTCAAACATATTATTTAGGCGAAAATATTATCAGTGAGGTCGTAAAATTGTGTTGTCATTGTTTTCTAGTAAGACTTTTTACAAATTCTTATCATTTGGCTAAAATAATCGCGATTTTTGTACCTAGTTGCTCTATACGCTATATCCGTTTCCCCCCTGACGTACATTCGGAATTTCTCACACATTGTCGCTCAATTAATTCCGTAATCCCGGAAAACGGGTTTTAAGTTGTAATGTCGATATGGTGAATGGGGATTTAATTTTGCAGATTTCATGGATGACCTCAATCACAGAAATAAATCCCCAATCAATAATTATATCAAAAATAATAGAGTCAACTTTAAAATGGTTGCCATAATTGCTTTCAAGTTCAGTCAGGTATAAGACTTGGTTTTTTGGAAGATATAGATGTTTTTCAAACGCCACTAAAGCTCAATCAAAGGTCAAGGATCAAGTTGAAATATATGCACTATAAATGTTTCATGTTTTTGGTGACCTTCCTATAAAGCATCCAAATAGCAATCAGTCACAAACTAATCAATTTGACTTGCACTTGATTAGGCACATGATTAGTGCAGCAGATTATTTTTATCATACTAATTGAAGGTCATAAAATCCATGTCGCCTAATTGAAAGATTTAGTACTGATTAAATTGTTGATTTGATCTGATTGTTGCTGCTAATTATTAATTATCTGCCAAAGTGCTAATGCCACAGTGTGTTGGCGAATATTGATTAAAAAGTACAATGTATTTTGTTGTCAACGGTAGTTCAAAGTTGTGAACCTAGCCTCAATAGCCTAGTGGTTGGGTGTCAACTGTCTAATTGGGGGATGTGTAGGGTCATTCCATGACCACCTTAATAGCTAGCCTGCACATGGCTAAGCATCACACCCAAGACTAAACTTAATGGCAACAGTATTTCACCTGCTTGACACAAGCTCAGTACAGGGAAATCTTGATTCACTGCATTTACTTTTCTACAGAAAATATAAGTTATTTGATGAATATATACCAAGTTTTGACAAAGTTATGGTCATTTGAAATTTCATAGCAGAATTTTAACAATAAAACTCTGTTTAAACTGAGTTTTGGTGTAGGGGTGGGTGGTTACAATCAATGGCACACAAAGCCGACTTGTGACTTGTTTTCAGGATTGGGCATTATGCTGTTGTAGGACCCCTGTCAATAATAAAAGCCTAATATACATGGGTGCAAGTTTTCAGGTAATTATACCTAATTTCAGGTTTTTGAGTGGACAGAATAGTCTGGTTTTTTCCTTTTTCTCTATATTAATAGAAATTTTGAGGATTTCAGGTTTTTCAGAATTTTTTATTTGCCGCTTTGTACAATTATGTAAGGAGTATACTGCAGGGTTCTATTATCTCGTCCTATTGTTGCAATGAATACCATCAGAAATGAGGTGTTCAGAGTGTTTAATAATTGTCAAGAGTTGTTGAACTAAAATGTTTCACAATCAAACTAAATTCAAAATCACCGAACATCGATTGTTTGTAACAAGTAACAACAGACATTTTGTTGTCAAATTTCAGTTTTCCGTCAAATTTCGGTTTTCCCCTGGATGTTTAAATCAGTTGCCGTGGTGTTATTAAATTAAAGGCGTGAATTTCATGTTCAGACTTCGATAATTTTGTCATGAATTCTGCGATTACCGTTATTATCATATTTGATGCAGTGTGCTGCGAAACGTCTGAGGTTAGTTATCTAATTATGGTATGAAATGTGCAGTTGGGAATTTGTTCAACAGCATGCAAGATCAATGAACTGGCTGTGAGTTAAATCAGTAATGGGTCCCGGGTGACATATGTGTCAAAATTTATTTTGTGACGCACAATTTCTCCATAGAAGTTGCTGATTCCCTGTGGGAGCGTAAGTTCCTCCACCTGTGGAGAAGTTGCTGATTCCCTGTGGGAGGGTTGTTTTTCCTTCACCTGTGGATAAGTTGCTGATTCGCTGTGGGAGGGTTGTTTTTCCTCCACCTGTGGAGAAGTTGCTGATTCGCTGTGGGAGGGTTGATTTTCCTCCACCTGTGGTGAAGTTGCTGACCCCCGGTTGGAGGGAGGGATGATCTTCCTCCACCTGTGGAGAAGCTTTTGGTTCGGACTTCCTTGTGGGAGGGGAAGTATGTTAACTGGTTATATTTAAGATACAGTCCCGGAAAAACTGGTAAGGTTTATTGGGTGCTGTATATACTGACGTGTAAATCATTTAATTTCAATGGGACTAAAGTTCTTGGTTTTTGGTGAAAAAGACCATTTCGAGGGGACATTTCATGTCAAGATTTCTTATTTTATGAAAAATGGCAAGGGCATTCAAACATAGTAAGAATAGATGTACATGTACTTTGAGGTGATCCAGTAATGTATCTGATAGTTTCCCTCCAAGCATTATGTCCAGTTTGTCTAGATGGCCTGATATTTTTCAGGCCTGTGCCTGATTTCAGGTTTTGAATCCTGAATTTTCCTTCTTTGCTTATATTGATAATAGAGGTTCAGGCAAATTAAAACTTGGATTTATAGGCTTGAGAATGATTGCCAAATACCAGGCCTGTGGACTGGAAATGGGTTGTTATAATTCTTGAAGGTTCTTGAACGCTTCTGCTTGTCTGAAAAGGGTTGCTATAATTCTTGAAAGTTCTTTAACAGTTCTGCTTGTCTGAAAATGGTTGCTATAATTCTTGAAAGTTCTTGAACGGTTCTGCTTGTCTGAAAATGGTTGCTATAATTCTTGAAGGTTCTTGAACGCTTCTGCTTGTCTGAAAAGGGTTGCTATAATTCTTGAAGGTTCTTGAACGCTTCTGCTTGTCTGAAAAGGGTTGCTATAATTCTTGAAGGTTCTTGAACGCTTCTGCTTGTCTGAAAAGGGTTGCTATAATTCTTGAAGGTTCTGCTTGTCTGAAAATGGTTGCTATAATTCTTGAAGGTTCTTGAACGCTTCCGCTTGCCTGAAAAGGGTTGCTATAATTCTTGAAGGTTCTTGAACGCTTCTGCTTGTCTGAAAAGGGTTGCTATAATTCTTGAAGGTTCTGCTTGTCTGAAAATGGTTGCTATAATTCTTGAAGGTTCTTGAACGCTTCCGCTTGTCTGAAAAGGGTTGCTATAATTCTTGAAGGTTCTTGAAAGCTTCTGCTTGTCTGAAAAGGGTTGCTATAATTCTTGAAGTTCTTTATCAGTTCTGCTTGTCTGAAAAGGGTTGCTATAATTCTTGAAAGTTCTTTAACAGTTCTGCTTGTCTGAAAAGGGTTGCTATAATTCTTGAAAGTTCTTTAACAGTTCTGCTTGTCTGAAAAGGGTTGCTATAATTCTTGAAAGTTCTTTAACAGTTCTGCTTGTCTGAAAAGGGTTGCTATAATTCTTGAAAGTTCTTGAACAGTTCTGCTTGTCTGAAAATGGTTGCTATAATTCTTGAAGGTTCTTGAACGCTTCTGCTTGTCTGGAAATGGTTGCTATAATTCTTGAAGGTTCTTGAACGCTTCCGCTTGTCTGGAAATGGTTGCTATAATTCTTGAAGGTTCTTGAATGCTTCCGCTTGTCTGGAAATGGTTGCTATAATTCTTGAAGGTTCTTGAACGCTTCCGCTTGTCTGGAAATGGTTGCTATAATTCTTGAAGGTTCTTGAACGCTTCCACTTGTCTGATAAGGGTTGCTATAATTCTTGAAGGTTCTTGAACGCTTCCGCTTGTCTGGAAATGGGTTGCTAGAATATTTTAAGGTTCTTGAACGCTTCCGCTTGTCTGAAAAATGGTTTACTAGAATTCCTGAAGGTTTTTGAACAGTCCTGCTTGTCTTGATACAGCTAGGTCGCTATTCTTGAACAGTTCTGCTTGTCTCAAATAATGTTTGCTATTCTTGAACAGTTCTCTTTGTCTTGAAATCAGACAGGCTGCACGATAGTGTATATAAATAATAGTGCAATGTAATTGAAAAGCAAAAACAGATAGTTTTCTACAATTATTTCCTGATAGTTTTCTACAATATTTCCTGATGTTTTCAAATGTTTAAACATTTATTGCTGCTTAGTGACTGGAAAGATTTTATTTACCTCATATACTTACTTTATAGTGTTGGATACTGACAGGCAAATGTGTTGTGGAAATGCGGGTATTTACTAAAACATGATCATGAATGGATTTATAGCAATTTGAAATTTCCCCAGACTGGTTCAAAAACTTGAACTTTTCATCTAAACTCTTATTGGTTATGTTTGGCACTTACATCAAACCAAACCAGTAAGATTTGCTTCCCTTTGTTTAAATGGAAAAAATATTGCATTTGTCCGATGGAGACATGAAAAAGTTTTTATATCATTGTAAAAGACGCATCTAATTTTTATGCCCCCCGTATTGATAGATCATGAGGCATATAGTGATTCACCTGTCCGTCTGTCCGTTCGTCCGTCCGTCCTGGTTAACCCAAATTGACCGTTTCTTCTAGCATTAATATGGCTTGCTACAAAGCTTTCATACTTGCATGGATGTTGTATATGAACACTCTCCACACGCCTGTATCACCTGACCCCATTTTGACCTTCACCTTGACCTAATTTTGGACTTAGACTTGTTTATGGACAAGGCTTCCACAGGGGGCGTAAGCGTTTATTGAACGCAGTCTTGTTGGTAAAGATTTTTGGTTGATGAAGAATGCTCAATGGGCCGAATCCTGTTATTTTTAAAGATAACAATTTTTTTACCAGAATTTAGGTATTTTTATTGTAACCTTTCAGAAAATTATAGGTTTATATTGTAGTCAACATTGTCACCTTACGTCTTAGTAATGACCTTAATGTATTGAACTTTATGAAATATTTCCTGGCAAATACGCGTATGTTAGTTATTGGGTGCCTGGTAGTAAAAGGATTAACCAAAATGCCGCTTAAATTTGGGTTCAGTGTCTTTTACTCAAATTTTATTACAAGGGAGACAACTTGCAGATGTTAATGTTTTAACATTACACGGAGTAGTTTCCCTTTACCTTGTATGTTAACAATGATGCTGTTGACAAATCAGTATGATTCTGTGGGTGTTTGGTCGATGTATCAAGGTTCGCACAGGCCTTGAAAAATCTTTGAATTTGGTTTCAATCTTGAAAAGTACTTTAATTAAGTGCTGCCTTGAAAAAATTTCAAAATGGCACTTGGATTTTACTGAAAATCCTTGAAATTTAAGTAAACAGCCTTGAATATACATAGAATGGTATGGATGTTGTCAAAATGAGACATTCTCTGTGTAAAAAATGAAATGGACTCACTCATATTCTTGCAAATTCTTGCAAATCAAAAGTATGTAAATATATGGATATGCTGAGAGTGAGATAATTTTAATGCTTATCCAGCACAGAGTCAAAATCATACAGTTTTACCTTGATAAATGTTTTGAAAAATGCCTTGATAATACCAATTCTATTTTGAAAAAACCTTGAAAAATCCTTGAATTTGGGTGTGACAAAAATTATGTCATATACCATGTGTTATGTCTACAGTTGAGTATGATGACTCAATGTTATCTACCCTGAAGACATTCACTACTATGGCGACCTATATATAAGGGGCCGAAAGGGGCCCTGACTTGTTTATCATTATCATTATATGGAGTTGAAGTATACTCCAGTCAGGGTAAGAATACATTGACACAGCGGTCGAGTCCACTGTTACGGTGTAACTAAATTATAAAGGCTTATGCAGACTGCTATAATTCCAATGCTTCACTAACATACTATATTCACTCTACCTGTTCAGACAATGGTTGTAATCTTTTGTGTGCACATAACGTACTACGTCACTCTCACAATATCCTAACTTGACTGTAGCTTTAAAATGCTGTATGATATTGTCTTTGCTGGGTCTGTAACAGAACACAGGTTGTTGTGAAGTTGATTAGGCCAGAGTTCTTTTATTTTTTCGTTACTCAGACCCTCCTGCCCAATTTTTTGGCATTTTCAAAAAAAAAGTTTGAAAAACTGGGAAAAAAAACAAAATTGCATATAATGTTTTGATGATAAATGGACCAGCCTAGTATTATTATTTCATTAATTTGTTAATAATAAGTTTTATTGTATTAGTGTTTCACTGTAGTGTACTTGTCTTAAGATAAATTGGCTGTTAATTTTCTTGAAAACTAACACTGTTGTTGAGTGCTGATTGCTTTAAATTAGACCGTCATTGACTATTCTACCACCAACAGCTTGTGGAATCTATATTTTGGGAGTTTTTATTTTTTTCCCTCCTGTAGATTTTTTTCTGACAAATGTCCCAGTAACAAAAAATTAAAAAACTGGCCTATACCAGTGAAATATTTCAATGGTAGCTTAGTACATTAACATTGCGCAATCCTGATTTAAATCGGATTGAAATCGTTCCCTGTAGAATTCTGTCAGCCAACTGTTAATGTAGTCGCAGAATATTTCGAATTTAGATTATTTCTAGTAAATTAGATTCTTGAATTCGCGCTGATTGGTATTTTATTGATTTGATGTTAAAATACCTAAAACAACTTATTTACAGACTGAAATAAATAATGCATCCTTTGTCCTCTAAATGATTCTTTAAAACAAATCAAAACTTGTGAATGTTAACATCAAAGGGCTGCAAACGCAAGTCTAGAAATTTTTATTTTCACAATCGCAACAGTTACAGCTCGTTTACAACAGAAATTCCTAATATTATAGTGTATGATTTGAAGTCATTGCAAAAGAGATTTAATTAAGATATGTTGAGAGATGACGTTTTATCAGAAAAAATCCATGAGCTTATGACTGCATCCAGTGGTATTTTTAGGCCAGTCAGTACATTTTGTATTACAAAACCAGGCTTTAGTGTAGTTATCCGTAATTACCTCCTTTTATGATTAAATTATGCACGAAATGCAAAGTCCACAGTGTGCCATTCATTGCGGGGTGAGTATATAGGCTCGGGTAAGTAGGGTGCTGAGTTGGTATGTACAGGGTTAGTTATCCATTCTTGTACAGGGTTAGTCAGTTAGTACAGGTTTAGTGCGGTGCTCAGTACAGGGTTATTACGGTGCTCAGTTAGTACAGGGTTAGTGTGGTGCTCAGTAAGTACAGGGTGGGTTAGTGTGGTGCTCTGTAAGTACAGGGTGGGTTAGTGTGGTGCTCAGTAAGTACAGGGTGGGTTAGTGTGGTGCTCAGTAAGTACAGGGTTAGTGCTCGATAAGTACAGGGTTAGTGCGGTGCTCAGTACAGGGTTATTACGGTGCTCAGTTAGTACAGGGTTAGTGTGGTGCTCAGTAAGTACAGGGTGGGTTAGTGTGGTGCTCTGTAAGTACAGGGTGGGTTAGTGTGGTCCTCAGTAAGTACAGGGTGGGTTAGTGTGGTGCTCAGTAAGTACAGGGTTAGTGCTCGATAAGTACAGGGTTAGTGCGGTGCTCAGTAAGTACAGGGTTGGTTGGTTAGTGTGGTGCTCGGTAAGTACAGGGTTAGTGTGGTGCTCAGTTAGTACAGGGTTAGTTCGGTGCTCAGTAAGTACAGGGTGGGTTAGTGTGGTGCTCGGTAAGTACAGGGTTAGTGTGGTGCTCGGTAAGTACAGGGTTAGTGTGGTGCTCAGTTACTACAGGGTTAGTTCGGTGCTCAGTAAGTGCAGGGTTAGTACGGTGCTCAGTTAGTACAGGGTTAGTACGGTGCTCAGTTAGTACTTTGTGTTAGTGTTTAGTGCTCAGTTAGTGGTGTGGGATTATATCATCTAAGATTACAATTAATTTATTAGAAATAATTAAATTAAACATTATCATATATAGTGTAAACAACATACCTGATGTGGGGTTTGAACTCACGACTTCCAGCTTACCAGTCAGACACCATATCCACTACACCAATCACCCACACACATTTGTTACTCTACTTTTATCATATATAAATTTACCATTGAGTTTCACACCTTTTTGGACCAACAATGGTGGTTAAAGTTGCCTATGTGTGAATAGAATTATGTATATGATAGGCCATGGTATTTACTAGGGGTGAGCTGATGCATCGAAATATCGATGCATTGCGATTCCAAGTGTCCCGATAATATGAATTGATAGTAAAAGTCTCGATCCAATAACTATCGCCGATAGTTAGCTTAACAATCGATAGTTACGATAGTTTCCTTTTTATCAATGAAGTTTATCATTAATTTAAAACAACTTCCGTTTTCGTTAAAAAACTAATTGTAAATAACCACACGCATCAAAACAGCCACAAATTGACACAATGGACCAATATCGCCTTAATTTTATTAATCTATTTCTGTCAAATTCATTTTAAATCGTTTCCACAAACAGTAGATTTGTATGTTGTACAAAAAGTGATACCTTACACAGTGCAAATTTGCACTTACAAGTTAATATCTGGTTTTCAAATCTTGGCAATAACTATTGCAATAGTATCGCAATAGTTTCCAGCAATACAATAGTATCGCAATAGTACTTTCAGCAATAGCAATAGTATTGCAATAGTCAAAATTTGACTCAATAGTCACCCCTGGTATTTACACTATTGGATTTGATGTTTATATAATTTTGAAATAAACTTCTTCTATATGGATGCCAGCCCTGCATTCTAGGAAACATTATGTGACATACGTTTCGCTCCTGGTACTAACCTGTTATTCGTTGAACGGTATGTTTAAAAAAACATGTTTGTCAAGTACGCCAAGTTTGGCTAACCATATCCGGAGGTGGTGTGCATGTATTTGTTATTAAACAAAATTGCGGACACTGAGGCAAACAAAAGAATGTGAATAGTAAAATCTGTACATCCGTACATATTTCGAACTGAGAAAGGAAAAAACGGGAATTAGTACTTTCAAATTGTATGCCGCAAACGAAGCGTACAACGAAGGATTATATCGACAAAATCCCGTGATTGTTAAACATGTTTGCAGGTTACTTTCCTTGAACGTAGGGCTGGTTGGGTATCTATTGTACACACCCATCTTTGATGAGGGGTATAATTATAATGCCTCGCATCTAGGGGTCTGACTCAGTGTGGACTGTGCGTCAGTCGGTAGATCAAACGATTGCCTTTCAATAAATGAACAATGCTTTGGCGCCAGGGTCCATACCTGGAGGTTGGTTGTCAACAGCAGATGACCCTTATCAAATTTAATGTCAAAGGTCAAGGTCACTGTGACCTTTAACATTGATGATTATTTGGGGTCTGCCATGGGGGACATGGTCATGTTTTACTAACATCACTTGTAATAAATGTTTAAATTCTTCGAGGTCAGGGAAGTTGGGAATTTCAAGCCCTCTGATTAAAAATTCAGATTTTTCAAGTCCAGGGAAGTCAGGCAAATTGTCAAGCCCTGATTAAAAATTTAACTTATGTAAAACATGTTGGTGATCTACGGAGCTTAATGTATGCATACATTGGTTTATGTGTTTCCATTGTTATAAAATTTATTCAACAATTTCTAGATTTATAAGCAAATATAGCCTTAGATCTAACTAAACCTTTTAAACGTATTATTCCATAGATATGTCAATGCTGCTTGATACCCCCTATCCATTGTTCATCAAACTTGTTATATTCAGGGATCATACAATTCCATATTTGCAGTAAGAGAAAGAATGAACTTTTCTGTTGAAAACAAAAGTAATTTGATGAAAAAGTTCCATGAATTGACAAAGTTATAGTCATTTGAAATTTCATGAGCTGAATTTGAACAATAGGACTAGTTTTGAATTGAGTTATGGTGTAGGGATGTGTGCTAATGGCACCCGAAACACATGTGTGACTCATTTTCAGGATCAGTAAGGAGGGGAGATAATCCAATTACAGAAATTGACTAAACAAGATCTCTTACCAAGGGAGACAATTCTTGATATTTGTTACAAAAAGACTGCAGTTGTGTTTTATCACAGAATAACGTAATTGCATGATCAGGTCAAGAACTTGGATGCATATTATTGAAATGTAGGTTGATAAGATTCCAAGATATTGATAGTGCTGAAATTAAAAGACATTAACGCATTATCTTTAATTGAATTAAAAGACATTAACACATTTATGATTATCTTTAGTTGAATTAAAAGACAATAATGCCTTATCTTTAGTTAAATTAAAAGACATTTATATATAATCTTTAGTGAGTTAAAAGACATTTATGCATAATTTTTAGTTGAATTAAAAGACATTAACACATTATCTTTAATTGAAATATTTATTTGTTTCTTCCTATGTGAGTGACGTTCGGTACAGTTTTTATGAAGCTATTGCTTACGCTATCATTTGATACATGCTCACAATATTGGCATCCCTACACTATTTAAAACGACATTCTGTTGTAATTAAATTTCCAATAGTCTTTAAGAGAAAGTATTCTTATTTAAATTGAGTGCCACTCAATCCTGAAAACAAAGACACACTTAAATACAATCTGACACAAACAGAGGTTTTTTTCCCTGGCTTAGTATATAAATGTATGTACCTATTAAAAACGACTCGGGCTTCAAGTTAGAAATTGATTGATTTTTACTGAGGCAAAAGATCTCTGTGCGGGGGCTTTTTAAAACTAATAACTGCGACTGTAAAAGTACAGTAAACTGATCAATGGATGAAATCTACCAGGATGACTTTATTTTGTTAATCTACGAGTATATGGAAGTTTTTTTTAATATGTTGCTGGTTTAATGAATACGATCGGAGGGAAACTAACTGTGGATATTTCGTTGATCTGCGAGTAACTGGAAGTTTGATTTAAATATGTTGCCGATTTAATGATTGTTGATGGTGATCAGAGTGTTATTGTTATTCCAATATATACATGGAAACTTACTGTGGATATTTCGTTAATCTACGAGTAACTGGACAGCTTTTATTAATATGTTGCAGATTTAATGATGGTTGATTGTGATCGTAGCATTATTGTTATTCCAATATGTACATGGAAACTTACTGTGGATATTTCGTTAATCTACGAGTAACTGGAAAGCTTTTTTTAATATGTTGCTGATTTAATGATTGTTGATTGTGATCGTAGCGTTATTGTTATTCCGATATATACATGGATACTACCTGTGAATAGTTATTTAATTTTATGTATTTACAGGCCTGGTATTTTTCAGGCTTGTGCCTTATTTCAGGGTTTTGAAACCTGAATTTTCCTTCTTTGTATTGAAGAGTTGTGTTTCAGGCTTTGAAAGAGGGGTTTTTGGGCTTGAGAAGGATTGTTAATTACCAGGCTGGAGTTAAACATTAGTGTTAGTAATGCAGTAGTGTTTTAACATATCTATATATAGCTTTGAATGTTACATTATTTGTACTGTGATGATTCTTGCATGACCGTGTCATCTATAGAGTGTCATGTGGAATTATTTTGTTCTAATTGTTCGTTCGTAATGGATTTGGTTTTACTCTGGGAATGGTGATTTGGATTAATTATGTATGGACGTTATTATAAGGGGGCAACTAGTGTGTGAATTTGAATATTGAATTAAAAAAAAAAATGGTCGCTGATCAATTAGTAAGGGCAACTAGCGAGGAATGTTAGATTAAAAAATACATGTATGGCTGTTGGTCGTCAGAGTTAGAGTATTTCTGGGTAATATGGTCCTTTATCGTTAAAGGTGCTGCCTCACAGATTTGGCTAAAATTTTTGTGTATCGTGATTTTCCAACCTAACCAAGTATTGATATAATAGAAAGCCACTGACAGTTGCTTTATGAAAGATTTGGTGCAAATAAGCAATTTTAACCGCTCTCGATATCGCCCACTGAGTTTATTTCTTGAAAAAAACACGCTAAGTTTCCTTCCAACATGCTTTGTGAATTATGTAATTCATGCGTGATCAAACTATAACATCAACAAACTACAGCATAAACATCAGTGAGGTATTTGGTTCGTTTTTCGATTCGTTTTCATCAAATGCGAACAAATTTCAGGCAATATAAGTAATAGTAGTGTTATACCCTATAGAATTTCTGATGTAAAAATACTAAACAACTTCTAAATGCCGAAGTTCCTAAAGTTATTTTGGATGTCAGTGTGGTTGTTTCCGGGATATACAGGCAACTATACCAAAATTACGCGAATATTTGACAATTTTTGCAATACACCAATATGTGAGGCAGTCCCTTTAAGTATGGGCAACTTGGGATGTGAATGCTGTACATTCACTGTTGCACTGCATATTTATGGTGGAATTAAACATGTTAGGATGGTTGCTGTTTCTATAGGAGAGATCACTGTATTAATTTGCAAAATGCCCACCAGCAATCTATTGGATGAAATTTGAACAATATAAACCTGTCATTCACCAATAGCTTGCTGGGTGTATGAATACATTTGTATACAATCATGATCTCTCCTATGTTTATTTTTGCAGCTTTATTAATTTCTATGGATAGAAAATTAAGTTAAAGTACCTGAACATCTCAACTCAGCAGCTTATCCAGGCAGTTTGAGTCAGTTTCTGGCAAAAGGGCCTTTTGTGCAAAAATATTGTATAGTACTCATTCTCTGCTTGGGCGTAAATGATAGTCTCATTAGAATTGTTAAAAGAATAAAAAAACTCATGGTTGTTTTTAGTCCCCTACCGGTTTTTGACCGGAGGGGACTATAGGTTTGCCCTCCGTTTGTCCGTCCGTCATTCCGACAAATAATCTGGATCCTGACATAACTCAAACAGTTTCCAAGCTAGGTTTATTAAACTTGGTATGTGGATAAGGGGCAATAAGGGGATAATGCATGTCCAAACATATTTTGATTCCGACCAAAATTGTGGTTGCTATGGCAACAGAAACATTGAAAATGGCTTAAAACCGGTAGGGGACTTCTGTATTGCTTGCAATTCTTAATGACTTTTTGAATTTGAGAAAACTGATTTCCTCTTGCAGTGTTAAATAAGCTAAAAGTCATGTCACAGACCATGTGGTATTGTCCCCGCTATATATAAGTGCTTAATATGCTGACAATATAAGTGTAAATTGTAAAGTCAACCAAGGTTCGCACACTGGTCTTGAAAAGTACTTTGAATTTGATGCCTATAGTACTTGAAAAATACTTGAATTTTGAAAATAAAGCCAAATATTTGGTAAATTGGCATAGAATAAGTTTGCTGCTATTAGAAAACAGACAAAAATTACAAAGTTAAGATACAAGATGACGAAAAAATGATAAGATGATGGACTCAAATCTATGCACCACCTCATTCACTCATCTTTTTTTCGAACAGGTACTACTGCAAATGACCATGGTGGCACTTCATATCACATAACTCTAGCTTCTACCATTATCTATTTCACAGAATATAAAGACATTTACGGTACTGCATGTTTATGCCATAAAAAACGCTATTTTCTTAGTCCATTGTTCTTGTAAAAATCTTTGAAAAGTTCTGTTACGAACTCTGTTAACAGTTATCAAGACATGATGGTACATTATTCCATTCAGCTCCATTAATGTGCTGTGAAATTGCTCGCTAAGAACTTGCTTAAGTACCAGTATCATACAGGGATGTGTTGAGAACATCAGGATATCGAGGTTTGCAGGCAAGACTGTAGTACAGCCTTCTTTAATAAGAAGCGGTTACGACAGTTTTGCTGACAACCCTCGATATGTCAACTAACTTTGATGGTAAGATCACATTCAATTTACTTGTCTATTAATACTATGACTGGTAGAAAGGACCTCGGGGGTTATTCTTGTGATTATCAGGGACGAATGTTTCACGCTGGTTGCCCTGAGAATTCTCTATGTATTATTACTTGATTTATGGCGTGATAGATCAATCATTTATAGTCATGTGACAACAGTTTTCTTTGGGACAAAACAGAAAAAAAGATTTGTTTGTGTTTTTTGGCCTTTCATTATCTGCTGGTTCTTGTCAGTGCTTGCTGCTGCATTACCTGTTTGATTTGTTATTATCTTTTTTGCAGAGATCTTGCGCAAGTTGCCCCATGTTAAGCTTTGTTTTTATTGCACATTTGTTTTGAAAACTTTTTGCATGCAGATTTTTGCCTTGTCTTGCTTTGTATTTATGGCATATTTGTTTGAAAAACTTCTTCCAGCAGTTTGTTGCTTTGTTTTTATTGCACATTTGTTTGAAAATCTTTCCAGCAGTTATGATGTTGACTAAAAATGTTTTGCTTTGTTTTTATGGCATATTTGTTTGAAGATCTTTTTCCAGCAGTGTGTTGCCTAAAATTGTTTTGCTTTGTTTTTATGGCATATTTGTTTGAAGATCTTTTTCCAGCAGTTTGTTTTGCTTTGTTTATATTGCATATTTGTTGAAAATCCTTTTTGGCCGCAGATTGGTGCCGTGTTTTGCTTTTGTTCATTTTGCAAATTTGTTGAAAGTGCCTTTTTCCTCACAGATTAAGGATTACATGGTGTAATATGTCTTGATTACGCTGTCTGTATTAAAGCTCTACCTCTATGGACGTCGTCTAGGCTAGCCAATAATAGCTTAACGTAGTGACATCAGATCCAAATAATGAATGGTAATATGTCTTTCTATGACAGTTATAGTTTCATTGAAGGCATCATAAGTTGATTTTTTTACCCAGATGGGAGTATACTTATTATCAGGGAACGAGAAAAATTTGATGACATTGTTGTCACATGTGTGCGATGTTTCGCAGTGTTGTTCTCTGTTGTTGGGTACAATTCCTTTGTGAATAGTTAGTAAGTAACAACTTTATTTTACGTGGATAACATATTTGGTTGAAACCAATATTCAATATGATTTACACATGTGTGTGCTTAAAACTTACTTGAATAAAAACTTTGTGAAACCAAATTTTTCCAACAGAATTTTTTTTCGTTCAACTGAGAAAGTGACTAGTCATAGTGCATGTTGCCATTCGGTTTTGTCCCTGCCTAGTTGGCCGATGACCTCAGGCTTTGATGGAATTTCGAGGGATGTTTTTTCGCACCTTGATGGGAACAAATTGAAAAAGTAGAAGATACGTGTTTGACGTTGATTATGTTGTTTGCTCAATATGTCAGATCTCTGGAAGTTATCTTGTCTGAATGGTGATGACATATTTTATGGTGTTGTGTACAATTGACTGGAATTAAAACTTGGCAATCATATTCAGCGGGGAGAATGTTTATTGGATTATAAACCAACTGTTGTTTGATATCATACGTTTTGTGTCAGCTTGTGTTCATACGGAAGATCACTACAAAATGGGGCACAAGAAAAAAAGGTAATTCTGTAACTGTTGTGTATTTATTTAATCCTTTACTCCAGGGAGATCAGGGTGGCCAGTCAGACTCTGAAAACAGGAAAAATTCCAAAAACAAATTCCCTGCAGTGAAAAATTAGGGAATTTCAAAATTGTGCCAAAATCAGGGAATTATCAGGGAATTTTACAAAAATTGGAAGAAAACATGTGTCTACTGGTAGCTTCTCTTCATTATAAAAGGGATGTTGGGCGCCATATTTTCTGCTGTATCTGAGTTGCGAACGCTGCAAACAATTTTGGAAAATAATCTTTAGATGAGGGAATTGTCAGGGAATTTCATTCTTCATTTTCTGTGTCTTAGTAACCCTGGAGATGGATTTGATTGCATCTAGGCCCTCATACCTGATGTACGTGCATTTTGCATGGTTCCTGCTGACACCTATCTCATTTCTGTGCTAATTGCGCATTAAGCCTAATCACTAAAAATGTTCGCTATGTTGCCAAACTTATTTTACTGGGTTCCCCAAAAAACAGGGACCTACCTAAAACCCCTAAACTCATTTAATTTTAATGCATGTGACCAAAGTTTTGTGAAAGTGTATGTAAGTGATCCCCTTTTTGTGAAGTGAGTACTTGTTAGTAGGTAGTGCTTCAAAACAGGAAGTGATGTTATCATTTTAACTATGACATCATTTTTTTTTTGCTGACTTCTCTATAAAATGGCAAAAGGGCATTGTTATAAGTCATACTCTTTCTAATAGATGTGTGTCCTTTCATACACGCGTTCTAATAGATGTTTGTCCTTTCATACTCATTCTAATAGATGTTTGTCCTTTCATACTCGTTCTAATAGAGGTTTGTCCTTTCATTCTCGTTCTAATAGATGTGTGTCCTTTCATACTCGCGTTCTAATAGATGTTTGTCCTTTCATACTCGTTTATAATAGATGTTTGTCCTTTCATACTTGTTCTAATAGATGTTTGTCCTTTCATACTCGTTCCTATAGATGTTTTTCCCCTCATGATGTTTGCCCTTTCATACTAGTTCTAATAGATGTGTGTCCTTTCATACTCGTTCTAATAGATGTTTGTCCTTTCATACTCGTTCTAATAGATGTGTGTCCTTTCATACTAGTTCTAATAGATGTTTGTCCTTTCATACTCGTTCTAATAGATATGTGTCCTTTCATACTCGTTCTAATAGATGTGTGTCCTTTCATACTAGTTCTAATAGATGTTTGTCCTTTCATACTCGTTCTAATAGATATGTGCCCTTTCATACTAGTTCTAATAGATGTGTGTCCTTTCATACTCGTTCTAATAGATGTTTGTCCTTTCATACTAGTTCTAATAGATGTTTGTCCTTTCATACTCGTTCCTATAGATGTTTGTCCCCTCATGATGTTTGCCCTTTCATACTAGTTCTAATAGCTGTTTGTCCTTTCATACTCGTTCTAATAGATGTGTGTCCTTTCATACTCGTTCTAATAGATGTGTGTCCTTTCATACTCGTTCTAATAGATGTGTGCCCTTTCATACTCATTCTAATAGATGTGTGTCCTTTCATACTCGTTCTAATAGATGTTTGTCCTTTCATACTCGTTCTAATAGATATGTTTCCTTTCAAACTCGTTCTAATAGATGAGTGTTCTTTCATACTCGTTCTAATAGATGTGTGCCCTTTCATACTCATTCTAATAGATGTGTGTCCGTTCATACTCGTTCTAATAGATGTTTGTCTTTTCATACTCGTTCTAATAGATGTTTGTCCGTTCATACTCGTTCTAATAGATGTGTGCCCTTTCATACTCGTTCTTATAGATGTGTGTCCATTCATACTCGTTCTAATAGATGTTTGTCCTTTCATACTCGTTCTAATAGCTGTTTGTCCCCTCATGATGTTTGCCCCTTCATACTCATTCTAATAGATGTTTATCCTTTCATACTCGTTCTAATAGATGTTTGCCCTTTTACACCTCCTCAATTCCTATGCTTTCCTGAGTTCTCTTAGTGGTATAGCACAGACAACAGCTTCTTATGAATGTCAACATTCATTGTTAACAAGTTAATCCCTAACTTTATAATGAAAATAGATGATCACCCTCTCAGTGCGAACACATCTGTTATTATTTGGTCTCTAGACATGATCGGTGGCTAAGTGGCATTAATATATTACCAGATAATTTGGGGGAACAAATTCCTGCCAATAGACTCTTTATCTATTTTCTATGGCATTGATAGAAATTGTCTGACTATAGTGTGACAGTTTTGTAGATTTTTGTAGCCTAAAAAATGCAACACTTCCATCTATTTAGTGGTGTGTAGTCAGTGGACCTAAATTTAGTCATGTGTAGCCAACAGACCTTAATTTAGTGATGTGTAGTCAGCAGACCTAAATTGAGTGGTGTGTAGTTAGTAGCATGTATTACTGTCTGTGCTCTTGGCAGTGAAAAGATGCTCTGGCAGTTGCAGCCAAAGGCTGATGCCAAAAGGCTGATGCCAGATGGAAATAAGGTAGGTCTCAGTAATATAATTTTTATGTACTTAATGTCTGCACAGGAGAAATGTTAATTGTATCATAACTATAGTAAAGACCTCTGTATGCTTAGATAGTTAGTCCCCTACCGGTTTTGAACCGGAGGCATTGGCTGTTTGCTGTATGATGGCCATTGGCTGTTTGCTGTATGATGGTCATAAAAAATTATGCTGTTTGCTGTATGATGGCCATTGACTATTTGCTGTATGATGGCCATTGGCTATTTGCTGCATGATGGCCATTGGCTGTTTGCTGTATGATGGTCATATGCTGTTTGCTGTATGATGGTCATATGCTGTTTGCTGTATGATGGCCATTGGCTGTTTGCTGTATGATGGCCATTGGCTTTTTGCTGTATGATGGCCATTGGCTGTTTGCTGTATAATGGCTATTGGCTGTTTGCTGTATGATGGCCATTGGCTGTTTGCTGTATAATGGCTATTGGCTGTTTGCTGTATGATGGCCATTGGCTGTTTGCTGTATGATGGTCATATGCTGTTTGCTGTATGATGGCCATTGGCTGTTTGCTGTATGATGGCCATTGGCTGTTTGCTGTATGATGGCCATTGGCTGTTTGCTGTATGATGGCCATTGGCTTTTTGCTGTATGATGGTCATTGGCTGTTTGCTGTATGATGGCTATTTGCTGTATGATGGCCATTGGCTATTTGCTGTACGATGGCCATTGGCTATTTGCTGTACGATGGCCATTGGCTATTTGCTGTATGATGGCCATTGGCTATTTGCTGTATGTTGGCCATTGGCTGTATGATGGCTATTGGCTGTTTGCTGTATGATGGCTATTGGCTATTTGCTGTATGATGGTCATTGGCTATTAGCTGAATGATGGCCATTGGCTATTTGCTGTATGATGGCCATTGGCTGTTTGCTGTATGATGGCCATTGGTTTTTGCTGTATGATGGCCATTGGCTATTTGCTGTATGATGGCTATTAGCTGTATGATGGCCATTGGCTATTTGCTGTATTATGGCTATGTGCTTTTTTGCATTATGATGGCCCTTGGCTGTTTGCTGTATGATGGCCATTGGCTGTTTGCTGTATGATGGCCATTGGTTATTTGCTGTATGATGGCCATTGGCTGTTTGCTGTTGATGGCTGTTTGCTGTATGATGGCCATTGGCTATTTGCTGTATGATGGCCATTGGCTATTTGCTGTATGATGACCATTGGATATTTGCTGTATGGTGGCAATTGGCTGTTTGCTGTATGATGGCCATTGGCTATTTGCTGTATGATGGCTATTGGCTGTATGATGGCCATTGGCTATTTGCTGTATGATGGCTATTGGCTGTATGATGGCCATTGGCTGTTGAATAGCCATCTTATTTTGGGTAGCCATTCACTGGTGAGTAAGCCATTTGGTGTTTAGTAGTCATTTACTGTTGGGTAGCCATTTGCTGTTGGTAGTCAATTGCTGCTGGATTGATTGCCAATTGCAGTTGGGTAGCCATTTGATGTTGGGTAGCCATTTGCTGTACGATTGTCATTGGGTGTTGGGTAGCCAATTGCTGTTCAGTTGACAATTGCTATTGGGTAGCCATTTGATGTTGCATAGCCATTTGCTGTACGATTGTCATTGGATGTTGGGTAGCCAATTGCTGTTCAGTTGCCAATTGCTGTTGGTAACTATTTGCTGTTGGGTTACAGTCATTAGTAGTAGGATATACCATATATCTAAGGACTACACAATATCAGGTCTTCTGTGTACACTATTCTACTGGGAGACCATATATGTCCTGACTTAATTCATTGATTGGGTATTGTTTCAATCAAGATGAACATGTATATGTACGTTTGTACTAATGACAATTAATTCAGAGCAAGTAAAAAGTTAGGGACAACAAGCTTGCCAACAAACAGTTGTTGATTATTGCATGTATGTTACAAGGTGGTCGGTCGTATGTTGTTTAATTTATGGTTACGGATGTTTTTCCTAACAAAGTCCACTTGTTTGTGTACTGTCAAGGGATGTTTCGTATATTTTTTGTGCATTTCGTTTTTGTGTTTTTTTTGTGTTATTTGTGGAGAGAGTGGTTTTAAATTGTAAAATTTTGTTAACAATGCGTAAGAGGTTTCAAGAATGGAGTTTTTTCCTGGTTAACGAAGAAATGGTGCTTGAGACGCACCACAAATTCAGGTAGCATGCATGTAAGGTGTATACATCTGTTGACCTTGAATGGGATAGCAACATGCACATGCATCAAAGCACATATTTTAACTACTGTAATTCAGGCTAAGTAACGCACCACTACCGTGATTCAGGCTAATTAATGCACCACCGCATGAAATACCATTCATTCACTTAACGACAATATTGTTGGCCACATTCGTATGTTATATTCATTGATGTTAGGTCACACACTATTAAATTAAAGCCATTTTAATCAGGTATCACACCACTAAATTAAAGCCATTTAATCAGGTCACACACCTAAATTAAAGCCATTTAATCAGGTCACACTCCACTAAATTAAAGTCATTTAATCAGGGCACAAACCACTAAATTAAAGCCATTCAATCAGGTCACATACCACTAAATTAAAGCCATTTTATCAGGTCACATACCACTAAATTAAAGCCATTTAATCAGGTCACACTCCACTAAATTCAAGCCATTTAATCAGGCTGTTTCCTTAGCTACTTAAGGGGTCTGAATATTTATATCCCATTCTGAAAAGCAAATTAAGGATTTCATCAAAACATTGCTGTTATTTTTTCAGACCACCATAAAGCACATGTTGTATTGTACACTTGTACAGATGCATGTTGCCAAGTTAGGCCAACACCACTAAATGTTCATCAGAGCATATGTATCCAAAAAGAGTAGTTTTATCTTTTGCCATTATTCCCAAGATATGATCCAGTGTAGCAATACCACGTGACTTTTGGCTACAGTTACAAGAAGAAATTTGTAAACATTGGAAAATAAAATAGCCATAAGTATTTTATTTCTTAATCGATTTCTATGAAATATACGCCACGCTAAGGGGAAAATTATTTGCTTTCCATGAAATATAACATCTTTTTCAGCAGCTTTACCGATTTTTCCATTACCCTGTGAAACCTACACGTGCCACGGTTTCACAGGGTAATGGACTAAACGGCACATCTGCTTAAAAAGATTTTATATTTCATGGAAAGCAAATAATGTTCTCCTAAGCGTGGCGTAGATTTCATAAAAATCGATGAAGAAATAAAATATTTATGGCTACATTTGTGTTCCAATGTTTACAAATTTCTACTTGGAACTGTAGTAAAAACCACGTGGTATTGCTACACTGTCATCTATTAGTATCAATAGCATTTATAATGTTGTAGTGTAATTTCTCATTGGAGTTTGCCCAATATAGAATCATCGTCATTTTGATATGATACTTATTACATTATTGTGATGAATATTTACCTCTAGTTCGGTAAAATGCTGAGTTGACACCCTGACCATTTAGGTTAAGTTCAGAGTTTGGGCTGGTTTGTTTCTTCTATCTATTGACTACAGTTATGTCCTCCACATGTGGAAAAGTAATTGTCAGTTACTTGTGGAAGAGGTCCTCCACATGTGGAGAAGTTATTGTCCGTTACTTGTGGAAGAGGTCCTCCACATGTGGAGAAGTTATTGTCCGTTACTTGTGGAAGAGGTCCTCCACATGTTGAGAAGTAATTGTCAGTTACTGGTGGAAGAGGTCCTCAACATGCGGTGAAGTTATTGTCCGTTACCTGTGGAAGAGGTCCTCCACTTTTAGAGAAGTAATTGTCAGTTACTGTCGGAAGAGGTCCTCCACATTTAGAGAAGTAATTATCAGTTACTTGTGGAAGAGGTCCTCCACATGTTGAGAAGTAATTGTCAGTTACTGGTGGAAGAGGTCCTCAACATGCGGTGAAGTTATTGTCCGTTACCTGTGGAAGAGGTCCTCCACTTTTAGAGAAGTAATTGTCAGTTACTGTCGGAAGAGGTCCTCCACATTTATAGAAGTAATTAACAGTTACTAGTGGAAGAGGTCCTTCACATGTGGAGAATGTATAGTCAGTTACTTGTTGAAGAGGTCCTCCACGTGTGGAGGAGTAATTGACAGTTACTGGTGGAAGAGGTCCACCACATGTGGAGAAGTAATTGTCAGTTACTTGTGGAAGAGCAAGTTATGGATGTTAATCCGCTAAGGAATACTTTGTGTTAGGTTAACTGAGTGCTGCAGCATTATAAACAACTGAATGCACCAAATGCTACTGTTGAGCTTTGTGATGTATATTGAACCTTTGTAATTAGCTATAGGTTGAATAATTTATTAATTTCTATTAGTAGATCTATCTCTTATGACATTAAACATCCCTAGATGCAAAACACATTACTATAAATCACTTAATATTCGCGTAACTTTTATAAATTTGAAAATTTAAGGATTTTTCAGTTCTCCAAAATTTTGAATTCGCGGCATTGACAATGTCTTTTCCCGTCTTTGTATTGTGAAATTTCGCGAGAATCATGATTTCGGGTGTCAACATCCTCGCGAATATTAGCGAAAATAAAACTATAGCGAAAAAAAATTTTTTGCAGTACTACATGTAGTGGTATTTTGCATTTAACTGACACAGTCACTAGGGACCTCCATATTATAAGGGCAATGATCTCCAGCATGTCAGCATTGCCAGATCAGGGTTCCCACGGTCAGGGAAAAGTCAGGGAAAAACATAATTTTTTCAAGGTCAGGGAAAAGTCAGGGAATTTTGGAATTAGTCAGGGAAATCCAGAAATTTACCAAAAGTCAGGGAAAAGTCAGGGAATTTTTCATTGAAGCTGTCGATAAGTGTCATTTCTTATGAAGTAATACCTAAGACAGAAAAAAAATCCTCGCTTGCTCTGCTCGCTGGCAATCATTCTACATTAGAATAACTTTATGTCAATCAACAGCCTTAAAATCTGCTGCCTTAAACTTTTTTGTTCCATATAAAGCAAATATATCCTCATTTTCTCTATTTTATTGCCATATTTTGCTTGAACAAAAAGATGCTGTGTCGCCCGATTGCTCTAAAAAGTCAGGGAAAACTGCTCTGTGGTCAGGGAAAAATCAGGGAAAAGTCAGGGAATTTTGTCTTGGAAAGTTTGTGGGAACCCTGCAGATATATACTGCCCTCCAAAAGTTCCCTTTACACTCATCAAACTATGAACAGTTTACACCAATTGAAAAATTCCTGTATGATTCGTCAGTTGAAGTAAATCATGTAATTTTAAATGACTTTAAAAAAACTTTTGAAAGAGAGTGTATATACAGGTTCACCTTTTCGATCACAAGAATCAATCAGTCAAATCAATCAATCAAATCAATCAATCAATCAAATCAATCAATCAACCCACCCACTAAACCAAACCAAGCTAAACCCAACCAAGCTAAACCCAACCAAAACCGACACAAACAAAAACCCACCCAACCAACCTAAAACCAAACCCACCCACTAAACCAAACCAAGCTAAACCCAACCAAGCTAAACCCAACCAAAACCGACACAAACAAAAACCCACCCAACCAACCTAAAACCAAACCCACCCAAACCAAACCAAAACCCACCCACCCAACCAACCCAACCCCAAACCAAACCAAAACCCACCCAACCAACCCAACACCAAACCAAACCCAAACCAAACCCAACCAAACTGACCCAAACCCAGACCTAAACCAAACCCAACCAACATCTTTCCACTATTACATTCAATATTTGTGTTGTGGAAACAATTCTAATACCATTCTCAGTGCCTTAATTTTACTTTTGAAGTGTGATGTAATAAAAATCCCATTTGTAAAAGCAATCTTTATTGTAGTTGATGATAAATCTAATTATTTGCCAATTAGTTGAACCAATAAAGGTTAGAAACAATTGTTCCCTGAGGCATGTGATGCGGAACATTTCTTTGAAGCAGTAGCAACAGATAGGAAGGCACTGGATGGCTGAATTATAAGTGTAGTTAGTAGTCAAGGTTCACACAGGCCTTGAAAAGTCCTTGAATTTGGTTTCAACCTTGAAAAGTACTTAATTAAAGTGCTGCCTGAAAATCTGAAATAGTACTTGAATTTAACAGAAAATCATTGAATTTAGACAGACAGCCTTGAATATGCATCAAAGTGTTTGGATGTTGTCAAAATGATGCATTGTTTGGGTAAACAATGAGGCAGAAACACATTTTCTTGCAAATTAAAAGTATGTAAATAACATTAATTGCCACTGTGACACTTATCCAGCACCAAGAGTCAAAATCATACCATTTATGTTCAAATAAATACCGTGAAAATACAAATTCTACCTTGGAAAAACCTTGAATTTTGGTGTGAGAATTGTGTACGAACCATGTCTAAGAGGCCATTAGAATATGACACCTGACGTGGGCTTCACGAAGAGGCGCGGTCTACTTGCACATTCGCAGTGGCTTCAAATTACTTCTTGGTAAAGAAGCATTATTTTCAAAAAATGGAACATTCTTCAGGGCTTAGATGATGGAAATGACAAGCCCACTGATTGGTGGGAAAAGACTAGCAAACACTATGTATGCTTGTTTACAGTTTCTCAGTCTCTGAATACTATCAAGTTTCTGTTTGATATATAATATGACTTGACTTACAGCACTTATCATGTGGTGGTTGCTTGAAAATGTCTCTTGTCAGTTACTGTTTAATCAATAAACGTAGATATAGCACGGGTAATTTGACTTAATCCTGACCATGAATATATTACAAGATTCTTGCATTGAATATATAAATTTCCGTGAGCAAATCGTGCAATTATGTTGGTCCTTTAAATTTGTAGTGGTAATACACCTCGAGCGTCTTTGTGATACTTCCCGGTTACGAAAACATACAATCAGGATTATAACTAAAGGCAATAAACCAGCTGTTAAATGATGCTAATAAAAGGCAGAGAGACTTGTCAAATTCTCTGTACCTATTATACCTATTCCTTGAAACTTGGGTTAGGTCATGTTGTTGATGGTATTGTCATGACGAGTTGTGTTCTTTATTTCTCAATTTGTTCTGCTTCTGCGAATATGTCCTGTCAAGGAGAACTTGCTGGAGTTAATTATTGCCAACACTGAAGACAATCTTTCATCAAGTCTCTATCTCAATCATAATGGTAACTATTTCACAGTGAACGCTTTTCATTGAAGAAATGTCCTATTGACTGATAATGGTTTTTCAATGAACATTATAGACATGAGTTAGAGTTAAAGTCCTCACGCTGACTTTACACCGACATTGTCGTCCTTGACTTGCAGTGTAATTGTGCATCAGGAATAAATGTTATATCACTATGTGTTGTTGCGTACCTACATATTTTTATTCAGATTTAACCAGTTTTGACGAGAGTTGTGGCCCTTGAAATGATGAAATATATGATATTCTAATATAATATGTTTTGTCTAC
This sequence comes from Spisula solida, assembly GCA_947247005.1. Classification (NCBI taxonomy): domain Eukaryota; kingdom Metazoa; phylum Mollusca; class Bivalvia; order Venerida; family Mactridae; genus Spisula; species Spisula solida. Next base: position 4,554,502 of record OX365956.1, on the reverse strand, counting down.
TTTGGGTCCCAGCTAGCAAGCAGGACCACAGGTAACTGTATCATTGATAAAAAGTAAAAAAAAACAATTTCTTCTAAGATAACTTAAATTTTTTACTTTTTTTTTCTTTTACTCTTTATCAATGATACAATTACCTTTGGCTTATAACAAGGTTCGCACAGGCCTTAAAAAGTCCTTTACTTTGATTTCAATCTTGAAAAGTACTTGAATTCAGTGCTGCCTTGAAACAATACCAAACTGGTCCTTGAATTTAAGGGGAAAACCTTGAACGCAGGCAAACAGCCTTGAATATACAAAAATTATGCATAGAAGTGTATGGATGTTGTCAGAATGACACAATGATGCAGAAACACTCTTTTTCTTGAAAATTAAAAGTAATTGTAAATGTATTGTTGCGAGTGTGAGACATGAAGTGCTAAGCAGCAGTCGTGATAAAAAATAATTTTCATTTATCCAGCACAAAGAGTCGAAATTGTACAATTTTACCGTGGTAAATCTTTGGAGAAAGGCCTTGAAAATACAAATTATACCTTGAAAAAACCTTGAAAAGTCCTTAAATTGTGGTGTGAGAATTGTGTATGAACCATGTATAATAATAAGGACTGGCACACTTGCTTCAGTTGTTATAAGGAGGATATTCACCTCCAATAATGTTAAGTTTTATTGAATGTTGCGCAAGAATGATTTACATTGCTTTAACATTGCGTGCTGGAACTCCCTAGCTTTAAATCGTTGAAAGATTAATAGCGAATGCATTTATAATTAATCAGCCAATTATTAGTAGGTACGAAGTTTAGGCTGTATTAAAATGATTATTGGATTCTGTTAAAAAGGAGCAAGGAGATATTGACCTGGGGTGGCATTCAATATTGATCTTACTTGTAATGACTTTAGGATAAGGACAACCAATCAGATCACACCATATTAAACTCTTGGTCAGTAACCAGTGATATGATTGGCTATCCTTTTTCTCCAATTAAATAAGATTAATATTGAATTCCATCCCTGAACCTTTCAATACTATGTATAGCACAGAGAATTTGACATGATCCTGACCTCTATGCATGAATATATTACAAGGTTTTTGCATTGAATATATAAATTTCCGCGAGCAAATTTTGCACTATTGGTCCTTTAGATTTGTGTTGGTAATACAACTCGAGCGTCTTCGTGATACTTCCCCGTTATGAAAACATACAATTATAAATATAGAAATATATCAGCTGTTAAATTATGCTAATAGAAGGTTGAGAGTAAAATTCTCAGTACTAATAATAATACAGGATTGGTTCTTAATTAGACGTGGATAGGTCTGAAGGGAAACAGGTTTTGTCTTGAAAAAAACTTTTTTGCATTTTTTTTTCAAAATTAAAATATTTGCCTGGAATTTCAAGCTTTTCCCGTAAAAATGTCAAAAACATAGAAAAATGAAATTTACAGCAAAATACCAAAAAAAGATAAGCGAAAAGTATGGAGCGTTTTGACAAAATAAAGATGAATTGGGATAAATTTCCAAACAGAAAAATACATGTCATGGAAACAGAAATATGTGAAAAGTCATGGAAATTGTGAAGTCATAGAATTTTTTTAAATAATTTTTTAAGTTACTGAATTTGTGAAAAGTCACAGAATTTTTTAAAAGTCATGGAATTTTGTTTGTTGAAAAGAGTATGAATGGGCCTGTAACAGCTTTGAAATGTTCAACAAAAAAATATTCGGGATAGAGGCAAAAAAAGGGCCTGTAATTACTTTGAAATGTGTTCTTAAAAAATAATAAAAAATGGTCGAGAGGCAAAAAGGGGGATTGGTAGTATAATAACCTAGGAGTTTATTTTTGGTGGCCTATTATCAGTCAATTCCAATTATCCAAGTACTATTCTTCATAAAAACTTTGTAGCATCCAGATTTAATTCAGTGGTTGTAAATTAGTATGCTGAAAACATGTGCGTGTGCTTTGACATTATGTTTGATAGCATCTTAATTGTTAAAGTGTTGATCTATTGAGTCTACATGTCTGTTACTTTAACAGCTAGTATAAGGTGTTGAATTCCTATGATGAGTTCTTAAAGGTGCTGCCACACAGATTGGGCTATGAATACCCTATAGAATTTTGGATGTAAAAATACTATATACAGTGTAGCAATACCACGTGACTTTTGGCTACAGTTACAAGAAGAAAATTGTAAACATTGGAAAATAAAATAGCCATGAGTATTTTATTTCTTAATCGATTTCTATGAAATATACGCCACGCTAAGGGGAAAATTATTTGCTTTGCATGAAATATAAGATCTTTTTCAGCAGCTTTACCGTTTTTTCCAGCACCCTTTGAAACCTACACGTTCCACGGTTTCACAGGGTAATGAACTTAATGGCACATCCGCTGAAAAAGATTCTATATTTCATGGAAAGCAAATAATGTTCTCCTTTGCGTGGCATAGATTTCATAGAAATCGATGAAGAAATAAAATATTTATGGCTACATTTGTGTTCCAATGTTTACAAATTTCTACTTGGAACTGTAGTAAAAAACCATGTGGTATTGCTACACTGTTATAACTACAAAAAGTTATTTTAAATGTCAGTGTGGTTGTTTATGGGATATACAGGCAACTCTACCAAAATTGTGCAAATATTTGACAATTTTGTTTTTTATGCCCCCCTATCGATAGATGGGGAGACATATAGTGATTCACCTGTCCGTCCGTCCGTTCGTCTGTCCGTCCTGGTTAACCCAAATTGACCGTTTCTTCTAGCATTAATATGGCTTGCTACAAAGCTTTCATACTTGCATGGATGTTGTGTATGAACACTCTCCACACGCCAGTATCACCTAACTCCATTTTGACCTTCACCTTGACCTAATTTTGGACTTAGACTTATTTATGGACAAGGCTTCCACAGGGGGCATAAGCGTTTATTGAACGCAGTCTTGTTTATTTTTTGCAATACACCAATATGTGAGACAGCACCTTTAATGTGTTTCAGGGTAACTCAATTATAAGTTGATGAAACCTGTAACTAGCTTCCCCAAGTTCTGTACTTGTTAACCATATAACAGCATGACTTAGGTTTGGACTTCTTGCTTTTGAGACCATAGGTAGATGGGTATGGATCTCTTGCAGTTGAGACCATAGGGTAAATGGGTTTGGACATCTTGCTGTTGAGAACATAGGTAGATAGGTTTAGACATCTTGATGTTGAGACCATAGGTAGATGGTTTTGGACATCTTTCTGTTGAGACCATAGGGTAGATGGGTTTGGACATCTTGCTGTTGAGACCATAGGTAGATGGGTTTGGACCTCTTTCTGTTGAGACCATAGGTAGATGGGTTTGGACATCTTGATGTTGAGACCATAGGTAGATGGGTTTGGACATCTTTCTGTTGAGACCATAGGTAGATGGGTTTGGACATCTTGATGTTGAGACCATAGGTAGATGGGTTTGGACATCTTGATGTTGAAACCATAGGTAGATGGGTTGGGACATCTTACTGTTGAGACCATAGGGTAGATGGGTTTGGACATCTTGCTGTTGAAACCATAGGTAGATGGGTTTGGATGTCTTGCTGTTGAGACCATAGGGAGATACGTTGGGACCATAGTTAGATGGGTTTGGACATCTTGCTGTTAAGACCATAGGTAGATGAGTTGGGACCATAGTTAGATGGGTTTGGATGTCTTGCTGATTGGACCATAGGTAGATGGGTTTGGACATCTTGCTGTTGAAACCATAGGTAGATCATTTGGACCATAGGTAGAAGGGTTTTAGACATCTTGCTGTTGAGACCATAGGTAGATGGGAGTGGACATCTTGTTGTTGAGACCATAGGTAGATGGGAGTGGACATTTTGCTGTTGAGACCATAGGTATATGGGTTTGGACATCTTGCTGTTGAGACCATAGGTAGATACAGGTTTTGGACATTGTGCTATTGAGACCATAGGTAGATATGTTGGGACCATAGTTAGATGGGTTTTGATGCCTTGCTGATTGGACCATAGGTATAAGGTTTTGACATCTTTCTATTGAGGCTATAGGTATATTGTTCGGACATCTTGCTGGGTAGAGGGGTTTTGGTATCTTGATTTTGAGACCATTAGAAGATATGTTGGACCATAGGTAGATGGGTTTGGATGACTTGTTGCCTGTTGCTGGGACCAGGGGCGGGATTACAACGAATACTTACACTCAGCACTCAACACTCAAATATTGAAATTCACTCTTTTGAGGTTCATTGTGGCATATTTTTGGAGCAAGACATTGTAATAATGTTAAATTTGTACTAAATATTGTTTTTGGCTAATTTCCTAGTTTAATTTAGTGTATTTGTAAGCTGTAATTGCAATTCATCAGTCTGAGTGCTGAGTGTTGCACTCAGATTCAAAAATTACATTTACACCTCACAAATGGTACGAAATGGCAAAGAAATTTCATCAAATGTTATTTTCAACACTCATTAACTATAATCTTATACATTTTCCTCATCTAAATTTGCCATCTAGGACAAATAATAGCTCATTATATTACATTTTCAATATTTGAGTGTTGAGTGCTGAGTGTAAGTATGATTCGTTGTAATCCCGGTCCCTGATCTTGTAGACTACTGAGTGTAAGTATGATTCGTTGTAATCCCGGTCCCTGATGTTGTAGACTACCACTAATATCGTGACACTGTGCCACACAGCTGTTGGGATCAGACGTTAAATTACCACTAAGTACGACACAGTGCCAAACAGCTGTTGGGATCAGATGTTAAATTACCACTAAGTATCACACAGTGCCACTCAGCTGTTGGGATCAGACGTTAAATTACCACTAAGTACCACACAGTGCCACTCAGCTGTTGCTGTTACAGTATGGTGTGTGTATTCTCTGGTAGTCATAGTACAATTGAGTGTTGGTACTCCAGTCTCTGATTAATTCCTACGTTCCCATGGGGATGTGTGTCTATTGATTTTACTAGAGTTAGTTCAGAAAAGGCAAAGAAGTGCGGGTTGGGTCCTAATCAAAATGTTCATTTTTGAGTTGAAAATGAAAATGGTGTTAACAATATTTGATTGTTAAGTGAGGCTGAAATTTTAATAGGAATTATTTGCCACTTTATTGTAAATCCCTGATGTTAGGATTTAGTGTGTTTAATGTTCTCAAGCTAATAATATTCTTCTGTATTAATTGTATGGTGTAAATTGGGTTAATAATCCCCTGCGGAAGGCAATTTCCGTCTGTCCATCTGACTAATGTGTGCATTACTCCTCTGATATTTCTAAAGGGTTTGTGATGAAACTTTCACAGAAGTACTGCTACAAAATGTCCCATCGCATATTGTCAGGAGTTCAGTGTTTTCGTCCATTTTTGACAGAGTTATAGCCCTTTAGGCAAAATGTCTGAAAATCTGAAATCGTTAACTTTTACATTGATGAAAGTTTTTAGGCATGTGCCTAAACTTCAGGTTTTTGGGGCGGATAAAAACTCAGTTTTGCTTTAAATTCCCTATATAAATTGTTAAATTTTGAGGATTTCAGGTTTTTCAGAATTTCTAACTATCAACTCATGGAAATTTTCAATCATACAGTATGTTTCCCCAAGCATTCCAAGTAGGATATTAATGATCTCATGAAGTTGTTACATTTTCTCCTCTCTGACTTAAATGGTACCCTGGTTGGTAATTGTGTTATCATTGTATCATACACATTTGTTAATTTGTTATCAAGGTCTATAATATTCTCTCATATTGTAACCTTATCTATGGAGCCATATAACTGCCACCAATTAAATTTTAATTTTCATGAAGTTTTTCGTGAAATTAACAAGGGATTTCATGAAAACAGATAAATATTATGAATGCAAGATAAATATCTTAACGTGAAGAATAGCCAGTTACTGCTTTGATCTGCCACAACATTCCTGTTATAATTTTTAAGAAACCAACTAACTTTTCACGAAAGTGTATTATTTTTCACGAAGATCCATACTTATCTGATGCTGTACAACCGTTGTTCTACTAGTCACATTTTCAAATGTCAATATATATGTTATGGAGCCATATAACTGCCACCACTTAACTTTAAGATTTCATGAAAACTTTCGTAAAAATAATGGGATATTTAATGAAAAAAAATGATTATCATGAAGACAGATAAATTATCTTAACACAAACTTCTGGTTGTTAGTGCTCTGAGCTGACACCACATAAAGATGACGCTTTCACGAAACTAAATAAGTTTTTTATGAAAGCATTAAACATATTTCGCATAACGTAAAGGTTAAAATAATCGACTTTTGTGAAAAGTTTCGCGAAACGTAAAGGAGTTTTGGTGAAAATAATCGACTTTTGTGAAAAGTTTGCGAAACGTAAAGGAGTTTTGGTGAAAATAATCGACTTTCGTGAAAAGTTTCGCGAAACGTAAAGGAGTTTTGGTGAAAATAATCGACTTTCGTGAAAAGTTTCGCGAAACGTAAAGGAGTTTTGGTGAAAATAATCGACTTTCGTGAAAAGTTTCGCGAAAAGTAAAAATGTCTTTGTGAAAAATAATACACTTTCGTGAAAAGTTAGTTGGTTTCTTAAAAAACTAACATGAATATTGTGGCAGATCAAAGCAGTAACAGGCAATTTTTCACGTTAAGGTATTTATCTTGCATTCATAATATGTTTCGGTTTTCATGAAATCCCTCGTTAATTTCACGAAATATTTCATGAAAATTTAATATTTATGTGGTGGCAGTTATATGGCTCCATAATATGTATATACGTTGTACAGTAACAACCTCTGTAGACCAACACCAGGTGGAGGTTCACATATGCCTGCCATATTTCAGCTGAAAGCTGACTGGCAAATAGAGGCTATGCTCGGCATTAACACACTTTAGGAGCTGCAAATATTGGTCGTTGTTTAGAGGTTGTTGCTCTACAGAGGTTAAATTTATAGTAAATATTGCTTATGGACATTTTGAAGGTGTTGTTATAGAGAGGTTGTTGCTTGACAGAGGGCCACTCTGAATAGAGTGTACTGTGTATTGCAAGGCATCTTGATGTTCTTCGGCGGTTTATTTGTTAGAGGTTGTCCACTTGGAAATTGCAGGCAGCGGGCTGGGTTCAAGTCCTTCATCAGTTCATTGTTAGGCCTTGGTCAGTCTAATCATTCATTTTCTGTACTTTATCAGTCCATCGGTCCATACATGCATCATCTACCCTTTGTCTGTCCATTGTTGGCCCTTAATTAGCCATCTGTCAGTCAATCATTGGCCCTTTGTTTGTTCATCATTGGTTCTTTGTTAGTCCATCATTGGTTCTTTGTCAGTCAATCATTGGCCCTTTGTCAGTCCATCATTGGTTCTTTGTCAGTCAATCATCGGCCCTTTGTCAGTCAATCATTGGCCCTTTGTTTGTTCATCATTGGTTCTTTGTCAGTCCATGATTGGTTCTTTGTCAGTCAATCATCGGCCCTTTGTCAGTCCATCATCGTCCCTTTGTCAATCCGTTATCGTCCTTTGCTAGTCCATTATTGGTCCATTTTCTGTGCTTCCATAAGTCTGTCATTGGTCTATATGAACTGTGCTGCTTTTAAGATGTAATATGACTTTAACAAACTCAAGTAAAGAACGCTAACATTCAACTTGTGACAATACTTATTCTTATTGATGTGAAATGTTGAATGTCTACCCACTAATATTAATTAAAAATATTGACTGTAAGCTGAAAACAGGAAACTGTGATTTATTGAATGTTATCAGCATGATTATTAAAGCTGCCTGGTAACTATATAATTACCAACCTGTTTTTGAAAAAATCGGTATTAGAAAATCAAACCTAGACAATAGGTGGCATTAAAATGCTAAATTGCTATAGATTAAAATTGCTAAATGTAGGTTTTAATAAGCTGTTGTTATGAGTTTGCAGCTAATGTTTCCATTGAGAAAGAACATTGCTCTCTAGCTGGCAACATTATGAAAACAACTTCTGACAAACTTTGAAAGCCTTCAGATATTTATAAATGCATATCCGGGAGTGGCCATACGATGGACCCAGCGCACTGCGCACCGGAAATAAGTCATCCAAAAAAAAAATGTCTTGAATTGTGATCAAACACCAGCTGTGTCATTGTCAGCAATTTGAGGAATTTCCTTTTCGTATTTTAGTCATAGTCTTGATTTTTAGATTTGTCCATATATAATTGTATGAGTTATGTGTATTGTTTTAACCATGTCTTAATTATGATGCCGAGGGATGTCTACTATCTAGACCGTTTACTATCATGTGTACCATCATCAGCTCTCATTGTACAGCAATTTTGAACGGGTATATACATGAAAAAAAGGGCTATATAAAAATGGTATAATAAATAAATGCATTTTTATACAGCTACATAGCCCAGAGAAATTGACGCAAGGTTCACACAGGCCCTGAAAAGTCCTTGAATTTGGCTTCAACCTTGGAAAAAGATGATGTTAAGTTTTCATTAAAATCTCAGTCTGCGTCTCAGTTAATTTGAAAAACGTCAGACACGTTTTCTAGGTCACTGTTCAAAACTGGCGAACAGAAAAAGATGTGTGTTTAAAATATTGATTTGTTCACAATAGTGCTAAAAATAGGTTTGTCAGCTTATTGCTTATTTAATTATTTATACGTGTGGAATTGTTAGATGAAAGTTGACGACTTGTTGGTTACAGCTGTCTGTCATATTGCATGGCGCGCTTACCTTAGTATTGCTCCGTGGAGACTCAAATGAGTTACGATAGAGTTACGATAGTTTTATCGATTGTTCTACTAATTTGCTGCCAATTTCTAAATTGTTGCTTTGAATGAAAATTAGTGGGTTGGAGTGTGAGTTGTCTTTTTGTCATATTTGTTTAACAAAAATTCTGAGTTAAGAATCTTGATAGCATTAAATGTGCTGATACAAATATGGGGTAGAATGTTTGTCCTTTGTCATATTTGTTGAGCAAAAATTCTGAGTTTAGAATTCCTTGTAGGGCGATATGCTGCCTTCTTAAATGTTGCATTGAATAAAAATATGGGTTAGAATGTTGGCATTGTCTTGTTGAAAGCTAAAGCTGTGATCCTGTGAGTCTTTTTAGTGTGCTGGGTTTGTAACCCGGTGAATCGGGTTCGATTACTCATGGTTGCAACAAGGACTGATTGTCCATTAATTTTGTGCCTAAAATTCAATTGTTTCTTTCTTAGATTTAATTTCAACATACTCTGTACTGACTGACTGTTCACTATTGACGTCATTGATTTCATAAAAACAAAGGTTCCTGAATGTTGAGTCATGAAATTAACTTTAATTTCCGTCTACCTTCGGAAATTTAGTTGATCTATTTATTAAAGATGAAACATTGAGTTAATTTGTGTGCAAAAACTCAATTTAACATATTAATTACTGTATTCCCCCCCCCCCCAAATTACATGGACTCTTCTTAACTATGTATCATTTGTCAACGAGTACATAGAAATGTGGTGGCATAACTTTAGAATGTTTTGTAAGGAGTTATGATACTTTTTAACATAAACATTTTGGTCGTAATTAAATGCAATACCTTAGTGATATGTTATACTATTTAATTGTTATTCAGGGGACTTAATGCCATCTCACTATTTTGTCAGTTAGTTTTACTGAAAGTCTGTGAGCACTAAGTAAAATACTCTAGAGATTTAAGATATAATATTGTCTTGTGTATATATATTATAGACTAGATTACTGACATGTCTCGGGAGTGGTCCTTTCCTTTCCTGATCCAGACATAAGGTATATTGTCTACCGAAAGTACTATAAACATTCACATTTTCCAAATGTTTTAAAATATTGTTGAGGTCCCAAACACACTCACCTTTTCAAATGTTTTAAAATATTGTTTAAGTCCCAAAAACGCTCACATTTTCAAATGTTTAATATCGTTTAAGTCCCCAAAACACTCACATTTTCGAATGTTTTAAAATATTGTTTTATGTCCCTGTTTGGTCAACAGTATTTCAGTGATTTAGAGACTTAAAACCCAGTCATACTTTCCTGACCCTGGGCAAACCAGGCCCCAATTCCATGAAAAAACTTAAGTCATTGCTCAGCTGAGATTGTTATTTTGAATTTATTATATGACTGTAATTAAAGTCTTGTGATGTACATTGCTAACAGAAACTGTGTATGAATTGCTTAATAATGATTTAGTAGGTGATTTTGCATGAAATGCTCATGGAAATCCAACAGTAATGAACGATAAAGAACTTTCTACTTGAGCTTGTTATAACAGACTTTTTTACTTTAGATGTTTATAACTTTAAAGAACTATTTTCTGTAAAAACTGGACTTGTTATGTATTGCTCTATTAAATTGGCATCTAACTGTGATAAAACAATATATACAAGTATACACGAAAGTCATTTCACCAACAAAATATGTTTTTAAAAATTAATAGCAGTCTCAGCTGAGCAATAACTTAAGTTTTTTCATGGAATTGGGGCCTGGCAAAAAAAGAAAAGTCTACATATAACATATTGTAATATACAGCGTTAATTTTGCAACTACTGGAACTTATTTACTACGCATTATTTATAACGCAAGTAAAAAGTTCCCTCCCCAATAATTTTTGACCCTTCAAAAAAAATTTCATTCATAAAAAAATTGAAAATGAATTTAAGGATGTGCGAATATTCATCATTCAAAAAAATTAATGTCAATCAAAACAGTAAAACTGTTGTTAAGTACAAAGGGGAAACAAAGGTTATTGACAATTAGGGGTGGGCCGATGCATCGAAATATCGATGCATTGCGATCCCGAGAGTCCCAATTGTATGGATCGTTAGTAAAAGTCTCGATCCAATAACTATCGCCGATAGTTAGCTCAACTATCGATAGTTACGATAGTTTCCTTTTTATAAATAAAGTTTATTATTTATTCAAAACAACATTTGTTCTCGTTAAAAAACTGATTTTAAATAACCCCTAGCTTTAAAGGACCAACATCGCAATCATTCAATAGTTAAATTTTATTAATCTATTTCTGTCCGATTCATTTTAAATCATTTCCACAAATAGTACATTAGTATGTTGTACAAAATGTGATATCTTACACAGTGCACATTTGCATTTACAAGTTAAATTTCTGTTTTTCAAATCTTGGCAATAACAATTGCAATAGTATCGCAATAGTTTCTAGCAATACAATAGTATCGCAATAGTACTTTCAGCAATAGCAATAGTATTGCAATAGTCAAATATGGACTCAATAGTCACCCCTATTGACAATGTTAAAATATATTCTAAAAAATATTTTACCTACCAACCTACTTACCCACCCTTACTTGCATATGGCCAGAGTCGGGAAGGGGAAACAAACAATGTTTTATTTTTGGCCTCATAGTCTTACGAGACTGACTCACATTTTCAAAAACTGAGTCAAAACTTGACTCGGTACTCGGTATATGTAATTATATACCTCGATATATGGTATGACTTTTAAAGTCTTAAAGGATTAAATATTTCTACTTGCAGTATGGATGGTGCTGACTTGTGTTTCGAAATTGTAAAACGAGCATCGGCGGGATTTGTGTACAGTGAAGCCGTGGCAAGGTAAGAATACACCGGGGTCCAACAATTCAGGATTTGCTGGGGTCCAACAATTCAGGATTTGCTGGGGTCCAACAATTCAGGATTTGCTGGGGTCCAACAATTCAGGATTTGCTGGGGTCCAACAATTCAGGATTTGCTGCACAAGAAAGAATTAAACGTTTCTGCAGAAAATGAAAAAATATTTGTGGAAAAAATTCTAAGAATAGCTTAACTTATATATATGGTCATTTGAAATTTCCTGAGCTGACTTTTAACAATAGAACAATGTTTTCAACTGAGTTTTTGTGTAGGGGTGTGTGCTAATGACACTCGAAACAGTCATGCAACTGGTTTTTCAGGATTGGGCATTATGCCTCAGTAGAACCCTTACATACAATTGTACAGTCAATCTTCATTAACCCTTTACTACATATACCTCTACACTATGCAGATAAGAGATGAGCTAGAATATGTGCAAAGCTCATTTGCAGCTTTTTGTGACAAAAATCAAGAATGATCTCCCTTGATAAGAAGTGTCTTTCTCCATAGTTCAATTATTTTCATGATTTGAAAACGGCTGATATGCAGAAACGTTTTAAACATTTGTATATCAAAAGTCAAAAGGTTCCTAAATTTATGTAAAATGCCGTAAGAATCAGAAATTACTTCAATAATTATCAAATACGAGAGTATGTGTAGATGAATTCAATAGACACATTTTATGAATATGAGGCCAGTCGTTCAAAACAATATTTTATGTATACCCTGATTGTGACCTTCCTATTTTTCAGCCATTATTTAAGACAGATTCTTGAAGCGTTGCGTTATTGTCACGCGAATGGAATAATCCACAGGGATTTGAAACCACATTGTGTTCTACTTGCTTCAACTGAGAATTCAGCTCCTGTGAAGATTGGAGGCTTTGGTGTGGCGGCTCAGTTACCAGAGGGTGGAAAAATATCTGGAGGTGAGGCTAGTTTACATGCACCCCCAACTGGCCCTTGTATATTTAAAGGGCCGTTTTTAGTTCAAGCTGGGGCCATAACAGTACCTTAAAACAGTATAACCTCCGTAGAGCGACATCCGGCGGAGGCAGAAAAAACTGTCGCTCTGCGGAGGTGTCGCTCTGTAGAGGTCGACTTTTTCAGAATGTCGTTCATAGACTATATCGAGTGTACATAATCCCGATAATCTTAATTGATGTCGTTTGTTTGTGATTAAATGCATAAAATTAGATCTACTCGTAGCCGCACGTTTTGCGACATAATTCTGACGATTATTTAATTAATAAGAATGATGATTAGATACAAAAATGCGTACATTTCACGGGTCTAGCAACTCTCAACATTATAAACCGAATCCATATTATTTTACGCACATGCCGTATTCAATTGAATTGTTTACCTTCAAAGTGTTAAAATCTCTATTACGTCATATCGCTCACTACACAATTTGCACACGTGATCGGTAATTTGTTTACCTCGACTCGCGTGTAACTTGGTCAGTGCATATGCTGAAATTGACAGTTTTAGACGACGTGATTAACCATTAACACGACGTGTACGTGAATTTCCTTTCTTATACTGATTTATAAGCGCGTATTGATATTTCATTTACAATCTGTTCGGTGTTACTGTGTCATATAGTCTAACTGATCACAAAGACAGTCGCTAATTTACTTGCGCCCGTGGCTACCTGATGAGCGATAATTATTATAATCCACGAAGGTGCGAAAAATAGAAAACAACATCGTATGGAGTATGTAAACACGTGTGAATATTCCATTGTACAAGCACACCTGTCGCTTCTCAGAGGTAAACTATACAAAAGGTATACAATTTTAACGGCCGTTTGCCGCTCTGCGGAGGTGTCGTTCTACGGAGGTTAAAATAAGAGTGAAAACGAACGGGGGGAAATAAAAGTGCCGCTCCTCGGAGGTTGTCGCTTCTCAGAGGTGCCGTTTCGGGAGGTTATACTGTAATTTAAAATCATTCAGTTTTCCTCAAAACCGAAGCTTACATGAACAAAACCAGTTCACCTCACTAACGAAGTATGCAAATTTCGTTTTTGATCTGTAGCTCAAAGTCACGGGGTATTGCTACACTGAAAATACCAATACCTTTATCAGCACCTTTAAAGACCAATTAAACAGAATTAGCTTCAGTCTATAGGATGTTGATGAGTACCTTAAACGGATTTAGACATCAAACCAAATCAAGAGAATTTGACTGACATCTGGCTAATTCAAATAAAAAGCTCTCTCGATTGGAAGCCAGAAATAGTGCTTCAATTAGAAGACCCACTTCGGTAATTAATAGAAATGAGCGACCTTGACATTCGCGCAACCTGGGCATTCGCTTTCAAAACTTCAATTTGTTGATTGGTTTAATTAAATCAGTTCTTTAAATCAATTCTGTATGCATGTTGCCCTTACCAGTGACATAGTGGTTGTCCTAACGTAATTCGTTATTGTCGGACATTTTCAGCAGTCTTGTACATATTTCCCAAGAAAGGAAGAATAACCCATGTTTTCTTTGTGATTATTGTAGCTTTTTACATAATGCTTCTAAACATTGTAAAACATTGGTAATCTTGATTTTCCTGTTTAGATGATACTCTTAAAGTAATTTTAACAAAATTCTGAGTTTTCCCTTAAGATGGTGTTTATATACCACCCCAGTCTTGGCAGGTCGTTACCTTAAATTCTATGAAAGGTTGACAGCAATGTCTTTTTTCCCTCCACATGTGGAGAACTTGCATGTTCCTTGTGGAAGGGTAAGTTAGTACTGGTTACAGTGTATAAACCAGTCAGCTTCCGGTTATTGCAATAATGAGTACAGTGATGGCAAATCACTGGATGTTTCAATCACAATAATGAGTACAGTGATGGCAAATCACTGGATGTTTCAATCACAATAATGAGTACAGTGATGACAAATCACTGGATGTTTCAATCACAATAATGAGTACAGCGATGGCAAATCACTGGATGTTTCAATCACAATAATGAGTACAGTGATGGCAAATCGCTGGATGTTTCAATCACAGTAATGAGTACAGTGATGGCAAATCACTGGATGTTTCAATCACAATAATGAGTACAGTGATTTTGTTTGTACGCGGTGGGTTAGGATGCAGTCAAGGTAAACTGTTTAGGTGAATGGCCAATTGTATAAAACTTAAAAGTTGTTGAGAAAAAGCTTTAAACCTGGTTAAACAAACTAACAATCCAGTTTAAGTTTGAATCCACAGTGAATGTGCTATTAGGCCTAAGGGTTGGAAAACAATCGGGCCTAAAATAAAATATTATTTGTTTCCTCGTTCCCTATAGGTGTATTTCTAGGTTATGCATGTTTATGTACTGTAACCATAGAGTTTATACAGTTAATTCCCCCGTTTAGCTACCCAAGTTGGAAATTTACCTATACCTACCCAATTAAAAAGGGCCCTACCCAAAATATTTTATTGCCCAAATTGAAATTATTTTTTTATGCCCCCGTATCGATAGATCGGGAGGCATATAGTGATCCACCTGTCCGTCCGTCCGTTCGTCCATTCGTCCGTCCGTTCGTCCGTCCGTCCTGGTTAACCCAAATTGACCGTTTCTTCTAGCATCATTATGGCTTGCTACAAAGCTTCCATACTTGCATGGATGTTGTATATGAACACTCTCTACACGCCTGTATCACCTGACCCCATTTTGACCTTCACCTTGACCTAATTTTGGACTTAGACTTATTTATGGACAAGGCTTCCACAGGGGGCATAAGCGTTTATTGAACGCAGTCTTGTTTTTTATTAAAAATTGGAAGTGAAATGTTTTTTTTGTTCTTACCATTAAATTTAAGACTGTTGGTTTTCACCTTATAGTTAATTCTAAATTTCATTATCTGTATGTCTTAACAAATAACTATCATACTGAAACAATTTTTACCTACCTACCTACCCAATCTAAATCAGCTAGGGTCGGGAAGGGGAAACCAAGAATATTTTAAGTTTGGCCTCATAGTTAATATTAATACTTGGTGACACATGCTAGGCCTATGGGGCTTCTTTTAGACACATGCCTATGGGCTCATAATAATAGTTTTAGACACATGCTGGTCCGATGGGAAATTGTTTTATCTGTGATAGAGATGTTTCAAATAACAATCTATGGTTATTCTTTAAATTTAAACCCAAAGTATTCTTTTTCCTTTTTAGATAGAACTTGTTTCGTGACTTATCCCATTATTTATGTATGTTTTTCAATCCCTTAATTCACGCGGGAATATTAAAACCGAGAATCTTAAATTTAACCGTTTACTTTGTCTTGTTTCTATAGTGATGGTAAATAATTAATGTTTTACATACAAATGTATTAAAAAACAACGTACTGTAGTCTACTAGTATATTTGATGAATATATGGTGCAACCTCTCCAGAATGGCCCTCGATAGAGCAACGACCTCTCCATAGAGGCCCTCCATAGATGATAGAGCAACAACCTCTCCAGGGTGGCCCTCCATAGATGATAGAGCAACAACCTCTCCAGAGTGGCCCTCCATAGATGATAGAGCAACAACCTCTCAAGAGCGACCCCCATAGAGCAACAACCTCTCCAGGGTGGCCCTCCATAGATGATAGAGCAACAACCTCTCCAGGGTGGCCCTCCATAGATGATAGAGCAACAACTTCTCCAGAGTGGCCCTCCATAGATGATAGAGCAACAACCTCTCAAGAGCGACCCTCCATAGAGCAACAACTTCTCCATAGAGGCCCTCCATAGATGATAGAGCAACAACCTCTCAAGAGCGACCCTCAATAGAGCAACAACCTCTCCAGAGCGACCCTCAATAGAGCAACAACCTCTCAAGAGCGACCCTCCATAGATGATAGAGCAACAACCTCTCCAGAGTGGCCCTCCATAGATGATAGAGCAACAACCTCTCAAGAGCGACCCTCCATAGAGCAACAACTTCTCCATAGAGGCCCTCCATAAATGATAGAGCAACAACCTCTCAAGAGTGACCCTCCATAGAGCAACAACTTCTCCATAGAGGCCCTCCATAGATGATAGAGCAACAACCTCTCAAGAGCGACCCTCAATAGAGCAACAACCTCTCCATAGAGGCCCTCCATAGATGATAGAGCAACAACCTCTCAAGAGCGACCCTCCATAGAGCAACAACCTCTCCATAGAGGCCCTCCATAGATGATAGAGCAACAACCTCTCAAGAGCGACCCTCCATAGAGCAACAACCTCTCCAGAGTGGCCCTCCATAGATGATAGAGCAAAACCTCTCCAGAACGACCCTCCAAAGAGCAACAACCTCTCCAGAGTGGCCATCCATAGATGATAGAGCAACAACCTCTCCAGAATGGCTCTCCATAGAGCAACAACCTCTCCAGAGTTGCCCTCCATATATTTTAGTATAAAAAAATCACTAGCAATAATTCTTGTTCTGAGTTTTCACGTTGACGTAACAGCTTTAAGAAAATAAATATTTTAAACTATCTGGTGATTTGACTTGGAAATGTCAATACTAACTTAATTCTAGTGGTTTAAAAGTACAATTTTGTGCTATGAGTTTTGTCTGCATCATTATAATTATATTTTAGTTTTGAGCTACAGGACTTTAATACTAATTTAAAGAAACCAGTCCCATCGGTATAAAATGGGATTAAAATTTAGAAATCTTTGAGCTTAGATTTTGAAATCTTAGTGCTTTGATGTTGAAATCCTAGAGCTTAGATGATGCAATTTTGGAGCTTAGATGATGAAATCTTCAAAGCTTAGATGTTGAAATCTTCAAAGCTTAGATGTTGAAATCTTAGAGGGTAGATGATGAAATCTAAGAACTTAGATGTTGAAATTTAAGAGCTTAGATGTTGAAATCTAAGAGCTTAGATGTTGAAATCTTAGAGCTTAGATGTTGAAATCTAAGAGCTTAGATGTTGAAATCTTAGAGCTTAGATGTTGATAGTTGTTGATTCCCGTTTTCAGATATCTTCTGTTCGGGTCCACATTTAAACTCTTTTAACCTCTTTCTGACGTTTCCCGAAATTTGGCGTCCTTCTGGTTCTCAGTCGGATGATTTTTGCCAGAGTTACGGCCCTTTGTGGGAAACATTATTGTGTCCAAACCTCTATCTACTAGTGCTTTCTTGAGAGTGTTATATTGGTATCTGTATGGGAAGGCTCACTGTATGTATGGGAAGGCTTGCTGTATGTATGGGAAGGATGTCTGTCTGAATGGGAAGGCTCACTGTCTGTATGGAAAGGCTCGCTGTCTGTATGGGAAAGCTCACTGTCTATAAGGGAAGGCTCACTGTCTATATGGGAAGGCTCCTGTCTGTATGGAAAGGCTTGCTGTATGTATGGGAAGGCTGGCCATCTGTACGGGAAGGCTTGCTATCTGTTTGGGAAGGCTTGCTGTCTGTATGGAAAGGCTTGCTGTATGAATGGGGAGGCTGGCCATCTGTATAGGAAGGCTTGCTATCTGTTTGGGAAGGCTTGCTGTTTGTATGGGAAGGCTTACTACTATCTGTTTGGGAAGGCTTGCTGTCTGTATGGGAAGGCTCACTGTCTATATGGGAAGGCTCACTGTCTATATTGGAAGGCTCACTGGCTGTATGGAAGGCTTGTATGGGAAGGCTTGCTGTCTATATGGGAAGGCTCACTGTCTATATGGGAAGGCTGACTGTCTATATTGGAAGGCTCACTGGCTGTATGGAAGGCTTGTATGGGAAGGCTTGCTGTCTATATGGGAAGGCTCACTGTCTATATGGGAAGGCTCACTGGCTGTATGGAAGGCTTGTATGGGAAGGCTTGCTGTCTATATGGGAAGGCTCACTGTCTATATGGGAAGGCTCACTGGCTGTTTGGAAGGCTTGTATGGGAAGACTTGATGTCTTGCAAGGTTGCCTTTTATTCTAGTAATAGCTCAGTATGTCCTAGGTGTGTTGTGTCATTATATCCTAATGTGAAATGATTAAATAGCTGAGAGAAAAATATCGTGTAAATGTTAATGGGTCTGGTGTGACAATAGATAGATGTACCTAATGGCTTCGCTATGTTCCATTCTTGAGACCATCATACTCTCGAGACCATGGTAAACCCGTCAATGAGGTGTACACACCATTAGCCAGTTTGTCAAGTGTTAATAGATGTCACCTAAGCTGTTGTATAGGTTTTTGATCGAATCACGCGAACACTATGTCCATTCTATGTGATATAATTGTAGTTGTTGTAACGTCTGCTTTTATTACTGTGTGTTTTGTCTCAATAGGGACTAGAAGCCATTAAAGGTTTATCACAGTACGAAAGGAGAGTTAATAGATGTGATACAACTTGTACTTGGTTTAGAACACTGCAAGCTTGCTTAAGTCTGATCTTATGATGATCAGTTAACGTTTTGTCTTACAATTCCGGAATAATCTAGAAATCCGGATTTGCTGCACTAGAAAGAGTGATGTCTTCTGTAGAAATAAAAGTTATTTGGTGAAAAAAATCAAAGTATTAACCTAGTGATGATTATTTGAAGATCCATAAGCTGATTTAACTAAAGAACAATGTTTGAACAGAGTTTAGGTGTAGGAATGCAGGGCTTTTTTCACTTTATACAAGGGGCCTATATTAGGCCCCTTCACAATTTCCAATTTCACAATTTCACAAACCCAAAAGGCCCCTTTACAATTAGAATTTGCGATGTTTTTTGTAAATTCAACTTCACCACAAAGCACCAAACAAACAAATCACAGATAAAAGTCATATATTCCTGTAGAGGACTTGAAATGAAGTATTATATCAAAGATACATGCATGTTTGGGAAAAGTTGACAAAAAATTAACTAACATCTGAAAATTTGATGATTTATCGCATTAAGTTTTTCACAATTTGAAAAGTTTCCGCGTCTACTTTTTCACAACTTTTAGTATTATTGCGCTAAACAAAAGGGCTTAGGCCTCTTCACAATTCAGCCAAAAAAAGCCCTGGAATGTGTGTTAATGGCACCTGGAATATTATACTTGCACACTGAATCTTATGATGATCTGTTAACATTTTGTGTTTACAGATTTTCCAGTTTTGGAAATTTTTGGCATGTTACTCGTCAATCAGTCGTGACATGCGTTATGAATTACTCTTGTCAGACCACATCTATACAAAATATTCAGCTGTTTCTTATTGGTGTTGTTGAGTTTTAAATTTCTCGTTGATGTAATTTCAACATTCAAGCATAATGCAGGCCTAATTACCCTCATTTCTATAGTGCGCCAACGATAATGTGATATTTACAAACATGAATCGGTTTGGTCAACTGTTGCAAAATAATAGGTTTTACAAATCACTTAAATAAACAGATAAGGTCAGCATTGTACTCAAAACATCACTGATAAATCATGCATATCTGATTAATCCACATTGTGGAATAAACCAAATGTTCCCATCATGCTCGTTATCCTATGCGAACTATAGTGCTAGTATAATACTGCTTGAAAAATAGCTCATTATACCCCCGCACAACAAGTTGTAAGGGGGGTATACTGGATTCTGCTTGTCAGTCAGTCAGTCAGTCAGTCAGTCAGTCAGTCAGTCAGTCAGTCAGTCAGTCAGTCCGTCCGTCCGTCCGTCCGTCCGTCCGTCCGTCCGTAGAAGCATTCTTGTGGACACAACTCCTCCTAACTTTCAAAGATGAACAACCTCACCATATAGATGTGCATGAAGAAAGGAATTTGTGCTGCGATGAATTTCGGCAGAATTATGGCCCTTTGCCGGCGGGGGTATATTAGTCTGCCGAATGGCGACAGCTCTAGTTGCATAACTCATTTGTTTAGGTTCAGGGCTCTCATTACACTTTTGGGACTTGGGCCAGGGGCCCTCAGGTAGGGGAATTCCGCGTCGTTTTGAAGTAAAAGGGGAAATTTTGTATTTTATAAATATCAATACTATTATAAAAGTAATACATATTAACTGAACAAAAAGCCAATTTCAACAATAACAACAGATACAGCATTGGTTGAACAGCATTTACAAAGGCTCTTCATTAAATTTTTTTTTTGGAGGGGATTTTTTTTCAGAAAATAGGGGAAAATGTACATTCATTTAGGAGGGGAATGGGGCCGATATTCGATCCCAAAAATGGTGAAATGAGGGCCCTGAGGTCAATCATCTGTATACATAACATAGTGTGTGCATGAACTTCGCAATTTAAATTCTTAATTTAACAAATAATGAATATGAGTATGTGGCTAAGAGATCAGGTATCGATTCATCGGATTGTCTCTGTCCTTTTTTCACTAAAAATGTTCAAAACAATACAAAAAATTAAAAGGTTTTGATATTATGTATTATATATATGACTGACCTGAACAAGCAATACTCTTGTGATAACCTGCTCATGATGATGTTTATTCGTATATTTCCAGGTCGAATAGGGACTCCACAATTTATGGCACCTGAAGTTGTAAAGCGGGAGCCATATGGCAAACCGGTCGATGTATGGGGATCTGGTATCCTGTTGTTTATATTGTTATGTGGTTATCCCCCTTTCTTGGGAACCAAAGAACGATTAATAGATTTTATTGTACAAGGAAAATACCAGGTAAGTTTATGTATGGAATCTGACTACCACAATGAATAAACAAGTCAACTTCCGATTATCGCAATAAGTCATACACATTGAATTGTATAGTCTCCCAATAAGTCATATAGTGACTTGAAATCACTTATGCTTTTGCTCGCAATGAGTCATACATGTTGAATTGTATGTATACATAGTCTCCCAATAAGTCATACAGGCTTTAGTTTCATATGCTATAACTATATACACAGTGTGTTGATCTGTCAATAAAATTTTCAGAGAATATTTATCTGAATTTTAAGATGTGTACCAAGTTTTGTTTTGCCTTTGCTGCCAACAATATTAACATTGAATGCTATAGCACAAAAAATTTGACGCGACCCTGACCTTTATTTTTTTGTGTTGAATATATAAATTTCCATGACCAAATCGTGCAATATCAGTACTTTAGATTTGTGTTGGTATTACACCTTGAGCATCTTCGTTATACTTCCCGCTAATGAAAACATACAACCGAGATTACAAATACAGACAATATATCAGCTGTTAAATTATACTAATCGGAGCTCTCGAGTCGTGTCAAATTCTCCTATACTTTATCTGACATATTTAGATGCGCGAGAAACAATGGATGACAATATCACCAGAGGCCAGAGATCTCGTATCACGCATGTTGGAAGTAGACGCGGAACAAAGAATAACTGTAGAAGAGGCGCTGGCTCACCCCTGGATCAAGGTTTGTTGATTTTACGGTGGATATATCAGCAGGCCTTTTTTCACTATATAAGAGGGGCTTGTATGAGGCCCCTTCACAATTTCCTACAGACCCCTTCACAATTTCCTACAGGCCCCTTCACAATTAGAATTGGCATCTTGGTTTTGTAGAATTGACTCATACAGGCAGGTGGGAGTCTCTTAACAATTTAAATATGTTTCTCAGCAGTTTAGAGTAATGCAAGGGGAAGCACTCTGGCTTCATGTAAACACAATAATTCTAGAGTTGTCTTCCTTGATAAGTACTAGTGGATACAAGGGGAAGTACTCTGGTTTCATGTAAACACAGTGATTCTAGAGTTGTCTTCCTTGACAAGTACTAGTAGATGCAAGGGGAAGCACTCTGGCTTCATGTATACACAGTGATTCTAGAGTTGTCTTCCTTGACAAGTACTAGTAGATACAAGGGGAAGCACTCTGGCTTCATGTATACACAAGGATTCTAGAGTTGTCTTCCTTGACAAGTACTAGTAGATACAAGGGGAAGCACTCTGGCTTCATGTATACACAAGGATTCTAGAGTTGTCTACCTTGACAAGTTCTAGTAGATACAAGGGGAAGCACTCTGGCTTCATGTATACACAAGGATTCTAGAGTTGTCTTCCTTGACAAGTTCTAGTAGATACAAGGGGAAGCACTCTGGCTTCATGTATACACAAGGATTCTAGAGTTGTCTTCCTTGACAAGTACTCTAGTAAATGCAAGGGGAAGCACTCTGGCTTCATGTATACACAAGGATTCTAGAGTTGTCTTCCTTGACAAGTACTCTAGTAGATGCAAGGGGAAGCACTCTGGCTTCATGTATACACAAGGATACTAGAGTTGTCTTCCTTGACAAGTACTCTAGTAAATGCAAGGGGAAGCACTCTGGCTTCATGTATACACAAGGATACTAGAGTTGTCTTCCTTGACAAGTACTTGTAGATGCATAATCAATTTTTCATGTGATTTCAGAGCTCTGCACTTATATCAGTGTACATTATATGTAATGCCTGTCAATAGACATCTTGTCACATCGGTATATTTATGCACTTGTCGGGTTTTAGAACTTCCGACATGATTCATTCTAGTTCGCTTGTTCCTGGATTTGCATGTAGGAGTTCTTTATCAGGAGTCTAGTGCCTGGATGAGTGTGTATGAATTCATTGTCACTTGGAGGGTTTCACAGTAGGTATTTTAGCTAGGTGATACAATTTTTTGCCGGAGAAATCAAGCTTATAAACAATGTTTTTAGGGGTTAAACTTAACCCCCCTGGACTCAAAATGTTGGGTTTAATTTACATATTAAGATTCTACATGAATGGGAACAGTCTGGTGAAGTTGAGCTAAAGTGTTTTCAATTTTGATGGAACAATTTTTTCCCGTCAAGTTTTGTAACAGTGTTCATCTTTTTATTGCAGGATCGATCGAAAGTTTCCAAAGGTCATTTAACCGATACAGTAGAAGAATTAAAAAAGTTTAATGCTAGAAGAAAACTCAAAGTAAGTTATTCAACATTCATACAGTATGTTTTTTGCTTAGCGTTGTTTGTTAAACACACTTTTGGGTGACCTCCCTTTTACTATTTTCCTTATTTAAATTTTCTCAATATGAATATAGCTCCGAGAATTTGACATGATCCTGACCTTTATGCATGAATATATAACAAGGTTCTTGCGTTGAATATATAAATTCCTGCGAGCAAAACGTGCAATATCGGGCCTTTAGATTTGTGTTGGTTTTACACCTCGAACGTCTTCGTAATACTTCCCGCTTATGCAAACATTCTGTAAGATTTATATACAGTGCCCACCAAAAATAAGTATACAGATGTTATTTCCCCATTTACTTGTCTGTAATAACACTATTTGTAAAACAGTGAAACAACACTTTTTTTGAAGAAAAAGGAATATTTGTGTGTATTATATGTAAAGACCATACATTAATTGGTACCCTAGGTGCAAAATATAAAGTTTCTTTGTCCCGATTGAATGGTAACTTAGTCACAAAAAAATGGAAAATTCAGCATTTTAGATCACATGGGTATTTAAATTCAGAACATATTCATCTTTATTTCTATCTCTGTTTTTACTCATTTAGTAACTGTATTTTCAGAAACATGTACAATTGTGACTGTCTGATAACAGGATATTGAATAATTAAACCTAGTTAAATTTAGCAACAATTATTTACTGTATACTTTTTTTGGTGGGCACTGTATATAGACATATAATTATAGCTGTTAAATTATGCTTATAGGTCTATACTTACTTTTGAACTTTGGAATTATCTCTTTATTTCAAATATCTCCCTCTGACTAATCTTTTATTTTCAATTATCTCCCTTTATCTACTCTTTTCATTTTAATTATCTTTCTTTAAAATACTCTAATCATTTTTTAATTATCTCCCTTGACATCTCTCTTCATTTACAATTATCTCCCTTTGACCACTCTTCATTTCAGTTATCTCCCTTTGACAACTTTAAATTATCTCCCTTTGACTATTCTCTTGATTTCCAATTACCGGCACCTTTGACTTCTCAGTAACCTCCCTTAGACCCACTCTCTTATTTTCAATTATCTCCCTTTGACTACTCTCTTTATTTCCAATTACCTCCCCTTTTACTACTCAATTACCTCCCTTTTCACTACAAAATTATCTCCCTTTGACTACTCAATTATTTCCCTTTGACTATTCAATTATTTCCCTTTGACTACTTTCTTTATTTTCAATTACCTTCCAATACACTACTCATTTACCTCCCTTTTTAGTACTCAATTACCCCCATTTGACCACTTTCATCATTTTCAATTATGTCCCTTTGACTATTCTCTTTACCATGTTTTGTATATATTTGTAGGGTGCTATTATGGCTGCCGTGTCTAGTTCTCGATGGACAAGTTTTTATAATGATCCGCCTCCTCCTGAGATCAATGAAGAGGACATAACGAGCACGGGTTGGTACTTTATATCATCCAAAGTCATGTGACACAGAATTCTGTGTCATGTGACACAAAAATTCTATGTCATGCGACAAGTGTCATGTGACACAAAATTCTATGTCATGTGACACAAAATTCTATGTCATGTGACAAGTGTCATGTGACACAAAATTTTGTGTCATGTGACTAGTATTAGAGGTCAGTTATCACTTTGTTCTTATGTCAGGTTCCCATGGTCAGGGAAAAGTCGAGGAAAAATACCAACAAAATTTAAGGTCAGGGAATTCTTTGTTATAGCTGTTGGTTATGTTATTCTGCGACATGGGCTACGGTCTTGCCATCCACATGTGGAGAAATTATCAGTTGCTTGCGTAGCAGCAAGATAGTACTGGTTGATAATTAATTATGGGAAACCGATAAGTTCAGCTGACTTCCATTTATGACAGATAAATTGTTAAAAAATCCTGCTAAACACAAATAAAACTAAAAAAAGTCCATGAGTTTGATTCCTGGCTTGAGCAAAAGCCAGTTGATATTACATGAAAGTGACCACTGACATTCAGCCCCTAGTGAACCCTTGCATATAGTATATATAATAATTGATCAGTATTTATCACTCAGCTGGTAGGGACTGTGGTCGAGCGGTAATGCTTTTGTTGAGTTATTCATGTGTAATAATTGTACGCATCGTGGCAAATGCGTGCTGTACTAACCCATAGAAGTGCTAAAATTCCCCATTTTATTTGCGTATAATGTAGTTAATACTTGTGTCTCATGGAATGTCCAATGTTACCCAACCTATAATAGTGTTAAACTAATATCTCTGGTTTATACAAATTATAAGTAGTATTTCTTCTTAAATAAAATGTGGCAGGTCATACATTTCAGTGAAAATTTTAAAACAACATGTTGATTTTCCTCCACATGTGGAGAAGTTCCTGGTTCCTTGTGGAAGGGTAAATTAGTATTTGTTTGGATACAGTCTATGAAAACTGGTAAGGGGAATCGTACGCGCTGTAGAACAAAAAAATATTGAGAAACAGTGTTACACTCAAATTGATAATCTTGTTCTATTGTTTCGAATGAACTCCTATAAGACTTAAGCTCTTTGGAAGGGTCAAACATCCAGGCTTTCTACTGGGCCCTACTTTTCCTACTTTTCCTTACTATTTTGATCTGAGCCATACTTTGCCCTACTTTTTTCCAAAATAGCCTTTAACTATCCCTACTTTTTCATCTCATAATAAAAATAAAATTTAGTGCAAAAGGATACTTACTTCTTCTATTAGTTGTACTTTCAGTGGAACAATCAATCATTCATTTTTTGAGCTCGCTACACTCGCAAAAAAAGTAAATCAATTTTATAATTATTGTGCGGCTAACTTTTTTCTGTCATCCACTCATGGAATTCAAGTATTTTTTGCCCCTCTTATCACCAAATCCTGTATCTGCCTGGGGTGAAATTGAACTGAAAACGCCAAAATTCCTTTATCCCTACTTTTTAATGTCTGAAATTCCTACTTTGCCCTACTTCTTAGGTAATATATGTCCTACTTTTGCCCTACTATTTTTTGAAAGGCAGTAGAAAGCCTGAACATCGGTTTAGGAGCACAGTCTGTTATTCTGTGTGTCATTAAAGCAGAGACAACTCCCGAGTCAATATACGGTGTATTCCTAACATTCTAGATTGAGTTACTTCCCTTGTATCATCCACTGGAAGAATTCAGCATTTCTTACAGTCACCATTGACGTTTCAATTGTTCTATGTTTTACAAAAAAATTTCTGAATATCAATTAGGAACGGGACGATTATTCTTAATCAGATTTCAAAGTGAAACCGGTTTCAATTTTGCATATTAGCTGGGTGTGATACATTGATCCATATATGAACATATTTAACATACAAATCTTATTTTGGTATTGTATCTCCAAGGATAACATAACAGGGTGGCCACAATCATGGAAAATAACCTTTTCGGGAGGGAAAAAACCGGGAATTATCAGGGAATCTCATTCTTAATTTTCTGTGGCCACCCTGCATAAACACACATGAATTCTGCTGCTGAAAATACCTTGATATGGTATTCATGAAAGAAAACATCATTTTCAATATGGCAGCAGATTAACCAGTTTGTTTCAATTTCAAACCAAGGATTAACCAGTTTCAAAATATTGAAATCGTCCCGGTCCTAATAAAAATGATAATAAATGTCTTTGGTATCCCGAGGCCTTAGATAATAAAAATAAGACAATATTTACACTTTGTAAGATAATAAAAATAAGACAATATTTACACTTTGTAAGATAATAAAATGTCAACAAGAAAACATTACAACATATTCTTTGTGAATTGTGACTCGGAAATTGACTGAAAAATCTGATGAAAATAAACAAAGAAACACAATGAACTTCCTTTAATCAAGACCGCTGTAATTACTTTGGAATCATGGGGATATTTACGTTATAGTTAGAACATATAAAGTAAATTTTTAATGATTAAATAGGGCGGAGCAAGCGAAGCCCTTATTCATTTAACCTCCAAAATTTGGCTTTTTCAGTGGCTCAAAATATAGGTTATCGGTATGTTAAAAAATAATTAAGCAGGAAAAATCTTAAATTTGCACCAAATCTTAGCTTTTTGGAATCTGTGTTATCTAAACTTTACTTTTAGTAAAAAAAATCTGAGAAAATCTCCCCATAAAAGAATGAAAAACGCTATTTAGACAACTTTTATTCTGGTCTTAGAATATAACCTACATTATGAGCCAATGAAAACGCCGAATTTTCGTGGTTAAATGAAAATTTAATCATTAAATTTTTCTCTTAACAGACTTGACATCATGCTTTGGCGCTAATTTCTATCGGCCAATCAGAATGCAGAATGTTGTATTCTAAGTTAGTTAGAACATATATATTAAGTAAAATTTAATGACTAAAAAGGACTCGCTTTGCTACGCTTGCTCCGCCCTTTTTAATCATTAAAATTTACTTAATATGTTCTAACTATAACTTAAAACGGAAAAATTACTGTACCCCACAACTTTGATACCTTACACTTTTTTCTAGTTCTAGTCATTTACTGTATACAAGTACATCCTCCTTTTGCAGGGAACAATGAACTTGTTCTATGTTTTAAGGGTGTTTGATCCAAAACAGTCGGAGGCATCATAGTTTAACTGTGCAGTATAACCTCTCCAGAGCGGCCCTCTGTAGAGCAACAACCTCTCTATAACAACACCTTCAAAATTTCCCTAATTCAATATTTACTATGAATTAAACCTCTGTACAACAACAACCTCTCTATAACAACACCTTCAAAAGTTCCATAATTCAATATTTACTAAAAATTGAACCTACTAGTAGGTGGAGCAACAACAGCCAATATTTAGAGGATCTTGCATGAGTGCTCATTACATACGAGTTTTATTAAACGAGTGGACAAAATGATATGACACAAGGCTTTGTAGAGTGTCATATTGTTTTTGTCGACGAGTTTAATAAAACTCGTATGTAATGAGCCGAATGTAAGATTCTATTTATCACATAACCTTAAAAAATGCACATTATTGTTCAAAAGGATGATGTACGCTGCATATGTTTCAGCCAAAATTCAGCGGTACAATGAGCGTGACATCATGGCGACGTCAATATTATCCTGACGTCATTGACGGATCAATGTATGGATTGGCTAACGTCACGTTGAGCTAATTTAAATATTTATTGCACAGTCTGGGAGTGCCGAACGATATTTACATCACGGCTTTACGGCACTTCTGAACCGCAGGTTATGTGATAATTACAGCTCCCAAAAGGTGTTGCTCTACTGAGGTTGTACTGTAGTTGAAAACCAACGTCTCTCCCCCAAAAAAAATGAAGACTGGAAAAGTCAATATAGATATGGAAGTTGCATACTTCTTCCTGATTTATTATCGACGCTCGTTATTTGTTGGCGATATTTGTCTGCGATATTTGCTGTATATCACTGATAATGAAGACGGTAAAAATGAATATGTCAATATATAAATGATGGGAAACGTTGCCACTGTCTGGCTTTATTGTTAGTTATGGATTGATTTGCTATGATTCTGGTGTAAAACCAATCATCGGGCAGGATCATATTGGACGTAATACACAGACCGAATATTTGTAAAGCCTGTCGAATGAGTCTGACCAAGATTTGCTATGATTCTGGTGTAAAACCAATCATCGGCTGGCGGATCATCATATTGGACGTAATACACAGACCGAATATATACAGGCCGAATATTCATACAGTCGGTTCAATGGGTCTGACCTGTTGCAGGCCCCAATTCCACGAAAAAACTTCAGTTATTGCTCAGCTGAGACTGCTATTTTGAATTTATTATGTGACTACAAGTATAGACTTGATGTGGATTGCTACCAGAAACTGTGTATTTATTGCTAAATAATGATATAGTAGGTGATTTTTGTATGTAATGCTCATGGAAATCCGACAGTAATGAATAATAAAGAACGTCATACTTGAGCCTGTTATAGCAGACTTAAGTTTTTGCATTAGTTGTTTATAACT
Source organism: Spisula solida (assembly GCA_947247005.1). Lineage (NCBI taxonomy): Eukaryota > Metazoa > Mollusca > Bivalvia > Venerida > Mactridae > Spisula > Spisula solida. Next base: position 4,525,146 of record OX365956.1, on the reverse strand, counting down.
TTAAAACACTATTTTCTGTAAAAATTGGACTTATTTTGTATTGCTCTATTAAATAGGCATCTAACTGTGATGAAACAGTATATACAAGTATAGATTAAAGTCATTTAACCTGCAAAATTTGTTTTTAAAATAGCAGTCTCAGCTGAGCAATAACTTAAGTTTTTTCGTGGAATTGGGGCCAGGACTGACTGACATGTTAAATGAACCCAGGCTATTTTGTTTGCGGTGCTGGCCCAACTTTAAAGTTTTCTTAGAGGGTTTTCCTCAGACTCTAACCTATAACAAACTTATAATTATATATAAATATAATTTGTTTAAGATAACCACATTTTTGTCAGAAGTTCAGGGGCCCCAGACCACTGAATTAATACAAAACCTGTATATTGGCGAATATTGGCCTTTGTTATGAGGTTGTTGCTCTACCGAGGTTACATTTATAGTAAACATCGGCTTTGGGAAATTCTGAAATGGTTGTTATAGAGAGGTTGTGCTTTATGGAGGGCCATTCTGGTAAGGTTACATTTAGTAAATATCAGCTAAGGGAAATTTTGAAGGTGTTGTTATAGAGAGGTTGTTACTCTACAGAGGGCCTTTCTGGAGAGATTGTACTGTGTATACAGGGTGTTCTCAAAATTTAAATTCATACTAAATTTTATCTAAGTTAAGAAGGTTATAAGTGTACAATTTTATTTTTTTACAATATTAGCTTTATTTAATGCTTGAACGATTATAATACATTTTACAAATTTGTCTTAATTTCATAGCTATGAAAGTCAGTGATTTTATGGTATTTTCATATATACTCATGGATAAAATTGAAAACTTTTGTAAAAATTGAAAAGTCAATAGTTAATTTCTGAAGTATATAATAAACGTGTTGAACTCAAATTTTAATTGTTTACAGTATTAGCTTTATTTAGTGCTTGAACGATTAGAACAATAGTTGACCACTCTGGATTTTAAACTGAAAATTTTACATTCTTCTGATGTCAGAAAAATAAACTTTTTTAACACCCTGTATATTTTGTTGTTCCCATGGGGCAGTCTTTGAGGACAAGTTTGACTTGTATAGTTGTTGAATTGTTAACTACAAGTGAAGAGAACAGCTGAGCAAGAACAGCTCTATCTCTCTGTCTCATATTGTTACTTGTAATTGTTTGACAAATGATCATCAGGGAGTACCCACCAATTTCTACCATAGTCCAGGCCAAAAGAAATATTGTTTCTCGTCCTGTGACCCATCTAAAAAGTTTCAATTTGGACGTAAGTTTTAAGATTTCTGTGTTTTGGTAAAACAGTACCCTGAGTTCTTAAAATAACAATAATAATTATAATTTTAATAATAATAACAACAACAACAACAACAAAAAACAATTTATAATTAAAATAATAATACATTGTAATAATAATAATAATAATTTTAATAATGATACATGTAACAATAAAAACAATAACAAAAATGGTTATAATAAAAATAATAACAATAATATAATAACAATAAAAATAATAACAATAATGATAAAAATAATAATAACAATAATAATAAAAAATAATAACAATAACAATAAAAATGGTTCTGCACCTTTAGTCATCTTGAATTCTGTGAGTACCTTTAACGAGACTGTCTATAATATTGAACACAGTTATCAAATTTCAGTCACATCTGTTGATAGTAAATGTTTCTTTCAGTTGTTCTCTGCTAAAAATAATGGAATTCTGTAATTGAAAAACTAAACGAGCAGTCTCTTGTATTTCTTAGAAAGTTTATAGAGTTACTGTAAAAGCTGTACTTTTTAAGAGTGGAATAATTTTCAATTGTATCCTGGATTAATGCAATCTATGTATAAATTTAGTTATATTCCAATCCATTATTCAAACTCGGAAATACTTTTGCGACTAGTCAAACTGTCAGACTGTTAAATCACATATTTTTTGGGTATTAAATTTCGTGGATTTTGATAAAAATCCATTTTCGTGGAGTCGTTAATTTGTAGACGACTAAAACATGGAAGGATAAAACCATTATATGTATTTGGAAGTTCGCTTAATTGTGGGCATTAGATTTTTTGGTCGAGTTTATTTGTTACTACGAAATCAACGAAAAATCATCTCTCTCGAAAAATAATGATTTTACAGTATTGGAATGGTCATTCAATTTTTCAATATAACCTTTAACTACGAGGGAGACAAACTTTAATACCAATGGCTTTCACTTCTGCAATTCTAAAATTTACTACCACTAAAATCTATTATAATACATTTTACAAATTCATCAAAATTCCCAGGGGTCCTATAATTCCAGAATAATCTGGAAACTCAGATTTGCTGCATTAGAAAGAATAAACTTTTCTGCACAAAATAAAAGTTATTCGATGAACAAATTCAAAGAAGTAACAAAGTTATGGTCATTTGAAGTTCCATAATTAGAATTTTAACAATAAAACCATGTTAGAAACCTAGTGAAAGTGTAGAAATATGTGCTAATGGCACCCGAAACCGACTTGCAACTTTTTTTTAGGATTGGGCATTGTGCCTCAATTAGGACCCCTGAATTTCATACCTATGAAAGTCAGTGATTTTACGGTATTTTCATGTATAATCTCGGATATAATTGAAAACTTGTGTAAAAATAGAAAATTATATAGTTAATTTCCGAAGAATTTAATAAACGTTGTGAACTCTTTGTTAGTTGGTGCCTGCGTGGTAAATATTATACAGGGACATATTTGTGAGTAAATTGTCTTAAAGATGACCTAAACATGTTTCTGCCTACCTTTCCCTCCAGTCAAAGAGCCATAATCATATGAAAACAGCTTCTCATGGAAATGTGTTTACAGGGGCTGGATTCGGTGTGACAAGGCATACTGTAGTTCTGTTATATATCGCTGGCGTAGAATGAGAAGGTCGTAAGTACAAAACCCTATTTTGAGAAAACGAGAATAAAAATGTCTGAAATCTACTCTTTACTTATGGAAAACAAGCTTTTTCAACTTCAGTTTGGTCAACATGACCAGGGAATCTCAATATTTTCAAGACTTTTTGAAAACATGCATACTCTCCATTCTGTGAAATGATACATAGAACTGCTGCTCCTCAGTCAGACATTTGATGTCATATTTATTTAAATATATTCCAAAATTGCTTCAACGGGGAATAAAATGTTGTAATATCATATCATTCCAGCAAATAAAATGTTGTAATATTATATCGTTCCGAAACTGAAAGATGCTCCAACTTGGACAAGAGCCAGATATTTGTATAAAACTTGAAACATAAAGCTCAACTCATGCAAACATTTTGAGTGAAATGGCATTGTGAATCGTACAAAAAAATGCAACCTGCAGTTAGAATAGTAATTGTCTATTTAAAGTCCTCGTTTGGCAGTTTTCTTTTCTGAATGTTTCGGAGAATGAGTGTTACTTACGATGGAAGAGAAAAATCAATACGCGGGACAGAGAGTATAATACTGTAAAATTATAATAATTCGCGACAGATAAGTTTTCGTTAATTTCACCGATGAACTGGGCCATGGAAGGGAAATTAAATCCCCTTAAATAATTGACTTCAAAAATATGTCACAAGAGTTTACCCGGTACTCCCAATATTTAAAATCCATGAATTTAAGAAAGCAACCTCAGAATTACCATTTTACCAAAATCAGCAAAATTTTATTCCCTCGAAAATTAATGGCTTTGCAGTATTGGTGGTTTTTTTCTCCCCGACTACATAATTGCAATAGCCTCCCTATAGGGTTTGACCATTATCTCCTTTATACATTAGGGAATTCTTACCAGCTCTGTTAGTAATACACAGTCCATTATTTCCTAAGCATCTGGACAATTTTCGGCTGAAAAACCATAAATTAATGATGTAGGTTAGTCAGTCCAGTTTGTCTTCAATTATTAGAATGTTTGTTATGCTTATATAGTATTGATTGACCACGCTCAGCAAAAAAGCTTATTCTTACAGATTGCTGAGACAATTTTTGTACTCTATGAATGGTTTTAACTATTTCAAGCGGGTCTCAAGTCTCTGAGCCACTGGCTTAAACCAACATAATCAATAAAAAAACATTAGATCTACATGAATAGTGGACCTTTTTATGCATAATGGGTTCTGACCCTTTAAAGGGGCTTCATTTCATGGTTGTAATCTTTAAACAGTGCATCTTGAATGCTAACATGTGTGTTAATAACAAAATAACAAAGCAATAAGTCTAGCTGTGCTAAAGGAGTACCTGCAATGTATCTTGAATACTTAGATGCATGATAATAATATAATTACAAAGCATTTATATATAGCCTTTTAAGTAAAGGAAGACACATTTTGGAGGACGAGCGGACAAGTAGATTTATCGAGGCCTTCAAAACATATCCTGCATTAATGGGTTACCTGCAGTGCATATTGAATGCTAACATGTGTATTTATAACAAAATAACAAACCATTATTGTGTGCTAACGTAATGTTTACAATTGACCTAGCTTCTGACCCTTTAAAGTTGCTTCATGTCATGGTTGCTAAACCTTTAACAGAGCATTGTGAAGGCTGACATGTGTGTTAATAACAAAATAACAAAGCATAGCCTGTGCTAATGGAATGTTAACCTTAGACATAGTTTCTGCATGCACATGATTTAAGATATGCACTTTTTCTCTCTTTGTTTGTAAGGAGCAGTGTCCCAGGTCCTCGATTCCCTAGAAGAGATCACGTGTCTAACAGATTGTACGAGTACTGAGAACGACTTCCTTAAATATGTTCTAGAAGATACAAGACTTCATAATCTACTCAATGTAAGTAAACTTAATGTTCTCTTTTGTAGCATGGGTGAAACTTTTCAGGTCATCGAAAAAGGGCCTAGTTTTAAAAGTCTATTTTCAGACATGCAATTTTTCAGACATACAATTTACAGACATTCAATTTCAGACAAGCAATTTTCAGACATTCAAGTTCAGACATGCAATTTTCAGACATACAATTTTCAGACATGCAATTTTAGACATGCAATTTTCAGACATGCAATTTTAGACATTCAATTTTTTAGATATGCAATTTTCAGACATGTATCCCATGTCCATTGATACATATTCACCAAGATTCCTTCAAGTTCTCTAGGGCTCTAGGGTGAGCTCCTTAAGGGCTCCATTAAACAAAGGATCCTTGGTATGCTCACTTAAGCCTGTGTCCCATGGCAACAGCCCCGGGGTTGTTTCGACCAGAAAATTTATTACTCTCAAAACTCAATTTAAAATGTCAGTCAAGCTGTCGACAAAATCCGACAGACTGCAGACGTTGCAAGGACATGTCAATATTATAAGTCAGGGGTGTCAATTTTCCTGATTTATCCGGAATTCCGGATTTATCATTTCCGATAGACCAAAATAAAAGTTATTTGAGGAAAATATCTCAAGAAATGGCAAAGTTATGGTCAATTTGATATGGTCTGAAAGATTTTCTTAAATATAAACTGAGTTAAATATGGAAACAATATTGTTGAAGGCCTCTTTTTTGAAAAAACATTCAGTTGCATATGATTTTCCTGATTTTTAATTTGGCCCTGCACATGTTGACACCCCTGAGACATTGCAAGGCTGCTGTACTATGCTTGTACGGCAATCTGATCTGTCAATATAGTAGAACTATGGCTGTAACAGTGAATTGCTGATTTGACACAGGCTTTAAAGTTTCAGCAAGCTCAAAGGAGTAAAAGCAATCACAACGTGGGTTCCAGCAATTTCATCCATCATTCAAGTATTTTTTAGCTCTCCAAAGGTGCCAGCAGGTTCACCTTTGGCTCTGGCACATTTACCTTGATTTCTATTGTCTTTGACTTTGACCCTTCACTAGTGATGTACCGATTATCGGAAAACATGGATTAGTGGCTTGCAGAAGTCAGCCGATTCTGATGATCGATGTCATTCATCCATAATTGATCATCGAATAATAATAACGAAATGTTAAACAAGACTTCTTTTTATCAAATATTTGCTAGGAAAATTCAAAGCATAGAAGTTTCAACCAATTGAATGCCTATTAGAACCAATTCAAACAATTTCTTCAAACTAAGATTTTCCCTTTGTCACATTTTTTCGTTACTTGGGAAGTAGGAAAACAGGCATTAGCACACTGCATATTCAATCACTGTCATGCTGATCATTAATTGGAAAATTGCATCGAAAGTGCCAGTCGATTCTAGCTGATGATCGGTTATGATTTTCAACCAATGTCCCATCACTACTCTTCACCATACGGCTTCTGTAACCCCTGTGTAACCCCCTTTTTTGTACCAAAGAAACTGATACGTCAAGGTGACATATGTTTTCAATACATTTGTTTGCATGTGGTTCAATATCTCAAGAATGATGTATGCTTTATCCCAGGCAGCGTTAATGGTGTTCAATGACATTGTTATAGATTTGTGGAGATGGTGTTTATTCAGTGATCAGGTGTCTTTGTTTGATGTCACTCATGTTAGCTCCCTTCTATTAGTTAGGTCCATATTAAAGGTGCTGCCTCACAGATTGGTCTAAAATTTTTGTATATCGTGATTTTCCAACCTAACCAAGTATTGATGTAATAGAAAGCCACTGACGGTTGCTTTGTGACAGGTTTGGTTCAAATAAGCAATTTTAACCACTTTCGATATCGCCCACTGAGTATTTTTTTCTTGAAAAAAAGCGCTAAGTTTCCTTCCAATATGGTTTGTGAATTATGTAATTCACACAAGATCGAACTGTAACATCAACAATCTACAGCATAAACATCAGTGAGGTATTTGGTTTGTTTCTCCGATTCGTTTTCATCAAATGCGAACAAATTTCAGGCAATTTAAGTAATAGTAGTGTTAATTCTATAGGGTATTAATACCTTATAGATTTTTTTATGTAAAAATACTAAATAACTACAAAATGCCGAAGTTTCTCAAGTTATTTTGGATCTCCGTGTGGTTGTTTTTGCGATATACAGCCAACTATACCAAAATTACGCGAATATTTGACAATTTTATTTTATTTTTGCAATACGCCAATATGTGAGGCAGTCCCTTTAATTACGCTCTTCAACAAAGACATGTTTGATTGTGTTGGCCACCTCATGTTATTGGAAAATCATTGCTGATCTACAACTTATAACTAACGTGGTGTTTAATGGCATAACCATTGGTTAAATGGTTATTTATTTAAAGTTTAATTTATATTTTAGCCAAGAACCATGTGTCCATGTTTATATTTGAGCCGAGAACCATGTGTCCATTTGTTAGTAGTGATTGCTTCTACAGTTCTCAGACTCTTGGTCGGCAGGTTAGGCATTAGTTGCAGAAGAACCCCATTGCTATTGAGGACAACAGGGGTACGAGGTGAAGGTCACATTGACCTTGTGTGTGTGTATTGGTTTATTGGCTGCCAGTTGGTTGGGAAGGCATGCATCTCCTGTTTATATTACGTTACAAAGACTTTGCTCAAATGCCTATGGGCTGATAGCTCTGTATTTTCTGCTGGGATAATGTCTTTCGAAACCACTAAACTCACTTAGCAACTATTTAGGGCTAGCCTAACATCTTTATGTAAATTAATCAATGTATAGCCAGGGGAGTGATGTTGCCTACGGTGCAACTGCCATGCTCCTCTTTGCTGATATTGTTGTTGTCATGGAGAGGAAGTTGTTACAAGGCTCTTAATAATTAAACCAATCAATTAGTGCCATCCATTTTGTGGGGTCTAGACTTGATTACATTCCCTGTGGGAGTTTCATAACAAGTGTGTAACTCTCTTACAAGTGCCTAGCTGGATATCTGGGTTTAATTAACATTGACTACATGGCCATCCATCTCACCATTCATATTTGACACATGTATACAGTCTTCTTCATTTATAGGCACCAAAACAAACATTCATATTGTGTGTTTCTCTCAATCATATCGCTGGCTTAGAATGAGTAGGTCGTAAGTACAAAATCAATATTTTGAGAAAACTAGAAATAAACTGTCTGAAAACTACTTTATACTTATGGAAAAGGCTTGCCTATGGAAAAACAAGCTTTTTAAACTTCCGTTTGGTCAACATGACCAATTCCAATTTTCATGAAAACAGGCTCATAAGAAGTGCCTTGAGATGCAGATTTCAAATATGCTTGAGTCTTATAAGGTCATAAGTACTTAAAGACCTTCTTATTCTAAGCCAGCGATTTGTAGGCACCAAAACAAACATTCATATTGTGTGTTTCTATCAATCATATGATCAAGTGTGTTCCGCAATGATTCTACTGACATGTATTCACTCTTCTATAGATTTATTAACGACATGATGCTGGGTCTGCCCTAGTATCTTCAGAGTAAATTGCAGGTGCAAAATGAGCGAATGGAATGTTCAACGATACAAGAGGCAGTATTTTAGACAGTTTTAAGGCCTTCCAATAATAAATGCAGGTCACTTTGGAATGATAACAACTCTAAATTGGACTCCATCACATAAATTTTTATTATGTCCCGTTTGAGGAAGTGGGGGCAGGGATGGCTATACTTCTTTTAAGCAAATCTGTTAGTAGGCCAAATATATTCCAGTTGGTATAAGTAAAACTTAAAAAAACAATGTAATATATTTTAAAGGCCTATATATGATTATGATAGCTGGTATCGTAAGTGCTTCAGTGCAGTGTACTAGTCTTAAGATAAATTGGCTTTCTTGAAAACTTAAACACAACAGTGTTGATTGCTTTTAATTGGACCGTCATTAACTAAGTCCACCTCCAACGGCATGGTAGCTATATTTTAAGTGCAAGTTCTAAGTTTTTATTTTAATTTTTTCCCTCCTGCTGCGGACATTTCCTTCACCAAAGTCTGAATAAGAATTGTTTTTTAAAACTGGGGCGTATGGTGCACATGTCTGCAGGAGAGATGTTGCTTGTGGTGCACCTGGCTTGCACCTCTTTGCTCTACTAGTTGGAAAGATGGTTATCTGGCATCAAAACATGGAAACATGGGGCGGGCGTCAACAATTGGTTTCCTTTGGATAACTTCAGTTCAGTGGGGTCAAGGTCACATGGGACCAGTCAGTGGGGTCAAGGTCACTGTTACTAAAAATAGAAAACAGTTATTTTCTTCTTAATGAAACTTGCTGTATAGGTAGCTTTTGTGAAGATGCAGCTTGGGATTGAAAGTGGGGTTGGTGGGATCTGGAAGGTCACTGTTACTAAAAATAGAATTAGATTTGGCTGCCACAAAAACCTGGTTTTCATGGAATTTCCATGTCTTGTTACGTTTTAAGTTTAATTGAGTTTGGTTCATGTTCTGTTTTGTAAATTAATCTATTTAATTTGAAAGATGACCGTAAAATATCTTAGGGCTTTGCAAAACTATTTTAAATGTTACATTATTATGTTATCTACAAATTCTGGAGAAAAGGAAACTGAGGCGATTCGCCTGTCTATGCTCAACTTACTTCACATAGATCCACATCCATTATGGGGCATAAAAAAGCCATTAGAAGTAGCATTAGACTGTTACAAACATATAAGCCGTTGTATGTTAGCGGACTTTTCAAATCATTACAGACATTGACAAATGGCTTAACCGTCTTTTCACGGAAATCAATTCTACCAATCTGATTGCTTTTGCCTCACTTTATATCCATCTCGGAATCTGTGGAACACGATATTTCTTGTTAGTTTTTGTAATCTGATGAATTCCTCTTTATATAGTTATAACAATGTATTTTGTTCACAATCAGTATTTGAAGAAATTAATTCTGTATGTCTTTGTCATTGTACATGTGTTACTGTGAGTGTTCATATACATGTATAGTCCAGAGAATTTGACACGACTCTCGAACTTCTATTAGCATAATTTCACAGCTGATTTATTGTCTATATTTATAATCCTGGTTGTGTGTTTTCATAAGCGGGAAGTATCACGAAGACGCTTGAGGTGTAATACCAACACTAATCTAAGGCTTAGGACCAATTTTGCATGATTTGCTCGCGAAAATTTATATATTCAACTCGAGAACCCTGTAATATATTCATGCATAAAGGTCAGAATTGTGTCGAATTCTCCGTGTTATACCTGATGGAGTGAATTAAAACAAACGCAAAGTATTGCACACAAATTTGGAGTGTCTTATTAGGATGCCTTAGGTAATCAGATAAGTGGCCAATGGTCTAATTAGGGGTTTCAATTAGGGGTCTATGGACTACAAGGTTTAACCAGTGTCTGTTTAACCAGTGTCTTATTCTAATTTTGTTGGTAAATTGGTTTGAGGCTCAATTGAGTATTTTGGACTGAAATAGTTTTCAGGTGTCCTACAATTCCGGAATAATCCGAAAATCTTGATTGCTGCACTAGACAGAATGAATTGTTTTGCAGAAAATGAAAGTTATTTGGTGAGAAAATTTGAAGAATTGACAAAGTTATGGTCATTTGAAAATTCATAAGCTGAATTTTAACAATAGAAGAATGTTTGAACTGAGTTTTGGTATGGGGGTGTGTGCTAATGACATTTGAAACAGACTTGTGACTAGTTTCAGGATTGGGCATTATGCCTCTGATTTTAACAATGGTAAACTTTTGTGCAACATAACTAATTCCTTTAGTTTTAGAACAAAATTAGTATTGTCTAAATTTGGAACATTGTGAATTATTTGCCTGAACAAGTTTACCTAAGCTGCATTTTACTTGTCAATATATGTTGCTCAGATTGATTGCTAACTTCTAAATGGTAATTTCATTTCTAGGTGTCTCTAACAGAATTTATATCTATCTCGAGGGGGTGGAAGTGAAAATGTTTTAAGTGTCTGTTAATAAGGAATACCATAGAGCAGTTTGATTCTCTGCGTCATTGTTTTGTTGCACCATAAATCAAGAAATTTTGTTTAACACGGAGTGGTTTGTTATCTATTTTTGTACCTTCTATGCTAATGTTGTCTTAGAACTGGTTTCTATGCGGATGCTAAGACTTTGTTGCTTTATAAGTCTCCTACCGGTTTTCATCCATCAGACATCCGGATCCTGACATAACTCAAATAGTTTCCAAGCTAGGTTTATGAAACTTGGTATGTGGATAGGGGGCAATAAGGAGATTATGCCCATTTAAATATTTTTTGAGGTTGTCATGGCAATAGAAACATTGAACATCAAATAAAGGCCATGCCTTTAACTGGTAGGGGACTTCTGTATTGCTTGCAATTCTTAGTGACTTGTCTTGCCCATAATTCAAAGTATAATTATGGGATAAATAAATAACTCTTGACTCTTATATCAAATTTTCAAGCGCATGCTCTTCATCAGGAATTTTTAATTACTTCTTCTTATTTTTAAGTCACATCCATCTTGTTTATATTATAATGTTGTTATAACAACATTATAATATAAACAAGATGGATGTGACTTAAAATATAACAACATTATAATATAAACAAGATGGACCGTCCAGCACTCGTAGGCGGTGCTCTTGTTATACGGAGGACCCTTTGCACTTTATTGAAATGAAACATTTAGTGAGATTTCAACTTCTCAAGAATCGTGTCGCTCTGAGGGCACACAAAGCAGTCTCAGGGCTTTTTTTCGCTGAAGTGTGAAGAGGCCCAGGCCCTTTCGTTTTGTGAAAATTTAGGGCTTAAATCCTCATAATTGTGAAAAAATAGGCGCAGACACTTTTCAAATTGTTATAAACTTAAAGCGCGATAAATCATCGAATTGTGAAAAAAAAAAGTCAAGTGTTAGTTCAATTTTTGTCCACTTGTCCCTAACATGCATGTATCTAAGATATAATACTTCATATATCAAGTCCAGTACATGAATATATGGTTTTTATCTATGTTTGGTTTGTCTGGTGCTTTGTGGTGAAGTTTATTTTACAAAACCACAACACCAAATCTAATTCTGAAGGGGCCTTTAGAAGTTGTGAAAGGGGCCTGTAGGAAATTGTGAAGGGCCCTTATATAGGCCCCTCGTATATAGTGAAAAAAAGCCCTGAGTCTTCCTTCTCAATTTAAGGTTTGCACATTTATATTGCATCAGTACGACGCCTGAGGCTGTAATATTATCATTCTATAACTTAATTGTATTTTCATTGTGATAAATTACTATGATAACCACATACAGCAATCTCCCTGATAGGGTTATCAAAAATGTAACATTTGGTATTTACAATTGCATGTTCAAATATGCTTAGATTGTTGTCTACTGTTGTTTATGGCTTTAAAATGGAGTTCATAATGATTGAATCGAATGATGTTGTTTAATCATCTGTTATCTACCGTATTTACCCGTTTATTGGACGCAACTGTGTATTGGACTCAGGTTAAAAATGGTGAAATGAATACGACACAGAAAATGTTGTTTCAAAAAATGGTGAAATTGTAAGACAAAGATAATGTCCTGTCACAATTTGCCTCTCAGAGGCTTGGAACATAAAAAAATTTCTTCAGCTATGTCCTTTCCTAACTTGCCCATTTGAGACTGTGAAAATGTCTATAGCTGTGTTATTATAAAGAATGCATCCAAATGTTTGGTTAAGTTTCTGGGTTGAAACTGAAAACCAAGAAATTATTACGCGTGATTTAATTTTGAGTTCGAGAGTGGTAGAATTTTCGAAATTAAGTCGCCGCAAAAGTGCTAGAACATTAATATGGCCATTGCTGGAAACTTATAAACAACAATCAGCAAAACGCAAAAGTTAGTTTTCGCTTAAGTAAATTGGTTTACAGTAACAATGTGGAGGATACGGTACTTGTAGTCGAGTCTGGGCTTGGTTAATGGGAGGTAAAAGTTATAAATCCCTCATGAACAAATTCAAGTTTATTTTCCTGTGAAAACAATATGATGAACATTCTGATTTTATGTCCTAGGTGGCGCTTTAAGTTTCATTTCTAATTATATCCATCATATTATGTTCTCGGGCAGAATATATTTTTTGGTTTGTAATTTCATTGGTTCCCATTGTCTAAGGTTGATTTCGATTTTCAACAGTTTTAAAGTAAGGTTTCAAACATGGAGAAATGGTAAGAACTTTCTGTTACATGACATTCTCCAAAGACTTAAATATACACAGATTGGAAACTTAATTGAAAACGGAGAGAAAATGCCAAATGGCATGCAGCAGATGCTGATATTTTGCATGAACGCTTTTGTTTGTCATCCTTTTTATGCCCCCATATCGATAGATCGGGAGGCATATAGTGATTCACCTGTCCGTCCGTCCGTCCAATTCTTGTCTGGGCTATTTCTCAAGAACCACTGCTCAGATTTTAACAAAACTTCATGGATAGCTTCACTACCAAGTGGAGATGCGCATATCCTCTGCACGTTCCGGTTCGCTGATAATTCACACAGTTATGCCCCTTGGAAGATCGCACTATAACTATATACTAAATTCTTGTCCGGGCTATTTCTCAAGAACCACTGCTCAGATTTGAACAAAACTTCATGGATAGCTTCACTACCAAGTGGAGATGCGCATATCGTCAGCAAGTTCCTGTTCGCTGATTATTCACACAGTTATGCTCCTTTGAAGATCGCACTATAACTAAATACTAAATTCTTGTCCGGGCTATTTCTCAAGAACCACTGCTCAGATTTTAACAAAACTTCATGGATAGCTTCACTACCAAGTGGAGATGCGCATATTGTCGGCATATGTATCAAATGCTATTTTCAACACTCACAAAACTATTCTATACAATTTCCACAGCTAGATTTGCAATCTAGAAAAAAAATAGCTCATTATATAACATTTTCATTATTTTAGTGCTGAGTGTAAGTATTAGTTGTAATTCCTAGTCCTCAGGTTAGGTGAATCAGCTGTCGTAATAACTGCAAAATTTGTTGAGAACAGAGTGTAAAAAACTCAAACTACACTTAAAAGCAAACCAGAACAATGGTGCATTTAATGTCTTGTTTACTGTAAACCAAGAAATTATCTTGCACAATTTAGTTTTGCGGAATTCGCGAATGGTAAAATTTCCTGAAATTAAGTCGCCGCGAAAGTGCTATCAACATTAATATGGACACTGCATGAAACTTAAAAACGCGAAAATTTGTAGTCACGAATATGCCCACGATCAGCAAAATGCGAAAGTTAGTATTCGCGAAAGTAAATTGGTTTACAGTAATATGACCCCAGCAAACAAAAGAATGATTACCAAATTGTTGAGCAAATAATACACACACACAAAAAACACAAGAAAAAAGGTAGCAAATGCTTGATATATAATGACCCCTGCAAACGCAACCTAAAAAATGTTTCCAAATTGTTATGCAAAATGCCTTAAGAATTTTAAACCAAACAAAAATTTGAAAATCTTTGGCTTCAATTTGGACAAAAAAACAACATAGGAGAACTGCAACTCCAGTCATATTACTCAATAATCGTATTACACTAGAAAGCCTTGAACTAAGGTCCTTTTAGTCATTTTATATGTCTGCAATATAGAGCCTTAACTTCATCTCTTGACCTTTCCCTGATAGATTGACCTCCAGTCGTCAACTTCAGTCCCAAAATTACTGACATTAATCTGATTTAGCTTGAAAACAAAAACAGTAAAAAGTGGCTTTCATGTTGTCTGGTGTGTTGTGTTCCGAGTTGTTTGTCGTGATTTTTGTCTATCATTGACCAACATTGCGTGTTACAGTCAGACAGAACTCCATTCTGTTGGTACCAGATATTGTCTGAGACAAAATGAAAGGTACCAATCCACATCGATTGTTTCGTTTGTAGCGATGATAATTACATTTTAGTACAGTCGTGTCTTTTCTGTTGCATGACTCCCATCATGACATTTGTTGTTTTTTTGTGACTCTAAATGTATACGCTTCTGATATTTTAGAGACACTTATGCTTTTGGGTTTGCATGACCTTTACTGTATGCTTAAAGATGACCGCTTTTTTCAGGACCTTTAATGTATGCTTGTTTTTAACATGACCCCTTATCTATAATTGTAGGGTTTTTGTGACCCTATATGTACACGCCTCTGATATTCTCGTGACACTTAATGTATGCTTGTGGTTTTTCATTGGCCCTTAATGTATGATTGCGTTATTTTCATGACCCTAATTCTATATTTGTGTTTTTTTCATGACCCAAAATCTATATTTTTTGGACCCTAAATGTGTGCTTAAAGTTTTTTCAGGACCCTTAATGTACAATTGTGGTTTTTTCATGACCCTAAATCTATTTTTTTTTGTGACCCTAAGTGTATTCATTAGTTTTTCTTGACCCCCCCCCCCCCCCCCCAAGTGTATGTTTTGGTTTATTCTTGACCCTAAATGTATGCTTTTTATCGTGACCCTTAATGTATGATTGTGGGTTTTTCAGGACCCTAAATCTATATTATTTTTGTGACCCTAATATATATTCCTGTGTTTTTTTTGTGACCCTAAAAGTGTATGCTATGACAGTATTGAGACAGCCAATATATCTTTGCTGAGAGTTTCTCACATGATTTTGATGTGATTGGAAATATTGGGTTATTAATCAAATGGTCTATTTATGTATTGTGTCAGTAGGAGGCAGCTGAAACAAGCTGAAACAAAAAGACAATCTCTGTGGATTAGAAACGTATAGGCAAGATAGGGCTTTTTTTCACTATATACGAGGGGCCTATATAAGGCCCCTTCACAATTTCCTATAGGCCCCTTTCACAATTTCTAAAGGCCCCTTCACAATTTCCTATAGGCCCCTTTCACAATTTCTAAAGGCCCCTTCACAATTTCCTATAGGCCCCTTTCACAATTTCCTATAGGCCCCTTTCACAATTTCCTATAGGCCCCTTTCACAATTTCTAAAGGCCCCTTCACAATTTCCTATAGGCCCCTTTCACAATTTCCTATAGGCCCCTTTCACAATTAGAATTGGCGTCTTGGTTTTGTAAATAAACTTCACCACAAAGCACCAATTAAACCAAACATACTTTACTGGACTAGATGTGAAAAGATTATATTAAGTCAGACAGGGAAGGCAGCACTCAACTTAACCAGCCGAGCACAGTGAGAAAACATTAAAAACACACAAAGCACAATGCCCAACTGAACCAACCGAGCACAGGAAACATAAAACACACAAAGACACAATGCCCAACTAAACAAGCGCAGATCCGCCCAAGTCCAAGCTGTCGAAAAGTATACTAAATTATAACTAGCTGAATGACCCAGTTTCCACAGCATAAGGACTATAATGCCTAGTTATAGCTGTCAGAAAACTTAAAACGAAGAAGTTATATATCATAGATACATGCATGGTTGGGACATTAAGTGAACAGAAATTGTGCTAACATCTGAAATTTGTTTTTCATTATTTGGTGATTTATCGTGCTTAGCTTATCACAATTTGAAAAGTTTCTGCGTCTACTTTTTCACAATTTTGATGATTTTCGCGCTTAATTTTCACAAAACAAAAGGGCCTCAGAGCCTCTTCACAATTCAGCGAAAAAAAGCCCTGCAGAAAAGCTGTACATATATATACCACCAACAGAAAATTGCATGCTGGGAAAAGCAAATTTTGTCCTTAATTCGGTTAAGATTATTACCCCCCCCCCCCCCCATATGCTGGACAAAACGTGGATTTATGTCGCTCATACTTTCTTTGATTTTCTTTGTATGATGAAAGTCATCTACAGATGGCAGTCATACTTAATATGTATTGTCGGAAATTATTTACCTGAACTATTCCCCTTAAGTTTTGTACCTGAAATTCTTTGCCTAAATTTTTTTACCTGAAACTTTTTACCTGAAATTATTGACCTGGAACTCATTAGACTTTGTGTGTAACTTGGTACAGTGAGGATGTTTTAACTTGTTATAATAACACACCTGAATTAGTCATGAGTGCATTATTGTCAATTTCAATTTCGCACAATATTATTCCCCTCCCCCTTGATACAATAAATCTACCCCAGGGTATATTCATTGAAGTCTGTGTCAATAATTTTCCACGATATTATTCTCCCCTCCCCCTTCCCTTCATTACACAATGAGAGACATAAGTGACATATAAATTATCTCCCTTGTAAGATAAAGCCCGAGGTAGACCAATTAGCATACAGGTCCTAACTAGTTGAGATCCTCGGACTTTATCCTTGTTTCTAACAGTAATATCATTGATTTTAGATATGAAATTTCTCACTTCTGTATTATCTAATATGTTAGGGCCATAAAAATTTATATACCATGGTGTGTAAACAACATGTAGCCAAACTTATTATTTGATCTGATAATTAATGTTGCAAATATTTCAGCCTAATTACTACCATGTACAACAAACAAAACAGGGATAAAAACAGAGTAATCCGCATGATAGGACCTGTGGAGTTTTAGAGAGTAGTAAGGGGGGATAATTTACTATTTTTCCCCATTAATCTACCCCACAGTTGGTTCCCAAGTTAATATCCATTTGAAACCAATAATGTCTACTTCTAACCACCTGCGGACTCCACCTATACCATTGATCTTACAATAACATCATCGATAGTAGATTCTAACACTGTCTTTATGTTGCTCCATGTAAATGTATAGAACTGTAGTGTTATCTAATAAATGGTATATCACAGTAGAATTTCGGCTGTTTAATTTATCTCCCGCGTATAATTCGCGATTTTTATCAATGGAATTTACGTCTTGTTTATTTCATGACGTCATGAATTGTGACGTCACCGTAGAGCGCGACGTTTTGCATAATTTTCTTTTCGTAGCGTTTCTGTTTATTTATTTGATTATATTTATATTCTAGCAACATGTTATTGCATGTATCAATTCATATGCGTAAACGTTAAATACGTACTTGGAATTTGGCGTTAGATAAGCATCAGTTTGGCGACAAATAAAGATAATAGAAAAGCTAAAAAATCCAGGGGCGTACATTACGATTCTTAGAACAGCGGAAGTTGTCTATTGCAACATGATAAATAACCCACCAACTTCGCAAACAAAATAGTCTGTTTAATTTTTTGCAAATTACACGTGTTAGAATGCAAATAGATTGCAGTTTTGCGTGATATACTGGTGAATAGATCACGATTTGTCGTTCATATGCATAGTTATTAATCACTCAGGCCTACGGCCTTCTCGATTAATTCCTACGCATATGAACTCTAAACCGTGATCTATTCACCTGTATATCACGCAAAACAGCGATCTATTTCCTAAGTATGGAACGGAGATATTGACCTGATCAAAGTTTAAAACAACAGTAAGTACAGTCAACTCTCGTTATCTCGAACTCGCTTATATCGAATTAGAAGGTCGTAAGTACAGAAAAGATATATTTTGAGAAAACGAGAAAAAACTATCTGAAATCTACTATTTACAAGCTTTTTACAACTTCTGTTTTGGTCAACATGACCAGTTCAGATTTTCATGGAAATATGCTTATAAGAAGCACCTTGTGATGCAGATTTCAAATATGCATGAGTCTTATAAGGTTGTAAGTGGTATACTTACTTCTTATTCTAAGCCAGCGATATATATATATATATATACAGTAAAGTTCCACCTAACGACCGGTCCGATAATGCGACCGTCCCGCTAATACGACCGATTTTTAAAAGAACCAAATAATTTTGTTCTATATTCAATTGTTTTAAGGTCCTATAATGCGACCGGTCCGCTATTCCGTATTACTACCACTTTGGCCAGTCCCATTGTGTCAATTCCAACTGTGTTTGGTCTCGCTAATACGACCAATTATGTGTCATGTATAATTTTGTGTAAACAACTTTCTTCACACCTACGCGTATCTCCGGGGCGCTTACAAATCATCTTGCACCTTGATCAAGGTCGCGGGGCGCTTGAATTACAGTCAAAAGTGTAACATACCAGCTCAGCATGAGATCGAAGACACTGTATTGAAACTTGTGTGTCCATTTATGACAGCCAATTAAAAGTCAATTAGATTATATAAACAACTGATAATTGCCTGGGGCAGCATGCTTGACTGGCAAACAAGCAGATTAACAAATTAAATACACTGATTAGCTTCAATTAAATGTCACTAAAGTTGTGAAAAACATGTTGAATTTGCCGACGATAAAAATTAATTGTCTGCCATTACGGTACGGTTTAAAATCAGGTACCATACGACGTCACGGAATTTCGTTACCAACGTAAATTATTCAGAATTTTGTTGATAATGAAGAGCATTAATGTAGTTTATATTAATCAATAAATCATTCCTTAAATATATTTTGGATCAAATCATAACAAAGAAGTCACCGTGCTATTCTCAAGAACGATTCAAATCAAGGTCTGTTATTATACCTTGCATAGTATTCGGACAACTTCCAAATTCGGATAAATTGTGCTTTAGAGAATATAAGTATTATTGCTGCCTAATTAGGCCATTTTAATTAATAGATACATTATATTGTATTAATTAAATGTGTATACTGTACATTGTTTTTATTATATTTATATATGTATATTAATTAGCTTCAATGACAATGTTCACCAGTACTAGCTTCTTCAAGATACATACATACACAGACTCGCTATTAAGACCGACTCGCTATTAAGACCACTTTTTGTCAGAACGGTCGGTGGTCTTAATAGCGGAACTTTACTGTATACAAAAAAGGAATGCTGTCTGTCCCCATAACGTATATATCAAAATAAAAAAATAAAAATATATATATATACCTTATCGTAAATGCAACCAATATTTAGAGGTTAATATATACAACACAGCCAGGCAGGGAGGCGATAATCCGCCCGGAATGAATAATCACCCTCAAGCTGAAGCCCTCGAGGTGATTGGTCAACATGACCAGTTCAGATTTTCATGAATATATGCTTATAAGAAGCACCTTGTGATGCAGATTTCAAATATGCATGAGTCTTATAAGGTCGTAAGTAGTACTTTAATACAACCTTCTAAATCTAAGCCAGCGATATATTATATACCTTATCGTAAAAGCAACCAATATTGTCTATAGTACATAAATATACCTCCATTTGAAAAGTGGTGCTTCAGTTCATGATGAAGCCTTACGTTTGTTGTATAGATTTTTAAGGCAAAGCTAGAGCATGTTTCGGAGTATTGCAGTTATCTATGCATGAATGTTGAATGTTCAATAACACATCAACTTCCTTGTCTCGAAAAAAAATGCTCCTATTTCTTGCCGCTTCATATGACTGTATGTGTTCCTACTTATATTGAAATTATCGCCGCAGTAACTTTTAATTAACGGACATAGCGTTGCTGATTAATTGTTTAATCAATTTCGCCTTATTGGGGGTCGAGGAACATGTGACATTTATAGCGTATCGTGTGTAGAATTGGATTACGTTTATTGTGAAATGAATTGAAGTGAAGTGAGTGACTATAAATATAATGATGTTATCGTGTGTATATTAAAGATGGTCATCTATATGGGCTATATTGTTGTTTTTGCTAATTCAGTGTTCAAGTTCTAATTTGGATTTTATCATGTTACTATAAATATGATGTTACTGAGGGTATATTAAGATGGATATTTATAACATTATGGCTATATTGTTGTTTTCACAATCAGAGTTGGTTCTGATTTGGATTTAATTATTTGAAAGTGTAGTGTTTATTATATTGCTAGTGTTGTTTAAAGGATTATACATGTCATGTGTAATAATATTGTTGTTTTCGCAACCAGTGTTGGTTTTGATTTGGATTTTATTATTCAATAGTCAGGGTTCCCACGGTCAGGGAAAAGTCAGGGAAAAACATAATTTTTTCAAGGTCAGGGAAAAGTCAGGGAATTTTGGAATTAGTCAGGGAAATCCAGAAATTTACCAAAAGTCAGGGAAAAGTCAGGGAATTTTTCATTGAAGCTGTCAATAAGTGTCATTTCCTATGAAGTAATACCTAAGACTGAAAACAATCCTTGCTCGCTATGCTCGCTCGGAATTATTCTACATTATAATAACTTTATGTCAATCAACAGCCTTAAAATCTGCTACCTTAAACTTTTTTGTTCCATATAAAGCAAATATATCCTCATTTTCTCTATTTTATTGCCATATTTTGCTAGAACAAAAAGATGCTGTGTCGCCCGATTGCTCTAAAAAGTCAGGGAAAACTGCTCTGTGGTCAGGGAAAAATCAGGGAAAAGTCAGGGAATTTTGTCTTGGAAAGTTTGTGGGAACCCTGATAGTGTGTAACAATGTTTTTTTATTGCTGGTGTTGTTTAAAGTATTATATACATGTATGATATTATGGTTAATATATTGTTGGTTTCACAATCAGTGTTTGTTATGATTCAGATTTGTATTATGTAATAGCTAGTATGGTGTTTTTATATTGTTGATGTTGTTTTGAGGAATTTATTGTGTTGTTGTTGTTAAAATGATGTGGTTTTTAAAAGGTGCAAGATGTTTTGCTTTATTGCCATTTGTATTTTTTTGCATTTCTGTCATTGGTATTTATTGGTGAAATTGTGGATGACACTATCTCAAATGATAAAGTTCCTATTCGGTGTAAAATGTCACCACAAAAAACGGTCACATCTGTAAAGTGGTATATCTATATATCTTGGCTGAAGAGGGTTATGTTTTATTATATGCAAATCAAATTATATTAATAATTCTAACATAGCACGTCAGATTTGCCTTCTTTGCGTATATTGAGATACCATATTTTATTACCGCGATAAAATGGGAGGTTTGGAGTCTCTTTGGCAATTGGAGGTTTGGTGTCACTAGTTAAATGAGAGGTTTGGTTATATTTTGGCAATGGGAGGTTTGGAGTCACTAGCAATGAGATGTTTGGTGTTACTTTCGCAATGGGAGGTTTGTTGTCACTGTGAGAGGAATTTGGAGGTTTGGGGTCACTAGCAATGAGAGGTTTGATGTCACTTCAGCAATGGGAGGTTTGGTGTTTCTATCAATGATAGGTTTCGTGTTACTTTGGCTACTAGAGGTTTGGTGTCTCTGTGAGTGGCTATTGGAGGTTTGGGGGTTACTTTATTGGCAATGAGAGTGTGGGGTTTCAGCCCTGGCTGTTACCAAGGTTGTTAAAAATGGTGATAAAACTGTCACATGAAAATTATGATGAAACTGTAAAACTGTCACATAAATGAAAATGGGAGGTTTCCTGTTTTAAGCCCTGGGCTGTTGACACCAAAGTTGTCCAAAATGATACTGCAATATAACCTCCTTTACTTCATTGGCACCAACTTTATCCAGCCAATATATTTGGACTATGGCTGTCTATTTGTTTGTGTTTGGCAAGAGTGTTGTTTTTCTTGTATAATTTGGTGTATTTTTGCCACATTTGGCATTTGTCTGGTCTCTTTCTCTTATTTGGTGTTCAGTTTTACGCCTCCCAGACACATACACTTTGATGGAATGTAGTACTGTTGTTTATAGATACATCAAGTCTGTCTTGGTGTTTTTTTTTCGTTTTTCTTGTTTTCTTACCATTCTGTGTATTAAGAGAATTTTAAGAACTGTTCTAGAACAATTCTAGAACTTGTTCTAGAACAGTTCGAGAACATTAAATATGAGCCATTCTAGAACCTAACCTCTTGAACATTAGCACAGAAGTTCTTGAACTGGATAAGAACCCCTGCGAAAAATTCAAGAACTGTTCTTGAACAAATTCCTGAACATGTTCCAGAACAGTTCAAGAACATTAAATGGCAGTTCTTGAACTACGATTTCCAAAACTAAGTTCAAGAACTTGTGCTAGAATATTTTTTTTTTTTTTTTTTTTTTTTTTTTTTTTTTCATAAAATTTATTCTGCACATAGTAGTACAAATAAGACAACAAACTGCACAGCAGTTTGTAACCTGCTTCTTTTAATTATAGGCCTAAATATTTAAAATAGAAGCAAGTTGATGGTAATTAATTTTAGATTGGTGTATATATATCTATGTTAACTTTTGAAAAGGAAAGACATACTTTTTGTAGGTCTAACTTTTGAGAAAATGTTTTACTGAAAACACGATCAACTTGCTTAGCATATATAACAAAACAAACACTGAATAAAACAT
Organism: Spisula solida; assembly: GCA_947247005.1. Lineage (NCBI taxonomy): Eukaryota > Metazoa > Mollusca > Bivalvia > Venerida > Mactridae > Spisula > Spisula solida. Next base: position 4,502,199 of record OX365956.1, on the reverse strand, counting down.
ATGTATCACTCATTATTCACTTATCTAAAACGAGTTCACGAGAAGGAAAGATGAGGTCGAGTCACTGGTATTAAAATTAACACTGTTCATAATGTCACACGCGAATATTCACTATTAATAAAGTCACGAGGGGGAGAGATAGTTTAAACTGTTCATAATATCACACACGGAGGAGTATGAATAAGATAGTAAAGTTCAGAAATCTTCTGATTAACATAGTGTAATTGAAATAACTGAATTAAATGCATCTATAAATATAGTCATTGAAAATGGTGAGAACCCCGTACTGTTGGTATGCTGCAACCTGCACCACACAAACAGCACAAAGCAAGAAGCAGGTTTTACAATGAACATATACGATAATAAACATATGCTTATAACAGATACTGGATACTGTGGTAACAAAAACTACTTCACACAAAGGAATAATGGTTTTAATGTTTTTCTGAGACTGAGGAGTGCGTCTGAAAACAACATAATTATGAACAACATGTCCCTCTCAGAAGCACTACAAAGTCCATTCAAAATAGATAAGTGTGTACAATTTGGAGGTATTTAGTCACTGAGAATCATTCAGTGTGTTTAAATAATGACAGAATTATGTTTATAATACTTATACTGTGGCTAAGTTAATGTTACGTTGAAATTATGAATTTTGAATTTTGTCAAATTAATTTAATAAACCTCTCCATTTTCATGATAATATGGATATATTAATATGCTGAGTTTTTTTAAAAGGGACTTTTTAAAATTTTGATAAATATGTGTAATATTTAATAAAGGGAGTTAATAAACCATGATTATTACAGTTCTAGAACTAATAGCAGATCTTGAACCACATTCTTACAACTAGAATGAACAGTTAAAGCTCTAATCCTAGTTCTTGAACAGTTCAAGAACTATCAGTTCTAAAATTGCTGTTAAGAACTAATATCAGTTAATGAACCGTTCAAGAACATGTATTCTTGTTCAAGAACAGTATTGTTAGTTCAAGAACTATATTAGTTCTTAAATTACTGTTCAAGAACTAATATCAGTTCATGAACCGTGTTCAAGAACAAGAATCCTTGTTCAAGAATAGTGTTGTTAATTCTAGAACTGTTCTAGAACTAACTGTTTGTTCTTGAACATTTTCGCAGGGGTGATTTACCAACAGAAAAATGGACGTTCGATACTGTAAAGCTATCAATTTTCACAGTGGATTATTTGTTGTTGATTTCGCGGATGAACTAGATCTCCAAATTGATTCCCCTCGTATTTGAACTCAAAACAAGAGTTTTTATGCCCCCGTATCGATAGATCGGGAGGCATATAGTGATTCACCTGTCCGTCCGTCCGTTCGTCCGTCCATCCTGGTTAACCCAAATTGACCGTTTCTTCTAGCATCAATATAGCTTGCTACAAAGCTTCCAAACTTGCATGGATGTTGTATATGAACACTCTCCACACACCTGTATCACCTAACCCCATTTTGACCTTCACCTTGACCTAATTTTGGACTTATTTATAGACAAAGCTTCCACAGGGGGCATAAGCGTTTATTGAACGCAGTCTTGTTTCTTTCATTTTTTTGAATCCACAAATTTAAGTAACGACTAAATTAACATTTGGCTAAATATTGTGAACAGTGGTGTCAATATTCCTGATTAATTTGGAATTCCAGATTTTATCTATCCTGAAACTGCTATGAATTCTGACCAAAATGTAAGTTATTTGATGAAAATATATCAAGAATTGGCAAAGTTATGGTCAATTTAATCTGCACTGAAGGATTTTATTAAAAAAATGGAGTCAAATATGGAAACAATTCGTTTGAAGGCCTCTTGTTTGGTAAATATGGTCGGCCGCATAGGGTTTTCAGGATTTTTAATTAAGGTTCTGTTGACACCCCTGTGTTTAGCTGTAACCAAGTTTCTGTGGACAAAGTTTCTTCTACATGAAAGCCTGATCTGGAATTTCCCTTGAGAACAAAAGTTTTTTCTACTACAAAAAGATTATTCAAACTTGGCAGGCGATCTTGGACAGTTTTTGTGTCATACTTGCCTGTGTCATGCAATTAACTCATGACAAGCCCTCATAGAATTGCCAGTTTTCTTGTTTGGTTATTATAGCGGTTATTTATTGACCTTTATACCCAATACACCTAGCACTTATTCTATTAAGCTAAAATATTATCAGGGCTTTTTTTCGCTGAATTGTGAAGAGGCCCAAGCCCTTTTGTTTTACAAAAATTTAGCGCGAAAATTCTCAAAATTGTGAAAAAGTAGGTACAGAAACTTTTCAAATTGTGAAAAACTTAATGCGATAAATCATCAAATTATGATACAAAATTTTTCAGATGTAAGTTCAATTTTTGTCATCTTTTCCCAAACGTAATATAATACTTTATATCAAGTCCTGTACAGGAATATATGACTGTTATCTGTGATTTGTTTGTTTGGTGCTTTGTGGTGAAGTTGATTTTACAAAATCAATGATGCAAATTCTAATTGTGAAGGGGCCTTTTGGGTTTGTGAAAGGGGCCTATAAGAAATTTTGAAGGGGCCTAATATAGGCCCCTCGTATATAGTGAAAAAGAGCCCTGAATATTATATAGTACGGAGAATTTGACGTGATCCTGACCTCAATGCATGAATATATTACAAGGTTTGTGCGTTGAATATATAAATTTCTGCAAGCAAATCATGCAATAACAGTCCTCTAGATTTGTATTTGTATTACACATCCAGTGTCTTCGTGATTGTGATTTTCCGCTTAGGAAACATACAAACGGGGTTATAAATGTAGACAATATTTATATCAGCTGTTAAATTACGCTGATAGAATGTTGAGGATCGTGTCAAATTCTCTGTACTATATACAGTCAACTCTCGTTATCTCGAATTTCACGGGACCGTGGAAATTACTTCGACATAACGGAGATTCGAAATAGAATTTTCGGCATCGAAGTTGCAAGTTTTCTATTTTCTGTCATTTTAGGCCGCCATATTGTTACGGTGGTAAGAACGACATATTCGTGAGAATTGCTAGTTGTGATATTTATGTACATGTATCCTCCTCGAGAAAATGCATTTTATTTTAATTATTATTTTTACAAACAATTGTTCGAGATGACATGTTTATTGATGTAATTACGTAACTCAAAACTTTATGACATGTTTGCGCAAATTGTTGCAAACAAATATTTTTTCAACAATGGAAGGCGCGAAAATTACAGGTAAATCAAAGATTTCAGACTGGCGAAGTGTGAAAAACATTCGACACTAGTGGAATACGATCAGACTTCGACCCGACTTCGAGATGAACAATAGATTTAAAGTGCAAATTGGTTAATCGGGACCAAAAACTAATTCGACATAACGAAAAATTCGAGCCAAATTCGAGCCGAAACTTCGAGATAGGTCTCGAGATTTCATATAGACAAAGAAGGAGAAAATTCGGGACTTGAAAAAAACTTCGACATAACGGAAAATTCGATATAAGCGAGTTCGAGATAACGAGAGTTGACTGTACTTATCTTGTGTGCAAATTATTTTTGGACATAATATCAAGAGTGATCTCCCTTGATAATTGTTTTATCTTGTTAATATGTTACTGGATTGTCTCCCTTTGATACTCAAGCAAAGGACATGGAGATAGGGGCATGAATTGACATATCTATGGAGTAAAGGGTTAAAGATTTTACTTATCATTTTGGACGAGATATAAGTCCCTGTTTCATGATATGACGAAGTATGACACTTATAATCAAGGTTTGCACAGGCCTTGAAATGTCCTTTAATTTGGTTTCAACCTTGAATATCGAGGTCAGATGGAGGTCAATGTTCCACAAAAAATTGCCTTTAATGTAAATCAAAGATCAAGGTCATTTTGCTGTATTTGATCTTTGAAATGTTCTACATGAAATTGATACACAAATTCTTCAAATGTCAAGGTCAAAACAACTATTCCAGTCAAAGGTCAAGGTCATTATAGTCAAATGTATGTATTTTCCATGAAAAACAAGTGCCTTGAATTAGGGCTGCTTACCGGTTTCCAATATAAATCGAATACCGGTATTTTGCGTTCGATCGATACATTGTATCGAACGTGTCCGTATCGGTCAAAACATCAATCAACAAAAATTAACAACACAATCCCCATTTTCAGTTAAGTTTTCGGTTGTCTATTTGTTTCGTCTCAAAATGGTCAGGTCGTCGACCCAGCTGTCCCAGTGAATCTATTTTTCAAACAAGAATCTGCTTTGCAAACTGCTCATGCAATTTAAACATGTGTGAATAGGTTGTTTATCACATATCTCAAGCCTGACGTGATTGTGTTCTGCAAGTTAAATACATGTTGTAAGTCTTAAAGTGCCTATTTATAGTTTTAGATCGTTTATTGACAAAACAAAATATCAAATGATATATCGAATATCGATCATTGTGTTTCGATACAAATATTGTATCGATCATTTTAACTGATACGCAGCCCTACCTTGAATGTATCTCAAGGTGAAAACAACTATGCCAGTCATAGGTCAAGGTCATTATAGTTGAATGCATGTATTTTTCATGAAAAAACTATAGTGCCTCAAATGTTTGCCAAGGTCAAAACACTTATGCCAATCAAAGGTCAAGGTCAATGCTATTATATTATTCAATTCTAATGAAAGGTAACCGCATTATAGATGTGTTTAACTCCCTGCAGAATTCCAATTTATTTCTAACTTAAAGAGATTAAAATTTGATTAAGACATGGGGAGGAGACAAGATTACTATGCTGATTGAATTTAATGGAGGCAGATCAATTATGATAAGTGGTAGCACATGGCAGTCTTTCCCCCCAGGCTGTTAATTATGACACATGATGGAGTGCTACTACCACCTTAATGTGACCTTCATGAATATTTTAACACATTGTGAAATATTAGGTGTAGTTTCTATGATTTTGTGATCATTTTGTTAATCATGGTACTCCAATGGTTTACATTGTAACAGGATATTGTATGATATTATGATGGGTTAAAAAAATTGCCTAATGTCATGGTTCTCTGATTGGCCAATTCGGTATCAGCATAATGTCATGGTACTCTGATTGGTCAATTTGATATCAGCCTAATGTCATGGTACTTGATTGGCCAATTTGGTATCAGCCTAATGTCATGGTTCTCTGATTGGCCAATTTGGTATCAGCATAATGTCATGGTACTCTGATTGGCCAATTTGATATCAGCCTAATGCCATGGTACTCTGATTGGCCAATTTGGTATCAGCATAATGTCATGGTACTCTGATTGGCCAATTTGGTATCAGCCTAATGTCATGGTACTCTGATTGGCCAATTTGGTATCAGCCTAATGTCATGGTTCTCTGATTGGCCAATTTGATATCAGCATAATGTCATGGTACTCTGATTGGCCAATTTGGTATCAGCATAATGTCATGGTACTCTGATTGGCCAATTTGGTATCAGCATAATGTCATGGTACTCTGATTGGTCAATTTGGTATCAGCATGATGTCATGGTTCTCTGATTGGTCAATTTGGAATCAGCATAATGTCATGGTTCTCTGATTGGCCAATTTGGTATCAGCCTAATATCATGATACTCTGATTGGCCAATTTGGTATCAGCCTGTGTCATGGTACTCTGATTGGCCAATTTGGTATCAGCATAATGGCATGGTACTCTGATTGGCCAATTTGTATCAACCTAATGTCATGGTTCTCTGATTGCCCAATTTGGTATCAACCAAATGTCATGGTACTCTGATTGCCCAATTTGGTATCAACCTAATGTCATGGTACTCTGATGAAAGATTTTGTGTTGACTAAGTTGGCCTCTGGTTACATACAAACATCTACCAATTAACATTCTACCAAAATTTCCTCGAAATTCTACCCATATATAATATCCCAGGCGTATAATCACTGTCTATATATATATATAAACACGCGTCTCAAAACGATCCATGTAACATTTTGATGTAACATTAACTTCTAGTCAAATTTGAAGAAAATTTGGCTCGAACTCAATTTATAAAAAATAGCATCTTGTATATACAGACATTCTGACAGGGCGCTCTAGCACTGATACCCCTGGGGTTTCATATTTACATAATTCAAAACAAATTTCAGCTTTTCATGGCATCTTTTGGTAACTTTCGATTTATTTAGACTTAACCTCGTTTCATTCTTCAAGTTCCTTAAGGAATATTAATGTGTATATATAAACTGGTGATACAGTATTATTATATTAGGTCAAAACAAAATTAGATTATGGACCCTTTTCATCGTTATGGCGTCGTGACATTCTAATTTCATTTTGCTTGCATATGTCCATCAGTAGGTTGTAATGGTCGGTAGACCAAATAGTTTCAATTCAATAACTCAAAGAACGCTTCGCCCTAATGATCTTCAAACTTTACATTGAGGTTGGTCATCAACAGTTACTGTAGATGACCTTGATAGATTTTGAGGTCGGTAGGTCAAAGGTCACTGTGACTTTTACCATTTCTGACTATAGGGCTGCCATGGGGCATATGTGTTTAACAAACACCTTTTAAAGTTCCAATTAAGCTAATTACTGCACCATTAAATGAGACATAATTGCATATTATAAACAGAAAATTTGTTGATTTTTGGTGTAAGATCCAATTTTATTTCACACATGATCACAGAAAATTAAATTTTCAATTCTGCCTACGCCACTTATGAAAATATTGATTTCTGTGATCACTTTGTGAAATAAAATTTGATCTTAATCCAAATTGAACAAATATTCTCTGTATATAAATCATTTAATGTATGTTTTGCATGGTAAATAAGGTTGTTCCACCAACAAATATCTACATCTGTTTCCAAATATGGATTTTGTTGATCCCTAGTTGACTAGCTTACGAGGCAAGTTTTGTTTTATGTGTCTTGAAGATTTAGCTATTTTATGTACTTCCATATATAAATAAGTAGAATAATGGGTTTTAGCTTATGTATGGTTGATATTAGATTTGGGGAATGTCATGTTATGCGTCCAATTTTCGTCTCTTTTGCGTCAGACTTTTTGCTAAATCTTCGTTCGCTCTTTCTTCCCCAGCATGCAATACTGTAAAATCACATTTTTTTGTGGGTATGCAATTTTGTGGATTGTGATAAAAATGAATTTTTCGCGGGATAGTAAATTCGTGGATACTTTTTTTTACATAACATGGAAACGGTTGAACATAATTATGTTCTGGATTTATGAAGTCAATTAATCATAGGGATTAGATTTCGTTGTCGAAATTATCAAAGAAATCAACAAAAATTCAACCCCCCCTCGAAAAATTATTATAATTTTACAGGACACAATTATTACCAACACTTGCATTTTTTAGTAAATTGTATACTGAATCGGATCTCTTTTTGTTTTCATTGAATAAGTTGAGTGCTGCCTTCCCTGTCCAACTTAATATTATCTTTTATCTAGTCACTTCCGTCAAAATCTGCCAGTTAATGGGGGGCCGATTAAACTTAGCTATAATCGGTCACCTGGTCATGTGACAAGTGATTATCCGTCATCTTACCACGTGATCTGACAGACTTCTTTCTATATGAGAGTCGCCGGTTGCAATTCCATGCCCGAGGGTGAGGTTTTCCTATCCTTAATGAGCTGGTGGTTTATCGGTTATTTTCTTCGACTTACCTGTGCCTAAACGACGTCTATCAAGATGTCCGACGTCGTTGTTTATCATGATGTCACGGAACGAAAGTGACGTTGCAAGCTAGTTAATGAAAGAGTAACGATATAGTCCCGAGTTTGATCCTCTTACTGAGCAGATTAAGCGACTGGATAAAATAGAATGATAGGTTAGTGTCGTGAATGAAGTAAAAGTTTATCCGGCTCGGCTCACCCGATAAATTCCTCCGCCTTGACAGATAAACTTTTTCATCCACGGCACTAACTTATTAATCTCTATTTAACAAGGCTACATATATTGCTTATTCAATTTGTAGACTGTACAAATTTACAATGAGATGAGATTACAAGTACAATTAAGTCACAGTTTAGTGTTATTTCTACAGTTTAGTCTCTCATTGCTACAGTTTAGTCTCTCATTGCTACAGTTTAGTCTCTCATTGCTACAGTTTAGTCTCTCGTTGCTTAAACTTGCTATAGAGTTTGTTGCTGGTGAGTTTTTGCTTAGCAATTTGTCACATGTCGTCATCATCACCACGGACTTCCAAATCAATTTGTTCATCAATTGATACCGTGTATTCATGTCGTATCCCAGTATTCATGTCGAATCCCTCGGCAACATATCATTATTTTGATGTTGAGAATTTAATCATAAAACATTAATTCCAGTTAAGTTTTTACGGACAGTTCCAATAAAGACTATAATCAGTTTAATATGAGATGTCAGCACCATGTTTTGCCGCTTAAGCCATCGGGGGAAATTGTTAACCCGTGTTCACAGTATTTCTCCCTTTAGACTGTTACAGTAGATTAACAAGGAATTGATGATGTCTTTTATAAACCTGATACATTGAATAGTTATAGTTTTTATAATTATAGCTTTTATGAGGATTTTATGAGGATTTTATGAGGATTTAATGAAATTTTATTACTATTGGTTGTTATGCAAGATTTGTTATCTCTTTTTGTGTCAGCAGACTCATTGGTTCTTAATTTCCTTAAAGGTGCTGCCTCACAGATCGGGCTAAAATTTTTGTATGACGTAATTTTCCTACCTAACCAATTATTTATATAATAGAAGTCACTGGTGGTTGCTTTATGAAAGATTTATGGCATATAAGCAATTTAAATCACTCTTGATATTTGGCACTCAGTAGTTTTCTGTTTGAAAATAACGCAGAGTTTCCTTCCAAAATGTTCTATGAATTATGTAATTCAGACATGATCAAACTGTAACTTCAACAAACTAAAGCCTAAACATCTGTGAGGTATTCGGTTCGTTGCGCAATTCGTTTTCATCGAATGCAAACACATTTCAGTCAATTTAAGTGATAGTAGTGCTAATTCTATAGGGTATTAATACCCTATAGAATTTTGGGTGTAAAATGCTAAATTACTACAAAATGCCGATGGTTCCCAAGTTATTTTTTATGTCAATATGGTTGTTTATGGCATATACAGGAAACTATACCAAAATTACATAAATATTTGACAATTTAATTTTATTTTTGCAATACACCAATACGTGAGGCAGTCCCTTTAAAACCAGTGCTGATGTATCATACAATATTCCGATCAGGTGTACCGTGATAACGTGCTCAAGGTGAGCTATTGTGATTGCCCTATGTCTGTCGTGCGACGTCCGTCGTCAACAATTGGATTATTACCACTCTAGATGTCACAATGTTCTCCTAATCTTTATCAAACTTGGTCACAATGTTTGTCTCTATAAAATCTAGGTCAAGTTTGCAACTTGGTCATCTGGGGTCAAAAACTAGGTCACGTCAAAGAAAAACCTTGTTAACACTCGAGTGGTCGCAATATTTACCTAATCTTTATGAAACTTGGTCACAATGCTATTCTCTATAAAATTTAGGTCAAGTTTGCAACTTGGTCATCTGGGGTCAAAAACTAGGTCACGTCAAAGAAAAACCTTGTTAACACTCGAGTGGTCGCAATTTTTACCTAATCTTTATCAAACTTGGTCACAATGTTTGTCTCTATAAAATCTAGGTCAAGTTTGCAACTTGGTCATCTGGGGTCAAAAACTAGGTCACGTCAAAGAAAAACCTTGTTAACACTCGAGTGGTCGCAATTTTTACCTAATCTTTATCAAACTTGGTCACAATGTTTGTCTCTATAAAATCTAGGTCAAGTTTGCAACTTGGTCATCTGGGGTCAAAAACTAGGTCACGTCAAAGAAAAACCTTGTTAACACTTGAGTGGTTGCAATTTTTACCTAATCTTTATGAAACTTGGTCACAATGCTATTCTCTATAAAATCTAGGTCAAGTTTGCAACTGGGTCATTTGGGATCAAAATCTAGGTCACTAGGTCACATAAAAGAAAAACCTTGTTAACACTCTTAGAGGTCACATTTTTTGCCTAATCTTTATGAAACTTGGTCACAATGTGTGTATCTGTTAAATCTAGGTCAAGTTCGAAATAAGGTCATCTTGGGTCACAACTAGGTCACCATGTCACATCAAAGAAAAACCTTGTTTATACTCTAAAGTTCACATTTTTACCTCAACATTATTAAACCTGGCCACAAAGTGTGTCACTGTAAAATCTAAATAAAATATTTAGGTAATATCGTAACAAATACTGATTCTACCTTAACTGCTAGTCATCAGGTGAGTGCTTTAGGGCCATTATGACCCTCTTATCATTAAAACCTACTCGTTGGGGGACAGATTATGGTTTGTAGGAGTTCTTTGACTGAATAATAATTAAAATTGAACCACGATTTACCACAACCTGTTAGGCTGTTAAAGAGCTATAAAGAATTTAAATTTGAGTGTAAGTTTACGAATTCTGTAAGTGCTTTGATAAAGCAGTACCAAGGTGTTTAGTTTGCTTAGTTTCGGTTCCATTTTATTTTCTTCGTCTATTCAATACTGTCTTATGAATATTCAATGGAGTTTGTGAGAATTATTGACAAGTTTTATTGAAGTGTGGAAATTCTAAACTCTTCAGTGTTGTGAGTTGCTGCTGATGTTGGGTGACGTTGGATCTTTATATAATAGTATTGAAGGAGTTTTCTCCCTTTGGTGAAATTTATTTATTTCGTACAGAAGGAGTTTTCTCCCTTTGTTGGAATTTATTGATTTCATACTGAAGGAGTTTTCGCCCTTTGGTGGAATTTATTTATTTGATAAGGAAGGAGTTTTCTCCCATTTGTTGGAATTTATTTATTTGATACAGAAGGAGTTTTCTCCCTTTGTTGGAATGTATTTATTTGATACGAAAGGAGTTTTCTCCCTTTGTTGGAATTTATTTATTTGATATGAAAGGAGTTTTCTCCCCTTGTTTGAATTCATTTATTTGTTATGGAAGGAGTTTTCTCCCTTTGTTGGAATTTATTTATTTGATACGGAAGGAGTTTTCTCCCCTTTGTTGGAATTTATGTATTTGATATTGAAGGAGTTTTCTCTCTTTGTTGAAATTTATTAATTTGAAATGGAAGGAGTTTTCCCCCTTTGTTGAAATTAATTTATTTGATACAGAAGGAGTTTTCTCCCTTTGTTGGAATTTATTTATTGGATACAGAAGGAGTTTTCTCCCTTTGTTGGAATTTATTTATTTGATACAGAAGGAGTTTTCTCCCTTTTTTGGAATTTATGTATTTGATACAGAAGGAGTTTTCTCCCTTTGTTGGAATTTATTTATTTAATATGGAAGGAGTTTTTCCCTTTTTGGAATTTGTTTATTTGATACAGAAGGAGTTTTCTCCCTTTGTTGGAATTTATTTATTGGATACAGAAGGAGTGTTCTCCCTTTGTTGGAATTTATTTATTTAATATGGAAGGAGTTTTTCCCTTTTTTGAATTTTTTTTATTTGATACAGAAGGAGTTTTCTCCCTTTGTTGAAATTTATTTATTTGAAACAAAAGGAGTTTTCTCCCTTTGTTAGAATTTATTTATTTGATACAGAAGGAGTTTTCTCCCTTTGTTTGAATTTATTTATTTGATTCAGAAGGAGTTTTCTCTCTTTGTTGAAATTTATTAATTTCATACTGAAGGAGTGTTCTCCCTTTGTTGAAATTTATTTATTTTCTCCACTTGGTTGAAATTTATTTATTTGATATGGAAGGAGTTTTCTCCCTTTGTTGGAATTTATTTATTTGATATGAAATGAGTTTTCTCCCCTTGTTTGAATTCATTTATTTGTTATGGAAGGAGTTTTCTCCCTTTGTTGGTATTTATTTATTTGATAAGGAAGGAGTTTTTTCCCTTTGTTTGAATCAATTTATTTATTTGATAAGGAAGGAGTTTTCTCCCTTTTATTGAATTAATTTATTTATTTGATAAGGAAGGAGTTTTCTCCCTTTGTTGGAATTTATTTATTTATTTGATATGGAAGGAGTTTTCTTCCTTTTGTTGGAATTGATATGACATGAGTTTTCTTAACTCCCTTTTGTTAGAAGTAATAAACTAATGCTTAAAGAGTCGCCTCCCTTTGACTAAAACTTAAATGTGGACAGATTTCTCCACTTTTGTTGTATTAAGTAATTTACCTAATATGGAAGGAGTTTTCTCCGTTTTTATGGTGCAAAGTTTGTGAAATGCAAGATTTATAATAATGTTAACAATTTTGTTAATGGATTGTGTTAACAATGTAGTTAAAAGGTTGTGTTAACCATGTTGTTAATTTGGTGACAACAGTGACGTATATGTAAATGAACTTGTCGATAGTGTTTGTTACACATATGTTGATGACAGTGTTTCAGCTATGTGTCTTGAGTTTTGAGAAATATGATAGAAATGCTTCTCGGCAGGTGATTACAGCTGTGTACTCCATGGTTTTATTTTTGTTGGGATGATGTTTCTACAGAATTACATACCTTGATTGAAAAAAACTTGTGAAATCTCAACATTTTTTGTTTGAAAAATTGTTAATTGTTGTATTTAAAGACATTGGTTTCTTGAAAAATTGTTGTTGTTTTTAGTGAAATTGAAACCTTTTTTGTAGTGAATTTAAAACTACAAACATTACATAAGAAATTGTAGTAATAACTATTTGTGAATTGCGGACGTGGACTTGGATTATCACGGAAACAAGTTTGGTTGTCATGGAAACAGTGGAACATGTTTAAACATGTTGTTGTGTTGCTAGGCGTGTATAGTTAGACAAGACTGTGTATAATTACTGTGAGAGACGCGTGTAGATTGATGAAGGACAAGTGTCCATCACAATCCCCATTGCCTGGTTCATCTAAGTTGGTACCCAAAGTTTTCACATTCTCACCGCGTCTGAAGAAAGCCGAACTTGAAACTTACTCACTTTCACGATCGCCGGGAAAAGTTTCGTTCAGTTTAAACTCTCGACATGGGAGTCTTGCTTCAGTGAGCAGTGCTCGTTCTAGCGTGCGCTCTAGTGGGACAGGTCATAGATACATACCGGACGATGTTGTGTTGGGTAGCTGGGTTAAACCAAAGAATCCACGTCGTGAGTTCACGTATGAGCTTTATGGATACCACTGTTGGGTAAGTTCTTGTCTTTACGATTATAGCAATAATTGGGTAGCAATACCACGTGGCTTTTGACTACAGTTACAAGTAGAAATTTGTAAACATTGGAACACAAATATAGCCATAAGTATTTTATGTCTTCATCGATTTCTATAACATATACGCCACGCTAAGGGGAATAGTATTTGCTTTCCGTGAAAAATAAGATATTTTTCAGCAGTTTTACCGATTTTACGATAACCCTGTGAAACCTACACGTTCTACGGTTTCACAAGGTAATGGACAAAACGGCACAACCACTGAAAAAGACTATATATTTCATGGAAAGCAAATAATTGTCCCCTTAGCGTGGCGTATATTTCATAGAAATCGATGAACAAATAAAATACTTATGGCTATTTTATTTTCCAATGTTTACAAATTTCTTCTTATAACTGTAGTCAAAAGTCACTTGGTATTGCTACACTGAATAATTTTATGATCATTATAGGATTAAATGACCATTTGTTGAAGTTTACTGATGTGTAAACACCCAATCTGAAGGAACACCTTGCATAAAGCCCGGAAGCTTGAAAAACCATTGAATCAGACTGTCATTGACTAGTCCACCACCAAATGCACCCGCAGGGTTGCTATATTTTGGGAGTTTTTATTTTTTCCCTCCTGAAGACATTTCACTCACCAAAATCTGAGTAACAAAAAAAAAAAATACCCAGGCCTGAGAAGTTTCTATATATGTCCCTACTGTTCCATTGCTATACAATAACTTTAACTCCCGAGTTCCCTTACTGATAGCCCCAGTAAAAATGTCACTGGAATACCATTGCATTCCAGTGGACATCATAAATCCAGTGGTATGCCACTGGCATTCCAGTGGTAACTGATCATATTTCCAGTGGTATTCCACTGGTAACTGATCATTTTCCAGTGGACATCATAAATTCAGTGGTATTCCACTGGTAACTGATCATATTCCAGTGGACATCATAAATTCAGTGGTATTCCACTGGTAACTGATCATATTCCAGTGGACATCATAAATCCAGTGGTATTCCACTGGTAACTGATCATTTTCCAGTGGACATCATAAATTAAGTGGTATTCCACTGGTAACTGATCATATTGCAGTGGACATCATAAATTCAGTGGTATTCCACTGGTAACTGATCATATTGCAGTGGACATCATAAATCTAGTGGTATTCCACTGGCATTCCAGTGGTAACTGATCATATTTCCAGTGGTATTCCACTGGTAACTGATCATTTTCCAGTGGACATCATAAATCCAGTGGTATTCCACTGGTATCTGATCATATTCCAGTGGACATCATAAATTCAGCATATCCAACTATTTGTCCCATTTGTATTCGCACATGTGACAATTTTTTTACCATTGGAAGGCATGGGGACTCCACGTAAAATTGTCCATATGATAATAACTATTTGAGATATTTCTTATGTGCAAACATATTTTGTAGTTTGATATGTCTACAATATAATGCACTAAATTTCATAGTTGTATCTTTATGGGATCAACCCCCTTTTTAAAGGTTTTTAACATGACTATCACTCACATTGAACAAAGAAGGAAATGAACGGATTTGATATCAAACTTGGTTACTTTCTTGTCCGTAGTTCTTTTGTTTCTCGGGGAATATATTTTGTGCAAACTTGATTAATAGTTTAATTTCTTCCCGTCAGATTGGTGTTTTGATATAAGAAATGTGATAATTAGATCTGCCCCCTTTTTACGGTTTTTTAAAACAGGTATCATTTTTTTTTAGCAAAAAAGTAATACACATATTTAATTTGCACATTGTTAATTGTTTTATGACGCGCCCCGCTGCGATTGTCACAGCATGTGGGGTAATAAAAGTGGTACATTCGCGTGACGGGTTATAACCGCTATATTTCTATAACCGCTATATTTCCTGTATACATACTTTATTATGATTTTAGAGATTTGAAACTTTGACTTTATTGCCGATTTGGAAAGTAATACATGCATTAAAATAATTAAAGTGAAATGTCATAAGCTCACGCATAATTTAAAATTAAAATAATCGAACAGGTGAGACATAAAAATGAAGAATCATGTCATTCCTATGACACTTGTTAAATAAACTGGTTAATTGACACGTTGTACCACCTAATTGAATATATACGAATTGTAAAATGAAAATTAAACGTCAAAAAAGGTGAGAAAAAATCCGTATACTTTTAGAGGCATGAATTCAGATGTTGAAATGTATGTTTTACACTAAGGCAGATTAAATACATGTGCATTATAGCTTTATGGTTCATTTACAGTATACATGTACTTGCTTATATATTGCTAATAATATGCGTATCTTTTAATGATAATCACTTAACTATAGCCCGGCTAGAGGAATAAAGCGCGTCTGCTCTGACCAGACAGATTACGAAGCCAGTTGGGATTCGAACATTCTATATATTAATTAATCATATATATTAGGTTTTTTTCTCCTGAAAATTTATGTTTTCCATCATTGTTATTTGTTATAAGCATTGTTTTATGCTTCATGCAAAGTAAATTTTCATATTCGTATAATAAGTATCATAAATATTTTTTTATCATACATGTATGGTCGCATCGCTGATACCTATAACCACAATGTAAAAATAAAACAGTAAGTATCATTCAAGATGCGTTTATATACAGTTTCTATCTGCCTTCTTTTTTCATTTGTAGATACAGCCTTTTTGCTATAATAAGACAATACATGTATTCGTAAACAAACCCCTGTAACTTTTATTGCGGGTGTCACCGGAAATTCCACGGGCATATAATGCATCATAAATCAAGCCACAGTCTACAGTCTATATATTATAACAAGTCTGATAAAAGCACAAATTCATATTCAGATATAAATTGCCGATGTGATTAAATCCATTTTAAGTATTTTACTCATTATTTTAAAAAATCAGGATGATGAATTGACTAGCATAATTTAACAGTCAATATATTATCACAATATATTTCATAATCGGGGAGTATCACGAAGTAGCTCGAGATGTAATAGAAACACAAATTTGAAATACCGATATCGCACGACTTGCTTGCGGAAATTGATATTCATGTATTCAAAGCAAGAACCTTGTAATATAGTCTTGCATAAAGGTCAGGTTCAGGTCAAAATAGCCAAACTACATTTTGTGATAACTTGAAAATGAATATATGACGTTGTTGGTTATATGATTGATGTTATGATTTGATTAAAACAATGAAAACTGATTAAGTATTTGTTTAACATTTCAACTCTTCATAACTTTGAAAGCACTTGTCCAACATAAATAAGTTGAACAAATGTTTCATCCCGATATCTTGAAAAAATAAAATATTTGTGACAATTAGAGGGAAAATTTGAGTTTTTTTCGGGTCCGCAAGCGCGCGAATATTCTCCTATTTAATTCAAGAAAAAAACGCTCTATTTCACGAACTTAAAATTGTCATAACTTTTTTATTTTTTAAGATATTAAAAAACCAGTTCCATAATTGTATGGTCTATGGCTCGAAGATGCAACTGAACAATCAACCGTACAACATACTTGAAAAATCAGCAGTGGTTGCTAAATTTCATTTAAACTGTACTTTGTGATATTGCACACATACTCAAGCGTTGTACAGTTACTAGTAACCGTTTATTTTTTTATCATCCATCGAATATGCATGATAATAAGTATACATATCGTGACATGTATTGCGGTTACTAGTATAACAAATGCATAATTGTTAGATTCCTCACACATGATCAACGAATTCTGAATGATACCATGGAAGCATTTAAATGTTCCTGATGATACCTACCTTATGAACAAAATTTCATAATGACAGAGATATGCCCATAAAAAGATCCTGGTATGCATCATATACAAAATGTCAAAAATACCAAAGTGTAACTGAACGCACTAAACCCCTCCAGCAAATAATATACATTAATTTATACACTCCGACAACCCGCTGAGTTAGCATAGCGCGATTACGCAATCGAGATAAGATCGATCAGATTAAAACCGGTATAACACCAGTCAAGCGAAGGTAACTGTGGTCGACTTGAAGACACATTCAATACAAATGGGACAAATAGTTGGATATGTGGTATTCCACTTGTAACTGATCATATTCCTGTGGACATCATAAATTCAGTGGTATTCCACTGGTAACTGATCATTTTCCAGTGGACATCATAAATTCAGTGGTATTCCACTGGTAACTGATCATTTTCCAGTGGACATCATAAATTCAGTGGTATTCCACTGGTAACTGATCATATTCCAGTGGACATAATAAATCCAGTGGTATTCCACTGGTTACTGATCATATTCCAGTGGACTTAATGAATTCAGTGGTATTCCACTGGTTACTGATCATATTGCAGTGGACATCATAAATCCAGTGGTATTCCACTGGTAACGGATCATATTCCAGTGGACTTAATAAATTCAGTGGTATTCCACTGGTTACTGATCATATTCCAGTGGACATAATAAATTCAGTGGTATTCCACTGGTATTTTCTTTTTATTAACTCCCCTTATATATATTAATGTTTATTAAAAATTCCAAAATACTCTTTAAAAAAACTTAAGATACTATTTTAACCACATTATCATAAAAATGGAGAGGTTTATTAAATTAATTTGACAAAATTGAAAATTCATAATTGCAACATTACATTAATTAAGCCACAGTATAAGTACTAAAAACTTGACTCTGTCATTATTTAAAACTAACTGAATGATTTTCAGTGACTTGCATGAAAGCAGCAATTCATAATTGTTGAGTACTTTTAGTTCTAACATGGTGTCTGACCATGGGACTGTAGGGTTCTAAACTGAAATGAATGATAAATGAATTTAAAAAGATTTTTATGGATATAAGTGAAATTTTCCTCAAGCCTTCTCTGAAATTCTGGTGGTATCTGTGAAATTTTTACTAGTATACCTGTGGAATGCACTGGTATTCCAGTGGTATACCAGCAATTAAAAATTAGTGGTATTCAGGTGAAATTTACCAGTGGAATACCGCTGGTATTCCAGTGGAATTCCAGTGGTATACTAGCGGTAAAAAATTAGTGGTATTCCAGTGAAATTTACCGCTGGTATTCCAGTGGTATACCAATGAAATTTTTACTAGGGAGGTTTCTGCAAAAACTTATTGACATGATTAAAGAAGCATGAATACTTGCAATACAATTTTCTACCTCTGTAATTATGTCTTGCCTTAGCTGTGCGTACGCTTAATTATTTGCAGCATAAGATGTATTGAGTCGTAATAGTGCCGACGTGTCATAATAGTGCCAACGCAACGAAATCTTCACTGGAGGCTAATCATTACCGGGGTACTGTTTTATAAAAACACTAACGTTAAATTTAAATTATTCATAATTCTCTTACATCTACAAAGTGGGGTAAATGAAGTTGCTAATACTAACATTGATTCAGTTTATCAACCTCTGATTTAACAGTTGTAAAAGAATTATAAAGAATTTAATTTTGAACATAAGTTTATGATTTCCATTTGTACTTTGATAAAATAGCACCCAGCTGTTACCAATCCTCCACAGACTAACCAATGAGTTTGTAAAAACCTTATGGTAAAGCATTCGCTGTGAGTCAGGGAGGTCTGGGTAGGCTGTATTGTCTTGTCTTGGGAGGGCATATCATTAGATTCAATAGATTTGCCCTTGTCTGTCAGTCAGTCAGTCCATCTATATCCTCCCATCCGAAAATGTTGATATTGAAGTTGCATGATTTATACAAAGTAAAGGTACATACAGGCATGAAAACTCTATTACTATTTATCACATAACCTGTGCCATAAAGCTGTGCTGGAAATATCGTTCGGCACTCCCATTTTTAAAGTAGCGTGACGTAAACTCATTGACAAAACCAATATGACACTTGGCAATTTTTTTGCCTTATGTCGTATTAGTTTGTCCACTTGTTTTATAAAAAAAAGAATGAACTATATAAGGTGGATTAATCAGATGTGCACGATTTATCAGTGATGTTTTGAGTACATTATACTGACCTGATCTGTTTACTTTAGTAATTTGTAAAAATAATTTTGCAACAATTGACCAACCCGATTCATGTTTGTAAATATCACATTATCCTGGGCGCACTATAGTAAATGATCCGCCCAAGTCCTTAAACCATGTTTGTAATGGTAACTAAAATATATGCAAGATTCTCTATATACAATACAGACATGAAAACACGTACTGGTGTATAATTTGACACTTGATGGTAAATGTTTGGGACTATAATTATGGTGGAACTGCCTGTTTGATGGCCTATCATGGGTAAAGAAGGATTATGGGGATGCATAATTTGCATTTGTCTATAAAACATCAATATTTGGCTTTTCCTATTGGTATTATTGTGGAAAAATGTCAATTTGAATTGTGTAGATGAATCTTCTATGACGACAATCAGTAACATAAAGTTTGAAATAAACCCAAAATTTTCTCTGAAGAATATAATTATGATTTGAAAAATAGTACAAAACTTTTGTCTATTTTTGTTATGCATCTTCAAAAGATAACATATTGAACTAACTTCGAAATAAACCCAAAATTTTCTCTGGAGAATATAATTATGATTTGAAAAATAAAATATAGAGAAAAATCCATTTTAGGTAACATATTGAACTTAGACAGTTTGATTTGGGTTATATAGACATATAACAAAAATAAATAAAACCACCAAACACGAAATAGATTTAAAGTATATTCATTATTTTTACGTTTCACCCAGATGGCTTTCTTAGGTTAAGAAATACAAAACAACAATGATTACATAACGTCACCATGCATAATAACGCAGTGGCACCAAAAGACGTTACATGATAAATATATTTTGGTTATGTGGACAATCAAAGCACTGAAAGTGCTGATGGGAGGCGATCTGGTTGCTGCTACTAAAGCTTAAACCGACTTTACACGTTTAATGTTCGTTTTCTTACTGTCGATCTTGTCTTGAATGTCAAAATAGGCATATGTGACTATATAGGCATATTGGGTATCTAAATAATTGTAAAAAGTGGCATATTAATTTATATGTAATACGTGTATTGAACGCGTATATCAAAAGTGGCTTTAAAATAATACTACGCGCCTATTTATCAGATTCTACAGTACCGTCTTGTAATCACTTTCCTCACAGCGTGAGGCATCTCTAGAAAGCTGTTAGTATAGCCACACCATATGATTGCATAACAGTACTTTGCAGACGATTATTACGATTCATTGATAAAACCATCATGTGACCCTGGTCTGAAGTTTCTAAAAATAGCTATACAGCCGGGACATTTGATGAACATGTCATTTTCATATTACGAAACAAGTCCGATATCACCTCGGCAGAGTGATTATCTGAAAAAATATTTATTTAACCAACAGTTTCACAATAATTGTTGATCTTAGAATAAACAAATGTTGCTGATTGAACTAAATCAGTTTAAAAATTTGGAGAAACATAATGTAGCAGTATTGGGAATGTTGACAGTTTTTGGAACTACTTGAATGCAGATTCACGTAGCAGCCTAAAGGCGGTTCAGTTTGCATTAAGAAATGGGCAATGGTAGTTAAGAGAGGTTTACGCCTCCCAAAAACTATCTGAGCAGCTTCGTGAATACAAGCCCTGAACTTGTTATGCTTATAGCATTTTTTACCCACAATCCCACACAGAAAAATGAAATCGGTTTCTCAGTTCCATGTTGTCTCAAAAGGAATCAGAAAGCACGCAATAAATGCCATCTTGGGAAAATGTATTATTCTATGCACCATTATTATAATCCCTCAGATAGCAGATCCCGGATCAGATCGTGATATTGAGTTACTTACAGAACACTACTTGTGGAGTCATGTCTGAGATAAGTTACTGTTAAATGATAGACTGTGATTGAATTGTTGGCTTTTATGTAATCCCTGGAATATTAAATCTTCTCAGTTTGGTTGTATTGTTGTCTGTTGACATTTTGCTTTAAGTCTCTAGAAATTGATTCAGTGAAATCAGATAATGCCATTTGTTTGTGATCACATAATATACTTGTCTAGTTGAGCTGTTTGAGATTGACCTTAAGTGTTCATTGCATGACATTGCCACCTTAAAGTGTCCATTTTGTGTTGTTGTACATTATCACCTAAAATGTCCATTGAGTGTCATTGTCACCTAAAGTGTCCATTGTGTGTCATTGTCCATTGTCACCTAAATTGTTCATTGAGTGTCATTGTCCATAATGTCACCTAAAGTGTCCATTGTGTGTCATTGTCCATTGTCACCTAAAGTGTCCATTGAGTGTCATTGTCCATTGTCACCTAAAGTGTTCATTGAGTGTCATTGTCCATTGTCACCTAAAGTGTCCATTGTGTGTCATTGTCCATTGTCATCTAAAGTGTTCATTGTGTGTAGCTGTCCATTGTCACCTAAAGCGTCAAATGTATGTCACTGTCCATTTTCACCTTAAGTGTCCATTGTGTGCCATTCAGTCACCTAAAATTGACATTGTCCATTGTCACCTAGTGTCCATTGTGTGTCATTGTCCATTGTCACCTAAAGTGGCCAATGTGTGTCATAGTCCATTCTCACCTAAATTGTCCATTGAGTGTCATTTGTGGGTCATTGTCCATTGTCACCTAAAGTGTCCATTGAGTGTCATTGTCCATTGTCACCTAAAGTGTTCAATGAGTGTCATTGTCCATTGTCACCTAAAGTGTACATTGTGAGTCATTGTCCATTGTCACCTAAAGTGTACATTGTGGGTCATTGTCCATTGTCACCTAAAGTGTCCATTGTGTGTTGTCCATTGTCACCTAAAGTGTCCATTGTGGGTCATTGTCCATTGTCACCTAAAGTGTACATTGTGTGTTGCTGTCCATTGTCACCTAAAGTGTCCATTGAGTGTCATAGTCCATTGTCACCTAAAGTGTTCAATGAGTGTCATTGTCCATTGTCACCTAAAGTGTCCATTGAGTGTCATTGTCCATTGTCACCTAAAGTGTCCATTGAGTGTCATTGTCCATTGTCACTTAAAGTGTCCATTGTGGGTCATTGTCCATTGTCACTTAAAGTGTCCATTGTGAGTCATTGTCCATTGTCACCTAAAGTGTCCATTGAGTGTCATAGTCCATTGTCACCTAAAGTGTACATTGTGGGTCACTGTCCATTGTCACCTAAAGTGTTCATTGTGTGTCATTGTCCATTGTCACCTAAAGTGTTCAATGAGTGTCATTGTCCATTGTCACCTAAAGTGTACACTGTGAGTCATTGTCCATTGTCACCTAAAGTGTACATTGTGGGTCATTGTCCATTGTCACCTAAAGTATCCATTGTGTGTTGTTGTCCATTGTCACCTAAAGTGTACATTGTTAGTTGCTGTCCATTGTCATATAAAGTGTCCTTTGTGGGTCATTGTCCATTGTCACCTAAAGTGTCCATTGAGTCTCATTGTCCATTGTCACTTAAAGTGTCCATTGTGGGTCATTGTCCATTGTCACTTAAAGTGTCCATTGTGGGTCATTGTCCATTGTGGGTCATTGTCCATTGTCACCTAAAGTGTTCATTGTGTGTCATTGTCCATTGTCACTTAAAGTGTCCATTGTGGGTCATTGTCCATTGTGGGTCATTGTCCATTGTCACCTAAAGTGTTCAATGAGTGTCATTGTCCATTGTCACCTAAAGTGTCCATTGAGTGTCATTGTCCATTGTCACCTAAAGTGTCCATTGTGGGTCATTGTCCATTGTCACCTAAAGTGTACATTGTGTGTTGCTGTCCATTGTCACATAAAGTGTCCTTTGTGGGTCATTGTCCATTGTCACCTAAAGTGTCCATTGAGTGTCATTGTCCATTGTCACCTAAAGTGTCCATTGTGGGTCATTGACCATTGTCACTTAAAGTGCCCATTGTGGGTCATTGTCCATTGTCACCTAAAGTGTCCATTGAGTGTCATTGTCCATTGTCACTTAAAGTGTCCATTGTGGGTCATTGTCCATTGTCACTTAAAGTGTCCATTGTGAGTCATTGTCCATTGTCACCTAAAGTGTCCATTGAGTGTCATAGTCCATTGTCACCTAAAGTGTACATTGTGGGTCACTGTCCATTGTCACCTAAAGTGTCCATTGTGATTCATTGTCCATTGTCACCTAAAGTGTCTATTGTGTGTTGTTGTCCATTGTCACCTAAAGTGTCTGCTGTGTGTTAAGTGTTCATTTTATGCATTCCAGATAGACAGAATAGTATACAGCCAATACAATAGTCAAACAAAATATTAGACACTTCAACAAGTGGTTTACATTTAGCTTGTTTACCAATATTCTACAAGTACAAAGGGAAACAACTCTACTTATCTTGTTTGTAATACTTGTTTATACTCACAGGTTACAAAAATGTTGCGCATGGAGACAGAATTTATCCAATAGTATCTTGTATTAGATTTTTGATGGAAAGTCTATTGTGTATATTTGTATATATCGCTGGCTTAGAATGAGAAGGTCTTAAGTGCTTCTTACGACTTTATTAGACTCATGCATATTTGAAATCTGCATCTCAAGGTGTTCTTAATTGAGCCTATTTTCATGAAAATTGGAAATGGTTATGTTAACCAAACCGAAGTTTAAAAAGCTTGTTTTTCATAAGTAAAGAGTAGTTTTCAGGCAGTTTTTTCTTGTTTTCTCAAAATATCGATTTTGTACTTACAACCATCTTATTCTAAGACAGTGTTTTGTACATTTATGTAGTTATACCCCCGCACATCAAGTTGTAAGGGGGGTATACTGGATTCAGCTTGTCTGTCTGTCCGTCTGTCTGTCCTTAGACGCATTCTTGTGGACGCAACTTCTCCTACAGTTTTGGCAGGATTTCGCTCAAACTTTCACAGATGAACAACCTCAACATATTGATGTGCATGAAGAAAGGAATTTGCGCTGCCCTGAATTTTGGCAGAATTATGGCCCTTTGTCGGCGGGGGTATATTAGTCTGCCGAATGGCGACAGCTCTAGTTAATTGTGTATATTTGTATACATAGCTAGTTTATTGTGTATATTTGTATAGATGTTACAACGTTAGATATAAAATATATGGGGGCTAATATATTGGAATCCGACACTTAGTGATTCATCCATAGGGCTTTCTGTAGACAATTTTATCAGGGCGATTTCTTGGTAAATTGGTTGGTCGGATTTCAAACAAACTTGAACCAGATTCACGTTTATGTAAGTACCAAGCCTACTTATGGATGCGACTGTAAAACATGACACATAACTCTGTCCTAGTTAATGCAATGAGTATAGGTCTTTTTTCAGTGGCAAAAATCAGATGAGCATCTGCACTGACAGATGCAACTGTAATTGTGGGAAATTTGTGGTAAGTTCTGACATCCACAAAATAAATTGACCTCAAATTAAGTAAAAAAAGGTGCCAGGAGAATTTGACCTGATCCTGACCTTTATGCATGATAATATGACAAGGTTCTTGTGTTAAATGTATAAATGTTCGTGAGCAAATTGTGCAATATTAGTTGGGCCAATTGTGCAAAATCTGTCGTTTAGATTTGTGTTTGTAAATATAGACATTAGACAATACATCAGCTGTTAAATTATGCTAATAGAAGGTCGAGGATCAGGTCAAATAAATTCTCTGTATTATTCTGAAAACATCCTCTTTATATTATCGAACATCTCTTGTTTACCATACTGACAGTCTTTTTGTGGTATTGAATGGTGAGAGCAAATTGGCGAAGAATTCGAATATTCTAGTAATCTTTATTGATCCGATCTCATCAATCAAACAGCGTTCAGATATTTGGAGTCGTATTTGTCGAGTTACTGAATGAATAATCAATTCATCGGCTAACCGAACAACTTACGTTGTCAGTAAACTTTGTCCGTCTTTTCTAGTAGAGCTATAATAAAACATATATACAGTGCAACCTCTCCAGAGCAATTGATCCTCATTTGGAGTCGTATTTGTCGAGTTACTGATTGAATAATCAAATTATCGGCTAACCCAACAACTTACGTTGTCAGTAAACTTTGTCCGTCTTTCTTGTAGAACATATATACGGTGTAACCTATCCTGAGTGATTGACCCTTCACAGGCTAACCCAACAACTTACATTGTCAGTTAACTTTGTCCGTCTTTCTTGTAGAACATATATACGGTGTAACCTATCTTGAGTGATTGACCCTTCACAGGTTAACCCAACAACTTACGTTGTCAGTAAACTTTGTCCGTCTTTCTTGTAGAACATATATACGGTGTAACCTATCTTGAGCGATTGACCCTTCACAGGCTAACCCAACAACTTACGTTGTCAGTAAACTTTGTCCGTCTTTCTTGTAGAACATATACACGGTGTAACCTATCTTGAGCGATTGACCCTTCACAGGCTAACCGAACAACTTACGTTGTCAGTTAACTTTGTCCATCTTTCTTGTAGAGCTATAATAAAACATAATATACAGTGCAACCTCTCCAGAGCAATATTTTTTTTTAAATGCCGAGCATAGCCTTTATTTTCCAGTCAGCTTCCTGCTGAAATATGGCAGGCATATGTGTGCCTCCACCCCGATTTGAACCTGGACAAGCGCACTAGCCACTGAGCTATGGAGGCCATGATCCTGTGTGGTAGTAAAAGAATCTCTCTAAAGCAACATGGTCATTCTGTTCCAGGGGTAAACCATTTACATCTCCAGAGCAACAACCAAACTTTGTGTTTCCAAAAGGATTTTGTTTTGTTTCCAAAAGGACTTTACTACTGTAGCGCACAAACAATCAAATGTTCAGATATTTGGAGTCATATTTGTCTGGTAACTGAATGAATAATCAATTTATTGGCTAACCGAATAACTTATGTTGACAGTAAACTTGTCCGTCTTTCTTGTAGAGCTATAATAAAACATATATACAGTGCAACCTCTCCAGAGCAAACAGTGTTCAGATATTTGGAGTCGTATTTGTCGAGGAACTGAACGAATGATCAATTCATCGGCTAACCGAACAACTTACTTTGTCAGTAAACTTTGTCCCGTAACAAACCGTGTCTTTCTTGTAGTGTTCTTAAAACATATATACGGTGCAACCTCTCATGAGGGATTGAGCATAAAAAAATCATAGGCTAACTGTTCAACTTACATTGTCAGTATGACTTTGTCCTGTAACACTACCATGTATTTCTTGTAGTGCTTAATTATAGAACATATATTCAGTCAAATTCTCAGTCGAGTGATTGACCCTTCATGGTAGTAGTAGATCAACCTATCTTAAAGGTGCTGCCTCTCAGATTAGGCTAAAATTATTGTATATCGTGATTTCCAACCTAACCAAGTATTGATGTAATAGAAAGCCAATGACGGTTGCTTTATGAAAGATTTGGTGCGAAAAAGCAATTTTATCCACTCTCAATGTCGCCCACTGAGTATTTTGTTCTTGAAAAATACCCTACGTTTCTTTCCAACATGCTTTGTGAATTATGTAATTCCCTCGTGATGGAACTGTAACATCAACAAATTATAGCGTAAACATCAGCGAGGTGTTGGGTTCGTTTTCATCAAATGCAAACAAATTTCAGGCAATTTAAGTAATAGTAGTGTTAATTCTATAGGGTATTAATACCCTATAGAATTTTTGATGTAAAAATACTAAATAACTACAAAAAATATTTTAGATGTCACAGTGTGGATGTTTATGGGATATACAGGCAACTATACCAAAATTACACAAAGATTTGACAATTTTATTTTATTTTTGCAATATACCAACATGTGAGGCAGTCCCTTTAAGCAAAGTGATGATTTTGTAACCATTTGCAATAAAAAAATCCTCTCCAAGGGGTGGTATTCAATATTGATCTTACCTGACTTAAGGATAAGGAAAACCAATCAGATCACACCCTGTAAAGTAAAGTACTACAAAATGCTATCAGTTGAATGTTTACATTCATAGTGCTAAAAATAATTCCAATCCTCACAATAGAGCATATAAAATTATTTATGCAAATATTCCATATTTGTACTGAATGTTCGTAAACTATTGATTTGCTCCGAGTTAATTATTGTTTACTGTTTCTTGATAACGTATTTGTATAAAAAAATTAGATCAATGTTTCCAGAACTGAGTCATTTCAAATTTGGTGGTATGAGTCCTGCCATAAATGGATGCTATTACAATTATCATATGTTACATACTGTATAAAATAATTCTCAAAGCCTTAAAAGCTCCATACACTCTACAAAATTCTAATAAGATGTCAGATAAAGAAGGAGTGTGATGGAACACACCACAATACAACCGGTACTTTAAAATTTATTATGCCTCCCATCTTTGATGAGGGGGTATAATGCTTTGCACATGTAGGTCGGTCTGTCTGTCGGTCTGTTGGTAGTTGGTAGACCAAATGGTTTCCGTTCAATAACTCAAGAACAATTTGCCCTAGGATCTTTAAACTGTACATAGAGGTTGGTCATCAACTGTAGATGACCCCTATTGATTTATTTTGAGGTCAGTAGGTCAAAGTTCAAGGTCACTGTGACCTTTACCATTTCTGACTATTGTGCTGCCATGGGGGAGCGTACATGTTTTACAAACATCTCTTGTTTTCCATGTACTTTTGGCTAGATATATATAAGCCTTCATCAGAGAGACAAAATTAATAAAAA
The DNA here is from genome assembly GCA_947247005.1 of Spisula solida. Taxonomy (NCBI): domain Eukaryota; kingdom Metazoa; phylum Mollusca; class Bivalvia; order Venerida; family Mactridae; genus Spisula; species Spisula solida. The sequence continues at coordinate 4,474,386 of OX365956.1, read as the reverse complement.
TGTCTCTCGAAGTAGGAAAATTTTGATCACATGATTTCTGGTCTAAAAAATGATTTTTATTGAGAATCTGGCGGGAAAGTCCTGTGTATAGAATATATATTGTAATGGTCATAAATTGTCTATGTATATACTCATCTTAAATATTTGATCACATGACTTCTGTTCTAAAAAATGATTTTTATTGAGAATCTGGCGGGAAAGTCCTGTGTATAGAATATATATTGTAATGGTCATAAATTGTCTATGTATATTCTCATCTTAAATAAAAGTTTCTGTGCTGGAGCTTGGTGATGAGATGTTGTCTGGAGGATTATTCTAATAAGATATAAGCTTTAATGTGTACACATCTCATGTACAGCTTTTTAGAACAAATATAAAGAATGGTCTCCCTTGATAAGCTGTCTAATAGTCATTTTTCTGTAATTGGATTGTTTCCCCTCAGTAAAAATTATAGAAACATAATTGATGTCATGGAGATGAGCAAAGACCTTTGTACTGTTTTATCAAAGTACTTACGGAAATCATAAACTTACGATAAAATTTGAAGTCTTTATAATTTGTTTCCAAAAATAAAGTGTGGTAAATGGAGCTGCCATACTAATAATGATTCAGGTAATGAACTCCTACAGACCATTATCCGGCACCAATTTACAGTTGTTTAAGAATTATAAAGAATTTAAATTTAAGCGTAACGTTTAAGATTTTTGTAAGTTCTTTGATAAAACGGTACCCTTATGTCGGTCTTTGACATGAGAAAGGGATTATTGGCATATCTTTGGAGTTGAATAATAAAAATGATACTCTAACCTAGAAAACATGTTAACGAGAGTTGTGGCCCTTGAAATGATGAAATATATGATATTCTAATATAATATGTTTTGTCTACTTTGGGTCCCAGCTAGCAAGCAGGACCACAGGTAACTGTATCATGGATAAAAAGTAAAAAAAACCAATTTCTTCTAAGATAACTTAAATTTTTAATTTTTTTTATGCCCCCGTATCGATAGATCGGGAGGCATATAGTGATTCACCTGTCCGTCCGTCCGTCCGTTCGTCCGTCCGTCCTGGTTAACCCAAATTGACCGTTTCTTCTAGCATTAATATGGCTTGCTACAAAGCTTTCATACTTGCATGGATGTTGTGTATGAACACTCTCCACACGCCAGTATCACCTAACCCCATTTTGACCTTCACCTTGACCTAATTTTGGACTTAGACTTATTTATGGACAAGGCTTCCACAGGGGGCATAAGCGTTTATTGAACGCAGTCTTGTTATTTTGAGTCCTTGTACTCAGTACATTGGGACAAATGTTATAATTTTCATGAGATGTGCTCACGGGCATTTCCCAATCAAAAGTGTGAAATGTCTGTTTTTGAAGTGTCGCAGAAACTTGAAACTTGGGATGACATCTTCTAAAATTGGATTGACAAATTTTGGATAAAAGCCACCAAAATAAAAAAAAATGACTCATTCAAACAAATGCAATTTGGGTCTAGTTTTATAGTCCAGTCAAGTTAAAAATCCAGTGACGCAGCGGTCGAGTCCACTATAACGGTGTAAAACCAATTATAAAGGCTTATACTGTACAAACAACCATACTTTCAATGCTAGTCTGACACACTATATTCGCTCTACCTGTTTAGTCAATGGCTATTATTTTTGCGTACACATTAACTGCTACGTCCCTGTCACAATATCCTAACTGGACTGTAAAATGATAACAACACTGTATTAATGTTGATACACCTCTTCTTAGTTTTGTCAGAGAATTCAGAGGTCCTACAATTCTGTACTAATCCGGATTTGCTGCACTAGAAATAAAAAATCTTTTCTGCAGAAATTTAAAGGTTATTTGATGAAAAAATTCAAAGTTTTGAAAAAGTAATTTTTTTTATTGAATTTACCAATAGACAATGTTTGAAACAGTGTTTTGGTGTAAGGGTGTGTGCTAGTGGCCCCGATGGCACCCAAAAACAGACTTTGCGTCTTATTTTCAGGATTATAAGGCATTACGTTTCAGTAGGACACTGGGAATTGTACTATTTTCATATGGCTATGACGGGGCTGTAAACCAGCAGAACCCTCAGTTGGGACCCAGGATACACGATATAAAGGCATCTGACCGACCAAAGACCTAAATATACAAAGATTGGAAAAATCTACCAATATCTTGCGGCAGTCTCCTGAAATCTCGCGAAATCTCGTTTGTTTTTAATTCCATATATCTCCTGTTTTCTTGTACATAGGAAAAAACTAATAAGTTTATGCAATAGATTTATTATTCTGCTTTAAAATGAAACATAATTTATTGAAATCAGTCAAGAAATAAAACATTAGACCTCAAAGAGCCAGACCTACTCTCATTTTAATGGAAATTCCAATTTTATCAGAAAATACCCAATTTGCCTCATTCAAACAATAATTTTCTGAATTCTATAAGAGATAGAAAAAAATAAGTTACATAATGCAGTAGAAGAAATCTAGCTCTTTAAAATGAGATATTGATCATTAAAAAAGGATGACAAACAAAAGCGTTCATGCAAAATATCAGCATCTGCTGTATGCCATTTTGCATTTTTTCCCCGTCTTCAATTAGGTGTCCAATCTGTGTATATTTAGGTCTTTGGACCGACATATAAATGTAAAAATGAAATGTTTAAAAAAATATTTTATAATAATCGTCCACAAACGATAATTACTTGCAATTATTGACATCCTAAAAATGGACAGAAATAAAGATTTTGTTTTGTCATAAATGGAGTCACTGGTATTTAAGTGGTTTAATTTGAGACAAATGCATGCAGTTAAATGTCAATCAGTTTGGATTCCACTGCGCAATTATACGCAATTTGTTTCATAACTGAAATAGCCTTAATTGTGTGGATGAGCCTTTTTGGCAGCAATTGCAAAGGAGCAATTGATTTTTCTATTTCTCCATGCAGAATTTAGGTCGTGGATATGGGCAGGAGTAAGTTTGTTTGTGGAGTATGCTTGCGGGCAGGTGTAAGTTTGTTTGTGGAGTATGCTTGCGGGCAGGTGTAAGTTTGTTTGTGGAGTATGCTTGCGGGCAGGTGTAAGTTTGTTTGTGGAGTATGCTTGCGGGCAGGTGTAAGTTTGTTTGTGGAGTATGCTTGCGGGCAGGTGTAAGTTTGTTTGTGGAGTATGCTTGCGGGCAGGTGTAAGTTTGTTTGTGGAGTATGCTTGGGGGCAGGTGTAAGTTTGTTTGTGGAGTATGCGCACAGGCAGGTGTAAGTTTGTTTGTGGAGTATGCGCACAGGCAGGTTAAGTTTGTTTGTGGAGTATGCTTGCGGGCAGGTTTAAGTTTGTTTGTGGAGTATGCGCACAGGCAGGTTTAGGATTTGTTTGTGGAGTATGCGCACAGGCAGGTTTAAGTTTGTTTGTGGAGTATGCGCACAGGCAGGTTTAAGTTTGTTTGTGGAGTATGCGCACAGGCAGGTTTAAGTTTGTTTGTGGAGTATGCGCACAGGCAGGTTTAAGTTTGTTTGTGGAGTATGCGCACAGGCAGGTTTAAGTTTGTTTGTGGAGTATGCGCACAGGCAGGTTTAAGTTTGTTTGTGGAGTATGCGCACAGGCAGGTTTAAGTTTGTTTGTGGAGTATGCGCACAGGCAGGTTTAGGATTTGTTTGTGGAGTATGCGCACAGGCAGGTTTAAGTTTGTTTGTGGAGTATGCGCTCGGGCAGGTTAAAATTTGTTATAAAATGTGACAAGGTTTTTGGCAAGGTTTTGATGTGGTTGTTTAATAATGTTTCCCATGCAATTTAGTTGGTTACATAATATTGGCCATCCAAATGGTATGAACTAATGAACAATTTTGTTTAGGATCATCAAACTTTTTACACATGCTTGTTTACAAATATCTATTTAAAGGTCCAAACTTAAGGTTGCCAATTATTATAATATTGAAGAATGGTTTGACTTTTAAAGGATTTTCAAACTTGCATTGCAGGTTTGGCCAAAGGTCAAATTAATGTGACCTTGTGGGAGTCGAACTGTTTTAATAATAGCACAATGATTTTTTTCCTTATTTATTAGGGTCCGGTAAACAGACCCTTTCCCATTATAGCAAAAAGGCTATAATTTTCGAAATTAGACATAAAATGATAAAGTTATGAACATTTTTTACATTTAGAGGTCAAGCATAAAAGTTCAAAGAAACCAGTAAACAGTCACATGTAATCTCTTTTTCTGTTTTATTTGGCCTTTCTGCTTCATGAAATTTCCCAATTTCAAGTTGTCACGACACGAAAATTTCCAATCTGAATGAACCTGGACCAAGTTTCCCAAATCGCAAAAAAAATCATCGTGGCCGTCTTGCTTGGTTACTCGTGGTTACTATTCCTCAAACCTCTGATTACATGTATAAGGTATTCAACCTGTCCATAAATGTAGAGATCTTGGTTACGCATCCTGAGTGACTTTTTGTCCCCGTATGAGATACGTCTTTGTATCTGACATAACGTCTTGCCATGTTTTACATTTCCCTTCTGATGCGGTGGCTTTGTTTATGTTTGAGCGAGGGAATTAATTGCGGAGTGTGACGATCTTGAAGCTGAAAGACTTTACATAGATACATAGTGAGTGAAAGAAATGGTTGCTTAGCAATCAATACGACATTCAAACTTGGGACACGATATTTACCACAAGATCAGATATTTTTATTTTGGGAAAATGTCGGTAGACGAAACGTTCCACAGTCAGTAGCCATATTTGCTTTAAATGTTTTAATGTAGAAAATTGGATAGAATTCTCTAGATTCTTTAATTGATTTTAGGAAAAAATAGAGATCGTAACGTGTCTTATGAAAGATGGGGGAAAATAACAACCTGGAATTACTATGAAATGATTGGCGTTTGGTGGAAATCATACAAGTTGAAATACGGTTGATGCCAATTATAGAAAATAGGACATAGTGTAGTGACTCATATGAAGACCTGATACTCTGGAGAAATCTAGGGAAATACTAGGAGAATACTTGTAGCTATATCTTTAGTGTGGATTTGTGTGAATGTCAAGGTCGATCGAGTGAATATCTTTGGTTTATGTGTTAAGGTGGTGATTGTATTTTGAGATCATCTGAGCTTTTTTTCTGAAAGTTCTGTGTTATGAGATATTTATAGACCTAGCAGTGGTATGTTTGAATATTTAGCCTGACAATTTATGATACTGGCAATACAATACATAAAGGTACTGCGTAGTACATGAAGATTATATATATATAATGTGTAATACATGTAAATACATGTAGATCAATTAGGCACTTAGTATAATGTCATTAATCTTGAACTAGTTTTATGAAACTGTGAATTGTGACGATTTAGCTAATTTGCCATTTAGCAAGGGGAAACAATTGACCTATTTTGTCATTAAGCAAGGGCAAACAAAATTATAGTCATTTACCTAGGGGAGACAACTTGGTTATTTCAGTCATTTACCCAGGGGAGACAACTTAGCTATTTTAGTCATCTACCCAGGGGAGACAACTTGGTTATTTTAGTCATTTACCCTGGGGAGACAACTTGGTTATTTAGCTATTTTAGTCATTTACCCAGGGGAGACAACTTGGTTATTTTAGTCATTTACCGTGGGGAGACAACTTAACCATTTTAATCATTACCCAGGGGAGACAACTTAACTATTTTAATCATTTACCCAGGGAAGACAACTTGACTTTCAGTCATTTACCCAGGAGAGACAACTTGACTGTGTTAGTCATTTACCCAGGGGAGACAATTTAGCTATTTTAATCATTTACACAGGGGAGACAACTTAGTTATTTTAGTCATTTACCCAGGGGAGGTAATTTAGTTCTTATATTACCCATGGAAGGCATCTTATTATATATTCACAGTATGATTTAAGGAAAGCCTGCAATATTGAACAGATCATATAGATAGTGTCATGTACCAGGAGTAACATATAGATAGTGTCATGTACCAGGAGTAACATATAGATAGTGTCATGTACCAGGAGTAACATATAGATAGTGTCATGTACCAGGAGTAACATTTTGATAAGTGTCATGTACCAAGAGTAACATATAGATAGTGTCATGTACCAGGAGTAACATATAGATAGTGTCATGTTCCAGGAGTAACATATAGATAGTGTCATGTACCAAGAGTAACATATAGATAAGTGTCATGTACCAAGAGTAACATATAGATAAGCGTCATGTACCAGGAGTAACATTTTGATAAGTGTCATGTACCAGGAGTAACATATAGATTAGTGTCATGTACCAGGAGTAACATATAGATAAGTGTCATGTACCACGAGTAACATTATAGATAGTGTCATGTACCAGGAGTAACATATAGATAAGTGTCATGTACCAGGAGTAACATATAGATAAGTGTCATGTACCAGGAGTAACATATAGATAAGTGTCATGTACCAGGAGTAACATATAGATAGTGTCATGTACCAGGAGTAACATATAGATAAGTGTCATGTACCAGGAGTAACATATAGATAAGTGTCATTTACCAGGAGTAACATATAGATAAGTGTCATGTACCAGGAGTAACATATAAATAGTGTCATGTACCAGGAGTAACATATAGATAAGTGTCATGTACCAGGAGTAACATATAAATAGTGTCATGTACCAGGAGTAACATATAGATAATTGTCATGTACCAGGAGTAACATATAGATAAGTGTCATGTACCACGAGTAACATATAGATAAGTGTCATGTACCACGAGTAACATATAGATAGTGTCATGTACCAGGAGTAACATATAGATAAGTGTCATGTACCAGGAGTAACATATAGATAAGTGTCATGTACCACGAGTAACATATAGATAAGTGTCATGTACCACGAGTAACATATAGATAGTGTCATGTACCAGGAGTAACATATAGATAAGTGTCATGTACCACGAGTAACATATAGATAGTGTCATGTACCAGGAGTAACATATAGATAGTGTCATGTACCAGGAGTGTCATGTACCACGAGTAACATATAGATAAGTGTCATGTACCACGAGTAACATATAGATAGTGTCATGTACCAGGAGTAACATATAGATAGTGTCATGTACCAGGAATGTCATGTACCAGGAGTAACATATAGATAAGTGTCATGTACCACGAGTAACATTTTGATAAGTGTCATATACCAGGAGTAACATATAGATAAGTGTCATGTACCAGGAGTGTCATGTACCACGAGTAACATATAGATAAGTGTCATGTACCACGAGTAACATATAGATAGTGTCATGTACCAGGAGTAACATATAGATAGTGTCATGTACCAGGAATGTCATGTACCAGGAGTAACATATAGATAAGTGTCATGTACCACGAGTAACATTTTGATAAGTGTCATATACCAGGAGTAACATATAGATAGTGTCATGTACCAGGAGTGTCATGTACCACGAGTAACATATAGATAAGTGTCATGTACCACGAGTAACATATAGATAGTGTCATGTACCAGGAGTAACATATAGATAGTGTCATGTACCAGGAATGTCATGTACCAGGAGTAACATATAGATAAGTGTCATGTACCACGAGTAACATTTTGATAAGTGTCATATACCAGGAGTAACATATAGATAAGTGTCATGTACCAGGAGTAACATTTTGATAAGTGTCACGTACCCAGTAACAATGAGATGTCATTATGAATCACAAGAATGATGGTGACCGAGTTCTGTCGTTCCTTCACGCTCGAAGCGACCGCTCGGTATTACGTCTTTGTGCCTTATTATGGATACTAAAACTCCAGGAGGAGGACTACCAAAAACAAAAACTGAAATTAAAACATAGAAATGATTTCAATGCTGCTGTTGGTAATGTTAAGACTGATGCTGGTATAATAATTGCCGATTCTGACACTGTGGCCCCTCAAATTAGTGAAGAGGTAAATATTCCGATAGTTATGATTGGTTGTATTGTGAATAAAAGGGCTGTAAGGGTCACTGTATATACCTGATTTCAGGTTTTTGAGTGTACCGAAAGTCTGTTTATTCTTTATTTTCTCAATATAAATTAACCATTTTTCAGGATTTCAGGTTTTTCAGGTTTTTCAGAATTTCAAACTTGAACCCATGTGTAGGGACATCTGACCATGTCCTTACAATTTGCTAATCTACCTGCAACTTACATCAGTGTAGTTATCATTCATAATTACCTCCCTTTATGGTTAATTATGCACAGAATTAGAAGAATCTACAGTTTGTCACTCATTGCGCGGTGAGTATATTATTGCCGCTTAAAATATCCTTTTTTGGGGATATGTATGGTTTTTCTATGTCTGACTCTTGCATTTGTGGCTAGGCGCTGCCGTCGTGTCTGAGAGGCTTTGGATTGTCTGTGTGCTACATGATTTGTTTTCTATTTTCAGTTATATGACAAGATCAATTCCCACCCAGTAGCACCATCAAAATCTGTACCTGCAGATATAGTCACCAAATCTAGAGAGGTAAGTCTGACTAAATGTTTCCCATTACAAAAATGGAAAGGTAGCTGCTGGTGTAGTCCGCCAGTGATAACATTCACCTTTGTTAACAAATAAACTTGAAAATTAGATGCATGTCTGATGTCCATTTTTGTTCAAACTTGCACACTCACTATTAATGCATTTTAGCTTTTAATCTATAATGAAAGTAGCGGTCAGGCAACTGTATAGTGTTTTTATTAGTCCCCTACCGGTTTTTGACCGGAGGGGACTATAGGTTTGCCCTCCGTCCGTCTGTCATTCCGTCAAACAATCTGGATCCTGACATAACTCAAACAGTTTCCAAGCTAGGTTTATGAAACTTGGTATGTGGATAGGGGGCAATAAGGGGATAATGCATGTCCAAAAATATTTTGATTCCGACAGAAACATTGAAAATGGCTTAAAACCTGTAGGGCCGACTTCTGTATTGCTTGCAATTCTTAATTACTTGTTTATCAATGTTTATGTATTGATAAGTCTAGAGTTATCTCCTGTAAACTATAGCAGCTACCTTATTTTGTTTCTTTGTTTGTTACAAAAAATTTACTTACTTACTTACGTATTGCTTTCATGCCCTCGGGCTACATAGATTTCAAATTTTCATGGAAAAGTTAGACCTTTGGCAACCGGAAATCGAACATGCTTAATTATTAATACATTTAGAATTTTTTGTTACTATGATGTCTTTATTAACAAGGTTTTCAATGAAAATCATGTTTATTAGATTGGGATATGGCAGGCAGGCTGCGATGTCACCCGGGGTTTCTGGTCAATACACTTGAGTTTGGATTGACACATCTTCATGAAACTTTGTATATATATATATATAGAAAACTAGCATGGAGACTTAGCTTGGGATTATATTTGGGGTCAGTGGGGTTAAGGTCACTGTTACTAAAAATTGAAAAAAGGTTTTCGCTCAATAAGTTGAGTTCAGATGATCCATCTTCATCAAACTTTGGGTATAGCAAGCTTGCATGGAGACGTACCCAACACAGCAATTTGTCTGCCTCATTAGGTGGACACTGCACAGAAAACCTGTTTTCGCGTCAGTGTCGTGCTTTGTTGACAGATTATCTCTCTTTGGAGGTTCAATACTATTGACAATGGTCTGATGTAAGATAAAGTTTCTCTAACGTTTCTCTGAGTTTCATTTAATATTATGGGCTTTATTCACTGTGGGGAACCACGGTGATCAGATGCTAGATGACCTGGGTAAGAGCGTCGATGTTTGGCCTTTGAAAGGGGACAGCACTCGTCTATATTTCATTCAGATCGGTCAATAATTAAGAAAGTTACAAGAAAAAATGTTACCTGAATTGAGGCGGGTTGTTTACAAAATTGGCTCCGAACATTAGCATCTGGTCACTTGGGTTCCCCACAGTATTATTGGGATTGGGGAAGTCTTTAGGAACGTTCTCATGTCTGACTGTCAAACAAAAACACTGAACTTATGATGCAGACTCACTAAGATTGTTCCAAATTTGGCACAAGTATCAAATTTTGGAAGTGTTTTATCTTTTGTTGTGCAGACTCAGATATTGATCAGGAAATATTTATTTGATTATAAAGATGATCATAAAACTGCCAAGTAACTTTAAAAGCAGGTCTGGTCTGGAGCCTAGGATGTCTCGTATACTTGCAGTGGACAGCCTGAAGTTATACAGTCAAACCTCACTTGTTCTTCCACAAGCTATAAACATTGTTTTTACATGTGAAGAACATTTTCTACATTGGAGAAAAGTCAAAAAAGAAATGTATGATACAAACACAAATCTAAAGGACAGATATTGCACGATTTGCTCGCGGAAATTGATATATTCAGCCCAAGAACCTTGTAATATATTCATGCAAAAGGTTAGGATCAGGTCAATATCTATGTACAGTCAGATCTCGATACAACGACTCTGTTCGTTCCCGATCAAAATGTCGTTATAAAACGAATTTGTCGTTATACTGAATTTCACTTGTGACGGGAATTTTGATTGGGAGATCGTTTCATAAAAATCAATAATTGATTAACATATAATTTATTGTGTCATAAAATTGTCATAATCAGCAAAACCAGCAGTATGAAATTATCATATTTACATAAAATAATATTTAAAATAAAATACCATGTTTTGAGAGAGCTCCAAATAACGTGCGTCCGAATTTAAAGATGTCCGGATACTACTACATAAACTATAAAATATAACGCTCTAGAGAATAAATTGGTCATTCATTTTGTTACTAATTATACCCTATCTTCTTTAAGAATTGATGAATTAATAAATCATGTTGAGAAATCTCGATTGACGTCGTTTATTTCGTGACCCGTACGATTTCTAAAATACGAATATATGCGATGACTTCGCTTATCTCCCTTGATTACGAATGCGCGAGCCGTATTTCACAAACTGTGATTCGACTGTGAAAGGTTCCACTATTATAATGAGAGCAATTAAGATGATTTTCACAAGTGTCATTACGTAAGTAGGCTCCTTGCTTAGACGGCGACTTTGTGTAAAGCCGATAAATAGTTCAAGTGTGAAAAATAGTCCCTTGATAGTGTCAGTATATCGAGTATTAATTACTATGTAAACACTCGATTCGTTCCCATTGTTTTGCTGTCGGTGTCGGTAAGTGAATATGTCGTTATAACGGATACAATTAACGCTGTATAGAATTCGTCCCCACCAATTGGTGTCGTTATAACGATATTGTCGGTATATCGGATGTCGTTGTAACGAGTCCTGACTGTACTATGCATTTTTCAAGATTTACAAATATAATATAGAGGATCTTGCATGAGTGCTCATTACATACAAGTTTTATTAAATGAGTGGACAAAATAACATGACACAAGGCTTTGCCGAGTGTCATATTGTTTTTGTCGACGAGTTTAATAAAATTTGTATGTAATTAGCACTAATGTTAGATTCTATTTATCACATAACCTTAGAAAACGGGCATTATTGTTCAAAAGGATGATGTACACTGCATATGTTTCAGCCAAAATTCAGTGGTACAATGAGCGCGACGTCATGGCGGCGTCAATATTATCCTGACGTCATTGACAGATCAATGCATGGATTGGCTAACGTCACGTCAAGCTAATTTAAATATTTATTGCACAGTCTGGGAGTGCCGAACGATATTTACAGCACGGCTTTACGGCACTCCTGGACCTCGGGTTATGTGGTAAACATGCTGAATTTAGTTCACAAAGAACTAAAAATCTCTGCTATGACCCAATGATACTCAACAGTTGTAAGTTACTTGAGATTCAAGTATTTTTTGTCCCCATGCTAATTCAAAGAAATAAAACATTTCTGAGTATGCAATAAATATTATTTTTAGTTGCAGTTTTTTTTTCAGTTCAGTGTTAGGAGAAGAAATAAACACTATTCCATTTTAGAGCCATTTAGATTCAACTGTAACATGATAAATTACACAATTCTGTCAATTTCAGTTTCTTGAATTTGGTCATATTTCTTAGAATTTTCAACTTTTTGTGTGTTTTTTTTGGGACTTATTGATTGAAATTCTTTCTGACAATTTTATGGTTTCTTTTATGATATCAATTAAATGTTCGGATGTTAAAATCTATGCAATGTAAGTGAGTTATGGCTAAAATAAGAAATTACTAGTTTCTGAAAATTGTTGTGTTAATTGAATTGATAATCTGTATTTCAAAAACCTTAAAATTCAACCAAGATTTTTTTTCGAAATCTGCAATTATGAAGTACTAGTATTACATAAACACAGAATTTGATGTGATCCTGACCTGTATGCGTGAATAAACAGCGGAATTCCGGATTTGCTGCAATAGAAAGAATGGACTTTTCTGAGGAAAATAAAAGTTATTTGAAAGAAAAATACCAAGTATTGACTGAGTTATGGTCATTTGAAACTTTATATGCTAAATTTTGACAATAGAACCATGTTTGAACCTGAGGCCAAAAAAAAAAATTGTGTGTTTCGGGTAACCCGACCCTACCTAGCCGAAAGGCGCCGACCCTAACGATTTTTTAACGTTCCCACAACGATAATTTTATGCTTTGGTCCGGCAAAATTTGACTGAATGTCGGACGGTTGGTCCGACGGAGATTTTAAGTCTGGACAACGATATTCCCACATCGTAGTTGAAGATTATTGTAAAGAATGTAACACGAATGTATTTTCGTAAATCCTCGTCGAGATTCAATAAGATATCCCTCCGAAATCGTCAAAAATGTAAAATAATTCAGCGAAATGAAGGTCGCGAAAACTGATTATTTTTTGGATGCGGATAAAACCCGTACTACACGGTACGGATTCCGGAATGTTCGCGATTTTTTTTCTGAATATATTTTTATTTTGACGATTTCCGAGGGGGCTTTTTAACACGAAAAAACGTGATTTAGTTTAAAGATGTTTGATATTAAATGGTAAAATGAAAATAAAATTTCTCTTGACAGAAAGTCCTGTCTGATATATGCTCATTGAATGGGCTGAATGAGCCCATTGTGAAAAGGCAAACTATATAATTAGGCCTATTTGAAAACACTTGTTAACTGTGTGTTAAAGCTAACAATGCATTTCTAAATAATTTACCACTGAATAATTTAAGAAGAACATGCATTATCTATACATCTCTCTTCATTTTTTCGGACTGACAAATGTTCGTTCGGACTGACAATTTTTTTGTTTCTGTCAGTCTGAATGACTGACAGGTTTTTAAAGTTTTCGCGAAGCCTGATATGGTCCAATAAGGATACCGCATTGAAAATCGGGTAGGCTTCGTATGGAACATGGCGTCTATTGTGCAGATCATTCGTCCCAAATGCCAACATGCGGCCGCATTACGAACCTTCCGCGTTCTATCGGATGAAGTCACTTTTTCAAAAGTCGCTTTAAGTTTCTTCATTCTGAAGATTTTCATTCATAAACTCTATCCAACATAAATGTTTGTGTCAAAAAATGTTTTCAGATGTTTCTAATACTATAAAGTACATTACTTTTGTCATCTGCAATTTGTGTCAACTTTCTTTAGGATCATACATGTATATGTTGGTTTGTCAACCCTTATGTTTTCTTGTCTGGTTGGAGCAAAATCATGAGAGTAGCATGTAACCATTTTTATAGATACTTTTAGATTATTTGCATCATATTTACAGTAGAACCTCATTTGTTCAAACTCTTCAGTACTGAAAATGATTTGTAGATAAGAAAGTACATATGCGCCTGGTCACAAGAAAGTGTATTCTGACCTCCCCTTTCCATGCCAATGAAGGCCTAACAGTAAAATTAAGACAGCTATAATACTGAAATGAAATAGCTCTTTCGTTGCTATGAAGTAAATAGTTTGGACCCTGGTCTGGCTATGTGAAACTCATTTTGGCTGACTGGACCCATACTGGTTGCATAATACTGAAGATGTCATAAAGACATATTTTCTTCTGACATGACATAGCTCATATATATTTTCATTTGTTGATATAAACTAGACTAGTGATAAAAATACTTTGTAAAAGACAGAAAGTCTGTATAAGTCTGACATTACTATTATAAAATGCAAAACCAGCATTAAATACTGAACATATTTAGTATATTCATGTTTGTGTTTCTTTAATACGCTCTAATCTGAGCACAGTGTGCTGTTGCGTTTTTTGACAGCATCCTGTCCGTCAATATTATGTCAACTAAACAGACCTGCGGTACTAAATTTCCAGAACAAATTCGAACAAAACCCTTGTACAGTTGAATGTATTTGTAAGTCAAAATATCAAATGTGCTTTCAGTCAGAATAACAGTCATCTAGAATGATCTGAAATCAAATATGAAGCTAGATATACATATAATTTACACAGATATATCATCTTAAGCCACCACAAATTCATGACTGGTTTCCCGGCAGGCAAAAAAAAAAAAAAAAAAAAAAAAAAAACCCAAAGCCTACCCTACCTAACTTTTTTCAGACCGTTACCCTAAACACACAATTTTTTTTTTTTGGCCTGAGTTTTGGTGTAGATATGTGTACTTATGGCATTCAAAACAGACTTGCGTCTTATATTCAGGATTGGGCATTATGCCTCAGTAGGTTCTTGTGTTGAATATATAAATTCCCGCAAGCAAATTGTTCTTCAGATGTTCCTATAATACATCTCGAGCATCTTCCTGATTCTCCCAACTTATAAAAACATGCAACCGTAGTTAGAAATATAGACAAGATATCAGCTGTTAAATTATTCTTATGGAAGGTCGAGGATCAGGTCAAATTCCCCACACTATATTGGTACTAATAATGTATACAAGAAAAGTAACTCTGGTCCAAGTTATTACAAGTAAAGTCAGTAGTCTCCCCTTTCATGCTACTTTTTCTCCTCATTTACAAATGTGCATTTTTATGCCGCAGCATCTACTAATGCAGGAGGCATATCACATAATAGTGATTATACTGTCCATCCAAAAATGTCAACCTAAACTTTCAAGTTCTTGAAATTTAAATATTTTCAAAGCATCGAGGCATTGCTTTAAAACTTGGCATCCTTGTTAACCATCAAAAACATTGTACATTGTCAACACTATGTAATACTATCCAACATTTCTACCGAATTATGGCCCCTGATTGAGTTTGCTAGATATTATGGACAAGGCAAAGGCAAAAAATCCACCTTGGCTTGAACATTTATTGAACGCAGTCTTCAACAGTTCTTAAGTTATTATATTAGTCATTATTATCTGTTCACATAAGGCCAGAGTTCTTTTATTTTTCATTACTCGGACCCTCCTGCCTAATTTTTTGGCTTTTTCCAAAAAAAAATTGAAAAACTGGAAAATAACAAAATTGCATATAATGTTTTGATGATAATTGGCCCAGCCTTGTATTATTATTTCATTATTTTGTTAATAATAAGTTTTATTACATTAGTGTTTCACTGCAGTGTACTCAAGTCTTAAGATAAATTTCTTCAAAAAATAACACTGTGACAGTTGCTGAGTGTTGATTGCTTTAAATCAGACCGTCATTGACTATTCTACCACCAACAGCTTGTGGAAGCTATATTTTGGGAGTTTTTATTTTTTTCCCTCCTCCTTTTCTGAAAAATGTCAGAGTAACAAAAAATTAAAAAAACTGGCCGAAGCAAACAATATTTTAAGTCTTACATGAACCAACATACTGTGGTTGGGGATTTGAACCTATGAACCCCCCCCCCCCAAATGTTGATTAGGCACCTATCACGGAAGTGACCGCCACCATTAAAAATTGCGCCACTGAAACAATATTTTCTTAGTATTGATGTTCGACATATTTTAAGTCATATATGAACCATCACCCTGTTGATAGGGATTTCAACCTATGACACCCCCTGTTGATAGGGATTTCAACCTATGACACCCCCTGTTGATAGGGATTTCAACCTATGACACCCCCTGTTGATAGGGATTTCAACCTATGACACCCCCTGTTGATAGGGATTTCAACCTATGACACCCCCTGTTGATAGGGATTTCAACCTATGACACCCCCCTCCCCTAATGATGACAGCACCTAGCACGGAAGTTACGACTATTATAGTGCCCCTAGGATAATGTGAAAGGCAGGAAAATTTGGTATGTTCAACAAAGGTGGATTCATCAGATTTGCACAATTTGTCCGTGATGTTTTCAGTACAATACTGACCTTAACTGTTTACTTTAGTAGCACAACTTGTCCGTGATGTTTTCAGTACAATACTTACCTTATCTGTTTACTTTAGTAGCACAATTTGTCCGTGATGTTTTCAGTACAATACTGACCTTATCTGTTTACTTTAGTAGCACAATTTGTCCGTGATGTTTTCAGTACAATACTGACCTTAACTGTTTACTTTAGTAGCACAATTTGTCTGTGATGTTTTCAGTACAATACTGACCTTAACTGTTTACTTTAGTAGCACAATTTGTTAGTGATGTTTTCAGTACAATACTGACCTTAACTGTTTACTTTAGTAGCACAATTTGTCCGTGATGTTTTCAGTACAATACTTACCTTATCTGTTTACTTTAGTAGCACAATTTGTCCGTGATGTTTTCAGTACAATACTGACCTTATCTGTTTACTTTAGTAGCACAATTTGTCCGTGATGTTTTCAGTACAATACTGACCTTAACTGTTTACTTTAGTAGCACAATTTGTTAGTGATGTTTTCAGTACAATACTGACCTTATCTGTTTACTTTAGTAATTTGTAAAACCGGTCTTGCAACAAAATTATTGACCAACCTGATTGATGTTTGTAAATATCACATTATCTTGGGCACACTAACAACTTCGTCACTGAAACAATATTCCTAATTAAGAATTGGTGTTTCATATATTTAAAGTCATATATCAATCACCTTGTGGTTGGAGATTTGAGCCTTTGAACACCCCCCCATTATGAGAGCACCCTAGCACTGAAGTGACCACAACCATTAACAACAGTTGAGTCACTGAAACAATATTTTCTAAGAATTGGCGTTTGACATATTTCAGGTGTTAGAGGTTATAGAAGGTCAAGATGGAGAGATCAGCCAGGAACTTGCTACAATTTTAAATAAAGCTCATGTTCGGGTAAGTACACTTAGATTGTGTAAAATGTAATCCCTGATTAATTTCATATATATATATATATATTTATGAGCGGCCAGGGATAGTATATAACAGATGCAATGTATGTTGTAAATGTTGAATGACTCAATATGAATGACCAATAAATGACAAAACACATTATCAAAACTTTATAACATGTACATATGAAATAATCACAACTAAAATGTGGGGTTTCCAAAGGAAAATTTGCCAACAGATAGGCATCCTGGAAATCTCCAGATTTTCATATATATATTATATACTGGCATATATTCATTTTGACATTTTGTTTTGGAACGAACAAATTAAGCTTTCATGGAAGTTGTTACTTTGCTCTTTCTTACTGCCAAAAAAATCCCAAAAATACTTTTTCCAACCTACCTACCCTTTTTTGTGTGGCATGTTACAGGTCTACTCTCAATAGATTATTTATTATACCTCAAGATACATAGTATATGGGTGCTCTATTGGAGTCATGCTTGAGGTCAGGGTTGGTCTGTTGATTGGTTGGTCTGTGCAAAATTTGTCTACGCTATTTCTCTGTAACCATTGGTCGGATTTCAATAAAACTTTGCATGAATGATCAATACCAAGTCTATTTGTGCATATTGTCAGCGCATGTTGGTCGGATCAATTTTAAGGTAGTTATGGCCCTTTGTTTTTTAACACTTATAAATTTTGTCTGAGCTATTTTTCTGTAACCAATGGTTGAATTTCAACGAACCTTTGCATAAATGATCAATACCAAGTCTAGTTGTGCATATTGTCGGCGCATGTTGGTCGGATCAATTTTAAGGTAGTTATGGCCCTTTGTTTTTTAACACTTATAAATTTTGTCTGGACTATTTCTCAGCAACCAATGGTCGGATTTTAACAAAACTTTGCATGACTGATCAGTACCAAGTCTAGTTGTGCATATCTGACTGTATCAAGCAGTTTCTGGGGGTATTCATCACATTCCGTGATATTTCTTGTTTAATTATTTAATAGAAGAACTTTTCTGTTTGGTTTGTTTACAGTTAGCCGACTTATAATTTGGCCTAAATAATATTGATCTTTCAACAAATTGACCTTTTTAGGGTAACGGGGAGAGGGACTATTGTGCGCCCAGGATAATGAGAAAGAGCGGGAAAATGTGATATATTCCACATAGGTGGATTAATCAGATGTGTATGATTTATCAGTTATGATTTTAGTACATTACTAACCTGATCTGTTTACTTGAGTAATTTGTAAAACCAACTTTGCAACAGTTGACCAAACCAATTTATGTTTGTATATATTAATTATCCTGGGCGCACTATAGTACAGTGCCCACCAAAAATAAGTATACAGTAAATAATTTTTGCAAAATTAAACTTGGTTAAATTTTTCAATATCTGTTGATCAGACAGTCACAATTATGCTAGTTCCTGAAACTACAGTTACTAAATGAGTCAAAATAGAGATAAAAATAAAGATGAAGATGTTTGGAACTAAAATAACCATGTGATCAAAAAGGTTGAATTTTCCATGTTTTTGTGACAAAGTTACCATTCAAGAGGGACAAAGAAACTACAGATTTTGCACTTAGGGTACCAATTATTGTATGGCCTTTCCATTTAATAAACAAAAATATTTGTTTTATTCAAATATTGTTTCTTCACTGTTTTGCAAATTGTATTATTACAGTGAGACAAGTAAGTGGGCACAAAACATCAGTATACTTTTTTTTGGTGGGCAGTGTATAATGTTCGGGTTGCAATGACCATTACAAAGTCATACATAAAATATTAATGTTTTTGGTGTAAATTAGGATGTACTGGCTACTGGCTGTAGCTTCATTTGTTATTTATTAAAATATAGTCTAGGTGACCATTTAGTCTGAGTTATCTCGTTAAGTTTGGCTTGAAGTGCCGTCATTAGACAAGTCTTGAGATATTATGACTCGACTTTGTGTGACTGTAGATTAACATATATATGCCAGGGGCCAGGATTTGAACGAATACTTACACTCTGCACTCAACACTATAAAATATAATATAATGAGTTATTACTTGTCCTAGATCGCAAATTTAGACTAGGAAAATGTAAAAGATAGTTAATGAGTGTTGAAAATAACATTTAATATATTTTCTTTGCCATTTAAATGTACTAGTTATGAGGTGTAAATGCAATTATTGAATCTGAGTGCCACACTCGGCACTCAGACTGATGAATTACATTTATAGCTCACAAATACACTATATTACACTATGAAATGAGCCAAAAATAATTTTTAGTACCTATTTAACATTATTACAACTTCTGGTTGTAAATTAAGAAATGTTGCTATGAACCTCAAAAGAATGAATTTCAATATTTGAGTGCTGAGTGTAAGTATTGGTTGTAATTCCGGGCCCAGATCTCCTGCATCATCAGGGGTCCTAACCTATGCCGGAATAATCTGGAAATCCAGATTTGCTGCACTAGAAAGAATGAATATAACTGCAGAAAATAAAAGTTATTTGATGAAACAATTTAAAGAATTTACTAAGTTATGATCATTTGAAGTTCCATAATCTGAATTTTAACAATAAAACAATGTTTGAAACTTAAGTTACAGTGTAGGGATCTGTGCAATTGGCATCCCAAACAGACTTGCGACTCGTTTTCAGGATTGGCCATTATGCCTCATTTAAGGACCCCTGATTTTAGGCGCTTACTCATGCATGCAGGCAGTCAAATTAATAATTTAATTGCCTCCTGAAGCATGCTTGGCAACCTTGTAATACAAGTAAAATAAGCGAAAACTGCATAATATTATAAACTTCATCAATTTTTGTCAAAAGTTTGAGCAAGGAAAATCTCCCTCATATTAATGAGATCTCCTGAATTTCCATCATCAATTAGCATGCCATCTGGAATTTTAAAAAGTGGGTACTGGCTGGCGACCACCAAATCCGGACGACCACCAATCCGGACAGACTCCAAAAACGCTTTATAGCGACCATTAATTTTGATCATCTGTTGTCAATCAATAAGACGCTTGATTTTTGTCAACACTACGAAGTAGCAACGATTAAAGTTAAATATTTTACAAGAAATGTCGCATTTATTTTCGTCTGCACTCGCGAAACTTGTTTGCATTACGGGGAAGTTGAAAATCGTATAACTGCGCATGCGCAATACTTCTGCGCAGCCCCAAAATGTAAACTAGAGTCCTTATGCTATATGAGGTAAGCCGATGCAATGTTTTGTTAACAGATAAACCCGGAAAATAAAGCTTTAGTAAAGTACGTCAAAAACATCGTACAACATCATTTTGTATCAAAATGCCCGCTTTGAAAAGTGAACGTTTAAAATTTTACCGTTAAATTTCAATCGATATTTTCCAATATTCACGGGAGATAAGTCGTACAAATTTTGTACAAATCGTTCATTGGTGTTCTCCCTTGATTCATTATACTGTTAAATTCGATATTTAACGCCTTTTTCGACAACACGTTGTCCGGATTGATGGTCCTGTTGGACTTAAACATGAGGTGATAAAGTGACCCCTACAACGGGCCTCAAAAATGCACTTGAGCTATTTTTAGAAGTAAACAAATTAGCTCTTCAGTTCAGAGACGAACCTAGCTTTGTTCAGGTGAAATTTCAATGGCTTGATTTACACATCGAGGGTTGCCCGCAAGACTGTAGTAACTGCATATTTTTACAAAAGTCACTTTTTTATATTTTTGGATACATAATTATGTTTTACATGATAGCAAAAAGTAGTTTGGCTGTAGTTTTATAAAAAAATACATTATGGTTTAAATGCAATATAGTCTTAACTGACGACGAATGAAAAAGTTCCTGCAATACTGTAGTAAGTCAACTTACTACAGTATTGCGCACACATTTTCATTAACTTGTAATATATTTTTTTCTGCAATACAATAGTAACTCAATACTAAACAATCATTATGGTGTAATGATGTTTGATGACAGTATCAGTTAATCATGGAAGGGTGCAAAATGGCTGTATCAAGTAATTAAAGGTACTTAATATAGTCCGGATTGGCCATACCCGGCTATATGTAACAGTAAGGTAACCAACTGAGTCAGGAATGACTGTGTCTGACATTGTTAAGTACCACATAAATATGTCTTTACACAGGGGTGGTAAGTTCCCCATTTGGCCTGGTATTGTTAGACTCTGTGGTTGTTAGAACACCTTATGACCTGGTATGGCTATAACAGGTGGAGGGTTAAAATCCTTAGGACCTAAACAGCTAGAATGGGTGTAGTTGGTGATGGTGAGTTACCCCCTCAGGGCTAGTTTCAATCTAATTTATTAATACTGGTGTTAAATACTGCAAAGGGCCTTAGGAATAGCTCTATTCTGTAAGTGTAAGTACCCAATAAAGCCTGAGGTAGCAGAATTGTGATTTTAGTACCCCTCACGACCAAATATAGGCGGTAAAGGTTGTTTTGAGTATCCCGTTTGGCCCTGCTAGTGTTGCTGCGTTCGGTGGTTATGACAACACCTTATGGCCTAGTATAGTTTCAAATGGATGTGGATAATGTATCCCATTTTAGATCTGGTTTGGCTTAAGTGATTGTTAGTACTTAATAAGGCCTGGTATGGCTGTATTCAGTGGTTATGAACTCTCAGTGCCGTGTAACTATGACTCTTTGGGCCTGGTATGGCTGCAATGTTTTGGGAAGAGTGCCCAATAGGGCCTGGAATAATTCTATAAGGACTGATTGCAGTGCTCTGTAAGTACCCTGTAGGACTGCAATTTGTGGGGGGGTACCCAATAGGGTTGTGGATGGATTAATCTGTGTTTGTGAGTGCCCCATAGTGCCTGGTATGGTTGAACTCAGTGATTGCAAGTATCCCTTATGGTTTAAATTATGGCTGTAATTGGTGATGGCGAGTGGTAACCAATAGGGCCTGGTATAGCTGTACCCTAATTCAGGCGTTGTTATCCTATAGATGTTGAGGTTGAGTGCCTAATAGGACTTTTGATGGCTGTACTCCAAGTTTGTGAGTACCCCATATGAAATGGGTGGCTTAATATTGCAGTAAACAGAGTCTTGCCCAGCTAGGAAACCATTCTGTTTTTAGTGCCCCGGTGGTCAGTGAATTCTTATACTCCCTCCCAGATTTGAAGTTTATGGACACTTCTTTTGGGGTTATGCTCAAAATAAAATTTTGTTGATAATAATAATAACAATGGTTTGTCTGTCGCAATGTGTCTGTGTAATTTCTCAGTAGCCAGTGGGATTAAACCCGCAACCTTCTGTTCCAAACTACTTGGCCATCATGGGCAGTTCTCTACATCAGTACTTGAGTATCCTTGAGTAATGACACTTATAATGTAGACAGCACTTGCGTTAGCGTGCGTACGGGCGTATATTACGCCAGGAAATCGGCCGTGTACGCCGGAAATCAAACTCTCGTTCGTACAGCGTACGTCAATAAAATATGTTATACGCCGATAATCAATACGCAGGACGTCCTGTTGTGTAAACTTCAGACGGTGAAAGCCGCATCAGACTGATTTCATTAATCACACTAGATCATTGGCCAATCGATAAACGTTCGCTCCGCCCACCGATTGTCAGCTAATTTGATTGACGGCCTGATCATGCGTACTGTACACAATAATGTACGCGATCGCTGCGGTAATCAAATTCACCAAAGGTGTGTAAAACGCGTCGCGCTAATAATCTCGTGTAGAGACAGATAATTGTGTAGTTACAAACCGTTACGTAAACACGTATGCTTTAATTGATTTGATTGAATTATCGATTTTATTTTATAAATTTGTCGTACGTTGGGTAAGCGTAATTCTTAGTTGTACGCATAATTAAAAAAAGACATGAGTCAAAACGTATGTTCTGCAAAATTCGAGTTTAAAAAGAATAATTTACCTTGTAATTCATATTCCGCGCGTTTACATAAATCCCAGACACAATATATCACAACTCTAACATACTTTTGCCAACGTTCGGTCGGCAGTTTCATCAAACGAGCGTGCGGCATCAATGTCTATGTTAAGGACGTTTGATGTGACCGACGCGCTTCCCTTCAAAGGTGCGGGTAGTGCCTCGGCGGTCTTTGATCGTGCGGCATGCGATTTTATCCCGTAAACTGTATGCGATACACGTGTGTTAAATTTGAGGAATTTATTGATTGACGCAGCGAATTTTTTTCTGAATTTGCAGAGCGCGAACATTAAAATCGTGTAAATGACGTGGTGTTCGGAAGCATTAAATGGTGCTGGTATTATTCGAGTTTTAACACATTTTGGGGCATTTAAACAATAGCAATTAAGATATGAGTTTAGGTGCATAAATTACTGCAAATGACCGGGAAAAGAACGACTTATATGACATACAACTTGCGCTATTTCGGATATGTACATATCTTCGGATAAACTTGTGTTTTATTTTAATCAGTCATACGGTTTTGGCTTCTATTATTGTAAGAATTCAAGTGTGCTATTAGTACTTAAATCAAGTAACATTTTTTGAACATCTAATTCTTAACCCTATACTCCATAGACATACCTCAATTTTCAATAAAATATGTATCATGTTCAGAAATAAATTATCATTGTTTACCTCATGATAGTGTATATACATCTTGCTGATAATAAGGATGACCAATTAAAATGTTTATAAGCAGGCTACTAGTATAGGCCGATTTAGCAAAGGGTTAAAATGGATTGTAAATATGCTTGAACCAGTACACTGAACTGACCATATCATTGAGCAGTCATACATGTAGCTGGATTGATCATATATCAAAACAATACACAGTAACACATATTAAGTAAAGGGTTAAATGGGCTCTAAGTACAGATAAAATATTTCATGAATGTAATCTGAACTTAGTAACAATGGTTGGACAATCCTACATACTGTTGGATGGCACTACATTACTGAATGTACACGCAGAGTTGTTGTTCGAAACTTGGGACTTCCGTAAAATCATACTGGGACTTCCCAAATCAAAGGTCAGGAAGTCAGGACTTCCTGAAATTTAACCTTAGTGCAGGGCCTGATGTAGACCTATGCTAGTGTATTTACCAAGTTTTATTTCTATACCATTCATTGTCGTATAATATCACAATATATAACATTATCAAACAAGAGCAACAGCTATGAGTGCTGGACGCTGGACTTTCTTGTACTTGATATTGACGAAAATACCAAGAGTCAAAAGGGGCAACAACTAATGGGGATCAATGGGCCCATCACTGTGATTAAGTGTGTTGAGTCAATATCTCAGATAAATAAGGAGAAATGGTTACCTAAAGCAAAAATTGTATGTTAGAAATGGGCAATAACTCCATCAAAACTATTGATAGTTTCCTCATCTTGTCTACAACATCATCAATGAAATGTACAATGACTCATCTTTGTGATCAATTATGTTATGTCACAAGGCACACCCTCTAAGATATTGAGAAATTTGACAAAAGGCAACAAATTTTCAAGTCTTCAGGGGGAAACAACTCTAGAAAAACTTATTCCAGCATTTCCTTTTGTTTATACATTTGGATTATCACTTTCAACAAGTATTTCACGTTTCAAGATAGTATCTTTGATGGTTATTGAGAAGTTAAATTTTTACAACAAAAATGACAAACATTTTAAAGTTTAAGTCCAAACAAGGGCAACTAATTATAGTAGTCCAAGTTTGAAGTGAATACCTTTGATAGTTTTTGAAAAATGGACACCAACAATGGACGCCCCTTCAATTGACCTTGTCGCAAATGAACAGCCCTTTACTACAAAACGTCAAGCTAAAAATAACCTAGTGTGGTATTCAATATTGATCTTATTCAATTTGAGAATAAGGATAGCCAATCATATCGTCTGTTATTGGCCAAGAGTTAAATATGGTGTGATCTGATTGGTTGTCCTTATCCTTACGTCAAGTAAGATCAATATTGAATACCACCCTCGGTCCAAAAGCTAAGAAGGGTTTCAACTCCTTACAAATAACACTTGTCAAGTACTATTGACTGATGATAGTTTGTAGTTGTGCCAAGTTTCATTGCAATAGCATTGATAGTGGTAACCATAATTTCTTAGTTACAAAGGGCCATAACTCCTTACAAAAGCATCCTTGAATTATGGCACTTATCTAGTACTGTTGACTAATGATAGTTAGTAAGTTTGGCAAGTTTAATAGCATTAATAGTAAATAAAATATTGGACTAAATACAAAACTTTATCCTAGGCCTTAAATAAATGTATTTGCGGTCAGAATGATGGATGGACAGTTCAATGTCAACAAGGCATTATGAACTGCAAGCAATAGAGAAGTCCCCTACCAGTTTGAAGCCCTTTAAATAATTTTCTGTTGCCATGGCAACCACACTTTTGTCCAATTAAAAACATATCTAGATGTGCATAGTCTCCTGACTGACACCTACCCACAGACAAAGTTTCATAAACCTAGCTGGAAAACTGTTATAACAGGATCCAGATTTTGACGTATTTTTACTAATTTCGTATCTATAGCAACCACAATTTTTGTCAGAATCAAAAAATATTTAGATGTGCTTAATCCACTTAATGGCCCTTACTGCCCCCTATCCACATACCAAGTTTCATAAACGTAGCTTGGATACTGTTTGAGTAATGTCAGGATCCAGATTTTTGACGGACAGACAGACTGATGGACGGCAAAACTATAGTCCCCTCAGCTTGAAAACCTGTAGGGGACTAATGAGACAACCTTCTGGGGGCATTAAAACCAAATATATTTAAAGTATCATTTTTAGTATGGCTTGTGTTTTTCTGTTTATTATAACACTTACTACTGTATTGCAGTGAACTAAAAATGTAAAACCTTGAATATGTTTCCTGCAATACTGTAGTAAGTCAACACTTACTACAGTATTGCAGGAACTTTCTTAACCAGGCAATGTCCTATTTCAGCGCAATACTGTAGTAAGTAAAAAAGTCTTCAAATTAGTTGTTTTTATACAGATATTTTAATTTTCAATTATCTATTGGTTTTTGCTCTCCATTCTTTACAAAATATTGAAAACTTGTGTTAAGTATATTCAATTTGAAAAATATGTGAAGTTTTTTGCTTCTCCTGAATAATTCCCAAAAATGCAGTTACTACAGTCTTGCGGGCAACCCTCGACATTTCTCGAGTTATCATGAAAAATATGCCAAAAGTGTCCGGATGTAGGACGCCCGCCAGTACATGCCTAAAAAAAAGGGTACTGTAATTTTCGTATGAGGAAAGGGAGGTAAATCGTATCTGATTCGTGAAGGTATTTTCGGTCCAGATACGGGTTTTTAAACATTCTTAAAATAATGGCTGCCAATTTGCGCGAACTTTCCAAAATGTTTTATCCTAATTTAATGATAGCAGTCGCAATATTGTTTCAGTTTAACCTTGTAGTAACATGCTGTTAATTATGAGCAAATGACGACCCCGTTCACTTGATTGATTTGTAGAAATAGTGTCTCGGCACTATGAAATGTGACGTAATACGAATTAGTCTAGACCGTCTGGATGTTTTTAATTAAAAAGCAAGCGTTTATCAGGTTTTAGGTCAACGACTGCTGAAAGTTTTGCCGAGATTGTTTATTCGTCAGCCCCAACAAAATGCGTACCCGCACGCACGGATATTGAACAAATTGCATGGACATTGTGTTTTCTGCGTGAAAAATGCAGGATTCTGCGTGACTGTGCATGCTGCCAATCCCATGCAAAGTATTCTGCAAAACATGGCATGTATGTTAACATAATACTATCACTGTTGCAAATCAATGATTTAATTGACAAGTTGTATGTCAGTTGACTGTCTGTCGTTAGTCAAGCTGTTGACCAGTCAAGCTCGAGTCACTCGTGCAATGTAATAGAGTGCAACATTGAGCAAATGCAAAAGTCTATGTAACAGGCCAGGGATGATATTTAATATTGATCTTACTTGACTTAAGGATAAGGACAACCAATCAGATTACTCCATAATCAACTCTTGGTCAGTAGCAGGCGATATGATTGGCTTTCTTTATTAATCAATATTGAATACCACCCCAGAGCAAATCGAGGGCTTGGTGCAAAACTATGGTAACTACACCAATTTATATAGGCATGTTCAATAGTTTTGCACTGAGCCCTCGAAATGCAAAAGTCTATCTAACACCAGGCTTGGTCTGATATTTTTCAGGCCTGTTCCTACTTTCAGGTTTTTGAATCCTGAATTGTCCTTCTTTGTTTATATTAAAAAAATAAAGTTTCTGACTTTGTAACAGGGATTTTCAGTCTTGAGAAGGATTGTCAACAACCAGGGTACTGTTTTATCAAAGCACTTACAGAAATAGTAAACTTACGATCAAATTTAAATTCTTCATAATTTTTTACAATGATAAAGTGTGGTAAATGGAGCTGCAGTACTAATAATGATTCAGTTACTGCACCCGTACAAACCACATCATATACCAATTTGCAATTGTTAAGGAAATGTAACGAGTTTAAATTTAAGCGTAACTTTAAGAATTTCGTAAGTGCTTTGATAAAACAGTATCCTGGCCTGTATAATGTGTGTCTATGCTTCACTGAAAATAAATTTGAGAGGTATTGTTGCAAAATCATATATTTTCGCGATGTCAAAATTTCGCGAATTTGCTTTTGGGAACTAGTTTGCGGAGTTAAATTTTGGCGATTTTTAAACTTCCGTGAGAAAAATGTTCTGCGTTTTACTGCCATAATGTATGTTCACGACCATTACATTCCTTCTATTATTTTTCATAAAGCCTATGGCTTTCACATGTACAATTAGCATTTCAGTCATAGTACTGGAATGAGCGCTTTTTAAAGACCCGAGAAAAAGTGCAGTGCACCGTATAGTATATATCACGTGTGCACCTGTAATCAATCATATTTAGTCTAGCGCTTGAATGAGCAAGACGTTCGTGCGACAATGTCGCGTGGTAATTTTTGGTTTTTGCGGCGAAATTACGACTTTCGTTGGCAGTTTACATTCGAGGAAGGTAATTGCGATGAATGTATTGTATTTTTCAATCGTTATGAGTTTTTTATCTTCCGTTATTATCCTTTATTGTTGAACTAAGAAGACTTTTTTGGGAACCGGAAGCTAGTTTGTAAAACAGCTTATGTCACGATAATGATTACTTTGGCAGAATTTTGAGCCGGTTTTGTCCCATGTCTTCTATTTTCATTGCTAGTTTGTGATAGTAAAACATGGTTATTATAAAAATATGTCCTCTGGACAATTTTATAGACGAATTACGTCTTTGTGCATAGTACGTAGTACATGCTTTTCGGATGTTAAAATTCGGACAAATTTGTTCCGTTATCCGAGTGAACGCGTCTTAGGACGCCGATTATAATGCAATGACCTAGTCTTTTGATTAGAGGAAATGTTTATTTACATGCCAAAAGTGTTGGCTTTATAACATTAGTATGATATTGTCTGTGGGTAAGTTTTGAGGCAAAGGTCGGCTGACTGTCCAGTCAGCGCTGCCAATAAAGCTTAGGCTTTGGCTATCTTTCAAGATACTTAGGTATCTGACCTTTTGTTGTGAGTATCTCACGAAGAGAGAAAAATTGTGACTGTATATGGGCTCTGTCTAACAGAGTTTTGTGAAAAGCCTGAGAGCACATGCTCATTTGATATGAAGGTTACGTTTTTGTACCTTTTATGAGAATATGAGAAATTAGCTTTATTAGCAGTTACAGATAGTCACTTTGAGTCTGACAAGGTTTATTTGATAATATAACAGTGTGTTGAAACATAACGTAGAGTTCTTTGACATTTGTCAAGGGAGAACGTGTTTGATGCGTGTTTATGCTATTTTTAGAATCCATATGAACAAGCATTTAGGTTGCTTTTTGTCTGCTATGGGTATGATTATATATGAATTTATTAATTTGCATGCTTATGCAATCAAGATATATTTTATGTAAATTTAGATTGGTTATCCTATGAGATAAATCAATATTTGGTAATTTGGATAGTTGCATTGAGTTGGAGTAATTCTAAGTATTTGAAATCAGGTATAACGTATGGCACTGAGTTATTCTGACCAGAGACTTATGCAGTTTGTCATTTGCTTTTGTGGTGTGTCGTCAATCTATTAGATTTGACATAAGTGTGTATTTGGTTCTTTTTTGAATTAATATATTTTTGGTCATGGAACATGATTTTGGTATTTGAGGGAAGTTATATTTATATGACACTGTTTTTAAGTGACATGCAGGATGGTTTAGCATGTTTATGATTATAATTATATTTTGATTTCGCTATGAGTCTGTCAAAGGCATCAAATAGTGAGTATTTGGTGTTGATTGAATAAGTATTTTGTGAGTTAAAAGGTTTCATTTGAATAGAGATATCAGGTTCATGTTTATGAATTGTCTTTAATGATTACTTTATTTATACGGCAGTATTATGATGGCTTATATTTATATATGATACTGAATAACTCAGAGGTTTGGTGGAGAGTTAGTTATAAGAGGAATGATGTTCATTTTGATGAATTGGTACATTTGGATACAGGTTGAACTTATTTAGATGTATCTGCTTTTAGGTATTCATGTCATGAATTTTGGAAATATATGTTGCTGTATTCTTAGATTTAGCCATATATCAATTATACTTATGATATACTTGAAATGAGTGACTCAGTACGAACTACTTATAGACTTATTACCCAATGCTTTTTGCATTCTGAACATTATCACTGTAGCAACAAGTGTTGTGTATTTATGACAGTTGAGAGTACAAATTTTTAGTTGTTTATATTCATTTATTTGTCATGTGATGATAGGATGTTGTCAGTCGTTAGTATAAAATCTACTATAATCTAGTATTTTTACTATAGTTCCTCTTGAGAAGGGATATATATATATATATTATGTAACCAGCATCCCTGGATATATGTTTATAAGTGAGACGGTTTTGGAGTATCATGTATTTATAAATACACTGGATACGTGTAGTTTTACGATGCATAATATTTTAACAGACTTATTTATGCACATCTACATGAGTAAATTTTTTCAGACCTTATGTCTGAACTTCAGGTTTTGGGTGTACCAAAGAGTATGTTTTGCTGTATTTTCCCAGTATAATGGTCCTTTTCTGAGGATTTCAGGGTTTTCAGGATTTTAACTTTCACCTATGCTTTAGTGATTATCAACTATAAACTTTACGGAGTGAAGCTGATATTTGAAAATGAGTGATTGATTATCAACCATAAACTTTACGGAGTGAAGCTGATATTTGAAAATGACTTTTACAGTAAAGTTAAGCAGGATTGTTTAGTCATTGTTCATAGTTGGAAAGGAAGGGTTGAATTTACATACATTTGTACTTCTGTTAAGCAACCTGGGAATTTGAATTAAAAGTTATTTTTTAGAAACCTATTGGTAATAGTTGTAAAATATTAACAACTTGTTTACTGTCTTAATGTAGTGTTGTTTTTATGGTTGTTTGTTTTATATGTGCTGCTAGTGTTAATTAGTTAACATGGATCCAGTTTAGCTTTTTGGAAGCGCTTATATGTTTGCTTTATTATATATGTTTCTTTGGAAACTCCCTAGCTTATTATACATGTTTATTGGGAAACTAGCTTTTTGTGTCCAGGAACATTTCAAGCATAGATAATATTTCATAGTTTCGGCTAATGGTAAGGTATATATAGTGGTTGTTACTTTTTTATATGTAATTATATGAGTATTTGAGGTACTTTATTCTTTAAGTTTTTATTAAGAGTAATTATAGACGTATCTGTTACATTTGTGTGTTATTGTAATGGATTTTATTTCTTTTCGAAGAAACAGGGTTAGTGTTACCTGAGCGGAATTTGGTTTAGATATTGACTTTACTTATTTTAATGAGGAATTTAGGGATAATAATGGCCTTTGGTATTTATCAGTGGTATCTTTTATCATAGTCATTTAAGATGGTCATGATACGAATATGGCAGTATTGTGTCTTTGCAGAATGATCTATTTATATATATTATATATGGAAAGTCTGTAACAGTACTATTATTTTCTTATATTCCTATAAAGGTTTTATTTACTTTAGTTTTATTATTTATATTACATATTACATGTATATCATGTTTTAATACGTGATTTCTTTATTGTCAATGAATAGCACTTAAGCTGCATAGCAGTTTTCTTTACGGACCTTATTGTATATTTTTATGATTTAAGAAAGGTTTGATGTCATTTCGTTAAGGATGTATTGGAGTGTTATAAGTTTATGATCTTGACATAAACTGGGCTTTGATAGAATTGTATTTGCCGTATACAAAGAGTGGTTATTGCTTGTGTCTTGTATATATGTTAAGAACAGAATTATAGGTGTTTATGTAATAGTTATTTATTAACCACTTTTTCAATTTGAAAACGATACTCTGATTCACTGATGGTCTGAAGTTGATGAACTATTTATTATATCATTTAAATTTATTTATTATTTTGTTAAAATCTATAAGCTTTAGCTTTTGACAGTTAACAACTGGTTGTTGATTTGCAGGTTTAGAATGTTTATTTGAGGATATCTGTATCGGCATTGTTCTTTTGAACTATCAAAGTGTTATAAGGTTCATTTTTTGTTACTTAATATTTTTAATGGTGTTTGTTTGGTTGAGGAATCCTTTTTTCAAGTCACCTCATGAGTTCATGTTTAAATTTAATTTGGTATTTTCAAGTTTATATAAAGTTTTTTCCTTTGATATATATTTGAATTTCAATTATTGACATAATAGAGGTTTTATTACCTGTGGAGAAGTATTCTAACTCTATGATGGTATTAATATATATTGTTCATGTATATATTATTGTTACTCTTGATTTACAAGGTGTCTAGTCTGTTTTACATTATTGTATTACACTTTTATTTTTAAGAGGGTTTTTGTTTTAATGGCAATATGTTTTGTTGCCCTACTTTGAAGATGCTAATTGTACATGTGAAAGCCATAGGCTTTATGAAAAATAATGTTCCCTCATCCAAGCTTTAGTGCAGGATGAGGGTCATTATTGGAATAAAGCCGGAGGCTGAGCATGTACATACCCTCCCTTTGTGTCAGATTATCATTATATTTAAAGTGCATATTTGTATACATACAGGTAGATTTATGATGTAATGTTATAATTTGTGTTGTGATATTATGTGTATCTTTCAGCCTTTTATGCTTTGCCCTCCCTAGTACATGCTTATCACTTAGATTAGAGATTAGCCTATTGTTTAGGGCGACAAAACTTTGGCTTTGAATTATGATTGATTACAGGTGCACACGTGATATATACTATACGGTGCACTGCACTTTTTCTCGGGTCTTTAAAAAGCGCTCATTCCAGTACTATGACTGAAATGCTAATTGTACATGCTCAGCCTCCGGCTTTATTCCAATAATGACCCTCATCCTGCACTAAAGCTTGGATGAGGGAACATATTGCGAAAATGAATCCCTTGAAAAAATTTCTCACTAAATTGCAGTAGTATTTGAAGTTGAATGCACCTGATATCCAACGGTCTTATATACCAATGATAGAAATGGTTGTTAATTGGCCCTATGTGGCCCTAGATGAAATGCGAGGGCACCTGCGTCTAAATATATAGATGTAGTCCAAGTTAAAGCCCGATTGAGCCCTTAACCGCTATTTTCAAAAAGCAATAACAAAAAATGGTAATTAACCTATCTGCAGAATGATGCATTTTGAGCACATAAGTTGTCAAGATGGAAGAAAATGAAATACAGCCTCCAGTTGCTTGTAGACAAAATAGCAAAATTTATAGTCTAAGGGAAGCAACTTTTGCAAAATTATTATTTTGTCTTTCTTTATTTAAGCTGTCAATAAGTGCCAATTTTTAAGAAAAAACCTAAATCTTAAAAAAACTCACTCAGGCCAATACTAATATGTAATAGCTTTATGTCAATCATCGCTCTAAAATGTCAGGGAAAACTGCTCTTTAGTCAGAGAAAAATCTAGGGAAAGTTGGGTAGTTTTGTGGCAGGATATTTGTAGGAGCCCTGTTAATAATGTATTATTCTTTAATTTAAATTTTAACAATCTGTTCACTGTAAACAAACCTCTTATTATTAAAGCTCTTATTCAGTGTAGCAATACCATGCGACTTTTGCCTACAGTTACAAGAAGAAA
The DNA here is from genome assembly GCA_947247005.1 of Spisula solida. Classification (NCBI taxonomy): domain Eukaryota; kingdom Metazoa; phylum Mollusca; class Bivalvia; order Venerida; family Mactridae; genus Spisula; species Spisula solida. Next base: position 4,441,191 of record OX365956.1, on the reverse strand, counting down.
TTTGTAAACATTGGAAAATAAAATAGCCATAAGTATTTTATTTCTTCATCGATTTCTATGAAATATACACCACGCTCAAGGGACAATTATTTGCTTTCCATGAAATATAAACTCTTTTTCAGCGGCTGTGCCGTTTTGTACATTACCTTGTGAAACCGTGGAATGTGTATCTTTCACAGGGTAATGGAACTGCTGAAAATGATCTTATATTTAATGGAAAGCAAATACTTTTCCCCCTAGCGTGGTGTATATTTTATAGAAATTGATGAAGAAATAAAATACTAATATGGCTATATTTGTGTTCCAATGTTTACAAAAGTTGACTTGTAACTATAGCCGAAACCCAGCGTGGTATTGCTACCCTGTTATTGTAATTATCGTGAAATGCCTAACTTTATAAAAAATCTTCAAATGCCTAACTATAATACTGGTTTTGTAATTATTGATCAGTGAACGGTTTCTGTACCAGGCTACATACAGTGATTCGTTGAAGCCGAAATAAATATGATTGAAGCGTTCTTATTTCTTCATTTATAAATCCTAATAGATATTTTTGTCTTCGTTGCCATGGTAACAGTTTTGTATGTCTTTCTGAAAGGAACGCTGTCTTATTTTGTTACGTTGTAAGATGCATGATATGATGTGTGTGGGATGCCGGTGATCACCCACTAGCTCATTCCAAAAAAATCACATAGGAAAAAATACCCCACCGGACCCCAACATCGACGCCAAAAAAACACACACAATGAAAACCTAATATTAAGATTATATAATGAAGTTATTATTACAGCATTTCCTAATTAATCTAATTATTACTGCAAAAAGATAATTTTAAGTCAGACAGGGAAGGCAGCACTCAACTTAACCAGCCGAGCACTGAAAACATTAAACACACACAAATCAGCCAAACCATAAACTAAAAAAGGTGTAGCAGCCAAAGCATAGACTAAAAAAGGTGTAGCAGCCAAATCATAGACTAAAAAGGGTGTAGCAGCCAAATCATAGACTAAAAAAGGTGTAGCAGCCAAATCATAGACTAAAAAGGGTGTAGCAGCCAAATCATAGACTAAAAGAGAATGTAGCAGCCAAATCATAGACTAAAAAGGGTGTAGCAGCCAAATCATAGACTAAAAGAGAATGTAGCAGCCAAATCATAGACTAAAAGAGAATGTAGCAGCCAAATCATAGACTAAAAGAGAATGTAGCAGCCAAATCATAGACTAAAAGAGAATGTAGCAGCCAAATCATAGACTAAAAGAGAATGTAGCAGCCAAATCATAGACTAAAAGAGAATGTAGCAGCCAAATCATAGACTAAAAGAGAATGTAGCAGCCAAATCATAGACTAAAAGAGAATGTAGCAGCCAAATCATAGACTAAAAGAGAGTGTAGCAGCCAAACCATAGACTAAAAGAGAGTGTAGCAGCCAAACCATAGACTAAAAGAGAGTGTAGCAGCCAAACCATAGACTAAAAACGGTGTAGCAGCCAAATCATAGACTAAAAAAGAGTGTAGCAGCCAAATCATAGACTAAAAAGGGTGTAGCAGCCAAATCATAGACTAAAAAAGAGTGTAGCAGCCAAATCATAGACTAAAAAGGGTGTAGCAGCCTAATCATAGACTAAAAAAGGTGTAGCAGCCAAATCATAGACTAAAAAAGGTGTAGCAGCCAAATCGTAGACTAAAAAGGGTGTAGCAGCCAAATCATAGACTAAAAGAGGGTGTAGCAGCCAAATCATAGACTAAAAGAGGGTGTAGCAGCCGAACCATAGACTAAAAGAGTTCTTCCCCTTTGTCAAAATCCCTTCTATGTATAGTTTGCTCCTTATTTTTTGGAATTAATTTAGTGGAAGCAGAATAATTGCGGACATGCTCATAATAAGTTATTATACCCCCCGCACAGTGAGTTGTAAGGGGGGGTATACTGGATTCAGCTTGTCTGTCTGTCCGTCTGTCTGTCTGTCCGTCCGTCCGTCCGTCCGTAGACGCATTCTTGTGGACGCAACTCCTTCTACAGTTTTTGCAGCATTTCCTTTAAACTTTCACAGATGAACAACCTCAACATGTAGATGTGCATAAAAGAAAGAATTTACGCTGCGACAATTTTTGACAGAATTATGGCCCTTTGTACTTTTATGCACTATGCAATATATAGTGAATAGTTCTTGTGGACGCAACTCCTCCTACAGTTTTTGCAGCATTTCCTTCAAACTTGCACAGATGAACAGCCTCAACATGTAGATGTGCATAAAAGAAAGAATTTGCGCTGCGACAATTTTTTACAGAATTATGGCCCTTTGTACTTTTATGCACTATACAATATATAGTGAACATTTCTTGTGGACGCAACTCCTCCTACAGTTTTTGCAGCATTTCTTTCAAACTTTAATAGATGAACAACCTCAACATGTAGATGCGCATAAAGGAAAGAATTTACGCTGCGACAATTTTTGACAGAATTATGGCCCTTTGTACTTTTATGCACTATACAATATACAGTGAATAATTTTTGTGGACGCAACTTCTCCTACAGTTTTTGCAGCATTTTCTTCAAACTTTAACAGATTAACAACCTCAACATGTAGATGTGCATAAAAAAAAGAATTAGCTGCAATGATTTTGCAACGCGGGGTATATCAGTCTGCCGAATGGCGACAGTTCTAGTTTTAAAATTGTTTGAAAACTAAAACTCACTGCGTAGCATCAACATACAAAGCTGCACTAGCTTGACATGATTATTGAGAAATGTCAATGCAGCTAGCTAATAAAGATGATATGTTGCATGTGGCTATGCGTCAAATTGTGACACACGGTTATTATTTTCTTGAAATTGTAGGTTTGTACTGAAAATTGATGTGAAACGAAACCATAAAAACATGGTAAACTTCTCCCGAATCTTGAAATAGCTGTCTTGGCAACAAGGAAGATTATTCTTTTCATTCTAACAATCAATGATAGGCTAATAATTTGATGCTAATAATTAGAAAATTTGATGCTAATACTTAGAAAGTTTGAAAAAATGTTACTCACCCAATGATAAGTTAATAATTTGAAAATTAGAAAAAAGGTTATTCAACCAATAATATGCTAATAATTGGAAATTTTGATAAAGGTTATTCAAACAATGATTGGCTAATAATTTTAAAATTTGAAAAATAGTTTACCCAACCCATGATTTGCTAATAATTTTACAAAATGGATTCCCTAATTAGCAACTCATAATGAAGATGTCTCAAATGATCAGATGGTTACAAACCTGGTTCGCACAGGCCTAAAAAAGTCCTTGAATTTGGTTTAAACCTTTAAAAGTACTTGAATTAAGTGCTGCCTTGAAAAAGCTTTAATGTAGGCAAATAGCCTTGAATATACATAGAAGTGTATGGATGTTGACAAAATGACGCATTATCTGCATGTAGTGTTGTGATCGAGTATGAGACATGAAGTGCTTAATTAAAGCAGTAGTCCTGATGAAAATAATTTTCATTTTTCCAGCACAAAGAGTCAAAATTGTAAAATGTTACCTTGGTAAATCTTTGGGAAAAGGGTTTGAAAATACAAATTCTACCTTGAAGAAACCTTAAAAAGTCATGTGTTAGTGACGATAATAAACCATGGGACCCTTAGGACAAGAGGGGTCACCATAATTGTGAGTTAAATACTCAGTGGAACAAAGTGAAAAATAAACACCCTTAAAAAATAAACACCCTTAAAAATAAATCCTTAGAAATAAACACCCTTAAAAATAAACAACCTTAGAAATAAACAACCTTAGAAATAAACACCATTAAAAATAAACCACCTTAGAAATAAACAACCTTAAAAATAAACACCCTTAAAAATAAACAACCTTAAAAATAAACACCCTTAAAAATAAACAACCTTAAAAATAAACACCCTTAAAAATTAAACAACCTTAGAAATAAACACCCTTAAAAACAAACTAAACAACATCTTTTCATGAACATTGTTGAAGCTATATATGTTGCTCCAAGATATACTGCCAGATACGTAACTATAACTATGCAATCAATAACTTGCACGAGAAATCTTGACTAGTTGGTACGCTAGATATTGGTAACAGTAGACAATGGCTAGATTCGAGACTTCGAGTGAACTTGTTTTTCACCGACAAGCAGGCCATGGGGACTCGTTTACTTCAGTAGAAAATAGACTTGAAAAGAATTAAAATGATGTTCAGTTAGGTTCCTGGGGTGGTATTCATTATTGATCTTATTTAATTGGAGAATAATGATAGCCAATCATATCGCCTGTTACTGAACAAGAATTAGATATGGTGTGATCTGATTGTTTGTCCTTATCCTTAAGTCAAGTAATGATTGAATCATAGAGGCTAATGGTGATCATTGACTTATTATTTTAAAGCATATTAGTAGAATGAGCTGGACATGAGTTCCTTCTCGGTAGCCTAGTGGTTGAGCTCATCACATAGGAGAACACTGCAGGATATACTAGGGAGTTAAGGATTTAGATTTATAATGAGTTAAAAGTTAGGAATAAAAACACCCTATCATTAAGGGAGATCATTCCCGATATTTGTTCCAAAAAGCTGCAAATGAGCTTCGCACACATTCTAGCGCATCTCTAATGAGAATAGTGTTCAGATCTTTTGAGTAATTGGTTTAAGTTTATGATACAGTTATAAGTAAGGAATAAAAGGAGCCTGAAAACACCTTATCAAGTTCATGATACAGTTATAAGTAATGAGCCTCAAGTTTTATATCTTGTGATATGTGCATTGATATAACAATGTCAAGGTCGATGAGAGTTATCTGTAACTGTTTGTATATCACCTAATGTCCAATTAGTGACTGAATTATTTATATGCATAAAAATATGCCCTCAATGTATACTACTCAAACTTTGCTAAGGACCATGAAATCGATATTGATGTCAGTCTCACGTTTTAATGTACAAAACCGATGAAGAAAACGTTGCGCAAATAATAAATTATCATCTTATCTGCTGCTAAATTTTGAAACTTAGTGTCTTGATTTAATAAGCTTTGCCAAAATGACGTCGTTTTCCAGGTAACCGATAAGCCCTATTGGCGGGGACCAAAGTGGCCAGATTAACATGGAAATTCGTATCCCGTTTTTATAACCATATCTTGTAAGACCCAACATGCCAAGAAAATGACCGCATTCGGTTACTACAGAGGCTTGAATGCAGCACAAACATTTTAATGAGGTTGGGCTTATCAGCACTTAGTCATCAAATTTTGAAGTAATCTTTATTGGTTTACAATATTGCAGATGTAGCATTATGTTTCAGAAAATTCTACCAGTCAATCTTATTCAATTTGCAAAATACTAGGGGTGGGCCGATGCACGAAATATCGATGCATTGCGATTCCTAGTGTCCCGATAGTATGGATCAATAGTAAAAGTCTCGATCCAATAACTATCGCCGATAGTTAGCTCAACTATCGATAGTTACGATAGTTTGCTTTTTATAAATAAAGTTTATTATTAATGTAAAACAACTTCCGTTTTCGCATCAAAACAGCCACAATGGACCAATATCGCCTTAATTTTATTAATCTATTTCTGTCAAATTCATTTTAAATCATTTCCACAAATAAAAGATTTTTATGTTGTACAACAAAATGATATCTTACACAGTGCAAAATTGCATTTACAAGTTAATCTCTGGTTTTCAAAGCTTGGCAATAACTATTGCAATAGTATCGCAATAGTTTCCAGCAATACAATAGTATCGCAATAGTACTTTCAACAATAGCAATAGTATTGCAATAGTCAAAATTGGACTCAATAGTCACCCCTACAAAATACTCAAATGGAATATTCCTTGGCCCTTACCAAATTTTGAGTAGTATATATATAACTGTGTCGGGCAGTGTGTAGGGGTTACGATGTTACTTACTATAAAAGTGTAAATTGTTTCACAACATTTAAGCCTCTTGACTTTAAAGAAATTTGATTAAATTACTGATAGGAATATTATGAAGGGTAAGTTAACTATTATAGGAATTGAATTATATTTAATCTTATTGATATGTGTACAAGTTATTATGCAACATTTGCATCATTTATCTTATCAGTTTTTATTTTTCACCAGTTTTAATTTTCATTAACAATTCAGTAAGGGAAATTAATTGAACATTTTCTTGTGTTTTTTGTGATCACTCTTCGTCCGTCGTCCGTCCGACGTCAACAATTGGCCTGTGTAGACACTAGAGGTCACAATTTTGTCTTAATCTTTATTAAACTTGGTCACAATGGTCAACAAAATATAGGCCAAGTTTGATATTGGGTCATCTGGGGTCAAAAAGTAGGTCACAAGGTCAAATCATAGAAAAACCTTGTGTATATATATTCACTAGAGGTCACAATGTTGACATAATCTTTAAGAAACTTGATCACAATGGTCATCTCAACAAAATCTAGGTCAAGTTTGAATTGGGCCATCTGGGGTCAAAATCTAGGTCACATGGTCAAGTCATAAGAAAACTTGCAATAGAGGCTGAATTTTCTTGAATCTTACTCAGTAAATGTAAATGATTACCTAGGTCACCATTTGGGTGTGCATGCGCAACTACGACAGGTGAGCGACCTAGGGCCCTTTTGGCCCTCTTGTTTGATAATTTGAGAACAGAACAGGAAGTGCTGTATTGAAATAGTAATTATAAGGTACATTGATTATATACACTGCCCACCAAAAATAAGTATACAGGTGTTATTTGCCCATTTACTTGTCTGTAATAATACTATTTGCAGAACAGTAAAACAACAATATTTTTGAAGAAAATGAATATTTTTTTTTATCTAATGGAAAGACCATATTAATTGGTACCCTAGGTGCAAAACATAAAGTGTTTTTGTCTCTCTAAAATGGTAAATTTGTCACAAAAAGGTGGAAAATTCAGCCTTTTGGATCACATGGTTATTTTAGTTCCAAACATCTTTATTTCTATCATTTAGTAACTGTAGTTTCACAAACTTAGTATAAGTGTGACCATCTGATAAATAGATATTGAATAATTTAACCAAGTTTAATTTTTCAACAATTATTAACTGTATACTTATTTTTGGTGGGCACTGTATATAAAGACGATCTTGCAAGAGTCCTCATCACATGACATTTTGATTTGCTGTCACTATGTGATATTCTGAATGTTACCCTCTGCAACAAAAAAATAATTATAAACACTCTGTTCCTAGAATGTATGTTTTACAAGTTATTGTAATTGTTTATTCTTGGTCAATATAGACACTGTCCTTTGCATTATGTTAGGTTTGTTTTCCTACTCATTCTCAAATATTCAATGGTTGAAAAGAAAGTGATTAATCACCTTAAGACAAGATTGGTGAATCACCTTAAGACAAGATTGGTGAATCACCTTAAGACAAGATTTGTGAATCACCTTAAGACAAGGGGGTGGAATGAACTTAAGACAAGAGTAGTGGACCATCTTAAGACAAAAAGGGTGAATCACCTTAAGACGAAATGGGTGAATCACCTTAAGTCAAGATGGGTGGATCAACTTAAAACAAGAGGGGCGAATAACCTTAAGACAAGAGGGGTGAACAACCTTAAGACAAGAGTAGTGGATCATCTTAAGACAAGAGGGGTGATTCACCTTAAGACAAGAGGGGTGAACAACCTTAAGACAAGAGTAGTGAATCACCTTAAGACAAGAGGGGTGAATAACCTTAAGACAAGAGGGGTGAATCACCTTAAGACAAGAGGGGTGAACAACCTTAAGACAAGAGTAGTGGATCATCTTAAGACAAGAGGGGTGAATCATCACCTTAAGACAAGAGGGGTGAACAACCTTAAGACAAGAGTAGTGGATCATCTTAAGACAAGAGGGGTTTCACCTTAAGACAAGAGGGGTGAATCACCTTAAGACAAGAGGGGTGAATCACTTTAAGACAAGAGGGGTGAACAACCTTAAGACAAGAGGGGTGAACAACCTTAAGACAAGAGTAGTGGATCATCTTAAGACAAGAGGGGTTTCACCTTAAGACAAGAGGGGTGAATCACTTTGAGACAAGAGGGGTGAACAACCTTAAGACAAGAGGGGTAAACAACCTTAAGACAAGAGTAGTGGATCATCTTAAGACAAGAGGGGTTTCACCTTAAGACAAGAGGGGTGAATCACTTTGAGACAAGAGGGGTGAACAACCTTAAGACAAGAAGGGTGAATCACCTTAAGACAATAGGGGTGAATCACTTAAGACAAGAGGGGTGAACAACCTTAAGACAAGAGTAGTGGATTATCTTAAGACAAGAAGGGTGAATCACCTTTAGACAAGAGGGGTGAATCACTTTGAGACAAGAAGGGTGAATCACCTTAAGACAAGAGTAGTGGATCATCTTAAGACAAGAGGGGTGAACAACCTTAAGACAAGAGTAGTGGATTATCTTAAGACAAGAGGGGGTAATCATCTTAAGACAAGAGTAGTGGACCACCTTAGGCAAGATGGGTGAAAGACCTTTAAACAAGACTGGGTGAGAAATGCCTTACGTCGGATATGCTCATAAACCTTTTCCACAATTCATGAGCACATTGCTTTAATGAACAATTATTTGTACCTTGAGAATCCTATTGACAATATTTCAACTGTTAATGTTGGTCATTATCCTCTATCATGGTGGTCAGTATCCAAAAAATACTATACATGTTTGAATTATTGTTGGTGAGCATTAATTGATCTAATATTTTAAAAAATTGAAACGTCCAAAGCATAGATTATACAACTGCCGATACTTCCAAAATGATATTCATTACATAAAGTCCAATAAACGAGTTTGACAACCTTTTTATAGCACAAAACTTATTCACAAATGCAAAATCCACACATTCTTTAAAGCTTTTCATAGTGAAAAATATTACCTATATGCAAATTGTTTAGTGCAAACAGTACATTTTCCTCATATGTTGAATATGTAATTTTGAAATAAACAATCTGGATAGTTTATATAGAAATATTGTGAAAACATTGTACTTACCTCATTTTTCATGTCGACCATTTTGCAATCATGTTGCGATTATCCAATCCAATCATGTTGGTTTATCTGGGTAACAAGGGTGTTAAAACAAGAGGTGTGAACAACCTTAAGACAAGAGGGATGAATCTCATTAAAACTGAGAATATGGAACCACAGTTTCTGTCTACTAAGATTAACTTGATAGACAAACATTGTTGTCACAGTCTCCAACTTATGTAAAGTAAGTCTGTACAAACACAAGGGTACTGTTTTATCAAAGCACTTACGGAAATCATAAACTTACGTTCAAATTTAAATTCTTAATAATTCTTCAACAACTGCACATTTGGGGACATATATGGTTTGCATGAGTTCTTAAGAGAATGATTATTAGTATTTCAAATCCATTTACCACTATTTTATAGTCGTAAAATATCTATAAATAATTTAAATTTGAACTTAAGTTTAAGGTTTCCGTAAGTGCTTTGATAAAACAGTACCCAGATGTTTTGGGGAAACATTCAACATCATTAAACATATATTTAGGGTTTTTACTATGAAATCTGGGAATTTCAGATTTTAATGGTTTGAAATAATTTTAATTTTTTCCTATAAAAATTTTGATTTATTATTCAGTGTAGCAATACCACGTGGCTTTTTGCTACAGTTACAAGTAGACATTTGTAAACATTGGAACACAAATATAGCCATAAGTATTTTATTTCTTCATCAATTTCTATGAAATATACGCCACTCTAAGGGGAACATTATTTGCTTTCCATGAAATATAAAATCTTTTTAAGCGGATGTTCCGTTTAGTCCATTACCCTGTGAAACCGTGGAACGTGTAGGTTTCACAGGGTGATGGAAAAATTGGTAAAGCTGCTGAAAAAGATCTTATATTTCATGGAAAGCAAATAATTTTCCCCTTAGCGTGGCGTATATTTCATAGAAATCGATTAAGAAATAAAATACAAATAAAAATAAAATTTATTTTCCAATGTTTACAAATTTCTTCTTGTAACTGTAGCCAAAAGTCATGTGGTATTGCTACACTTAAGTCTGTACAAACTCAAGGGTACTGTTTTATCAAAGCATTTACGCTAGCGTAACTCTAAGTTTTCCGTAAATATTGCGTACGTCGATAATATTTGCGCAAATGCGTTTTACTAAGATATTTTTTCTCATGTTCTGTCGCAAATATTGGCGTAATTCTACGCAAGGTCGGAGTAAGCGTAAATAGCAAATATGAACGTAGTGAGGAGTTTTTGCCACACACTGTTGATTTTCGACCGTCACTTGTTGTTCTAGACCATGATTAGTAATATAAACATGTTTAATCATCAAAACTTATCGAACTTTTATGTATATTTATTCACTCTGGTTCCCGTTATATTGGTAATATTGTGGCCCGGTCTACGTTCAATATTCAATATTTTTACGTAAATGTATGCAGCAACTTGTGATCGATTAGTGAAACACACTTAAGGATTTGCGTAAGTGACAAATATATACGCAAACTTACGCGACATTTACGCGATGTTAGTAAAACAGTACCAAGATGTTTTGCGGAAACATTCAACATCATTAAACACATATTTAGGGTTTTTATTATGACTTCTGGGAATTTCATATTTTAATGGTTTGAAATAATTTTAATTTTGTCCTATAAAGTTTTTGATTTATTATTGCTTGGGTGGATTGTAGCCTTGTCTTAACTTCCCTTACTTATTTCAAACCTGAGTCCATTTTCTTTAGAAAGATCAATAATTCAAAAATGATTGGCCCCTTAGGATCTTTAAAATCTTGAGTGGTTCCACGGTCACCTTCAGTAGATAACCCCTTATGTTAATTATGAGTTCAGTAGGTCAAAGTTCAAGGTTGCCCAGACCCTTAACATCACTGACTATTTCGAAATCTCCTTATATGGAAAACAACAACAAAATTGCCAGAAGATCAACATTATAAAAATCAGAAACAACAAAAACATTTGGGGGGCATATGTGTTTGTGTTTTACAAACATCCCTCATTTTCAGGATTCGAAAAAAAATTGAGAGTCAAAAAGAGCCTTTGCAGCTCAATGGTGAGTGTACCTGCCGTCTAATCTGTCGACCTGGGTTCAAATACGGGTGGAGGCACTAATATGCCTGCCATATTTCAGCAGAAAGCTGACTGGCAAATAAAGGATATGCTTACTTTGTTTCTGGCGTAAACATTACTAGGCACAATGTCTGTGAATTACAGTAACAAAGATTTCTCCGATTTTATGGAATTATAAGATTAAAGCTGTACACAGAATTATTCTGTTACAACGACATTAAAACCTTGTTTGATCTATTCTGGACTATTTAATGTTGACGTCTTGTAGTTAATCATGTTGACTGTCGCTGCTGAAACCTGCTGTAGCGTAATTGGACGAATGTTCTTGTAGGATGTTCTCGTAGGATGTGTGTCAGTTTTCGAAAGACTTAATGTTTGTATTTAATTGGCTTTTCTGTTGCATTAAGCTATGAGGAAGAGTTGAGAGCTGAGAGTTGGATAAGCAAGCAGCTTAAGTTCACTGTATATTGCACATTGACGGAAAATATTATCTTGACACTGTTAGGTTTGTTGGAGTCAAACTCTGACTTAATGTTTGTATTTAATTGGCTTTTCTGTTGCATTAAGCCATGAGGAAGTAGTTCGTTTGGAGTTTGGTACGCGAGCTGCTAGTTCACTTTATATTGGAATACTATTAATTCACATTGAAGGAAATTGTTATCTTGATTCTGTTACGTTTACAGTAACTGTTGGTTTGAGTCACACTCAGAATACGACTTCGCTGTCAGATAGCATTACGTTTATATGTCTTAAAGTCGATAAATGTAATAGTATGTTACAGGGGTGATATGATATATTGAATGTGTGAGATGTAGAAATGCTAGCGGATATATTGTGGTAAGAAGTGAGTGGACATACAATTCTTATAAATTATTGTCTTCATTGGTAGCATTGTTGTTTTAATGTAATGTTCAGGGGTCCTTCAATTCTGAAATAATCCGGAAATCTGGATCAGCTGCACTTGGAAGTTAGAACTTTCTGTCGAAAATATAAGTAATTTGATGAAAAATTCAAAGTATTAACATAGTTATGGTCATTTGAAGTTTTTATAACTGAATTTAACACTAGACGATGTTTGAAACAGTGTTTTGGTGTAGGGATGTGTGCAAATTGCACTTGAAACAGATTAATGCCTCTAATTTTCAGGTTTGGGTTTTTATGCCTTAATAGGACCCCTGAATGTTTTTCCGTATTAGAAGTTTTTGAACTTTCACAACAGATAATTATTCTGTCTGCTTAAATTGTTGATATGATTGTTGATACATATGACTGTTTATTTTCATTAAGGTAATAAGTCTGATTCGGTGGACATAATTATGATTCTTATAATGTCTTTACTGGTAGCGTTGTTGTTTATGTTTTTTTCTCTGTATTATCCATATTAGGAATTTTTCACATTTTGCCAATTCAATTTTTTTTTATATAATTGTTAATTGTTGTTTAAATGTTCATTTCGTTGTTGTTTTCCACATTAGGAGTTCTTGAATTTTCACACTGGTCTGCTAAAATTGTTCATGTAATTGTTAATTTTCATATCTAATTTTAATTTTGTTGTTTTTGGTGATAAAAATGTTGGCGTTGTTGTTTAGGGTAATTTTGTTGTTGTTTTTCCATATTAGGAGTTCTGGAACTTTGATATTTGTCAGCTTAAATTGATAATGTAATTATTTATTTTTCATTCATGTTTAATCATAATGTTGTTTTTTCTTGATATAATATTGTGGTCATTTTGATGTTTTTAGCTCCAAGATTTGAAGAATAAGGGAGCTAGCTATTGCAGTCACCTGAGCATCGGCATAAGTGTAATGCTTATAAATGTTGAAGCCCAATTTCTTCAATTGACTAGAGTTAAGCAATGTAATCAAGAACCATAATCCTAGCTATAGACCAGTCAGGATAAAAATCCAGTGACGCAGCGGTCGAGTCCACTATAATGGTGTAAAACCTAGTATAAAGGCTTATACTGTACAAACAACTATAATTTCAATGCTAAACTAACATACTAAACGTCACTCTACCTGTTTAGACAATGGCTGTGATTATTTGCGTACACATAAACTGCAACGTCACTGTCACAATACCCTAACTGGACTATAGTACTGTTACATGCAAGCACATGTGGTGAGAGATGGCTCTTGTTACATTTATTATACTTGACAGTTAGATTATACTATATGGCTCAGTACACTCTCCATTGATTGAATCAATCGTAACGATTCCAATAAAACATAAACCACTCTTACTGGGCCAAACATTCAATTCTTGCTGGGTGGATGTTTTGTCCCTCTGGGTCCAACATTCAATTCTTGCTGGGTGGATGTTTTGTACCTCCGGGTCCAACATTCAATTCTTGCTGAGCGGATGTTTTGTACCGCTGGGTCCAACATTCAATTGTTGCTGAGTGGATGTTTTGTACCGCTGGGCCTAACATTCAATTCCTGCTGGGTGGATGTTTTGTACCGCTGGGCCTAACATTCAATTCCTGCTGGGTGGATGTTTTGTACCGCTTGGTCCAACATTCAATTCTTGCTGGGTGGATGTTTTGTACCGCTTGGTCCAACATTCAATTCTTGCTGGGTGGATGTTTTGTACCGCTGGGTCCAACATTCAATTGTTGCTGAGTGGATGTTTTGTACCGCTGGGTCCAACATTCAATTGTTGCTGAGTGGCAATTTTTTACTGCTGGATCGGATCACATCGTAAATCTTGCCGATTGGACATATATGTTGTAAATCTTGCCCAGTGAACGTTTATGTTGTAAATCTTGCCCAGTGAACGTTTATGTTGCAAATCTTGCTGATTGGACGTATATGTTGTAAATCTTGCCCAGTGAACGTTTATGTTGTAAATCTTGCCCAATGGATGTTTTTGTTGTAAATCTTGCTGAGTGGACGTTTATGTTGTAAATCTTGCCAAGTGGACGTTTTTGTTGTGAATTTTGCCAAGTGGAATTTTTTGTTGTGAATCTAATGCCAAGTGGAACTTTTGTTGTGAATCTTGCTAAGTGGACGTTTTTGTTATTGCCCATGAAAGTTCAAAAGTTCATCTCCCAGGATTCTTTCATACTTCAACTCGACTGTAAAATCATGATTATTCATGAGTGCATTTATTTTCATTAATGAATGAATTTGACCACAAAATGGAATAACCCCGATTTCATGGATGAATGAATTTGACCACAAAATCAAATAACCCTGATTAACTCGCAGAACTTCGATTTCATGGTTGACCATGATTAAATCAGATCTCCAAATTTAGGGGAACAAGAGTAATTTTTATGTCCCCGCATGAGACTCTGATGTGAAGGCATAAAATTATAGTGATTGTCCAGTCCATCAAAAATGCTAACAAAAATGTTTCAAGTTTTTGAAACCCAAATATTTCAAATATATCAGGGCATTGCTTTAAGTTATAGTTAGAACATATTAAGTAAATTTTAATGATTAAAAAGGACGGAGCGAGCGAAGCAAAGCGAGTCCTTTTTAGTCATTAAAATTTACTTAATATGTTCTAACTGGCTTAGAATATAACATTCTGCATTCTGATTGGCCGATAGAAATTAGCCCCAACGCATGACGTCAAGTCTTTGAAGAGAAATTTTTAATGATTAAATTTTCATTTAACCGACAAAATTCGGCGTTTTCATTGGCTCGTAATGTAGGTTATATTCTAAAACTTGCTTACCGTCATAAACATAATTAGTGTCAATGCTATGTAACTGTATCTAACATTATAGCACCTTTAAATCAGCAAATAAAATAAAAATTCAGATGAGAAAATTAAAGCATTTTCTTAATGAGTCTTTCAAGGCCATTACTTCTGTTTATGACTCAATGAAATCAGCAAACTTGATATATTTAATTCTGAAGAAAACATTTTTTTAAATGTATTTGGTATTCTAAACGAGTCTTCGAGGCCATTTCTACTGCTTTGAATGACTTAATGAAATGGGCAAACTTGATATATTTAATTCTGAAGAAAAACATTTTTTTTTAAAAGTATTGGTATTCTAAATGTGTCTTCGAGGTCAAGTCTTCAGTAAATCTCCTCAATATCTAAATAGAATTGTTTTTTATTTCGCCGCCTTTTGTGATAATCAACAGAGTATTGATTGAAAGTTGCGCAGCTTGTTACTTCATACAGTAGCTTGCATTTGCATTGTGTTTGTGTGAAACGTGATATATTTTGATGAATTATTTGATACGACGATGAAGTCTTTGCTACTTAGTTTGATTAAGTTGTGAGGAAGTGGTGTAGGCTACTTCTAGTTGTAGACTGAGGCTGGGTGTTACGCTACTTGCAGTTCCAAAGCAGAATGTCATTGTAATGAATAAATTTTTATGCCCCCCCCCCCCTCCCCTCATCTTTGATGGGAGGATATATTGCTTTGCACATGTCAGTGTGTTGGTCAGTTGTACATAAAATTTATATATTAAGGTCAATTTGTAGACTAAATGATGGTTTCCGTTCAATAACTCTAAGAACACTTGGCCTGGAGGTCCCAACATGGAGGTTGGTCATCAACAGTAGATGACCCCTTTTTTTTTTTGTAGGTCAGTAGGTCAAAGGTCAATGTTATACAAGTATCTCTTGTTTTGATTGTTGTATACTGAATTGATTCAAAGAGGGTTAAAAAAACGTTTGTCTCCATAAAATGATGTCAGTATTAAGTGTATGAATATGTCAGTATATCAGGTTTCGTTAAATCGAGACCTGTCTGTAATATTATTATCTCCGAGACTGCTGAGATCTGGCCCCGATCTCCCGAAACGTCTCAATCTGAGCTAAATCTCATCTAAAATGTTATCACCTATTGTTTGAGACAGTTTCCATGCGAAACTATACTCTAAATTGGTATAACAAAACAGAAACATTATTTTGAGTTTATTACAGTAACATTTTGAGAGCTCGAGGTTTATATTTATCTCAAATTCAGATTCTGATTTGAGCAAAATCTCATTTTGAGCTGAGATTTCTACTTGAGATGCTTCGAGAGATCGGGCCTGGTTTTATATTAATACATAACGTTGAGGTTGTAGATTGATGTTTTCTTGTACAGTGGAAAATCCTTCAAAGGTCACAGAAATGGTTTTAATTAGCGAAACTTTACTATATTTATATTGACGTTTAATTGCATTAAATGGCCAAAGGCCATGTGTATTGCTGATTATGCTGATAAAACTTTTTCTTTGATTATTATAATTACTTAATTATTCAATGTAAAGATAGTTTTTTTTTGCGAGAGTTTTATTTTCGCTAATATTTGCGAGGATTTTGACATGTGAAATCATTATTCTCTTGAAAATTTCGCATCATAAATTCTGGAATTTGACATTGTCAATGAAGCGAATTCAAAATTCTCGCGAACAAAAAAATCTTTAAATTTACGAAAAAGTCACAAAATTAAAGATACATGTAAATTAAGTGATTTACAGTATTTTTGTAACAATAAGAAAGTAGAACAATTAGTCACTAGATTTTATTGTTGACTTCACTTCCTGTTAAAGTTTCTTGGGGAACTTTATATATTTATATATACAGTGCCCAACAAAAATAAGTATACAAATGTTATTTCCCCATTTACTTGTCTGTAATAACACTATTTGTAAAACAGTGAAACAACACTTTTTTTGAAGAAAAAGGAATATTTTTGTTTATTATATGTAAAGACCATACATTAAGTGGTACCTTAGGTGCAAAATATAAAGTTTCTTTGTCCCGATTGAATGGTAACTTAGTCACAAAAAGATGGAAAATTCAGCAATTTAGATCACATGGGTATTTAAATTCAGAACATATTCATCTTTATTTCTGTCTCTGATTTTACTTATTTAGTAACTGTAGTTTCAGAAACAAGTACAATTGTGACTGTCTGATAAAAGGATATTGAATAATTTAACCAAGTTAAATTTAGCAACAATTATAATTACTGTATACTTATTTTTGGTGGGCACTGTATATGTCCATATTGTTTCACATTTATGTGTGTGTTTACTTCCCTCTGGATGGTAAAACTATAACAATTATAAAACGTTGAATGATTGAAGGAGTTGTACTTTAACCATACATAGTAAGTTTCTCGGTCATTTGTTGTTTCATTTTAAGGGGCCTGTTCCATACATGCCATGTTTGGCAGGCTCCTTTGTGTGAGATTTGTGATGGAAATGCTTGAGATTTCATTAAAATGAGGGAGATTTTCCTTGCTCAAACATTAAAATTAAATTATTGAATTTTGTATGCAGTTTTTCACTTATTATACTCCTGCACAACGAGTTGTAAGGGGGATACTGGATTCAGCTTGTCCGTCTGTCTGTCTGCCTGTCCGTAGACGCATTCTTGTGGAAGCAACTCTTCCTACAGTTTTGGCAGGATTTCACTCTAACTTTTACAGATGAACAACCTCAACATATAGATGTGCATGAAGAAAGGAATTTGCGCTGCAATGAATTTTGGCAGAATTATGGCTCTTTGCCGGCAGGGGTATATTAGTCTGCGGAATGGCGACAGCTCTAGTTTAACATTTATTTAAACGGCTATTGACTCTGTATGTTACAGTGTAATTTGTTGTATATTTTCAGGCGTTGTTTCAAGCTCATGATGTGGTAGCTCACGAGGTGTACGGGGAAGAAGCCGTAAGGGTTACCCCACCCCCTCCTGTCCAACCTTTTCTCAACGGTGACATTGAACCCGACTCACCGGAAACGTCGGAAATGGAGAATGTTACCCGAGTACGACTTGTACAGTTCCAGAAAAGTTCTGATGAGCCAATGGTGAGTAAAATTAGTCATACCTGCAGTGATTTTTCTTGAACAAAATGAAACAGCCTGTGCCCATCAATTTGGGAAATTTTAGGACGACAATACGCCAAATTTGGAATTATTAAAAAAGATTTTTTGGTTAAATTTGTTTATATTTTGCTATTTTCTACTGATGGTACTCAAGTCATATGTAGCAAGTTTGAAAATATATTGTTTTGACTTTAAAAGAGCCACACCGTTAATTGCTTTTAAGCCAGCGAGAAAAAAACTGAAAAGGGGGAAAATATACATTCTTTTTGGGAAAAAATTGTGACTTTTTGGAAAAAATGGAGTTTTTTTTGCTAGGGGTAGGTGCCTGTATTCGGCCCTAAAAATAGCCCCAAAAAATCACTGTACCCATGTCAGTGGTGACAGCCATAGGGATACAGCACATGATCAATCTTTGTAAAAAATAATAGCTTTGGTTTGTATAGGCTTATAAAGAATAAATATTGATAACTAGCCATCAATAGTCAGACATTTAAAAATTTGTGCCAAAAGTTCCATACATGCCATGTTTCGCAGACCCCTTTGCGTGAGATTGGTGATGGAAAAGCAGGAGATTTCATTAAAATGCAGGAGATTTTTCTTGCTGGAACTTAAGACTTAAAGTATTGAAGTTGATATGATGTTTTCACTTATCTTAATTTAATGACAATACCATGCATGCTTCATGTAGCAATTTAAACTAGTATTTGTCATCTTTTTCATAATGTAAACAAAAAATGTCAGATTCCAGTTTGTCCATGAAATGCGTGAGATTTGATAAATTGGCCTCTGATCATGCAGGAGTTGAGTCTCAAATGCAGGAGACTCACGCATGATGCAGGAGATCTGGCATGTATGCAAAACTGATTGTAGTAGAAATCTGTCGAAAAAGTACATTTTTATCAAAGTTATAAAATATACTACTCAAACTTTGCTAAGGGTCAAGAAATCCATATTTATGATCGTACTCTTACGTCACATGAACAAAACAGATTAAGAAAACGTTGTACAAATATTGAAATATCATCTTATCTGCTGCTAAATGTCGAACAATTCATGTGATGCATTTGAGATTCATTGTCATAATGTTGTCTTTTTCCAGGTAACTGATAAGCCCTATTTGCAAAAACCAAAGTTGCAATAATAACACAGAATTTTTGTTTTTTTTATATTCTAATATTGTGTAAGACTAAAAATGCATCACAAACTATCGCATCCAGTTATCACAGAGGTTTGAATGCCCCCAAACAATTTAGGGAGGCTGGGCTTATAAGCACTTAAAGACATCAAATATGGAAGCAAGTTTCATCCATTTACAATGTTGCCGAAGAAACAATGTGTGTCTGAAAATTCCATCAGTCCATCTTATTCAATTTTGCAAAATATTTGCAATGCAATTTTGTTGACCCTTATCAAATTTTGAGTAGTAAATTTAAAAATTGTATATGAACCCTTTATAAATATTTAATGAATATAAGCTACTGTCCAAGGCATTCATAAAGCCAAGTGGCATGTATGTCTGGGAGGCAAATTATCAGTTATGAAAGATAGTTTGTTTATTTTATGTTTTCAGGGAATTACATTAAAATTGAATGATGAGGGTCGTTGTCTAGTTGCGCGTATTATGCACGGCGGAATGATACATCGACAAGGCACTCTTCATGTTGGAGATGAAATAAGGGAGATCAACGGGGTCAGTGTCCTTAATCAAACTGTCGACAGTTTGCAAAAAATGCTGGTAAGTTCCTGTCCGGAATTTTTTTTATAATAATTAGATTCAACTATTTGCATCAGTGTTAAATTAGCTGCTATCAATGTGAAAATGTTAAAAACACAACTTTTTGAACATCCCACATTTCAAAAAACTTTTGGAATGCCCATCATTTCAAAGAATTTTTAGAACATCCATATTTCAAAGAACGTTTGGAACACCCCACTTTTCAAAAGAACTGTCGGAACATTCCGCATTTCAAAGAACTTTTAGAACACCCCACATTTCAAAACATGATCATGAAAGCTTACATGGAATTTATGGTACCCTTTCAGTTTTTCAGTTGAGCATAATTATCAATCATGAATCTAGTTTTAATGGAGCCTTAATTAATATCAAATAACAAAATTTCACAGTTATTGTTGAAATTATGAAATCTTGAAATATTAAAGTGAAATTGTGATAATTTGAAGATTTCAAAAATTTTGCCTAAATATTTTATGTGTAGAAGTTGTCAGTGGCTATGTCCTCCACATTTGGAGAAGTTGTCAGTTGTTATGTCCTCCACATTTGGAGAAGTTGTCAGTTGCTATGTACTCCACCCTCCACACGCGGAGAAGTTGTCAGTTGTTATGTCCTCCACATTTGGAGAAGTTGTCAGTTGCTATGTACTCCACCCTCCACACGCGGAGAAGTTGTCAGTTGTTATGTCCTCCACATTTGGAGAAGTTGTCAGTTGCTATGTACTCCACATGTGGAGCAGTTGTCAGTTGGTTGTGGAAGAGCAAGTTAGTACTGGTGGAAAACTGATTCCAGGAAAACTGGTTTAATGGTGAACTGGCAAACATTGAACGTGGAGATGATTATTGAAAAACCACTTTGTTTAAAAATAAAAAAAAATGAAATAAAAATTAACTTAGAAACTGGTATTTCACATGAATGGTTATTTTTAGAAAATACAAGGAACTATTAGTTTCAAGGTGATCCCAAGTGCCCGAGGTATCTCATCTCGAGACCGATATGAAAATAACAACCATAAGGAGGTGGGTATTTCACATGGCCCCTTTTTGGTTAGGGGCCGCTATTGTATGTTTGTATATATAGTGGCAATGATCAGAGTAGCTGAAACAAGTCGATCGGATATTCATACTGATGAAAACTATATTTTTCCAATTATTATAAAATCTACTCTGTTTTAATAAAAAACAATAAAAAAATGAAAATACCAATTTTCGCCATCACTTCACAATTTAGTTCACAGTAAAAAAAATAATAATATTTTGTGTTTATTTTGAACATTTATTTGCATTTTATCAAAGCTGACATCTATTTTATGTTTAATTACGATAGATCATAAGTAGTGGTTATTCACACAATTAAAGCCATATCTGACATGTTATATTAATTATATTTTGACATGTTGAGCATTTCACTTATTCCTTCAGCATGTAAAAGTATTACAAATGAGAAATTCTTCTACAACAGTCTTAAAACTTTATTCTGAGACTGCATCCTGTCCTCATATCGGTGTAGCTGTCTTTGTCTTTTTTTCCTCGTGCCAACCTCATAGTTCTTTCCCCTCTGGTCCATTTTTAGCTTGACCAATATAGTTGTTCACCATCACAAAGGGAGTCCATACCGACAAAGCGGGTAACCCTATGACCTATATTTATGAGTTATCTTCCCTCGTTACTCTTAGAATTTTACTATAAAACTACCAAGTACAAGAAAGTCGAGTGTCCACTCAGCTGCACTCGTAGGCGGTGCTCTTGTTTCCTTATTGCTCTTTAAATACTTACCACTCAATGTACATGGTTTTGGTTTTGGATGATATGACAGCATAGAACCAGAAACACTGACAGTTGGTTGTCACATACTAAAAGAAATACAAAAAAAATTAATCCTCAATTTTTATTATGCAATTACTGTTATTGATAGCGCTTTCAATTTGGAATTTGATGAGTTTTGCGTTTTTTCCCCTATCCCATGCCATTCCCATAGCTCGAATTCTAATCAGAAAATCATTTCTGGTTCCACACAACACCATTTAGTACAATTCATGAATGGACATTAACTTCAGCTTCCATGGCAGAATGATTTCATTCAAAATGGTTGCCATGGAAACCATTTGGGACGAAGTTAATAATTTCTTTTGCAAACAAGTTATTACTATTTTGCATGACACGTTTAATAAATATTTTCAATATAATATCATCGAACATGAAGATTGTTTTGTGTGAAATTTGTATGAAATTCTCCCCAATTTGTCGAGCAAATTTTCCAGCAACTTTTTCTTACTAGTCATTTCATATCGTCTTTCATTTCCCTGGTTCATGTTATCAGTGTTTTATGAGTTTTTGAGTACGATTTATGTCTTTCTCTTCATTGTCTTCATTGACCGCTTCTTATGACTTTCCTTTCGCTGCCACAATTACATTTCTGACTGGCAAATAAAGGATATGCTTGGCATTTTTGTCACAGACTCAATTTCATTTGCAGACCAATAAGCAAAATCTCTTATATGTACTTTAGAGAATGTTTTTGTATTTTTTTTTTTGTAATTTTTTATGATTCATTTATTTGTATTTGATTTTTAGGATAAAAAAGGTGTCAGCTTAAAAATTTGAGCTACGGAGAACAATTTATTTGTCGCAAAAGTATATTTTTGGAATTTTTATGATTAGTTTATTTGTATAAATCTGCTTGTTATGATATAAAAGGTGTCGGCTTAATAAAGCTATGGTGAACAAATTATTTGTCGCAAAAGTATGAAGTCTGTCGATTTGTTTCAGTTATTCTGATTTATGCTAGAAAATAACGCAACTGTTCGAACAGCAAAATAACACACAAATTTGAATCATATTTTTATTTTCAATAGAATTTTAATATTGATATATTATACAAAACTTGAGGTGTTATTGGTGGATTTCAACAAATATTTATAAATTACCTCAAAGAATAACGCATTTCAAAAAAGAATGATAAATTACCTCAAAGAGTGATAAACTACCTTAAAGATTGATAAAAAAGATAATTTGTCTGTGTGCTCACACCGATGTTGATCAATATTGTCTGTTGATTTTGCTGTTCATACATTTTGAGATTTAGTGTTAAGTTTCCGCATAGAAATACAACATACTTAACCACCAATCATTGACAACATTACATCTTAACATTTTCAGCCATTGAATTCAAAAAAAATTTGAAGAAATTTTATTACAAACACTTAATTGATACAATTCAGCAAAAATTGTGACGGCCTGCTCCTAACATCTAATTAATGCAGTGTTGAACATTGTTTGTATTATTAATCAGAAATAAATCGCTTCAGCTGCAATTAAAAGCAAAATTGCATAAATTCTTCCTGTCTCCACAACCTCTGAGACTTTCATAGACCACACGCCAGTATCACCTAACCCCATTTTGACCTTCACCTTGACCTAATTTTGGACTTAGACTTATTTATGGACAAGGCTTCCACAGGGGGCATAAGCGTTTATTGAACGCAGTCTTGTTTAAAATTGAGTCCCATCATGCCCAAATAATTTTTACGTCATGTGACAATGAACAACTTGATGCAAATTTTTGTTAAACTGTCTCAAAGGTATAAATATAGGTAGGACATGGTTTTTGTTTTACCCCAAAAGCAAAGTTTTCTCATGTCTTACAACTCCTATCTCACGAAGAAATTTCACTTTCTGCCGTATCTTCAGACTGAAATTTGCATTTTAACAAAACATGTCGTGAATTTGTTCAGCCATTCAGGAATAATTGCATTTTAAAAGGCAATTCAATAAGATTTGAAATGAAGTTCAGTTTTATCTCTGAACAAAACAGAACATACTCCCATGTCTGACTGGCTCATTTTTAATTCAATTTAATGTCAATTTATTTCACTCTCAGTTCTGGGAGTTAAATAAAGTCAGGGCCTCGTTTGATATGTGATTGGTGCCTGGGAGTTAACTAAGTTGGGGCCTCATCTAGTACACTCAAGGTACAGGGATCGAGTTAACATTAAGTAAGGGCCTCATCATTACATTCTCTTTGTAGTCAGGGCCTCGTTTATTGAACTCATGACGCTGCTCAAAACTGGTAATTAATGCAGTTGAACATTGTTTGTAGGAATTAATCAGAAAATAATATTTTTATTTCACTGGTGATACAGGGATCAAGTTAGCGTAAGTCAGGGCCTCATTTGTAACATTCTCTTTGTATTGAGTTAATTAAACCAGGGCCTCATTTATAATGCACTGAATAAGAACTGAAGTCAGAGCCTCATTCATTACATTCTCTTTGTAGTGAGTTAATTAAGCCAGGGCCTCATTTATAGTGCACTGAATAAGAACTCAAGTCAGGGCCTCATTTATTACATTCTCTTTGTAGTGAGTTAAATAAATCAGGGCCTCATTTATAATTGGACTGGTTAAGAAGTAAAGTTAGGGCCTCATTTATTACATTGTCTTATTAGTGATTTAACTAAGTCAGGGCCTCATTTATAATTTGACTAGGTAAGAAGTAAAGTTAGGGCCTCATTTATTACTCACTCGGAGCCCATAGTTAACTGAATCTGGACTTAACACTCCTTAGATACGCATTATTTTCAAGTCTTCATAGTTAGTAGATTCATTATCTTTTAATTAAAATTGCTTCACTAATATTAATTGCCTTTTTAATTAAGGTTGATTTAAACTGATATTAATTTTCTGATAATTTGGAAGTTTTGTTGGGCAACATAATTATTTATTCGTGAAATCTGTTGTTTTTTTGTCAATGATTTGTTACAGGAATCTTTGGCATTGCTTGCTTCTTTATGTCAGTGGTTGGGTTACAAAATGTTGTATTTCTATGCAAAGGATCCTCCACCACAGCTCATAAATGTCAGTACCCTACAGTGAACAACAAGTTTATGGTCTAACTGTTGACATCCGATCCATTCCATTAAACCACGGGAGAGTTCTCTATACTTTGTGACTTGAGGGCATTAACTTGCTGGCATTTATTTGCATCTTTTGTGACAGCGATTCGGGACTGTAGTTCATGTCTTTTTTAACCCTTCTAAGGAAGCTTCATAAACCCCTTAATAGGCAGCTATGTTAAACCTTTTGGGATTGATGTTAACTTTTTAGGGAGCTATGTTGACCCCTTAGGGAGTTGTGTTGACCCCATTAGGGAGCTGCATTAACCCCTTTGGGAGCTGTATTAACCCCTTAGGGAGCTGCATCATTCCCTTTGGGAGCTGTATTAACCCCTTAGGGAGATGCATAATTCCCTTTGGGAGACGTATTGAAACCTTTGGGAGTGATATTAACTCTGTAAGGAGCAATGTTGACCCCTTTGGGAGCTGTGTTAACCCCTGTGATGCTATGTTAACCTATGTAAGGGAGCATCGTTTACCCCTTTTGGAGCCCTATTGTCCCCTTAAGGGAGCTGCAACTTGTGACCATTTCATTTAAAAAAACTGTTACATGTCCTGATATTTATAAGCTGTGTGTGGACATGTGTGATACACACTCACAGTGTGATCATAGACAACAATATGTGACCCCTTTATAATCCCCTTTCAATACTGTTCATCCTGATTGTTTTAATAGCTGCTTCAGTCCAGAAACTGCTGATGCTGCTAGACAATCAACTTGTATACCAAAATGCAACTTTCAAATGATTCAAGAAATTCTGTCACTTCAGTTTCATTGTAGCAATACCACCATTTGGCTACAGGTCCAAGAAGAAATTTGCTTAATTTCAAAAAACAAAATAGAAAAAGATATTTCTCTGCAGATTGGCGGTCTTTTCTAGCACTTTGTGAAACCTGTTTCAAAGCTGATTCAGTATTCAGGGGACACAGTTTTTAGGGGTCCCATATTGTTGTTGTTGTTACTAGTGTTATATAACAGTGGTGAGTGGGTATGTTTCTATCTATAATATTTTCTTGTATTCTATACTGTCCTGACTATGTTATTTACAGAAATCAACTAGTGGGAATGTATGTCTGAAGATTATTCCTAGTTATCAGGGGCCGGTCCCTCATTGTGAGGTAAAACTATCCATTCTGCAACCCCCTCTATAACTCCTACTGCATCGATAGTCATGTTAGATGACAAAGTCCAGTATTGTAGACAGTTGTATATAAATTTCCATGTAAAAGTAACGGCATGTATTAGTGCATGTTACATTAATGTTTCCTGTGACCCCTAACGACCTTCAGTTGCTGCA
This sequence comes from Spisula solida, assembly GCA_947247005.1. Taxonomy (NCBI): domain Eukaryota; kingdom Metazoa; phylum Mollusca; class Bivalvia; order Venerida; family Mactridae; genus Spisula; species Spisula solida. Next base: position 4,415,406 of record OX365956.1, on the reverse strand, counting down.
ATGGCATGTTACTAATTTAAATTCAGGGCCTGTCCCCTGTTTTTGGGTACAGCCAACAAATTGTGATGTCAAAAACATGACATGTTCTATGTAGATAATGTGCAGGGTTGCCACTAACATACCAAGGTCATTGGAGAATTTTGACCTTCCAAGGTCATTGGAAAATTTTGAAATTTAACCTTTCAAGGTCATTTAAGAATTTTGATTTTAAACCTTTCAAGGTCATTGGAGAATTTTGAAATTTAACCTTACAAGGTCATTGGAGAATTTTGAAATTCAACCTTTCAAGGTCACCCAAATAGGCAATAAGGGAATGTTTGATAAAATTGAATGCTATTAACATTCTTTATTCTTTTCACCGTCTTCAAGCCTTATTTCAATAAATGAATAAAACTAAAATTGTGTTAGGTACTTCCATTTAGTGTCTGGAAAAAGCGTGAGTAAATTTTGGTCATAGAATTCATGTTTAAATTGGTCAGGGTGAAGTCCGATAATTTTGATATCTTTTAGGAATGCAGGGGTGAAAATATTCCTGATTAATATTGGAAAAAAAGAATTTATCTATCCAGTAATTTCTATGATTTATTTGACCATGATGAAAGTATCTCAAGAAATGGTAAAGTTATGGTCAATTAAGTCTCCTCTTCAGGATTTTCATTAATTCAACCTGAGTTAAATATGGAAAGCAACGTTGTTTAAGGCCTCTTGTTTTGGCAAAAATGGTCAGCCGCATATGATTTTCAGGATTTTCAATTTGGCTCTGTTGACACTCCCCCCTGTGAATGGCAACCCTGCTGTGTGATCATTTTACTACCTAGTTGTCCTAAAACAATAGTTTACAGGGGTCCTATAGTTCAGGAATAATCCAGAAATTCAGATTTGGTGCACTTAGAGAAAGAATTAACTTTTCTGCAGCTAATTAAAGTTATTCGATGAAAAAGTTCAAAGAATTGTCAAAGTTATGGTCATTTGAAATTTCATAAGCTGATATTTTTAACAATAGAACCATGTTTGAAACAGAGTTTTGCTTTAGGGATGTGTGTTTAAGTGGCACCTGAAACTTGCGACTCATTTTCAGAATCAGGCATTATGCCTCAGTAGGACCCCTGAGTTTAATACATGTTATACACTTTACAGTAAATGTTGTGTTTAAGATGTTATATGAACAGGCCTCAACAAATATTTTTGAAAGCACGCACCCTGCAATATAGACAAAGAAGAAAACCACAAAATCTTACTTGTCCTGCTATAAAAATAAAGAAGGAAAAAATTGTGCAGGAAGAGGGGACTAGTGGATTTATTGAGGCCTGATGAATGTTATGTATATGAATGTAAACATGTATGTTACCATATCTTTGTGATTGTGAACCTTCAATGAATTGCATCAGGAAACGGCCGAGGTATTGTGTTTTATAAATTTGAGTACCAGCACTTTATGAATGGTAGATTTTTATGTTTTATATATTAGAAGAATGCAAGATGTTGTTGTTTCAAGTGAAAAGTTTGTGTAGATATATGTTTGTATATTGAATTGACATATCAAAGATTCGAAGAACTCACTGTTGGGAGCACTGCCAGAGATTTCACTTATATACTACTCAAATTGAATAGGATTGACCGGTGGAATTTTCAGAAGTATAAACTTACATGTGCAATATTGTAAGCGAAAAAAGATTCCTTTAAAATCGTATGCCTAAGAGCTGATAGGCACAACAACATTAAAATGTTTGTGATGCATTCAAGCTTCTGAGATAACAAAATGTAGTCCTTTTCTTGACATTTTGGGTCTGACACAATATGATAAGAAAAATGGGACAAAAATGTCCTTGTTTTTATTGCCACTTTTGTCCCTGCCAATAGGATTTATCAGCTACCTGCAAAATGACCTCATTTTAACAATGGGTGTCAAATGCAATACATCAAATTTTCGAAATTAAGCAACAGATAAGATGGTATTTTAATATTTGCAAAACGTTTTCTTAATCAGTTTTTCAGTTTTTGGGAAGTGTCTCAAATGTATCATTGCCTATTTCTTAATGCCAACTGAATGCCTTTAGGCTAAACAATGTGAATCCACACTGAAGTAGTTCCAGAAACTGTCAACATTTTCAATACTGCTACATATGTTTTTTATGCTCCCCGAAGGGTGAGCATATAGTCGCTGCTTTGTCCGCCCTTCCGTCTGTCCGTCCGTCCGTCACACTTTTGTCCGGGCAATAACTTGAACAGTATTAGAGATATCAATATGAAACTTCATAGGTGATTGGAAGTGCAGTGCACAAGAACCATAACTCTTGATTGCATATGTTTTTAGTTATTCCCCTTTGTATTTTTTTATACTTAATTCTTGTCCGGGCCATAATTTGAACAGTATTTGAGATATCAATTTGAAACTTCATAGGTGAATAGACCTTATTGGGGGGAAGTGCAGTGCACAAAAACCATAACTCTTGATTGCATATTTTTTTAGTTATTCCCCTTTGTAATTTTTTATACTTAATTCTTGTCCGGGCCATAACATGAACAGTATAAGAGATATCAATTTGAAACTTCATAGCTGAATAGATCTCATTGAGAGGATGTGCAGGGCCCAAGAACCATAACTCTTTATTCCTATTTTAGAGTTGCTCCCCTTTGTATTTTTTAATACTTAATTCTTGTCCAGGCCATAACTCAAACAGTTTTGGATATATAAATTTGAAAATTCATAGATAAATAAATCTTATTATTACATTGCAGTGGCAAAGAATAATAACATATTTTTTTAGCATTTTTTCTGTGACAAACGCCCCACGGGGAGCATAACCCGTCTGTGATGGCTCTTGTTTGTGTTGTTTATGATAATAGAAGGGGTTTTAAAACGGTTGTAAAATGGTCAGATGAAGTCTAGGGGTTGAAGAAACTGTGCATGTACTACCTTAAAACTGTAAATGTCATGATCGTTGTCATAAAGTATTATGTCCCTGTGTTGAATTTCTGTACATGTCCATATAGTTCTGTTGTTAGATCTAGCTGTCATCATGTCCCCCAGTTGTTATTATTATGCCCCCCATCTTTGATGAGGGGTATATTGCTTTGCACATGTCGTTCGGTAGACCAAAATGGTTTCCAAATGCTTTGTCCTAGGATCTTCAAACTTTACATGGATGTTGGTCATCAACAGTAGATGGTCCCTTTTGATTTTGAGGTCAGAAGCTCAAAGGTCAAGGTCACTGTGACCTTTACCATTTCTGACTATTGGGCTGCAATGAAGGCATACATGTTTTACAAACATTTCTTGTTAGATTTAGCTGTCGTTGTGTTTCTGACTAATCACTATGTGTCTCAAGTATGATTGTGGTGTCCGTCTAACGTTTTCAATCATTTTCTTGCGCACCCCCAGTCTGCATGCCAGGATCAGATAATTTGGGGGTTATATGGGATTTTATTACAGGGGTCATACAATTCCAGAATAATCCGGAAATTTGCAGTTTAAAAAAGAAGGACCTATTTTGTAGAAAATAAAAGTTATTTAATGAAAAATTTCCAAGAATTGACAAAGTTATTGTCATTTGAAATTTCATATTGAGTTTTAACAATAGCACAATGTTTGAATTGAGATTTGGTGTAGTGGGTGCGAATTGCACCTGAAACACATTTGTCACTCATTTTGAAGATTGAGCATTGTGCCTCAGTAAGGACCCCTGTATTTAGGCAGATTAGACTTAAATTATAAATAATTATATATAAATCCAATACAATCATAGCCATTATTTCTAGACTCTACTAAGGAATATTTGACAGCCAAAATATCACAAAATGGCAAATCTGGAAATCTTATTGATTTCATAAACCGTTTTATTTTTTTCACACGATATTGTGAACCTCTGATAATACTGTCTGGAGTGATTCTGTTTTCTCTTTGATTTCCACAGAATTACAGAATCAGCATTTAATTGTTGCTATTGATAAATGCTGGTCAGTCAATAGCTCAGAAGTATGCAGATCTAGCTTTCTTGGTGCATTTTATGGTAACCAGAGGTACTTCACATCATGTCTGCAATGGATTTGAAGTATCAATATATACAGGGTGTTAAAAAAGTTCGTTCTCAAAGTTTAAGTTTCAATAGTTAGTTGTTCAGGCGTCAGAAGAATGTTAAATGTTGTGGGTAAATTCCAGAGGGTTCTTATCTATCTTGTAATAAATGAAGCTTTTATAGTAAGAAAATAAAATTGGACAATGCATACAAAGCTCAGATGAAATTAAGTATGAATTTAAATTAGGGAACAAACTTTTTTAATACCCTGTACATGTACAGACATGTTCAATGCCATAGATTTATCTAGCTCTTCAAGCTATATACTAGAACTATTGCCTTATTTATAGTTTAGGACTAAAATTTTGACTGTAACTTAGACTTTAATTTGAATTTTGTAGAGTCTCTTGAAGAAAAATCTCTATTTGAGCTAACATATTTGTGATATTCTGTTTATTTTTTGAGATCTATAATTCTCCACAAAATCCCAATTTGAGCGGGTTCAGATGCTTTGGCAGGTTTTTGACCGGGAGGGGACTATAGGTTTGCCCTCTGTCAGTCCGTCTGTCCATCAAAAAATCTGGATCCTGACATAACTGAAACAGTTTCCATGCTAAGTTTATTGAACTTGGTTTGGATAGGGGGCAATAAGGGGATTATGCATGTCTAAAAATATTTTGATTCTGACAAAAATTGTGGTTGCTATGGCAATAGAAACATTGAAAATGGCTTCAAACCAGTAGGGGATTTCGGTATTGCTTGAAATTCTTAATGACTTGTTTGGTTTGGGGTGGTATTCAATATTGATCTTACTGGACTTAAGGATAAGGACAACCAATCAGATCACACCATATTAAACTCTTGGTCAGTAACAGGTGATATGATTGGATATCCTTATTATCAAATTAAATAAGATCAATATTGAATACGACCCCTGGTTTCGATTACGAGACAGAACATGATGTTAACATGCAGGTGTTGGTGAAGTTATAGTCTTGTCCTGCTCTGATTTATTTGAGATAAATATGGAGTGTCTGAGGCTGGCAGATTTAGGGCAAGCTAGCAGCTAGTGGTTGATAATTTAATTGGCGAAAACCAGTTAGATCAACTGAATGTGACATTTCAGGAGAAAAGGATAAATTATCACATAAATACTGTGATCCTCCATGTGAGAACAAATGACGGAACAATGTTCTTCAACACGTGTGATAATAAATGCGTGACGTCACCAGGTTTGGCGTGAAAACATAACGTTTTCGACTTAAATTCGTTATTTCTGACGTTGTTTTGATTCGGTAACTATAGTAATGTGATATAAAGAATCCAATTCTTAAACTTGTTGCCAAAGGCTCGTTTAATAAACTGTATTTTCTAGACTCATTTTAGAAATGTTGATCTCCACAGAAAACTCATGACTGATCCTATATTTATAAATAGTGTTAAAACCAATTCATATTAGGAACATAAAGGATACATTTACTGGTGGTTTCATGGTAGATTGGGTTAGCATTATATAGCCTATAAACCAGTTTTCGGAGTCCCTGGTATTTTTCTGTGAATGACAGCACATTGATATGTCGATTATTTCTTAGGGTTACATTTAATTACGGAAATGTCTGGTTTTGTTGATTGGCAATTTGTCAACACTCTAGACCTTGTGACAATCAAGACTGACCATTGGCTGGACACTGACCGTATATCAGTATAATGATTATCATTGTTGATTGAATGGGCTGGCCAGAATGTTATAGTACAGAGAATTTGACTTACACTCAACCTTCCATCAGCATAATTTAACAGCTGATATATTGTCTATATTTATTATCCCGGTTATATGTTTTCACAAGCGGGAAGTATCATTAAGACGTTCGAGATGTAATTCCTCTACAAATCTATAGGACCGATATTGCACAATTTGCTTGCGAAAATTTAAATATTCAGTGCAAGAACCTTGTAATATATTCATGCATAAAGGTCAAGATCATGTCAAATTCTCCGTGCTATACTATACTCCATTTAGGTGACATATATACCTTTTTCCAAATTTATGTTGTTTTGAATTTTCAGTTTACTGTAGTAGGGTTTCCAGGGTTGGGTGACTTTCATTTGGAAATTTGATAATTTGGCGAAAGTCAGGGAAATTTGGAATCAGAAGTCTAAGGTCCTTAGATTAAAGATTGAAAAAAAGAATATGAAAACATATTTAAGTAATTAAAGGACTTTTTCTGTCTTTTTTCATGAGAGAAAACCCTAGAAATAACTGTACAATTAAGTCGCAATTTTAAGACAAGGAATCGTCAAAACTGAATTACCCTCGCAGAAGCAAGTGCTTGTCCGAATATTGGAAATAACATATTATAGATACACAGACGCACGTAAAGGAAGAAACTAATGTAGAGTTATGGTTCTTTGACACAGCACTTCCCCTTGATAGTCCCTTTCATTTTGTGAAGTTTCAATCAAATGCCATCAAAACTGTTCAAGTTAGGGGCCAGAAAAGTGTTAATTTGTATGAAAAAGGCAGATAATTCAAAAACTTAAGTACAGTAGAGTTATGATTCCTGAGCACTGCATTTTCCCTCAATGAGATCTATTCACCTATGAAGTTTCTGATTGATATTTCTTATACTGTATGAGTTATGGCCCAGACAAGAAGTAAGTGTGAAAATATACCAAGGAATAACATAAAAGTATGTAATAAAGAGTTATGGTTTCTGGGCACTACACATCCCCTGAATGAGATCAGGCCCCAGGATCACGAAAGAACTTAAGTTCAAAACTCAAATATCTGACTCAACTGCTGGCTTGAGTTGAGTTCGATATTTGAGTCAGGATCACGAACACTGTTCACCTATGAATTTTCAAGTTATGTTGAAGTTATGATCCGGACAAAAAGACAACTTAATGCTTACCCTTTGGGAGCATAAAAAATATATGTCTGAAATGATGCCCTTCCATCCCCTTATAAAAGCATATAATAATAAACTTGTTGCTTTAGGGTACATAAAAGGTTGCTCCTTCATTGGTTGAAATCTGTACACTACAACACATACACTGCACTTCCATTTCTATCTGTATAAGGTCTTGCATGGTTGTTTCATAGCAACAATTTTTAACACCATCGATATAGTATTATCTCCCTTGATTATCCCTCATACTGGCACCATTTGAAATTTTGATCACTATTTTAGCCACTGGTCCCACAGGGCAAAAGCGCCAAAATTGTAAATAGGACAGTTACTGGTCCTTCTGGATTTCCACTGGTCTTGGACCAGCGGACCAGTGTTAGTGTCGAGCCCTGCACCAGTGTTGTACTTTTTCTTCCTGTGACATAAATTATTATACCCCTAGCAAACAAAGTTAGAAGGGAGGTATAATACTGCAGTCAATATGTTGGTTGGTGGATTGGTTGGTCTGTGTCCACTCTGTAACTTTGTCGTTTCTTCCTGGATTTTAAAATTGCTTTGTACCAATTTCACCACATCAAGACGGCGTGTCATGCACAAGACCCAGCTCCCTAGCTCCAAGGTCAAAGGTTTAATTAATATTCCTGTGTCAAGGCAGTATGATTTATCACTCCATAATTGATAGCCTTAGTTTTGCTAGGATCAGCATATATTACAACAGGAAAGGAAATTGCAGGCCTTTAGCTGCCTATCAGCATATATTACAACAGGAAAGTGCAGACCTATGCAAATTGGCTGCCTGACTATGCCAACTTCACAATTTTGTGTGCATGTTGATGCAACTACAAACTTAATACATACATAAAACATTATGTGCTGGAACTATAAAGTCTGCTTAACTATAATACAGATGCAATTGCTTCTATTGTAACCAACATTATTAATAGTAATTTATAACTGTGGCCTAGTGTTAAGGCTAATTTCAGCAACACTGCTGTATATGATCTTTAACTTTCTAAATGTCTGAAACAATATTGATTTTACTTACTTTATTTGTGTTCATTCCTTTAGAAATTATGTAAAATATTTGCATCAAGTGTATATTCTCTTGTGGAATTGTATGTCTGTTCTTATTGTTGATAAATGCATGCTGAGTTATTATGATTAACATTTCCTTGTATATATAAATACTTAATTTCAGAACACAGAATGTGTATTTTTAATATAAATATTGAAATTAAGATCTGTTATGGATTACTTCCTTTTGAGTATAATAAATTCATTTGTATGTTAATTAGCGCTCAGAATTTCAGAACTGATTAGTTTTTGTTTTCAGGTACTCAATTGTAAAAGTATTGCTGCTGTATGTGCATTTAAACTAAGTAACAAACCTATATTTAAAGGGACTGCCTCACATATTCATGTATTGCAAAAATAAAATAAAATTGTCAAATATCCGCGTAATTTTGGTATAGTTGCCTGTATAACCCATAAACAACCACACTGACATAAAAAATAACTTGACAAACATCGGCATTTAGCATTTATTTAGTATTTTTCATCAAAAATTATATAGGGTATTAATACCCTATAGAATTAACACTACTATTACTTAAATTGCCTGAAATTTGTTCGCATTTAATGAAAACGAATAAAAAAACCCCAAATACCTCACTGATGTTTACGCTGTAGTTTGTTGATGTTACAGTTCGATCACGTGTGAATTACATAATTCACAAAGCATTTTGGAAGGAAACTGAGCGGTTTTTTTTCAAGAAAAAATACTCAGTGGGCGATAGCGAGAGTGGTTATAATTGCTTATTTGCACCAAATCATTCATAAAGCAACCGTCAGTGGCTTTCTATTACATCAACACTTGGTTAGGTTGGAAAATCACGATATACAAAAAAATTAGCCCACTCTGTGAGGCAGCACCTTTAAACCATATAATTAGATGTTTAGTAAACTCTTTACTACTCCTTACATCAATTGATCCTATCCCACCCATCTCCAGCACTGATTATTTTCCAATTTTTAGTATGTAAGGGAGACATACCAATTATTGAAATGAACTTAACACTTAGACTGTTTGTCGGGGGTGATCATTCTCGTTATTTGTCAACTTCTTGTCAGGGGAGATAATTCTTAATAATTTCCAAAAAGTATATAAAGTCATTAGATGTGTACACCACATTCTAGTTGCTCAGAGTGCTATAAGATAAGATAGGTTTTAATAAAGGTCAGCAAAACTAATATAATAAATAAAATAGGCTCAGATAGGCCATTACAACCTACTATTTATATATATTTGTTATAATGATGTACTTTATAAATACTTTCCGTTACAGATATTTGTTCGAGCCTTATTTGACTACAGTCCACTAGAAGATGATTTAATACCATGTTCCCAGGCCGGTGTACCTTTCTCAGTGGGAGATGTTCTCAGGGTAAGTCTTGGTAATCACAAAGGATTACGTGAAGATATGTTTCGTACCTGTTTCATACCTGTTTCGTACCTGTTTCGTACCTGTTACATAACGTACCTGTTACATAACGTACCTGTTATTTGTTGAATGATATGTTACAAAAAACAGGTTTGTCATGTGAGTGAGGTTTGGCTAATCATAGACCGAGATGGTGCGCCCAAATTGATCAATTAATGCACCAAAATGACTGACAGAGGAAACAATGATTTGAATAGGAAACCCTTGCAACCGTACATATTTCAAACTGAGAATGGAAAAAGCTTTGTTTTACACATTCAAATTGCTTGCCACAAACAAAGCCTTTCTGGCATAATATTATCTTAATTTTTTAATGTCACTGTGGCCTATTACATGAATATATATATGATCCTGAGTCTCTAGGAAAACCTGTTATTTTGACAAAAATGTTGATTTAGAGATTTTCAAAACTTATGAAGAATAATCATATTGAAGCAAAATGTAAAATAAATTTTGTTGATATCTCGAGTTTTAAGGAAGTTACAGCTATTTTTGTAGAGTCACTTTTCAGAGATTTTTGTGTGACGTCACAAACGTCATTCGAACGTTATTTGACGTAACTGTAACAAGTACATTGCACTTAATAATTAAACCATTAGATGAATTCTTGGCATAAACTGTTCAAAATAGTATCATGTGTTAGAATTATGTTTTAATTTTTAAAATATATACCATATTCGAATTTACCCGGATTTAGAGAATGGCTACTACTGTTTTAAGCAACTAACTCCTTGCTATTCTCCATCAGAGTACTTTTCCAAAATTGGTCACCATAGCAACGAAGTATGTGACTTCGACATAATTCATATGAAAATTTGAAGCTAAGATATAGCACAAGATGGGTAAATTGTTTAAGATAAAATCAATACATATGTATTTTTTCTTATTTTAGAGCTTTTTCAAAACCTTGTTACGTATAGTAATTACATAATGTCATTATAGCAGGTTTTCCTGGAGACTGGCTCATATATATACATAGACTAAATGGTTTCAAATCAATAACTCAAGAACAGTTGGGCACTGTATCTTCAAACTTTACACAGAAATCAACAGTAAAATGATCTATTGATTTAGACACACACTATTTGTATGTTTCACAGGTTATAAGTAAGGAAGATTCTAGCTGGTGGCAAGCTAGGAAAGTGGATGCATTACCGAGTGAGCCGGCGGGTTTGATTCCTTCACCGGAACTACAGGAGTGGAGAGCCACAACTACCGCACAGGAACGAGCCAAACAGGAACATTCTGGTACGTAGTTCATTAGGATACTGCATCATAGTCAATTGAATTATTATGCCTCCCATCTTTGATGTATATTGATTGCATTGCACATGTTGGTCGATAGACCAAATGGTTTCTGTTTAATTACTGAAGAATGCTTTGCCCTAGGATCTTCAAACTTTACATGGTGGTTGGTCATCAACAGTAGATGACCCCTATCACTATGACTTTTACCATTTATCTTTTACCATTTATGACTATTGGGCTGCCATTGGGCATACATGTTTTACAAAACTCTTTTATTAATTTATTATAAATAAGAGCCGCCAAATGAGAACCATGAACTGTTTGGCAAATTGAATCTTCAAGTTAGCACCTGAAGTCAAGTTAGCACCTGAAGTATAGTTTGGAAATTTAGGTCGGATGACTTCTAATGTAGTTTATAAATTATAATGACCCTTCGTTGAAAATTCAAGAAATACATTTTGATATATTTAAAAATCTTCCTTGTACAGTCCATTTAGGATATTGTGAGAGTGATGTATCCATTTATGTGTACACAAAAGATTACAACCATTGTCTGAACAGGTAGAGCAAATATAGTATGTTAGTTTTGCATTGAAATTATAGCTGTTTGTATAAGCCTTTATAATTGGTTTCACACCATTATTGTGGACTCGACCGCTACGTCATTCTATTCTTACCTTGACTGGACTATATTGACCTTGATTCTTGATTTCGTTATTTCAGTTCATTGTTCATGGTTTGGTAAAAAGAAGAAAGATAAATACCTTGCCAAACATAATGCAATATTTGACCAATTAGAAGTAAATACATACGAGGAAGTCGTCAGACTTCCGGCGTTTGTTAGAAAAACTTTAGTTTTACTTGGTAAGTATAGCTCAGGGCTTGACACTTATTTATTTTCATAGTGACCCAAAGCACCAGTAGTTTATAAAACATGCTGGTCTGACAGAATTCAAGATGGTCCTACTGATTATTGAGCAAGTAAAATATAACTTTCATCATACAGTGCAACTACATTCTTACTATGTTTTGTTTTATTTGAATAGTTAATGAGTTTCATTCAACGATAAAAATGCTCTTTAAAAAGGGATCAGATCTTGTTTAAATGTAAAAAATTCTTCTTGGAATGGTCTGTGGTCAGTGGGACCACTTGCATTCCAAGAGTTAGCGGCCCTCCATGAAAACCGCTGGTCTCGAATCAACCAATGAAATCAACAATTATATAAATTGTGTGAATATTACGTCACATTTGTTATGTTATCCTGGTTGGTGGGCCATGTCCAAATGTTTTAATGCTTTCGCCTTTGGGGTTGCTGGTATACTAAAACCTTGGATGACAATGATCTGTATATTGGCAAATCATTCCAGCAATGTGCCTGCAGTTTATACAAATGTATATGCTTATTTTCAACATGAACAATGGTCCAGTGGTTACTGTCCTGGATTTGTAATCTGGTTATCCTTGTTCCTTTCAATGATAATTTGATAACAATGTCTCATAATTTCCGTCTTCATTTGGAGAGGTGACTGGTTCCTTGTAGGAGGGTAAGTTAGTACTGGTTAGGATACAGTTAAGGAAAACTGTATATTAAAAGAATTGTTGAGAAACTGTAGTCATTGATATTTGTGGATAATTATACCCCCGCGAAACACCCTCTTCACCTTGTGGCAATTCTAGTTAAATAACCTGGATGAATTCAACAATGAAATAAAATCTTTAAAATAGATTGCCATCAGGAATTGATGTATCAATTTATTTTCTTTCCATTTTCTGTATAACCACAGTTTTTGCATTTTTACAAAAATGCATAAAATTGCCTTGAAAATCTTATGATACAAGTGACTTTATATGTGTTTTGTCATCTACAGGTGCTCATGGTGTAGGTAGAAGACATATAAAGAATACATTAATCACCACACATCCAGATAGATACGCTTACCCAATTCCACGTAAGTAATCTACTTTGAACATTTTGAGTTTCCTAGGAAAATGCTGTGAAATCTCCATGTTCCACGAATTTATTGATCACCCCTCCTATTTTTCCATGTTCCTCGAATTCATTGATCATCCCTCATATATGTCAGGAAATGAATACTTCCAATTTGCATCTTTGTTTAAATTGTTTTCACTTTGAAATGAATAAAGGTGGCGTCTTCAGTGTATTGTTGTAATTGCTGAAACTTTCTTACATTAGATTGTTTCATGATGCGATTATTTAACTCTGGGTTAGGATAAACTTTATGCTGTATTGATTCGAATATTTGAGCGATAAATGAGAGGCAAGCACGAGATACAATTGGAATATTATCGTTGTTTGTAGTCTGTGCCTTGACAAACACTCTTAAATCATTATATTGTTGCTGTATAAATACGTAGAAATATTCAAATATCAAAAGCTTGGTACGTTCATCCAAATGATCGGTTAAAGCTCTCGGTGTGTCTAATTTTGTTATGTAAATACAATTAAGTGTTAAATAAAGTAACATTGAATTCTGCTGCTGTTTAAATGCTTCCTATATCTATTTGTTCATGTTACGACGCCAGGCTGTTGTACAGTATCTATTTGTTCATGTTACGACGCCAGGCTGTTGTACAGTGTATCATATAAAATGTAAATCTTCTATGTTATCGAGAAAAGTAGCGATTTTAAGGAGGAAGAAGAGATTTGGGTGATTTTAAGGGGGAATAGTAGTAATTTTGAAGATAAATATTTTAAGGTGAAAAGTAGGGACTTTTAAGGGGGAAAATGGGGATTTTGGAGCAAGTGTAATAGGGAATAGCAATAATGGTGACCCTATTGTTACGTTTACAGATACAACCCGTCCACCCAAACCATCAGAAGAAGATGGAAAAAATTACTACTTTGTTACACATGAACGAATGATGGATGATATATCATCGAATAAATATCTCGAGTATGGTACCCACGAAGATGCAATGTACGGAACCAAGCTCGAAACTATCAAACAAATACATGAGAATAGTCTCATGGCTATACTCGATGTTGAGCCTCAGGTTAGTCTACTAAACAGTATACTCTCAGTCATTAAGTCTACTTTATTTATCACCTGGGAAGTGAACCCTCTGCTGCCCCTATGCACTCATCTGCCCTGTGTTCAATAAAGGATATACTTCGAAACTTTCAACTTGTTTATTACCTTTTATTCGTTTAACGATTATAAAAATGTTACAAAAAACAGGTAAGCGAAGTTTGGCTAATTATATACCGAGGTGGTGTGCCTAAATAGGTAAATCGTACCAAAATGGCTGACAGAGGAAACATTGATCTGTAAATAGTTAAACCCATGCATCCGTACATACATTTTGTATTTTAAACTGAACAGAAAAAGCGGGTTTTTACCCATTCAAATTGTTTGTGCCAAACAGAGCATTCAATGAAGGATTAAAGCAACAAATATCGGGATTATTTAACATAAAATATTAACTAGCTTTGTTGAACACCGGGTTGATGTATGCAGAACACTGTTCCCCCAGGCTGACTTATGTCTTGCCAAACAAAACCTTGTTTTTTACGGTAATGTTAATTTATCAGCAAATTAAGTTGTTCACACAGGTCATGTTTTTTCAAAGCATATAAATGTTATACCTTAAACTTATGCATATATGTGAATTCCTTATTACACTTTTACAACTACATCTTATGGACAGACATGGTTTCAGTTTATTTACAGATATATTGTAATTATAATTGCAGATCCCTATTATAAATAACTCGATTGCAGATCCCTTGTCACAACTATTTTTTATAAAAATTTTGATTTGAAGATAAGGTTAAGATTTTCTCAAACTTATGCATATATGTGAATTCCTTATTATACTTTTACAACTACATCTTATGGACAGATATATTGTAATTATAATTGCAGATCCCTGTTATAAATAACTCTATTGCAGATCCATTGTCACAACTATTTTTTTAAGAATTTTGATTTGAAGATAAGGTTAAGATTTTCTCAAGGGAACTGATACAACAGTACCCAGCTAGGGTTTTACATTGTATAAACATTGTTAAAAATGTGTTTTAGGAATTGTTCACATTTCTCTCATTTATCTATGTAATGCCATTTCTGTATTTATATTCGCAGGCACTTAAGATATTGCGGACAAGAGAGTTTTGTCCCTTTGTTGTATTTATTGCAGCCCCTACTATACGGCCAGCGCAGGAGGTAAATAAACCGAGAACAACAACAGCGGATAGTTTACAAACATGTTATCATACCCCACCCGCTTACTATTCTGTGTATATACCATAAAACCTCATTCAAAGACCCACCTTGAATTCAACACGACCTGTTTAGTGAATATAATGATGCAGTCAAACCTATGTGAGTGGTAACCTGAATTAAACATCCTCATGTTTATACATTTCACAGATCTAAAGGTGGTCCTATTCTTGAGGTTTTATTGTAAATTGCTATGTTTATACTGTACTGTTACTAATCAACGCTACTGAAACACTGTCCTTGATCGATTCAAACCAAATCTTTCAACACTGTATTGAATACAACCTGTCAACTAAGTCCATTATTACAACAGATAAAAAAATTGAAAGAGATACAGTAATAAAATGCTTTCTAGATAAAATGTGGTGTCGATTTTGTAACAATACGGTATTAGTGAATGATGCATCGATCTTTGCTTTATCTAGATGTGTGTTATTTATTATTATTATATTTCATTCTATGTTTTAAACTGTGTAGAGAGTTGTATGTTAATATATGTACAGTACGATATAGACAGGGTTATATCTGTCAATCAATATTGAACAATCTTCTATCAGTAAGGGGACGCAATGTTGCATTTTATGTTGCTATGGCAGCAGAAAAAAATGAACTATTTCAGCTGGGAATCCTACTAAACATTTATCAATTTTTAGTGCTTTGATTTGTTCAAATAAGAAATATTAGCCTCTTATATATGACAGCATGTTTCTGAAAAAAAAACGCCAAATCATGTCAACCTAGAATGAGGTATAAACCACGAAAAAATTAATCCATGTATTCATTGAAATATGTTTCTGAGTTTCCGTTAGCTCTGAGTTACTGACATGTATCCAGCATGAAGACTTAGCATTATTATTTTGCATATAAAAGCCACTGAACTATATGACATGTCACTGAATTGGTAACATATGAACTAACCTTTCACTGATTACTTGTGTATACTGTTGACAACCGTTTGTGGCATATGACCATTTGTGGCATACATCCGTTTGCGGCATATGACAATTTGTGGCATACATCCGTTTGTGGCATACAACCATGTATAGTGTATGGCCATTCTTGGTTACATCCTTTTATAACCCCATATTTTGTCATAATTTTATGTTCAGACAGAGAGATGCTCATGTGTGCTTGTGTTACTAACATATTATGTGTCAGTTATGTGTGATGTAAATGTCCATGTATGTTTTGATTTGGTGCAAAAATAAAAGCCTAAGTTATACTCATTGCCTCCTTTACACCTATTGTGTACAGATTTGGAAGTGCTTAAGTTTGGTCTACAGACTGCTAAATTTTACTGGCATACTTTTGAAAAATTGTTCTTCCGTGCAACTGGCTATGGTCATGTCCGCCACATGTGAAGAAATTGTCAGTTGTACGTAGAAATGCAAGTCGGAGCTGGTGCGTAATAATTACAGGCAATAAGGTTAAGTCGCCTTGTCATCGGCAAAGATGAAAAACTGCATCAAATCCAATGAAAAACCAAACAAATCTCAACGACATAATAGCAAAAGCTGCTCACTGTCAAAGCCTACATGGATATTGGACTTGTACATTTATCAATGCATTCATTCATTCTTTTATTTACGTTTTGTTTATTTTGCAGGTATGTGATGCTTCTGTTTTTATGTGATTTCATTATCATTATTTACCAGCTACATATAACAGCATGAGTTTATATATATGTATGTGTTATACCTAGCTCTTTGTACGTTGTTTACAGGCCCTTAAAGTGTTACGCTCCGCTGAATATGCCCCATTTGTTGTGTTTATAGCCGCTCCTAGTGCTCTGGACCTTCAGTTAGCTAAAACATCGGGCATAGATGTAAGTACAGTAATGAAAAAAGACACCTTTTAGCTCCTTTATTTAAAAAATAAAGGGAGTTATTGCAGTCACCTGAGCGTCGTCTAATGCTAAAGTTTAGGTACACCCTCAAATATTTTCAAAGTCTACTATGATACGAAGCATGGAACTGAAAATAGTTTTAAGGAAAATGATTTTTTAATTTTTGTTTTACTGTATAAATTTTGCAGAAATTTCTGCAGAAATGCGTGATGCAAAATTAAACTATTCTATGCAGGACTGGATGCAACATTTGTTTCTGATGCTGTGCAAATTTAAGAATGGCTTACATGCTGTAACTTATATGCATCTTGAGGCAACTTACTAACCAGCTATATTTAGTTAACACAGTTTATTATTTATTACGCTGTTAACAAATATACATGTACACAAATACTTTGTATGCATTGATATAAAAGCAAAAAAATGCTGTTGATGAAAAAGACTGAAGTCAATACACGTCTCAAATCAGTAATCGAACTGGAATAATCTGAGTAGACTTGTTTTATGAGTGTAAGATGGTAGTCTAGCGGTTGTTGCTAAATACAAAGCATGTTTTATTATATGAATTAGAACTCATACTTTCTGTCTTTATTTGCTGTTTAGGTAGATATTTACATACAGTCGCGAGTAGCTCATATCGAGTGTTTTAGACACTAGTTTTCATTATCAGAAAAGTTTCAGCGACATTCATTATTATATGTGTTTATTATATACCACCAGTTAATAAATGAGGTTTATAGAGAGTCTCAATCTCGGCCATTCTATCAGTCTGTCGATGACCAAACTATTCCCGAATTTGTAGGATTTCAACTTAACTCGGCTAGACTCATTTGTACTGCGATCATATACAAAATTATAATAAAACATATATTTTTGCAAGGTATCAATTTCATGAATTTTTGTCTTGAATAGTTGCCAAGTTAAATGTTTCTGATTTTTGAACTTTAGAAAAAAGCATTTTCTGTATAATACTGCCATTGTGTAAGTTCATAAGCATTAATTTTCTTGAACCTATCAACTTCTGAAATATAGCGAAAAAAGTCACCGTTTACAGTGTGTGTTCTCAGATCTATGTTAATCATGTTTATTCTTGACTTTTGTAGGATGGAAGCTTGGAACGACTTGCAAAGGAAAGTGAACTATTAGAGAAAGCCTACGGCCATTATTTTGACTTTAAAATTGTGAATAACGATATAACAGAAACTATAGTGCTCTTGGAACAGGCCATAAATGCTGTTTGTTCCACGGAGCAGTGGGTACCAGTCAGCTGGGTGTACTGAGTAGGGAACCAGTCCACAAGGTATACTGAGACGTGTCAAAACGATTCGACGAAAGTTAGGCTGTCATTTCAATTTTAGTATTTCACGATGTTGAACTCATGAGCTTTTAAAGTGAAATATTGAAAGTGTGATAACATGATATAAGTGTAAAGTATTGAAATGAAATCATGAATTCGTGTAATATTGGAGTGAAATTGTGAATATTCTACGAATTTACCATTTGATTTCAGTATGTCATCATTTCAATTTCTTGATTTCGTAATCATGGATTTTTAAAACTTAAATGTCACTGCCGGCTGTGTATTGTTAGTCACAAACATTGGATTTTATATACATTATCTTCTTTTCTCATGTTAAATGTTAAGAATGAAAATAATTTATACTGTTACAATTAGTGATATGTTTCCAGACTTTGGACGATTTTTCGGTTGGTTGCCAATCATGTTGTTTATTATGTTTTCACGTTATAATCACCTTGTTGAAACACTAGTTCATATAACTATATAGTTTAGCCAAGTTAAAACTTGGTTATTAATTAGGTTGGTGAATTCGGCAGGTGGCTGCTAAATCGTGATAGTTTGTGGCTTGTGCCTAAGAAGCCGGATTTCTTGCCCTTGTTTGAAAATCTGGTTTATATGGTGTTCCTACATTGTTTTTTACCGTAACTTCTGTAATTATGCTCTTCATCTTTAAGAGGGGGTATATTGCTTTGTACATGTCGGTCAGTCTGTTGGTCGGTAGACCAAATGGTTTCCGTTTAATCACTCAAAATGGCTTTGCCCTGGCCTAGGATCCTCAAACTTTATAATGAGGTTGGTCGTCAACAACAGTTGGTGTCTCCTATTCAATTTGAGGTCAGTAGATTAAAGGTCAAGGTCTTTACCATTTCTGACTATTTGGCTGTCATGGGGGCATACGTGTTTCACAAACATCTCTTGTTACATTTCGTGTTACCGTACATACTTTAATTACATTATTCGTTACCATATATACTGTATTAATTGTATTATACAAATGTCTTATATTTCTCTTATACCAATTTACTATACATTAATATATTTAATATACAGAAAATGTTGACATAACAATACTATGATCAGGCTGGAGGTATATAATTTCCTACCCCTGAAGTTTGCATATATACATGCCAAATCGTCCATTGGGTGCAACAATGTTGTATCTCACTATATACTATAGAGTGAGTTACATCCTTGTTGCACAAAAGGGACGAAATTACCCACATCCTGGATTTCTATTACTAAACTTCTGGAAAGGGATCGGTAAATCTTACCAACTTATGGTTTCGATTTTAGCAGGGTACATTGTTCATAAGCTTGTTACGCTCCCTGTTTTGGGTTTGTTAGATAGAAAAATTATAGCTTTAATGAATAAGTGTTTGGGAGGGGGTAATTATGCATGCTTATATGCATGTCTTCACACTTGATCAGCAATTAGTAGCGTAGCTCATTGGTAAACATAGCAACTTCATTAGTTGTAAAGTGAAAGAAATAAGATTCAGTTTATAGTCATCTTCTTGCTTAATCTTAAAGTTGAATTAGATGTTTCTCTCAGTCATGAATAAAGGATAAGTTTGTACATTAACTGCTGTGCTGTGTTCTATTTTATTATATACCTAGATATGAAGTATATAAAGGGCAGTAATAAGAGTCCTGATATCAATGTGTGGTCTGTCAGATTTTGATGAAATTTCGCAAGAGTTATTTACCTTAGGATTTTTACACTGGTACGAAGGTGTACAGTGCGAGGTAACAAATGTGCCAGGCAGTTATTATTGGTATTTGTCACCCTTTTTGTTCATATTACGATGTCTTCCAGGTTGAAATCGTTCTTGTTTTGAATAATTTAGTCATTTTAAGATAGATTGAACATACAGCCTAAATTATTAACCCTTTATCTCGAACTTTTGGGGACCATCATAAAAGGTTTTTTTCTTTTATAGGATTTCATCGTGCCAAGAAAATTTCTTAAACATTAAGGAATTCTTGTCCTAAAAATACAAAACCCATTTGGCCATGATATGAAATCAGTTGGGAAAACCTGCATAAACGTGCATTGTTTGTATGTACATTTTAACTAAATTGCGTTAAATTTATTGGTGATATTTAATACCATAATTAGGTTTTGTTTGTTTCTTAGTCAACCTGAAATACTGGCCCTGTATTACAATGTACATTGAATTGGTATACACTTTTTTACATGTAGTTTTATAAATAATTGCATTTTAGTCAAAACAAATTGAAAGTAGTTACATTTGTACTATATATGTTTTAGGTGTTTCCTTTTGAAGGTGAAACTTTCGGTTTGGAGTTTTTAAATAGGGAACTCGGCGGACTCCAACATTGCCAATATAGAAGTGTCTAGAACAATTTTGGGGGTCCCTGGAGCTGGTCACCATTACTTTCCTCAGTTGTGACTGTTTCCTATCAAGCTTCAGTGGTCATGTGAATGAAATACAGTGGTCCATGCAAGGTTCAAGCATACAGACACCTGTTTCCTATCAAGCTTCAGGGGTCATGTGAACGAACTCCAGTGGTCCATGCAAGGTTCATGCATACAGACACCTGTTTCCTATCAAGCTTCAGTGGTCATGTGAACGAACTCCAGTGGTCCATGCAAGGTTCAAGCATACAGACACTGTTGTGCCAAAGCAAAGACCTAAAAATAAATTTTTGTGTTTTAATCCACATAATCAAGAACATGTTTATATTGAAGACAGGTTTCAGGAAATACTAGAACAATCTTTGTATTGTTTGGTGATTAATAGTATGCAATGTATGCAAAATGTATTATATTTATGTAAAAATATACATGTATGTACCCATAATACATGAAATATATTTTAGCCTGATTTTTTTCAATGGAAGAGAAATCAGTCCATAGATTGGCAAATTGATCAGGTAGGCAGTTTGTTTAACTAGGCACTTATTAATCATTGGACAGTTATTGTTTAGTCTAGAAGAATTGTTGACCTTTGTTTAAAAACCTGGTTATGTGAGAGTTCCACATGTCATGCTTTTATTTTGTTGTTTATTTATTTAATATAGTTCAACATAATGTCAATACATGTATTTTATCAGAAATTTTCATTTACTTTTTTGTTGTGAATTTTTTCTGAACCTCAATGTTTTCAAGCAATGAATACTTTTATAATTAAATTAACTGATCTAAATTGTGCATACAGTACGCAAAAAACAAAATACAATGTTTATTATGGGCCATTGAAAAGTCTTATATTGGGATTAATGTTCTTGTAAACATGTAGGAATGCTTTTTTCACAATAAATACTCAAACTATAGTGAGTTATAATGTATCGAGTATTGTTATTAATCCAAATAATACAGTTTAATAATAGCAATTAATTAAGAAGTCATATTTTAAAATTGAAATAAACTGTGGGTAAAGTAAACAATTCATTTATGTCATGTTTTTATACTATTGTTACTATCTAATATACAATGCTACACTTTTAATAAAGCTTTACCATAATTATGTTATTCATTTATCATTTGCGAGCCAAATTTATCTTGTACTATAATTACCATAGAACAGGTTTATTGTTCTATGTGTGGGTTGTTTCGAAAACATAAGTGCTAGGATGTTGGCTGTTAAGTATTGTTGGATTTTGATGGATATAAATATTCACATTCAATTTCTGGGCTTCTTATAGGGCAAACATTCGCATTCTATGCAGTGGAATTTCCAGCCTTTTTATTGTTTAATACTCTCATCAATAAATAACACAATATAGGAGGGAAATTGTTAAGATACCATTGTCACCAGTTAACATCCATTTTAAAATATAGCCAAGTAAAGTAAACCAAAATGCATGCTGTTGTTTGAATATCATTCTTACTCAATACTGTATCAATTTCAACAACACAAGTTTGAAAAATGTTCGTGTTTTTTTTGGTAGTCCTAGTGTAGAAGGTGAATACCTATGTGGGCCTATGTTAGAGTGCCATTGACTTTCTTGTATATCAAAATATATGGATGGGTGTCAACTTTTGTATAAACAAACTGACACAATGATTAATGCTTTATGCTATTAACAAGTTTCAAGATTATGTATGCTTCTTTTGTATAAGTATAACATGCACAATTGTGTAATTATACAATTCGAAGTTGGTATATTAAAATTTTATAAAATGAAAGTAATGTTTATTTTTAATTGTATTCCCTCATCCCTTGAAAGAAGGCCTGCAACTAAATAACAGTTTGTTTGGGGCATAAGCTCCTGAAACTTGGTATGACTTGGTTACAATGATTATGAATGGATATCTGTATTTTGCTGCCATCGGGTATGTCTGTTTTAGGTCTTCGCAAACTTGTACATTGAATATAAAACGAAATATTCATTAAACTTCATATATGACCTGTCATGAAAAGTGCTTAAGACCTATTGAGTTTGAAGTCAACGTCTTGACCTCTGTATAAATAGACAACAGAAGGTCAAAAGGCCTGATATATGTTCCAATTAATGTGTGATCACAACACAATGGACTAGCTGATGCCCCAGATTTTTTCTTGAAATTACCTTATTTTCCATGCGCATTCAATGTAGTTCGTACACATTGACCAATTCACCATTTTTAACGTTTATTTGAGTAGCATAGTAAAGTGTCCATACCTACTATGGCATTCAATAATTGGCATAAGCGTGGCTTGACTCCTTTTCGGTTGTTTTTTTACTTACTCAGGTCTGACATTAGCGTTTTGCTGGCCGTAACAGGAAGTTCAATGACATACCTATACCTTAACAAGAGCCGTCAGAGACGGGTGATGCGCCACGTGGAGTGTTTGTCATGGTGTTTTTCAAATTAATGTCTCCAATAATGAACACGAGGGCCCGAAGTATCTTAGGTCGCTCACCTGTCGTAATAGTTCCTGAAGACCCACATGGTGACACTAGAAATCATTTAAAACTTCAAAGTGTCGAGTAAAAGCAGCCTCAGTTGCATGTACAAGGCTATCATATAGTCAACCAGCGACCTTTTTATTTACATTAGATAACCCATATTGACAGAATAGACCAAACTTGTGAACTCTAGTGACTACACAAAGTTGTTCTTTGATTTGACCAAGTGCACATATTTTTTACCCTGGTAAATATCAAACTAGACCTTGATTTAGTTGAGATGATCATTGTGACAAAGTTTCATAAAGATTAAGTAAAAAATGAAACTTGTGATGTCTAGTGACTACTCTTAAGTTTTTCTAAGATTTGACCAAATTTGACTTCACATGACCCAGTTTCGTACTTTACCTAGATTTCATAGAAACAAATATTCTGACATAGTTTCAAGAATATTGGGTCATATTTGTGTCCTCTAATGCGCTCATAAGCTTTTTCTAAGATTTGACCTAATGACCTAGTTTTTTACCCCACATAACCCAAAACAAAATTTCATAGAGACGAACATTCTGACCAATTTTCATGAAGGTTGGGCCATAACTGTGGCCTCTAGTGTGGTCACAAGCTTTTGTGGACGAAGGGTGATCACAAAAGCTCACACTTTCAAAATGTTACAGTTGAGATAAAAACTAGAAAAGGCCATAACTCCAAACATATGCAATAAAGAGTTATAGTTATTGGGTACTTCACTTCCCCTCAATGAGATCTAAGCAAATTAAATAATTAATAGGTGTTAATAGTGTCTTAGTTATCGGCCGGACTAGTCAAATAAGCTCGACGCGTTACAGTACACTGTAGCTGGACCATCAGAATAAAAAAAACAGCCACTTGGAGACAGATTAGACAAAAATATGGTGTTGACGGATGGATATTCATTATATTTCTTTTTTTATAAAGTTCACAATAAGACCTAAGGAATGTACCAACTAATGGTATTTTACCGTGTGTTTCTTTTGTTTTCAAGAACCCTGCAAGTAACTATTTCTTTGCTCGGGCAGACGGATAAAGCGGCAACTAGTTCCCTCCCCCCCATCTAAACAATTCGCTCGCGCTTTTTAATCATTAAAAATGACTTTTAAAATATGTGTTCAGATAATCATTTATCGCTTTTTTTAGCTCCACTATTTGAAGAATAATGGTAGCTAATGAATGCAGTCAGCCCAATTTCGGCGTAATGCTAATGTTTAACGTTAGGTAAAACCTCTAATTTCTTCAAAGTCCATTGACAAATTGCTTCAAGAACAAGATACTTTGCATACTTGTTCACCGTCATGGCCTCAAAAAGACAATATTATAATTAATTCCGACAGGAAAAGGAGGCACTCAACCAGCCGAGCACAGAAAACAAAAACATACAAGGCAACGCCCAACACACAACCGAACGAGAAAATGATCTGCCCAAGACTCATCTGTCAAAAAGCTGAATGAACTTGTTTCAGCAATCAAAAAGCTGAACGTCCATGCTGAATGGCATAGTTTCTACAGTAAAACGACTGAAGCGCCTAGCTTTAGCTGTCTGAAAAAGATAATATTAAGTCGGATAGGGAAGACAGTACTCAACTTAACCGGTCGAGCAAAGAAAACATAACAAACATACAAGGCACAATGAATGTCCAACACCCAAACGAAGGAGAAAATGATCCGCCCAAGTACCAGCTGTCAAAAAGCTGAATGAACTAATTTCAGCAATAAAAAAGCTGAATGTCCTAGTTTCACGTTGAATGACCTACAAAACATACAAGGCAAAATGCACAACACACAACCGAACGAAAAAATTATCCGCCCTAGTCCAAGCTGTCAAAAGCTGAATGAAATAGTTTCAGCAATCAAAAGGCTGAATGCGCGCACACTGAATGACCTAGTTACAACAGTAAAACTGCTGAAATACATAGTTTTAGTTGTCTTAAGTCATTAAAAATTTAAGTAACAATATTAAAACGCCAATTGTCAAGGTTTCAGCTGAATGAACTAATTCAAGCAATCAATAGGCTGAATGCCCACGCTGAATAACCTAGTAACAACAGTAAAACTGCTAAAATACCTACTTTTAGCAGTATTAAGTCCTAAACAATAAGGAATAACAGTACTAAAAGCCTGAATTCCATTGTTTGAATGCAATAAAAAGCTGAAAACCACATCTGGGTGACGGTAGTCACTGACCTTGTTTCAACATGCCTTAGACATAGCTCCAATAAGCTGAATGTTTTAGCCGAATGACCCACTTCTAGCAATTGGTATTCCCAAGTTGAATAAAAACGTTTAAAACAGCAAACAGGCCGAAACACCTTGTTTAATTTAGCCGTCCTAAAAAGTTAAAACTTAAGCGTTTTATAAAGCTGAATGCAATGGTTTTATCTAAATGACCTAGTTTCAGTAATAAAAAAACTAAAAGCCGCAGCCGGATGACCTAGTTTCAACAAGTTTAATGCCCTTGTTGAATGACCCAGTCTCAACAAGCCGGCAACCCCTACACAAGAATTTTGTTCCAAATTATCTGCCCTTTTCGACTCAGAAATCAATGAAAAAGTTTCAGTACAACCTCAAAACTTTCATAGTCCATTCTCATATTTTTTTTTGCTTTAATAACTTGTTAAGGATCATGACCCCAACACCTTCACAGGAGTACTTGAATGTTGATTACAATATCCATGTTAAGGCAAAGCATGTCACATAATATTGTCCGAATAGAGGAGCGCGCTGTTCGAGGACAGCTCTTGTTTCATTTTTTATTGGTCTGAGTTCCAAATGTGTCAAAAACGGCTGAAATACCTAGTTTTAGCTGCCAGAAGTCCAAATGAGTTGAAAACAAGTATTTAAGAATTGCAAGCAATACAGAAGTCCCCTACCGGTTTGAGGCCATTTTCAATGTTTCTGTTGCCATAGCAACCACATTTTTTGTCAGAATGAAAATATTTTTAGACGTGCATAATCCCCTTATTGTCCCCTATCCACATACCAAGTTTCATAAGCCAATCTTGGAAATTGTTTGAGTTATGTCAGGATCCAGATTGTTTGACGGACGGAGGGACTGACGGACGGACTGACTGACGGACGGACGGAGGGCAAACCTATAGTCCCCTCCGGTCAAAAACCGGTAGGGGACTAATAACAGTATTAAAAAGCTGAATGTAATGGTTTCAATCACTTACCATCTGAAGGGTATTCCATTAATTTATCTATAATCCATTTGCAACTGAATATATACACGTATTGCTGCTTATATTTACGAAAACAACACATACACAAATCAGTCTTATGATTCGTTTTTTGCCACTGAAATATCACAGACGACAACTTAATTTCGGCACAATGTATTTGTAGAGCACATGCTTTTCATGGATGAAATTGACAAGATATCCAATAAATAGCAGTCACTGGTCTTTTTTGACAGGTATGGTAAGATAGTTCTAGTTTATTTCAAAATTCTTTTACTTGTTTTGGTTACTTGTTTTGGATTTCTAGAGTGTTTTATACTGTATACACTTCAACAAATTTCTAATTGGCCACCGTATAGAATTTGATAAGATAGCATATGTTTCATAGAAATCGGTACTTGTATAGAAATGAAATGTAATACCACAGGAACTTGCATTTATGATTTTAAAAAAAATGAAAAAAAAAACTATTTTTTATGCCCCCGTATCGATAGATCGGGAGGCATATAGTGATTCACCTGTCCGTCCGTCCGTTCGTCCGTCCTGGTTAACCCAAATTGACCGTTTCTTCTAGCATCATTATGGCTTGCTACAAAGCTTCCAATCTTGCATGGATGTTGTATATGAACATGCTCCACACACCTGTATCACCTGACCCCATTTTGACCTTCATCTTGACCTAATTTTGGACTTAGACTTATTTATGGACAAGGCTTCCACAGGGGGCATAAGCGTTTATTGAACGCAGTCTTGTTTCAATGGGCCTACTGTGCAGCCTCTGTATTAATACAAGCTGTACAGTAGGCCCAGTGAAAAAAATATATTTTCAATTTTTTTTTTCAAATTTTTTTTTCAATTTATAAATGCAAGTTCCTGTGGTAATACCTACGGCTAGATTCTATCGAAACAAATGTCTCAGATTGGTAGCCTTACGTCACGTGATATTGTTGTTACACTACTTTACAGAAATTTATAATCGACAAATAGAATTTGAATTAAAAAACATGAATTCCGAGTTATAGTCACCCCTCAATTTGTGTCAGCATCATTGTAACCACAGTGAAATAGCTACAACTCGCCATTCGATCCTGCAGTGTTGATACACAATAACACATCGTATCGGTGTGAACTTCTTAAAGCAGGATTTCCTCGATTAAATCAGATACGCTTTGCCGGTTATTTTGTTGTACTTGCCCATCAAAGCTCCAAGCCAGAAAGATATGTGACGTCAACTAAAGTGACGTCATATGATGCGATAAACTAATTTCTAAATATGGTATTAATTTAAAGACACTTCTGCGACAACATCTGTCTCAGCCTGAATTTTATGGTGATGTGCTTTACAAATTTCGAAAGGTTTATGGGTCATAGTCACTTTCATGATGTGTTTATCAAGATTATAAAACGTTTTCTGAGTAGAGGATATGACCCTTAAATTTTGTAAAGGACTGCATGCTTAGTAGTGTGTCCATTTACAGCTCGCCATTATGCTTCCTATTTCATTGTGCGATGACTGGACAATATACACACTCAATGATATGCCTAACCTCAAGCCTTTTTGGACGGCTGGTATTGATGCCTGTCTGTTACATTGTCTAGTCGTACCCTTAAATGTTTTGCTCTCTTGTTGCTCTGACTTCTGATATGTTATTGAGTACTTTCTGTGCTACTCGATGGACGTTATTTGTATAATGTTTCATGTTTTACATTCTTTTATTACCTGTCACTGTGGCCGTTTTGTTAGAGGGCATAACATGGCGGGAAACTTTTATTTACACTGTAATGTGCTATAAGGTTGTCTATTGGGTAAGTGTGAGGTTTGGTGCACTGTTAAACGTTCAAGCCCCCAGTGACATTTGTAGCTGTCCGTACCAAGGCGGAAGCCCTTTGGTCAACCTGTACTACGTATTGTCCACTTTATAGTAAAAATACAAAAATACAAACATATTTCGCCTGATTGTGTGCCTTTTTGTTGAACTTTGTTCATTTTGTATGTGCCATTCTGCAATTTCGTTGTCCAGCACAAGGCTGTTTCGTATCTTTCAAAATTGCATGTACACTATATATATATATATATATGTTGTAGATTGTCCTTGTGTTGTGTGGTGTGCGATGTCCGGTTGTTGTTTTCTCGTCACATGGCTCTCGTTCCGTTTTGGTTTGACTAGCTTAGGCGGCAGACTTTCGGGACAGAATGTCGTGTTTTCAGTGCTTTGTGTGTTTTTAATGTTTCTGTGCTCGGCTGGTTAAGTTGAGTGCTGCCTTCCCTGTCTGACTTAATATAATCTTTTTTTCAATATAAATATATATGGATACTGCTGCGCTACTTCTATAGGAATATCACTGCTGTGAAGGTGAAATGGGACGGGCAACTAGAGAATCTGACAGGTGAATTTGAGTTAAAACGGGGCACCAAGCAAGAAGCAAAACTTTCTACCTCCCTCTATAAAGTATACCATAATAACATCCTAAATACACTACCAAGGATTGTGGCACAATCAAAGTATGTGCCCCAATTTGTGCTGATGACACAGCACTATTGGCAAGTAATGTTCATGAGATGCAATGTCTACTGGACATCGTAGAATTCTGCACACAACGTGATCTAGTCAAAATAAATCCGGACAAATCCAAAAGCATTGCATTTAAGAATACAGATAAACAACCTGGGTCCAGAGAATACAGATAATATGTTAAGGAATTTATGTCACATGGGTGTTATTTGGTATAGTTGAACGAAGCAGTTGTTTATCTCTGTTATCTATAGTCTCTGCAATGACAATAAATAACAAAATTATAGCCTATATGGACAATGTTACCTACTTGGGTATAGTACGTTATATTGGAAACAAATTAAACACAGTGGATAGGCTGAAAACTGCGCGTAATACTATATAACTGTTATGCCCTCCTTGGACCAGATTTGAAAGCTCGTAAAGGCATGTCGCCTACAGTTGTCCTTACACTATGGCGAAGTGATGTTATTAACAGATCACCACACGGAGCTAACGTACTGAAGCTGACCGAAGATGACATCAACTCCTTTGAAAATATTTAAACACATAAAGGGACTACCAAACAGAACAGCGTCAACAGCTGTAGCCTATACGCATTAGTAGGAGCAGAGCCAATAGAATCAGCTGTTGATAGACACCGGCTTTCATTATTCTTGAATATCTCGAGAATTCCATGCTTGAAAGGCAAATCTGTAACACACCACTTTGCTGCAACAATCCGCAAACTACTTCACAAATATAAACTAGCATGCATATTGGACATCTGCCATAACCCTCCATCAAAACCAGAATTGAAAACACTACTTAGCCTTAAAATTAATACATACTGGAAG
Organism: Spisula solida; assembly: GCA_947247005.1. Taxonomy (NCBI): domain Eukaryota; kingdom Metazoa; phylum Mollusca; class Bivalvia; order Venerida; family Mactridae; genus Spisula; species Spisula solida. Next base: position 4,385,923 of record OX365956.1, on the reverse strand, counting down.
AAGAAATGGAATGATGGCCAGATTAATAAATATACCTTAAAATATCTTCAAATACAGGAAAAACCTGCCAAGAGACCACATAATTTATGGAAAGCAGACAAACATAGAGCACGCGAGGTGCAAAGAGCAGAAGTGAAGGTTCGACTACTTACAGGAACTTACAGGGTGTTAAACAAGTTCGTTCTCAATGTTTTAGTTTCAATACTTTTTTTAACCTCACAAAACTATAAAGTTTTCAGGTTGAAATCCAGGCTGTTCTACCATTGTTCTAATGTATCTGGCATTAAATGACACTATTAGAGTAAGAAATTAGCATTGTCTGCTACGTACATAGCTCTAATAAAACTTCATATGAATTTAAATTTTTAGAACGAACTTTTTAACACCCTGTATATGCTACAGACAACTGTAGCAAATCCAATAACAATTCTACATCCAAGTGTCATATTTGTGCTCATTGGAAGAAGAAACAGTTGAGCACTTTCTCCTTCACTGCAAGGAACTAGACCCCATAAGGAAGAAACACATTCCCAAACTCGCGAGACTGGCTAATACATGTACACACAATGGCTTCACCATACTTGAACAACAATATCTACTAGAACAGTGCATACTGGAGTATACACACTTCAAAGTCAATGAGATCCTTTATCGAGCTTCGAAGATGTATCCAAGTATTATGCCACAAGATCAATATAGAGCACTTCAAATGGCACAAGCTAACCTAAATACCCTTGATACACTGTTCATATGTTAAATGTTAAAAGATGAAAGTTAATGTTAAAGTTAATAATTATTATTATCGTTGAATAATTATCACTAACAAACACATGAAATAAACTTAGTGTAATTACATGTACGTGTGTGTTAATTCATACGGTGGTGAAAGATATTCATTCGTCAGGATATTCATTCACTCATCAAGATACTACATTCTTCAACATTGAAAAGTGGTACTCCAAAGTAAAGTGGAGGAATCTACAATTAGACGATAGACCGGATAAGACGGACTCAAAGCGATCAAAGCGCCTCCTCGATAGCCTAGTGGTTGAGCGTTCGCTTCGAATGCGGGAGGTCTCGGGTTCGATCCCTGGTCGCGTCATACCAAAGACGAAATAAAAATGGTACCAGAAATTCCCTTGCTAGACGCTCATCATAAAAGGGAAACTGGCTTCTCTTCTCTCATACCCTTGTGACGATGGATAACATCAAAAATGAGGTGTCGAGAGAGATTAATATAAGTTGGGAAAACTTGTTTCACAATCGACCTTAAATAAATTAGTATAAACTAAAGCGATCAATTTAGAAATGAGTTCCAAAGAGACATGTTGCCAGGTCACAGATCTCGCTAAAATAAATGTGGTTATTGTTAATAACCAATATCTAGGCATATTTTGACCGTTCTTTGCAGCTAAAGTGTTGCATTAGGTGTAATGTGTGGCATGTTTTGCAGGTGCATGGCATCTGCATCAAAAGTATGCCTTACTGCTGAAATATTGACACGAGAACACTCAGGAACTTTTGGAATATCACAGTAAACACAATAGCTAGTTGACCCTTTTTTTCATTAATACTTTTTTAATAAACATGCAAACATGTATTTGCAAAATTAACATCAAATAGCCTTTTAGAAATGTTGTTGAAAGATTCCTACACATCAGCCGAGTTATTCTTGTGTAAATATCAGCATGATTGTAACGTGTTTTTCCAGGAGGCCAGTCATAAGTTATATATCAAAATGTTTATGAGCACATTTTGAGCAAAATATTTTTTGATTTCGTAGAATGTGCATCATGCACCAGTCACGACAAATAGACAGAAATAAATCGATAATTTATTGCATATTTTTTTAGTGAGTATAACTTTACTAGAATACATGCATAACAAGTACATGTATAACAAAATAAATTATGGTGATGGTTTTAGCACTTTGATAAGTCGACACTTTGAGGCATACATGTTAAACTTTATTTTACACGAATCTCCCTTTATCAGTATTTAATAACAATTTTAGACATGTCGCTGGCGTTGAAAAAGAAGGTCATAAACTTGCGACCTTAAAAGTATCATGCATATTCGAGATCTGCATCTAAAGGCGCTTTTTATGAGCCTTTTTTCTTTAAATTCGGAACTGTTATGTTGACCAAACTGAAGTTGGAAGAGCTTGTTTTTTCAGAAGTGAAGTGTAGTTTTCAGACTGTTTGTTCTTGTTTTCTTCGAACGTACGACCTAGCGAAGTATGATCATGGATGATATTTCTTAAATGAATTTTATTTCGTTACATACGAGGTCCTTGATGCGATGAGATGGATACCATCAGGAATGATATGTCTATTGTGGTCAATGAAAAGAGAAGAACTTGTTTCTCTGTCCTAAAATAAATAGGAATACCATACACAAATGAGTGTATTCAACTGTACAGGGATTCAGCAGTCCTTACTTAAATTAAAGCATTCGTCCCTGAGCCGGAACACTTTAAACGTTTGGAGTGTTCGTTTTTATTATATTTATTTGTCAGATATTACAGCTGACGACCTAACAAGTTTCCCTGGAAATATGGTAGCTAGCTTTCTTGACGTCAGACAAGCAATTGATAACGTCTTTGTAGGTAGAGAAAATGTGACCTATCTTATGTACGTCACAGACACCACAACCAATCAGGGGTGGTATCTAATATTGAGTTTACTTGACTTAAGTATAAGGACAACCAATCAGATCACACCATATAAATCTCTTGGTCAGTAACAGAGATATGATTGGATATCCTTATTCTCCAATGAAATAAGATCAATATTGATTACCCTCCCAGATCCAATATACGGTTAATCAAGATTGCTCGTGGTGGTATTTTGAAGCGTGTACTGATCGCGTATGTAAAAGATCACAATCTTCGTATCAGTCGAAAAGTTGTCAAAATCATCTTTGTTGTTTAGTTCCACATATACACTCTCCTCATCGCCGAATTTGTGGACCGTTATAAGATGGCTTGCGTGTATACTGTACATCGGCGTCGTCGCTGTAAAGCAGTGCTCCTCAATTGTGTCGATTACCGTCCAGGATTCGTTCTTGTCATTGTTCTTCATAATGGAAAAGCCGACAACTTGATTGTCCGATTTCTTCTTGTACATGACTTTAGTATAGATGAAATAATTACCCGGTTTGTTTATTCGAATCTCGGAGTTCTCGTATCTCAAATACCCCAAACCGTTTGGTGCCACATCGGCATGTTTATTCCATTTCAGTCTGTTCTTACCAGGACCTAAAAACAGAACACAAACAGTTCAAACATCAAGTTTTTAACCCAAAAATAACCCGTAAAAGTACACAGCCACGACTTACGGTTTACTAGTATCTTTTTATTCGATTTGTTAATTATTGTCGTCTGAACGAAATTATTTCGTTAAAACGACGTCTAGAATATTTCGTTTAGACGAAATAAAACAAAATGGCTTGATAGAAAATATCGCGTTGTCACTTAAAAGGCTTCGTAACTTTACAATATACATTGTACATGTACTTGTTATTTATAAGTGTAATGCATGCAAACATGCGTATGTAATCAGATCGTTAAGAGAAAGGACAGACTGGTATAAATTATATCGCTGCTATCTCCAAACTTCTATCATAGTTTTGTTTTGTTTATCCGACCAGCATGCGCACGTAATTATGTGTTATGGGTTGTGTTTAATTAACAACCTGGTTTTTGTTGATTTGGTTTGTTTGATGTCTAGTATCAAAGACCACCTGCGAACAAAGACCACCTGCGAACAAAGACCACCTGCGAACAAAGACCACCTGCGAACAAAGACCACCTTTGAACAAAGACCACCTACGAACAAAAACCAAATTGTTATAAAACCTGTCTGAAAAGTTTTCATCTCATAACGGGCCATCTTCAACGATATTCATCCTGTCAAATTTACCACCTTTGAACAAAGACCAATCTTTTCTTTTCTATCCGAGTTTCTATTATCTCAAGATTACAAGATAAGAGATAAGATAAGATAAAGTTTATTTCCAATCAAGGGTCATATAACATGACATATGAATCACAGATAAAACAAAATGGGTTGAAACAAATAAACATAACAAATAATTTCAAAAGTAAATAAGGCTTGATTTTGATTTGGTAACACAAATAAATAAGGCTAGAGGTCTAAAGAATCCTACCTCCCTTCATGCACTTGAAAAGCCGTAATTATAAGACTATGGGAGATAGGATTAATTTGACGTTATTAATATTGGAAAAAAGAGAGTAAATGTTAAAGAGAAAATACATATTATAACTAGAAGATATAACAAACGTATGCAAACGGTCTGTCAAACATTATTTTGAGTGAAACTGTAACTAAAACAGTTAAGATGGTTTACACTCGTAATACCCACAACATATATACTTTACTGCGACTTAGAAAAAGTTATCTATTACGAAAATGAACTTCAATACAATGTATGTTCATTTACAAACAATATTAATAATACTCATCTACATATCTAACTTGGTGCAATAAGCAAAGCTCTTCTACGGTAAATGTCAAAAAGGAATTCAGCAAACACTGTAATAAGAATTGGGTCTTCTATACTCATTAACCATACGAATTTTTGTTCAGGAGACATTATATGAAAACATCTGGCAACCCGTTTATGACCGATGAGGGCAATACCAGAAGTGACCATGGAGTTAAGGATTAAGTGAATGCCTTAGTACAGTCTACCTGTAAAAATCGGACAGGGAAGACAGCACTCGCCGAGCACAGAAACATAAAAACAACGCAGATCATAAAAGTTACACAGCACAATGCCAAAAACTAAGCCGCTAGAAGTCCAAGATTTAGCTGTCAAAAGGTCGAATGTCAAAGTCTTAGCTGTCCAAAAAGCTGAAATACCTAGTTTCCGCTATAAAACTGATTGACCTAGTTTCCGCTATAAAACTGATTGACCTAATTTCCGCTATAAAACTGATTGACCTAGTTTCCGCTATAAAACTGATTGACCTAATTTCCGCTATAAAACTGATTGACCTAATTTCCGCTATAAAACTGATTGACCTAGTTTCCGCTATAAAACTGATTGACCTAGTTTCCGCTATAAAACTGATTGACCTAGTTTCCGCTATAAAACTGATTGACCTAGTTTCCGCTATAAAACTGATTGACCTAGTTTCCGCTATAAAACTGATTGACCATGTTTCCGCTATAAAACTGATTGACCTAGTTTCCGCTATAAAACTGATTGACCTAGTTTTCGCTATAAAACTGATTGACCTAGTTTCCGCTATAAAAAGTTGTATCTACTAGTATCTGTACTCACGTTTATGAGCGCCAGTCTGGGCGCTAAACTGAATTACGGGAACATGAGAGATATCCTTCGACCCTGAAACATAGAATGACAAAATTATAGCAATTAGAAAATTAACGAAATTGTTTGCAAGACGCATACGTTATCTTTATTTGTTTATTAGGGTGTATGCTTGCATGATCTAAGTGTTTTATCTGGCACGTGAATTTTTATCTTTTTTTAATTAGCAGTATACAGACGCACCTACGTTGTCTGTGTTATAATAACAAAGAGGTTATTCCAATGCTTTTAAGTATAGTTCGCCGGAGATAACACTAGCCCTTGTTTACAAATAAAAATGAATATTAAATACATTTTCGATATTCATTTTTGTTCAATCTTGTGCATATACACTTTTAATGATATACCCTTTAAATCTACACTGATAACTGGCGACCAGCCGACCGTGAAGTGTTTATAATTTGCTTTGTTTGTTTATTGATAAGGCTAGAGTTATCCTCGGCGAACTATACAGTGTAGCAATACCACGTGGCTTTGACGTCATTAATTCGAATGTAATAATGGTTTACAGCGGACCCGAGACAGCTGTACTAACCCATAGACCACAGGGGCTTCAGCGGGCGTAACTGGAGCATATTTGATTGTACTCCTAATGCTAGGGGGGTCTGGGGGCATGGCCCCCCCCCCAGAAAATTTTTGTTGCAGGGAAACGATTTCCTGGCATTTGAGAGTGTAAGGACTATATTTTTACGCCATGCTTTAAGACAGAAAATAACAAAAACTAACTTATATACATGTTTTTTTTCGTTTTATTTTTTACACGTAGGCCTACATGTAATATAGGCCTAACTACGATTTTCAAAAGGTGGTGCGGAATCAGGTCGTGCAGAGGTGACGGGGGATGTTTGGATAGGGAGGGTGTGTAGAGCTGTTTCTCTTTGACGGAGGTTGTGGCTCAATGCACAGATCATTCATTGGACGAGCGAAGCGTGCTAGAACAAAAATGCATTAAGTTTTCTGACCTGCATGAAACACAAACTCGTTCTATATTTGATGTTATTCCAAGAAGCGAAGAAGAAGAAAATTGCATTGTTTATCTGACCACACAAACCCTTTCTCTACTTGATATAAGTTTTCATTGTAAAAACAAACAGCGAGAAGAAAATTGCATTGCATCTGACTGATGCATAACGTTACCACACAAATTCTTTTTAACTATTTACTGTTAACATTAATGAGCGAGCGAAGCAAAATAGAAAAATGGCTTTGTTGATCTAAACAGCATGTCAAGTAGAAGAAAAACACACTCTTCATCATATCAGTGTACCAGACAATCTTGTGCTCTAATTGAAAATGGTCCATAATCAAGTTATTGAGCGAGCGAAGCGAGTTAGAAAAAATGCAAATTGTTTATCTGAACAGCGTGTCACAGGCTCGTTCTTAACACGGACCTTCAAGAAGTGTTATCTAATTCCCTGCTCTAAATTTGTAGACATTTACTGAAAAAAGTTATCTTGCGAGCCAAATATCATACAAGCATTGCTTATCTGAACAGCTGGTCACAGACTCGTTCTAAATTTGAAGATATTGACTGAAGCGAGCGAAGTGATCTTGAAAAAATGCAAAGCCTTTTATAATTTTCATCCACTAAAAATGCATTGTTGATTGAACAGCATACCAGCTAGACGAAAATGCATTCTTATCCCTTGCAGCACACCAGACACACTTGTACTCTACTTGAAAACTGTAATATGATAGTTATTTAGCGAGCGAAGCGAGCTAGAAAAAATGCATTGTTTATCTGAACAGCGTGTCACAGACAAGCTTGAAGATATTTATTGAAAAAGTAAACTTGCGAGCGAAGCGAGCCTTACAAAAAGCAAAGTTTATAAATTTCACCCAATTAAAAGAATAGAGCTATTATTATAAATATACCTGAGAAATGATGGATCTTTATAATAGATGTTATAAAGTGAATTGTTTGTACACACATTGTATCTGCATGCCCCTCACCCCCTAAGACTCTGATTTTTATTAGTGAATTCAAGTTTTCATTTTTTTTTATTTATTTTGTTCAGATTCGAATTGTACGCACGGGCGTACAGGAGTACGCCTAGTTACGCCCCTGTGACAGCCTCAAGCCTTGTCCGTATGTGTGGCTGAACAATAGCATTTTATTAGCATAAGCAAAGTATTCCTGGGGTGGTATTCAGTATTGATCTTATTTAATTGGAGAATAAGGATAGCCAATCATATCGCCTGTTACTCACCAAGAGTTTAGTATGGTTTTATCTGATTCGTTATCCTTAAGTCAAGTAAGATCAATAATGAATACCCCCCCCCCCCCTGGACACTATTTTGAATGCTCGCGAAAACAGCCTGCAGAGTAATTGCCCTTCTTTCGTCAGTTCCCGAACCCTCGTGATTTGCTAGTACTACATGTATATTTTAAATTTTAATAACTTTGGAATATACATTTAGTGTTATGCATAAGTAGTGAAACGCAGTACACGTAATAACATTGTTTCGCGAATACGGTTAATACGTAAAAGCACTTATCACGACGATTCAGGACATGGAGTCACTGCGTCACACGTATTAATCATGGTAATACATGCAAGGTCCAGGTTATGCTTTGTGGTTACATTATCCGTGTCGTGTTGGTAGAATTTGGAACTAGGTGACATTAGTCATTGCCAAAGTACAATGTATGTATAAGTAATCACTGTAACATAAATTTGCATAATAAGTGATAGCGTTTAGAGCCTGTTAACGTACAGTACAGCTCGCGCGACTTTTGCCTAACATGACGCATCACCGCGAATGGGGTAGGAGTGATTTTCCACTTGCATCACCCAAGATCACCGCGATGCGTGAACACCGAGTGAAATCACGATGTCGCTCGGAGTGAAATTGCCCTCGCGTTATCGTGCTTGATCGCGGAAATGAGCGACGGGGAAATCACCGCGATCACTGCGAATCGCGGTGATTTCGTTTTGATACAGGTAAGTACATTGTATATGAAGAGAATCTTCTGAATTGGCATTGAATTATTCTCGATTTCGCGTCCATTCCGGACAGTGAAAATATTCAGATGGTTTTTCATGTGCTAATTACATGTACATTTGTGTTTCACGCATTTTCGGTAACAAAATTGAGTGCTTATTGCATTACTCGTGAACAGCGGCACTGCTTCTTGTTTGTTTATATTAATTATTTCCGACACGTATTGAAGTGCAAATTAGAATGTGGTGAAATGGTACTTACATAATAATTACATAAGTCCATTAATTAATTCCTTAAAAAAATCCTAGTTTTCTCGTAAATAACACTAAAAATAACCATGTCAACATTTAGTTGTTTGACACGTACGCATGTCCGACTATAGGCGTATAAATCTGGGTAAATTTCCATTGCACCTGTTAACCCATTTCGATCTTTGGGCGTGGCGAGTCTCTTTGACGTCGGCTTGTGGTCTTTTATCGGCACACATAAAACGTCATCGGCGGCAACTTCAAACGACTAGTCTACTAATGCAAGACGTCGTTTGTAAACTTTATTCACGTGATTGTCTGTGCGGTGCAATTGAAGACGTGCTAGGGAGGATATAAAAGAAAAAATGCCGCTCTGTGGAGGTCGGTTGTTTTAGACCACATGGTATTGACGCAAATTATGTTTGTGTGTGCAATTGTGTATATGAGATATCAGGTACTCGCACACACATAAAAACTGTAAAGTCTGTCGTTTAAAGACAGTTGACTGTACATAACCACAATTTTATAAATTGCTGTCGATTGAAACGTGGCGATTATTGAATTAAGATCGCTAAACATAAATACGTTAAGTTTACGAGTTGTATTTTTAGATCTTTGTTAGTATTTATTGCGAACCCTCAACATTAATTTATAAATTGAGTCCACAATATTTTTACGCACATGCCGTAATTAACAAGATGATAAAAACACTCGAACAGGGAAAGCAGCACTCACTAGTACACAGTGGACAGTCAGAAATTAAAAAGCGGTCACTAGGAGACAAGCCTATCCGGCGGGTGAATGGGCGCAAGAAAATTAAAAAAACCAACAAAATAACAAATAAACTTTATTGCAAATCGGCAAACACAAGTACACGCAAGGTGGGTTTTCCAAAGTCCACCCGTCACGGTAGCGACGACTCTGGGTGGCAACGCAAAATATGCCACCGTGATCCCACCCAAATCCACATAGACTTTAAATTAGGGTGGACAGCCCATCGTGGCCATTGCCACCGTGACAACGCGGTGGAAACATGATGTTTGGAGGTGGCAAGAGTGGAATTAACAAACAATTAATTTTTACCTACAATGTGCTCTTGTTTATTACAAGCGTATAATTGATAGTATGTGACACCCCTGTGTAGCCCTTGATATGCATAAAGTTCACAGGTGTGACCTAGTGCGTAAGTGTCACTGGAAGATATATATATATATATGCTGGCAGTGCGGGAGTTTAGAACTATTGTAAGGCCACAAAAATGCTTCAGTGTTAAAACCCACCACAAAATTTCGTAAAGAATTATTTTATTTTTCAGTCCCAATCTATGTATTCCTTACTAAAATTTGCGACAGAAGCAGGTACTCGTTTGTACGATCCATAGCAACGGCGTTACGTATACGTTCGCCCATAGCAACGTATACGGCAGCCTACGTGCGTAGATGTACGAGCGAGAAAATGGTGAAGTATTAATTAAACGGGTGCAGGTTATGAAATAAATTATGAAAACATTAATTGAACGTACGTAGTCAACAAATAGCAGGATGTGGATGTTGACAAAAACGCAATTATAAATCACCATGCCCTTACTATTCCGATCAAAGACAGTCGTACCGACATTGTAACTTCAGAAGTCGCCGACAATCGGTAGATGAATAATACTCAGACGCTGCCGACCTTTATCGGGCAAAAGAAACTGTTGTGAACTGACATCAAAGATATCGTAGCCGATGCACATTCGAATTTTGACTGATCTGCGAATATTTGCACGCTTTGACTCAATTTATAGAAACATATTGAAATCATCGCTCATCGCTCATTTATAATCTGTTAATCAGTGTTAGTGTCATAATTCATGATTATTATAAATATATTGCATTGATAAAACACATTGTGTAACAATAATGGATTAGATCTAATATTTGAAGGTAATTCAACTCTCCTTGTCTCAATTCAAAGTCGGTTCGACCGCGTATTTTCAGGTATAATTCCGTAGTCTCGCCGTTTTTGACTAGTTGTCACAATAATGCGATGTACGAACAATATAGCATCCTGGAAAATAGTAATTGGTCACACTAAATTATAAATTAATCAAAATATACAGGCACTTGCGCACGCAGTTAACTACATTAAATTACATGTACAATTTGGTCGCTGTTTACGTCATCCGTCTATTTACAGAAAATAGAGTCTAGTTTTTCGAAAATGAGTCCACCTAGTTCACTTGACCTCAATATTTTCCCCAGTTTGAGGGTCGTCGGTTTTGTAAACCAGAAGATATAAAAGAAGTGGCCTTAGATGTTTATAATTGCTATACATGGTTACGCATTTTAATATTCTCCGAACCGAACTTTTAATATTCTCCCAACTGAACTTGACAAATGAAAACACAGCGACATATCGAGTGTAATTGTGTTACTTGGTGTCTTGGAAATACTATTATGAGTAGGCCTACGTGTAAAATATGTTAGAAAAAAGTATTAAGATATATAATTCCAAATAAACTCTATTGCGTCATATTGCTCGCTTAGTACACGTGCGACATATCGGTAATTGGCATATGCCGACGTCTGGTCAGTTGGTAATTTTAAACGATGTGATAATCATTAAGACGTGTGTACATGGATTTGTTTTCCTTAACGGATGGATAACGTGTTTTGATATGACATTCCCAATTGTTAATAACGACTTGGATATAAAATTTGGAGTTAAATGCATCTCACCAAGTACATGTATGTAAGTACGGTGTTATTGTGTAATTACCGTCGAGAAAAAAATATTTACTAACGATTTCTAAATATTTTCTACTGCACATGTACATCAATTCAAACATTACAGTAGAACTTACCTGTATCGAGTGGATTCACCGCGAATCACCGACATTCACCGCGTTATATCGGCATCACGCTTCGCGGCGGTCGCGGTGACGGGTGATTGACTGACGAGTGGAATCACTCGGAAAATCGCGGTGATTTTCCACTCCAAGTCAGATTTGGTCGCAGTGACAAAGTGATTTAGGCAAAAGTCGCGCGAGCTGTACCGTATGGATATCATTTGGAACAAACATTATTCGTATAATTCTAAGAATGAATCATGTCAGGCTGTACTAAGTGACCAAGGTGTTAGAGGGTCCGCCTCGGTAACAGAAACATTCGGGTTCGATCCCAGGCAGCCACACACCAAACATCGTTTAAATGATATTTATGGTAGATTTCCCTTGCTTGACGACGCTCACGAGATTAGCGGGTAAATTGCTGTTTGGTCAGGAGAGTTTTTTGACTGGGTAGTCTCCCTTTAATTGAAATACTTATACTGTTAATTTGGGAGACTTGAACAAATTCCAAAAACTGAATAACCTGGATTACCTCCCCTGGATCACGAAGTTACTAACTCCTTACGACATAACCAGACTATGTGATACTGAGCGAGTGTTCAACATACGTGTTGTTTTTTCTTCGGGTTGCAAATTCTGCGTTTTCTTGTTACTTCTAAGTCTGATTAATTTTCTGCGTATCTTATTTCTGCGGCAACAGATTGTGGTACAATATGAACATATTTCTGCGGACTAGATACTGATAGCCGCCATATTGCATTGATGGTTGTGTGAAAAAATCCGTAATCCGTACGCCTGGATCACTAGCACTCGACCAGAGAAACAATTCTATTAATTGCCGTGGCCTATAATCTATATTTATAAATATATATGATAGGCGACGGCAATTTATAGAATTGTTTCTTTGGTCGAGTGCCAGTGGCCTGGATCTGATTAAAATACGCATTCGATTATCAAAACACCGCGCACTGTCATGTTCACAAATGTAGAAATGTTAATTGCATGCACGCTTGTTTAAACAAAATGTACATCATAATTACGCCCGGGTGCATCTGGTATTTGGATATTTCATAATAAGGCCAACGCAAACTGATCCCGTGGTTCAGGCAACCATATTTTCCCGATTTTGTGTCCATACCCTTAAAATTCTATTGACAACATGCTGAAAGTCACAGTTGATCGTTGATTTTTCAATGCCTAAAATCAGTAACTGTTACAATAATTTAAAAAAAAAATGTTTTTTCTAACCCACCTACCTATTTCAACATGTCACTATAATCACAAAATTAATCTATTAAGGCCAAATAAAGCGGACACAAAACTCACCATTAACACTACAGTCCAGGTATTCGTCAACAGCCTGAAAAACACATCGTAGAGAATACATGTACTGTAAAATTACATATTTTTGTGGGTATTAAATTTCGTGGATTTTGATAAAAAAAGCATTTTCGTGGGGTCGTAAATTCGTGGATTACAAAACATGAAATGTTACTAAGCCAATGTTCGATATTTGACTGGTCGATTAATCGTGGGGGATTAGATTTCGTGGTCAAGTGCAACAATGTATCAACGAAAACTCCCTTGAAAAAATAATGATTTTACAATATTGTGTCAGAAAATTCAGTAGATATAACAGTAGATAGATGACTGTTCAAAACACGGGGATATCTTATTTAGTGGAGGGCGTAGCCGGAGATTTAAATATATTTTATGAGTGTTTGTATTCTATATGTTTTGTATCATAGTGTACCTGAAGGCGTGGCGGGTGTGGTCGTAGAGAGACACACCAGTGCTGTTATGGTCCCATTGGTAATAATCTGAAGAGACTTACGCTGATAGAAATCAGAAAAAAAATGTTTTGTTCTAAAAAATCTTGACACATCTTCCTTTATATTATATCTTCACGCAAGAAGAAAATTAACCATCTTTTGTTTCTACGTCATGTCCTCAGTTGGATTAATTGTTTTACTGTATTTACTTCAAAACAACCTCTGAAGAGCGGTCCCCTGTAGAGCAACAACCTCGCTATACATGTATAGTCAAACCTTCAAAATTTCATTAAGCCGATATTTACTATCAATTGGACCTCTTTACAACAACAACCTTTAAACAACGGACAATAGTTGCAGATCCCAAAGGGTGTTGTTCTACAGAGGTTGTACTGTATTTTCGTTGGCATTAACGTTGTGGTAAAATATAATTTCGTGGGTTAAAAAGGCGGGTAGAAAAAACCCCTTGTTCCATATTGTTTTGGTTGATTATACGTGGGGATTAGATTTAGTGATCGTCGTCAATTGATTATTTTACCGTATTTCTTGAACCCCCGCCTTAGATAATCTACTTTGACACTTGTACATATATTATAACTTTGTACTGTTCTCCAAAATTCAGTTGCTATGCCATCTGTATGACTTATTGGGAGACTATACAATTCAACTTGTATGACTTATTGCGAGCAATCGAATCTGTGATTTTCGGTCAAGGTATGACTTATTATGAGACTATACAATTCAACCTGTATGACTTATTGCGATAACCGGAAATTGACTCGTTTATACACTGTGGTCTTGGGAGAGCAAGCATTGAAGGTTCGAGTTCTCGTGAGTTCCATTCTGATAGACCACAGGTTGCTGTGCCAACATTTTGTTAAATAATGGTTAACCTAGTTCCTTCTTATTAAGTGTAAGTGTCGGGAAGTAAACGAGATTGTACTCAGAAAGAAGCTGAATCACAAGTTTAAATCACAGACACTTGGTGTCTGGGGTGGTTTTCAATATTAATCTTACTTGACTTAAGGATAAGGACAACCAATCAGATCACACCATATCAAACTCTTGGTCAGTAACAGGCGATATGACTGGCTATCCTTATTCTCCAATTAAATAAGATCAATATTGAATACCAACCCTGGACCACGCACCCTCCTGCTACGCGCTAGTATATATTTTCTTATATAAATTATACAGTAAAACCTCGGTAATACGAGCAGCGATTATTCGAGCAACCGGCCTAATTCGAGCAAATTTCAAACTCATTTTCGTTATAAACACAGCTACAATTAGTCATAACAATAATTCATCATTGACTTCGGATATTTCGAGCACCTGGCTTAACTCGAGCATTTGGCTTGTCCCGATGGGTCCTCGAGATAACGAGGTTTTACTGTATTTATATCCAAACCCATACAATAATCTTAACAAACGTTTGTTGAATGTATTTGATACAAATAAAAAATATACATAATTCCTCTATAGCTTGATATTTAAGCTAAAAGGGGAATTTAATAGATTTTTAATTTATCTTAAATACATGTAACCATTGTTTGTGTGATGAAATTTATGGGCCTAGATAAACAAAAATGATGGTAAAGATATATTTAGGGGCGTAGCGGGGGGGGGGGGGGAGGGTGCATGGTCCAGAACTCAAGTTTCTTTGGTTTAAATGAGCTGACTCCAATTCCACGAAAAAACCTAAGTTATTTCCTAGCTAAGACTGCTACTTTAAAAAAACAGTTTTTTGCTGGTTTAATTACTTAAATGAATATTTAGTAAATATTATTTCATCACAGTGAAATGCCAAATTAATAGAGCAATATATAACAAGCCCGAATTTTACAGAAAATAGTGTTTCAAAGTTATCAACATCTATAAAAGTAAAAACTTAAGACTGTTATCACAAGCTTAAGTACGAAGTTCATTACTGTTGGATTTCTGTGAGCATTTCATACAAAAATCACATACTATATCGTTATCTAATAATTAATACACAGTTTCTGGAATCAATCTACATCACAAGACTATTATAATAGTTGTCATATACACATGTAGTAAATTTTAAATAACAGTCTTAGCTAAGTAGTTTAACAGTGATTTTTTAGCCTCTTTGGGAAAGGGTCCGGGTTCGTTCAGATTAGGAATTTTCGCGTCGTGACAACTTGAAATTGGGAGTTTTCATGAAGCAGAAACGCCAAATAAAACGGAAAAAGAGATTACATGTGAATGACATGTGAATGTTCACTGGTTTCTTTGAACTTTTATGCTTGACATATTGTCAAAAATGTTCATAACTTTATCACTTTATGTCCGATTTTGGAAATTGTTTTTTTAAATTGTTTATTGGGAATTTTTCTATTCAAATTTGGGAACATTATAGCCTATTTGCAATTGAGAAAGGGTCCGTTTTCCGAACCCTAATAAAGACGGAAAACAAGACTGCGTTCAATAAACGCTTATGCCCCCTGTGGAAGCCTTGTCTATAAATAAGTCCAAAATTAGGTCAAGGTGAAGGTCAAAATGGGGTTAGGTGATACAGATGTGTGGAGAGTGTTCATATACAACATCCATGCAAGTATGAAAGCTTTGTAGCAAGCCATATTAATGCTAGAAGAAACGGTCAATTTGGGTTAACCAGGACGGACGGACGGACGAACGGACGGACGGACGGACGGACGGACGGACAGGTGAATCACTATATGCCTCCCGATCTATCGATACGGGGGCATAAAAATCACTGTTAATAATTACTCAAGTTTGTTCGTGGAAGTGGGACATGGTCTTTAAAATTAAAACGACACGACTTCAAATACTTGTATCGTGTACGTCCTTTAGTTTATTTATCTTACCTTCATCATTGTTTTAAACAATGACCCATCAGATTTCACACAACACTGGTTCCCGGTTTTACGAATAAACCCCAATGATGATATATCACAGACCGGGTTCAAATCATTGCAGTTAATGCAATTCTGCGACCTGATGGCTCCCGCAACGCCGCCACGTCCGTCTTCAATGCCAGTACCAATTATTATCGTAATAAATGCCGGAATCCCAATTAAACCAATAATATTCATAATCACCAAAATAAGGTTCAGCGTTAACACTATGTAAAATTTCTTGCGATAGGATGTACACATACTAGAACAAGTCCCTAGCGCACACGAATGGCATGCATTGTTTGGACTCTTTGTCTCGGTGTTTTCAGTGTTATTTAGTAGTTTATGTGCCGAGTCTGGAGTGTCTTCGTCGTTTACCAAATCTGTTTCAATATCTAACGTTTCTACGGACCTGTTTGTTGTATAATTACGTTGCAGTCCCAGAAACTGAGATCGCCGTTCACCTTGTTCTATGATTATCTCATTCACGTTTTGGCTGCCACAGTTATCGCATGGAACTGCAGGAAGGCAACGTTGTGTTTGTCTACATGTATCATGCACCGGTAGTCCAGGACTTGTTATGTGACCTTTAGAGAGAGGGTCAATGATGTTAATTCTCCTATCCACCAGCATATCAACACTCCTTTCTCTCACTAGTCGATTCTGAATGCATTGATTATGTTGTGGAACCCCAGGTCCACCTCTGCACTCATTGCATATATCCACACTATCAAGCTTGTTCAACCGGCCATTGCTAGTATTACTATGTCTACAATAGGTATTTGAGTAATTTGAGTACAATGTCGGCAAAGAAGGTGTTGATTTCCAATCGGGTGATGTATGTTTGTGCGGTCGTCTTGGTCGAGTATATCTTGGTCCGTATATGTTCTGGGAATCACAATAACACGTTTTAACAAATGTTTCATCATTGTCAATGTCCAGTGAACTATCCCGAGACATGTTAAGGCGACGTTTAGCATTATGGTATTGTCTTTGGTTAGTGACGTCATTAGATGCTGCGTCAGAAGGACGACCCTGCTCGCCATAGTCCTGGTCAGAGAATGTGAACAGTTGTAGTTTATCTCCGCCATTATATGCGAGTAAATCTGATGATTTGGATCGTTTGGGTGTTGATCGCGCCGGATGTGACGTCATAGTTTCCAAGTCAACATCAGTACACTTTCGCTTGTTGGGATACATGTATACTTATCGTAGCCCCTTACCTGAAATTTTATTTGCATATTTAACAACATCGTCATGTGGGAGGGGTATAATTTTGTCAATCAATCGATTAAAACTTAAAAGCGATGTAAATCCTACTTTGACTCGGCTCATTTACCAGGAATTGATGGATAGATATACAATAGGAATTCACATACTAAAGTAGTTGAAGAATACGGACTTAAATATGACGTAATTAGACTTTATTTTACCCAGTTTGCTATAGTACAAGTCAAAGCACTTGGATATACGCCTTCCGGGTTAGGTTAGGTCTATCCCATAAACATTTGACGTCATCCTTTCAGACTAAGATATCCAACTTTATAACAAACTTGACCTAACGACATTGATGCCTATAACTGTATCATTAATACTAAAAATTGCCTGAAATAATCGT
Source organism: Spisula solida (assembly GCA_947247005.1). Classification (NCBI taxonomy): domain Eukaryota; kingdom Metazoa; phylum Mollusca; class Bivalvia; order Venerida; family Mactridae; genus Spisula; species Spisula solida. Next base: position 4,368,269 of record OX365956.1, on the reverse strand, counting down.
TTACCGAACATGCGCGGACCCAGAAATTTTTATCAGAGGGGGTACAACCACAGGCACTCCGTGCGATTTTAGGGTCCGGCATAAGTTAAGAGTATAATTTTGCCGGACCCTAAAATCAAACCGAGAGCATGTGGGTCCAACTAGTATTATTTCCTTAGGAAGAGGTCCGACAAACTATATTTCTAAGAGGGGGTACACAAAGCTATTTTCCACAGGGGGTTGTCCTGATCAGACTGTTATCCCGACCAAACTAGAGTAAATGTAAATCAAAGCACTGAGAGTGCTGATGGGAGGCGATCTGGTTGCTGCTAGTAGCCTACTTAAGCATACACCGGCTTAGCACGTTAAATGTTCGTTTTCTTACTGCCGATCTTGTCTTAAATGTCAAAATAGGAATATGTGACTATATAGGCATGTTGGGTATCTAAGAAAATTGTAAAAAGGGGCATATTAATTTATATGGAATACATGTAATGAATGCGTATATCAAAAGTGGCTTGAAGATAATACTACGCGCCTATTTATCAGATTCTACAGTACCGTATTGTAATCACTTCACTCACAGCGTGAGATAGTCTATAAAAATCTGCTAGTATAGCCACACCATATGATTGCATAACAGTACTTTGCAGACGATTTACGATTCATTGATAAAAGTGACCCTGGTCTGAAGTTTCTAAAAATAGTTATTCAGACGGGACATTTGGTAAACACGTCATTTTCGTACTACGAAACAAGTTCGATCAAAAATATCGATTTAACGAACAGTTTCACAATAATTGTTGATCTTAGAATAAATAAATGTTACTGATTGAATTAAATAAGTTTAAAAATTTGGAGAAACATATGTAGCAGTATTGGGAATGTTGACAGTTTCTGGAACTACTTAAATGCCGATTCACATTATTTAGCCTAAAGGGGGTTCAGGTTGAATTAAAAATGGGCAATGATCGTATTGAGTGGCTAAGGCCTCCCAAAATATTCATTTTTTGCTTAATAGATAGGGGTCCGTATACCCGGATGCCACCCCACGGAATCCGCGCATGCCGATTTAGGTTAATCAATACAAGAACATACATGTATACGTGTATAATTACATCAAGTTTCAATAACGAAAGTACCCTGATTATCAGAAATCCCTGTCAACTCATCTGACGAACTATACATGTAATTTCAAGTTTGAATAAAGATTAATAAACATGAAATAATTTTAAAATCATATACCTTTGCATCAATTGTAAGTTTAAACCGTTCCTTATATTCCGCATTTATGCTCCCCTCTTGTTTTTTAAATACATAATTCGTCGCTCACTAGATAGGACATGCCTCGACTGTAAAGTTGAACACTTGCCAAAATGTACATGTATTTAAATATGTCATATTTTATATTTATCTAAACGCGAGTAAATCTTTTCACCTTTGTAATGATTGGGGAATTCCCCTTTCTTTTTCCAAATTTATAATAATCTGATATGTTAGTAACTTGAATACTCTACTCGGTACGTCATAAATTTATAAACCGCAAACTTTACTTCAAGTGTCTGGTTTTATCTCTCAGATAAATATTGGACAAGTGCCCGTCTACTCAATCAGTGTAGCAATACCACGTGGTTTTGGGCTACAGTTCAAAGTAGAAATGTGTAAACATTGGAGCGAAAATGTAGCCATACGTATTTTATTTCATCACCAATGACGTATAAACATTCAAACCACTTCCATGGGCTGATTGACAAGTACGATACATCAAAACATCCACTAATAGTGGCACTATAAGGCTAAATGGATGACTATTTTATAGTTTGGCCATTGTATCTACAGTTTCTATATTCTACGGTATCGTATGAACTAATTAAACTATGACTAAGGGTCGTTAATTTATATTTAAGGTCGATTGTGAAACAAGTTTTTCCAACTTATATTAATCACTCTCGACACCTCATTCCTGATGTTATCCATCGCCACGAGGGTATGAGAGAAGAGAAGCCAGTTTCCCTTTTTATGCTGAGCGTCTAGCAAGTGAAATTTTGGTACCATTTTTATTTCGTCTTTGGTATGACGCGGCCAGGGATCGAACCCGAGACCTCCCGCACTCGAAGCGAACGCTCTACCACTAGGCTATCGAGGGTCGTTGATTTATTAAATCTACCAATTGTTTGTTTAAAACTGAATTAAATTGAGTTAAAACAGGCGTTGGACTTTGTGTTTCTGTTTTTTGGACTTTGATAAATTGGGAGTATTTATATTTAGGTTCGGGAACGAAGTACATGTAGTAAAAAAGCGTTGCCTTAAGGAGGTACGAGCTGCCTTGTGCGCATGCGCGAAATTTCAAAATCGTATTAGATAAGAACAAACATGAATTTTAGTTTCAATGATTGCATATGAATGTTGATGAATGAAAATAAACAAAATATTATCACACAAATTAGAAATTTTTAACTTTTTATTTTTTGCCTGTATAAAAAAGTGGGTGGGGAACGGCAAAATTGTGAATAATATGGGTTCACAATAAGTCCCTACAATTGTTCAAATGCATATGCTAATATATAATATGTAGTGCATGGTTTAGTTATAAGAGGTAGCCACACTTTGAAATATTTTTAAGAAAAATTTATTCCATTACAATATGCAAATTAGGTTAATTTTATGCAAATTTATTCATAATTAGTGCTTTTTTATGCACAGCTCCCAAAAAAGGCTGGTGACCCCTATTTTTTATTTGACTAAACTGGTGTTCTATTTGATACTAAACTTAGGGCCAATTTTAAATCATTTTCGATCGTTAGGTATTTTTTGACGTTCATTTGAAATAGTTTGAAAATCACACTTTTTTGCAAGCGGGTGGGGTAACTATTTATCATGTTCAAATACTGAATTTGTTCACCAGGCAGCCGGAATTGTGACTAATGTCACTAGGAATGACCATTGAACACACAAAATATCATGCATTGCTTAAAAGTGGTTTCATACAGTAATAATCTTAAAAAGAACATAATGGTGCCATAAATGCAGGAAATAGATAAAATGACCAAAATACAATGGTAGGTCATTAGAAAGCCATGTATGTCGAAAACGAGCCTGGTGACATATCATTTTTATGATTTCAATGTTGTTCTAGAAGACTGTTCTATCATTTTAAGATGTTTCAAGGAAAATTCGATCGTTAGATAAAAGGTGCGCGTACCTCCTTAACGTTTGTGCGCAAGCTGTTAAATGTGATTAATTAACATTCGCAAAGCAATATAATAACGGTAAAACGTGCTTTTTAAATAGTCCGGACTGTTCTTTATCACTTAATACAATTGATGGATACATACAGGTCACATCGAGTTGTTTGTGAAAATATGAATAAAGCAAGTAAATACTTTATAATAAACAGCTTCTCCCAAATCGTTACGCAATCGCAGGGAAAATTAACTTTAAAAAGCGTTCATATATGACAGCGCCGTCAATTAAATAAAGTACCTCCATTGTCACATAAAATCCCCAGCACATTGGTCCTAGACTGGTACCAACTTTCTTCTTTTCCGACACTGTCTACAATCAGTACAATCAATAGCAGTGTAGCAATACCACGTGGCTTTTGGCTACAGTTACAAGTAGAAATTTGTAAACATTGGAACACAAATACAGCCATAAGTATTTTATGTCTTCATCGATTTCTATAAAATATAAGCCACGCTAAGGGGAAAAGTACTTGCTTTCCGTGAAATATAAGATCTTTTTCAGCAGTTTTACCGATTTTTCCATTACCCTGTGAAACCTACACGTTCCACGGTTTCACAAGGTAATGGACAAAACGGCACAGCCGCTGAAAAAGACTTTATATTTCATGAATAGCAAATAATGTTCCCCTTAGCGTGGCGTATATTTCATCGAAATCCATGAAGAAATAAAATACTTACGGCTTTTTTATTTTCCAATGTTTACAAATTCCTTCTTGTAACTGTAGTCAAAAGTCACGTGGTATTGCTACACTGAATAGTATGATCTTTGTACAAGTCTACATCGGTCCTAACCATTCGAAATCCTCTTTATCGTTGTTTTCACAGCGTAGCAATGTCACATGGTGTCAATATAGTGCGCCCATGATAACGTGAAAGGCGGGAAAACTTAATATATTCCACAAAGGTGGATTAAAATTATGTGCACCATTTTTATCAATGATGTTTTGAGTACAATACTGACCTTATCTGTTTATTTAAGTGATTTGTAAAACCAATTTTGCCACAATTGACCGAACCGATTCATGTTTATAAATATCACATTATCCTGGGCGGACTATGAAAGCTACAATTTCATGACGAAAGTCAACATTTGAACGCGGAATAACCGCAAATATATCATTTCTATACCGATTTCTGTGAAACTATGCTAGTATACGGGAAAAAATAAACGTTTTCCACGAACTATAGGGCCATTAGCTATCAGCAAATGCATGGACCGTTGTTTACATTACCCTGTGAAACCTGCAGTTTATGGTAGGTTAGACTATAGATCTCAGTAGCTAGCCAATCAGCATGGAGAAAAAGTGTGGAATAAATCCCGTATACAACACTTTGCTGTGGTATATATAACAATAGATTGCTGTAATTATACTATAGTAGGCCAAGCAAAATAATTGAGCATAGCTATAATAATATATACATGCATTTAGCACAGAAAATGTGGATGCCAAACATTTTTTGATACCAAGCTTAGTTTAGTCTATATTATAACAATACTATATTTTAAACAAGTAACTAATTGGACTTATTAGAATACATGTACATGTATATCAAACCTTTCTACATTTGTTTATAATTACCACAGGTATTCGGCATGTTGGCTGTGACCCCCCCCCACCCCCTGCCAGTGAACCACTCTACAACCCATACAGGGAGCTTAAACATGTTTAAATAGTGTCCGAACAACATAAAATAACATTTCATTAAATATCTGAAAAATCCCCTTGGTGTCTTATAACATTAGTAGAAGGTAAACAAGAATGTCACTGTCAGCTACGACTCAACTTCACAGAAGCACTTCAAAGTTCTACAAATATGGACCCAGCTTAACAACTACCAGCTATTTTCATGTGGGAAGGATACCCCTAAATAATTAAACACCAACAACTACTGGACCTTCACCAATTCGTCGATCACAGAGTCCTAAACTCTCGACGTACATTTTGTACGTTGGTATACTTACAAGTGATGTGAAGTCGGTGCTCGATTTGCACGTATGCAAAGCGCTTGGTACATGTTTATACTACGGTGAAACTATCGTCAATATGCGGTCCAAAAATGACACCTATCGCGGCGATCAACCCTGTTTTGGGCCGTATATTGGCGATAGATTGGTCGCAGAATAAATATGTACCAAGTGCTTTGCAATACTGATCAAACTGTCAAATGTTTAGAACCGAAAGTTGGATTTACAAATTTACTGTTTACAGCTTCATTAGACCTCGAAACATCAGGGTTGCCAATCGTAAGTGCTTTATTTAAACCTACTGGCATGCATTTGCTCAGTTATTGTTGCTACCTGCGTAATACGTGCAAATCAAACACCGACTTCACACCACATGTAAGCCTACCAATGTACACATTGACAGTGGATTTCTTGTTTACCTTCTACTAATGTTATAAGACACCAAGGGGATTTTTCAGATATTTAATGAAATGTTATTTTATGTTGTTCGGACACTATTTAAACATGTTTAAGCTCTCTGTATGGGTTGTAGAGTGGTTCACTGGCAGGGGGTGGGGGGTCACAGCCAACATGCCGAATACCTGTGATAATTACTGTCATAATCTGAGACAACAATTATGATAGATAATTAACCAATTAAAGTATTGCCAACATCTCTGCTAAGTGCTGACAACATTATCAGTACAGGGTGAATGCCGTGGTAGCTTCTATGACTACAGTACGACCTCTCATGGGGACATATGTAGTGCAACAACCTCCGTATAACACAACCTTCAAAGTAACTTGAAGTTATTACATGTATATAATTTTTTAAATTCTGTAGGGCAACAACTTCTAAACACTGACCAATATTTGCAGCCCACAAAGGGTCTCACTCTACAGAGGTTGTTTTGTACTATTGTGTCTTCAATAATTACGTGCAGATTACCCCTCTCTTCTAAGACATCATTTCCACAGAGTAGAACTTAAAACCAACTAAACGATTAAAACAAATTGAAGGGGTTCCAATGGTGTCTGCAGGTGATTGAAGTAAATGACTTTCATACTAACACAACCGGGTTCAACACATAATTTACAAATTAAGACCTCACCTCAAATAAAGACCACTACTTTCTGTCCACTGATTTGCACATTATTCAACCTCAAATTCACAGTGAAATTGCACCTATATGAAGACCACCTCTTTAACAAGATGGGCTCAGAATTAACCATTTTTCGTTCCGTTTTCATCTGTTTGCTCTTTGATAGAATGATGCAATTACTCAACATTATTGAGATAAGTTTTTTACAGTCCCAAGAAGGAATTTCATTATTGAGGTTTTACTGTAAATAGCTTAATTTTGCCACTTAGATCTTTATATGCATCATGCAACACTTAACATATTACACCAGCACTTAAATGGTTTATCATACCCTATGTACCGGCTACTGGTCGATTTATAGGCAAATTGTACCTGATAAACAAAGATTATGTATCTATAGTCTAAGTCAGATAGAACAGCTCGTAGGTGTTGATATGGGATTATAATCCTCGTTTCACTCGGATTAAAATCCCATTTACAACACCTACTCATGTTCTATCCTATACTTGTTGGATGGACTGCTATGTTACTCAACGTCCTACTAAGGTTTAATGTCCAATTTTGAATATAAGATGCAAGTCTGTTTCGCGTGCCATAAGCACACATTGCTACACCAGAACAAAGATTTTAAGTAGTTGAGGTTATTGGCCAGAATTGTTTCAAACAGTGTCCTATTGCTAAATTCAGCTTATAAATTAATATAAGGAAATCTTAAACTTACGGTCTCATTTTAATAAATAAAATTGATTGTACAACTACCAATTGGAGACAAGTGTTGTTTTGTAGGCGTCCATGAACTGAATCATTATTTGTCGTTGTTAAAGATTAAAATAAAAATTTGGATGCAAGTTTAAGAATTCATTAAGTCCTTTGATAAAACAGAAGACAAGTCCGTTTTTCAATAACCCAACTTAAAACTATTTTTATACATACCAAAATATTCAGCTTGTTAACGTTCTGTTAAATCTTGTTAAATTTAGATGCAAGTTTAAGAGTTCATTAAGTCCTTTGACAAAACGCACCGGTTGACCTCAAATTTGCGGTCTGTGGGATACTCGGGTACAAAATCATTGCGTACGTAGTTTAAAAAAATCCACTCCATTTAATTATTAAGTAAGCAGAACGAGTCACAGATCAATCCTAACATAATAAAGTGCCAAATATTTTAAAATGAATGACATGGTTAAATAAATGTCTCCCAAAATGCCTCGTCATGATGGCACATGTTTATGTAGTTAATATTGTAAAAATATCGATGACAAAGGATAATTCACGGGCTTGTTCGGGGATTTATCAATACTCAAATGCATGCAGTTCAATTTTTGTTCATTAAACTGATTTTATGTGGAATGACATTGTCAAAAAAAAACACCCTAAAATATGACTGCAGAAATATGAAATCAGACTGGACCGCTATTTTTCAAATCGAGAACGAAAATGGACGTCACTTTTCATCAAATGTTGTTGTTCACGTGACTACTATTTTTCACGTATCAGGTTCAGTGTAGCAATACCACGTGACTTTTGACTACAGTTACAAGAAGAAATTTGTAGACATTGGAAAATAAAATAGCCATAAGTATTTTATTTCCCCATCGATTTCTATGAAATATACGCCACGCTAAGCGGACAATTATTTGCTTTCCATAAAATATATAATCTTTTTCAGCGGCTGTGCCGTTTTGTCCATTACCTTGTGAAACCTAGGAACGTGTAGGTTTCACAGGGTAATGAAAAAATCGGTAAAACTGCTAGATAAAGATCTTATATTTCACGGAAAGCAAACACTTTCCCCTTAGCGTGTCGTATATTTCATAGAAATCGATGAAGAAATAAAATACTTATGGCTATATATTGTGTTCCCATGTTTACAAATTTCTACTTGTAACTGTAGTCAAAAGTCACGTGGTATTGCTACACTGAGGTTGTCATATTATATTTTTACTGGTTTAAAATTATGTCAGAAAATGAGATTGTATTTGGCGTTTCTACTGTGCTATATACACACATTTGTTTTCACAGTGGTAATACCACAGGAACTTGCATTTATAATTTGAAAAAAAATGAAAAAAAAATATTTTTTTTCACTAGGCCTACTGTACTATTAAAATTGCACTCCTGTCTATATTTTAGTAGTAAAGTGGGCCTAGTGAAATTTTTTTTTCAAATTATAAATGCAAGTTCCTGTGGTAATACATACCTAACATGAAAGTATGCCTCCCCTTTTCAGAAGACAAGTCCGTGTTTGGATTACCCAACTTAAAAATATTTTTATACATACCAAAATATTCAGCCTGTTAAGAAATCGGGAATGACCTTTAAGTGTTCTAAATGTCGATTTTCTCCACACGTGGAGAAGTTGGTGGTTCGTTGGGTAGGGGAGTAAGTTAGAACTGGGCTTGTATTCAGTATTGATCTTACTTGACTTAAGAATAAGGACAACCAATCAGATCACACCATATTAAACTCTTGGTCAATAACAGGGGATATGATTGGCTATCCTTATTCTCCAATTAAATAAGCTCAATATTGAATACCACTCCAGGTTACAGTTACAGTCCAGGAAAATGCATCATTCTGCAGAGAGGTTACCAAGCTATTGCTTTTTAATAATCGCCATATATGGTTTAATTAACGGGGCTTTAAATAAAGTCCAGTCACATATATGAACTATTATCGTATCATGTGTATACTAACAGCATATCGGATTACGAGGTCTTTCATTGAGTGGTGTGATGTTTCGTAGTGACATATCAATCGGGACACCTCGGACAATTTCTTACGAATCATCTCTCGGGTGTAAATAGAACGTCGCCATTTTGGAACTACTTTCGCCTTGACGTCATCATGACAGATGTAAGTCAAAGATCAAGGTCACTGTGACCGTAAAAATTTCTGAATATTCAAATGGTTTCCGTCCAATAACTCCAGAACGCTTTGCCCTAAGAACAGTAAACTTCTTCGTTTTAAGTTTTCTGACAGCTAAAACTAGCCATTATAGTCCTTTTGCTGTGGAAACTGGATCATTCAGCTAGTTATAATTTATTTTACTTTTCGACAGATTGGGCTTGGGCGGACCTGCGCTTGTTTAGTTGGGCATTGTGTCTTTATGTGTTTTATGTTTCCTGTGCTCGGTTGGTTCAGTTGGGCACTGTGTTTTGTGTGTTTTTGATGTTTTCTGTGCTCGGCTGGTTAAGTTGAGTGCTGCCTCCCCTGTCTGACTTAATATAATCTTTTTACATGGAGGTTGGTTATCACCAGTAGATGACCCTTATTGATTTTTAGGTTAATAGGTCAAAGGTCAAGGTCAGTAAAACTGTAACAATTTCTGACTATGCAAATGGTTTCCGTTCAATAACTCAAGAACGTGTTGTCCTACGATCTTCAAACTTTAAATGTCGGTCGGTCATCAACAGTAAATAACGCCTATTTTGTGGTCAGTCGGTAAAAAGTCAAGGTCAGTGTGACCATTACGATTTCTGACTATTGGGCTGCCATGGGTACATACGTGTTTTACAAACATCTCTTGCTTTGATAGTCAAGTGTACAAATGCGGCACGTATACATGTCCAGCAGCCGTCGATGAATAAAATATACTGTGACAGTAGAAATAGACGGTTTACAGTAGAAAGAACATCGATCGTAAAAGACAGTGGTATTCCGAATGGCTCGGCATGACCAAAATGCAAACGCATTACATACAAGAGAACGTCTTGCTGATGTGGGACGTCAATATTAGCGCCATGGTTTGCGTCACAATTTTGTGGCACACAGGAAGCTCTTCCCACACAGGCGTTATAATTTCGACTTTTACATATAAGTATTGTTCCATGCTGCTCAAGTAAAAACGACTCCAATTTTTTAAATCGTTTATTTTGTTTTTATATAATATTCAATATTCATATATTTCAATAAATTGTAATAATTGAGATTTAAAAATGCACCAAACAACAAAACAATAACAACAACAATACTCGTGTATTATCTCACACATGAAAAGTAATAAACATTATACATTGTATAGCTAAAATTAAAAATTAAAGTTCACTAATTTATTTGACATTGCGGCATTAAGCCCTCTATCCCTAATGGATCTACGAATATCCACAGGTAACTATATCATTAATAAAAGTAAACAAAAACATATTATTTTTTATATAAAATATTAAAATAATAATATCTTTGAAAGGTTTATAACACGGGAAATTGACCAAACGGTCACTGAGGTGCAGTTTGTTTTCAATAAACATTTCATTAATACTCGTGTTATTTTAAATGATTATTATCTAATCTGAAGTTAGAGAGCTTCGTCTTTAATTTGCTATCAATATTTTAAAAATCTGTCCATAAATAAGAAAATTAACCCACTTTCTTTTTTCGTGTTTAGAATAGCATTGTCGTTTCTATTGAATGCACCTCAGTGATCGAGTGGACATCTTGGTATACATTTCATGGTATACATTTTTAACTAGTTCATCAATTTCGATGTGAATTTGCACGGAGGTAGTTCTAACGGTGTTGTCTATGAATGTAATTACTTTATGAAGATATCGAAAGCCAATTCTTGTTTTTGATACCATGAAAATCTGACCACTTTAGTACAAATGCACCTTTCTAAGATAACATAAATTTTGATATTAATAAATTAATATTTTTTTACTCTTTTTTATCAATGATACAGTTCCCTGTGCGTATATCAGGGGAAAAAATAAAAATTATAAGAAATTTATTTTGATTCTGCCTGTGACAGCATAAACATTCCAAATGTGGATGGGTCGTCGTGAATAAGCTGAGCCTTCTCATGATAAAGTTCAACGGAAATATCTTCACCCTCCGTTAAAAAGTGTACGAATTGTAGGTGACTTGAATGTTTAATCGATTCATTTTTATGAGGAGCCACATCCTCTTTGAATGTTGCAAGTGTTTTTTTTCCACCATCGCTCCTTACTACATGGCCTACCTTACATGAGTTCCCACAGGTGGCGGCAGTTACTTTTAATTGTACTCTAGTATAAATGAAGTAATACCCCTCTGTGGGAACTTTGATAAATAGAGAATCATTGGTGATATTTCCTCCATGTTGCCAAATTTCCGGTTTCTGGTTCCATTTGATACGTTTTTCTAAAAAATACACAAAGGGAACAGTAATAATGCGTATCGTAAAACACATTTTAAGGTGGTACGCACGCCTTTTATCTTACGGTCGAAGTTTCCCCGAAACATCCTTAAATGATAGAAAAATCATCTAAAACGGCATTGAAAATATAAAAATGATATGTCACCAGGCTCGTATTCGAGATACATGGCTTTCTAATGACCTACCATTGTATTTTGTTCATTTTATATATTTCTTGCATCTATGACACCATCATGTTCATTTTATGATTTTTGTTATATTAAACCACTTTTGAACAATGCATGCTATTTTGTGTCTTCAATGGTCATTCCTATTGACATCAATCACAATTTTGGCTGTCTAGTGAACACATTCAGAAGTTTTACATTATAAATAAGTACCCCACCCACTTTCCAAAAAGTGTGATTTTCAAATAAAATTAATGTAAAAAATATCTAACGATCGAAAAATATTTAAAATTTGATATAATAGAACATCAATTTAGTCAAATAAAAAATTGGTGTCACCAGCCATTTAAGGGAGCTATTCCTAAAAAATTCTAATTTTGAATGAATTTGCATAACTTAACCTAATTTGCATATTGGAATGAGATAAATTTTTATGAAAAAAAATCCAAAGTTTAGCTATTTCATACATAACTAAATCATGCACTACATATTTTATATAAGAATATGCATTTGAACAACTGTAGTGACTTATTGTACACCCACATACTTTACAATTGTGCCATTCCCCACCCACTTTTTACATATTATGCAAAAATAAAAAGTTTAAAAAATATATATTTTGTAAACTATTATTATGTTTATTTTCATTAAGTAACATTAATATGCGATCATTGGAACTAACTTTGATGTATGTTCTCACCTAATACGATTTTGAAATTTCGCGCATGCGCACAAGGCAGCTCGGACCTCCTTAACAACAGGTACGAACTGACAAACTTATTATTTGCGTTCAGTATACCGACATTTGCATATATTATGAAATATATATATATATTGACGGTAAATTACTCATGTACAGTATGTCTCCGTCGAAATGACCGAAAGTGACATTTTAATTGTAAAGGTTCACGATTTCAAATAAATTAAAATCGTGATTTCGTGGTGAAATATTGGAGTGAAATCGTGAGTTCAACGATTTCAACTTCATGGTTCGCACTTTGAAATCGTGTTGTTTTTTCAAAATTGAAATATCACCACTTATTTTCCGCAATATATCGCGACATTGTTTGTAGTTAGTGTATATCAAATTATACAGCGCATATTTTCAGTCATCATCACGAGGCCCAGTGTGTCCCATCGGGGAATTTGTTACATAATTTACAAGTTTTCCCCAAAAATAAACCGTGCCGGTTTTGACATACGTGCGTCTATTTCTAATCAACTACCGGGTCGAACTACTGTGACGATATCAAGACGATTATAGAATTATCAAAAAAATGCAAAAATAAAATAAAACCACCAAACACGAATTACAAGTAGTAAACGTTTTTTTTCGTTTATTTACAACGTTTCGCCCAGAAGGCTTCTTCAGGTAATAAAAAAAATGAAAAAAACCCAGAAAAATGCACTTTACCCTGAATAATTAGTAATTACCGTTATAGAAATACAATTTTAGTTTAACAACTTGACTTTTGGCCATGAACCATCTTAAACAATGAGGTAAGACATAAATATGGAATCTATATAATATCGGTTCTGTAAAATCCGAATATTTTTCGTAGGTTATTATGTTATAGTTAGAACATATTAAGTAAATATGTTCTAACTAACTTAGAATATTACATTCTGCATTCTGATTGGCCGATAGGAAGTAGCGCCAACGCATGACGTCAAGGTTGTGAAGAGAAAATTTTAATGATTAAATTTTTATTTAACTGCCAAAATTCGGCGTTTTCATTGGCTCATAATGTAGGTTATATTCTAATATGTTGTTAATTTACTCGACCACGAAATCTAATCCCCTCGATTAAATGACCTATCAAACTCGGTCTGATAGATTTAAAAAAAAAATAGTTCCCTCTGCCATGTTATGTAATCCACGAATGGACGAAACCAGGCTACAGTTTTTTTAAATCCCGCAAAAATAAATGCCGACGAAAATATGATATTTTACAGTATAAACATGCACAAAAACGTGTTTAAATAAAACTTCATCATGAAATTTAATACCTACGAAAATACAATATTTTACAGTTTTACGTAATAAAGTATGTTAATAAAATGTTTAAACAAAACTTACGATCTTGAAATTTAATGCCCACGAAAATACAATATTTTACAGTTTTACGTAATAAAGTATTTTAACAAAATGTTTAAACAAAACTTACGATCTTGAAATTTAATGCCCACGAAAATACAATATTTTACAGTTTTACGTGATAAAGTATGTTAACAAATTTTTTTTAATGTTTAAACAAAACTTACCGTCTATAGAATTCGACTTCAGTACTACAATAGGTGTATGATAGTACACAGGTACCTTATTATTACCTGTAAAAAGATAAAGCCAAACAATTAAAAGAATACATAATTACCCCCATTACGTAATCAGCAACTAACTGTGCCAATGGAGTTTTTATTTCCTTGTTTTTGCCCAAAACTAATGTATTAACAAAATGACGTGGTGTGGTGTAAACAAGGCCACACTTAAGATATACAGACAAACCGTTGGGATGGAAAAGCCTAGGTCCCACTGAGCATTTTTTGCCTCGGCGATGTACTCCCGATGGAAGTTAATGAGCTATCAGTACATCGGGAACAGGTTCCTTGTGGTCTAGGGGAAGCTTCGGGGAAGTCATGAGACAGTTTGTGATATCGGAAGGAATTGTAATGAATCGGGTGGTATCGGAAGAAATCGGGAAAAAATCGCCTATGTGGAATTCCTCAGTGGGACATAAGGCTAAAGACCGGAATTCCGGGACTCCTGAATCCGGACCTCGATACTTCTGATAATAGATCTATATATTATTTTACGATGCTATATTTAACGTCCAGTCATGGGAACAGTACTGTGGCCTTAGTTGACAGGTGGTCTCTGTGATACACGCGTGACAAATGAAATCCGATCAACATGCGATCACCGGACGTCAGACTTTGGTATAACTGGACTGGTAAATGCCATGACATCGGGTACAGTTGGGATACACGGTCATTGCCCGGCGTCCGCACTATGCTAAGACATTGGGTACAGTTCGGATACATGGTCATTGCCCTGTGTCCGCACGATGTCAAGACATCGGGTACAGTTCGGATACATGGTCATTGCCCGGTCTCCGCACGATGTCAAGCCATCGGGTACAGTTTGGATACATGGTCATTGCCCGGCGTCCGCACTATGCTAAGACATTGGGTACAGTTCGGAACATGGTCATTGCCCGGCGTCCGCACGGTGTCAAGACATCGGGTACAGTTCGGATACATGGTCATTGCCCGGTGTCCGCACGATGTCAAGACATCGGGTACAGTTCGGATACATGGCCATTGCCCGGTGTCCGCACAATGCCAAAACCTCGGGTACAGTTCGGATACATGGTCATTGCACGGCGTCCGCACGATGCCAAGACATCGGTACAGTTCGGATACATGGTCATTGCACGGCGTCCGCACGATGTCAAGACATCGGGTACAGTTCGGATACATGGTTTATTGTCCGGCGTCCGCACGATACCAAGACATCGGGTACAGTTTGGATACATGGTTATTGCCCGGCGTCCGGGTGAATTGTGACCTACATATCATCAGGGTAATATATTATTGGAAATGGACATGAATCTTTTGAATCAAATAGGTGGTCTTTGCAGACAGGTTGTGTTAGATTGGTGTTTGTGTACAGGTCGTTTTTAACATATATACAGGGTGTTAAAAAAATTTATTCTCAAAATTTAAATTCATCTTCAATTTTATTTGAGCTTTGTTTGCAATTCCAGTTTTATTTTCTTACTCTAAAAGCTTCATTTATTACAAGATAGATAAGAACTACGGTATAACCCTCTGGAATTTAACCTTGAATTTTACATTATTTTGACGCCAGAACAATTAACTATTGAAACTTAAAATTTGAGAACGAACTTTTTTAACACCCTGTCTTTGACTGTATTCTTATTTTGAAGAACATATAAAGTTAAAAAATGTTAATTAGTGCACAATTAAAGTACTTAAAATGGTTTCGAAGAATACAAGTTACTAAAATGTTAATTAGAGCGCAATTAAAATACTTAAAATATTCAAACCAGTAAATTAACGACATTGTTTGTTGAGACACTTTCTGTAAACATATATTCTGTGGTCGTACGATTTTCTACAAAAGGAAACAGAAGTGAAAACGCCTCCTTAGTGGGTTAGGGCTTATTAGGACAGAATATACCGATTTAATTTAGTAGGTATGGAGCCATGTAACTGCCACCACTTAACTTTAAGATTTCATGAAAACTTTCGTAAAAATTATGGGATATCTATGGAGCCATATTACTGCCACCACATAAATATTAATTTTCATGAAATATTTCGTGAAATAAACGAGGGATTTCACGAAAACAGAAAAATATCATGAATGCAAGATAAATATCTTAACGTGAAAACTTGCCAGTTAATACTTTGATCTGCCACAACATTCCTGTTATTTTTTTTAAGAAACCAACTTACTTTTTACGAAAGTGTATTATTTTTCACGAAGACATTTTTACGTTTCGCAAACTTTTCACGAAAGTCGATTATTTTCACCAAAACATATTTACGTTTTTCGAAACATTTTTATGCTTTCATGAAAAACTTATTTAGCTTCGTGAAAGCGTCATCTTTATGTGGTGTCAGTTAAGAGCACTAACAAGCAGAATTTCGTGTTAAGATAATTTATCTGTTTTCATGATAATTATATTTTTTCATGAAATATTGCATAATGTTTACGAAAGTTTTCATGAAATCTTAAAGTTAAGTGGTGGCAGTTATATGGCTCCATAAGGAGGCTTAATACTGTAGTTTTAGTCTATTATAACAGTCAAGGTGTGATTTTCTGAAAATGTTGTTCTTTAAACTATCGTTACTCACTTGAAACCTTGCTTTCAACCTGCAAAATAGATAAATAGACACATGTAATAAACCAAAGGCGGATTTAAAGGGACAGGGGTGGCCTAAGCCCCCATCCGAACAAATTGCCGGAGCATAGGTAATGTGTCTTTTGTTCTAGGTAATAAACAAAGAATATGTATAGTTTCGTGGTCGCTTTGTTCGCAAAATTAGTTCTGGGACATGCTCCTCAGATAAGCAATCCATTTTTCTCAATTTACCAAGAAAGGGGGAGGGGATGTCAATATTTTCGCCCCCTAACACCAAAGCCTCATTCCGCCCCTGTAAACGGAATACTGTAAAAGGTGAAGACAATTCAAAGCCATACGAAATTAACAATGCACGCAAACAAGAAACTCCGCCTCCTCGATAGCCTTGTGGTAGAGCGTCCGCTTCGGGTACGGGAGGTCCCGGGTTCTATCCCAGGCCGCATCATACCAAAGACGAAATAAAAATGGTATCAGTATTACCCTAGCTAGATGCTCAGCAGAAAAGGGAATCTAGCTTCTCTCCTCTCAATCCTGAAGAGATGGACACATACCGTATATCCTCATAAACACAAATTTTCAAGGATTATGAATTCAAATGTTTGCGTATCTGAGCAGTATGCCATAAAAACACTTCTCTACTTGATAAAATGATAAACTTTAAAAAAGAGTATATTAAGTCAGACAGGGAAGGCAGCACTCAACTTAACCAGCTTTATGTTATCTTGCAGGCAAGCAAAGTGAACTAGAAAACGTGCCGTGTTAATCCCACATACTTTCACAGAGAACGGTTCAACGACCATATTGCCTGATAAAGTGATGTTTCGGGCAAAGCTAGCTTGCAAAACATGCAAAATTTATATTTTTCACCCCAAAACTGGCTCCTATGCGAAAAGAGGAATGTATTCGCACAGCAGGCACCCGCCCCCTTGTTAAGGTCATAGTCTGTGGATTTTGATTGAAATACACGGTTGAAAAATAGACATTTAGCCTTTTCGACTGGACAGTTATATACTATAGCCTGGTTCCCGACTCCAATATTACAATACTTCTCCAGTACAGTTTTCTGCTTGGTGTTTTGTAAGCTTACACAATGTCACATTCAATATCGATCCTTTAGATATTTTGAGATTATTACCTTAAGAGCAATACAATTGTACAAATATGATTGTCTTTTTCAGAAAATCGCCCTTGAGACTACAGAAATGTAATATTCAATAAAAAACGTACATGTATGTAATTCAATCGTTTCGACTATGCATCAAATCGCAAGGTATTAAACATGAAGCAAATAAGTTTAGAAACCATAAAGGCGTGACCATTATAAAAAAATATGAAGTAGTGTTTACGCTTTACACGCATTTCAACGATTTTCCTCGTTAAAATGAAACTGAATACTGGGATTGTGGTAAGTAAGTAAAGGCTGAATGCAGATAATGTTTCATTGGTGTCCCAGCAATGAGCACATAACATTGAGATTATTGAAATATTTATTTTTGTTGACGATATCAAGATTGGTTTAAATTGCTTATATGCCATAAATCTTTCATAAAGCAACCGTCGATTGGCTTTCTATTATATAAATACTTGGATACTTGGTTACGAAGGGAAATTACGTCATACAAAATTTAGAGCCCGATATGTGAGTCTGCACTTTAAAACATGAAAAGATACGCCGGGTACATCACATTTAACTTTTAACGTTAGTGATCTGTCACTCAAATTTAAGCTATCCATAACCTTTGATCGACATACTTTTATCTCCTTTAATATTATTTTTTGCATATTCTAAAGATAAGTGCATGTATATTTAACGTATTTACTTCTCTTCCTCGAAAAGCGATATTTGTATTTCAATGAACGCAGGTTAGGATGTTCAGACCCGTGGCCTTAAATAAAATTTAAGCTATTGATAACCTATAATCGACATACTATTATCTCCTTTAATATTTTTTTTGTTTGTATATTCTAAAGATAAGTATAACGTACCGGGTATTTACTTCTCTTCCTTGAAAAGCGCGATTTATATTTCAATGAAAACAGGTTAGGTCGCTCAGACCCGAGACCTTAAATAAAATATTATTTGTTTCCCCTACCGCGAGCCAATGTCGTTTAGGGTAAGACAAATATTTATTAGGTTCTTGCTCTATACAGGTTAAAGTTGAAGTTGTAGTAAATATCGGCTAAGATAAATTTTGAAGATGTTGCTATACAGATGGTCACCCTAGAGAGGTTGTACTGTATATTTTATGTTGACAAAAACAGAACAGCTTTCGCTCATTCCTGAATGTGTTCAGGGCTGGTATTTTTAAAGCATTTCAGTGGAAAACTTAAATATTTTGACTTCAGTCAAACATTTGCGATGTACATAATTACATAAATACATATATCCCGCAAATTGAACAATAGCCCATACTTCCTTGGTGATTATCTTAGCTCTCTACAAAATGCATAAAATATTTGTGAAGAATTAATTATCTGGCTAATAGACTAAAAGAAATTTTAAGATTTCAAGAAAATTCTTAGTTTTCTACTAAGATTCTTTATAAATACCGACTCAGGTAATGGCGCTTAATATAACCGTCATAAATATCCTTTCCGCTACCATAGCGTACTAATGCAGACTCGCCGGGATGGCCATTTCAGCCTTCCGTAGTTTTCGACCTAAATGCCCAAATTCGAGATATTTGCTGTAATGGGTACACAGGCATCCCAGACTAAAGGATATAACGGGCCCAGGGTCGTGCACAGGTTTTTGGGCCCGTTGGACCCCTTTAAAGAGGGCTTTAAACGTATATTTGCCAAAACTGAAATTACTGGTCCTACCCGCCATTCCGGTACGATTCCCTGTGGAATTAACATTAACATTTAGCGCCAAAAAGTTTTTATTTTTCTATAGTAGACAAAGGGGTCAGGATCAATGCCCTAAATGGGCCCAAAAGTAGGCCTGTCAAGCTAAAAAAAAGTTTTTCGCGCAAGGGTCACCGTCACATCGTCATTTCCGGTGACCTTAAGTCGAAATCTTGACCATGTTTCCTACTTTCGGTTTGGTGTAGGTGTTTTAGCATCCGGATGTATCGAGTTTTTATGAGTACTGCAAGTCAATAGTGTCTCAGGGACGGGGTATAGGGACCATATGAATTTCTCATAGCCCTCCAAAAAACCGTGGTAGCGGAAAGGGTATGCGGGTAGGGAAACTAACATTTTATTTCAATTACGACCAACTTACAATTTATTATACTGCTCTGTCATGGGGATTTCGCAACATGATTAAGAAGTGTTGAGTGGATTAAGTAATTCTATATACCCCAGATTCGTAATCTATCAAAAACAAGTACAAGGTCGGGTATTTTCTATATGTGTGTACGTGTTTTTAGGTGTATCTATATATAACTTATATGACAGTTTCAGTCGGTTGTCATGAGGTTAAACTGATAAACAGCCCATACATCGGATAACATCATGTCAAAATATGATTGTTTTAAATAATTCGGTTATTTGTCTACGTATGTACAGCGTACCGTACACATTAACTAGTAGGTAACTAACAAATGTTTGTTTGTACTTAGTCGATCCAATTAAATAAAAAAAAAACCAGAATCTATAGCGCCTTTTTCATGCAAACACGCGTTCAAAGGCACTTTGCTGCATATAGTGTTGCAGCCACAAGGGCGCTGGTGCATCCTCTACCAGTGCAGATACAGCATGATCTGACCAGAGGGAAAGACTGAGGGAAAGCCCATTAGTGGAGAGACATACATTGGATACAGGCGTGTCCGGTGCTGCAGAAGTGAGCCTATCTCTTATTTCGGATAGACAGCCTGGTTCTTTAATGTGCCCGGTGCTTAACACCGATAATTTATACTTATGTATTTCAGATCGAATGTGAAACAAGTTGTTCCAACTTATATTAATCACTCTCGACACCTCATTCCTGATGTTATCCACCGCTACGAGGGTATGCGAGGAAAGAAGCCAGTTTCTAGCAAGGAAATTTCTGGTACCATTTTTATTTCGTCTTTGGTATGACGCGGCCAGGGATCGAACCCGAGACCTCCCGCACTCGAAGCGGACGCTCAACCACCTGGCCATCGAGGAGGCTTGCTGGCACCTTAACCTTGATACATTGCACTACACACGGTCAGAATAAACTAAATCCACGTTCAAAAGACTCAAGTATGTGTTCCTCGTCATCATTTCTAGTGTAAGTAAAGAATGTCTTAAGGAGGTATGAGTGTGTGAATGATAAAATAATTGACAGACCATAGCTCTTTGAGCAATGATTCAGGGGTTCAATTTGACTCGAGAGTAGGAGTTTTGACCCTTGAAATTTCCAGAGAGCCACATTATGACCATCAAGAGTTTGGTTTGAAGGGTCATTTTCTCTTAATGTCTACACAATGTAGTCAAAAGTATCAAAATGACCCTTTAGATTCAGAAGCTATATATGATACCCCTGAAATGATCCCGTCTAAAACGGTTTTACCTTAAATATAAAACAACCTCTCCATATCGGCCATAAATAATCAATAAGATCCAAGAGTAGACCATTAGTGACTATAAATTTGACCTCTGTACAACAACCAAACTTAGTGTTTTCCAAAGGGTGTTGCTTTTGAAATATTGTATTGTATAAAACTAAAAATCAACTGTTCTGGTCAGTCACTTATTTTTACAACATTGTGTACATAAATATTAAATGTTGCAATATATATAATGAGTAATATGAACAAATGTTCTGCATAAAGCGGAGATTTCCCTTGACATGTTTGGATAATCTGGCAGACAAACACGGAATGACCAAGCTCTTTGTTTGCCCCATGAAGCATCACATTGGAGGTTAAATAAGTATGACATCAGTCGAATGTCAATAAGAGCCCCATTTTAGCATATGTATTAGTATGTAGCTTAGTGAATAAGGTGTTGGTTAATACTACCTTTATATCCGATCAAAATGGTTGAAATAAGTAGTTTCGATAAACATACAATGTTATGATATTCCAATGTTTGAATATATGTGACAGACCTGAATAAACGAACTATACAAGTGACAGACCTGAATAAACGGACTGTACAAGTGACAGACCTGTATAAACGAACTATACAAGTGACAGGCCTGAATACACCGACTGTACAAGTGACAGACCTGAATAAACGGACTATACAAGTGACAGACCTGAATACACCGACTGTACAAGTGACAGACCTGAATAAACGGACTGTACAAGTGACAGACCTGAATAAACGGACTGTACAAGTGACAGACCTGAATTCACCGACTGTACAAGTGGCAGACCTGAATAAACGGACTGTACAAGTGACAGGCCTGAATACACCGACTGTACTAGTGACAGACCTGAATAAACGATCTATACAAGTGACAGGCCTGAATACACCGACTGTACAAGTGACACGCCTGAATAAACGGACTATACAAGTGACAGACCTGAATAAACGGACTATACAAGTGACAGACCTGAATAAACGGACTATACAAGTGACATACCTGAATAAACGGACTATACAAGTGACAGACCTGAATAAACGGACTATACAATTGACAGACCTGAATAAACGGACTATACAAGTGACAGACCTGAATACACCGACTGTACAAGTGACAGACCTGAATAAACGGACTATACAAGTGACAGACCTGAATACACCGACTGTACAAGTGACAGACCTGAATAAACGGACTATACTTTTGACAGACCTGAATACACCGACTGTACAAGTGACAGGCATGAATAAACGAACTGTACAAGTAACAGACCTGAATACACCGACTGTACAAGTGACAGGCCTGAATAAACGAACTGTACAAGTGACAGACCTGAATACACCGACTGTACAAGTGACAGGCCTGAATACACCGACTGTACAAGTGACAGACCTGAATAAACGGACTATACAAGTGACAGACCTGAATAAACGGACTATACAAGTGACAGGCCTGAATACACCGACTGTACAAGTGACAGACCTGAATAAACGGACTATACAAGTGACAGGCCTGAATACACCGACTGTACAAGTGACAGACCTGAATAAACGAACTATACAAGTGACATACCTGAATACACCGACTGTACAAGTGACACGCCTGAATAAACGGTCTGTACAAGTGACAGACCTGAATAAACGGTCTGTACAAGTGACAGACCTGAATAAACGGTTTGTACAAGTGACAGACCTGAATAAACGGTCTGTACAAGTGACAGACCTGAATAAACGGTCTGTACAAGTGACAGACCTGAATAAACGGACTATACAAGTGACAGACCTGAATACACCGACTGTACAAGTGACACGCCTGAATAAACGGACTATACAAGTGACAGACCTGAATAAACGGACTATACAATTGACAGACCTGAATAAATGAACTTTACATACCTTCTTATCTATACCATCCAGGAAGACATCGAGATCCGGAAGGCAACATTTACCATCATCACGAACTTGTATCCCAAGTGTTTTAGAAGTCTTCAACTTTATATTAGTTGCATTACATTTAATGCACAATTGACTGTCTTGTTGTCTTGCGAAAGCTGCATTGACGAGTTCTTCTTCTCTTTGTATTTCATGATCCTGGATCGTCACATACACAAAAGGTAATCCAACACAATTGAGCAAAATAAAGATCATATTAAGTCCTAATAATAAGTAAAAACCTTTTCGGTAGTTCTTTTCTTGACAAGTGCGCGTTGGGTTAGTTACTGTTGTATCAACACGCGCGTACCGGGAACTGCTTTGTGAAGCAGAGTCAATAATATTGTCACTTCTGTCTAAAACATGAGGAGGGATGCGTTCAGGTATCTGTTGCTCAATGTGAGTTACTGGGTGCAAATAATTACTCGTATCTGGAGTAATAGACACATAAGTATTAAGTGGCAAAGGTTGTAATGAAGTGTATAAGTTCTCTTGGCCACGCAATGAATTAACTGACTGCGATCGCGTTTGCAACGTCGGCCTACGCGTGGCATACGTCTCTCTCAGACGCCTGGCGTCATCTTCAGCAATAAGCTGTGACGTAATCCGCTGTTGCTGCTGCTGTCGTTGTTGAATGTGGAAGTCTGACGTTGTATTGCTTCGGTGCATCATAAGGCGTTCTTCCTCTGCTGCTCCCATTCCTGTTACGGAACTCTCCGTGGCTCGTCGGGTTCTGTTTCTTTTCATCATTTGCGGCGACGTCCTGCGATTGTCATACCGATGGTGAGGAATTGGAGGGGTCGGTGTTAAATCGTCGTCCCCATCAAGATTAAACGAGATTCGTCGATTTCGTGGTGGTAACTCATTATTATTTACCAGTACCCGTGTGTTCTGAGGCGCCGTGATTGGTACAGTGAAGTTCGGTGCGGTGTCAAATCGAGGCGACATTGGACCGAACGGGTTCGGGTCCGTGTATTCCGAATGCTGACTGTCGTCTGAATCGTTCAATATCTCAGTAGTTTGTGTTAAGGTAGATAAAGCGGATACCCCTGACGTACATGATATTTCACTGTCCAGACGTCTTTTCTTGGTCGTGAAATTACCTTTCGACATTTTAGCTTATATAAAAATCGAAACGATATAGTAGTAGCACATTTAAATAACACAGTGTATAAACGAGTCAATTTCCGGTTATCGCAATAAGGAGTACACGTTGAATTGTATAGTCTTGCAATAAGTCGTACAGTGATAGGAAATCACCAAATGTTTCAATCACAATAAGTCGTACAAGTTGAATTGTATAGTATTCCAATAAGTTGCACAGTGATTTGGTTTATGGGTTTATATTCAATACATGACCCGCTAGTCACTTCGATTTATGTTTACATTTTCCGAAAATGCATTATGTCCTACTTTAAGAAATATACTGGAGTGGTTATTTGTCAAACGTATGATTAAATGCAGATACTTCTTATCAGGTACTTAAGTACACGATTCAAATATTAAGACATCTCGCAAAATCTCGTTGATCTCGTCTCCCGAAAGTGATCTGCAAAAGAGAAATTTACACAAATGTAATCAAAAAGTTCAAACGGTAATGTAGAAAGCTTCACAGAGGCACATGGGCTAGCTAACCTTGCTATAATTGTTTATCAAAAAACTTATCGTACTGACAACCGCGCTATGTTTACCATTTATAAAGAATACTTAAAGTTTGCATACAAGCGTTTACTTACATACATATGTATATATACGTTCTATTGATATTACGGGCGCATACAACCCATGTCATGCAAGCATGCATAGATATAAAAGTAAACACAGTTTGAGAGTAGAAAGATGTTTACATAATTATAATTATGTGTTATCTTAAAGACGAAAAGACGTTGATAATGCCGTTTATGTCTACACATGGTATAATTATGCTTTGTTCAATCGTTTGTAAAACAGGTATATGATAACAAATTGGACAGAGAAGGAAGCACTCAACATAAACAGCAGAAGACGCAAGGCACAACAAAGAACAGAATGCAAGTTTCTAGGTCTGCATGAAATGACACACGGTTGGGCATTTACATTGACAGTGTACTAGAATTCTTTTTCAGCAAGTTTACATCGACTGTAGTATTAACTACAGTTTTACTACAGAATACGATATATAGTAAATACTCTTAGTCATGAAATCCCAGTCCAATTATTATTATTATTTATTTTAGTATGAACTAGGCGGTTAATGAACTACGTAATGACAATACCCGAGTACGGAGTACATCTTAACGATATTTGATAGTTATGCTCATTATAATACAATAGATTATATTAAATTTACCACAATAATTCATAATTCGAATTATAAACAAAACAATAACTAATAAAAAACCTAGCTACAATTATAGTACTTTTAAACGTTTAGGTAAATGTTTAAACCGCAATCCGACCACAAAGTGTAGATAGTTAAACCAACTTACCTTTAAAAATGCGCCTGTTCGCTTATATTGACATACTCTATCTGAATTTTCGATATCGGATTGTGTAAACTGTTAACTGATCCCGGGTGTTTTGGGGAAATACCCTGCGTACCTCTACTTTTCCGCAAAACGTAATACTTTGCTGTAGTACTCGGCGGTGATTCAATTAGATAATATGATAAATTTAAAACGCGGGTAGTTGGTTTATATTAAAGAGATATACGAAATAACTCGAGTGTGTAATAAAAACTAATACTTAATGAGTATACTTAATGAACAAACGCTTGTATTTTCTCTCCGACTGTAATTGTGGAAATCCCATAGATAATACAAAAAAAAGAAAAAAAGCGCCTGCGTGTGTAAAACTGAAATGGATAGGGAATTCAATCAAAATTCTAACCATATTTTGTCGGGTTGTCTTACGTTTATCCGGGTACCTAACCTTCTAGTGTCAGCGCATGCGCATTGATAGGAAAATATGATACTTGTGTATACAGGGTGTTCACAAATTTCTATTGCAACCTACATCCGGGAAACCTAACCTTCTAGTAAGCATGCGCATTGATGGGAATTATGAAATACAGGGACGTAACATCAAAAGTTGCAACCCATGCTAAAATTCGTTGGTGTGATAATTAAAAATGTGAAGTATTTAGTTACTATTCATCCTATTTTCTTCAGAAAAGTATCAAACTACACAGAAATAATAATTAAGGCTTTAATAAATTATTAAAAGTGTAATAGTTTAATAACATTAATGTGTAAAATAAGGGTCTTGTCTTTGAAATACTTGCAATAATGCCATTTGCAAGAAAAAACTTATATTTAGGTGTTATTAAAGCGAATAATATGTACTTTTATAGTGTTTGTATTACATTTGAAATATGATTTAATGTTAATATGTTATGTATTAAAAGTATAACATGAAATAAAAATATGCCTGATGTAAAATTATAGCATTTAGGTGACCCCTTTTACCGTGTACAAACTATAGAATTTCGCAAAATTTTGACGTTACGCGTATTGTGTTACGCTTATGGGTCGCAACTTTTAATCTGATATAACATCGTATGTAAGTTAGTACAGTGTAGCAATATACCACGTGACTTTGACATTGCTAAATGCAACAAATCCAAGACAAAATGTGTCAACAATGGAAAACAAAAATATGTTTTGGAATAGAAACACATTTCGTCTGTAATAGTGAAAACGTGATATAATTTTTAATTGTCCGCCATTTTATAACCGTAAAGCAAAACACATGTTTATAGCTAAACTTCAAATTAAAACTAACTAGTTTGAAACCACGTCGAAATCCCCAAACTACATGTACAACCAAAACTGGTTTGTTGCCGATAAATTCGCTCTTAATAAGACGGTATGAACTTTTTAAACACCCTGTACATGGTAACTTACTTACTTCCGTCTAGGATGTTAGAGCAAATAAAATAGCGTTGACTCATTCTAAACTTTTAATACATGTACAGTACATTAAAAATTTCGGTTTCGTAATTTATTATAACATACACGTGATACCCATATCTCGGCCAATACTTGTTTTGTTTCGCTGAAATTCAATACAGTCATGTAGCTAAGATATGTGGAATGACAATCAATTTGATTTCATTACAATCTGATCACACCTTTCACTACCAAAGAGTTGCTCAATATACATGTAGCCAATCCGATTATAGCCTGGATTACCTGCCCCTTACCACTGCGTGATAGATACTATAATCAATGTCAAGGTTATGATACATGTTTTAAAAATGGCCGAAAATCAAATTGTGTCGATCTGACCTTATATTTTGTCCATATAAATAAATCATTTAATGACCAAATTGGGTGAAGAAAAGAAGTAAAAAACAAGGCAATTATTTTATTTGTCATTATATGACTTTATTTTCTCAGTTATAACGCGAGAATACATCACAACAGGGTACGCCGGACCGGGAACCAGACCAATCCGTTTAATGACATGGTTTTTCCCTCTAACCACAGGAAGCGTTACATGGGAGGGGACCAATTTTGGTTGAGAATGAACATATCCGGGTTTGTTAAGGTCGGGTGTTAACCATTATTGTATGACGTCATCGTACTGTGATCGGCATAATTCATGCTCTTGTTTATTTTCTACTAAATCAGTCTGGGATTAAGAATTAAAGACAAATGGTTCGAAAATTGGGTACAGGGTGTTAAAAAAGTTTGTTCTCAATGTATCAGTTTCAATAGTTTATTTTTCTGACGTCAGAAGAATGTAAATTCCTGATGTTTCTATCCTTAGTTCTGGCAATAAATGGAGCTATTGGAGTAAGAAATTGAAACAGCGCCTAAATAGCTGAGATAAAATCTAGTATGAATTCAAATTTAGAGAACAAACGTTTTAAACAGCCTGTATATAACCCCATATTGGGGTAAACACAATTTGTTTGAAATTAAAATCCACATACTCATGGTGATCAGCATTTTATTAACTTCTATTTTCGGTTTGCTCAGTGAATAGAGCACTCGCTCTAGAAAGCCGTTTGACACCGGAGCACCTCAGGTTCAAATACTTAGTCAGTAGGTACCAGTGAGTACATATCAAGGCAGTTAAGTTAGTTTCGGGAAAAACCCTGTCACATTTTGTTGAAACATATTAAGTTACAAGGAAAGTACAAACCGGGACACCTCGGACAATCTCTACGAATCATCTCTCGGGTGTAAATAGAACGTCGCCATTTTTTAACGTCTTTCGACTAACGTCATCATGACAGATTTAAACAGTGCTTCAATGGAATACGCGCCCATCATGCAAGCAAGCGCTGCGTAGCTGCGTGTTATGCCCAATGAGTGTAGCGAAATTGTATTGTTTAATCAATAAAACATCTTTTGATATTTCCGCTGCTGATAAGTTACGGTCTATTTTCTTCGGCCCATTTTCTTCTGCGCAGGTTTTAAGAAAGAAAGCTGCTGGATTCATACGCTTGATACATCCGAGGTATTTTATCCCGTAAAAATGCCGTACGGACCGTTCCGATTGGGAAAGTACTCTCATATTATCCGCTAGAGCTTCGATGTTGTCTCGTTAAATTTGGTCTAAGAATAGAATACTTACGGTTGTTTTTAACTTTTGGTTGACAGATTTTTACTTGCGTTCTTAGCCAAAAATTGTGTCACATGCCACGTGGTATGTCCACACTGGATATTGTTCTTCAGAGACCATGGATTATGTCATGTCATCCAAATTCAGTAAAAAAAGACATACAAATACGGACTATCACTGCAGTGTGTTGATCCGTTGGGCCGTACGGACTATCACTGCAGTGTGTTGATCCGTTGGGCCGTACGGACTATCACTGCAGTGTGTTGATCCGTTGGACCGTACACAATATCACTGCAGTGTGTTGATCCGTTGGGCCGTATTACCTCGAGTTGCTTGTGTAATGCCGTATCTCGCGAGACCGTTAGGTCGAGCATGATGCGGTATGGTGCAAGCAACATAAGGTAATACGGCTTAACGGATCAACACAACTGCAGTAATATTCCTTTTACTATAATGAAGCTTCTTTCCTTTTTTTATTAACTAAAACATTCGCTTCTGTTTCGCAGAATGATGTCCATACGATTGATGGCAGAGTTTAGCAGGTCAAGGGGAGCGGAAGTTGGCTTTCAAGAAAAATTGCTGTTATATACATTGTTATTAAAGGTAAACTTGCATTTAGATAAAATCTCCACTTTATGTCATTATTGTGCTAATATGATTTTAAAGAAATGTAACATGTATGTCAAGGTCAGTCTTTTATCTTATTAGTACACTGACAGTGATAATGCTCTAATCAATTAAAGAACACATTAATTTACAAATGTTGATATATCTTTAGATACTAATAATAATAAATACTATGACATGTGTAAAATATATAAATATTTGTCCTTGAGTCGATCAAATGATCGTTTGTCAAAAACTAGAAGCATGTTAATATATATAAGTTACTTTATTTGATTATTAAATGTTTGTTTCATTTCGTTGTTCTTAACATTTAGGACTTTAGGGGTTCCATTTGACTCAGAAGTAAGGGTTTTGACCCTTGATATTTCCAAAAAAGCCATTTGTTTGACCCCCAAGATGTCGGTCTTAAAATCACAGGTATTTTGCTAAAACGGCAACATTTAGTTAAAAGTATCAAAAATAACTTCAGATTCAGAAACTACAGGAACCCCTATGACTGACTGACTGACTGAATGACTGACTGACTGACTGACTGACTGACTGACTGACTGACTGACTTGACTTGACTTGACTTGACTTGACGGACGGCAAACCTATAGTCCCCTCCGGTCAAAAACCGGTAGGGTACTAATAAAGACTATAGACTCGAACACGTATTGTAATTGACATGGTAGCATGTGTATTTAAATTGATGAATGATATGCGAGGACTATCATGATTTACCTGTACCAATAATTGTTCTGAAACATCGTGTGACTGTACATCCATCCAATGTTGTTACTTTTTCAAAATGTTGTGTTGTAAAATTAATTTGTTAAAATGAGGTGCATTATCTACAAGCTAGATGCACCTGTTTTTATCTCTTACTTCAATTGACTAAAAGCCATTGGCTAGATTGCTCCGCCTCAATTTAGAATTCAACAAGGAAACATTATGCACTTAGTGACATCTGCATTTCTATCTTGAACTATATGTTGCAGGTTTTAATTGATCATCATACTATTTGATAAAATCATGTTTTTTGATGATGGAATGTGTTTTGTATACAGTAACATCTTAATGTGAATTTGACTTAGTTTCAGTTTCACCTTAAATAAACAACTAATGTTTCATCGAGGTTGTTTCCACGTTGTGGAAAAGACGTCAAGAAAACGTTCATATACAACCTGAAAACAACGTCTTTCCATCTTCGTTATAGCAACGTTGTTTCAACGTTGTTTTTGCGACGTTGTTCCAACGTTGTGAAAAAGACATCAAAAAACTTTCATTATCAACCTAAAAACAACGTCTTTCCAACGTCGGTGTCCAACGTTGAAACAACATTGTTCCAACGTCTTTTGTTTGCTTGTTTGAGACGGATAACTTACTTTTTATCAATGTTATGTTCGATTGTTGTTGTTTTCTGTTGACCATTATTGTTGTTATCATTTACATGCTATTGGCATACTTCGAAACGTGTGATAAAATTGTTACAATGCTAAAAGACACATTATGATGTCTTTTAATCTCAAAAAGCTCACCATGTATAAATTTATGACTTAAATTAAGTTTAGACCTTTCTTTGATATAAGGCATAATTTCAGTCAGTTTGACGATACGGTTTTCGAACGTTTCTAGCTTAGTACAAATTAGTAAGCGTTTATTAAACATACATTATGACCAAACTGATGAAAGGATTTCAACCAAATTATAAACCATGAGAAGAAAATAGTCGAAGTGGTTCATATGCTAAGTTCGAAGCAATGAAAATCCCGAAAATACATAGATATGCAGGGAATTGCGTTTCTTTTCGAACACGTACCCTCGTATCTTTGTGAACAATTGCGTTATCTTCGAGTATCACTGGTAGACCCCGTACAATAGAAATAGCCCCCTACATTAGATGAAAACATTAGTATACCTGTGTTACGATTTTGAACGACAGCAAGTCCCGCGGTTTCTGTTGGGGTCGGTGCTACTTCCGGTAGTTTCGTATTTTGTTTAATTATTATAATATGGGTTTGTATCTGGATTTAAACGCCAATTCTGTTTACTATCGAGTTTTTCATTTTTAAATAATCGATAATATGCCATAATTTCTCAGTATTTAATTTTTTGACCGGGGCCAAAAGGAGCTAGGAGTTAACTATTTATTCGTATTTGCCGGTTGTCCTCTTACTATTTCGTCCCAGTGGTTCGCATCCTACCGGGTTCGTTCATGAGTCTATGTACAGCTGTGGAGTTATGGATGTAGTGTTCTGTCCCCTGAGGTCATTTAATGTAGTTTTAAGTCCCCTACCGGTTTTTGACCGGAGGGGACTATTGGTTTGCCATCTGTCCGTCAGTTTTGGTTCTGACGGAAATTGTTGTTGATATGGCAACATACATATTGACAATGGCTTTACACCGGTGGGGGACTTCTGTATTGCTTGCAATTCAGTACGTCATATCTCGATTTGTTCAATTACGTCATTTTACTTAATGTAACTGGGTCACTCGTTTTAAGGTTTTCAGATTTTTTGTTGCTGAAATCGGGCCTTTCAACGTTTTAATACTGTTACTTAACTTTTAGACTGTAGGCTGCTAAAACTATGTAGTTCAGCAGTTTTACTGTTGTTACTAGGTCATTCAGCGTGGGCTTTCTGTCTTTTGTTTGCTGAATCTTTTTTATTCAGTTTTTAACAATGAGACTAGGGGCGTTTAATTTTCTTGGTCGGTAGTGTGTTGGGCACTTCTTCGTTTTAAGATTTCTTACAGCTAAAGCGGGGCAATATAGTCCTTTTGCTGTGGAAACTGGGTCATTCAGCTAGTTAGTAGGTCATCCCACTATACGGACCTTTCAACGTTTTAATACTGTTATTTAACTTTTGAGACTAAAGGCTGCTATAACTATGTAGTTCAGCAGTTTTACTGTTGTTACTAGGTCATTCAGCGTAGGCATTCCGCCTTTTGGTTGCTGTATCTTTTCTACTGGGTCATTCAGCTAGTTATAATTTATTATACTTTTCGACAGCTTGGACTTGGGCGGATCTGCGCTTGTTTAGTTGGGCATTGTGCTTTGTGTGTTTTTAATGTTTTCTGTGCTCGGCTGATTAAGTTGAGTGCTGCCTTCCCTGTCTGACTTAATATACTCTTTTTTAATAAATATCAATAGAATAATGATGATTAAAAACTTAACTGTCGTCCGAAATCGATACACAGTTCTACTCTCGTTTCGTCGTCTGATGTAGGGGGCTATTTCCGCTGTATGGTGTCTACCAGTGATAATGGACATACGAGAAGAAGCTATGTAACCCACATTAGTTTCCGGGTTATTCGTATCTATTCGACACTTTCCGGAAAAAACTGGTACATTGTATATACAAGACAGAAAATATTCGAGGTATCCCGAGTGATTCATCTTCCTGTTGTTGGTGATTGTTCAAGGGAAAACGAAACAATGTATTTATGTCCATCAGACATTTACTATTCACAGGAATCAATCAGAAATACTTTTCAGAACTCTGGAGATAGCCTTGAACAAGTTGTGATCGATATTTGCAAAGGAAGGTTGGTAGATAGATTTGTAACTTTCTATGTATTTACTTTAAC
Source organism: Spisula solida (assembly GCA_947247005.1). NCBI lineage: Eukaryota > Metazoa > Mollusca > Bivalvia > Venerida > Mactridae > Spisula > Spisula solida. The sequence continues at coordinate 4,335,619 of OX365956.1, read as the reverse complement.
AAAAACAGTTTGAAACACCTACTATACAGTAAACACATATTGCGTGAAAATACATTCATATGATATCTGATATACTTGCCTAGCATTCAGTCCATGTGTAAATAATATCACGAGAATAAGTTTGGTTTCTTTAAACTAATCCCGTGTCTTTACAGAAAACCCTCATTTAAAAGACAACCTCGATCAATAATAAAACCAATTAAATGAACTTTTTAACCCATTTGTTCAGTTGATCCTACCTTGATCAATAGTTCAAAAACTCAGTAAGCACCATATTGTATCGGTGGTCAATTACTAATTTTGGATGATTGCTTTAGAGTCCAAGCCGCTACCTCATGGGATATACAAAGATATGTGCACTCCAAACAATAGAATCAGTATAATTATTCTCTACTTGATTTTAAAAAAACCCACTCCAATATGATGTGAAATCGGTAGCATCCGTGTTGTTACATGAAAAGACAATATTGGTAAATTTTGACATCTTGTGATGCTAGTTTTTTCAGTTTTGCAGAATAAATCTTACATGTGTATGCTAATCAAAGGTATGTGTCACTATATAACAATATCTATTATCTGAAAAAATGATAAAGTTATTACAGTTAATTATGTTATTACATTGTATATATTAATGATCACCCTGTATTAAGAATGTACTGACTGTTAGATTTTATTGTTGAGGTTAAAATGTTGTCTGATTTGATTATCAACTGGAGTTGAGGAACTTTAAAAAAGTGTGACGTGCATTTTACATGTAAGGGAATGTAAGTGAGGGGGGGGGGGTAACTGGTGCGAGGATAAACATTGCACTTGTGAGGGGGGTGACTGGTGCGTAGATAAACATTGAACTTGTAAGGGGGTAACTGGCGCAAGGATAAACATTGCACTTGTAAGGGGGGTAACTGGCGCGGGGATAAATATTGCACTTGTAAGGGGGGTAACTGGTGCGAGGATAAACATTGCACTTGTAAGGGGGGGGGGGGGGTAACTGGCGCAAGGATAAACATTGCACATGTAAGGGGGTAACTGGCGCAAGGATAAACATTGCACTTTTAAGGGGGGTAACTGGTGCGAGGATAAATATTGCACTTGTAAGGGGGGTAACTGGCGCGAGGATAAACATTGCACTTCTAAGGGAGTAACTTGTGCGTAGATAAACATTGAACTTGTAAGGGGGTAACTGGCGCGTAGATAAAAATGAACTTGTAAGGGGGTAACTGGTGCGTAGATACACATTGAACTTGTAAGGGGGTAACTGGCGCAAGGATAAACATTGCCCTTGTAAGGGGGTGACTGGTACGTAGATAAACATTGCACTTATAAGGGGGTGGCTGTTGCGAGGATAATCATTGCATTTGAAAGGGGAAGTACCTGGCGCGCACTAGTCAGGGGAAGTAACTGGTGCGCACTTGTCAGGGGAAGTAACTGGTGCGCATTTGTCAGGGGAAGTACCTGGCGCGCACTTGTCAGGGGAAGTAACTGGTGCGAGGAGTTTGATGAGACCACATTGTATCAAAATATTTTTCTAATTGTTTAGACAATCCAGTGGTAGTATACCAACAATAGCTGTAGCAAGGGTTGGTTCCAAATGGTTCACAGCCAACAACAGACGACTTTGGGTGTTCAAACAATTGGAATTTCTTGGAAAAATTCACAACAATAAAATACCGGTGAAAGTCATTCCGAGCATACGACCATCGAAGATGACGACGACAAACGGTGGGGTATTGGTCACTGTCCGCTCGATCACATACAAGAGACACAAGCAACTTGATCAAGCAAGAAAATGAACTTGTCAAATAGTCTAAACCCTTTAACTCTCTCACACTTGTGCTTCTATGGCATTGTGTTGAATATGCTGAGCTCAAGTTGCAAGACAATGTTGACTAGTGAAAACGCGAAAGATTTAAGAAATAATGAATACGTAGCTGTTTTGTTGCGTAATAAAATATAGGCACGTGTTTGGATGCGCAGTAATTAAATCACGAGTGCGTAGCACGGATTTAAACGAGTGCCTATATTTTATAACACAACAAAGCATAACTACGTATTTATTATTTCGATTCTAACATCGCCGATACTTTACCATTTATAGCACAACAAGACAGGTTGACGTCAAACTACTTTCTTTCCTAGGAACGTTACCGTCACCGTTACGTCATTTGTCATACTATATGACGTAAAACGTGACGTCATCAATCAGCTATATTTTATCGCGGTAATAAAATATGGTAAGCTCAATATACGCAAAGAAGGCAAATTTCACGTGGCTGCTATGTTAGAATCCGCCTTAATGTCAAAATCAAGCACAGTAGTTTAGATATCTTAGTCAACGAATTACTTAATACAAACTAATAGGTTGTTCCATTTGTCAGCATATTCACTACATGTTCAAGTGATATGAGCGAATATCAAATTTGGGCAGACTTTAAGGGGTAAATCTGTGAAAAAAATACAAAAACTTACAAGAACTAACGTTTACTAAGATACAGTAAAAACTAATTTTATATCATGATTTTTAAATAATAATTCAAAATTTTACACAGTTTTATTATCGCAACAGCAAGGACAATTTCCGTACCACCGTGTCTACTGGACCACTTTACACACAAGCTAAAAACCAATTTAAGTTATAGTTAGAACATATTAAGTAAATTTTAATGATTAAAAAGGGCGGAGCGAGCGAAGCGAAGCGAGGCCTTTTTAGTCATTAAAATTTACTTAATATGTTCTAACTAACTTAGAATATAACATTCTGCATTCTGATTGGCCGATAGAAATCAGCGCCAACGCATGACGTCAAGTATGTTAAGAGAAAATTTTAATGATTAAATTTTCATTTAACCGCGAAAATGCGGCGTTTTCATTGGCTCATAATGTAGGTTATATTCTAAGGCTTAGAAACGATCTTAATAAATGCTCATATCGGTATATCAGCATTATAGGTATGTGTATGATAAAATGAAGACATTTTTTTTTATAAATTGACCCATTTAAAGCTGCCTACATTCGATATATGCTCAATTCATAGTGCAAATCGTATTTTACCAGAAAGAAAAATGTACAGGTACATGTTGCAGTCAATATCATTATAAGTTACTTATACGTTCTACATGTTTTGTGTTTTATTCGTCATCTTGATTGATTTTAATGTCAGTATGTACATTTGTTTCAACATTTTATTCCATATGAAAATATGTAGCTTGTGATTCGTCTCGCTAACAGTGACAATAAGGTTGATAATTTCATAATTCTTGGTTAGGTTGGGCATTGTTGTTTTTCAAAAAACGAATGTGAACAGACATATCGAGCCAGAGTTGTTTACAACAAACATGTTTCTCAGTTCACGTTCACACTCTTTCAGAAATCGAAATAGGCCTAAAGAGTTGTATTTCAGCTACAAAATTAGACCAAAAAACAGGGTGCCATGTTAATATAAGAAAGATTTTGTTCGTCAAAGTTTACAGACGCGCGGACCGATCAAATGTTGGTTTTACCCTACTCTACTTTCGCTTTGTCAAATATGCCAAAATTTCAAAATATTTAAGATGAAACACATTCACTCATTCAACTACATGTATACAATACCTTTAAATTCAATAAGATGATTCTACTTCCATTTTGTCAAGGCATACCACTATTTACTGGCAAACATTAGTTTCTGTAAGGACTATTTGAGTCTATCCCATTTTGGTCCGCGTATGCATTTAGTGGTTTATAACCTATATTAGAGCATATAAACGGTGATTTTGCCCATACGTTATTAACGGGACGAAAATCATGCGTTAACTTAAAGATTCACGCGCTGTTAACGTCCAGTTTTACGTATGCTCATTTCAGGGCTGCACTCGCGACTATTAATGTTATACAGAGTCATAATATGAACTAAGGCACAGCCTATTTTAGCGAATTTTATCTTAAATATTAAATTCTTCATTTTGATAAATTCTCATAGCTACATGTCAGTTAGTTCTGGATACCATAACTAAACGGTATTTTATTTACGCTGACGTGTCGACCTTTTAATGAAATGGAAAAATCATCGTCAAAGACCTTCAGTATTGAAACACAGCAGTAGACACTTGTCAGAGGTACTTTATTATTAGTAACATGATCATCCAGTACAGAATGATTGCTGATCATATGATTCATAAATGTACAGTCAGTAGAAAATTTGTGACATTTTTGGGTACGAAGTCACGAAGGACGAAACGAACGATACGAACCTGCTTTCATTTCACTGTATAACTACGTCGATTATGTGTAAAATAATACGACTTTCCTTGTTTAGAACAAATACTTTCATGGCGTAATCAGATGATTATAACTGATTCTATGCAGGCTGTCATATTTTGTGTTTTCTCACTGTTTTCGAAGCGTTCGACGCGTTCCAAGATGGCGGTCGATCAAAGTGCTATACGAGCAACATAGTATTTATCTCCCTTATTAAAGTGTGTTATATATCGGGCCTACTAGAGTTATTGGAATATTTTTAAACATCATTAAAATATAAAAGAAAATTTATGAGCTATAGAATAACGATTTTAGGTCATTTTTATTACTCTATTGGCAGCCATTTTTCAGTATCTTTCTGTCACTTCGAAACTGTAACACAAATTTTCAGATCCATTAGTGAATTTAAACTCTGACCAAACCACGTGACACATTGACTTTAAGCGAAATTTATTCGCTATGAACAGTTATTCCCATTTATTATTTGCTTTCAATGGATTACGGAGATTTTCAGTGAAAATAACAGTGAAAATAACAGTGAAATTACCACTTTGTTATTTTCACTGTTTTAGAAGCTGGTTCCTGTATCGTTCAGAAAAAGAAACGTAACGTCAACGGCGCCGGGCTTTAAAATGTACGTCACGTCATCATGACGTCACAATTGTCACGTCGTGACGTTCCGATTTCGACGTGATTTTTCCAATTAAGCCAATTACGGTACACTTTTAAGAGAAATTAAAGCATATAATAAACAGAAAATTTGTTGATTCTTTGTGAAAGATCAATTTTATTTCACTCGTGATCACATAAAATTATATTTTCACTCGTGGCCACGCCACTCGTGAAAATATTGATTTTCTGTGATCACTCGATGAAATAAAATACGATCTTACACCAAAATCAACAAATATCCTCTATTTATTTGTAAGTACTAATTAGTTTTCTATAATATCTCAATTATATATTTAAACAAACCCGCAGTATCCATGTTTTCTTGTTATTTGCCGATCCCGGAAGTCGACGTGCATAACAATAACTGGTATGACGTAACGTTTGTTTTTGCGATGTCGTCACAAAATCTCCCGCCAAAATATCATTATTTTGAAATACAAACGCATTAATTGATGTTTTGTATGCTATAATAGCGTTTACGCATGTTTATTTTCGCGTTATAACATATATGGCGGGCTGGGGCACCAACCGTCCCTCGGGACTCTGCAGATGTTATAGCCCGAAAAAGCATGCGTTAACCATACATTATACGTACAAGAGTGAAAAAGCGTTTTATGTGTAAACATTGACGTCATGAACGTCGGCATATTTTCGGCATATAACACGACGTCCCATAGAAAGGTAAATGTTTACGTCGTGACGTCATTGTGTCGGCATATGTTAGGCATCTAACACGTCAGCCTTGCATGATACGGATTCGGAAAACCAGACATGTATGATACGGAAAATACAATGTCGCGTTGTATTCCATTGTGCGATTTGGCCTGTATTCTTGACAATACAGTATTAGGTATATAATAAAAACACATAACTACTTTGGATATGTCGAGCACCTGGCTTATCTCGAACATCTGGCTTGTACCGATGGGTCTTCGAGATAACGAGGTTTAACTGTACCGACATAGAGCACAGACAACCCAAAGCCACACAGAACCGACGGCAGCGCATATAGACACCCTCGCAAAAATCAGACATAGAACGAACCATCCATATAATCCCAATAAGGATAAAATGATAAAAAAGGATGTTTCAAACAAGCTATGAACACTGGGTACTTAGTCTAGTTGTTGGACACTGTATACTAGTTTTACAATATCTCATGATGATATGTAATAAAATATATATATCTACCAAGATTATAAATAATTACCCCGATGAAAATAAACAAACAAACTTGTGTATATATTGAGGACACTGTGTCAGTTCTGATAACTGTGTGTTGACTTTTGAAATACATGTTTTAACACACGGTTACTTGCTATCTTAGTAGCCTAGTTTCTAATCTTTTAACAATGAACTCCTGTACATATTTTGAGATACTCGAAACTGTTGTTCAGTGATTGTGGTCAAATCTTTCCCCCCACATCTACATTAACCAAAATAAATAAGGGAGATAACAACTCAAGTTTTAAAATGTTTGTAACATGAATTACTCCCCTTTGTTGCTTTTTGCGACAGTGCTGTGTAAGATGTCTTAGCACTTGTAGACACCGTACAACCGATATAGCCCCCTACTTCGCACGAAAACGAAAGTAAAAGTTGAAATCGATTTCGGACGACGGTAAGTTTTCAATGATCATTCTGTAAATATCTAATTTGTGATCCACTTTAAGTGAACAAACTTAAACAGCGGACTGTTCATTTCAAAGCCACAATGTGGTCAATTCGTCTGATCTTTCCTTATTTCTTGACAAGCAGCACCGAAAAGTATCACTGTTGAAGGACAATGCAGAAAAACGTACATTTTCATTTTATTACAGCTAAATTATAAGTTTCCTAGGCCTCTGTTTATATTTAAAATTTTACATGTCTGTTCGTCACCTATCTTTAAACCCTCATTAGTAAACACCAACTCACAAGCATCCAATTGAAATGACCGTTGTTGGATTTACCAGTTAAATAAATACTCATCACATATATGGTATATAGTATAAGCATTTTAACTATCATTTTAGTGTATTATTAAAAGTTCAAAATGGCTAAGTTATATAACATGATTTATGTGTTTAGGGACCGCCTCTAAAAATTTATGGTACACACAACTCAAAAGTGAAAGTAGCCGAAAAAAGACTGGTCAACATAGTATATACAGTCATGTGTACGTCATTAAACGTACAAAACACGGGAATCTCGGAACTCGTCTATCACAGAAACTCTGGCCTTATACATACGTCATCATACCAGAAAATCACGGGAATCTCGGACCTCGTCTATCATAGAAACTCTGGCCTAAAACATACGTCATTATATCAGCAAAACACGGGAATCTCGGAACTCGTGGATCATAGAAACTTTGACCTTATACATACGTCATTAAACCAGCAAAACACGGGAATCTCGGAACTCGTGGATCATAGAAACTCTAGCTTTATACATACGTCATTAAACGTGCAAAACCCGGGAATCTCGGAACTCGGGGATCTTAGAAACTCTGCCCTTATACATACGTCATTATACGTACAAAACCCTGGAATCTCGGAACTCGGGGATCAAAGAAACTCTGACTTTATACATACGTCATTATAGTTACTAAGCACGGGAATCTCGGAGTTCGTGGATCATAGAAACTCTGGCCATATACATTCGTCATTATACCAGCAAAACACGGGAATCTCAGAACTCGGGGATCAAAGAAACTCTGCCCTTATACATACGTCATTATAGTTACTAAGCACGGGAATCTCGGAGTTCGTGGATCATAGAAACTCTGGCCATATACATTCGTCATTATACCAGCAAAACACGGGAATCTCGGAACTCGTGGATCATAGAATGACTTTATACATACGTCATTATACCAACAAAACACGGGAAGCTCGGTACTCGTGGATCAAAGAAACTCTGACCTTAAACATACGTCATTATACCAGCAAAACGCGGGAATCTCGAAACTCGTGAATCATAGAAACTCTGGCCTTATACATACGTAATTAAACGTGCAAAACCCGGGAATCTCGGAACTCGGGGATCATAGAATTTCTGGTCTTATACACACATCATTATACGTAAAAAACATGGGAATCTCGGAACTCGTGGATCATAGAAACTCTGGCCTTATACATACGTCATTATACCAGCAAAACCCGGGACTCCCGAAACTCGTGCATCATAGAAACTTTGACCTATACATACGTCATAATACCAGCAAAACTCGGGAATCTCGGAACTCGTGAATCATAGAAACTCTGGCCTTATACATACGTCATTATACCAGCAAAACTCGGGAATCTCGGAACTCGTGGACCATAGAAACTTTGACCTTATACATACGTCATTATACCAGCAAAACTCGGGAATCTCGAAATTCGTGAATCATAGAAACTCTGGCCTTATACATACGTCATTATACCAGCAAAACTCGGGAATCTCGGAATTCGTGAATCATAGAAACTCTGGCCTTATACATACGTCATAATACCAGCAAAACACGGGAATCTCGGAACTCGTGGACCATAGAAACTCTGGCCTTATACATACGTCATTATACCAGCAAAACACGGGAATCTCGGAACTCGTGGACTATAGAAACTATGACCTTATACATACGTCATTATACCAGCAAAACTCGGGAATCTCGGAATTCGTGAATCATAGAAACTCTGGCCTTATACATACGTCATTATACCAGCAAAACATGGGAATCTCGGAATTCGTGAATCATAGAAACTCTGGCCTTATAGATACGTCATTATACCAGCAAAACTCGGGAATCACGCAACTCTTGGATCAGTGAAACTCATGCCTTTAACATACGTCATAATACGTGCAAAACACGGGAATCTCGTAACTCGTTGATCATAGAAACTCATGCCTTATACATACGTCAAAATACGTGCAAAACACGGGAATCTCGGAACTCGTTGATCATAGAAACTCTGGCCTTATACATACGTCATTATTCCAGCAAAAAACAGGAATCTCGGAACTCGTGGACCATTGAAACTCTGACTTTATAAATGCGTCAGAATACGTACAAAACACGGGAATCTCGGAACTCGTGGATCATAGAAACTCGGACCTTATACATACGTCATTATACCTGCAAAACACGAGAATCTCGTAACGCCTGGATCATAGAAACTCTCAGACTGGTCTTATACATACGTCACTATACGTGCAACACACGGAACCCCCGGAACTCGTGGATCATAGAAACTCTGACCTTATACATTTACTGTTAACAGCTAAACCTCCAATTGAAACAAACTAGTTTGAGATCACTTCGCATGCACAAACCTAAAACCAACACTGGTTTGTTGTCGATAAATTCGCCCTAAGACTTCTTTCTGTAGCGTTAAACTACCATGGGTCCGTTGCCTAAAGAAAGCGCTACCGATCGAGCGCCTTTATATAGTTACCTCCCGTTCAATAAAATATAGAAGGCATGGACATTCATCCAGTAATAAGAAAAAAAAAAGGAAAAATGTTACCTGAGTCGAGCGATTTTCACCCGTTTTGAGCTCACCAACACAGCATTTTATCACGTGGTATGTCAATAGTGATGGATTACCTCCCGTGGAAAGCGCTACGTTACGCTCGCCCATGTAAACGGTCCCCAGGTCTTTATTTGCTAGACTGTGGTGACAATTCCGACGGACAGATCGTGTATATGCCATACCACGTGATGGCAGGTCAAGGGATCTAAACAAGTCATTTTGCTATTACTTGAGCGCAATATCAAATCACATTGTTGTGGCGTAATTGTAGTCAAACATATAGTTGAATCAATAAAAACACATTTAGTACAAAATATTTAAAATATTTCACGTATAATCATATTAACTTTCATCTTAGTGTATTATACGTTCAAAATGGTTAAGTAGTAACATGATTTATGTGTTTAGGGACCGCTTCTCAATCTGTATGATACACACTATGTGCTGTTTTCAATGCCTAATTACTTTTTTGTAAGTCAATATTTTTTAAGGACATTGTGTATTTTGTTGTCAAGCGACACACAACGTAATCACTGTGGGGATCCCACGCGACCAGATGCTAATGTTCGGAGCCAATTTTGTCAACAAACCGCCTCGATTCGGGTAACATTTTTGCTTGTAACTTTCTTAATAACTGACCGATCTGGATTATATATAGACGAGCGCCGTCTCCTTTCAAAATCAAATCATCGACGCTCTTACCTTAGTGACAATATTGTGTACTTTTTGTTATTTGGGCATTGGTGCATTTCGTAAACCGCAATATGGTTCGGAGCAATTCACTAAAACATGTCCTTAATAAAATACAGCTTCATTTAAAGTTACAATTTAATAGCAATAATGTGGGTCGCAAAATTTAAGACCGACAAGCAAAATATTTCTAATCAATATCAACAACAGGCAAAATAAGACGACATAAACAAAAATGCTGCAGTTCGGAGCTGAAATGAAAATGCTAGGGTCCGAAGCTATTTTCAGAAAATGATACGGTTCGGAACAAAGTTTCTAAGTATACCATATGTAGGAAAAGAAGCAGGGCTGTATACAGTCTGACAAGTGCCACATGCTATATAGCGTATAATATGCTGTCATATCAAGGTATGGGAATGAATGAGAAGGAATATAACATGACAGCCGAAATTTTTAACAGAACCATGTACACACAACGACCCATCTCCAAGCTTCGTAAACACGACCCGATGTTCATCAGAGCAAGTAGCACGGCCTATACATTCCATTTATTTTGAACTTGTGTCAGCCAATGAAACAAAATTAATAAAACAACAAAACTCTGAGTAAACTCGTGATCTATTCAGCTATAAGCAAAAAACTCTGGTTTGGACAAAATTATTAACGATATTTAAGGCCACCCATTTCACTTCAACTGATTTTGGCCATAGGCACATGGTTTCAAAGTTTCTGAGTGTACCCTGTGTATATCAAATTATCTGAGTGTACCCTATATATGTAAAGAGAAGTCCAGACAGTAGATCCCTAGACTGTGACCTGACAAGTCCGGATTATAGAGGTCTAGACTGTGACCCGACAAGTCCGGATTATAGAGGTCTAGACTGTGACCCGACAAGTCCGGGTTATAGAGGTCTAGACTGTGACCCGACAAGTCCGGATTATAGAGGTCTAGACTGTGACCTGACAAGTCCGGATTATAGAGGTCTAGACTGTGACCCGACAAGTCCGGATTATAGAAGCCTAGACTGTGACCCAACAAGTCCGGATTGTAGAGGTTTAGACTGTGACCCGACAAGTCCGGATTATAGAGGTCTAGACTGTGACCCAACAAGTACGGATTATAGAGGTCTAGACTGTGACTTGACAAGTCCGGATTGTAGAGGTCTAGACTGTGACCCGACAAGTCCGGATTATAGAGCACTAGACTGTGACTTGACAAGTCCGAATTGTAGAGCTATAGACTGTGACTCGACAAGTCCGGATTATAGAGGTCTAGACTGTGACTGGACAAGTCCGAATTGCAGAGCTATAGACTGTGACTTGACAAGTCCGAATTGTAGAGGTCTAGACTGTGACTTGACAAGTCCGAATTGTAGAGGTCTAGACTGTGACCCGACAAGTCCGGATTGTAGAGCTCTAGACTGAGTCCCAACAAGTCCGGATTGTAGAGCTCTAGACTTTGACTTGACAAGTCCGGATTGTAGAGCTCTAGACTGTGACCCGACAAGTCCGGATTGTAGAGCCATAGACTCTGACCCGACGAGTCAGGATTGTAGAGCTCTAAACTATGACCCGACATTCCAATTTCAATAAAGATACAGAACTGTTGAAACACAGTAAATATTTGTCAATGCGTAATTCCATCGCATTATACATGATTGAATACGTTCGAAGATATTATTTAACTTCGCCCCTAAGACGACAGCTAACAAATCCACTTTGTTGAGATTAAAGCAGGCGTTATTGTATTTGGTGTTTAATCAATAAACGAATGCGAGAAAAAAGTGTATTACATACATTATACCAATTCTTCTGTATAATGCCAAAGGTCACATTTGTTGAGAAATGTTCCTAGTAAATAAATAAGTTCCTATCTTAATGTGCCAGAATATGGTGGTGAATTTATCATCTACCAAACTTTTCCACATTCACCAAGAAATATTGAGCTAGATCTATTAACGCTTGTGTCAAACAAAATTCCATCGTGCGAACGTCTTTCAATTCATTCGTTATAAATTAATTAAAAACAATCGATTTAGGGCACAACGATTGGATGTGATTTAATACGGAGCTGACTGGAGCAGTGCTTGTGTATTTCTATATTTCCCCTGAGGACGCCAATTTCAACATCAGGAACCGAGCTGTCCTTAACACTATACTGGTTTATAAGTGATTTGTTTTACTGACATTTTATACGTGAAGGTCGCATCATGGCACCATTCTACATGTGTACTTTGCCTAAAGACACCATTTGTGTCAACTATATCCGAATCAAAAGTATCTGAGTGTACCCTATACAGGGAGAAGATTGTGCAGCGGCCATGTTTAGCCGCAACGGATATGGCGTCACAGGAACTGGTATCCATGTTCGCTGTGACAACTTTAGAAAAACTGGGTACCAGCTTTCGAAACGTGCTTGTGTCGCGCTACGTGAGCCAGTATTCTATATTGTTTAGAAAATGTTTCTAGAAATTTTTCAGCTGTACGTCATGTAGATTTCGTACAGTAAATAATACGCATGTACATGTATCTCTTTGGAAGTAGGTTTACCATACTCAAGGGATAAGTTTATAGAATTATCCAATCTTCGAGATAGTATATTGATAATATAAACGTCGTTAAGTTGTCACAACATGGGACTTATGTCATGACAATGTTTGTTGATATTAGACAATACAGTAATTGCAGGAAGCTTGAGCAAAATAGAAGTACGCCGTCAACTGTGCACTATAAGACTGTACTGGGGGTTGTAATACTGTACTGAGTGTTGTAATGTGTCGGCATTTTGCTCTAATACTGTACCGAGTGTTGCAATGTGCAGACATTTTGCTCTAATAATGTACCGAGTGTTGTAATATGCGGTCATTTTGCATTAATACTGTACCGAGTGTTGCAATGTGCAGGCATTTTGTTCTAATACTGTAAAATATGGTGTCCACCGTGCGTACGCAAACCTGTGTGACACAATACACAAATTAATTTCGTCTGTCACACGTCCGTAACTTGTAGACACTACACACACATTGATGACGAAATGCTCATTAGTCAGCAAGCCACGTTACACGTTGACATTTGTAACTACTCTACCAACTATGGTCGTACAGGGCAATGATTATTTTCATGCAGAAGAATGTCTACTTGTCAATATGTAAAATGTGATAAGCAACTGGGCATATTATACGGTATCATACAATGTAATTAAGTTACAGAGTGTAATATTGTTCTAATAGAGGCCAGAAATTGGTGCGCCAGACAATGAGCTTCTCATAATTTCATTGTAGTCGACACTTCTATGCACGCATGCATACCTGGTGGTCAACACATATTAATCATACGTTATTGTGTGTCAAAATATTGCCTACGTCACACGTTAGGTCAGAGTTTTTAATTTTCATTTCTCCAAAGTCCGCAGGAGGAGAAAAAGATAACAATGTAAACTCCAAAAAATAGCTACTTATAGTCCATGGGCCAGTGGGGTAACCCCCCCCCTAGGGAATTTCGGACACTATATTTTTCTGAAAGCGTATGACCAGTAGAGTATTTTTCCAAAATCTGCACTTTGGCCGTTGGGGCGTTAAGATTTTTTTGGGTAAATTATTAAAAATATGAACGAAAGTGTGAATTTCTGGAATTGGTTAATTACTATCAAATTTAGTAAGTTATTTTGTAATTAAACACTTTCATGGGTTGATATTAAATCATAGTTTAAGTCTGCAAAATTTTGGTCCCCTGTTATGATGCAAATGGGATATTTTTGGGGTAAAACATTAAAAAATACATGAAAAAGTGCAAATTTTGAGAATCGGTACACTTTAATGGCAGACTACAGTGTCATTGATCTTTTATTTTGTAATTATGAAAGGCTTTGACCTACCAATACTTTTCCCAAAGTCTGCACTTCAGACATTGGGGCTTTCAGCAGGGAAAGCAAAAATAAGATTATCTCCCCTGCTTTTAAATGGTGTACAAATTGTAACGATGTATTCACTTAACTATGCTATAACACATTGTGCCTTACTGTATTTTAATTGCAATTTTGAATACCAATAAAGGCATATTCCTAAAATGTTTTTTAACATTTAAATGCACAAACGGTGGGTCTATAATGGAAAATGGCCATCAAAATGACTAAAGTATTGAAAACAGCCGTTCTACTTATTTACAAGTACTCACAATATGATTTTGAAATATATTTCCATTTTTCACTTTGTTTGCAATGTATGTTATAGTTGGCATCAGTAACATTTGTATGGATTGTGTTAAATTATACTTACATGTATTTTACAAGAGTGGGTGGGGTAAATATACATTCATTTTTTTCCAAATGTTATTGTACAGCTATTCCTTGTGACACAATGGCTGTGCATCATGGTTGTGTCAGGAATGGCTGTTCTGGGTGGTTGTGAGTATCCAAGAGGACCAGGAATCTCTCAACCTTGTAGTTGCCAGTACACATAGTGCAATAAATGAGATACCACATGATAGTGCACATCCTATAAGACCATGGATGTGTGTATCCAGTAGTACTGTCTGCTCATGGTGTGTGTCAGTACTCTACAGCACCATAAATACCTGTACCTAGTGGTATTGGGTACCCTCTAATTGATGCACCTAGTGGTTATGAGTACCAAATACAACCAAGTATGCATGAACACGGTGGTTGTGGGTACCCATTAGGACTAGGATGGATGTACCTAATGGTTATGAGTACCTAATAAGACTAGGCGTTTATGTGCAAGGTGGTCGTGAATACATACATGGACTAGGACTGATTTACCCAGTGTTTATGATTGCCTAACAAGACCAGGAATGTTCTACTTAGGCACTAAGTCGTCAATAGGACGAGGAATGGGTGCTCCTAATGGCTGTCTGTACCCAACAAGACCAGTAATGTATGTACATAACAGGATCCGGAATAGTGGCTATGCATACCAAATAATACCATGAATGTATGTACATGTACTAGTAAATGATGGTAGTGGGTACCCAACAGGACATATAACGGTTGTGTATTGTAGCTGCAAGTACTTTATCACACTTTTTATGCATGTACGTGGTGGTTACGGGTACCCACTTAGTCTAGGAATGTATGTATCCAGTGGTTATGAGTACCTAATAAAGTCAGGACTGTCTGTACATCGTGGTAATCATGAATCAATCGGACAAAACATGACCACTCCTTGTGGTTGTTAGTACCTAACCCATCTGCAATTGTCTGTACATTGTGGTTTGGAGTATCCAATAGGACAAGGAATGCATGGGACATGATAGTTGTGGGTACCCACTAGGACTTGAAATGTATGTACCTAGTCGATATGAGTATCTAATTAGACCATGCTTCATGTACATGGGGTTAGTGATTACCCAATTTGATGAAATAAATTGTCACAGCTGAGGGTTAGGTATGTTCACTGCTGAATTTTAAAGACCAGGAATGTCTACATGGTGTCAATAGGACAAGGAATGGGTGATCCCAATAGTGGTCTGTACTCAATAAGACCAATAATGTATGTAACTAGTGATTGAGAGATGTCTTAACATGATGATGTTCAGTATCTATCCTAAACAGGAATGTCTGTTAATCGTGATTATTGGCACCCTATACGACCAGGAATGTATGTATATGCATGGTAGTCAGTACCCTAAGGGACCAATAATGGCTGAGTATAGTGGCTGTGAGGACTCGATTATACCACTTATGCATGAACATAGTGGTTTTGAGTACCCACTAGGACTATGAATGTATGCATCTAGTGGTTATGTATCCCTGATAGGGCCAGGACTGCCTGTAGATGGTGGTAGCAGTGACCAAATAGAACAACATATGACTGCACCTAGTGGTTGTTAGTGCCCAACCCAATCACAAATGTCTGTACATTGTGGTTTTGTGTATTCAATAGGACCAGGCATGCATGTACATGGTAGTTGGGGTACCCACTATGACTAGGAATATATGTATGAGTATCCAATAAGAACATCACAGTCTGTACACGGGGGTAGTGATTACCCAATAGGACAACAAATGGTCGCACCTAGTAGTTGGTAGTTCCCAATCGGACAACTGATTTCGTACATGAAGGTTTCGAGTAGTACATATGTTATGAGTGGTCAATAAGGCCAAGCATGTAGCCACATGGCGTGCCTGAGTTGTCAATTGATGATCGGCAGTATCCAACGAGAATGTCTGAACCTAGTGGTTATGAGTATCCTATACGACCAGCAATATAATTACATTGTATGTACATGGTGGAAATGAGTACCCAATTGCACCTATAATGCCTGTACATGGTGGTTTAGAGTACCAAATAGGACCAGGAATGCCTGTATATGGATATGTAAGTCACCACTATGACTGGGCATGTATGTACTTCAATAAGCAGTTACGAGTACCCAATTAGAACATGGTAAGTGTGACTACCCGTTGAGATGAGGAATGAATGTACCTTCCAGTGGTTATGGGTACCCAGCCTGACCAGCAATATCTGTATAAGTATGGTGGTTTGAATATCAATTGGAATTGGTTAATTACTATCAAATTTAGTAAGTTATTTTGTAATTAAACACTTTCATGGGTTGATATTAAATCATAGTTTAAGTCTGCAAAATTTTAGTCCCCTGTTATGATGCAAATGGGATATTTTTGGGGTAAAACATTAAAAAATACATGAAAAAGTGCAAATTTTGAGAATCGGTACACTTTAATGGCAGACTACAGTGTCATTGATCTTTTATTTTGTAATTATGAAAGGCTTGACCTACCAATACTTTTCCCAAAGTCTGCACTTCAGACATTGGGGCTTTCAGCAGGGAAAGCAAAAATAAGATTATCTCCCCTGCTTTTAAATGGTGTACAAATTGTAACGATGTATTCACTTAACTATGCTATAACACATTGTGCCTTACTGTATTTTAATTGCAATTTTGAATACCAATAAAGGCATATTCCTAAAATGTTTTTTAACATTTAAATGCACAAACGGTGGGTCTATAATGGAAAATGGCCATCAAAATGACTAAAGTATTGAAAACAGCCGTTCTACTTATTTACAAGTACTCACAATATGATTTTGAAATATATTTCCATTTTTCACTTTGTTTGCAATGTATGTTATAGTTGGCATCAGTAACATTTGTATGGATTGTGTTAAATTATACTTACATGTATTTTACAAGAGTGGGTGGGGTAAATATACATTCATTTTTTTCCAAATGTTATTGTACAGCTATTCCTTGTGACACAATGGCTGTGCATCATGGTTGTGTCAGGAATGGCTGTTCTGGGTGGTTGTGAGTATCCAAGAGGACCAGGAATCTCTCAACCTTGTAGTTGCCAGTACACATAGTGCAATAAATGAGATACCACATGATAGTGCACATCCTATAAGACCATGGATGTGTGTATCCAGTAGTACTGTCTGCTCATGGTGTGTGTCAGTACTCTACAGCACCATAAATACCTGTACCTAGTGGTATTGGGTACCCTCTAATTGATGCACCTAGTGGTTATGAGTACCAAATACAACCAAGTATGCATGAACACGGTGGTTGTGGGTACCCATTAGGACTAGGATGGATGTACCTAATGGTTATGAGTACCTAATAAGACTAGGCGTTTATGTGCAAGGTGGTCGTGAATACATACATGGACTAGGACTGATTTACCCAGTGTTTATGATTGCCTAACAAGACCAGGAATGTTCTACTTAGGCACTAAGTCGTCAATAGGACGAGGAATGGGTGCTCCTAATGGCTGTCTGTACCCAACAAGACCAGTAATGTATGTACATAACAGGATCCGGAATAGTGGCTATGCATACCAAATAATACCATGAATGTATGTACATGTACTAGTAAATGATGGTAGTGGGTACCCAACAGGACATATAACGGTTGTGTATTGTAGCTGCAAGTACTTTATCACACTTTTTATGCATGTACGTGGTGGTTACGGGTACCCACTTAGTCTAGGAATGTATGTATCCAGTGGTTATGAGTACCTAATAAAGTCAGGACTGTCTGTACATCGTGGTAATCATGAATCAATCGGACAAAACATGACCACTCCTTGTGGTTGTTAGTACCTAACCCATCTGCAATTGTCTGTACATTGTGGTTTGGAGTATCCAATAGGACAAGGAATGCATGGGACATGATAGTTGTGGGTACCCACTAGGACTTGAAATGTATGTACCTAGTCGATATGAGTATCTAATTAGACCATGCTTCATGTACATGGGGTTAGTGATTACCCAATTTGATGAAATAAATTGTCACAGCTGAGGGTTAGGTATGTTCACTGCTGAATTTTAAAGACCAGGAATGTCTACATGGTGTCAATAGGACAAGGAATGGGTGATCCCAATAGTGGTCTGTACTCAATAAGACCAATAATGTATGTAACTAGTGATTGAGAGATGTCTTAACATGATGATGTTCAGTATCTATCCTAAACAGGAATGTCTGTTAATCGTGATTATTGGCACCCTATACGACCAGGAATGTATGTATATGCATGGTAGTCAGTACCCTAAGGGACCAATAATGGCTGAGTATAGTGGCTGTGAGGACTCGATTATACCACTTATGCATGAACATAGTGGTTTTGAGTACCCACTAGGACTATGAATGTATGCATCTAGTGGTTATGTATCCCTGATAGGGCCAGGACTGCCTGTAGATGGTGGTAGCAGTGACCAAATAGAACAACATATGACTGCACCTAGTGGTTGTTAGTGCCCAACCCAATCACAAATGTCTGTACATTGTGGTTTTGTGTATTCAATAGGACCAGGCATGCATGTACATGGTAGTTGGGGTACCCACTATGACTAGGAATATATGTATGAGTATCCAATAAGAACATCACAGTCTGTACACGGGGGTAGTGATTACCCAATAGGACAACAAATGGTCGCACCTAGTAGTTGGTAGTTCCCAATCGGACAACTGATTTCGTACATGAAGGTTTCGAGTAGTACATATGTTATGAGTGGTCAATAAGGCCAAGCATGTAGCCACATGGCGTGCCTGAGTTGTCAATTGATGATCGGCAGTATCCAACGAGAATGTCTGAACCTAGTGGTTATGAGTATCCTATACGACCAGCAATATAATTACATTGTATGTACATGGTGGAAATGAGTACCCAATTGCACCTATAATGCCTGTACATGGTGGTTTAGAGTACCAAATAGGACCAGGAATGCCTGTATATGGATATGTAAGTCACCACTATGACTGGGCATGTATGTACTTCAATAAGCAGTTACGAGTACCCAATTAGAACATGGTAAGTGTGACTACCCGTTGAGATGAGGAATGAATGTACCTTCCAGTGGTTATGGGTACCCAGCCTGACCAGCAATATCTGTATAAGTATGGTGGTTTGAATATCAATTGGAATTGGTTAATTACTATCAAATTTAGTAAGTTATTTTGTAATTAAACACTTTCATGGGTTGATATTAAATCATAGTTTAAGTCTGCAAAATTTTAGTCCCCTGTTATGATGCAAATGGGATATTTTTGGGGTAAAACATTAAAAAATACATGAAAAAGTGCAAATTTTGAGAATCGGTACACTTTAATGGCAGACTACAGTGTCATTGATCTTTTATTTTGTAATTATGAAAGGCTTGACCTACCAATACTTTTCCCAAAGTCTGCACTTCAGACATTGGGGCTTTCAGCAGGGAAAGCAAAAATAAGATTATCTCCCCTGCTTTTAAATGGTGTACAAATTGTAACGATGTATTCACTTAACTATGCTATAACACATTGTGCCTTACTGTATTTTAATTGCAATTTTGAATACCAATAAAGGCATATTCCTAAAATGTTTTTTAACATTTAAATGCACAAACGGTGGGTCTATAATGGAAAATGGCCATCAAAATGACTAAAGTATTGAAAACAGCCGTTCTACTTATTTACAAGTACTCACAATATGATTTTGAAATATATTTCCATTTTTCACTTTGTTTGCAATGTATGTTATAGTTGGCATCAGTAACATTTGTATGGATTGTGTTAAATTATACTTACATGTATTTTACAAGAGTGGGTGGGGTAAATATACATTCATTTTTTTCCAAATGTTATTGTACAGCTATTCCTTGTGACACAATGGCTGTGCATCATGGTTGTGTCAGGAATGGCTGTTCTGGGTGGTTGTGAGTATCCAAGAGGACCAGGAATCTCTCAACCTTGTAGTTGCCAGTACACATAGTGCAATAAATGAGATACCACATGATAGTGCACATCCTATAAGACCATGGATGTGTGTATCCAGTAGTACTGTCTGCTCATGGTGTGTGTCAGTACTCTACAGCACCATAAATACCTGTACCTAGTGGTATTGGGTACCCTCTAATTGATGCACCTAGTGGTTATGAGTACCAAATACAACCAAGTATGCATGAACACGGTGGTTGTGGGTACCCATTAGGACTAGGATGGATGTACCTAATGGTTATGAGTACCTAATAAGACTAGGCGTTTATGTGCAAGGTGGTCGTGAATACATACATGGACTAGGACTGATTTACCCAGTGTTTATGATTGCCTAACAAGACCAGGAATGTTCTACTTAGGCACTAAGTCGTCAATAGGACGAGGAATGGGTGCTCCTAATGGCTGTCTGTACCCAACAAGACCAGTAATGTATGTACATAACAGGATCCGGAATAGTGGCTATGCATACCAAATAATACCATGAATGTATGTACATGTACTAGTAAATGATGGTAGTGGGTACCCAACAGGACATATAACGGTTGTGTATTGTAGCTGCAAGTACTTTATCACACTTTTTATGCATGTACGTGGTGGTTACGGGTACCCACTTAGTCTAGGAATGTATGTATCCAGTGGTTATGAGTACCTAATAAAGTCAGGACTGTCTGTACATCGTGGTAATCATGAATCAATCGGACAAAACATGACCACTCCTTGTGGTTGTTAGTACCTAACCCATCTGCAATTGTCTGTACATTGTGGTTTGGAGTATCCAATAGGACAAGGAATGCATGGGACATGATAGTTGTGGGTACCCACTAGGACTTGAAATGTATGTACCTAGTCGATATGAGTATCTAATTAGACCATGCTTCATGTACATGGGGTTAGTGATTACCCAATTTGATGAAATAAATTGTCACAGCTGAGGGTTAGGTATGTTCACTGCTGAATTTTAAAGACCAGTAATGTCTACATGGTGTCAATAGGACAAGGAATGGGTGATCCCAATAGTGGTCTGTACTCAATAAGACCAATAATGTATGTAACTAGTGATTGAGAGATGTCTTAACATGATGATGTTCAGTATCTATCCTAAACAGGAATGTCTGTTAATCGTGATTATTGGCACCCTATACGACCAGGAATGTATGTATATGCATGGTAGTCAGTACCCTAAGGGACCAATAATGGCTGAGTATAGTGGCTGTGAGGACTCGATTATACCACTTATGCATGAACATAGTGGTTTTGAGTACCCACTAGGACTATGAATGTATGCATCTAGTGGTTATGTATCCCTGATAGGGCCAGGACTGCCTGTAGATGGTGGTAGCAGTGACCAAATAGAACAACATATGACTGCACCTAGTGGTTGTAAGTGCCCAACCCAATCACAAATGTCTGTACATTGTGGTTTTGTGTATTCAATAGGACCAGGCATGCATGTACATGGTAGTTGGGGTACCCACTATGACTAGGAATGTATGTATGAGTATCCAATAAGAACATCACAGTCTGTACACGGGGGTAGTGATTACCCAATAGGACAACAAATGGTCGCACCTAGTAGTTGGTAGTTCCCAATCGGACAACTGATTTCGTACATGAAGGTTTCGAGTAGTACATATGTTATGAGTGGTCAATAAGGCCAAGCATGTAGCCACATGGCGTGCCTGAGTTGTCAATTGATGATCGGCAGTATCCAACGAGAATGTCTGAACCTAGTGGTTATGAGTATCCTATACGACCAGCAATATAATTACATTGTATGTACATGGTGGAAATGAGTACCCAATTGCACCTATAATGCCTGTACATGGTGGTTTAGAGTACCAAATAGGACCAGGAATGCCTGTATATGGATATGTAAGTCACCACTATGACTGGGCATGTATGTACTTCAATAAGCAGTTACGAGTACCCAATTAGAACATGGTAAGTGTGACTACCCGTTGAGATGAGGAATGAATGTACCTTCCAGTGGTTATGGGTACCCAGCCTGACCAGCAATATCTGTATAAGTATGGTGGTTTGAATATCAAATGGTATTGGCTATGCTATCAAATTAGACTAGGACTGTCTTTGCATGGTGGTAGTTAATACCCGATAGGACAACTGATGTCTGTATAGGGTTGTTTAGTGCTAAATAGAACCAATATTGCATGTAATGGTTATTCGTATGTACCAATTAGGACTAGGTATGGATGTACTTAGTGGTTTAATAATAATTTACCCAACAGTACCAGAACTGCCTATATATGGTTAGAATGTAATTTTGAATACCCATTAGGACTAGGAATGTCCGTACCCGATGGTCGTAAGTTACAACTAGGACACCAATTCCCAAAAATCACACTTTCCATTTATTATTTTTGTAATTTTCCCCCAAAGTATCTCATCTGGCAATATATATTTGAAATCTTAAACTGCATGTTACTACAAATTTATCACATTAATATTATTTAGTTACAAAAAATTATCATAGGAATGGTTTTATTGTAATCTACAGATTCCTAATATTCCCACTTTTCGGTTTATATTTTTTTATGTTTTACCCCAAAAATATCACACTTTGCGTAATAACATGGCTTTAATTTTTTGCAGTATGAACTGCACTATAATATCTTTCAATTAGAGTATTTTTTTTATAAAAATAAATAAATAAATGCCAATGCAGTCCACAGATTCCAAAAATTCGCACTTTTCTCTTATATTTTTTAGCGTTTTACCCCAAAAAAGCCATTTTGCACAATAGCAGCACTCTGATTTTTTCAGTCTAGATAGGACAGTTTAATATCTACCTGTTACAGAGATTTATTTTAAAATAACATAATAAATAAGATTGTAGTTAACCGATTCCGAAAATTTGTACTTTTCGTTTATATTTTTTGACGTTTTACCCCAAAAAATCTTAACGCCCCAATGGCCAAAGTGCAGACTTCAGGAAAATAGTGCAGGGACCATATGCTTTCAGAAAAATATAGTGACCAAAATTCCCTAGGGGGGGGGGGGTCTTCTATTGGTGGCTCATGGACTATTAACAGTTGGTGACGGACAGAAGTTTTTTCAATGACGGTCAAGTTATTAAAATTAGCCAAGAACAGTGGAAGTTCTGAAGAAAACAGCCACTTTATCTTAGTTTTCGTTCGAAACCGACTCAACTGTTTGGATATCTGAACAAAACTATAGTCAATGTAGCAATACCACGTGACGTTTGGCTACAGGTCCAAGACGAAATTTGGCAACTTGGAAAACAAAAATTACTTTATTTTCTTCATCGATTTTAAGGAAATATGCGCCACGCTTAAGGGTAAAATTAGTTGCTTTCCATGAAATATAAGATCTCATTGACAAGTTTTTCAGCAGCTTGACCGTTTATTCCAGCGCCCTGTGAAACATACATTTTCCACGGTTTCACAGGTTGCTGGACATGTAGCCAAAAGTCACGTGATATTAATACACTGATAGTGTAGTAACATATTTATATTTTAATAGAGTACATGTTGTCACTTTTCTAAATATTTCCCAATATGCAATGTCGAATTGTAAACGCTAATACTGGGCGGGCCAGAACAAAAAAGAAAACATCCGATTTTTTGTCCGAGTAATACAATTTAAAAACCTCTCTATCAAGTTGGCACGAAAGACCGCATTTAAAAAGGGTACTCAACCATAAAAAACTGACGAGTTTGGAACGTCGCCACAATGAAAAAAAATACGAACATCTTCAAGATAACCAAGCGACAAAAATATTCATGAATAATGACAGAGAAAGACATGTTTGTATTACAACTCCTCCGGCGAGTTTTATCTCCACCGTATGCAAATCATCAACAATTTCATTTACGTAGATTAATTCAATCTTGTCTGAAATTCTCAGAGATATTGTGTTTAGTTAATTAGTTCTTACCCCAACAAGTGTTTGCCTCTGACTATCATTGGAGAATTTCTAATACGGTTTTAAAAAAGATTGCCCGAATACATTCAATGGAATTCTGTAGATTCACGTGAATAACGTGACACAAACAATAGAAAGCTCGTGGGAACTCGCCGCAGAACGTGTGGATTTGTATAAACACTTACAATATGGTTACATCGTCACAATAATCGTGTTAAAGTACATTGTAGCAACACCACGGGTCATTAGGCTACAGGTCCAAGACGAACTTTACTCTGAACTTCGAATAAACAAAAATAGCCATAAGTATGTTATTTCGTCATCGATTTCTATGCAATATACGCCACGCTAAGGGTAAAATAATTTGCTTTCGATGAAATTTAAGATCTTTTTCAGCAGCTGTGCCGTTTTGTCAAGCACCCTGGATTAGTTAAAAAATAACAACCCTCATTTGACAAAGGTTAAGCAAGGATATTCAGGGATTCCATGTTAGATGTTCTTAGCTATACTACTATTTGGAAGTTCCCCTGTTATCTCTTTCATTATGCGAAATATACACTTTAGCCACCAGCAATTTGACATTTCAAGCGGTTTAATTTTCTGTTGCTTGCACTACAGGAACTTGCATTTATAAATTGAAAAATAAATGAAAACAAAATTTGAAAATTTTTTTTTTTCACTGGGCCTACTGTACAGCCTGTATTAAAATATATTTTAATATTTAATACAGAGGCTGCACAGTAGGCCCAGTGAAAAAAACAAACATTTTTTTTCTAATCATAAATGCAAGTTCCTGTGCTTGTACGAAGCTCATGAAGAGCGACGGTCTACTTGCGCATTTGTAGTGAATATAAATTACTTTTTGGTGAAGACGCGTTTTTTGTGTGAAAAATAGAACGTTCTTCATGGATTTGAAGACCGACATCAAGCCCAATGATTGGTCGAAGAAGTCGAGAAAGCACTTTTTAGGGGCACCCGATCACGTCAATCGAGATTTGTTTAATCTTGATTTGGTAAGAAATAATGGACATGTACCTGTATTTTATCTGTCACGAGTTCGGATACGTCATAATTAAATAACGAGTGCGTAGCATCCGAACAAGTGATTGTGCTTTATTAAAGATAAAACACAGGTACATATTCGTTATTTTGATTCTAACATAGCCAATGTTCCGTATTTGATAACATATAATTACATATAACCGCTGCACTATTTTCTTCCTCGGACTACGCTGTAAGTTATTTGACCGTAGCTACAGCCATTTAAAAACATTTATCGCTAAAACAACCGCTAAAGAAAAAAATTGACAACATACCTTTTTTATTTATTTACATAAATAAGTTCTTTTTTGAAATCGGGGACATACTCGAAAATTGCCGTTTGTTTCCCTGTGTCCAGTCATTTGTCCAACGCGCGTAAAAATAACGTTAAAAATAAATCATGAAATTTCGACCACAATTTTTAAACATTTGTCTCTAAAATAACCGCACGAGAAAAAATTGTCAATATACATGTACCTTTTTATTATTATTTACATAAACAATTTTGATTTCGAAATCAGGTACATACTCGAAAAATGCCGTTAGTTTGTCAGTGTCCAGTGATTTGTCACATGTACGTAAAATAACGTTAAAATTATATATGAAATTTCGGCGATCGTTTTATACCACTTATCGCAAAGGCAACCGCGAAAGAAAAAACCTTTCCATGTGTGTTTATAAATGAAATTTTAACTTTTAGATAGAAGACTTACTCGACTTATATCGTTATTTTTTCTTTCTCCACTGATTAGTCCGACTTGCGAGAAATAACGTCGCACAATGTACTCAGTTATAGTTCCCTAACTCAGTTATAGTTCAGTATAAACTAACACTATCGATTGTCCAAACCAAATATTTACAGTAGCAATGTGTTAGTTTAACATAACAGTAAAAATATATATATAAAAAATAATTATACTTATAAATGCCAATTGTATGTCTAAAAATGAGTGTTAACCCACAAAACGCAAAGTCAACAAACAACGTCATTTGACGCAACGTTTAGTGGTTCGAGGTTTGTGCGTTACGTCTGTGCTTTATCGGCAAATTACGGACCTCTCTATTTCCTCTGTTTATTTTTATAATTAAAATCACTAGTTATGTTAGGATGCTATTTAGATGCTTTATTGTAATTGATGAAAATATTGTTGCAGCTGATTAATTGTGCGAAATGACCTACGTGTGAAATACGCCCAGACTACCAGCAGTTTTGTTAAATGGAATCCAACAAAATCGCACATTTTGAAAATAAATCAAATAATCAAAGTAAGGTTAAAAGAAAATCGTCACTTGGTTACCATGGGTACTGTATTCATAAAAATAAAGACCAGTAAATAATATAAGGAATCATTGAAAAAATGCAATTTCAATGAAAACTTAAGAATCGATTATAATCCATTTACAAGTATTAAGACGTACAAAATATTTATCAATACTAATACAGTGTAGCAACACCACGTGACTTTTGACTACAGTTACAAGAAGAAATTTATAAACATTGGAAAATAAAATAGCCATAAGTATTTTATTTCTTCATCGATTACTATAAAATATGCACCGCGCTTAGGGGAGAAGTATTTGCTTTCCATAAAATATAAGATCTTTTTCAGCAGCTCTGTGATTGTAACACGTCAATATGAGTAACACACTAATCACGCCATCCTAAGATAAATCTCGGCAGTAAGCAAATTGCGACATACCGTTTGCAAATAGACATGAACTTTCAAAAGTCCAGAAAGTGATAATTGGAACTTTACAGGCTTCCATTATTCACATATGAAAGAGTATCTTGTGATTACGTGGCAGCGACGAAGCCATTCAATGACATAGGATGCTGGATAGTTTCACGTAGACTCTTGATGAAACAATTATGAGAGAAATGCCTGTTTTTGAAAGTTACCGTCTAGGTTAATTTGTCACTGAGTAATATTTCACGTCAAGTGAGATCTAGTATACAACAAATAAAATACATGTCATGTGAAAAAGCGTTGTTGTTAAATTGTTCCTGCAATGCTTGTACAACAAATGCATAATCTGTTGAGGCTGCATAAACAACTTCGTACTTAACCCAGTGAGAGGCTATCATGCAATCTATGCACTCGGTGACTTCAACTTTAATATAGGAAAGCACGAACTATAAGTGATTAAATATTTTAATGTCTCAATTCTTCTGTGCTTTTGTTTTAGAGTTTTAGAGGAATTCTCCAGAATTAATGTATGTTAATTGCCCTGAGTGTGGCTTAATTACAGAAATATTATACGCTCAGAAATATTCGCGTGGGATTATTTTTCGCGGCTATATATCAGCGAATTCGATAAAATCGCCAACATTGATGTGCGTTCTATTAAATAACGACAGTAACAACGCAGATAGTATTCTGTTGATAAGAAATTCGCGAACGGCAAGCTAGCTTCTTCAGATTAACAAAATGGCGAAATTTTATTGTCGCGAAAACATATGATATTACAATAAAACATACCGTACTTATACTATGGACCGTGACTAGCGGCGGTTTGGGTTTTAGAAGAACATGTTCACTGTCCATCCTCGGTGCATAAGTTCACTCATCTTGTCCACCCATGCTAGAGGACTGGTGTTAGTGTTATAAGTTTGTTGGAGAATTTCAATAAATTTGGAAGAAATGTACCGCGCTGGGTTTGTTTTATTTAACATGTTAGATAACATACTCGGTATGACATGTCCACGTCAAGTTGATTCGTCAGAAAAACACGAACTATGGAACGCCATTGCACGAAATGCTGTAACTACTGCACATAATAACGAATGTACCAAACATAAAGAAGATTGCACTAAACATAAAGCTCATTTTACTAGACATAAAGATGTCACTAATGTCGGAATGCTGTAACTCATGCTCGTAATGCTGTCACTACTGCACATAATGACGAATGTACCGAACATAAAGAATGTTGCACTAAATATAAAGCTTAGTTTACTGGGCATAAAGATGGAACTACTGCAAGAAATGCTGTAACTGCTGCACATACTGAGGAATGTACCATACGTAAATAGGGTAGGACAGAACGTACTGATGAATGTACTACACACATCGACAATAGTCATATGAAGGCAACAATGGCGTTCCATAGGAAATAAACAAAAATGGCGTTCCATATGGAAAGAACAAAAATGGCGTTCCATATGAAATGAACAAAAATGGCGTTCCATATAAAATGAACAAAAATGGCGTTCCATATGAAATGAACAAAAATGGCATTCGATGGAGAGTTAACAGTGCACAATACTTCCGTTATCATACAGAGCTATAAATCACCACATTCATGGTTTCTGTTGATACGTCCCATCTTTACATTTGAAGGTAATTCTAACATTGACTGTCCCATCTTGACATTTGAAGGTAATTCCAACATTGACTGTCCCATCTTGACATTTGAAGGTAATTCCAACATTGACTTCCCATCTTGACATTTGAAGGTAATTCCAACATTGACTGTCCCATCTTGACATTTGAAGGTAATTCCAACATTGACTGTCCCATCTTGACATTTGAAGGTAATTCTAACATTGACTGTCCCATCTTGACATTTGAAGGTAATTCCAACATTGACTTCCCATCTTGACATTTGAAGGTAATTCCAACATTGACTGTCCCATCTTGACATTTGAAGGTAATTCCAACATTGACTGTCCCATCTTGACATTTGAAGGTAATTCTAACATTGACTGTCCCATCTTGACATTTGAAGGTAATTCTAACATTGACTGTCCCATCTTGACATTTGAAGGTAATTCTAACATTGACTGTCCCATCTTGACATTTGAAGGTAATTCCAACATTGACTTCCCATCTTGACATTTGAAGGTAATTCCAACATTGACTGTCCCATCTTGACATTTGAAGGTAATTCCAACATTGACTGTCCCATCTTGACATTTGAAGGTAATTCCAACATTGACTGTCCCATCTTGACATTTGAAGGTAATTCTAACATTGACTGTCCCATCTTGACATTTGAAGGTAATTCCAACATTGACTGTCCCATCTTGACATTTGAAGGTAACTCCAACATTGACTGTGCCATCTTGACATTTGAAGGTAATTCCAACATTGACTGTCACATCTTGACATTTGAAGGTAATTCTAACATTGACTGTCCCATCTTGACATTTGAAGGTAATTCCAACATTGACTGTCCCATCTTGACATTTGAAGGTAATTCCAACATTGACTGTCCCATCTTGACATTTGAAGGTAATTCCAACATTGACTGTCTATAGTACTGGTTGGTTTACGAGTCTGATAGACTGTCGTATCATGGGGATATATATAAATACTCTTTTACATACATCCCCTAATACATAACATATATAAGACATGGTCGTAATGTTAAACAAACAAGGTTATGTGCACTAATACTTACAGACTGTATCACGTGAATTTTGGCTACAGGTCCAAGACGAAATTTGCTTCACTTCCAAAATAAAAATAGCCAATAAGTATTTTATTTCTATACCGATTTCTAAGAAATATACGCCACACTAAGTAGAAAATAAATTGCTTTCCACGAAATAAAAGATCTTTTCGAACAGCTGTTCAGTTTTGTCCAACACCCTGTGAAACCTCGGAAAAGGTGCTTGAAACAGTAGTCCGATCGCACTAGGTTTCACAGGATGCTGGAAAGTGGAAAGCAAGTTATTTTTTCCCTAGCACGGCGTATATTGCATAGCAATCGATGAAGAAATAAAATACTTATGGCTATTTTTGTTTTCGAAGTTAAGCAATTTTCGTCTTAGAAATGTTGCCAAAAGTCACGTGGTATTGCTACAGTGTATATGTAAACATGATCTCTCCTATAACATGGTTATTTATTGTTGTTGTTGTTGTTGTTGCTGTTGTTGTTGTTGTTGTTGTATAGATATGTTGACAGAGTCATAAAGAAACGTGACCTGAAATTATGGTTCAACAACATCGAACGTAATCAATCAGTTTCCGGTTTCACACAATTATTCAGAGTTCCATGTGAACAACACTACCTAATCATTTTAACACATGTTTTTGTTAATTTATTACATGCGTGTAGTTGTTAGCAATATTGCATTTACTTCTATCATTATTGGGTTGTTGATTGATACGTTATACATATGGTGTTTATTTAATCTACAGTAAAACCTCGTTATCTCGAGGACCCATCGGGACAAGCCAAATGCTCGAGTTAAGCCAGGTGCTCGAAATATCCGAAGTCAATGATGAATTGTTGTTATGACTAATTGTAGCTGTGTTTATAACGAAAATGAGTTTGAAATTTGCTCGAATTAGGCCGGTTGCTCGAATAATCGCTGCTCGTATTACCGAGGTTTTACTGTATTTTAATAAGGTTTTCTATTCTTCGCGAATTATTTTTACGAAATTCCGTATCTTCATTGATTAAAACATTTGTCATTTTGTAGTGTCTTGGTCGAATGTGCCTTTTCTCGTAATAAACTGAGTCTTATGTTTTTGTCTACTGTTACGATTAGTTTATTATGGTAGTACAATCAATATATATTTTGTCCAGTTCGGCAATATAAAGCTTTCGAGCACTTAAGCGGATTTAGCTCAGTGGTATTTCATTGGACTGTCCATTTAGAGGTCGTGGGTTCAATCCCCGGCATCAGAACTTGACATAAATTTCTGAAATATGTATAATATTTCCCGCTATATCTGACCGTATGTTGGACAGACGAGGCATTGAAACACATGGTTTTGACTTTGACCCACTAACTACATTTTATGTTCATGATATCCGAGATAAGAGTTGTCCGGGTAATGATCTCCCTCTGTACTGATTCATGCTTAACCATGTCACCGTCCTCGCTCATTTCACTTCATGCATGCAAAAAAAGAAAAGAAAATATTAACCTAAAATATTTGTTCATTTTAATAAATTTAATTGTTCCATATATTTATAAAATAAAGTTATAAGACAATCAATCAACGAGAGAAATCGAACACATGTGCTTTTGTACAATATAAAATATACAGTTGAACTGTGATACAAAACTCTGTGATTAAAAGTGTCTGACCAAACAATTCAACACAAGGAAATATATACTTCGCAAAAAAGTTTTTAATGAATAATTATATTCTGTGCCCATTTTAAGTGAACAAAGACGATTCAATTCCGTTAAAGAGACAAGTTGCCCATTAATCAGAGTGAATGATTCCAAAGCTGAAGACAAACGTGTAACGGATTAAATCCAACCCCAGAGCAGATTTGTCGTCCATGTACCCCGAAATAACTGCTCTTTTAATCTCTGCAATTGTCTAAATGTGAAAAATCTTCACATTAACTTGACATGAGCTGTTTTAAATGTTACACATCATTGTATTTGTGATAACAGTTTGCGAAGACGAACATGGTATCAGTCATTCTCTAGCTACACATAGGGGGTGTTGGTTTTTATCACTCATGCATTGTGGTGATGAATACCATCAGAAATGAGGTGTCCAGAGTAATTAATTAAAGTTGTAAGACTTGTTACATAATCGCACTAAAATTATTTAGTGTTAAAAGAACCCCACGAAATATACTTTCTAGCGTTACGCAGTATAGCGAGAAAGTATTGTCTTATTGGTCACGGTCAGTTTGACCGCTTGGTGGTCAGTAAGCCAGGTATGGGGTATAGAGTCCAATGAAAAGATGTTATGTATGATAATTAGCCAATGGAAGTAATGTTATGTAGTAAATGAATGTTTGGTTCTGATTGAAATCAGTTCTAGCGAGCACACCAAGTCGATAACATTAAAGTTCCTTTACATTGTAAGGATTGAGAGTAAATGTCATTGACATGTAGGTCTATATACACATTTGTTTCATGGGTATAGCTCAAGATAATGGTGACAGAAAATTTATTCAAATTTATTAACAGCAGCAAAATGAGCTTAAGTCTTAATGTAATAACTCGGGTGCAGTTTTCCAGAGCTTTTTACATTTCTCAGAATGAGATTTTATCTCTGGTTTTTACCTGGGGTGGTATTCAATATTGATCTTACTTGACTTAAGCATAAGGGCAACCAATCAGATCACACCATATTAAACTCTTGGTCAGTAACAGGCAATATAATTGGCTATCCTTAATCTCAAATTAAATAAGATCAATATTGAATACCGCCCCTGGCCTGACTTATTACAGTGACAAATAAGTTGGAAGAGAACTATTTAAAGCATTTCTGGGCTTATAGATACATTTCTTTAGAAATGCTAAAGTATAACTTGTTACGTTTTGTAGGTAATTTTACACAAAAGCATATTGCCATACGTTTGTTATGATTTAACTAGAAATTTATTGGTGCACTGTTGTATTTTATATGTACTTGCAAGTATTGTCTATAATACATATACTATGAAAGCATTAACATGTATTCAAAATAAACGGTCCCTAGCTATGGTGCACGCTACAGGCTATGGTGCACGCTACAGGCTACGGTGCACGCTACAGGCTATGGTGCACGCTACAGGCTATGGTGCACGCTACAGGCTATGGTGCACGCTACAGGCTATGGTGCACGCTACAGGCTATGGTGCACGCTACAGGCTATGGTGCACGCTACAGGCTATGGTGCACGCTACAGGCTATGGTGCACGCTACAGGCTATGGTGCACGCTACAGGCTATGGTGCACGCTACAGGCTATGGTGCACGCTACAGGCTATGGTGCACGCTACAGGCTATGGTGCACGCTAGAGGCCAAACAATATATATTGTTGTGTTGAGTAATTTGAGATTCAAATTGAGTGTAAACAAGACGGCTTGTTGGCTACACAAGAGAAAATATGCTGAGAACAGTATGCAGAATTTAAACGGTTTACAAGTTTACGTCTGACTCAGTGCTTTATTTAAACAGTACACATTACAATAATAAATCATAATAATATAAAACAGAATAGTTAGATTTTTGGATTGCGTCCACAAGCAGTACTTTTTCTGACAACCAATAGTTTTATATACAAATCCACAAATATCACACTAACACGGATTTTCACTATTATGTGTTTTCATGTGATTTTCAAGAGTACGTTTTTGTGCGAAAGATGCTTCACAAATACTACATTCAAATGGTTTTTCACCAGTATGTATTCTCATGTGCGTCTTCAGGTTTTGTCCTAGGGAGGCGGAATATCCACAAAAATCACATTTAAATGGTTTTTCACCGGTATGTGTTTTCATGTGACTCTCAAGAGTTTGTTTTTGTGCGAAGGATGTTCCACAAATACCACATTCGAATGGTTTTTCATGTGAGAATTTAGATTATCATTTTGTGTGAATGCAAAATCACAAATATCACATTTAAACGGTTTTTCACCTGTGTGTGATGTCCTGTGATTTGTAAGTTGTTTTTTTCGCGCGAAAGATGCTCCACAAATACTACATTCAAATGGCTTTTCACCAGTATGTATTCTCATGTGCGTCCGCAAGTGTTGTCTATGTGAATTGGCATATCCACAAATATCACATTTAAATGGTTTTTCACCAGTATGTGTTCTCATGTGAGTCTTCAGTTGTTGGTTTTGTGAGAACGCATATCCACAAATGTCACATTTAAATGGTTTTTCACCAGTATGTATTCTCACGTGAGTCTTTAGTGGTTGGCTTTGCGAGAACGCATATCCACAAATGTCACATTTAAATGGTTTTTCACCTGTATGTATTCTCATGTGCATCTCCATGTGGTGTCCACGTAAGTATTTTATTTCTTCATCAATTTCTATGAAATACATGCCACGCGGAGGGGGAATTTATTGTTTAATTTCTATTCAATATAAGATTTTTTCAGCATCTAGCTCATAGTGCAATTTTGTCCAGCACTCTGTATAGCCGTGGAAATATAAATTTCAAATGGTGCTGAAAAATGGTCATTGCTACACGCAGCTGTTCATGTGTCCCAGCTCTCATTTATGATGATTAACTGATACATGTATGGCCTAATGTTAATGATTTTTGTTGATGATAAAATTAATGCTTATTAAAAAGCAAGTCACTTACTAGAAGAATACCAGCTCACATAATACTTTAAACTCCACGTTCCCGCCTCTGTATAAAAGAGCAATTATTCAAAAATAGTTTCAGTGTGAATCAACAGAAATGTGATTGAATATTTCATGTCTAAGCTTTTAAATACTTTTGCTTTGACACTAGTTATACATGTATAATTGAGTATACGGAAAAAAGATCATAATTATGACACATGTCGCTTTCTCACATGTTCACTCCCGGAACTCAATTTGACACCCGGGTATATTTTCATGCTTGTACTAAGTGTTAAAAAGGTTAATTACCACTGCAAACAAAATCAAAACAAAGCCACGGGAAAGGTAAACAAAAGATTGAAAGTTAAACAGTCTTAAAATGTCAATCTTGAGAAGTCTTCATATTTTCTGATACATTTTGTCAATTAAGTTTCAAATGAGGAATGCGACATATATAGAGGATATTACATGAGTGTCTTTTCATATTGAATTTATTAAACGGGTTGAATAAAATAATAAAATGCGAGGCTCTGCCGAGCATTTTATCGATTTTATTAAACGAGTTTAATAAATTCAATGTGGAAAGTCACAAATGTAATGTTCTTTTTATCACATGTTAGCTTTTTTCCGGCCGAAACATAAAATAGCTACTTATTTTCACTATAATAAACGCGCAACTTTGACGACGTCGCCTATGCTTTGAGTGACGTCGCGTGAAGGCTTTATTACACTAGTGTATTATCAAAAATAAATAATGGCTTTATTACGCTACCGCGACGTCAAACATGTGATAAATTGTAGTAATAGTTTTTATATTAAAATACCGAACAATCAGACAAAAGATAGAAATGCAACTGTATCACCACATATTTCTTAATAAACGAGCTCAAATACAAGCAATATACAGTTTATTGTTTTATTGGTACATGTGTTATCGGAATTTGAATGATTTGACCTTTTACACAATAAAACAAGATGGCCTAGACAAAATATATACAATATTATACATATCATTTACATTACATACATTATAGCATAAAATCTTAATACTTAATTAAATGCAGACTGTGACCGGGATGGCCATTTCGGTGCCCAAAATTCGGGAATATTGCTGTCATGGATACACATGCATCCCAGACTAAGGGTCATGCCCAGGTTTTTGGACCCGCTGCCCCCTTTAAAGAGGGTTTTGGACGTAGGCTTTCTTGAACTGAAAAAATACTGGTAAAACCAGCCATTGCGGTGCGAGTCTCTGTGGAATGGCGTTAATATTTAGCGCCAAATAATATTATAATATTCTTCTATAGAATGATCACAAGGCTAGTCTAAGGGTTAAGCTTCAATGGCATTGCCCTGAATAGGTCTAACAGTAGGCCTACTTTAGTTTATACTAATTTATTTAAGGTCGATTGTGAAACAAGTTTTTCCAACTTATATTAATCACTCTCGACACCTCATTCCTGATGTAATCCATCGCCACGAGGGTATGAGAGAAGAGAAGCCAGTTTCCCTTTTATGCTGAACGTCTAGCAAGGGAATGTCTGGTACCATTTTTATTTCGTCTTTGGTATGACGCGGCCAGGGATCGAACCCGAGACCTCCCGCACTCGAAGCGAACGCTCAACCACTAGGCTATCGAGGCCTACTTTAAATGTTTAAATTAAAAGAAGAAATTCACGCAAGGGTCAGCATCCGGATGTATCAATTTTATCGCAGTGCTGCAAGTCAACAATGTCCCAGGGACGGAATATGGGGTCCATGTGAATTTCATGTAGGTCCGAAAAAAGGCTTGGTAGTAGAAGGGATATAATATACACAGTATAATTGTTTATGCACCAACACATTTCGATCAAACAAACACAAATCTAAATGACCGATATTGCACGATTTACTAGCGGAAATGTATAGATTCAATGCAAGAGCCTTGTAATAAATGTATGCATAAAGGTCGGGATCAGACCAAATTCTCCGTACCATAGTATCCGGAATGCATAGTCGTAATACTTTCCTCTGATGAATACATACAACCAGAGTTGCCATTCTATACAGAATTATAAGAGACAGTGGTACATAATTATGTATGTAGAAAACAAGCATCGTCCTTCCGAGTAATTGCCATTCTATACAGAATTATAAGATACAGTGGTACATAATTATGTATGTAGAAAACAAGCATCGTCCTTCCGAGTAATTTACCGGTACTATGGAAACCATTTGCTATATATTGCTAAAACAGAATTTTCAACAATAAAGTTTCAATTCAATTTATTAGCAAATCGGCACTATTGTGCCTTTGGCAAAATACTAACGAACAAACATAGAAACATGACAAACATACAAAGAACACCACAAATTATGATAATTATGTTAAACAGTATTATACGTATGCATGTTATCTTGTAGTACGGAGAATTTGAGACGCTCACCGACCTTCTACTTGCATAAATTTACAGCCGATATAATTATTATTGTCTATGTTCATTATTCCGGTTGTATGTTTAAAAAGCGGGAAGTATCACGAAAACGCTCAGTGTGTAATACCAACACAAATCTAAAGGATAGATATAACACGATTTGCTCGCGGAACGCAAGAACCTTAATGTACTATATTCATGCATAAAGGTCAGGATCAGGTCAAATTATCCGTGATACTATTGTGTAAGAAATAATATAAAGTGTGCTTGTACGACAAGCAATATTCGAATAGCTGACGAATTCGAATAAAGTAGATCCGAGCATAATTATGTTCATTGAAACAATCCTTTTACTAATAGACATAGTGTATAATTTTGATGCATTTAATACATACATTATTATTTTTTATCACATACTAGTAACCTGCGGTCCAGGAGTGCCGTAAAGCCGTGCCGTAAATATCGTTCGGCACTCCCAGACTGTGCAATAGCTTTACGTGACGTAAGCCATCCATGCATTGATCCGTCAATGACGTCAGGATAATATCAACGTCGCCATGACGTCGCGCTCATTGCACCGCTGAATTTTGGCTGAAACATATGCAGCGCATATTATCCTTTTGAACAATAATAAGCGTTTTCTAAGGATATGTGACAAATTGAATCTAACATTCGTGCTCATTACATACGATTTTTATTAAACTCGTCGACAAAAACAATATGAAACTCGGCAAAGCCTCGTGCCATATCATTTTGTCCACTCGTTTAATAAAACTCGTATGTAATGAGCACTCATGCAAAATCCTCTATATAAAGGTATGTAATTTTGTTACAAACTACATGTACAAGTTTTTCAGATCACTTATAGTCCTGTAAACAGATACACAAATATCACATTATAATCAAAGCACTGAAAGTACCATCATAAAAAGGGTTTTATCCACTATGTACATTAGTGTGAGTTTTCAGAATTTTGTGTGAATACATAATCGATAAATATCCTACTAAACTGGGTTTTCACCTGCATTATGTATTCTCATGTGACGTTTTAGAATATATCTTTGTGTGAAAGCAGATCCACAAATATCACATTTAAATGGTTTTTCACCAGTATGCACTGTTCTGTGAATCTTTAACTGAACTCTCCGCGTGAATGCACGTCCACAGACACCACACATAAATGGTTTGTCACCAGAATGTAATCTTATGTGATCTTCCAGGCTAACTTTTTGCGTGAACGCAGATCCACAAATATCACAAATAAACGGTTTTTCACCAGTATGAATTTTCATGTGCCTTTTCAGAACATCACTTCGAGTATACACAGATCCACAAATATCACAGTTAAATGGTTTTTCGCCAGTATGTGTTTTCATGTGATTTTCAAGAGTACGTTTTTGTGCGAACGATGCTCCACAAATACCACATTCATATGGTTTTTCACCTGTATGTATTTTCACGTGATAGTTCGGAGGTGGTTTTTCGTCAGTATGTTTTCTCCTGTGACTTTTCAAATTACCTTTAGTTATAAATGCAGATTCACAAATCTCACATTTATATGGTTTTTCACCAGTATGTACTCTTGTGTGAATCTTCAGATAAGTTCTTTGGCTGAACGCAGATCCACAAATATCACACTTAAATGGTTTTTCACCAGTATGTATTCTCATGTGAATCTTCAAGTTTTGTCCATGTGAAGAGGCATATCCACAAATACCACATTTATATGGTTTTTCGCCAGTATGCTTCCTTCTATGCTTAGTTAATTCACTTTGTTGAATAATTTCAGGTTCACCAACATCACATGTATCAGATTTATCATTAGATTGTTCCATCGTTATTTTCTTGAAACCCTCTCTCAGCGCGTGTAGGTGTAGATGTCCGTAATTAGTGTAGAAAGTAGCAAGCTGTAGTACTCTGACCTCCTAATCAAGTAATAGAACTAATAATAATACTTATAATAATAAAAGTCATATTTTTACGAGGAAACTCATTTGACAATATAGATTATTCTTCCATTTAATCCCTTGTTTTGAATATATTTCTAACATTCGCTCAAGATAATCAAAATACTGTTTATTTTTAAAATCAGGCTCTTACAATACTTAACGTCGTAAAAATGAATTATTAAGAATAACTATACCTCTGTCGTTTTGGTGTTCTGCTTTTCCTGTCCGATTTGTTATTTATCGTTTTTCTGTAGAGAAACAATGGTTCAGAAGTTATTTCCATATCACTTTAAGTGTGTAGCCACTGATATAATATGACTTGCATATAAATTGTCGTAGTTTTATGTGTGTTTGTGAATATAATTATTAGTAGATCTTTAATTTAATAATTTTGTCATAATTGCAATGTGATTAAATCAGTAAAAGAACAACAAAAGATGAGAATGTGATGACAATATGACACGTGACGTGCCTTAACATTCTCACTTCCGGTACTCAATCAATGTGACTTCCGGTTTTATTTCGATTTTGCCTTAAGTGTGAAACAGTAAATTACCAATGAAAACAAAACAAAGTAACAGGAAAAGACAACACAAAGGTGAAAGACATGACATAATGGCAAATAACATGTATCAAATGATATTTTTGAACAAAATTGAAATAACAATTGTATACGTTTCCCACGTCCGCATTTGCAATCGTAGATATTAATACTAGTAGCTCATTTTATTTAATGCTACCTGATAAGATATGGAGTCTCATCGGTGAAAAAAACACCTATATGAGTCACTTGTTATCACTCACTGCAGTCAACAATATGGACAACATTAATTTGAAAAGTAAAACTATGAATATGACCAAAATTGGATTATTTAAAGTCCCTAATTTCCACAATTATAATGACCCCAAACCATTACCACCAACTGCATGGCTTGCGTACGTAACATCAATTAAAATCTGACCACTTATGGTTAACAGTACTAACTGTATGAATGATTTCCTACAGTACGGATAATTTGACCCGTCCCTCGACCTTTGATTAGCATAAATTAATATCCAATATATTGGCTGTATTCATAATTCTGGTTGTATGTTTTCATAAGCGGAAAGTGTCACGACGACGCTCGAAGACAAGTGTAATACCAACACAAATCAGGTTAATGTCTCCGTGCAATACTATTTTGTAAGTAGTTGCTGATATGCCCTTCGCACAATCATCACCAAATTAAATACATTTTAGTGCAACATAATTCATTCAACAATCCATCCGATTACCCGGTATCAAACGAAATAATATAAAGTGTGATTGTACGACATGCATTATTCGAATAGCTGGTGAATTCGAATAAAGTAGGACCGAGCATAATTATGTACAGTGAAACAATCTTTTTATCAATAGACGGAAAAGTTGACGATTGCTGGTAAACGCTGAAGAACGTTGTATTCGTTGAAAATTTTTAACATGCAAAAACTTTGCCGACGTTTTAGAATAAACGCTGATGTATAAGTTTTGCTCCGTTTATAAACGTTCCTGAACGCTGAATTAAGTTGACTAAAGTTTATTCACGTTTAACTCCGTTGGTTAAGTTAAGTCTATGAACTTGAATTCAGGATTTTAAACTACTTGCCAGAATCAACAAAATCAATTAGTTTATTCTCTATACTGCTCTATACATATTTCTTTCAGCAGTTGCTCAGCCTTTCGGCTGGTGCTTTGCCTTGAAGGAAAATATTAGAAAATAGGTTGTCTGATAAGCCAGATTGGCTGCCCTTTCAATAGGGATGCAGCTGTAATAAACACTTAACCTGTATTCTTGTGTTAAATAAATAAGTTCAAACGTGCTTACATTTCTATTTTTTGAATAGGTTGACGAACAAATGTTAAACGTCCAGAACAAGAACAGCAGCTACTTCGTTGAATGGATCCCCAACAACGTCAAGACTGCTGTCTGTGACATCCCACCACGTGGTCTTAAGATGTCCGCCACCTTCATTGGTAACAG
Organism: Spisula solida; assembly: GCA_947247005.1. Lineage (NCBI taxonomy): Eukaryota > Metazoa > Mollusca > Bivalvia > Venerida > Mactridae > Spisula > Spisula solida. The sequence continues at coordinate 4,294,994 of OX365956.1, read as the reverse complement.
CACCGCCATCCAGGAACTCTTCAAGCGTATCTCTGAGCAGTTCACTGCTATGTTCAGACGTAAGGCTTTCTTGCATTGGTACACTGGTGAGGGTATGGACGAGATGGAATTCACTGAAGCTGAATCCAATATGAACGATTTGGTCTCTGAATACCAACAATACCAGTTAAATTTGTCAGCTTTTCTCTCCAAGATTGATGTGTATCTGTAGAGTTAAAGTGCAGTGCTCAAGTACTGTAACTCTACAGTTCCTTTATTATGAGTTATTTCCCTTTGTTATTTTTCTTATTTCGCTTTTTGTCTGTAGGCTGAGCTCCAAGTTTAAAGTTCTAAAAGTGTACAAATGGTATTTCCATGAAACTTCATAGTTGTATTGATCACGTTGAGTAGAAGAGCAGTACATTAGAACTCCCAACTATATTCTCTCATTTTGGAGTTATTGCCCTTTTTGTCTAGAGCATAACTCAAATTTCTGTTATAAGTTGTTCGTCAGGATCTCTCAAAGAAGTGTAGTGCACAATTTAGAGTTGTTGCCCTTTGATACTTGAACATCCTAACTCTACCATATATATTTATAAAGCACAAAAAATACAACCTCATAAATTTCATCATATTTAATCATTTAAATCAAACACCCTTTATTGGAGCATATTCAAAATACAAGTAAATGTATCAAATTAAAGACAAAACATGCTCAGGAACAATCCATAATTTTGTAATACATGTGTAGTAGGGCTGCGTACCGGTTTCCGATATAAATCAAATACCGATATTTTGTATATCATATAGGGGTTACTTTTGTTGACAGCGGGATTGTCATCTTGTCCAGTACATACCTTTTACCTCAATAAGTTTAAATGACACATAACTTGGTGGGAATGTTTCTTGCAATAAGGTTATTTCCATTTGATACATTTTATAAAGAGCATTTCTTGTCCGGAGCATAACTTTGTTACCATAAGTTCAATGTCTCCAAACTTGGTATGCATGCTTCTTGCAGTGACATGAAGTGTAGTGCACAAGAACCATAACTCTTCCTTTTGCAATTTTTGGATGGTTGCCCTTTGATTTCATTAGGTTATGCCTTATTTTGAGCATAACCTTTAGTCACTTTTACATGGAGCTTGGACACCAACAGTAGATGACCCCTATCGATTTTGTGTTCAAAGGGCACGGTCACTTACCTTAACCATTTCCGAATATTCAAATGGTTTCCGTTCAATAACTCAAGAATAGTTTGCCCTAGGATCTTCAAACTTTACATGGAGGTTGGTCGTCAACAGTAGATGACCCCTGTTGATTTTGAGCTCAGTAGGTCAAAGGTCAAGGTCACTGTGACCAAACTCTTTATTGAAATGCCAATTTTTCCTACAAATTTACTTTATTTAAAATCCTCGGGCTGAGGATAAGAACTACAGATCTATTGCTTAATTCAGGTTGTTTGGTCCTAGGCTTATTTGCTTTATATAAAATTGGGTAATTTCGGCTGAAATGTTTTTAAATTTTACTAAATATTTCCTTCATTGACATTTTCCAGGATGCGACCGCGGAAGAGGAGGGTGAATGTGATGAGGAGGGGGAAGATGGGGAAGCTATGTAAACTGTGAACTAGGAATATCGTAACATTCAGCATCTTTATAATTAACACGTAGAAACTTAGATCTAACACCGTCATACTCTGGAACATTTTAGGTGAAGTGTAACATCTATTTTAAAAAACTTGGAACATTGTATATGTATATGACTCAAATGCATATAGTTTTATGTCTGGCATGTTATTGAAATAGAAGAAAAATAATATATATTAATAAAAGGGTAAAAGTAGGATTTATTATGTTATATTTAATCCCTGGGCTGCCATGAAGTGGACAGGGATTATTATAGGAATGGTCTGTCTTTAACAAAAGTCTTGTCTGCTCCAATGCCCATTATCTGGGCCAAATTACATGGAACTTATCATAAGCAAATGTGTAACATAGAGGATCTGGCATGAGTGCTCATTACATACAAGTTTTATTAAACGAGTGGACAAAATGATATGACATGAGGCTTTGCCTTTAATTAAACTCGTATGTAATGAGCACGAATGTTAGATTCTATTTTATATTACATAACATTAAAAAATGCACATTATTCTTCAAAAGGATGATGTAAGCTGCATATGTTTTAGCCAAAATTCAGCGGTATAATGAGCGCGACGTTGGTATTATCCCGACGTCATTGACTGATCAATGCATGCATTGGCTAACGTCACATCAAGCTAATTTACAATTTATTGCACAGTCTGGGAGTGCCGAACCATGTTTACAGCACAGCTTTACGGCACTCCTGGACCGCAGGTTATGTGATAAGTATGAATACAGCATGCAGACTCAAGGTCACAAGTTTCAGTGGACTTTTATTAGCTCATCTGTCTTTGTGACCGGTGAACTTTTGTAACCACTCTTCGACTGTCCATTCAAAGTTTGCTTGTGTCAGAGGCCAACATTTTTATGCCCCCCATCTTTCAAGAGGGGGTATATTGCTTTGCACATGTCGGTCGGTCGTATAAAATGGTTTCCGTTCAATAACTCTAGAACACTTTGCCCAAAGATCTTCAAACTTTACATGGAGGTTGGTCATCAACAGTAGATGACTCCTATTGATTTTGTGGTCAAAGGTCAAGGTCACTTTGACCTTTACCATTTCTGACTAAATGGTTTCCATTCAGTTACTCAAGAATGCTTTGCCCTAGGATCTTCAGTCTTTGCATGGAGGTTGGTCATCAACAGTAGATGACCCCTATTGATTTTGAGGTCAAAGGTCACTGACCTTTACCATTTCTGACTAAATGGTTTCCGTTCAGTAACTCAAGAATGCTTTGACCTAGGATCTTCAAACATGGAGGTTGGTCAGCAACAGTAGATGACCCCTATTGATTTTGAGGTCAGAAAGTTTTCAAGGTCACTGTGACCATTACCATTTCTGACGTGGGTTGCCATGGGGGCATACATATTTTACAAACATCTCTTGTCACTTTATGTCACTTAGTCACAATGATCATCTCAACAAAATCTAGGTTAATTCATAGAAAAACCTGGTGCAGACTCGAGGTTGCGATTTTGACTTAATCGTTCACAATGACCATAGTAACAAAATCTAGGTTAAGTTTGATATGGGGTCAAAAACTAGGCCAATTTACAGAACATATGTTTGCAAACTATTTTTACAGGATATTCATGAACGTTTGTCTAGATGGAATCTAGGTACTGTTAATTTATGGGTCATCTTATGTAATAGGGTCTCTGGTTAAGACAATATGAAAACCTTGTACATGGATGTAAGGTTCGCACAGGCCTTGAATTTGGTTTAATTCAAGGCAACACTAAATTCAAGTACTGCTCAATCTTTACATTGAGCAGTACTTGACTTTAGTGTTGCCTTGAAAAAATGCCGAAATGGTACTTGACTTTAACTGAAAATCCTTGAAGACAAACGGCCTTGAAAATACAAAGTGTATGGTTATTGTCAAAGTGACACATTTTCTGCTTAAAAAATGAAACAAAACCACTTTCTTATTTGTAAAGGAGCAGGGACAATAAGGGGTGATTTTGGCCCTACTTCCAATTTTATGAAACTTTTATAATTAAAACTTAATTTAAAAGGTATGCACATCCAGTGAAAGATTTTAACATTTTTATTCTTTTTTTTTTCTTTTTTTTGTTGCCATAGCAACCATTTCTTCAAATTACACTGACATGCCAAAATGCGTATTTTACATGGAATTTTGTGAAAATGTTGTTAATGAAAGACCTTACCTCACTGAGTATGATTCGTATATTTATTACTTCATGTTCATATTTTTGGTTGCCATAGCAACCATTTATTGTTTTAACTTAAATATGTTAAAACCTAGTTTAAAGACATTGAAATTTTATATGGGTGCGAGAGTAAAACATGAATTGCTGAGTAGTAGTCACAATGACAATAATTGCATGTTTATCCAGGAACAAAGAGTGATAACTCGTATCATTTTACCTTGGTAAATGTGCAGGAAAAATGTCTTGAAAATAAAAACTCTACCTTGAAAAGTTCTGGTTTGAGAATTGTGCATTAACCATACAAATGTAGTAAGTAAGTATTTTTTTATTTTGCGAGGCCGACATATTTACAATAATGTAATCATCCATGATGGACTGATCACAGAAAATCAATATTTTCACGAGTGACGTAGCCACGAGTGAAATTTTAATTTTCTGTGATCACGAATGCAATAAAATTTATCTTACACCAAAATCACCAAATGTTCTGTGTATATGCCTCAATTCCTCTTAAATATGTGCCGTAACTGGCTGAATTGGAAAAAGCACGTCGAAATTAGAACGTCATGACGAGTGCTCATTACATGCGAACTTTATTAAACGAGTGGACAAAATGATATGACACGAGGCTTAGTGTAATAGTGTAAAACATTTAGTATTTTGTCACTGCAAAAACATCACTCAAAACTCTTTGTTAGCAAAAATGTCACACCGAAACTTAGTATTAATGTTTATTTACAGTTACATGAATCACTGATTTGATGTCTGTGTTTATCACCAATCTCGAACATGATTAATGCGATTCAGTGGTGGACGTCTGATACAACACATCGAGAATATCCTCGTAACGTTTGTTCATTTTGGAGATAATGTGTATACAGATATCACCCCTGGAGTTCCCCCGACAAGCAGTCTCGAATGGTCATGGTCATATGCAACACACAACGTATTGTATCGTCCATCCATGGTGTCTATAAGCGTTCCAATGTGTTTTCCATCTTTGTCCACTTGAACAATCACACCTGAGGTAGAACTTCCAGCCAGACAAATTTGACCAGGTAATATACATAATGGCCCTGCATCATTAATACCTGATAACTTTACTTTCATTTTCAAATGTCCATCCTTGTCTAATATAACCAGGCCGGTCTTATAGTCCATCACGTAAATATCTTTTGTGTCCTCACTCAGTGCAATCTGCCTACAATCTGAAAACATTGCTTCCCCGTTCGAATCCTTGTCATACGTTCTTTGTTTATTTCCAGTTTTACTGTAGAAGCTTACTTTATTACCTTCACAAGCAACTATTTCCCCAGTACTAGAATCATATGTCATTCCGAATCTATCACCATCAAATGTAAATGAGGATGTTATTTGCATTGATTCACCGACTGCTACCATTTGTACAAGACTACCGCCAACTCTCACAGCAACCTCGTGTGTGCTAATCTTACAAACTGCATAAGGATAACCAGATAACAAAATACAATCTTTAAATTGCAAGTCTGAATTAAACCGTTTCAGTTTCTTATTGCTATAGTCTATCAAGATGAGATCACCCGAATCCATTAAACACATATCATATACAACTGTATTTGATTCGTTACTCTGTTTAATGTTGACAGTCTTCTGCAAAGTTGCCTTGTATTCTTTAACGGGACACATATCTTCCAATCGACCAAGTGCGTCCATTTCATCAACAGTATTCTCAAGCGTCTTGTCAAAGACAAATATGAGTTTCCTGTCATTCTTTTCTTTCATCATAGCTTGAAGTAGACTTTCGCCGTCCTCTGTTACCATCTTACTAGTCTTGGATGTGATAAACAGCTGCGGTTCATTATCTAATTGTTCCAGTTTGTCTAGATACGTCGTGGATGTTGTTAAAGCTGCGTCTATGGCTTGAACATCAATATCGAGGGCTGACTTGTGTTCCTCATACTTAGAACGTATTTCTTGTCTCGAGGTATTTGCTAATTCTTTCACTTTCTTTATAATCTTTTCCTCGTACATGTCAATAGCTTCAATCAACTCTACTTTCTGTTGGCCAATACAATCAATGTTTTCAGTACGGTTGTCTTTTACCTGTTTTAATTGGGTAAGAACTTTAGTCAACGCTTCTTTGCTCTTATTCACGTCTGGGTTGGATTTGAAATCCTTCGCCGCCTCATCTATCGATTCAACTGAGCATAATCTGTAAATAAATATGAAAACAATATTGAATCGAGACACATAGCGTTTACACGTACCTTAGTTCCGAACATATATTGGTACATGTACAAGTGATCGCAGGTTAAATAAGATATGGGACACATATCATAAGCACTCGTATTGTGTTGCAGGGTTAAAGGAACAGCAATACTACTTTCGCCTACACACTTGACATCTGTCGTACATTTTATTAAACGACTGTAGGACTATTTGCTGAATTTTTAATAGACATAATACCCATACTCGGACATCTACATTGTGTATGTAGACTACAAACCACTAGTGTAGTCGTCCGTTTATTCAGGTCTGTAACTTGTATACAAACATTGCAATATCATAACATATTGCAGTTTTATTGTTTTAAACATTTTAATTTGAGAAAAAGGCAGTGAAAATCAATACCTTTTACACTAAGCTACTATACTAATACAAATACTATAGATCTATTAAACTAAGACATAAATAAGATAAATTGTAATGGTTATGTACACACTGTTATGTAAACAATTGTGCTTGACCTGATTAATCAACTTATACATTTGAAATAGTTTAGACATTATTATATCTACCTGTGTTTAACCATGGCACATGTTCCACAGCAAACCTCGTTATGGTCCTTGCAGTGTGTATCTATCACCTTTCCGTGATGTATAGAACAACTCAGAATCACCATAGCCACGCCTCCAAGTTCTTTGATCGGCCCATCCACAATGACCGTGTCAGAATCAATATCATTCACGTGATGAGATTTTAAAGACGGGAGTATATTGTGACATTTAACACATTTCGCGCAGTAATATATTTCACAATCCACACAGTAATGTCTAGCCACTGTTCGGCTCCCATCTTCCAAACACAGTGAACAACAAACATGTTTAATTTGCTCAGATTCGTCAGTAGAATATTTCAACTGATCACAAGTCGCCATTTTGAATTACATGTATTGTTTAACGTATCTAACTCAAATATAGGCTATCATATTTTCTGAAATCAGATAACCTACATTACGTACAATCATGTTCATACATTTAACAGCCGGGTTTATATTTACAGAAAAGTATGGTTAACACTGTTTACATTGGATAGATATACTGCACAACCGACTTGTTTGTATTCAAACCAAAACTTTAAATACTGCATTGAAACAAAATATATTCAATCTTCGGTAACCGCATACTCAAAGTATTTAAAAAGTAAATCGAATACATTTATTATTGCCACAAACGTTTAAATATTTTAAACATCATTGGACTGACTTTATCAACCAGATATCGTATGCTATCAGTATCTACAGTATAAATGTCACTAGCGGATTCAGAGGGGGGCGCACCCGGCGCGCGCCTCCCCCTAAAATCGCCGGAGCCTAGGTAATTTAATCATAGATTGGATGTAAGAACAATATTGATATGATTATTTTTCCCTCACTTCGCTCGCATAAATAACACAATACTCGATTAATGGATTTTTAAGTGAACTTTCTAGACCCCGCCCTACACAGCCGTGCCTAATTATCCTCTAAGTAACTCATCGTGCGGCCGGGTTTGAATACTACTTTTCGTAAACATAAATAAACTGATTTCAACAGAATTTCAATTATGATTTACATAATTATTTAGTGTATTTGGCATTGTTCGACAAATACTCGGTAACTGCAACTTCACAGACATTGGTCGTAATGAAACCAGTTTAATTAAGTATAATCCGTAATAACGAAACGGGGTTCTACCGGGCTATACCGTATTTAACCATAATTCGGGTATATGCTATGTTCTTCCCTGCCTCCATCGGTATGAAACGTACTTTACTGGGACTCAACCGGTGTAGAGCCAGGGTTCAGCGCAGTCCAAATAATGCCGGTGTATTATAAAAATCGTCAGATCTATGAAAACAGTCAACGCACATGCGTGGGAAAGGTCGGATCAGGACTGTAAGGAAATAATCCCTTAGACCCGGAGTCTGGCTCGGACCCGGGCTGAGTCTGCAGTGAGACGAAAAGTGATTAGAAACAGGGTGAGAGAAATGAGCACCCGGTCCCTTCGCTTACTAGGCTAAATGCTCTAACCAATGACCGAGCTAGACTGCTGCCTAAACAACTTTCTCCCCTATAGTAATTAAATCCTTTGTATACATACTAACATGGAATTATATATCTAATAAGTCTGTAATAATAAATATTATCCAGGACCCCGACCCCTCCGAGAAAATAACTAGACCCACGCATGCATTTTGAGGGCATTTAAACGCATTATTTTGGCCTAAATAAAGATTTCATGTGTTAAGTAGTAGAATGTTGATGTCAAACCTTCAATGATTGAATGACATCCATTTCACACACGTGTATCTGAATATGAGGGGGGGGGGGATTGGTTAACATCGCAAATGTGAAGTGTTATTTTTTAGATTATACACGAATTTGATAAATGTGTGTTGACATAATTTACATCTCTGTCCGTTTTATGGTCAGTTCAGCAGTTGCAATAGAAGCCTAATCTATCTAACTCTTCCGAGCATTATTGAAATGTTATTCCGAAACAAATCATACAGTACCATTAATAACTAGAGTTATTTATCGGTTGACATATACAACAACATTTACATGTTTATTTTAAACATTTTTTAAATTTGCCCTCGCGCTTCAATTTACCCGTACGCAGTTATATTATAGTCTCAGATATTCATGATAACGAATTTCACGGCCCGCGGCATACAATTCATCTACCGAACCGAATGTACGGCGATATTTATGGCTGACGATTTTTTGGCTACACCGGTATACCACGATTTATAAATAAAAAGAATAAAAAATACCAGAATTGGTTTGCACCTATAGTGGATATCGAACCCATAGTGTACGACGTCATACGGTCGGATCAACATGGTTCGACACGGTTAGCCCGAATTGACTAAGAAGTTCACGATGTCTCCAAGGTTCATACAACGGGACAAACCGGGGGTGCCAAACCGGCACAGTGATAATAGGGCTCTGCTGTCAGCTCAGAACCGGAATACACCGTGGATACACCGGGATAATCCGTACTGATACCGGGATGCAACATCGCGGTAGAGCTAAGGTGTAGCCCCGTTGTAACCAAGTTTGACTCCATATTTTGATTCTGTTGAAATCTTGACCATTCCTCCCGGTAGCTCCTGATGACTCCACGAGCCTTTAAACATTTTAAAACAACCGGGCCTCTGTTGCCTGTTTGATAAGAGTATCACGGTTCACCACAGTTCGTCTTGCCGATCCAGTGTTGTTACGGTTGTACGACGGTTCACTGAACCGGGTATACCGAGTAAGATTCGGTTCATCCCGGTAAACCTAAAGGGGTTCGACACAGTCATAAACCTGAAGTGATTAAAAAAATCATTTTTTTTATTTCTGCTCAATATACAGAACATAGTAGAAGTAAAAATTTATTTTTTTTAAAACAGTTTTTAATCACTGCAGACTTATGTGTCGAACCCCTTTGGGTAAACCCCTAATAACTGTTGATACGTCTGGACTTAAACTAGAACAGTAATACTACAAAAGAGTGTTTATAAAGGATTGCGACATTTAGCGTTAATGTTGCGACATTTAACGTCAGGCCAGTTTGTTGCGACATTTAACGTCACAGATGCGACATTTAGCGTCAGGGGGGATTGCGACATTTAGCGTCGGTTGCGACATTTAGCGTCAGCCTTGCGACATTAAGCGTCAAGTGCGACATTTAGCGTCGATGCGACATTTAACGTTGCTACACACATTAAAAATGTCCGACAAGTCAGTAATACAGTTAGCTTTATTTTCTTATAAACCTGTCATTTTCATTTAAAAATAAGATATCTTAGAATGCAGCTGACGAATTGCGTGGTTCTATTTAAAAAGTCACGAGGCAGAAAGCCACTGGTTTTCCTAGTCGCTGGATCCCAAGTATTTCACATTTCCTCTTAAACAAAGCTGAAGCAGAGTATGCTGCTCAGATGGACACTGCATTTTTTCTTCGTGATGAATTTACAGCAGCTATATATATCAGTGTATATTATCCAGTCTATAATCGTTAGTCCTGGCTATGCTGCTCATATAAACAACGAATTTTCTTGCTTGCTTCGCTTGCTGTAGAACTACGTAAATTCAATGAAAGCTTTTGATTTACCAATGAGTTGGTTGGGTATGCTGATCAGATAAACACTGATTTTTTTCTAAAACTTACAATTACTACTCCGGTGAATATAACCAAGTAATAAGGATGTGGTGTATGCTGCTGAAATAGATAATTGCATTTTTTCTTGCTCGCTGCGCTCGCACAACCACTATCAGTTAATTTTGTCAAGTAGGAAATGAGGGATATGTTGCTCAAATAATTAATGCATACATTCTTGCTCGCCTTGCTCTCACATTAACTTTATCAATGAATATTTTAAGATAAAGAACGAAAGTGTGTGGAATGCTTCTCAGAGATACATTTTTTTCTTACTCGCTTCGCTCGCGCATTTTCTTGGGGGGGGGGGTATCAATACATTAATGTACGCCCCCCCCTAACGCCAAATCCTGGATCCGCCCCTGCATGTACACTTTTAAAACTGCTTTGAAAATGCAATATTTTCACTTCTATAAGTGTGCACCACGGTATATATTTGCTCGGCATACGTGTTTAATTTTTCTGAAATATTCAACGTATGTAGCTACATTGTAAGATGTGTGGAATGAGAATTCATTTGATTTCATTACCTTCTGATTAGATTCTTAACAATTACTATAAACAAAAATGATGACATAAGCAAAAGTAAATGTTGCAAATTCGTTCAGCGTTTGTCAGATTGTTAATGCAGCTGTGCCCCTGTTTTTTCTGATAAAGCTCGTGAAAACAAGTGTCCGTGCTTATCATGGAGGCAGAAATAAAGCAAAAAACAGATACATGTGAAGCTAGATTTAGGTTAAGAAAACCCGACGGTTTGCTCTCAATGTCTGTCTAATCAGAATTACTTCCCCTGAACTATAAACTTATAATTAACTTGAAGTAATATGAACTAAGGCGCTGCCTATTTAGCGGATTTTATCTTAAACATTAAAGAAATGCTAAACTATTCACTAGAAGGCTTTCAAGTGCCCCGAAATTTCTTATTTTCAGACATCCCTAAAACACTCAACCAGTGGGCCCTGTATCGCTCAGATGTGCCCACTGTTATAGTAGAACCATATACTAGAACCCTATTCCAACTGTACCTTGATTTTGGTTGCTATGGTAACCCAAATTCTGCATTAATTATTGTTGCTATTGTTTGAATGAACCACCCAAAGAGTATTGTTACCAATTTTAAACAAGAGTGCCAAAATGTCACAAAATACGCCCGTCTTGGGGCATGGTGAGTCTCAGAGCATGGTGAATGAAAGAAACAAACAATCCAACATTATTTTTAATTAAAGGACCATAACCCAAGAAGGCCTAGGCTGATTTGGCCTACAATTTAACTTGTCTTAGATAGTATACCCAAGTTTGAAGATACTCAGACGAAAACTCTTTGCACTAGAGAACAGACAAGGTCAATTTCACAGTTATTTTGGTAATTATAGGACCATAACCAAGTAAGGCCTAGGCCGATAATCAAATTTGGCCTAGATATTACGCCCATAAGCATTGTCACAAAGTTTGAAGATGACAGGATGAAAACTGTTTGCGTTAGAGTACAGACAAGGCCAATTTCATACCTATTTGGTAATTAAAGGCCCATAACCCAATAAGGCCTAAGCCGATTTGGCCTATAATCTAACTTGGCCTAGATATTATTCCCATAAGCATTGTCACAAAGTTTGAAGATGATCGGATGAAAACTGTTTGCACTAATAAACAGACAAGGTCAATTTCACATTTATTTTGGTAATTATAGGACCATAACCAAATAAGGCCTAGGCCGATTTGGCCTTGAATAAACTTGGCCTAGATATTATGCCCATAAGCATTGTCAGAAAGTTTGAAGATGATCGGATGAAAACTGTTTGCGTAAGAGTACAGACAAGGCCAATTTTATACTTATTTGGTAATTAAAGGCCCATAACCCAATAAGGCCTAAGCCGATTAGGCCTATAATCGAAATTGGCCAAGATATTACGTACATAAGCATTGTCACACAGTTTGAAGATGATCGGATGAAAACTGTTTGAGTTAAGAGTACAGACAAATTACTGGCCGCCGCCGCCCGCCCGCCAAGGGTGTTCACATAATACGTCCCGTTTTCAACGGGCGTATACAAATGTAATTGCTATATTTAGAAAGGACCATTCCTGTGAAGTTTGGTTAAAATTGGCCTAGTAGTTGAAGTCGTTAAGAGAATAGTTGAAGGACTTACACACACATGGATGACAGACAAAGACCGATCACCAAAGCTCACCTTGTCACTCACTATGTGACAGGTCAGCTTAAAAGAGCCAAATTCTGTAAAGAGCTTTTTTAAAGTAATTCCTGCTTTTCCTATTTTTGGTCTAAACTATAATTGCCACACTGACAATTAATTCCCCACAGAACCACTTTGTCCCAGAAACCATTTTTTTCTTTTTTTAGTAACAGTGAACTTGACCCCACCTGTCCCACTTTCAAACTTAAGAGGAGTATTCACATAAGCCACCTATACGGCAAGTTTCATCACAATATCTCATTCCTAAATAAAGTTATCGTCAAGAAACCAACGGACCAACTGATGGACGGACATGTTTGCATTATTTATAGCCAATTTATTAGTGATATTGTAGCATAGGTTTAATACCCCTGTCCAGTAAGCACAATATCTTAGTGCCAAATGTTGTATCAAAACTATGCGACAAGGCTTATCCGTCATGAACTCCAATTAACTTGTATGCTTTTATGCAGGCTGCTATACATGTAAAGAACAATATAATTGACGATTTAGTCACACTCTTCCATGAAAACCAATAAATGAATATTTTTCTCCACATGTGGAGAAGTTGTGGACTCTTAATGGTACGGTACATTAGCAAGGATATAGGATACATTCTAGATTCAAATAGTACATTCTCTGACAAAATAGGCTTCAAAGCGGTAGAAAAAAAATTCAATTGTTTTCCAACGTTCAAACATAAAAACTTAAGGTATAAAAAATTACTACAGATTATCATTAACTTCTTTATAAAGTTAAGCAAAAAGTACCGGTATCCTAAAAAAGCTTTATATTAAAAATATTCTATTTTATTCTACACTGCCGCTTCCGTATCTCGATACTGATGGCAAGAAGATATCAACAGAATGTTTAATTAATATTTATTAAAAATAAAATAATATAAATAGAATAATTATAAATAAAACAGTTCTCCTCATCTTAAGTAGGAGTAGAACACAAAACTTATTATATTATTGTTATTGAATCTAAAACAAAATAGAAATCACATTACTAACAATGTGAAGAGCACTCGATCTGCTATTCTCGATATCGACATTACAAGATAAAACCCATTTTCCGGAATCGAAAATCTCACGGTCGTGGGATTCCGGACAATAGGTCGTATAGCGGGAGTGTATATAATTATTCTTTTTTCAATATTCAAACATGAAAATGTATAAAAATATTATTGTATATTATCAGTAAACAACTTTGTTTTTAAAAACCTTAAGCAATAATTATCCTAAAAAATTCTTTATATGTGAGACATTGCATTTTATTCTACACTGTCGCTTCCGTAGCTTGATACCGATGGCGAGAAAATAAGCTCATTTTTCAATTCGGCAGTGCTCCAGCTAGGGCGGAATAGCAGGGCGCAACGCCCTGCCTCGTTTTACTAACGCCCTGCCCTTTTTGAAAGCACCCTGCCCTTTTTGAAAGCGCCCCGCGCCCTTTTATGTCGATCATACGAGTGCCTTCTTCTTTTAAAAGGCCGCTATCGCAATAAACAAGATAATGACACATACCGCTGTTAAATCGCTAATCATACGACCCCCCCCCCCGTACTCATCGAGTCTGTTTACATTGATCAGCCTCAATCGACCTTTACAAACTGTCAATCACAGCCAAACTTACGATGAGTGACAATTTAGGGCGTTACTACGTGGCAATCAACCAATGAGATCGTGTCTCGCGTTCATGCATTAGTAACGTGTGAATAGCTAATTGGCATTCATCGAAGTAAATTAGATCACAGATTGTCCGAGAATTCGATCTAGTCAAGTAAAAACGTGAGAGGGCACTTGTCAATTTCAATTCGATTCGGAATATCTCGGACATTGACGCTCAATTAATTCCTTAATCCCGGAAAACAGGTTTTAACCTGCAATGTCGATATGGTGAATGCTAGGAAACAGCTTGTTTAAAAAGTGCAACATAGCCTTCAAAGAGAACCATTTATATGCTACTGGTAGTGCTCGAAGATAGCAGATCGTTTGACAGCAAAGCGCTACAAAAGCGGTCCTTCACTGCTTTGCACAAAAAGCGCTTGCCTAGCAAAGTGCTGAGAAATCGTATGCTATTGGCGAGCACTGCTTGATGGTAGCATGTCGTTTATGTAAAATAAAGCGCTATTTGGTAGCTGTTCGATTAGGCCTCGGGCTCCTGGATGATATTTGAATAGCTGACACCAAAATATATCACACACATATCAATAAACATATTTAGACTTAAAAGTAAACCACCCCTACCTATTCAAACCATTTAGACGAGTTACAGGGATACCGGCAGCGGCTGGACAGACAGAATTTAAAAACAGCCACTTGGAGACAGCTTATCTGCTTTACTTACTACCCCTTACCGAAAAATAAGGGCTCCGGCAAAGCTTCTGGCAAATTTGCCGCAATGTTTGCGGTAAATTTGCCGCAAACTACTTTACGCGCACTTTTACCATGCAAATGAGGTTTGCCGCAAATTTGCGGCAAACTGTTTTTGAAGCAGATTTGTTTGCCACAAAATTGCCACAAAGAAATTTGCATATTCCAAATATGGGCAAAGGACAATTGCCGCAAACTTGCCGCAAACTAATTTGCATGGTAAAAGTGCGCGTAAGTTTGCCGGAAACTATTTTTGATTACGGCAAATTTACCGCAAACCTCATTTGCATATTGTGAAACATTCAATGTATGATTGAAAGACATTGCCGCAAATTTGCCGCAAACTAATTTGCATGCTAAAATTGCTGTTCTGGCAACCTTTTGGCAAACACACTTTTTCACAAAACTAGAATTCCAGATAGAAAATATTTAATTCATTTCTTTGTCACAATAACCAATTTTTTCTGATTGCTATTTAAAGTCATAAAACTATAATATATCCAACCTGAATCACAATCAAAAGTAATTCCCATCAGTTGATCTGGTTCTATTAGCTGCCAATCCTTGCATAATTATATTCCATATGATCTGAAAGAAAAATAATTCAAAACACATAAACAATTTATTAGTCACAGATGAATTTTTCAGAATTAACTACCCCTAAAGAACTTTTATGACTAAATTAAATAAATTTATATGATTTATCTACTAAAAATGTATAACTGAAACAAATCATCATTATATCCCTCATATTGATCATTTACTCTCAGAGAGGTATGCACCAGGAAATAATAACAGTAATTTAAAGTACAATACAACCTTTCCAGAGTGACCCTTTGTAGAGCAATACATTCTCTACAACAAGACCTTCAAAATTTTCTTAAGCTGATATTTAATATAAAATTGACCTCTATAGAGCAACAACCTCTTAACAACAGTCAATATTTCAGCTACCAACGGGTGTTGCTCTACAGAGGTTGTACTTTAAAATGGATACAAGTTTGTTGTAGTAAACATATGAAGTCCACAGCCCCCTATTCAAAAAGTGGACACTTAAAACAATAACTTGTAGATCAAAGGGGTCAGTAATTTTCTGTAAAATGCTGTAAAATACATGAAACAATGGCTAAACATGAAGTTTTAGAAATACAGCAGAATAATTATCTTAGATAATATTCATAACAGTCAGCATTTACATTTTACTTACCAGGCTATCTGTTGTATGGTATTGCAACTGTTGCCTTCCAGCGTTTTGGAATTCATGAAGTTCTTCTAAACCAGGTTATACTGAAGTAGATCAAGATATTGGTTTTTATGAAATATCATACTCACACTTTTTGGAAATTAAGATGATCAACCTATATTTCAGGGATAATGATTAATAAGTGTAACACATTACTGCTTAAACATTCATTAATGCATGAATACTTTAATTTCTATAATTTTCAACATGTCATCAATTTATATATATATTTCCAGTATATTGAGACTTCAGCATTATAATTACATTGTATCTTAATTAAGTTGTATTTCAATTAATACATGTGTTGAGCTTATAATAATAATTTATGCTACATACCAGTGAGTTTATCCATAGATCTCAAAATTGATTCTGGAAATCAACTTCAAACAAGAATGAGTCACAACATTACAATATAAAATAATAAAGTATATGTTTTAAAACTTAAATATAGCTTCCAGTGTTATTTTCAATAAAGTATGCATAAATTGCACCCATATTGCTATGAGAAGCTAATATACATGTACTTGTATAATGAACACCATATGGGCAGTAGTAAAGCCAGACACAGGGGAATACTCAAACTAGCCAATCACAGGAAACTGAGATATTGATAAGAGGCATTATTGGTCAAGGTGCTAATTTGTGTAATAAGAAACAGTATGAGTTTATTGTGTTATATATGTTAGTCTCATACCATATCTTTGTGGCCTAATGTACAACATGATTACTTTTATCTTCATAACTTATAATTTATATATCTGTATCCATTATAAGCTCATTTAAATACATTATATTTTTTATGATATTACTATCTCTGATAATACTTCATTACAATGCAACATAAGGACAAAAACATTAACACAAACACCTAAATATTAAATATTACTATGTATGAGGTGGCCTTAATAATGAGATGGTCTTTATTTAAGATTGTAGGCCTACTGTATTTTGGGGGAAAGTTGAACTTAGACTGGAACAAAGTCAGAATTAGAATGACCTATATATATACTCAGTAGAGAAGTATATGTCACCCAAACTTACACTTGTAAGTCATTTTTGCTAATTATCAGTCTGCTAACTAAATTTGAAAGAAATGTTGAATGTCCTCCACATGTGGAAAAGTGAAGAAGGTTCAATAATATAGGAGTAATAATATCCCAATGAAGTGGAATGATTTTACAGTCTAAAATGTTAAGCGAGTCGAAAGCGGGGGGGAAAATTTAAGGCGTAATATGCAAATGAGGCGAAATTATTTTTCGAGTTTATTTAAATTAATTAATTATTTAAGTCGATCCTTTTTTGCACTCCACTGAGACAGTGGTAGTGCATTGTCATTCGGTTTCATCCCTGCCTAATTGGCCAATAATTTCGGGCTTCCAGGCATGAGACAGAAAGTTTGTTTGATATGATGTGTGTGATAGGAATCCAGGTGCGCTAGCGCTATCCTAGCACTTTTCGAAAAGACTCCTGGGTTCTTTAACGTTTCCGGTGTATATCCGGGTTCGAAATTAGGTTACGACACTTAAAAAATTACTGGTCATATCCATCGATGAAACCTTGAAAGAAATGTGGAATGAACTCCACATGTGGAAAAGTGAAGAAGGTTCAATATTTTAGGAGTAATAATATCCAAATGATGTGGAATGATTTTACTGTCTAAAAAGTAAGCGAGTCGAAAGCGGGGGCCAAATTTTTAAGGCGTAATATGCAAATGAGGCGGAATTGTTTTTCGGTTTAATTATTTAAGTCGATTCTTTTTTGCAGTCCACTGAGACAGTGGTAGTGCGTTGTCATTCGGTTTCATCCCTGCCTAATTGGCCAATAATTTCGGGCTTCCAGGCATGAGACAGAAAGTTTGTTTGATATGATGTGCGTGATAGGAATCCAGGTGCGCTAGCGCTATCCTAGCACTTTTCGAAAAGACTCCTGGGTTCTTTAGACGTTTCCGGTGTATATCCGGGTTCGAAATTAGGTTACGACACTTTAAAAATTACTGGTCATATCCGTCTATGAAACTTTGAAAGAAATGCTGATTGTCCTCCACATGTGGAAAAGTGAACAAGGTTCAATATTTTAGGAGTTATAATATCCAAATGAGCTGGAATTATTTTACGGTCTAAACATTTAAGCAAGTCAAAAGCGGGGGCAAAATTTTTAAGGCGTAATATGTAAATGAGTCGGAATTATGTTTCGGGTTTAATTAAAGTTTGTTTGATATGATTTTTGTGATAGGAATCCAGGTGAGCTAGCGCTATCCTAGCAACTTTCGAATAGACTCCTTGGTTCGTTAACGTTTCCGGGTTCGAAATTAGGTTACGGTACTTTAAAAATTACTGGTCATATCCATCAATGAAAATTTGACTCTAAGAAATGTGTGATAGGAATCCAGATGAGCTAGTGCTACCCTAAGCACTTTTCGAATAGACTCTTTTTAAAATGTTTCCAGTGTATAACACCGATACATGGCGAGATTTGAACCAGGGGCATCCGGACTGGTATTCGAGAGCGCTAACCATTTCGCCACCATGCCACCCAAAGTACTCCTTTCAAATCGCAAGATATTTATGGCTTGTTGGAAATGCAGGAAGTTTCTGGTGAATATCTGGCAAATATATTTAACCGTTTAAAGTTTTCGGCAAACTTCTAGCGATAATCTATACAATACAAAGTTTCTGGCAAACTTACAGCAAACAAATATTATCCACTAAAGTTTTTGGTGAACCTATGGTGATCCTTACTTAGATATGAAGTTTCTGGTAAACTTCCGGTGAGCAGTCATCAGTTCTGGCGAATTTGCCGTAACATCACCAGAAGTCTGCCAGAAGTTTACCACTACCGGCGAAGTCCTGCGAACATTGACGATGATTTTTCGGCGAACGAATCAGTTTGCGGCAACTTTGCCGCAAAGTTGCGGCATATTTACCGCAAACTTTCTTTTTCCGTAAGGGACGTCTATGATATGACAGGCAACCAGTGTGCAGTGCTCGCCTGTACTGCTCGCCTGTAGGAATAGCATTTCTCAGCACTGCACTTTGCAGGTCGGTGGCATGGTAGTCGAGCGGATAATGCTCTCAACTACTGATCAAGAGATTCCTGGTTCGTTTCTTGGCCGGGGTACTTGGTAATTTCTGAAATGCTGTCTTTTTCATGAAAATATTATAGGCCGGGGTTTACAAACAAGTTTAACAACATTCAAAATGTGACTTCAAACCATATAGGTCATAATTAATGGCATTATTTCTATTAACAGCAATGGACCGTTGTCAGTTGTGCTACATTTTTAATAACATGATACTCAAGTACAGAAAGTTTGTTCATGAATGACAGAATCATCGACAGTAAATAAATGTTTAGCCTACTTTAGGTACGAAGGGTAATCAGTACGAACCTGCTTCTGGTTTTATTGAAAATCAGCATCCGTCATCGTGTGTCGAGTTAATTGAAGATTCTATAACTACGTTAATTAAGTGTATAAAAGACGACATTCCTTGTTTAAAACAAGTACTTTCATGGTTCCAAATGGTATTCTTGTGTGAGTATTTAGTTGAGCTCTTTTCTTGAACGCAGATCCAGAAATATCACATTTATATGTATTTTCTCCAGTTTGTATCCTTATTTGCTTAGTTAAATCACTTTGAATGAATCCACTAACATCACATGTAGAAGATGCATCATTAGATTGTTCCATGATCGTTCTTTTCTTGAAACCCTCTCTCAGTGCGCGTCTAGGTAGATTCAGTCCGTAATTATAAGTGTAGCATGTAGCAAACTGTAGTACTCTGACCTCCTTTATCAAATAATAATAAAAATAAAGACTTTATTTTACGAGGAAACTCATTTGACAATATACATTAGAATATAACCTACATTATGAGCCAATGAAAACGCCGCATTTTCGCGGTTAAATGAAAATTTATTCATTAAAATTTTCTCTTTACAGACTTGACGTCATGCGTTGGCGCTAATTTCTATCGGCCAATCAGAATGCAGAATGTTATATTCTAAGTTAGTTAGAACATATTAAGTAAATTTTAATGACTAAAAAGGCCTCGCTTCGCTTCGCTCGCTCCGACCTTTTTAATCATTAAAATTTACTTAATATGTTCTAACTATAACTTAATCTTCCATAAAATCGATCATCGTCATGTTTTAAATATATTTCTAATATTCGCTCAAGATAATGAAAATACTGTTTATTTTAAAAATCCAGCTCTTACAATACTTAACGTCGTAAAAATGAATTATTAAGAATAACTATACCTCTGTCGTTTTCGTGTTCTGCTTTTCCTGTCCGGTTTGTTATTATCGTTTTTCTGTAGAGAAACAATGGTTCAGAAATTATTTCCATATCACTTTAAGTGTGTAGCCACTGATATAATATGACTTGCATATAAATTGTCGTAGTTTTATGTGTGTTTGTGAATATAATTACTAGTAGATCTTTAATTGAATAATTTTGTCATAATTGCAATGTGATTAAATCAGTAAAAGATGAGAATGTGATGACAATATGACACGTGACGTGTCTTAACATTCTCACTTCCGGTACTCAATCAATGTGACTTCCGGTTATATTTCGATTTTGCCTTAAGTGTCAAAATATAAATTACCGATGAAAACAAAACAAAGTAACAGGAAAAGACAACACAAAGGTGAAAGACATGACATAATGGCAAATAACATGTATCAAATGATATTTTTGAACAAAATTTATATAACACTTGTATACGTTTCCCTCGTCCGGATTTGCAATCGAAGGTAATAATACTAGTAGCTCATTTTATTTAATGCTACCTGATAAGATATGGAGTCTTATCGGTGAAAAAACACCTATATGAGTCACTTGTTATCACTCACTGCAGTCAACAATATGGACAACATTAATTTGAAAAGTAAAACTATGAATATGACCAAAATTGCATTATTTAAAGTCCCTATTTTCCACAATTATAAGTACCCCAAACCATTACCACCAACTTCATGGCTTGCGTACGTAACATCAATTAAAATCTGACCACTTATGGTTAACAGTACTAACTGTATGAATGAGTTCCTACAGTACGGATAATTTGACCCGTCCCTCGATCTTCGATTAGCATAAATTAATATCCAATATATTGGCTGTATTCATAATTCTGGTTGTATGTTTTCATAAGCGGAAAGTGTCACGACGACGCTCGAAGACAAGTGTAATACCAACACAAATCTAAAGGACTGATATTACACGATTTTTCAAGCATAAAGGTCAGGTTAATGTCTCCGTGCAATACTATTTTGTAAGAAGTTGCTGATATGCCCTTCGCACAATCATCACCAAATTAAATACATTTTAGTGCAACTTCATTCATTCAACAATCCATCCGATTACCCGGTATCAAACGAAATAATATAAAGTGTGATTGTACGACATGCATTATTCGAATAGCTGGTGAATTCGAATAAAGTAGGACCGAACATAATTATGTACAGTGAAACAATCTTTTTATCAATAGACGGAAAGTTGACGATTGCTGGTAAACGCTGAAGAACGTTGTATTCGTTGAAAAGTTTTAACATGCAAAAACTTTGCCGACGTTTGAGAATAAACGCTGATGTATAAGTTTTGCTCCGTTTATAAACGTTCCTTAACGCTGAATTAAGTTGACTAAAGTTTATTCACGTTTAACTCTGTTGGCAAACGTCTGCTGAAACGCTGGTGGCGATAATGAATTTAGTCGAACGTTTATCTAGCGGAGGCCAACGGGTATCCAGCGCAATGAACGCGGTAGTAACGTAAGGGTTGGCGTAAGCCAACTTTTCCCAGCGCAAATGAACGTTTGTGCAACGTAGGCAAACGGGCATCAAATTTCAAACTTTAAGTATTTTCCAATGTTCTTACATGGGAAATATTAGAAAATGGCGGTCATCTTGGAAAATGCTGCCATTTTGATCAGACTATTTACTAGGTTTATATCTAATATTCTTGAGATTAGCATAAATTACAACCAAGTCAAGTTATATCATTTGTGAACAAAATTCACGGTTGTTTTCTCTTCTGTGAGATATCAGTCTGATAGATTTAGACTAGTTTCCTGCCATTTTAAAAAAAATGAAAATTTTGGAAAATATATTTGCCAGAATCATGTAAGACTGTTCATAGCTTATCTTTGATTGCTTTTAAGCCCAAAATAATCATATTTTCATAGTGTTTTTATTGCAATACACATGTTATACATGTAGGTACAATGTTTTGTAATTTTGATCATGTCGGCCATTTTGAAAATGGCGGCCTTATTAGAATATGTTGTAAGTGGATCCATGTATCTATATATAGTTTTGACTATAATACATTCAAATACCGCCATACAAAGTTTCATGCTTTTATCATCAAACACACACTTGTTTTACGGATCTGCCTGACTAATATAGACAGAATAAAAAAACTAAATATTTTTACAAAATCCTTGAATGATAACTTCTTTAAAAAATACTTTTAATTTTTTCTTTAATTCATTGTATGTTCAAACTGTACACAAACCCTGAGAAAGCGTTACATAATGAAATATTATTTGCATAAACCTAGTATGTTTAAATTGGTTCAACTGTACACCTTTAATAATGATGCACTTTTAAAAAAGACTGTCCGTGTATCTTCAATGTGCCTTAAAAGTATACGTAGCAACCTGCTTTCTGCTTAATTAAATGTTATTTCCTGTAGAATATATACTTTGACAATATGTATTATGTAATACCTTTTGACCTTGTTGTTGTATATGCTATATATGTTATATTGTACAGATATTTATATAGTTTTCACTCTCGTAGAGTGTATTATTATTTTCATTATCATATTTTGTAAATAATATGCTGTAAATGATAAGTGTTGTACACTTAAGTCTATTTATATGAATAAATACATCTGTTCTGTTCCGTTCCGTTCTGTTCATAACTTATCATAATCATTCACACGTCTTCACTAATCCTTTAATTGGATTATAACTAGCCATTTAAAAAAGGTGTCAGTCGTGATTACATTAGAGTACCCGATACAATAATATTATACAATAGGATACCGACGCGTACCGTTATCGGAGGACAACGGCACCGGTACCGTCGTTTAGTTGTCGCCTCACAAAAGGTTACAATATATAACGAAAGTGCAGAGTTGAGACGGAAATAAAGCCGATTTTCGCTAAAAAGGCACAAACAATCATGAAGTACAAGTAAGTTTCGGTTAATAATGAGATAAATGAAATGATTTATGACTAACATGGGTATCAAAACATGCAACAATAACGACAAACGCTAATATCATCTATTTCCGCGACCCAAATAAAACGTGACTCTTACGGACTTACGACTTTCGTACCCTGCATATGAATCATCTACATCGATGCATAAATGATGCTTACAAGATATACATAAATCAATAAGTTACTGAGATGCCCAAGTTAAAATATTCTATGTATGAGTGGCTTAGTGAATAATTCATTGTTTTTCTCCAATTGAAATGATCAACAGTTGGTTAGCTGAAATTGAACCAATCAGTGTGTAACCGTGTCAGGAAATAATTTAATTTTTCAAGTCGGAAACAGGTTTTTTAATAAAAACAATTATGCTAAATTGAAAGAATACATATATGTAATGGATAGTCATATCAAAAAATGAAAAAAGTATTTTATAAAAGGTGTTTAGTCTCCAATTGAAAAATTTTGTGTCAAAATCCTGTAAAACGTACTCACTCAAATTTAATATAAATCACATTGTTGTGTACTCCAATCTTTTATCCAGGTGCTCGACTATTTCCCTAATAAATTATATTAATGATATCCACACATTGTATCAAAGTGTTTGACCACTTTATTACTAGAGTTGACACATTTGATTTACACACGTCTGATTATTATAAGTGTAATTATGTGTGTGTATCTGTTGATTTAGCTAACAATAGGCACAAAAGGATGCATAGCCTTTATTTGCCAGTCAGCTTTCCACTGTAATATGGCAGGCATATATGTGTGCCTCCACCCGGTTTTGAACCCGGGTCGACAGATTAGACGGCAAGCGCGCTAACCATTGAGCTGCGGAGGCCACATATGTTAAATACAAAACAGAATTTTAACTTATACATGGTATAATATTCAGTGATATTCGGAATAAATATAATTGATGTAAATTGATTCGATAGTCGAGCACCTGGATACTAGATTGTACTATACAACAATGTTATTTATATTTAATTTGAGTGAGTACTTTTTGCAGCACAGTTGCACAAAAATTGGCAATTTTTAATGTGTGATAAAACACTTTTTTACAAATTGAATTTTCATTTTTTGATACAAATATTTTTATGAATGTACATATTTCAATATAGCATAATAATTTTGGCAGAAAATTATATTGCAGACTTGAAAAATCAAATTGTTTTCTGACACAGTTTCACTGTGATAACTTCAATTTCAGCTAACCAATGTACCTTAAGAAAAGGCAGTGACTAGAGAACCGGCACTGGAGGACTAGACAGTGAAACTATTCGTCTGGCACCGGTTCGGTAGATAACAGTACGTGCATTGGCTAGGTAAGCGTCATTCTATTTCCATGCATTATGCATCCCGAATTTCAGTTATTTTCTTGTGGTAAGTATCACGTATTTCGCTGTCAAATCATTCGGTGCCGGTTCCCTGCCAGCCACTGCCAAAAGAAAAACAATAACTCATACAACGTTATTGTATTGCATTCACAGTTTGTCAGCATTGGTTTTCACTGTCTTTTTCTCCAATTGAAATGTTTAAAACAATAAAAATACAGTGTTATGATACTGAAATGTTTGTATAAATGTTTCAATAAACCAAATGTATTTTCTACATTAACAGCTGAATGAGTCCACTAACACACTGGGCAACAATTTGAAGAAAAGAATGATGGAAAAATCCAGTGATAAACCTTTTATATGTGATGTT
The DNA here is from genome assembly GCA_947247005.1 of Spisula solida. Taxonomy (NCBI): domain Eukaryota; kingdom Metazoa; phylum Mollusca; class Bivalvia; order Venerida; family Mactridae; genus Spisula; species Spisula solida. The sequence goes on along the minus strand of OX365956.1, from coordinate 4,270,057 downwards.
TGTGGATCGGCATTCGGACAAAAATCTTCACTGAACCATCACATGAAAAAACATCCTGGGCAAAAACCATTTAAGTGTGATATATGTGGATATGCCTCTTCACATAGACAAAACTTGAAGATGCACATGAGAATTCATACTGGTGAAAAACCATTTAAATGTGATATTTGTGGTTATGCCTCTTCACATAGACAAAGCTTGAAGAAGCACATGAGAATACATACTGGTGAAAAACCATTTAAATGTGATATTTGTGGATCTGCATTCACACAAGGAATGAACCTGAAGACTCATATGAATATACATACCGGTGAAAAACGATTTAAATGTGATATTTGTGGTGCATCATTCGCACTGAAACAAACTCTTGAAAGTCACATGAGTATACATACTGGTGAAAAACCATTTAAATGTAATATTTGTGGATCTGCATTCACACAAAGTTTCCACCTGAAGACTCATATGAATATACATACTGGTGAAAAACCATTTAAATGTGATATTTGTGGATATGCCTCCTCATATAGACAAAGCTTGAAGATGCACATGAGAATACATACTGGTGAAAAACCATTTAAATGTGATATTTGTGGATCTGCATTCACACAAGGAACCAACCTGAAGACTCATATGAAAATACATACCGGTGAAAAACCATTTAAATGTGATATTTGTGGTGCATCATTCGCACTAAAACAAACTCTTGAAAGTCACATGAAAACACATACTGGTGAAAAACCATTTAAATGTGATATTTGTGGAACATCATTCGCACTAAAACAAACTCTTGAAAGTCACATGAAAACACATACAGGTGAAAAACCATTTAAATGTGATATTTGTGAATCTGCATTCATAACCAAAAGTATTATGAAAAGTCACATGAAAACACATACCGGTGATAAACCATTTATTTGTGAGATTTGTGGATATGCGTTTTCACATGTACAAAACCTGAATTCCCACATGAAAACACATACAGGTGAAAAACCATACGAATGTGGTATTTGTGGAGCATCGTTCGCACATAAATGTCATCTTCAAGCTCACATGAAAACACATACAGGTGAAAAACCTTTTAAATGTGACATTTGTGGATCTGAATTCAAGCAAAGACGTTATTTGAAGCAACATACAAGATCGCATATGAGCGAAAAACCATTTATATGTGGCATTTGTGGATCTGCGTTCAAGCGAAGAACACTTCTGAAAATACATACAAGAACGCATACGGGCGAAAAACCATTCAAATGTGACATTTGTGGATCTACTTTCAAACAAAGAACTCATCTGAAAATACATACTAGAACGCATACGGGTGAAAAATCATTTTTATGTAACATTTGTGGAGCAACTTTAGCTCAAAAAAGTCATCTTGAAAGTCACATGAAAACACATACCAGTGAAAAACCATATGATTGCGATATTTGTGGATCTGTGTTCAAGCGAAGAACTGACCTGAAAAGACACACACGAAAACATACTGGTGAAAAACCATTTGAATGTGATATTTGTGGAGCATCTTTCACTGAAAAACCTACTCTTCAATATCACATGAAAACACATACGGGTTTAAAACCGTGTTAGTGTGATATATTTGTGGATCTGCATTCGACACGAAGTGAACTTTTGAAAACTGACACGAGAGTACATACTGGTTAAAAACCGAGTTAGTGTGATATATTTGTGGATCTGCATTCGTCTTGAAGTGAACTATTGAAAACTGATACGAGAGTACATGCTGGTATAAACTGTTTGTATACATTATTATGAGTGTGTATATGTATACATAACTACATTGTATATACTATTAGGTACGGAATCCTGTTAGTGCCATTTTAAATATCATGTATCGCCCTTCAAGGGCGAGACACGAGAATTGTACCAGGCAAGAAAAGAGACTTGAGAATTAGACGCGATATTTGAAACGAGAATGAGAATTGTGCGAGGCCTGAAACGAGACACAAGAATTATAAATTGAATTCTCACGTTTTTTAATCTCGCTCTAGACCCACAACTATTGCAAGTTAATATCTAATATCGTGTAATTCTCGCGTATCGTGCCTAGCAGTTGATTCTTGCGCCTCGTTTCAAATATCGCGTCTTAATCTTGTGTCTCGACTTCCAAGGGCGAGACATGATAGTTAAAACGAGACACGAAAATCCAGACCCTATAAGAAAGTGTCTCCTGTCAGACACTGTAAGGGAGTGTATCGAGTCAGGCCCTATGGGAGAGTGTCTCGTATCAGACCCTTTAATAAGGGAGTGTCTAGTGTCAGACCCTATAAGGGAGTGTCTGTGTCAGACCCGATAAGGGAGTGTCTAGTGTCAGACCCTATAAGGGAGTGTCTGTGTCAGACCCTATAAGGGAGTGTCTTGTGTCAGATGTCTCGTGTCAGACCCTATAATGGAGTGTCTCGTGTCAGACCCTATAAGAGAGTGTATCTTGTCAGACCCTATAAGGGAGTGTCTGTGTCGGACCCTATAAGGGAGTGTCTTGTGTCAGACCCTATAAGGGAGTGTATCATGTCAGACCCTATAAGGGAGTGTATCGTGTCAGACCCTATAAGGGAGTGTCTCGTTTCAGACCCTATAATGGAGTGTCTTGTGTCAGACCCTATAAGGAAGTGTCTCGTGTCAGACCCTATAAGGGAGTGTATCGTGTCGCCCGATCGCTCTAAAAAGTCAGGGAAAACTGCTCCATGGTCAGGGAAAAATCAGGGAATTTTGTCTTAGAAAATTTGTGGGAACCCTGAAGACGTGTCAGACCCTATAAGGGAGTGTATCGGGTCAGACCCTATAAGGGAGAGTCTCCTGTCAGACCCTATAAGGGAGTGTCTCCTGTCAGACCCTAAAAGGGAGTGTCTCGTGTCAGACCATATAAGGGAGTGTCTGTGTCAGACCCTATAAGGGAGTTTCAGTGTCAGCACTATAAGGGAGTGTCTGTGTCAGACCCTATAAGGAAGTGTCTCGTGTCAGACCCTATAAGGGAGTGTATCATGTCAGACCCTATAAGGGAGTGTATCATGTCAGACCCTATTAGGGAGTGTATCGTGTCAGACCCTATAAGGGAGTGTATCGTGTCAGACCCTATAAGGAAGTGTCTCGTGTCAGACCCTATAAGGGAGTTTTTATGTCGGACCCTATAAGGGAGTGTCTCGTGTCAGACCCTATAAGGGAGTGTATCATGTCAGACCCTATTAGGGAGTGTATCGTGTCAGACCCTATAAGGGAGTGTCTCCTGTCAGACCCTATAAGGGAGTGTCTCCTGTCAGACCCTAAAAGGGAGTGTCTCGTGTCAGACCATATAAGGGAGTGTCTCCTGTCAGACCCTATAAGGGAGTGTCTCCTGTCAGACCCTAAAAGGGAGTGTCTCGTGTCAGACCATATAAGGGAGTGTCTGTGTCAGACCCTATAAGGGAGTTTCAGTGTCAGCACTATAAGGGAGTGTCTGTGTCAGACCCTATAAGGAAGTGTCTTGTGTCAGACCCTATAAGGGAGTGTATCATGTCAGACCCTATAAGGGAGTGTATCATGTCAGACCCTATTAGGGAGTGTATCGTGTCAGACCCTATAAGGGAGTGTATCGTGTCAGACCCTATAAGGAAGTGTCTCGTGTCAGACCCTATAAGGGAGTGTCTCGTGTCAGACCCTATAAGGGAGTGTATCGTGTCGCCCGATCGCTCTAAAAAGTCAGGGAAAACTGCTCCGTGGTCAGGGAAAAATCAGGGAATTTTGTCTTAGAAAATTTGTGGAAACCCTGAAGACGTGTCAGACCCTATAAAGGAGTGTATCGTGTCAGACCCTATAAGGGAGTGTCTCGTGTCAGACCCTATAAGGGAGTGTCTCGTGTCAGACCATATAAGGGAGTGTCTGTGTCAGACCCTATAAGGGAGTTTCTGTGTCAGCACTATAAAGGAGTGTCTGTGTCAGACCCTATAAGAAAGTGTCTCGTGTCAGACCCTATAAGGAAGTGTCTTGTGTCAGACCCTATAAGGAAGTGTCTCCTGTCAGACCCTATAAGGGAGTGTTTGTGTCAGACCCTGTAAGGGAGTGTCTCGTGTCAGACCCTATTAGGGAGTGTCTCGTGTCAGAACCTATAAGGGAGTGTTTGTGTCAGACCCTGTAAGGGAATGTCTCGTGTCAGACCCTATTAGGGAGTGTCTCGTGTCAGAACCTATAAGGGAGTGTTTGTGTCAGACCCTGTAAGGGAGTGTCCCGTGTCAGACCCTATTAGGGAGTGTCTCGTGTCAGAACCTATAAGGGAGTGTTTGTGTCAGACCCTGTAAGGGAGTGTCTCGTGAGACAAGAATTTATACATAATTCTGTATGGGATAATTTCTGAGATAGTCTTGGTAGCATCTTTACACGGATATAGAAATTCAAGACGGTCCAATGATGGTGGCCACTTTATAAGTTTTGTATCATTGTGATTGTTAGTTCTGTATCCTTCAATCCTTGTGAGTGTTAGTTCTCTATGATTGTGAGTGTTAGTTCTCTATCAGTGTGATTGTTAGTTCTCTATCAGTGTGAGAGTTAGTTCTCTATCAGTGTAAGTGTTAGTTCTCTATCAGTGTGAGTGTTAGCTCTCTATCATTGTGAGTGTTAGTTCTCTATCATATTGAGTGTTAGTTCTCTATCATTGTGAGTGTTAGTTCTCTATCATTGTGAGTGTTAGTTCTCTATCATTGTGAGTGTTAGTTCTCTATCATTGTGAGTGTTAGTTCTCTATCATTGTGAGTGTTAGTTCTCTATCATTGTGAGTGTTAGTTCTCTATTATTGTGAGTGTTAGTTCTCTATCATTGTGAGTGTTAGTTCTCTATTATTGTGAGTGTTAGTTCTCTATCATTGTGAGTGTTAGTTCTCTGTGAGTGTTAGTTCTCTATCATTGTGAGTGTTAGTTCTCTATCATTGTGAGTGTTAGTTCTCTATCATTGTGAGTGTTAGTTCTCTATTATTGTGAGTGTTAGTTCTCTATCATTGTGAGTGTTAGTTCTCTATTATTGTGAGTGTTAGTTCTCTATCATTGTGAGTGTTAGTTCTCTATTATTGTGAGTGTTAGTTCTCTATCATTGTGAGTGTTAGTTCTCTATTATTGTGAGTGTTAGTTCTCTATCATTGTGAGTGTTAGTTCTCTGTGAGTGTTAGTTCTCTATCATTGTGAGTGTTAGTTCTCTATCATTGTGAGTGTTAGTTCTCTATCATTGTGAGTGTTAGTTCTCTATCATTGTGAGTGTTAGTTCTCTATTATTGTGAGTGTTAGTTCTCTATCATTGTGAGTGTTAGTTCTCTATTATTGTGAGTGTTAGTTCTCTATCATTGTGAGTGTTAGTTCTCTATTATTGTGAGTGTTAGTTCTCTATCATTGTGAGTGTTAGTTCTCTATCAGTGTTAGTTCTCTATCAGTTTGAGTGTTAGTTCTCTATCATTGTGAGTGTTAGTTCTCTATCAGTGTGAGTGTTAGTTCTCTATCAGTGTGAGTGTTAGTTCTCTATCATTGTGAGTGTTAGTTCTCTATTAGTGTGAGTGTTAGTTCTCTATCAGTGTGAGTGTTAGTTCTCTATCAGTGTGAGTGTTAGTTCTCTATCAGTGTGAGTGTTAGTTCTCTGTGAGTGTTAGTTCTCTATCAGTGTGAGTGTTAGTTCTCTATCATTGTGAGTGTTAGTTCTCTATCAGTGTGAGTGTTAGTTCTCTATCATTGTGAGTGTTAATTCTCTATCATAATGAGTGTTAGTTCTCTATCAGTGTGAGTGTTAGTTCTCTATCAGTGTGAGTGTTAGTTCTCTATCATTGTGAGTGTTAGTTCTCTATCAGTGTGAGTGTTAGTTCTCTATCATTGTGAGTGTTAATTCTCTATCAGTGTGAGTGTTAGTTCTCTATCATTGTGAGTGTTAGTTCTCTATTATTGTGAGTGTTAGTTCTCTATCAGTGTGAGTGTTAGTTCTCTTTCATTGTGAGTGTTAGTTCTCTATCAGTGTGAGTGTTAGTTCTCTATCATTGTGAGTGTTAATTCTCTATCAGTGTGAGTGTTAGTTCTCTATCATTGTGAGTGTTAGTTCTCTATCATTGTGAGTGTTAGTTCTCTATCAGTGTGAGTGTTAGTTCTCTATCATTGTGAGTGTTAGTTCTCTATCAGTGTGAGTGTTAGTTCTCTATCATTGTGAGTGTTAGTTCTCTATCATATTGAGTGTTAGTTCTCTATCATTGTGAGTGTTAGTTCTCTATCATTGTGAGTGTTAGTTCTCTATCATTGTGAGTGTTAGTTCTCTATCATTGTGAGTGTTAGTTCTCTATCATTGTGAGTGTTAGTTCTCTATCAGTGTGAATGTTAGTTCTCTATCATTGTGAGTGTTAGTTCTCTATCCGTGTGAGTGTTAGTTCTCTATCATTGTGAGTGTTAGTTCTCTATCATATTGAGTGTTAGTTCTCTATCATTGTGAGTGTTAGTTCTCTATCATTGTGAGTGTTAGTTCTCTATCATTGTGAGTGTTAGTTCTCTATCATTGTGAGTGTTAGTTCTCTATCAGTGTGAGTGTTAGTTCTCTATCATTGTGAGTGTTAGTTCTCTATCAGTGTGAGTGTTAGTTCTCTATCATTGTGAGTGTTAGTTCTCTATCATATTGAGTGTTAGTTCTCTATCATTGTGAGTGTTAGTTCTCTATCATTGTGAGTGTTAGTTCTCTATCAGTGTGAGTGTTAGTTCTCTATCATTGTGAGTGTTAGTTCTCTATCAGTGTGAATGTTAGTTCTCTATCATTGTGAGTGTTAGTTCTCTATCAGTGTGAGTGTTAGTTCTCTATCATTGTGAGTGTTAGTTCTCTATCATTGTGAGTGTTAGTTCTCTATCATTGTGAGTGTTAGTTCTCTATCATTGTGAGTGTTAGTTCTCTATCATATTGAGTGTTAGTTCTCTATCATTGTGAGTGTTAGTTCTCTATCATTGTGAGTGTTAGTTCTCTATCATTGTGAGTGTTAGTTCTCTATCATTGTGAGTGTTAGTTCTCTATTATTGTGAGTGTTAGTTCTCTATCATTGTGAGTGTTAGTTCTCTATCATTGCGAGTGTTAGTTCTCTATCATTGTGAGTGTTAGTTCTCTATCATTGTGAGTGTTAGTTCTCTATTATTGTGAGTGTTAGTTCTCTATCATTGTGAGTGTTAGTTCTCTATTATTGTGAGTGTTAGTTCTCTATCATTGTGAGTGTTAGTTCTCTATTATTGTGAGTGTTAGTTCTCTATCATTGTGAGTGTTAGTTCTCTATCAGTGTTAGTTCTCTATCATTGTGAGTGTTAGTTCTCTATTATTGTGAGTGTTAGTTCTCTATCATTGTGAGTGTTAGTTCTCTATTATTGTGAGTGTTAGTTCTCTATCATTGTGAGTGTTAGTTCTCTATCAGTGTTAGTTCTCTATCAGTTTGAGTGTTAGTTCTCTATCATTGTGAGTGTTAGTTCTCTATCAGTGTGAGTGTTAGTTCTCTATCAGTGTGAGTGTTAGTTCTCTATCAGTGTGAGTGTTAGTTCTCTATCAGTGTGAGTGTTAGTTCTCTATCATTGTGAGTGTTAGTTCTCTATCAGTGTGAGTGTTAGTTCTCTATCAGTGTGAGTGTTAGTTCTCTATCAGTGTGAGTGTTAGTTCTCTATCATTGTGAGTGTTAGTTCTCTGTGAGTGTTAGTTCTCTATCAGTGTGAGTGTTAGTTCTCTATCATTGTGAGTGTTAGTTCTCTATCAGTGTGAGTGTTAGTTCTCTATCATTGTGAGTGTTAATTCTCTATCATAATGAGTGTTAGTTCTCTATCATTGTGAGTGTTAGTTCTCTATCATTGTGAGTGTTAGTTCTCTATCATTGTGAGTGTTAGTTCTCTATCAGTGTGAGTGTTAGTTCTCTATCATTGTGAGTGTTAATTCTCTATCATAATGAGTGTAAGTTGTATCACAGTTCAACTGAAGCCGTGGTGAATTTGGTGGTAAACACTTCATATCCAGTGCAGTATCACAGTTATTGCACTCACTGGGTGACTTTTTGACGCAGTTAAACACAGTTATTGGTTAAAACAGCGGTTGGTGCTCCAAAAAACAAACATAGACGATTTTGATACGTTTATGACGTATTATAGTTGTAATTTTCTTCTTCATTAAAATATTATGTCAGTGTTTTATTTTCATTATACCTGTTGATTATTGATTTAGGTAATACTGGTATTACATGTGTGTATTTCTTTGTTTTAACTTATTTTATCTCTTTTGTTGCTTGTATAATAGATTTGTGCGGGGGAACAATAGCCCGGAATACCAAATATCTTCACATTATCCGGATACCGTTCTGTATGTACACATGTAGTAAATAGTTTTAATGAACTGGTATATTCGCTCGAACTGGGCAAACGCTTTATTGACTTGACTACAATAAACTAATCTCAACAGTAGACAAAAACATATGACTCAGTTTACCAGAAAAGGCACATTCACACAAGACACTGCTAACTGACAAATGTTTTAATCAATGAAGCTAAGGAATTTCGTTAAAATAATTCGCGAAGACTAGAAAACTTTATTAAAATAGATTAAATATACACCATTTGTATAACGTATCAATCAACAACCCAATAATGATAGAAGAAAATGCAATATTGCTAACAACTACATGCATGTAATAAATTAACAAAACATGTGTTAAAATGATTAGGTAGTGAACGTTGTTCACATGGGACTTTGAATAATTGCCTGAAACGAAACTGGTTGATTACGTTCAATGTTGTTGAACTTCCAATTTAGGTCACGTTTCTCTATGTCAACAGATCTATACAAAAACAACAACAAGGAACAAAGGATCATGTAAGTTGGTCATCCGACTATACGGGCCTTTCAACGTTTTAATACTGTTATTTATACCTTTTGAGACTAAAGGCTGCTAAAACTATGTAGTTCAGCAGTTTTACTGTTGTAACTATCACAGGCCCTCGATGCGATGTTATGGTCCGGAAAATAAATATTACTCTATCTTCTACAAGGTGACTAACAGGGACCGGAATTCTCCGAGGGTAGGGAATACAAGCATGTCCATAAATCCATCATTTATTCACCGATCTTATCAATCTTGGTGTCAATGGTGAGAGGAATGATTGTTCTTTAAGGACAAATAACTGTCATAACATATATTTACACACAGCAAGAAATATCCGAACGCAAACAGTCACAAGACTTGTCAAAATGCCTTTCCGAAAAGATCTGATTGCATAAATTCTCAGATTGTTCAACTATCGACGATATCGTAATGATTGAACAAATTCCTTCGGCAGATCGTTCCAGTAAACATAATAGAATAATGCGGTACCCTTAAAGTGTCGATAAATAGATTAAATGTAACAAACCGAACCTTTTTCTTTACGTTCTTTGTTGTAGTTTGGCTTTCAACGGCCATGGGTGCAATGCGCATGCTCACGAAGTTTTGTAAGACGTCCTTTCATTGGTATGCGACGAGCACCGATGGAGGTGTGTCTGTCGCTGACTAATGAGACGTAGTCTTAGATAATTCCGTGCGCATGCGCGTTTGTCGGTCATGGATGTTTACGAACAATTGAAAACGTATTGTGAAGAAAAAAAGGTTCGATTTGTTACATTTAATCTATTTATCAACACTTTAAGGGTACCGCATTATTCTATTATGTTTACTGGAACGATCTGCCGAAGGAATTTGTTCAATCATTACGATATCGTCGATAGTTGAACAATCTGAGAATTTATGCAATCAGATCTTTTCGGAAAGGCATTTTGACAAGTCTTGTGACTGTTTGCGTTCGGATATTTCTTGCTGTGTGTAAATATATGTTATGACAGTTATTTGTCCTTAAAGAACAATCATTCCTCTCACCATTGACACCAAGATTGATAAGATCGGTGAATAAATGATGGATTTATGGACATGCTTGTATTCCCTACCCTCGGAGAATTCCGGTCCCTGTTATAAGTCACCTTGTAGAAGATAGAGTAATATTTATTTTCCGGACCATAACATCGCATCGAGGGCCTGTGGTAACTATAGGTCATTCAGCGTAGGCATTCCGCCTTTTGTTTGCTGAATCTTTTCTATTCAGCTTTCTGACAGCTAAAACTAGGCATTATAGTCCTTTTGCTGTGGAAACTGGGTCATTCGGCTAGTAATAATTTATTATACTTTTGGACAGCTTGGACATGGGCGGATCTGCGCTTGTTTAGTTGGGCATTGTGTCTTTATGTGTTTTATGTTTCCTGTGCTCGGTTGGTTCAGTTGGGCATTATGCTTTGTGTGTTTTTAATGTTTTCTGTGCTCGGCTGGTTAAGTTGAGTACTGCCTTCCCTGTCTGACTTAATATAATCTTTTTACATATACAGTGTAGCAATACCACGTGAATTTTGGCAACAGGTCCAAGACGAAATTTGCTTATCTTCGAAAACAAAAATAGCCATAAGTATTTTATTTCTTCATCGATTGCTATGCAATATACGCCACGCTAGGGGAAATATGATTGCTATGCAAAATACGCCACGCTAGGAGAAATATAGTTTGCTTTCCACTTTCCAGCACCCTGTGAAACTTGTGTGCGACCGGACTACTGTTTCAAGCACCTTTTCCGAGGTTTCACAGGGTGCTGGAAAAGATCTTATATTTTGTGGAAAGAAAATTATTTTCTGCTAAGCGTGGCGTATATTTCTTAGAAATCGGTAGAGAAATAAATACTTATGGCTATTTTTATTTTCGAAGTCAAGCAAATTTCGTCTTGGACCTGTAGCCGAAATTCACGTGGTACTGTCTGTAAGTATTGATCGATGCACACAACCTTGTTTGTTTAACATAACGGTCATGTCTTATATATCTTATGTATTGGGGAGGGGATGTATGTAATTTATATATATCCCCATGATACGACAGTCTATCAGACTCGTAAACCAACTGGTACTATAGACAGTCAATGTTGGAATTACCTTCAAATGTCAAGATGGGACAGTCAATGTTTGAATTACCTTCAAATGTCAAGATGGGACAGTCAATGTTGGAATTACCTTCAAATGTCAAGATGGGACAGTCAATGTTTGAATTACCTTCAAATGTCAAGATGGGTCGTATCAACAGAAACCATGAATGTGGTGATTTGTTGCTCTGTACGATGACGGAAGTTATATATAAGTTGTACTGTTAAATCCCCGTTGTAGGTCGTGTTTTTCTAACGAATCAGCTTGACGTGGACACATGGCATACCGAGTACTGTAAAAGCACATATTTTCGTGGGTATTAAATTTCGTGGATTTTGATAAACATTGATTTTTGTGGGATCGAATATACGTGGGTTACAGAACATGTGTCTGAAATTGAGAGGTCGATTAACCATGGGGATTAGATTCAACGAAAATTTATCTCCCCGGAAAGAAAATGATTTTAAAGTATGTTATTTTAAAACATGTTTACTAAAACACATCCGGGGTCACCGTGGTTCTTTTCGTCCAAATTTACTGAATTTCTCCAACCAACACGATCTAATATATAGCCTTGGTGGACAAAAGGAATGAACTCATGCACCGTGAGTGGACAGTGAACACGTACTTCCTAAACCCAAACCGCCCCTGGTATCTATGACATGCTTACGGTATGTTGCACTGTAATATCATATGTTTTCGCGACATCAACAAGTCCGCTAGGTTAAATATTCGCGAATTTCATATATCAGAAAGAATTACTTGTTTGTGTCTGTGTTTTTACTGCCGTTGTGTAAGTTCAAGAGAATACATTTTCGCGAACTTACAGAATTCGCGAATCGTGACTGGTACTGTAAAATAATATTTTGGTGGGTATTAAATTTCGTGGATTTTGATATTAATCCATTTTCGTTGGGTCTTAAATTCGTGGCTTACAAAACATGAAGGGTAAACCATGCTATGTATTTGAGAGTTGAAGAGATCGGGGGCATTAGATTACGTGGTCGAGTTTAACAACGAAAATTCAACTCCCTCAAAAATAATGATTTTACAGTATAGTATAATTATACAGCGAAAATGAATTCGTCGTGAATACGGTATTTCTGAATTGGTTTGTTATACATGAAATTATTTAACAGTTTGTTGATAAATTTCGTATGTCAAATTATCGTGCATATAGTTATCCCAATTTGAAAACTACCGGCCTATCGCGCTTATTTTCTTCTCACAATTTTGAGATTGTCATGCTTAATTTTATACACATCAGCTGTTGAATTATGCAGATAGAAGGTCGAGGATCCTGTCAATTCTCTGCCAAATGAAGTCTGTACATCATTTGCTCGCAGGAACTATTTGACTTATACTACATGGTATTTCTGTAATAAAGCCATAGCAAGGGCAACTTGCAACAGACATTGATTCTGGAGAACCTCTCTAAAATCAGAAGTTCAGAAGCTTTGAGGCATTAAAATATTTAATCACTTATAGTTCGTGCTTCCCCGTATTAAAGCCCCGTTCTCACAGTCCCGGTTTGGTATTTCCAGTGAGTCCCGGTTTGTAATCCGGGGGAAGCCATGTACCGTGTCTAACCGGGCAGACAACCGTAGCGGTACCGTGATCGAACATCCGTGGTGAACCGGGATAAACCGTGATGCACCGGCTAACAGCCCCTGTTGTTTTAAAATGTTTAATACCACCGGAGACACCAGGGATCACCGGGAGCGATATCGAGAACTGGCTTAATCCGGTGATCACCGGGACAATACTGGGGCCTTCCAGGGAATGACCTATCTTTACCGTATGTCTACCATGATAAACCGTAGTATACCGGGTATGGTGTAAACTGTGGAGAGAACATGGGAGCCAATCGTTAACGCTTTTTAGACTGAAGTTGCGTCGACGTAGGTTAAGGCATTCTTTCCATCACTTTGAGTAGAGGTTATAGTGATCTCCCACCAGCAGAATCATAGTCTGGTTCAGCTTCTGGTTCCTCAGGCTCAACCGGCACGGATTTCTTAGCTGGCTTCTCATTTATTGGCATGCCGTGATATGATTAACAGCTTAATGGGAATTGATGCTGTTCCCGCCTCTTACCCAAGTTCATATATATCATCTTTAGTGACTTCCAGGTAATGCCGACGTGTCACCGGGGCACAGCCGTGGCGATACCGGCTGTCACCGCAACACCATCGGCAACAACCGGGACCTTACCGTGCTTTACCGGGGCCCTAACGCTCTGCACCGTAATGACACCGTACTAAACCGGGAATTACCCTAGCTACTCCGGCGTCAAACTGATAGAATATTTATATACAAGTCGAACGCAATCTGCAAAAACACAACTTTTATCAAAATCCGTGGATAACTTCACGTACACACAGCGTATAAACCAAATCACCGTATGACTTATTGGGACACTATACAATTCAATGTGTATGTCTTATTGCGAGCAAAAACACTTATTTCCGGTCAATGTATGATTTATTGGGAGTCTATACACTTATTTTTGTTTTCATATTTGATATCTTGCAATTTAAATTTTCCAACCTTATTTAAAATGTTTAAGAATATAATAAGACTAATTTCCAAGATTGACATAGTCTTCGAGACAAGTTTTAAACTTTATACTTTTTTCCTTTTAAATTCATTTCTTTACAATTCGACATTTTTACTTTTAAAGGCTGTGAAGACGTAAGATAAAAGTATATATGTTTACGCGTAAGTTTGTAAATTGTTCACGACGGCACAGGATTTTCCCGACATTACACGGAAATTTCGTCAGCTAATGATGGACGGATTTCCTTAAGGGGGCGCATTCCAGGTCGGACACCAGAAATAATCATAATTATCAAGATACGAGTCGACTTGTCATATTTTTATCACATTCTAATATAATTTTATTTCACCTTTGTGTTGTCTTTTCCGGTTACTTCATTTTGTTTTCATTGGTAATTAACTTTTCACACTTAAGGCAAAATCGAAACATAACCGGAAGTCACATTTATTGAGTACCGGAAGTGAGAATGTCAAGATACGTCTCGTGTCATATTGTCATCATATTCTCATCTTTTGTTGTTCTTTTATGATTTAATCACTTAGCAATTATGACACAATTACCCAAATTAAAGATCTACAAATATTCTTATAATTATATTCACAAACAAACTGTATAAAAAGTTATAAGCAAGTCATATTATATCAGTGGCTACACACTTAAAGTGATATGGAAATATTTCTGAACCATTGTTTCTCTACAGAAAAACGATGATAACAATTCGAATCGGTCAGGAAAACACCGAGTCCAATCGTTCACTACGGATAGACAGCTCATAACACACGATTAGACGGCATTTTACCGGTTTAAACAGTGACCAAGGTAAGAAAATCGATTGTCAATTTTTTAATTTAACCTCTACGAAATGGAGATATATCCAAGGATGATCTCTTATAATTCGGTTGTCATATTATTAACTCAGTTTGTATGAATTCCTCATAGTTTCCGAGAACATTTGCGTCAAATGTGCTAGAAATAGAGAAGTTTACGTACGTTCAACATTTTACTGTTCTTTAATTCTCGCTATAAATCAATGTTTGGGCAAGTATTTTGTCATGCAAGCTTTAAATACACGACGCAACATGCCCCATAGCATTTTACTGTTTCGGATAAGTCTAGAAAGACAAAAAGTGGGGTTATGCAAAAAATCAGGTAGATTACGTCCCTTCGGTAAGTGTCTCGTCATTTGTAATTATTTGTAAACGTTGCTGTAGAATTTAATATTTTTTTTATCAAACTCGTAAGAATGAAAACATCAAACTCGTAAGTATTAAAGCGCCGCTTTATACCTTCCGATTAACTATAGAAACAACACTCATCTGCAGGAAACTATGGCATAGGATTGTGAGAGATACCGACCTAACCATTTAAAATGGTATACGTACCTCTGTCTCTTATCAACACTTAAAACAATCATGAAGAACAAACGGAAATGAAATTGATTAAGTTCCGGAAGTGAACATGTCACATACGACACGTTAGTGTGAATAAGTTAGTGAATAAGGCATTGGTTTTCTGCGCTGCCCTTTTCACCAAATGAAATGTTAAGAAAATACAATTTTATGATATTGCAATGTTTGTATGCATGTGACAGACCTGATTAAACCAAATGTAATTTCTACATTAATAGCTGGAAGAGTCCACTAACACGTTGGGTGACAATTTGAAGAAAAGAATGATGGAACAATCCAGTGATAAACCTTTTACATGTGATGTTTGTGGATCAGCATTCAGACTAAAAACATCTGTGAAGCATCACATGAGAATACATACTGGTGAAAAACCTTTTAAATGTGATATTTGTGGATATGCCTCTTCACATGGACAGCATTTGAAAACACACATGAGAATACATACTGGTGAAAAGCCATTTACATGTGAGATTTGTGGATATGCCTCTTCACATGGACAATATATGAAAACGCACATGAGAATACATACTGGTGAAAAGCCGTTTAAATGTGACATTTGTGGATATGCGTTCTCACAAAGCCAAACAACTGAAGACTCACATGAGAATACATACTGGTGAAAAACCATTTAAATGTGATATTTGTGGATATGCCTTCTCGCAAGGACAAAACCTGAATTCCCACATGAAAACACACACAGGTGAAAAACCTTTTGAATGTGGTATTTGCAGAACATCATTCGCACATAAACAAACTCTTGAAAGACACATGACAAAACATACTGGTGAAAAAACATTCAAATGTGATATTTGTGGATATGCATTCACCCATAGATCTAGTCTAAAAATTCATGAAAGAAAACATATTGGTGAAAACCTATTTAAGTGTGGTGTCTGTGAACGATCATTCTCGCGGGGTGATCTTCTAAAGGCCCACAGAAGAATACAAACTGGCATACAATGTGATATTTGTAAATCTGCATTCACAACAAAAGAGAATTTAAAAACTCACATAAAAATACATACTGGTGAAAAACCATTTAAGTGTGATATTTGTGAATCTGCATTTATAAACAAAAGTAATATGAACAGTCACATGAAAACACATACTGGTGAAAAACCATTTAAATGTGATATTTGTGAATCTGCATTCATAAACAAAAGTAATATGAAAAGTCACATGAAAACACATACGGGTGAAAAACCATTTAAATGTGATATTTGTGGATATGCCTCTTCACATAGACAAAACTTGGTGATGCACATGAGAAGACATACTGGTGAAAAACCATTTAAGTGTGATATTTGTGAATCTGCATTCATAAACAAAAGTAATATGAAAAGTCACATGAAAACACATACGGGTGAAAAACCATTTAAATGTGATATTTGTGGATATGCCTCTTCACATAGACAAAACTTGGTGATGCACATGAGAAGACATACTGGTGAAAAACCATTTAAGTGTGATATTTGTGAATCTGCATTCATAAACAAAAGTAATATGAAAAGTCACATGAAAACACATACCGGTGAAAAACCATTTAAATGTGATATTTGTGGATATGCCTCTTCACATAGACAAAGCTTGGAGATGCATATGAGAATACATACTGGTGAAACACCATTTGAATGTGGTATTTGTGGAGCATATTTCGCACAAAAACATCAACTTGCAAATCACAGGAAAGTACACACAGGTGAAAAACCATTTAAATGTGATATTTGTGGATCTGCGTTCTTACAACGACAAAACCTAAAGACTCACATGAGAATACATACTGGTGAAAAACCATTCGAATGTGAGGTTTGTAGAGCATATTTCGCACAACAAGGTCATCTTGAAAGTCACATGAAAACACATACTGGTGAAAAACCGTTTAAATGCGGTATTTGTGATTCTGCATTCACACAAAAATCACATCTAAAAATTCACGAAAGAAAACATACTGGTGAAAAACCATTTAAGTGTGGTGTCTGTGTACGATCATTCTCGCGGGGTGATCTTCTAAAGGCTCACAGAAGAACACATACTGGCGAAAAACCATTTAAGTGTGACATTTGTGGATCTGCGTTCAAGCAAAGAACTCAGCTGATTATTCACACAAGAAAACATACCGGTGAAAAACCATTTGAATGTGATATTTGTGGATCTGCGTTCAAGCAAAAACATAATCTAAAAACTCACATGAGAACACATACTGGCGAAAAACCATTTGAATGTGACATTTGTGGATCTGCGTTCAAACAAAAACTTCATCTAATTACTCACACAAGTAAACATACTGGTGAAAACCCATTTGAATGTGGTATTTGTGGAGCATCTTTCGCACAAAAACATAATCTTGAATATCACATGAAAACACATGCTGGTGAAAAACCGTGTTAGTGTGATATTTGTGGATATGTATCCGACACGATTGAAGTAAATTTTTGAAAACTGACTCAAGAGTACATACTGGTAAAAAACCAGTATATTTCATGGAAAGCCAATAAGTGTCTCCTTAGCATGGTGTATAGTTCATAGAAATCGATAAAGAAATAAAATATTTATGACTATTTTATTTTCCAATGTTTACAAATTTCTTCTTGTAACTGTAGTTAAAAGTCACGTGGTATTGCTACACTGTCTGAGTGGAGTCATGTCTTTCTAACCGGTATATGCTCATGGTGTTCATGTATTTCCGGGAGAAGGACTCATGGATACGCAATTAAAACAATTCCACATATAGTCGTAAGTTTCTTCTTAATTAAAATTGTTATTTCAGTGCTTGATATTCTAGTACTCCTTCACACCTGTTGATTATTGGCTTTGGTTATATGTTTTTTATGTATTGCGTATACATGAAGTTCGTTTGACCTTATAATGCTGTATATTACAAATGTACACGACAGTATTCCACGGTGTCCCGTTAGGGCCATCGCTGCATAGCTTTAAGAGGTCGATAGTACGATAATGAAAAGCCGATACTACGATAGTGAAAACGCGATACTACGATAATGAAAAGTCGCTAGTACGATAGTGAAACAACGAAACAACGATAGTACGATAATTAAAAGTCGATACTACGATAGTGAAAACTCGAAATAACATCGACTTTTCACTATCGCACCGTCGTTGTTTCGAGTTTTAATTATCGTAGAATCGACTTTTCACTACCTTAGTATCGACATTTCACTATCGAACTATCGTTGCATCATCTTACTTCTATGCAGCCATGGCCCTAATGGGACCCGCAGTATTCTCTATCATAGAGTATATTAACATAATTATTGTATTTTGTAAATAATATGACGTGTTGTAGAAATCAATTTATTAAAAAGAATAATTCGGTTTATAATTTTTAATTTCCCATTGCATGAAGTGAACTTAATGGGAACGGTGCAATGGTATAAACTATAAACATAAAGTAGAACAGGATGGAGAAATAAAATACTTATGGCTATTTTTGTTTGCCAATATTTACAAATTTATACTTGGATCTTTTGTCAAAAGTCACGTGGTATTGCTTCACTATACAATAAACTAAAGCATAAGACTCAGTTTATTACGGAAAAAGTACATTCACCCAAGATAATGACAAATGTTTTAATTAATGGTGATACGGAATTTCGTTAAAATAATTCGCGAAAAATAGAAAACCTTACATTTATATAACGTAACACATCAGTCAACTCAATAACAACAGAAGTAAATGCAATAATGCTAACAACTACATGCATGTAATAAATTAACAGACATGTGTTAAAATGATTAGGTAGTGTTGTTCATAAGGGACTTTGAATAATTGCGCGAAACGAAACTGATTGATTACGTTCGATGTTGTTGAACTTCAATTTTAGGTCACGTTTCTTTATGACTTTGTCAACATATCTATACAACAACAACGACAACGACGACGAAGACGACAACAACAAAGAACCATGTTATAGGAGAGATCATGTTTACATATACAGTGTAGCAATACCACGTGAATTTTGGCTACAGTTCCTAAACGAAATGTGCTTAACTTCGAAAACAAAAATAGCCATAAGTATTTTATTTCTTCATCGATTTCTATGCAATATACGCCACACTAGGGGGGGGGGGGGGGGGTAATTTGCTTTTCACTTTCCAGCACCCTGTGAAACCTGTGTGCGACCGGACTACTGTTTCAAGCATATTTTTCGAGGTTTCACAGGGTGCAGGATAAAACGGAACAGCTGCTCGAAAAGATCTTATATTTCGTTGAAAGCAAATTATATTCTGCTTAGCGTGGCGTATATTTCTTAAAAATCGGTATAGAAATAAAATACGTATGGCTATTTTATATTCGAAGTGAAGCTAATTTCGTCTTGGACCTGTAGCCAAAATTCACGTGGTACTGTCTGTAAGTATTGGTGCATATAACCTTGTTTGTTTAACATAGCGGTCATATTATATCTTATGTTTTGGGAGGGATGTATGTTGTTAAGATTCTTTATATATATATATATCCCCATGATACGACAGTCTAACAGACTCGTAAACCAACCAATACTATAGACAGTCAATGTTGGAATTACCTTCAAATGTCAAGGTGGGACAGTCAATGTTGGAATTACCTTCAAATGTCAAGATGGGACAGTCAATGTTGGAATTACCTTCAAATGTCAAGATGGGACAGTCAATGTTAGAATTACCTTCAAATGTCCAGATGGGACAGTCAATGTTAGAATCACCTTCAAATGTCAAGATGTGACAGTCAATGTTGGAATTACCTTCAAATGTCAAGATGGCACAGTCAATGTTAGAGTTACCTTCAAATGTCAAGATGGGACAGTCAATGTTGGAATTACCTTCAAATGTCAAGATGGGACAGTCAATGTTAGAATTACCTTCAAATGTCAAGATGGCACAGTCAATGTTGGAATTACCTTCAAATGTCAAGATGGGACAGTCAATGTTGGAATTACCTTCAAATGTCAAGATGGGACAGTCAATGTTGGAATTACCTTCAAATGTCAAGATGGGACAGTCAATGTTGGAATTACCTTCAAATGTCAAGATGGGACAGTCAATGTTGGAATTACCTTCAAATGTCAAGATGGGACAGTCAATGTTGGAATTACCTTCAAATGTCAAGATGGGACAGTCAATGTTCGAATTACCTTCAAATGTCAAGATGGGACAGTCAATGTTAGAATTACCTTCAAATGTCAAGATGGGACAGTCAATGTTGGAATTTCAGATTTCGAAAGAATTATTTGTTTATGTCTGTGTTGTTTAAATAACGTTACAAGATCCTAAATTTCGCGAACTTATCGAATTCGCGAATATAACCGCGAAAATTAATCCTACGCGAATATTGCTGATTTAATTATATTTCTGTAATAATGGCAATTAACAGACGTTAATTCTTGGAATGATCATCCCTCTCAGAAGTTCAGAAGCTTTGAATCATTAAAATATGTAATCACTTATAGTTCGTGCTTTCCTTTATTAAAGTTGAAGTCACCGAGTGCACGGTGCATGATAGTCTCTCACTAGGTTAAGTACGAAGTTGTTTAAATGTATTTATGCAGCTTCAACAGATTATGCATTTCGTCGCTGTCGTTCAAAAATGACGTAACTGCAAAATCAACAGTTTTCAGGAAGGACAAAAAACTACACTGAACTTTTCTGTGGGAGCAAAAAACTACATAGAACTTTACAAACTTGCTTAATTGAGTTCAAATTTGATGTTTAGCTATTGTACAAACTTTGTTTATGGCAACATGTACTTTATTAGCCTATCAAATGTTGTAATGATAAGCAATTGTAGTTACGACCCTTTTTATAATAGGGATGATAGTTTTTGTTCAGATACACATATTTTTCTGAACCGATAACCGGATATTCAGTATTGTCCAAGCTATACTAACTGTAAAAAGTGTTTTAAGTTGTTACTGCCTTAAAACAAGTATAGTTAACGGCCTTGAAATAACTTACAACAACCCATCACCTCACACATAACTTGGAGAAAATGTCGTTTGTGTCACTATCAAAAAATGCGTGTAGCGAAAATGGTGAAACTATGTTGGTCTACTGCAGATACGACTTTTTCTCCAAGCAACCAGACAACATTTTGACTTTTTGTCACATGGTAGTATCGTTCGTTTCCTATTGTACTGGAGGTTCACTACTTTCGCATATGACGCGGCAAATAGTATTCAGTTGGATAAACACGGAACACATTTGTCGAAATTTTGCAGTTACGTCATTTTCGAACGACAGCGACGATTTGTGATACATGCATTAGAGGAACAATTTAACCGCAACGCCTTTGAACATGTATTTTATTTCTTGTATACTAGATATTACAAATAACACTGTTTAATGTTTCACTCTTTCTTTAATATTTCGCCATACAGGCTTTATCAAAAATTATAAAGATTCCTTCTTTCCCTACATAGTCAGCTTGATTGTTCATAAAGCATAAATAAAATGGCGCAATTTTGTTAAACAGGATATGACGTCATGACGTCATGACGTCATTATTGACGTCAAACATTGTCATACAATATTGCGCCAAATTTACTAGATATTACTTAAGAAATATTACCATCAGTGACAAATTAACGCAAACGGTAACTTTCTAAAACAGACATTTCTCTCATAATTTTTTTCATCAAGAGTGTACGTGAGACTATCCAGCATCCTATGTCGTTGTATGGCTTCGTCGCTGCCACTTAATTACTAGATACTCTTTCACATGTGAAAAATGGAAGAAGCCTGTAAAGTTCCAATTATCACTTTCTGGACTTTTGAAAGTTCATGTCTATTTGCAAACGGTATGTCGCAATTTGTTAGATGCCGAGGCTCATCGTAGGATGGCATGGTTTGTGTGCTACTCATATTGACGTGGTCACGTGACGTGATGTGGTCACGTGGTGTGATGTGGTCATGTGATATCGTCACGTGACGTGACGTGTGGTCATGAATGATGAAAATGACCAACCTCCATGTAAATTTTGAAGATCCTAGGGCAAAGCGTTTTTGAGTTATTGAACGGAAACCATTGGAATAATCAGAAATCTTGAAGGTCACAGTGACTTTAAATTTGACCTACTGACCTCAAAATTGGGGCCATCTACTGTTGATGGCCAACCTGCATGTACAGTTTGAGAATCCTAGTGCAAAGCGTTCTTGAGTTATTGAACGGAAATCATTTGGTCAACCGACAGACCGACATACATGTGCAAAGCAAATACCGCCTCATCAAAAATGGACGGGGTATATGGTTATAATTATCATCATAAATACAAATAATTTTACTGTGTAATTTCTATAATTATGAAATATTTCATTTTGAAAGCGGTATTTCCAACAAACGAATATCTGTACTTATTTGATAGTTACATATGTAGTTTCATAGTTTACATATAGATCGTGTGATCATATCACCGCGTTATGTAATTTTATAATGATAATGCCATATGATAGTTTTAAAATAATTATATTAATCATATTATTTGTACGGCAACATTACAGTTTAGCGACCTTGTTGGAAAGATGTTTTCATTATTATTTGTACGGCAACATTTTAATGACACGAAAGGATGGTGTCTTACTTTTCATAGGGTAAACTTGCCACACTCATAAGACGATCCTTCCTCACAAAATACCTGTACAAATGAGGGACACATTAAATACCCATGTGCACGTTAGAGAGGTTGCGCAAGGCAACGTGTAACGTGCACGTCTACGCGAATACTATTTTTTGGTATTTCGTCATCCAGTTCAACGAAGACTTACGTGACGCACGTTTCGCACTTGGTACGTACCTGTTATTTGTTGAACGTTATGTTAAAAACATGTTTGTCACGTGCGCCAAGTTTGGCTAACCATATCCGGAGGTGGTGTGCGTGTATTCGTGTAATTAAACAAAATGGCGGACAAAGGCAAACAAAAGAATGTGGATAGTATAACCCGTGCATCCGTACATATTTCGAACTGAGAACGGAAAAAAATGATATTTATTGTTTGCCACAAACGAAGCGTACAAAGAAGGATTACAGCGATAAGACCCTGTGATTTTTAAACATGTTTGCAGGTAGCGTTCCTTGAACGTAGGGCTGTAATTCGTTGAACGGTATGTTAAAAAAACATGTTTGTCACGTGCGCCAATTTTGGCTAATCATATCCGGAGTTGGTGTGTGTGTATTGGTGTAATTAAACAAAATGGCGGACAAAGGCAAACCAAAGAATGTGGATGGTTAAACCCGTGCATCTGTACATATTTCGAACAGAAAAAAGGGGATTTATGTTTGCCGCAAACGAAGCGTACAACGAAGATTATAGCGACAAATTTCGTGATTTTTTCACATGTTTGCAGGTAGCTTTCCTTGAACGTAGACGAGGTATGTGTAGTTTTTACAAGTAACGGACGTGTGACAGACGAAACTATAATCAGAGATATGTGTATGCACGGGAAACCCACGATTTTACCGCACGTGGTCTCGTTAAATTTATATAATCACTCGTTATCGATTCATGAAGAAATCATGTAACAATTGGCATGTGATTTTACACACACACGTTGTGTTTCGCAATCAAATCTTAATTGCAACATGTACGTATACATGTACGGGTAGCTACACGTACACGTTGTCGTACACGTTCGCATCGCAACCTCTTTACTAACACGTGCGCACGTGCTAGCATATATAACAAGATTGAAAGTTCGACCACAATTTAACCTCTTCGCAGCCTCTAGTTGAACTATGAGCGGATACATGGGATAGGGTTTCCGTATGCGGAATGCGGATACGGAACGCGAACCCCGGATGTGTGCAAATGAAATACTGGCCTTACTCATATAAGTCTTGATGTACATTTTGTGAAATGTACATCCGGGTCTTATACACCAAAATGTACTGTGTAGATGCACCTTAACCCAACGTGTACTGTGTAGACGCACCATAACCCAAATTGTACTGTGTAGACGCAACTCAACCCAAAATGTACTGTGTAGACGCACCATAACCCAAAATGTACTGGGTAGACGCACCTTAACCCAAAATGTACTGTGTAGACGCACCATAACCCAAAATGTGCTGTGTAGACGCACCTTAAACAAAAAATGTACTGGGTAGACGCACCTTAACCCAAAATGTACTGTGTAGACGCACCTTAACTCAAAATGTACTGTGTAGACGCACCATAACCCAAAATGTACTGTGTAGACGCACCTTAACTCAAAATGTACTGTGTAGACGCACCATAACCCAAAATGTACTGTGTAGACGCACCATAACCCAAAATGTACTGTGTAGACGCACCATAACCCAATATGTGCTGTGTAGACGCACTTTAACCCAAAATGTACTGTGAAGACGCACCATAACTCAAAATGTACTGTGTAGACGCACCATAACTATATTGTAAGTGTTTATACAAATATACACGTTCTGTAGCGAGTTCCCACGAGTTTTCAATTGTTTGTGTCACGTTATTCACGTGAATCTACAGAATTCCATTGAATGTATTCGGGCAATCTTTTTTAAAACCGTATTAGAAATTCTCCAATGATCGTCAGAGGCAAACACTTGTTGTGTTAAGAACTAATTAACTAAGCATAATATCTCTGAGAATTTCAGACAAGATTGAATTAATCTACGTAAATGAAATTGTTGATGATTTGCATACGGTGGAGATAAAACTCGCCAGAGGAGTTGTAATACAAACATGTCTTTCTCTGTCATTATTCATGGATATTTTTGTCCCCTATTAGTTATCTTGAAGATGTTCGTATTTTTTTTCATTGTGACGATGTTTCAAATTGAAGAGTTTGGAACAGAGTTGTCACTTTTTATGGTATGATTTTAATGCGGTATTTCGTGTCAACTTGATGTAGAGGTTTTTTAAATTTTATTATTCGGACAAAAATTCGGATTTGTTTTCTTTTTTGTTCTGGTCCAATATTAGTGTTTACAATTCCACATTGCATGATGGGAAATATTTAGAGAAGTGGCAACATGTCCTCAAAATATAAAAAATTTACTACACTATCAGTGTAGCAATAGCACGTGACGTTTGGCTACAGGTCCAGCACCCTGTGAAACCGTGGAAAATGTAGGTTTCACAGGGCGCTGGAATAAACGATTAAGCTGCCAAAAAAATCTTATATTTCAAAGAAAGCAAATAATTTTTCCCTTAGTGTGGCGTATATTTCATAGAAATCGATGAAGAAATATAATACTTACGCGGCTATTTTTGTTTTCCTATGTTGACAAATTTCGTCTTGGACCTGCAGCCAAAAGTCACGTGGTATTGCTGCACTGACTATAGTCTAGTTCAGATATCCAGGCAGTTAAGGAAAACTAATATAAATTTGCTCTTATCTTTAGAACTATCACTGTTGTTGATTGCCTTTGATTTAACCGTCATGAACTAAATCCACCATTTACAGTGGGCTAGCTACGCTAGTATATTTTGGAAGTTTTTTTATGTTTTCCTCCTCGTGCGGAATTTTGAGTTATAAAAAAAAATCTGGCCTATAACGTGATGCGTAGACAATGATTTGACCCGCCCAAACGTATGCTGATTCTGCGTTGACCACCAGATATGCAAACCATGGAGTGTCGACTACATTGTAATAATGAGAAAGTCACTGTCTGGCGCATCCAATGTTGGCCTCTACTAGAACACTATTACACTCTGTAACTTGATAACATAAGGCCTTTTCGACTGGGCAAGTTTTAGCCTGGTTCCCGTCCCCACAATTACAGCACTACTACAATAATACAACTGTAAAATTAGAACGGGAACCAGACTGTCCCTGCTCCACGAAACAGCCCAGTCGAAAAGGCCTATTGTATGGTACCGTGTAGTATGTCCAGTCGCTTATCACATTTGACGTATTGACGAGTAGACATCCTTCTGCATGAAAATAATCATTGCAATGTACGGCCATAGTTGGTAGAGTAGTTACAAATGTCAACGTGTAACGTGTCTGGCTAAGTAATGAGCATTTCGTCATCAATGTGTGTGTAGTGTCTACAAGTTACGGACGTGTGACAGACGAAATTAATTGGTGTATTATGTCACACAGGTATGCGTATTTATATTTTACACTATTAGAGTAAAATGTCTGCACATTGCAACACTCGGTACAGTATTAGTGCAAAATATCTGCACATTGCAACACTCGGTACAGTATAAGAGCAAAATGCCTGCACATTGCAACACTCAGTACAGTATAAGAGCAAAATGTCTATACATTGCAACACTCAGTACAGTATTAGAGCAAATTTCCTGCACATCGCAACACTCGGTACAGTATTAGCGCAAACTGTCTGCACATTGCAACACTCGGTACAGTATTAGTGCAAAATGTCTACACATTGCAACACTCGGTACATTATTAGACCAAAATGACTACACATTGTAACACTTGGTACAGTTTAGAGCAAAATGTCTGCACATTGCAACACTCGGTACAGTATTAGCGCAAAATGTCTGCACATTGCAACACTCGGTACATTATTAGTGCAAAATGCCTGCACATTGCAACACTCAGTACAGTATAAGAGCAAAATGTCTACACATTGCAACACTCAGTACAGTATTAGAGCAAATTTCCTGCACATTGCAACACTCGGTACTGTATTAGCGCAAACTGTCTGCACATTGCAACACTCGGTACAGTATTAGTGCAAAATGTCTACACATTGCAACACTCGGTACATTATTAGACCAAATGACTACACTTTGTAACACTCGGTACAGTTTTAGACCAAAATGACTACACATTGCAACACTCGGTACAGTATTAGTGCAAAATATCTGCACATTGCAACACTCGGTACAGTATTTGAGCAAATATCTGCACATTGCAACACTCGGTACAGTATAAGAGCAAAATGTCTGCACATTGCAATACTCGGTACAGTTTTAGTACAAATATCACATTGCAGCACTTAATACAGTCTTAGTGCAAAATTAGCAACGTATTATGCTCAGGCTTTTTTGTGCCAGTCTAATATCTACAAACATTGCCATGGCATAGTCCCATATCGTGACAGCTTAACGACGTTTATATTATCAATAAACTATCTTGATAATTGGATAATTATATAAACTTATCCCTTGAGGGTGGTAAACCTACTTTAAGAGATACATTCGTGTTATATACAGTACGTAAAGTTGAAAGACGTAGCCTACAGCTGGAAATGTTCTAGGACAACGTCCTTAGCTGAAGAGAACCAAAGTGGCAAAACCACGTGACTTCTGGTTACAGGTCAAAACGAAATTTGTCCACATTGGAAAACAAAACAAAAAAGTATTTTATTTCTATGAAATATACGCCACGCTAAGGGGACAACTTTTTGCTTTTCGTAGAATTTAATATCTTTTTCAGCAGCTGTGTCGTTTTGTCCAGCACCCTGTGAAACCAAAGAAAATGTAATTTTACACTGAGCATACTGGCTCACGGAGCGCGACACAAGGGTTTTTTCGCAATGGTTATATGGGTAATTTTGTTCAGTATTTTACCATTTACGTATAACATAAAAAACTGTTACAAAAAGGAGTTTGCGCTATTTTATTCAGATCGCTAATTCAAGCTCTAATCGTAAGCTCTAATTATAATCTCAAATAAGGTCGCGTAATGTTGAGATTGTTTTCAAGTTTTAATCATAAGCTCTAATTATAAGCTCAAATAAGGTCGCGAACATTGATATTGTTTTTAAGCTCTAATTCTTAGCTCATATTTATAAGCTCGCGTGTCGTCGAGATTGTTTTCATACTATAATCCTAAGCTCTAAGTCTAAGCTCAAATAAGCTCGATGAACGTTGAGATTATTTTCATGAGAAACTGGGCTCAAAATCAGTACATGTGATGCTCCAGATTACGTAAGATATAACCACATAAATCAGTGACGTAACAATGACGTCATTTTATTGGTGATCAATTGAAGTTGTTGCAATTGAGTATGACGTCATCATAATTTGTATATAAGCTTTTTATAAGCAAGTACGGAAATGGGCACATGTATATACATACGACTACGTTTTTTGGAAAATAAATACAAAATTGTTGATAATACAATGCCTTGGAGCATGACCGTTGTAGTCCTACAGTCCGTTTATTCTATATCACTAATATCACATTGCACTATCATAACATAGGGGCCTAGTATTTATATGTTTTAAACATCTTAATTGGAGGAAAAAGCAGTGAAAATTCAATATCTTAAAACTAAGTCAAATACAATAACATAGTATATCTAGATTCTATTAAAATAAGACATTAATAAGAGAAAATACAATATTTATAAATACGATATTATGTTAACAGGTGACTCGCCTGAATGATCGAGTTATCATGTATAGTCCAGTCAGGGTAAGAATAGAGTGACGCAGCGGTCGAGTCCCCTATTAAGGTATAAAACCAATTATGAAGGCTTATACAGACAGCTATAATCCAAATGCTAATCTAAGTAACATATACTATATTCGCTCTACATGTTCAGACAATTGTAATATTTTGTGTACACATGAACGACAACGTCACTATTACAATATCATAACTGGACTGTACGTAAAAAAAACTGTATACATTCAAGAAAATATCCAAATAATTGGAGTTGACCCAAATGGTGCCTTTAGGCAAAGTACACATGTGGAATGGTGCCATGGTACGACCTTTAAGGATAAAATGCCAGTAAAACAAATCACGTATAAACCAGTATTGTGTTAAGGACAGCTCGGTTCCTGATGTTGAAAGTGGCTTCCTCCGGGGAAATATAGAAATACACAAGCACTGCTCCAGTCAGCTCCGTATTAAATCACATCCAATATTTGTGCCCTAAATCGATTGTTTTTAATTAATTTATAACGAATGAATTGAAAGACGTTCGCGCGATGGAATTTTGTTTGACACAAGCGTTAATAGATCTAGCTCAATATTTCTCGGTGAATAAAGAAACGTTTGGTAGATAAGAAAGTCACCACCATATTCTGGCACATTAAGATAGGAACTTATTTATTTACTTGGAACATTTCTCAACAAATGTGACCTTTATCATTATACAGAAGAATTGGAATAATGTATGAAGTACACTTTTTTTCTCGCTTTCGTTTATTGATTGAACACCAAATACAATAAAGCCTGCTTTAATCTCAACAAAGTGGATTTGTTAGCTGTCGTCATAGTTGTGAAGTTAAATAATATCTACTATATAGACCTCTACTATAATATACCGCCTCCTCGATAGCCTAGTGGTTGAGCGTTCGCTTCGAGTGGCCGCGTCATACCAAAGACGAAATAAAAATAGTACCAGAAAAATTCCCTTGCTAGACGCTCAGCATAAAAGGGAAACTGGCCTCTCTTCTCTCATACCCTCGTGGCGATGCATAACATCAGGAATGAGGTGTCGAGAGTGATTAATATAAGTTTGAAAAACTTGTTTCACAATCGACCTTAAATAAATTAGTATAAACTAAATACTATCTACGAACGTCTTCAAGCATGAACATGAGATGGAAATACGCATTGACAATACGGGCTTGTCGGGTCACAGTCTAGTGCTCTATAATCCGGACTTGTCGGGTCACAGTCTAGAGCTCTATAATCCGGGCTTGTCGGGTCTCAGTCTAGAGCCCTACAATCCGGACTTGTCGGGTCACAGTCTAGAGCTCTATAATCCGGGCTTGTCGGGTCTCAGTCTAGAGCCCTACAATCCGGACTTGTCGGGTCACAGTCTAGAGCTCTACAATCCGGACTCGTTGAGCCACCGCCTGAAGCTCGTTCAAACAACAAATGAGTCTCAAGGGAACTACTATTGGTTTTAGGGAACTACTTCCGTTTCGAGGGAACTACTTCCGGTTCAGGGGATCAGGCCAAAACTAGTTGAAATGGGTTGCCTAAAAATATAGATATCAGAGCAGAGAATGAAACATCATGCTGCATCAAAAAGCAATCATTCGTTCTGGTTCAAATTTCTGCTTTTTTGGTTTCAACATCTTAAACTATTTTTATATCAGAAATGTATTAAACAGTCAATCCTGCGATGCAATTTTATTTCATAATAAGAGTATCTCTATCCAGTTATTAAATTTGTATTCGGTATTGTCTGTGTGTTATAGATTATATTATTATTCTATTTCTTCTATCTTTTCTAAGAAACGCCATCAGCTGCATTCATTTGATTGTAAAATCAGGAAATGGTTGCAAAAAGGCCAAGGAACATACGGATTATAACGATCGTCTTCGGCTATTTCCGTGAATCACGAAAATATTGCGGAAGGTCACGGAATATACCGATTATAAACATCGGCTATTTCCGTAAATCACATGCAAATACTGGGAAAGGTCACGGAATTTCCCGATTATATGTATAAATATCCATTTCGGCTAGGTCCGTGATTGACGAAAATGTTTCGGAATGTCACGGAATATACCGATAATACAAAAAAACTTCGGCTATTTCCGTGAGCCTTGAAAGGATATAACGTACATATTATACAGCTCCATACGGGGGTCTGATAAACTATATAAACTTGTTATTATCTTTAATCTGGATAGAAATA
Source organism: Spisula solida (assembly GCA_947247005.1). Lineage (NCBI taxonomy): Eukaryota > Metazoa > Mollusca > Bivalvia > Venerida > Mactridae > Spisula > Spisula solida. The sequence continues at coordinate 4,239,610 of OX365956.1, read as the reverse complement.
CAAGATATTGTACGTCGGCTTCTAAAAGACAAAGGATCGTCTTATGTTTTAACGGTTTATGTATAGACACTAAGTACATTATATTTTGAAAAATCTTGTTTAATTTGTTTGTGGTCGTCTGAGACATTCGTAAGTGCTTTGTCATTATGTCCCACCCACACCAAATTAGCCAATTCCATCAGACGCCGAAGGAAGAAGAGTCATGAGTTACAAGGAATCCGGGTGCGATACTTTAGCTTTTCCCGAATAGTCTCCTTTGTTCATTAACGTGCCCGGCACACATGACCGATACACGCGAGACTAGCCCCGTGTCACCAACCAGTTTATCTCTAGTTGGGTGGGAACATTGAAACATTTCAGAAATGATTAAGTGCCCTGGCAAAGAATCGAACCTGTGGCTTGTTTATCCGTAGTAATCAAGGTTATTTACTCGACCACCATGCCAGTTTCAGAGATATACATGTATTAGATTCCAAACTAAACATACATTTGTATACGGAGAATTTAACGCGACTCTTGAGGTGTAATACCAACCGAAATCTAAAGGACCGATATTGCACGATTTGCTCGCGGGAATTTATGTATTCAACTCATGCAAGAAAGTTGTACATGTAATATATTCATGCATAAAGGTCAGGATCATGTCGATTTCTTCCACCTATACTACATTATCCATACATGTATAACTCGATTTTTCAGGTCAGTCACTTGTTTACATATTATTGTGTATAACTTCAATGCGAAAAATTGCAAAACAAAAACAAACACAAAATCCGCTATATTTATCGTTTCTGAATATTTAGGAGCATGAAAACTTTATATGTTGTGCCAAATGTTTGAATGCTTTCATAGGCAAATGTTGTGGTCCTTGGTGTTAATCCCATACAACAAATATAGGCAATTTTGTGTTTGTTTTTGTACAGCAATTTATCGCGTTAGAATTTTACATGTACATTGCAAGTTCTCTTACTGATGTCCCATTTTAATACATATCAGTAAATAATGTATAATTGTATAATGTATAATAAAAATGTTTAAAACAATACAATGTTATGATATTGTAATGTTTGTATACAAGTGACAGATCTGAATAAACGAAAGTTTTTACATAAGTATGCATAGAGGCAGAGCCCAAAAGGCAAAGTCGAAACCACAATGACAACAATCTAAACAAGGCAGCGTGGCCCGCTTCCACCGCGTCCTGCATACAGACACGGGTACCCTATCCCATGTATCCGCAAACTGACCGTTTTAAAAACATTGTCCTACTATACCAAGTTTGAGCTTAGGTACATTACAAGGCCTTATGATGAATATTAGTTTTGAAACACTTGAAAAACAAAAGTTGGTGTTGAACATAAGTTGTTGCAATGGACAAGTATAACTAATAGTAAAGAGTAACTTCTGGAACAAAATGATAATTTTGCTAAAGTGAGGTTGTTGCTCAAGGCACGGCCGATCTGTAGGATACAATTAATATTACCGTGCCGACATATTCTTTACATGAAGTTCTTACTGAATACAGTATAACCTTAAATAAAGACCTCCTTAATGTTAACTCGAAAATGAGTTCAAATTTGCCATTCGCTTTGATATCCGTGAAATGTGTTCGAATACGTTACTAATCGCTCATCAAGCGATTTTTTGCGGTCACGTTATGCGGGAGACGCAGCGGAGACATAACATAGACCCAGCAGCTTTCAACCAGTTCGTTTTTTGGCGGACGCTTACACGCGATAGCGAAACACGGACGCGGAGACATGGCATACCGGTCTAATGATGGAATGATTTCCATAGGGCAACATATGTTGTCATCACATTCTGAGACAGTTTAACCACAGGAACTTGCATTTATAATTTGAAAAAAAAATGAAAAAAAATAGATTTTTTTCCACTAGGCCTACTGTACTATTAAAATATAGACGGGAGTGCAATGCAATTGTATCCCACGAACTATTCTAATACAAATATTTTCTCTATACCAACTTGACAGTTAAAACATATGATCTAGGCAGTTAAAGGGGCTAATAACAATACAGAATACATCCGCACCTCAACCGATCGGCACCGATAATCGTCTAATATCGGATTTTAAAGCCAATATTTGTGGAGTTTTGAAATGGCGTCGACTCCATTGAGCGTCCGCTCCGAGGTTCCCAGTTTTTTTTTAATCATAAATGCAAGTTCCTGTGGTTTAACCAAAACAGAATATAAATTTATTTCACCTTTATTTTGTCCTTTCCTGTTACTTTGTTTTGTTTTCATTGGTAGTTAACTTTTGACCCAAAAAGCAAAATCGAAATATAACCGGAAGTCACATTGATTGAGTACCGGAAGTGAGAATGTCAAGACACGTCACGTGTCATATTGTCATCACATTCTTTTGTTCTTTTACTGATTTAATCACTTAGCAATTATGACAAAATTACTCAATTAAATAATTTATCTACTAATATTCTAATAATTATATTCACAAACAAACTATATAAAAACTGAGATAATTTATATGCAAATCATATTATATCAGTGGCTACACACTTAATGTGATATGAAAATACAAAAATGTATTTCTGAACCATTTTATTTTTATCAGACCACGAAGGCAGAGCTCGAAAACAACACAGGTACGTAAGTCATTCTTAATCATTTATGTTTACGGCGTGAAGTATTGTTTGAGCCGGGACATTTTATATAAATAAACATTATTTGGTATTTATCTTGAGCGAATATAGAAATAAATAGAGGATATTTGTTGATTTTGGTGTAAGATCGTATTTTATTTCATCGAGTGATCACAGAAAATAAATATTTTCACGAGTGGCGTAGCCACGAGTAAAAATATAATTTTATGTGATCACGAGTGAAATAAAATTGATCTTTCACCAAAAATCAACAAATTTTCTGTTTATTATATGCTTCAATTTCTCTTAAAAGTGTACCGTAATTGGCTTAATTGGAAAAATCACGTCAAAATTGGAACGTCACGACGTGACAATTGTGACGTCATGATGACGTAATGTACATTTTAAAGCCCGGCGCCGTTGACGTTACGTTTCTTTTTCTGAACGATATTGGAACCAGCTTCTAAAACAGTGAAAATAACAAAGTGGTAATTTCACTGTTATTTTCACTGTTATTTTCACTGAAAAATCTCCGTAATCCATTGAAAGCAAATAATAATGTAATTTCTTTTATTTAAATCACTGAGGATTGAGCATTGATGTATATATGTATTGTCAAATGATTTTCCTCGTAAAATAAAGTTTTTTTTTGTTTTTTGTTGTTGATATTATCATTATAATTATTATTATTACTTTATAAGGAGGTCAGAGTACTACAGTTTGCTACATTCTACACTTATTACGGATTGAATCTACCTACGCTAAAAAAAAAATACGATAACTGCTACCTCCAAATTTATAAATGAAGCGTCGATAAAAAGAAAACAATTCCTTCATGATTTAACTGCTCCATACAGTGTAGCAATACCACGTGACTTTTGACTACAGTTACAAGAAGAAATTTGCAAACATTGGAAAATAAAATAGCCATAAGTATTTTATTTCTTCATCGAATTCTATGAAATATACGCCACGCTAAGGGGGGAATTATTTGCTTCCCATGAAATATAAGATTTTTTTCAGCAGCTTTACCGATTTTTCCATTACCCTGTGAAACCTACACGTTCCACGGTTTCTCAGGGTAATGGACAAAACGGCACATCCGCTGAAAAAGATTTTATATTTCACGGAAAGCAAATAATGTTCCCCTTAGCGTGGCGTAGATTTCATAGAAACCGATGAAGAAATAAAATACTTATGGCTCAATTTGTGTTCCAATGTTTACAAATTTCTACTTGGAACTGTAGTAAAAAACCACGTGGTATTGCTACACTGCCATAGGTCCAACAGTAAACATAACTACTCACATGTTTTGTATACATTATGTATTTATAAACTTTTGATTTTGATTGTATTGTATGACGCGTCTTGACCGTCATTTTTTTGTATTGTAAATGGTCAAAGACATTGATTATGTCGATTTACCAAATAAATGTATGTATGTACTATAATAATAATAATAACTTTAGCTAGAGCTAAGAGTCGGTTTCAAGAAAAGAACGATGGAACAAATTAATGATAAATCTTATACATGTGATTTTTGTGGACGCGCATTCTCACAAAGAAGAAGTCTGAAGATTCACCTAAAAGTACATGCTGGCGAAAAAGAAAAAAACATTTAAATGTGACATTTGTGAATCTGTATTTAGTAAAAAATATCATTTAAAAACTCACATGAGAATACATACTGCTGAAAAACCGTTTAAATGTGACATTTGTGGATCTGCGTTCACACGAAGTGACGGTCTCAAAACCCACACAAAAATACATACTGGTGAAAAACCGTTTAAATCTGACATTTGTGGATCTGTGTTCACACGAAGTGATGATCTCAAAACCCACACAAAAACAAATAGGCCCACCAGCGAAAACCCATTTAAATGTGATATTTATGGATCAGCATTCAAACGAGGTGATACTCTGAAAAACCATTCATACCGGTGAAAACCTGTTTAAATGAGACATTTGTGGATCTGCGTTCACACGAGGTGATATTCTGAAAACTCACTCAAAGATACATACTGGTGAAAAACCATTTAAATGTGATATTTGTGAATCTGCGTTCACACAAAAAGTTCACCTGAAAAGTCGCATGTCAATACATACTGGTGAAAAACCATTTAAATGTGATATTTGTGGATCAGCATTCAAACGAGGTGATACTCTGAAAAACCATTCAAAAATACATACCGGTGAAAACCTGTTTAAATGTGATATTTGTGGATCTGCGTTCACACGAGGTGATATTCTGAAAACTCACTCAAAAATACATACGAGTGAAAAACCATTTAAATGTGATATTTGTGAATCTGCGTTCACACAAAAAGTTCACCTGAAAAGTCGCATGTCAATACATACTGGTGAAAAACCATTTAAATGTGATATTTGTGGATCAGCATTCAAACGAGGTGATACTCTGAAAAACCATTCAAAAATACATACCGGTGAAAACCTGTTTAAATGTGATATTTGTGGATCTGCGTTCACACGAGATGATATTCTGAAAACCACTCAAAAATACATACTGGTGAAAAACCATTTAAATGTGACATTTGTGGATCTGCGTTCACACGAGGTGATATTCTGAAAACTCACTCAAAAATACATACTGGTGAAAAACCATTTAAATGTGATATTTGTGAATCTGCGTTCACACAAAAAGTTCACCTGAAATGTCACATGTCAATACATACTGGTGAAAAACCATTTGAATGTGATATTTGTGGATCATCTTTTGCACACTACAGGGTAATGACTTCTCACATGATTGTACATACTGGTGAAAAACCATATAAATGTGACATTTGTGGATCTGTGTTCAAGCAAAAACATCATCTAATTGTTCACACAAGAACACATAAAGGTGAAAAACCATTTGATAGTGGTATTTGTGGAGCATCTTTCGCACGAAAACATCATCTTCAAAGACACAGGAAAACACATAACACATTAAAATACTGTTGAAAATCCGTGTTATTGTGATAATTGTGGATCTGTATCCGACACCACGATTGAAGTAAAGTTTTATGAACTGACACGAGAGTGTATACTGGTGAAAACCCGTTTAAGTGAAATAAGTGTGTATCTGCATAACTACATTGTATAAACTATAAGGTTATATGAAATAACGGATTGAGTAAACAGCTTAAACACTATTTAGATAAGTTTTTTGTGGACACAATTCCACAATCCAGCCATTCTGTTTTACAGGATTATTAAATATGGTGATTTGAAATGTAGTGTTTCCTTAAAGTCACACTATCTCTCCCAAAACTTTTTTCCCGATCATCCAGTAAATAGACTAAAAACAAAGAATTATGGTGTTTTTCACAAATGACCTATACTTGACGACAGAATATCAGCTATATCTGTCAAAATAGTATCCCAAAAATCACATTTAGTTAAATGTTTGGATGACGAAATACTGATTTTGCAAGAGTTGCTTCTCTTAGACTTTAAAATATGCATTTATTGTTTACATTTCGTTATTTTGTTTACAAACCAACCGGAGGCTTTACTTCGTTTTCTCCCATCTTATGATGTTTTTGGGGACTCAACTGAAGTGCTCAAAATGCATCATTCAGACTTCTGTACACCACTAATTGATGATGTTATTCGATAATCGGTTCATCACTAGTTCACGACATATCGTCTTCCTGTACATCTCACAAGCCTTTGTGGTGTTCGTTTAATATCAAATACGATTAATATCAAGTACGATTGTGAAACAAGGCTATTAACTTTAATTAATCACTCTCGACACCTCATTTCTGATGGTATTCATCGCCACGTGGATATGAGAGAAAAAAGCTAACCTTTTCCCTATGTATAGCTAGGGAATGACTGATACCATTCTCGTCTTTGCAAGCTGTTATTACAAATAGAATCATTTTTTATGGTGTTTAAATTTTAAAACAACTCATGTCAAGTTAATGTCTAGATTTTTTACATTTAGTTCATTGCAGAGATAAAATAGCTGTTATTTCGGGGAACATGAACGACAAATCTGCTCTGGCATTGGATTTAATCCGTTACACGTTTATCTTAAGCTTGGGAATCATTCACTCTGATTAATAGGCAACTTGTCTCTTTTACGGAATTGGATTTTCTGTGCTCACTTAAAATTTGTACAAATATACAGTCGACACTCGTTATGTCGACATTTCTGGGACCTTCAAAAAATGTCGACATATCCGAAGGAGCCAACAATTCTGACAAATTTCCTTAACCGTCGATTCATTATTTATTAAAAACTCGACTGTTTGCGATGTAGAAGTTTTCCAGGTGCTGAATGTATAGAAATTCATTCGTTGTTTTCATGTTTACGTTAGACCCTATAGGGAAGTGACTCGTGAGTCACGAATTTATACATCATTCTGCATGGGATAACTTCTAGACTATACAGTATTCCCTTATACTTGTCAATTGTTGACTTTCGTAATATGTATAATTTGACCTTGTCATATACGAGGGTCGTTCATTTAATAGCCGTACGATCGTCGTAGCGGAAACATGCGATTGTAATAAATATTCGTTTAATAAGACTTAATCACCAACTTGATAGTGTGACAAAATTTGGTATAATTTTATCCAACCGAACACAAACTGTGGTTACTATAGTAACCCAACCAAGGGCTACCCGGTCCAGTCCAAGTTGTCAGTGAAATGTAGTGTTGATAATATTATGACGTCGACTTGGGACGACTCGCGTTACTTGTACTTATTTAAACACGAATATAATGTAAACCATTCGTTGCAACAGGTTGAAATTTCGTATGTGTTTTAAGGAATGGTGTGAATGTATTCATGTAAGTTTTTACCAATATCAGTTCGTTAGTTTTCCAGCAATATCGATCGTCCGGGTATTAAATGAACGACCCTAGTAATGTCATACTTGTACATTACACATGTACAGGTTATACCGATATTCTCTCTCGTATCACTTTATTTTGTAAATGATACATGTATGAAAAGTATGGAGCAATTCAATCTATTAGAATGAATAAATAATTGTTGATTTCATATTTTACTTCTTCTTTGTTTGCATGCATAATGTAAAATGGTTAGGGACGGTGCAAAGATAAAGCATAAAGCACCACGGAAAGAGACGATTTTTCGAACAACCCTTATCTCGGATAACATGAACGTAAAATGTACATCCCTATAATTGTGAGTAGATATAGTCCAGAGAATTTGACACGACTCTCGAACTTTTATTAGCATAATTTCACAGCTTATTTATTGACTATAGTGCGTTCAAAGTCAAACGAGAATCGTTATACACATAAACTCGCCCGACAGGTAAACTTTAAACGCGTCCGATATTAAATTGTGTTCAAAGCGCATCACATACACCAAAGGTCCTGTAGTGTGTTGGATACGCACTCTTTCTACAAGTTTCAATTTTATTCTGAGTTGTAGGTTCGATCCCACAATTTCATTGATTTTTTTTAAATTTTGTATCCATGTTATAAAGTCTCATATTATACTACTGCTTTAATGAATCGATACTTTTTATGTTATAGTGAATATAGTATATAATTGTATGATTATTACACTGTAGATAAAAATAAAATAATTGAAAAGCTACAATATATTGATAAGATAATAAACGAAAACATAACACACAAATAAATATGCATACTTAACTACGTGTTTTATATTAGTGACACATACAATAAAAGGCACTTGTAATAAGATAAAAAAAGTGTTTTATGTAACTTGGATGGGTGTCGAACCAGTGGCTAGATTGAACAAAATCTCAATAAAATCAGTGGTAGAGTAGAGACATGCTCATCCACTCGACTATCCAGACGATGTGTAAAACTAGTTTCCAAGCATTATACGATTGATTGAAGGTATCTCTTTTATTATATAGAACATAAGCCCCCCTATACTTTTGAATGGGACAGTTCCCTCATTAGTATTACTTATTGAACCGACAGTATATCTATATCCCCGATTGAGTTTATTCATAAGCGTGAAGTATCACGAAGGCGCTCGGGGTGTTATACCAACACAAATCTAAAGGACCGATTTTGCACGATTTGCTCGCGAAAATTTATATATTCAACACAAGAACCCTGTAATATATTCATGCATAAAGGTCATGATCGTGTCAAATTCTCCGTACTATAAATGTCGAAACCATGTGTTTCAATGCCTTGTCAGTCGTTGTGAAATGTCGATATTTGGACATTCACAGTGTAATATGTTTCCCAGTTTCTTCCTGACCGGCAGTTTTCTGTTCACATCGTCACTGCTTATCACAATCGGCAACAACATGCTTTCTAAAAAGAAGATTGAGCGTTATTTTTTAACGCATTACTAAAAGCCATGTCCGTAGCCGGGGCAATATATTACACTACAAACACGAGTGCGTGCCATTTAAAAAGTTACCAGTTTTTGAGGGCCGCTTTCAGCAATTCAGCCATTCAGACAACTTTTGACTTTAACTTCCTCGGATTATTTGGCTACCTAAGAAAACATTCGTTCGAGTTTACATGTGGAGGCTGTTTGTCTCATGCACGGTGCGCAGTCAACATTCAGATAAGGCCCAAAGGAATATAGTTGCTCAGCCATTGTCCTCACAGGTTCCAATTTACACCTTTCTATCTATAGGCCACCGCTCCCCGGAAATTAACAACGCCGCTGTATACTGGTCTTCAGACAGTTTCAATCAGCACATCACAAGGGCAGCCGCTCAAAGAAAAACCAAGACCATGTATAAACAATACAAAACAAGTAGCATGTTTGTAAGGCGGAAAATTGTACCAGGCAGCTGAATACTAGGATGAAGCATTATTATGATTTGTTGTTATTAGAATGTGCGAATTTTCATACGTATGTACATCCAGGACTCGATATATCAACACCCGATATACCGAAATATTTATATACTGACATCAATTTTATGGGGACAACTGTTTCTAAACGTTCTTTGTATCAATTCAGTATACTGACATATTCGTTACAATGACAACATTCTTGGGAACAGCGTCGTTGTATCGAGACCAGGCCCCGATCTCCCGAAACATCTCAGTCTGAGCTAAATCTCAAATCAAATATTGGCATGACTTTTTTGTGTCTTTTAGTTGGTTTCCACTGAAGGTTGGTAACAAAATTGGCATCACAAAACAGAAACATTATTCTGAGTTTATTACAGAAAAATTCAAAGAGCTCAAACTTCAGATTGATCTCAGATTCAGACTCTGATTTTTTTTTAGTAAAATCTCAACTGAAGATGAAATTTCTACTTGAGATGCTTCGGGCGATCGGGACCTGACTGTATAATGTAATTTTGACATGAAGAAGTATGTCATGTGCTGTACAAAACTAGTGAACATTGCTGCCAATTTATAAATTATTAAGTTTCAGTCAGTATGCACTTGGTGAAAGAGTTTACAGAAATATGAAAGTGCATCCGCCCGATCTCCGGAAGCATCTTAATCAGCAATCCGATGGTGCGCTTTTTCAATACTTACACAATGCAATACAATCTTTATTTTAAGTCGGATACAAATACAAAACTAAGAAACATTAGCTATGTACCTTTTAAGTATGATATGATATGATACTATAAGCAGTAAAAGTAATGACAAAAAGTAGAAAAATGGGTTGCCCCGGGTACGCGTAACCATGGTTATTATAATGGCGGGTTTACCTATAATATCCTTAAAAATGCTTTTGGAAAATATGCCATCAGGTGACCAGATAATTCCGATTTCAAAAAGCATGTTCATTTATAATCTGTCTACAACATTGATGATCGTTTTACAGCAAAAGTGTACGTTATTTCTGAACGTCCCTCGTATGACATTTCTGATGCGGGGTCGTTCCGACAAAAGAAGTCATAATCGTGTGGTATAGCAATAAGACAAATTAAGCCTAAAACTTATCATAAAAAATTGGCAGCCATTTTTTGTCCTCACGGCGGATAATCCGCCAAAAGAATTGTCTACATTTTTTTTTCTTACAGGCGATCTGTTGAAAAGGTTTAGTAAAGAACCGTGCGGTAATACCCTCTCCACGTCTTGCGTAACTTCCAAAGTTTTGTCGTCAATCGATATTTAAAATTCATTACAGAGAAGGCCATGGAATTTCAGTATTCTCCCAATGAAAGAGTCCGCGTCTCCAAAGCGCTTGTTAAGCGTTTGTCTCTGCTTATTGGCGGGATGCAAGCGTCTTGTGATGCCGACTCCAAAAATCAATATCCGCTGTTAAATTCGTACAGATTTTCCACTGTGACTTTTAACTTGTAGTGGGGACATGCCGATTTGGATTTTTTCGCATTTGTGTAAGACTTATTTTTCTTTTGATGTATTTGTTGTATTGTACCCCGTGTCATAATTGAACTCTCTCATGTTTTCGTGTTATAGTTAATGAAATTATATTCTCAAGACATATCCGGAGTTCTCCAACGATAAATGAATGTCTTGTGTCGCCATATGCCGAGAACACTACGCGGTTTTATTTGATGCTTCAGTATTTCGCATAGCGGGTTCTATTATATGTTTTATAATCATGTTAGTGTAATTAAACGCAATGTGAGCGCTGATAAGCGTTGTTTTGAAATTCTTTTACGAAAGTATGGTGTCTAAATATGGACATAAAGCATATCCACGTTATCATATTAGATTTTGAATTCAATAATTGATGTTCATGAACGCAAATTATCTTCAAGTTGCCCTGTAATATTTTGACAGTACATTTGAATATTGTGCTCAGTACTATAAAATAAACTCTTATGTTGTCCATACAAACTGGAAACTAATTATTAAATGATCAGTAATTTTATTTAATTCTACGCCTGCGATATGGCCAAAACGGCACGGATCACTAATTATTAACCCAGTACTATAAAATAAACTCTTATGTTGTCCATGCAAACTGGAAACTAATTATTAAATGATCAGTAATTGTATTTAATTCTACGCCTGCGATATGGCCAAAACGGCACGGATCACTAATTATTAACTCAGTACTATAAAATAAACTCTTATGTTGTCCATGCAAACTGAAAACTAATTATTAAATGATCAGTAATTTTATTTAATTCTACGCCAGCGATATGGCCAAACGGTACGGATCACTAACTATTAACTATTAGCAAAGACTCAATTTCGGGTTTGGCTCTTAATATAACGTTTTACATACGTTGTGATCAGGCCCCAATATCCCGAAGCATCTCAAGTAATAGTTTAATCTCAAATTGAGATTTTTGCTCAAATCAGAGTCTTAGATTAAAATAAGTCTGAAATTAGATCTCTTTGTATTTTAGCTCAGATTTTGAAAATACTTCTTCAGGATATTAGATCAAGTACTTGCTACTCTTTCTTGTTAATATAAATTTAGTCGATCCGTAGAGTTATAGCAACATGTTCCTTAAGTTTTTTTTCAAAAGAATATCAAACAGGTGTAAATGCAAAATGCAGTGGCAATTTTAAGTACAATAAAAAATAAAATAATTTGAAGATACAACGCCAGCCTCTTTAATGTCTACAAATGTCTACAGAATTGTATATGTTCGTTTGGTCCACTCTGTATCTATTGGAGGTAGTAAAATGTTAGTTTATATAGACATATTTTGTAAAGTTAGTATAATATACGGAGAACTAGACAAATTGATTAACATTACTTACGTAGACATGTAAATTAGGGACTTTATCATTTTCGTTGGTAAAAAACACGTTTGTATTATGTTCCGTTCCGTTCTGTTCTGTTCGGTTATGTTGTGTTCAGGAGTGACAGACCTGACTAAACGGACTATACATACATATAACACGCAACGTATAAGCCAAATCACTGTATGAATTATTTGGATATTATACAGTTCGACTTGTATGATTTATTGTGAGCAAAAGCATCGGTCATTTCCGATCATTGTATGACTTATTGGAAGACTATATGATTCAAATTCTTTGACTTATTGCTAGCAAAAGCATCTGTCATGTCCGATCATTGTATGACTTATTGGACGACTATATTAAATCAACGTGTATGCCTTATTGCGATAACCGAAAGTTGATTCATTGATTCACTGTGAATACATACACGTATTGTTATTTTTATGCCTCAGTATCAAAGTGTATAAACGAGTCAACTTCCGGTTATCGCAGTAAGGAGTACACGTTGAATGTACATGTCTAGTCTTGCAATAAGTCGTACAGTGATGGAAAATCACCGGCTGTTATAATCACAATAAGTCATACATGTTGAATTGTATAATATCCCAATAAGTCATACAGTGAGTTGGTTTATACGCGCTGAGTATCGTACGTACAGCTTGCTCGATCATATTACCCAGAATATCGTATCGAACCCTGATTTGACATCCGTTATATATGACATATGATGAGGATAGTATAATGATGTATAGTCCAGTCATTCTAGGTTTTAACCTAGACAAAATTGCAAAAGAATTTCTTTGTACATATTTGTGAGGAGTGTTGTCCCATATAGTCACAGAAAAAAATCCCCATCGATAGACATCGCCGTTTTCTTGCATTTGATGAAGACAGTTTTTTGGAAAATGCGCAAAGTAATTCATGTAAAACGGCGTCCCATACTTGTGTTTATGACGACATGAAATGTTACATATTAACAAATTCAAATTTCACACAATGCAAACTATAGTAAAACATCGAAATTCTCCATATAAACAAATTAAAACATTTTAAAGGCATATTCAAACAAGGTCACGTGAGATTTTTTTTCCGACTATGGGAAGCCGTGTGTCGGAACAAATTAAAATTTATACTTGGATCTACTATTTGCACTAATTTTGACGTACAGGAACAGGTACCCTCTTATATTTCCAAAGTCCTTTGCCATGTTGTTTTGATACTTTGTATACTTGTTCACCATCATGTCCCCAACTCCTACACAGGAGTAGGTAACTCTATCAAGCATTTTGTTGAAATTATGCCCCTTTGTTCAACTTAATGCAAATGCTAAAGTATAGGTACAATTTCTTAAACCTCGACTATCTTCAAGGTTTCTTTGATACTTTGCATACTTGCTCAACATTATAACACCAACTCATACACACGGGTAGGGAACTTTATCCAGTCACTTCCGGCAAAATCTGCGAGTTAACGTGGTGCTGATTAAACTTAGCTATACTCGGTCACCTCGTCATGTGACTAGTGATAATCCGTCACCTTACCATGTGATCTGACGGACTTCTTCTTATATGAGAGTCGCAGGTTGCATTTCCGTGACCGAGGGTGAGGTTTTCCTATCCTAAATGAGCTGGTGGTTGATCTGTTATTTTCTTCGACTTCCCTGTGTCTACACGGCGTCTATCAATATGTCAGACGTCGTTGTTTATCGTGACGTCACGGAACGAACGTGACGTTGTGCGCTAGTTAATAAAGAGTAACAGTATAGTCCCGAGTTTGATCCCCTTACAGAGCAGATTAAGCGACTGGATAAATAGTATAATAGGTTAGTGCCGTGAATGAAGTAAAAGTTTATCCGGCTTGGATAAATTCCTCCGTCTTTCCAGATAAACTTATTCATCCACGGCACTTATAACCTATTATTCTCTATCTATCAAGCTTTTTGTTGAAATTATACCGCCTTTTGGACAAAGAAATGCAAATGTTAAAGTTTAGGTACAAGTATTAGCATCACATATTTTCAAAGCGGAGTGACATATTGCTTTGGTACTTTGTATACTTGTTCACCATCATGTACACTAACCCATACACAGAGTTAGGTATCTTTATCAAGCATTTTGTTGAAAGTACATGTATACCCCATTTTGGGCTTAGAAATACAAATCTTAAAGTCTAGATAAAAGGTTTGTAACCTGTAATATATTCAAAGTGCATTGACATACTGCTTTGATACTTTGCATACCGGTACTTGTTCATCATCACGACACCATGACATACACATGAGTAGGTACTTCTGTCAAGCATTTTGATCAAGTGATCTGCCATTTTAGACTTAGAAAAAAGATAGTATTAAGTCAGACATGGAAGGCAGCACTCAACTTAACCAGCCGAGCACAGAAAACATTAAAAACACACAAGGCAAGATGCCCAACTGAACCAACCGAGCACAGAGAACATAAAATACGTACAAGGCAGTGATTTTTTCCTTCTTTGTTTGCTGCCGGTAAACGGTACCTTCCCAATTTGAAAAAGGCTATTATTTTCCCAAATTTGAAGTGAGAAATTCCAAATGAACATTTAAAAAAAATCGAAATCGGGCATAAAATGAAGAAGTTATGAACATTTTTGACAAAAGATCAAGCATAAAAATTTACAGAAACCAGTAAGCAGTCACATGTAATAACTTTTTCTGTTTTATTTGGCCTTTCTGCTTCAAAAAATTTCCCAATTTCAAGTTGTCACGACGCGAAAATTCCCAATCTGAACGGACCTGGACCGTTTCCCAAAGAGGCCAAAAAATCACTGCAAGGCACAACCTCTATACAGAAGAGGGAAATGTTGCATCTATGAAGAATTTTGTTTTGAATATATAATGATTATACTACCCTAGCATGCCACTGAGAATAAAGGAGCGCGCTGTTCGTGGACAGCTCTTGCTTATACCTTTGCAACGCTAAACAACGCTGGTGCTAACGTTTAATGTGTGAACCCACACTTTTTTAACTGAAATGTTATCCAGGGGTGGTATTCTATATTGATCTTATTTAATTGGAGAATAAGGATAGCCAATCGCATCGCCTGTTACTGACCAATAGTTCAATATGGTGTGATCTGATTGGCTGTCCTTATCCTTAAGTCAAGTAAGATCAATATTGAATACAACCCCAGGTGTGACAGTTAAAGCCTAGGTCCCACTGACCTTTTTTGCGTCGGCGATGTACTCCCGATAGAAACTAATTAGCTTCGGTAGACATCGAGAGCATGATCCTCGTGGTCTTTGGGAAGCTTCGGGGCAGTCTCGAAACAATTTGTGAATCGGGAGGCATCAGACGAACTCCCGATGTATTCCCGACTTTATGCGTTGGTCTAACTGCTTCGGGATGTATTGCCGATTGGCATCAGGAGGTTCACTGATGTCTGGTGGAAGCTCCCCGAAGTCTTGAGACATTTAGTCAGATCTCGAGTACATCGGGAAATTTCAATGTATGTATTGAATTTTACCCGATGTACTCACGATGTCATGTCGGGAACCTCTCGGGGAGGCATCCCCGAAATTCGGGAATATCCCGGGAGGCATTCCCGAGGTATCCAGAACCTCGGGGAATGATCGGGGATGCTTCCGCGATAAAACTAATTCTTCGAGGCATCCCAGAGGTTTTCCGACACATTGGCGATGTTTCGCATTATTTTAAAAACTGCTGTCCATGCAACAACCGCGGTTGTTGTTGGTAGATGCGATCCTGTTCTTGATGAATTAGGCATTTCGCACACCCTGTGTCAATGGCATACATGTTTTGGTTGAACGCAGACCTGCACTAAATGTTAGTCCCGACAAACGCATCATTTTCAAAAATTGTCTGCTATACATCCAAACAAATCTACAGATACGGTCAGTTTTGTACTAAAACATAACTGATAAATTTGTTTTACTGATTCAAAACATAGAAATTTCTGTACCGGTCTGCGGGGTTACCAAGGAAACCAACTGCCAGACTATAGCCATACCCCATGTAGACTAGTATCAGTTAACCATGTGGTTTTTATAGCTCAAACGTAGACTTTGCTTTGTCCAACTTCATAATGTCATAATTTGCTGACATAACCTTATTATGATATTAATTAAACGTCAGATACATTCAATCTACTTTGGTGTTTATATATTACTGGTATATTTATTATGACATAAATGAACTTCATTGCAAAAGGCACTCCGACTTGTGATTGCACTTCATAAGTTCCAAGGTATCACAAACATAAATTATATTATAATTGACCTGGATTGTCCGGAAATCACCTACGTGACGATACATTAAACAAATCGAATATAAAGCTTAAACAGTGAAATAGAAGTTCATGCTACCATATCAGCAAATAGTTAGTGAAATTCAAACAATACAATGATGTGCATTATTCAGCCTACATGGTCGTGAAGTTGGCAGGCTAGCGGCCTAGCTCTGTTAATACTCCAGTTCTCATAAACCTTACAATCAAAATTTCGATGTATGCAAGAAAATGTAATGTTTTCACCATTTTCGTTTCCATAGCAACCAGGATTGTTGTCATAATATAAATATGAAATGTTATTCACTATCTCATGACAAGCCCCTTATAGGCCCCTCTCCACATACTAAGTTTAATAACGACACCATGAAAATTATTTTACTTAATCATATAATAAAGATTTCTTCACGGATGAGCATGACTGACCTTACAGACAAACGGATGGACACACGTATGTAGGTCAAATTAAGATCCTGATGCATGTTTATCAGTTGATGACTTATAAAACACTCTCATTTAGATATGTTTACCCAAAATAAAGAAATTAATTCATGTTTTATGGTACACAAATAATTATCATATTTTCTGAAAAGTGGGTGGGGTAAATCTACCCCTTCATTTTCACATTATTTGCTTAAAAAATTGAAATAAATGGTTTATTGAAAATATTTTGCTTGTAAATTCCTTTTATCAACAACATGGTTTGATATTTTAACCTGC
This sequence comes from Spisula solida, assembly GCA_947247005.1. Lineage (NCBI taxonomy): Eukaryota > Metazoa > Mollusca > Bivalvia > Venerida > Mactridae > Spisula > Spisula solida. Next base: position 4,222,365 of record OX365956.1, on the reverse strand, counting down.
GTGTGTGTATAACATTAAACTACTGATAAACTGTTATACCCAAATTTTCATGGAATAAAATAATGAAAAGTATAGTGACCTTCTTAAAATCGCGTTTTAAGGTACTTCCGCAACTTTCTGAACAGGGGATTTTTTCCTGGTAGTAGTTTAGACATTAAAAAAATTAAAAATACTCAAAACAAAACTTTTGCAATTTTGTCTAGGTTAAGGCCATTTTTGGGCTAGAATGACTGGCCTAGTATTGTTAAAGCTACCTTGCCACCATCAATATCGAGCCAGACCAGCAGTAAACATGTCATATACATTTGTTACATTCTCTATGTGGCTTTTATAGCAATTCTTTGTCATATATTAATAACCAGTCCACATACGATATATTAAGCATGCAATGTGGGTTGTGAGTTTTCCGTATACAGATTATGACGTCACGAATTGTTTCAGTATTTAGGAACGCGCGTACACTGGTATGGAACCTTTATGTACTAATTGACATACTTGTTGTTGTTTTTCTGTTGTTATAAATATAGGTTTGACCAAAGTCACGTATGTGCTGAGTTTGTCACGAAAGTATATATCGAAAGCTTGGAATTAGTAGGTTGTAATTGCTACTGAGGCCAGAGTTTTTCAATTTTTTGTTACTCAGACTTTTTGGTGTAAAATGTCGACAGGAGGAGGAAAAAAATAAAAACTCCCAAAATTTTGCTTCCACAAGCTGCTGGTGGTAGAATAGTCAATGACGGTCCGACTTAAAGCAATCAACCTCAACAACAGTGTTAGTTTTCAAGAAAACAGCCAATTTATCTTAAGACTAGTACACTGCACTGAAACACTAATATGATACAACGTTTTATTAACAAAATAATGAAATAATGAAACAATGCTGGTACATTCATCATCAAAACATTATATGTAATTTTGTTTTCTCCAGTTTTTAAATTTTTATTTTTTTTTGAAAATGCCAAAAAATTGGGCAGTAGGGTCCGAGTAACGATAAATCAAAGAACTCTGGCCTTACGACCTTATAAGTCTCATACATATTTAAATTTTGCATCACAAGGAGATTCTAATGAGCCTATTTTCATGAAAATCGGAACAGGTCATGTTGACCAATTGATGTTGAAAAAACTTGTTTGTTTTTCATAAGGAAAGACGAGCTTTCAGACAGCTTTTGGTCTTGTTTTCTCAGAAAAGCGCTTTTGTAGGCTAATCTACTTTCGCTTTCGTTTTTTAACTGATTAGCCACACATGGTTAGTGTAATAAAAAGATAACATTTTAATTTTTATCATTTCAAAATGCTCTTGTGTAATGAAGAACTTGAATATTTCGAACTTAACATAAATTTTCTCTTTGATTATAAGAATTATTTCATTTTCTGTGACTTCAAATATTCCAAAACGCTGTTTTATGTCATTTACCAAGTGTCACTGTGACAGCTAAATTGCTATTGTAAATGTGATAATTGCTTATGTTTCCTGTATTTTACAGGACTTAGCAAATATATAATAAACTGAAACTGAAAATGAAATACTTACGACCTTCTCATTCTAAACCAGCGATATACAATGTATGTACACAACCGCATAGCTTGTTTATTTGCTTTTATTTATCCTCGCCACCGGATAATCCATATGGGCGAGGCCCCAAGAAGAGGTTAGTCACTTTAGTGTTTGGGGGATAGTGCATGATACAGAAGATGCTACAGTTCCAGAAACATCCCTGGTTCTTTTAAGTGCCGATGTAAAGCGTCATACACGGGACCTCGCTTAACGTCTCGCCCGAAAGACTGTTAGTAAGTTTAGTTATGTTAGGTGGGAAACACTGAAAAGCATTTCTATTTTGACCGTCTGGTGTAGGGATCGAACCCACAACCTTCAGATCAGCAGTCAGTAGCCCTTCCCACTAGACCACTAGTCCACCTCAGCCGCATAGTACGATACAACGTACTTTTATACAATTGCATACATTTCTATTTCGGTTACTGAATGTTGTTAAGGACGTAATGCGAAACGTGTCATAAACACACACACAAACAATCTAGAAGTGAGTAGTCATTGACAAATCTGACAGGGAAAACAGCCAGGTGACCAGTGTCTCAGTCAAATAGAAACACACTTTGCAGAACAGAACAGAACTTATATTTATTCAGATGTGTACATAGTACATCATCTATACATATACCATATAAACATATATCACATGCTCATTTTGATAGTAAATAAATTGACAGTCGAGGATAAACTATATTATTTGTTGTTAGTTCATATTATTCAAAATATTATTCCTAATTATTTCAACTTTCTTATAATATATATATATAGCTAATTTATATAACTGAGTTTTATTTATAGAGTTCAATAGTTTCAAAACTTTAAACATACTTGGTCTAACGTAATAGTACTTTTTGATATATATTTTTCTCAGATCATCAAAGCACGGGCAAGTTATGATTAAATGATATTCGTCTTCAATATCTCCTATATGACAGCATTGGCAAACTCCTTTCCGCCTCCTCGATAGCTTAGTGGTTGAGCGTTCGCTTCGAGTGCGGGAGGTCTCGGGTTCGATCCCTGGCCGCGTCATACAAAAGACGAAATACAAATGGTACCAGAAATTCCCTTGCTAGACGCTCAGCATAAAAGGGAAACGGTTTCTCTTCTCTCATACCCTCGTGGCGATGGATTACATCAGGAATGAGGTGTCGAGAGTTTTTAATATAAGTTGGAAAAACTTGTTTCACAATCGACCTTAAATAAATTAGTATAAACTATTGGTAAACTCGCTCATTTCTTTCTAGTCTATTTCTTGAACATCTTGCACCTCTATATACACTTGTACAACCCATGTGCGTTCAAAAAACATATGTGCTGTTTTATCAAAGCACTTACGATAATCGTAAAGTTACGCACAAATTAAAATTCTACATAATTCTTGAAACAAATATACATTAGGAAGATACGTGGTTGGAAGAAACATCATTTATATTACAGACCCCCTTTACCACAATATGCAGCTGTTAATGAATTACTCAAGGTTTTAATTTCAGTGTAACTGTAAGCTAATCGTAAGTGCAAACTCTTTTGCTGTCGTATAGGGAAATTTCAAGACCAACTTTGACCTGCCTTTAATCTGAAAGGTAATATTCTCACTCATGTAAGGGGGGGGGGGGGGGTGGGTGTACGCCTCGAGTTAATCTTTAATACATTTAAAGAGTTATTTGGTCAACTCTGCTCACAACTCAGATAACGTTAGAAACTGCTCACGACATATAATAATGTTCTAAAGGGTCATGATCTTATAAATCAACTGTCATTTGTTAGACGTTGTAGACACATCTGTAAACATCATTAGAAACTATCGTCTATGCACCCACTGTAGTTGGTGCAGCGTGATTAATATGGTGTGCATATCGTATAGATCTCATACTGTCTGTATTTATTTGCAATAAACAAATCGCAAAGTATGAATCTATACGGTTCGATGTCTGCTGCAATTCCTTAGACCGGTGTCCGTTTAGTTTATACTAATTCATTTTAGATCGATTGTGAAACAAGTTTTTCCAACTCATGATAGTCACTCTCGACACCTCATTCCTGATGTTATCTATCACCACGAGGGTATTTGTCTGTATTTGTAGATTTAGCAGTGGTAACGTTATGCAGAATACTCTTGCGATATTGAAGCGTTAGCCCTGGGTGGTATTCAATGTTCCTTTTATTTAATTTGAGAATAAGGGTAGCCAATCATATCATCTTTTACTGACCAAGAGTTTATTCTAGTGTGATCGGATTGGTTGTCTTTATCCTTATAACAAGTAAGATCAATATGGAATACCATTTGACATATGTGGTTTGTTAGAACCTTACAGAATGTTCCCCAATCACTGGATTTGTACAGTCTGTGCTCTTGCCGGAACTACTTCACACAGTTAATTTTCCCCATAACATCATGTGTAATAGTTTAAATTTGTTGTAAATAGTATATTTGTGTTTGAGGACCCATTCGGGTAACCCCGTTTATTTCTATACTATCATAGATAAATGACATTGTACAACTATATTATAATACACACAATCATAATTTGAAAAAAAGTAAGTTGGATCTAAATATTGTTTGGAGTGTTTACTAGTAGTTTTATTAAATATAATTATGATGAACAGGATTGCCAAAGATTTGACACTTTTATGGTGTAAATAGTATCTTGCATTCCTTATTGTTTCATTGGCTAAACCATATATGCAATAAGCAAGGACGATCGTAAAGATAAAACAAATGTACATGCTATATTTGAATGTTATAGATAGAGAACGAAAACGCAATGTAGTCTTATTAGTTGAAGGCGTAGCTCGGGACAAAATAAGACACTGGCCCGAGTGTGAGTTTGCTATCTGGCTTGTATAATAATTATAGTCGTCCAATCACAAGGTCTATAGGGCGTGGCTTTTATGCATACAATTAGCATTTCCAATACTTACAAGGGTTGTTGATTTTAAAATGAATACCCAGCACAACTCAACCAATGAAATTGACTTATACAAGATATTTGTAACAACGAAATGTCATTCATAAAATTATAAATCGAAATTCACGTGAACCACGTAACCGGTCAGTGCCGGGGCATTATGTTTCGTTAGATCTTGAATGGAGAATGAAGAGTGCAATTACTTCAGTACATGACAATATTATCATGCACTGAAGTAATTGCACCCATTCCTTTAAAAATTAAGACACACCCCATAAATTATCATTGTATTAAACAACACCTCTTCACTTAACATCAATGGAAAATGTCGTAACTATGATGCAATTGATAGATAATAGAAGTTTCATTTTGAGAGATACGAACGGTAACGTAACTTGCAGTAGTGTTATTTTACTTATGATTGATTGGTGGCAGCTGTCACGTGACGGTCAGCCAATGAAAATGTGTTTATGGAAATATGAAGTACCGGTGATAATAACAGCAAAAAGTAAAAGTACACAACATTTATACAACAATTCGCTGCCTTAGAATGAAAAAGTCTGAAAATTACTTATGGAAACACAAGCTTTTTAAACTTCGGTTTGGTCCACAAGGCATGTTCCGATTTTCATGAAAATATGCTCACAAGAAGCGCCTCGTGATGCAGATTTAAGATATGACTCGAGCCTTATAAGGTAATAAGTAACACTTACAACCTTCTAATTCTAAGCCAGCGACATGTTTTATTTGATTGATTTTAAATCCACATTGTCGTTCTGTTTCGTTGAAAGACTATATAAATCTGTTTGTTTCATATTTTAACTTGTCACTGGTATCCCCATATTCTACTCAATGGTGTTAAGTGATTTAAGGTCGCGATTACTGTTATCGGTTCAGAGTATTACTAGGGGAAAGTTGAAGAAAACTGATTATAGCTGTCACTAGGTTAGGGTGAATAACTTGTTGTTAACACTATGCGATAAAAGTACACGACATCTAATTAATATTTCCGCAAACGTTTGAGAAAAAAGAATTCATTTTCTTTGAAAAAGGAGCCTGTCGCAGATTGGAGCAGCGTTTGTTGAGATTTTCTCTAAATCAAACGTTTTATGGATTGAGTCTGTCATGGATAAACGACATTAATTAAAGCTGAAACAATCAAGCGGTAACAGATGGTGTACTCTCTGTATGGCTGCCCCACGTGTACTTTATTATGATTTATGTACTTATATTTTATATAAAACACCATCAATTAAATGTATTTAGGACGTGTCAATGAACTTGGTCGTATCATACTAGTACATGTAGTAGTATATGCTGTTCTTTAGAACCACAAGTACGCATGCGCGGCGGCCATCTTTAATATATTGCGTTGAACTTGGTCATATACTCATTTTTAATATATTGCGCAAAAGTCGTCCACCTTGGTACATATATAACATTTGAGCTCGATATTTCGAAGAAAACAAGTCGAGATATTGTCGTGACGGGATCGTATGCGTCTGCGTGGTCGTGTGCGATTGTTAGGTTTTTTGCTATAGTCATTTTCTCACTTTTAAAGGTTTCCTCTTGAAACTCAACATATTTTTCAGCATCACACGGGGAGTCCATACTAACAAGTCTGGTCACACTAAGTCCTATATTTATGGTGTTATCAGACAATGTTTCGACTTAAACTTTGAAATGTTGGTATTTTTTGTTACTATCAAGTACGAGAAGGAGTTGCTCATGATAGTGCTTTCTTGAACGAGTGGCGCGCGTGATATTTAAAAATGGCCACCGAGCATGCGCACTCATAGCATCGAAGAGCTGCTGATACTACTTTCTTTCTTATTTGATTGTACTTAAAACGAACATAAAGTGGACGGAAGTTTTGTTAAGCGTAACATTTATTCTGGTTCCCGAAACAAATCTTACAATCTAATGTAATGTAAGATTTAGGGACGAAAACAGGACTACGTTATATTAATCATGGTATGATCAAATAATTACTCGGGTATTGATGAGAGTCTATAACTATGTGGAGTCTTAAATGTATTTACTAATATATACTCTAGACAGAAACTAACTAACACGATGGGTGACAAATAAGCTGGTATCATTGAAAGATGTTTAAGTTCAATAAGCCTCTCATACTATCTCTGTGCATTGTCCTTTTCTTCGAAAGTATTAACAGTTCAATTGTAATCATCTAAGAAAGTTCAACGACATTTCGAGGGTTGCCTGCAAGACTTTACATCCTTGTTTAATAATAAGCAGTTGCGACAGTTTTGCGGTCAACCCTCGAATTTTGTGTGGTATACATATACATGTATATGGGTTAACTGAGTAAACATTCAAGGCTTTTGACCATATGTCTTAACCACAGATGGTTTTACAGGATTTTATCTGAGTGTGAAGTAATACTTCAGGGGCCCGTTTCATAGACATATCTTAGCTAAAATCGTCTTTTGTAAAATACTTTTGATAGCATACTATAAATCCACCCATACATATTAATTTTGTTAAATTAAATTATCTTTTATTTTAATTGTAGCTTAGATGTATCAATTCTCTTCGCTTAAAGTAACCTATTAAAAAGTCAAATCTTTGATGTATCATTTGCCATTGTATCCCTTAATGGCGATACATGTTTATGTAGCTGGCTTAGAATTAGAAGGTCGTAACTACGAATCGATATTTTGGGAAAACAAGAAAAACTGCCTAAACACTAACGTTACTCTTTACTTATGGAAAAGCAAACTTTTTCAACTTCAGTTTGGTCAACATGACCTGTTCCGATTTTCATAAAAAATAGATTCATATGAAGCGCCTTGTGATGCAGATTTCAAATACTCAAATACTGTTTATGTATGAGTCTTATAACGACCTTCTCATGCTAAGTCAGCGATTTATATATGCTAATCAAAATGCCATACAGCGTGTCATGCCAGTATATTATAAGCTGGCTTGTTTAGTTGGACATTGTGCCTTTAGGACTACTTGTATGTTTTTAATGTTTTCTGTGCTCGGTTGGTTCAGTTAGACATTGTGCCTTGTGTGTTGTTATGTTTTCTGTGCCCGACTGGTTAAGCTGAGTGCTGCCTTCCCTGTCTGACTTAATATTATTTTTTTGAAGTTCCTGTTTAGGTGATACGGATGTTACTTTCTGTGTCTTTTCTTGTAGCGACCACTGCTTCTGTATGACTTTGACCTTGTCTGTTCATAATATTATTTATTATACGGAATTGGGTGTTTAGAATATTTCAGATTTTATGGTACATGTATTTTATAGACTCGCTCGTATCTTTTTAGAGGGATACGGGTGGTTCTGCGTCTGTCTCTTGCATGGATGGCTAGACACTGGCACGGCTTCAGTATGACTTTGAATTGTTTTTGTATTTCAGTGTTAATTTTATGAAACGGCATTGTGTGTTTAGAAAATTCCGAACTTATAGACGAATTGGAGGCTGTAGCATAACAATTACAGCATGGTTTAGATGGTACTTCAAAAAACGTAAGCCTCAGTGGCGTGCCAAAAAATAAACTACGTTAAACTTAGTTTATACACACGTTTGCAGGCACGCCTTTCAAACGAATTCTACAACTTACATTGATCACTCTTGACTCGTAATTCCCAACGGTATCCACCTGTCCATGTACCATAAATAAAGTGAGTCTTGGGACCCAAAATGTCAAATAGTTGAAATTGAAATACTAAACATTAAGATTAATTATTGTCAACGTGTGTGTGATTTTTTCTTGCGTTTAAGTTGGCAATATTTTGAAGGTGCTGAGTTAGTCGTGGCGATTATAAAAAATTAAAACTGAAAAGTACTTGTAATTGTTCAATCCAAATAGACTTAATTGCAATTTTTTGAACTGCAATTGGAATACTAATTTATGCATTATATCGTCCAGCAATACGGCGTCAATGTCTGCACAATATACTACAAGGGATAAATAACGTAAAATTATGAAGTGTGTAGCTACGCTCAACAAGTTGTAGCGGTGATAATTAAAGTATTAAAGAACACTGCACTATCATATGACATTTAGTAAATGATATCCACAAGTGCTCTAGACGGAGGATAATAAGTCTCAAGAACGTTGATGAAGTAGACGTTAGAAACTTGTCTAAGATTGGTTGAAGAACAAGTTTGCAACGGTCACTGTCGGTTGATCGATGCATACACTGAGTACATAAAGAACACACAGGTTAAAGTCCAGTTAGGATATTGTGAGAGTAATGTTGCCTTTTTTGTGTACACAAAATATTACAACTATTGTCTGAACAGGTAGAGCGAATAAAGTATGTTATTTTAGCATTGACATTATAACCTTGTGTGTTAAGCCTTTATAATTGGGTTTACACCGTATAAGTGGACTCGACCGCTGCGTCACTCTATTCATACCCTGACTGGACTATATATTTTCTCCATAGGTTTTATATCTTATTCTATAGCTTTCTTCGAAGGTCACACAGAACAATGATTTTGGTGTTATTTGATTGTTAACGTATTAATGTTGTTTTGGTAGTTTGTTTCAAGATTTTACCTTTTCAACCGTTAAAGTCTAGGAAGAAAATGCTGAATTCATTATATACGACAAATTTAGCACTGATATGGTGTTGTATGTGTTTACTAACTGAATCATTGTGAATATTGCAAATTCATTTACGACAATTTGTAGATGTTAAAGATCAATCAAGAATTTGCATTTGGACGTAAGTTTACGATTACCGTAAGTTCGTTGATAAGACAGTACCCAGTTACATGAAGTTGATGCATATCCTTACAAAGTTTCAGTCAAAAAGTCATCCTCATACATCAGTGGTTAGTCAAGTTCCCAGACTACCATATGGTATCGCAGGTGAAGAATACTCTGGTGAACGAGAATGTCAAAAATGACGAACATGGCAAATATATAGCATCAGTTCAGTTTATTCTGGATACCCCCTCGTCCATGTTACATCATATAATACAACGCATCATTCACAATGTAAATCATTACGTGCAAGGAATCTGTTCACACTTATTATCCACTTATTCAGTACCTGACTTAACATGTTTTCAGTACTTTCATTCAACGCGTCTGTAAACTGTAATTAGATGATGATTATCAATTATGTGTATATAGTCTAATATAGAAACGGTTCGTGATTAATCTGTTAGCTATTGAATTGAACAATTGCATGCGCGGATATTGGAGGGGCACTGGGGATAGGGCCCTTCTTAGCTACTGAACTGATTAATCGGCATGCGCGGATATGTGGATAGTCCGTTCTATGTCTGACTATTATGTGGATGGCTAGGCACTGCAGTCGTTTCTGTGTGGCTTTGGATTGTCTGTGCGCTACAGTATTACCTGAGGGATCGGGATTAGGGACCCCCTGAACGTTTGTAAAAATATCAGAATTCAAATTAGAAATTGTTTATACTTAACAAGACGCGTATGTCAGGACTAAGGGTATGGCAGGACGCTTAGTTCTTAAAAAACTGGTAAGTCATCCATAAAAATAATATATAATCTAACTCCGCGCATGGTCATTGTACTGATAAGCCTTGTATCTAGGATGTGTTTGATGAAATAAAACGAAGATATTTAGTTTATACTAATTTATTTAAGGTCGATTGTGAAACAAGTTTTTCCAACTTATATTAATCACTCTCGACACCTCATTCCTGATGTAATCCGTCGCCACGAGGGTATGAGAGAAGAGAAGCCAGTTTCCCTTTTATGCTGAGCGTCTAGCAAGGGAATTTCTGGTACCATTTCTATTTCGTCTTTGGTATGACGCGGCCTGGGAGCGAACCCGAGACCTCCCGCACTCGAAGCGGACGCTCAACCACTATGCTATCGAGGAGGCGAAGATATTTCGAGACCGTAGAATCAATAGAATATCTAGACATTGAGGGATACCGGTATATGGTAATAGGGGACACAGGTGTTTGATTTGCCGTATTCTTAATCGTCTATTCCATACAAAAATACATCTTATCTAAAATGCCCACCTGCTCTTTTTATGGCGTACCTACTAATGGCCACATGTAACTGTACCATTAATAAAGAGAAAAAAATGTTTTTATCTAAAAAACAAAATATGTCTTTCTCTTCATCAATGTACAGTTAACTGTGGAAATATGACAGGTCAGACTGCAAGTAAAATTATTATACGCGCTAAATAGTTAAATGACCTTATACTTTCGTTACCTGGGCTTTCATTCATTTTTATTATTTAATAATAAATAGTTCATATTTAAAGTCGATACCACTACCTACAGCAGATACTAGCACGAATTTTCAGTTTTTATTTGTCTAGAGTATAAACCTCTAAACCTTCGTTTTAACCTATTGTCGTCTGGAACGAAACTAAATTTAAAAATTGCTTATTAACAAGCACGTAATTTCAAACTTAATGAGTTGATACCGCAACCTACAGACACTAGCAAGAATTTTCAGTTTTTATTTGTCTAGAGTATAAACCTCTAAACCTTCGTTTTAACCTATTGTCGTCTGGAACGAAACTAAATTTCAAAATTGCTTATTTACAAGCACGTAATTGGTGTAAAGAATAGAACCATATTGTCAATTTCTCCTTGAAATTAAATAATTAAATATAGTAGGCAGTGTCAAGGGGCATCTTATACTCTTACCAAATGTATTTTCTACGTCAAATCTGTGTCAGTAATTTCTCAACTAACGCAATTATTTTGCGAATGTCATCTACTTATCTAAGCGTGCGTTGCATCAATGGCGCGAACTGAAATTACCGAGCTACTAGTTACTAAATTATTTTCTAATTACTAGTGCGTAGTTCTGGGTTTATTAATTTAGAGATAAGTATCTATCTATTTCTTAATTACGACTTAGCACTCATAATTTGTCTCAACCTTATGACTTAGTTTTTTCAACGGTTTGATGACATAGATCTACTATATTTTAACTAAAACATAGGTCTCACTGAGCATGTTTTGCCTCATGAGCTATCAAGACATCGGTACCAGGTCTAGGTGAAGCTTCGGGGAAGACAGTTTGTAATATCGGAAGGAATTGTGATCAATTGGGTGGTATCGGAAGAAATCGGAGAACATCGCCGATGTGGAATTTCTTAGTGGTACCTAGGCTTAAAAAAATAGGACCCGATCTCATGAAAAATCTTAAAATGTCCTTGAAGGGTTATTGACTAAAAAAACGTATGTCTCCGACAAAGGGCCATAACTCAGTCAATATTAATTTGACCTCAAATTCCTGACAGCTTTGTACCAACTGTTAATGTGAAGTTTCATTGAAATCCGACCAGTTCAGTGGTTCAGGAGAACAATTTTGTATTTTCCCGATATCCATGAAAACCCTCACGAACCTATGAAATTGCTGTATCTTTCATAAATCTTGAAATTAAAACCCCGCAAGAAAAGATATGGTTTACAGTTTCAAAATCATTTGATGAACAAACGTTTGGGGATTTCGTTATTTATTTGATTACAAAATAAAAAAATATATTCATTGTTGGGGATCTCATGGAAAATTTACAAAAGTTTACAAATTTTCAAATAAGTTTCCTCGTAAAATTAAGTCTGTAATTAATTATTATCATTTTCCCCTCGACTGATTTAATGATTGAACAATATTTCTATTTTCTTTCTTTAAATTCAAGAATTTAAGAGTCCGCGAAATAAAAAAATCTTAAAATGTTATGCCTACGAGTAGAAGTTTTTTTTTATAGTAATTAAAACGTAATCACCCCAGTGTAGCACAATGCAAGTATTAATTTCCGTTCTGTTTTACAATTAAAACGGCAATGCAATTAAGCTTTTAATTTATATAAGAGAATCAGAAGATTACTCTTATAGTTTATTGTTTTCTTTGTTTGACACATTTTGTATTCTTAGTTTCAAGGACATGCAATCTTGTATTTAATACGCGTACAGAAAGTCGGGATAAAGTCAATATGAATGTTTGTATTGCATGCTTGTAAAATACATGTGCTGGTGTTTTATATAAGTACTTACGTACATTGTGGTATTAGAGAGGTTCATTCTGATCACCTCAGCCTTAATGCATTGCAATAGATTATTAATTACTCAGGCGAAACACTTTGGTGTATTACTACAGTTAGACACGAGGTTTATTTACCGGAGACAAACGGAAATGGCCGAGCGTTCACGATTGAGAGAGGTTACGAAAGGAACATGCACGAGCTCCTGTACGTGTAGCTAACCGTACAAGTACAGGGTGTTAAAAAAGTTTCAAAACGGTTCTCAAAATTTAAATTAATACTAAATTTTATCTCAGCTATTTACGCAGTGTACAATTTTGAATTTTTACAGTAATAGCTTCATTTAGTGCCAGAAAGATTAGAACAATGGTAGAACCTTCAGGAATTTAACCTGATTTTTTAAAATTCTTCTGAGGTCAGAAAAATAAACTATTGAAACTTAAATACCGGTATTGAGACACCTTGTATACATACAGGTTGCAGTTTAAAATTGTTTGCGAAAACAAAACGTGTGCATGTAAAATCACGTGGTAGTTCAAGCATGATTTCTTTATGAATCGATAATGAGTGCTTAAACAAACACAAAATGAGTATACGGGCGATAAAATATTGTGTTCCCTATACATACGCATGCATGCATGTATGACATAGCACACGTTTTAGTTTTGTCTGACCACAAGTCATTATAATAAATGTAAAGAGCGATTTCGAATGGATCGACTGCTGGATAGACTTTTAAATTCCTGTGGTCTGTCCAACGTCCGTTACTTGTTGAAACTACACATATTTGGATGACGAAAACACAAAAAGTAGTATTCACGTAGAGTAATTTGTTGCACAAAATTTCGCAACCTCCCTAGTGACCATCGGGCGGCCAATGCAATTAAGACTGGGTTTTGGCGCTAACTATAGTCTATGTTGATTCAGTCATCTGGGCATGTCTGGTTTCTCTAGTCGCCAAAACCCACATTTTGCGTTTGAATAGTTTTAATATGGCGCAGACTAAGCAAGAATAAAAGCGACTAAGGGATAGTTCGACCATAGTCTAACCACTGAAGGATTTCGCGGTCTCTGATTGAACTATGTAGTATGAGCACGTAAAGAGCATTACGTCATCAAGGTTTGTGTAGTTTCCACAATTAAAGCACGTGTGGCAGACGAAATAAGAATTTGTGTTCTACGACACACTGTTATGCGTACCGTAAAAACACGAGACTCTTCAAATTATTACGTCACAAGTACGTCAATATACGTGCATGGGTATCTACTCGTATATATTTCCGTACACGTTAAAACTTCAACATCCCTGATTATCTCGGATGCCTAACCCATCGGACTCTTTTCATTGCACAATAACAAATATGGAGAATTTAGCGCCATTGACATCCACCATAACTATAACCAAAAACAAAAACGAAACTGAAAAACAAACAAATGAATCGAAATGTTTCGATTGTCTTGACGTTCCAATTTCTGTAACGCTGACAGCTAACAACTAACAAAATAATCCGCAAGGAAATTACTCCGCGGTATTATTTCTTGCCGCGTATAAAGATGTCAAGTTTTATACTTGTTAAGCGTCCAATTTGATACGAGTATGTCAACTGGGGTTCCGAGTATATGTTTTTGCTGAACCCTTACTCTATAGTAAACAATCTTCTCCAAAGTTTATACTAATTTATTTTAGGTCGATTGTGAAACAAGTTTTTTTTATCTTATATTTATCACAATTCCTTCCGATATCACAAACTGTCTCATGCCTTCCCGAAGCTTCCCCTAGACCACGAGGAACCTGTTCCCTATGATCTGATAGCTCATTAATTTTAATCAGGAGTACATCGCCAAGGCAAAAAGCCGAAGTCCTGATAGCTCGTTAATTTTAATAGAGAGTACATCGCCAAGGCAAAAAATGCTCAGTGGGACCTAGGCTTCAGGCAAGTTCTACTGTTTAGTGTACACTGTACATAATACAATTTGCTTGGTTTTACGTGGTCAACGAATTGTCTGTCGTTCCTGTGAAAACAATTAAGTTTATTGTTATATGTAATGAATACGTAATTTGTGTGATGCCTCGGTGACATTAAACAAAGATAATGACAAATCGAACAGGGGAGGTAGCATTTAACAGACACTTCAGGGCCCGGAATTACCACCAATACTTACACTCAGCACTCAACACTCAAATATTGAAAATCTAATATAATGAGCTATAATATAATGAGCTATTATGTGTTCTAGATAGCAAATCTAGATGAGGAAAATGTATAAAATTGTTAAATAAGGGGTTGAAATTAGTAGTTGATACATTTCTTTGCCATTGTGTACTATTTATGAGGTATATGTGTTTTTGTTAAATCTGAGCGCCACACTCAACACTCAGACTGCTAAATTACAATTATATCTTACAAATACACTAAATGACCCTAGGAAGTAAGCCAAAAATAATATTAAGTACCAATTTAACGTTATTGTCCTTATGAACGTGAGCAGAAAAGTGATTTTCAATATTTGAGTGGTGAGTGGTGAGTGGTGAGTGGTGAGTGGTGAGTGGTGAGTGGTGAGTGGTGAGTGGTGAGTGGTGAGTGATGAGTGCTGAGTGCTGAGTGCTGAGTGCTGAGTGCTGAGTGCTGAGTGCTGAGTGCTGAGTGCTGAGTGCTGAGTGCTGAGTGTAAGTATAGGTTGTAAGTTCCGGCCCTGAGCATGAGAGAAACAAAGGCACAATGTACAAATTGCAAGTTCTGCATGAACGTAGCTTCGGTCCTTACGGGCTCCATGATTGTAATTCTATTCTCTGTGCAACTACAATTTAGCAGGAATATAAGAGGTCGTTTCACAACACAACGTGCGTGTTTTAGCACTAATGTCTTATTAGGCGTCGTTTACGAGTGAATCCCGTAGCCCGATTGCTACCGGAACGCATCGAAAGTTCCTCATAAAGGAAAAGTGCTAGGTTTTAGGTCGTGTCTGCATGCTCCCAATACGCACGGAGCCAGTACAACTCATGTATGGATTCCACAAAAAGTGCCCAAGTTTTTTTAAACGTACTAGCAAGTACGCCGTCGGGTTGTGACCACCGCTTAAAACTTCGCTTTTTGAAGGTGTCTTTATGTACAAGTTCTACTGTATGCATACATTGCAAGTATAAAACGAGTCATGATTGTATTCGTATTTCAATTCACTACTCTTGAGTTAAAACAGTAACTGGAAATAATTTGTAAAACCTATTTTTAACACGTACATTATTCGTATTTTGCCTTTTGAAATATTAATGTAACACGTTTCGTTCTTTTTGTGATTGCCTGAAATAAGAGAATGTGATTTACATTTAATTACACAATTACGTGAGGATTGTATTATAATTGCAACCGAGGAACAATTTAAAATTTTGCAGTAAAGTCATATATTTTCGCGATCTAAAACTTTCGCGATTTGACTTTTCTTTAGTATTCGCGGGGGTTAAATATTCGAGATTTTTAATCTTCAGAAAAACACAACTTTCTGCGTTTTACTGCGGTTGTTTATGTTCGCTAGCATACGTTTTTGCGAACTAAAGAATTTCACAAATTTCGCGAACATATATTCTTCGCGAAAATGTCTAATTGTACAGTAGGCCCTTAACAATGCCCCATTGTTTAGCTATAGAGTTGTATAAATATTTAAGGAGACGATGTAGGATGGCTGACTTATAACAATTGGTTAACTTATTATTTTATGATGATATGCCTTGAATTATTTATCAGGATTTGACTGACGAATCCCCGTCAGCATTTTGCCGGTGTGGAGATAAATGAAACTTGAAAATCGATCTGTGATTTCATAATACATGTACACAATTAGAAAATAAGCTGAAGTGATAATGATTGTAATAATAAAGTACGGAGCTATTGATGTGGGCACTGCATTATCAAAGCACTTACGAAAATCGTAATTTTACGTCCAAATTTGAATTCTTTATAATTCTTTAACTGCTACAATAACTTTAACTGGTAAAGGGACATGCAATATTGACAGTGATTCAGTCTATGATCTCCTACAAACAATATCTCTCCCCTATTTCTAGTTGTAAAATCATTACGAGCAATTTAAATTTGAGCGTAAGTTTAAAATTCTCGTAAGTGCTGTGATCCTTACCTTTATGTATAATAATAATAATAAAAAAAAAAAAAAAAAAAAAAAAAAAAAAATAATATAATAATAATAATAATAATGACTTTATTTTACGAGGTTTACACATTTGCATATAAACACAATCTTCCATGCGGACCTCAACATAATTATGATATATACATTATGTAACCCTAACCCCCATATTTTAAAAGGCTCTTGCGTTGAATATATCAATTTCCGCGTGCAATATCGGTCCTATACATTTGTGTTTGTGTAAAAACACACCGAGCGATTTCGTGATTTTTCCCGCTTATAAAACGTCGGTGTTATTAATATAGATAAGATATCAGCCGTTTAATCATTGTAATAGAACGCTGAGGATCACGTTAAAATATCCGTACTATACGTGTATTTAATAACCCTAATTACGAACACGCAGTTCAAGAAATTGTCTGCATCGTAATTCAATCTACGGAAGATTGTCCGGGTAAAATAATAATACCTTCACCATATAACATCATCAACGGGAGGGGGTCACACCAGCTCTTAAATGGCGATGTCGGCATTAATATATACATTGTTTTGTGTCATGTGATATTTGTGTCACGTGATATTTGTGTCACGTGAGTTGACAATCATATTTTGGATTATATAATTACTTAAACGAAAAGTACATGTTTTACATGTATAAATATATCATCGACAAATAAGGTAATTAATTTATTATTTACATATTTTTCCCATCTTTCTCCGCTAATTAATATTCGTTTGAATTGCATAACTGTTTGAAAATACATGTAGTTATATAATTAATTAAGTAATTGTATTCTGTCATAGTTGTACATGTAATTTGTGATTTTTCTTTATTGAATGTTCGGTGTCTGTGCATGTTCAATAGTTCTGTGCTCCGCAGATCGATATTGGCTGCACATCCACCAGGAGAAAAAATAGTCTCCCCAGGGGGACTCGAACGCAGTTTTCCTTAGGTAGCCCAATGACCAGGGGAAGTTAAAATGTTCAAGGGTGGTTGAACGGCTGAACTGCTGAAAGCAGTCCTCGAAAATTGGTAATTTAACTTTTTTGCTGCTTTTGTTATCTGCTATTTCTGTTGAGTCAGATTTGTAATTATTTTTTCTCAGTTCCGAGAGTATTATTAATCGACTGCTCGGTGGTGATCGGGGAAATCCTAGTTCGAGCTCCGTTAGGCGCAGATTATGCTATTCTGTAACACTGGCGATACGGATAGAGGGGGTCAGGTGGGTGGAGCATATTCGTAAAAAGAATTATAAGTTATCAATGTGATTTCCATTACTGTATAGACAGACTAAAGAAATACTGGTATCATTTTTATTTTGTTTGGAAAAGGGGAGACAATCCAAAACCTTACCTTCCCATGCTTCGTACAAAGCACATACAAAACTCGCTACAGTACGGGGTGTCTGGAACACTACATATAGAGTCCCCAGAGGCGGTTTATTTAATTTACATTTATATTTCCATAAAAATAAATTTTGAAAATAATTCTCACTAAAGCGGATATAAATAGATCTAGTCCCCCAGACATCGCGGTTCCTATTGCTTGGTTACACACTATATTCAATGTCTCGTAATTTCAATTTTTCGTGCCAAATTGACGTAAATAAGGAATTATTCTAGAAATAAAATCTGGTAAAAACACGTCACAATTCATCCGGCTACAATAACATTTTAGTCTGTGTGTGTTTTTAATGATTTTAAAACCATTTGTACGCGTTCCATATAATTAGACGTAACGGCCTCTCGGTAATATTTATAGAAAAATTACCCTCAGGGTTTAAAGGTGCTGTCTCACGTATTGGTGTATTGCAAAAATAAAATAAAATTGTCAAATGTTAGCGTTCTTTTGGTATAGTTGCCAGTATATCCCATAAACAACCACACTGACATCTAAAATAACTTGAGAAACTTCGGCACTTTATAGTTATTTAGTATTTTTACATCAAGAATTAACACTACTATTACTTAACTAAGTTTGCCTGAAATGTGTGCGCATTTGTTAAAAACGATTCAAAAAGCGAACCAAATACCTCACTGATATTAACGCTGTAGTTTGTTGATGTTAGTTTAATCACGTGTGAAATACATAATTCACAAAGCATGTTGGAAGGAAACTTAGTGCTTCAAGAAAAAAAATACTCAGTGGGCGATATCGAGAGTGGTTAAAATTGCTCAGTTGCACCAAATCTTTCATAAAGCAACCGTCAGTGGCTTTCTATTACATCAATACTTGGTTAGGTTGGAAAGTCACGACATACGAAAGTTTTAGCCAAATCTGTTAGGCAGCACCTTTAAAGGTGCTGTCTCACGTATTGGCATATAGTTGCAAAAGCATATATCAAGTGAAACATTGATATGACGAACATCATTATCCCGAGCATCCGGCCTATGTCGAGCAAATCTAAAAGTCCCGGCGAATTTGTTCTATGGTGTATATTTATTTTAATAGACTTCGGATATGTCGAGCACTTGGCTTATCTCGAGCATTTGGTTTGTCCCGATAAGTCCTCGAGATAACGAGGTTTTACTTTAATTGTCAAGTTTTCGCGTAATCATGTTACAGTTGCATGTACATCCCATACACCTGCACGCTGACATTCAAAATAACTTGCAAACATTGGCATTTTGTATGTATTTAGTATTTTATACATCCAAAACTCTATAGGGTATTCGATGAAAACGAATTACAAAACGAACTGAATACCTCATTTATCGGATGTTTACGCTGTACATAGCTTGTTTATTATTTCATTTATGTTACATATCGATCATGTGTGAATTATATAACTCACAAAGCATGTCGATAGATAACTTTGCGCTATCTTTAAAAGGACAAATACCGAGTGCGCGATATTTCATAAAGCAATAGCCAGCGACTTTCTATTATAGTCCAGTCAGGGTAAGAATAGAGTGACGCAGCGGTCGAGTCCACTATAATTACGATGCAAAACAAATTATAAAGGCTTATACAGACAGCTATAATTTTAATGCTTAACTAACATACTTTATTCGCACTACCTGATCAGACAATGGTTGTACTCTTTTGTGTACACATAAACGCCAACGTCACTCTCACAATATCCTAACTGGGCTATACTAGGATACGTACTTGGTTAAGTAGGGAGTTACGTCAAACAGAAATTTTATCTCGATCTGTGATTCACCTCCTTTAAATGCTGGGAACGATAATCACCCGTTCACTGTTTCAAAGCAACACGTTAATATTAATTTACTTCTGGACGAATATTTCACAGCCAGTTGGGCATGCATGAGTCTTTCAAATATGCAAATGTCTGTTCCTTGGGAGAATTTGAGATTATGCAGACACGAACGATAGTTTTTTCTTCCTTTGAATGCCATTTGTTTTTTAATGTTTATGATTGGAAACTGTTTCAAAACTAGACCGGTCACAAAGGTCGGTTGATAGATGAACAATCCAATATGTACACGGTCTACCTATTCGAATAGCCATCGGCTTGCATCAGCATATATTATTTGCTGTGTCGTCTTGTCTAGCACCCTGTGAACCTGTTTTTTCAAAGGTTTCACAGGGCGCTGGAAAAAAGGGCAAAGCTGCTGAAAAAGATCTTATAGTTCATGGAAAGCAATTTATTTCCTTAGCTTGGCGTATATTGCATAAAAATCGATGAAGAAATAAAATACTTATGGCTATTTTTGTTTTCGAAGTTAAGCAAAGCCAAAAGTCACGTGGTATTCCTGTACTGAAATTGGTATTGTGTTTATCTTACAAGGAGCTGTTAATCTACAAATGGTTTTGTTAAACAATTTGTATTAGTAAAACCGTCTATGGCTATTAGGTACAGTCATGTCATCCACATGTTGAGTAGTAATCTGTTTTATTTTTTGACATTCAAGTCGGTGTAGATACACATGTAGTATCTGACCTCTGAGCCGTAACCTTT
Organism: Spisula solida; assembly: GCA_947247005.1. Classification (NCBI taxonomy): domain Eukaryota; kingdom Metazoa; phylum Mollusca; class Bivalvia; order Venerida; family Mactridae; genus Spisula; species Spisula solida. Next base: position 4,201,861 of record OX365956.1, on the reverse strand, counting down.
CGATATATACATTATATAGTACTTATAGTCTATGATTAAAACTGCAGTCACGGCTCAATTCGATATATACAGTCAGAACTCGATACAACGACGCTGTTCGTTTCCAAGAAAAATGTCGTTGTAACGAATATGTCAGTATACTGAATTGATAAGAGCGTTTTAATACATTTGTCCCCAAATATGATGTCACTATAATGAATTTGTCAGTATATCGGTTGTCGTTATATCGAGTCCTGACTGTACTGGGTGTAATTACAGAAAAACTTGTTACGTCAACTATTTACGAAGATTGTTAAAACACTTAATATGTACTTTTTTTTTGAAGTAATTTTTAAGAAGAAATTTGTAAACATTGGAAAATAAAATAGTCATAACTATTTAATTTCTTCATCAATTTCTATGAAATATACACCACGCTAAGGAGACAATGATTTGGTTTCCATGAAATATAAAATCTTTTTAAGCGGCTGTGCCGTTTTGTCCATTACCTTGTGAAACCGTGGAACGTGTAGGTTTCACAGGGTAATGGAAAAATCGGCAAAGCTGCTGAAAAATATCTTATATTTCACGGAAAGCAAATGCTTTTCCCCTTAGCGTGTCGTATATTTTATAGAAATCGATGATGAAATAAAATACTTATGGCTATATTTGTGTTCCAATGTTTGGAATTTTCTACTTGTAACTGTAGCCAAAAGCCACGTAGTATTGCTACCCTGCTTCAGTGTATGCTACAGTACCCCCTTTTCTCTGTTCCACAAATTGTTTTTTCGTTTCTCCGAAGAACTGAAAATTGCTGATACATGTACGTGTACAATTCAATTCTAGTTTCAACGCGAACTTGTTTTTACATTACTACATTACACTGTAGTGTTTAAGTCTATTTACTCTCTATGTATACACTGTCCACCAAAAATAAGTATACATATGTTATTTGTCCACTTACTTGCCTGTAATATAGAGAATAATAGGTTAGTGCCGTGGATGAAAAAAGTTTATCTGGCAAGGCGGAGGAATTTATCGGGTGAGCCGTAGGCGATTCCGATAATTTCCGTAGCCGAGCCGGATAAACTTTTACATCATTCACGACACTAACCTATTATTCTATTTATCCAGTCAATTAATCTGCCCAGTAAGGGGATCAAACTCGGGACTATAATTATTGTCACTCTTTCATTTACAAGCGCGCAACGTCACGTTCGTTCCGTGACGACATGATAAACAACGACGTCGGCCATCTTGATAGACGTCGTGTAGACGCAGGTAAGTCGAAGAAAATAACCGATCAACCACCAGCTCATTTAGAATAGGAAAACCGCACCCTCGGGCACGGAATTGCAACTGGTGACTCTCATATAAGAAGAAGTCCGTCAGATCACGTGGTAAGGTGACGGATTATCACTAGTCACATGACCAGGTGACTGATTATCGCTAAGTTTATCAGGCACCCCGTTAACAGGCAGATTTTGCAGAACAGTGAAGCATCAATATGTTTGAAGAAAAGGAATATTTTTGTTTATTGAATGGAAAGGTCATACATTAATTGGTTACTTAGGTGCAAAATATAAAGTTTCTTTGTCCCTGTTGAATGGTAACTTTGTCACAAGAAGATGCCAAATTCAGCCTCTTTGATCACATGGTTAGTTTAGTTCCGAACATCTTCATCTTTATTTCTATCTCTATAGTGACTCATTTAGTAACTGTAGTTTCAGAAACTAGTAGACCATAACTGTAACCGACTAATAAACAGATAATGAATAATTTAACCAAGTTCAATTTTGCAACAAGTTTTCACTGTATACTTATTTTTGGTGGGCACTGTACGATAACTTCAGTATAGTTAACGTCTCTAGGCACTGCAAAGTAGCTCCTCCTTTTATAACTACACTGTATTTCTCAAATTATGCTATTTCTGTGTATTGTTGCCAAATATAGCCAATAACAGATGTTATGTCTAAAAATAGCACATACTACGTCAATCGTTTTATCCAGGAATCGTTACTACACGGCGTGCTCAGAATTCAATTACTCCTCATGGTTAAAAAGTGAATGTGTCTTGTTAGTAACAATTTGCCAACTCTAAAAATGACTTTCTCGGAATTACCACCATTTTAGAAACATGATTTCCCTGAGGAAACACATTTTTCAAGTATAATTGAATATAGTCAGTTAAAAGCCCGTTATTTAGAACGCAATGGCAAGCGTTTGCCTGTTAGCGGTGACGCCACGTTTTTTTAAACAGATATATATATACTACGCTTGGTTCACTTTAACATTGATACAACCTTCGTATATCGCTGGCTTAGAAGTAAAAGTCGTAAGTACTACTTATGTAACGATCTTATAAGAATCATGCATACTTGAAATCTGCATCTCAATACGCTTCTTATGAGCCTGTTTTCATGAAAATCGGAACTCGGGTCATGTTGAACAATCTGAAGTTTAAAAAGCTTGTTTTTTCATGAGTAAAGAGTAGTTTTCAGACAGTTGTTTCTTTAAACTTTCTTGTTATCTCACAATATTGATTTTGTACTTACGACCTTCTAATTTTAAGCCAGCGATTTGTCGAAAAAATAATACATACGAGTAAGCACCGGAGAACTTCCAATGAACCGGGAAATTGCTGATATATAATTTTTGGTTTCTAACATTCTTGTCGGTACAATACCAAAACAGAATATGGGGTGATGACGCCTTGTCATGCTCGGGTAACTTTCACGATGAGGCCCTGAAGGTATACATGGGTTTTCGCGAATTCACGTGAACCCATCCTCATACATCAGTGGTTAGTCAAGTTCCCTGACTACAACAGGTGAACGAGAATGTCAAAACCAGACAATTATTATTATAAGAAAATTTAAGCAAAGCATACATAAATGAATATAACAGTTACAGGTGGTTTGCTAAAAATTTGATATAAATATAAAAATGTTTCTTTGCTGATTAAAGTTTTGAAAAACACATGTACAGAGTTAGCGCTCTAATCACTTCATTTTTTTCTTCTGCAGCAGCGTTCTTTCGTAAGGCATTTACTGTACCTCTTAAAAGCTAAACAAGACATATATTTTATATATTTTTTTATAGATTGGTTCAAACCAAACAAACTCAAGTTTCCATTAAACGGTTCGACTTCATGAAGTCTTTATCAGGAATATAATTTTGTAATTTTGGAAATAAATAAACTACGTCATGAGTTATGACGTCATACAATATTAATAATTATACTTTCAGTGACTTATTTCGGCATGCTTATGTCCTGTATTTTATATAACGACAAATTCCTATTATCTACCACGTAGATTTCTCATTATTTTGAACGAGTTGTTCACTTATCAGAAGTGGCACAATGTCAGAATGTTGTTTCGTGTTTCACAGTGAAAAAAGGTCAAACCATTATTTTCGTCTTTGAGTGTGTCTGTGGACTGTTATCTGTCGATTATCGGACAGTATTTTGACACTAAACTATGCAGCGCCAACAGTAACGAAATTACGTTTCTGCTGTTGTGTTCTCTCTTGTTTTCAAACACTTTCACAAAACGTCCGCTAATTCAGCTAACTTGTTAATTTTTTTCGACCGTGTTTTGTTATTTTGAATTATGCTTTACAGGGCACTTGTTAAGTTTTTTTCGACTGTGTTTTGCAGTTTTGTATCATGCTTTACAGCGAGCTTGTTGAGTTTTTTCCACCGTGTTTTTTTCATCTTAACAGCGAACTTGTGAACCGTGTTTGGCAATTTTGTATCATGCTTTTCAGCGAACTTGTTGAGTTTTTGACGGTGTTTTGCAATTTTGTTTTAATGCTTTACAGCGAATTAGTTGGGTTCCTTTCGACCGTGTTTTTTTTTGGATAATGCTTTACAGCTTCACTGATATAGGGTCTTTGATATTGTTTTTCTTTGTTGTTTTTTTAAAGACATTTTGAGACTGAAACTGAAATTTGGAGGTCAAAACGTTGAATGTTCTGTATGTCCCCATGTTATTCCCAAGTTACTGATTTTATCATATAATTATATAATAAGACATTATATATTCTTTTGGATAAAATATTATATAAATGTATTACATGTATATATTTACTTTATTTAGTTGATGTTAGTGTGCATTAGGTCACAACAATTGTATGGGCAAAATTGCATTGATTTCCGTAACATGGAAAAAAAGCAAGAGAATCTAACGTTTGCCGTTTTAACGCATGAGTTTTCAGTATTGAAATATCAATTTTGATAAAAAGGTTCCTCATTTCGTAAGCAGACATCCACAGGTCATGTCCACATTCTCAATACTTGCTTAAGTCTCTAAAGCTAGTTCAATAATTATTACTAGTAGCTCCCGCCTAGGTATGTCTAACATCCCAATAAGCTGGGTTTGAAAACGTCATTTTTCCATTTTCGGAACTATTTTAGCTACATAGGCGTACGACTTGACTTAGCACACACATTATATACATTGTGATACAAAACGCATGGTCGATTGTGATGCTTTAACATTATGTAATACCTGTCTATAATAAGCCGGATTTGAAAAAACGTTATTTTACCTCTTCCGAACCATTTCAGCTTCATATGCGTACGACTTGACTTTTCTTTTGGCACTCATTCCATATAATACATAACGAATGATGCTAAGACATAATACTATGCCTGTCTATAAGAGAAAATATCGAAGTGTATAAGACATACATAGTGATGTTAGTCGTCTGTCAATGAAGGACTCCCCAGACAGCGCTGTTCATTAAATGTTTCATAAATACTACCAGGGATAATTAAGCTTAAGGGCGAGCAATGTCAATTACACGCTATTAACATGTCGTTTACATCACTAAGTAATTATCTGCGAATGTCCACGGAAATTTCGTCGACGTCTATTGGTCGTGAAATCGATGGCCAAACATCGTTTCCATACAAAATTCCGGTGTAATTACCATAGTGTATTGACTATGACACGGCGCTGACTACTAGACTAGTGTGCTTAGGAATTGTGGATAATCAGACTGTCTACAGTCTAGGTCTGCAAAGCGCAGAATTTATGCAATACGCGCACAGTTTTAGACGATTTTATCGGGTTGCAATAAACGCCGGATACCGTAACTTTAGTAAAATATTTATGACTGTCATTTGAGCCGCCCAATCGAGGGCATTGTTTAAATACTGTACGGTATAAGCCAGGGGCTGTTCAATTACCCAAAGTCAACAGAATTCTGGTTAGCTTTATCTCTGGTGACAGACAGGAAATTACCAGATGATCTGATACGTATCAAGGCAATTTTCCACACTCTCTTTCTCTCTTCTCACACAATGACGTTTGTATGTACACACTGACACAAGAGGGGTTATTTCACAGAACAGAACAGAACATGACGGCGCGGTGCGGCACGACAGAGCACGGCACGGCACGGCATGACACGACACGACATAGCATAGCACAGTGCAGCCCGGCACGGCCGGGCACGGCATAGCGTGGCATAGCACAGATCAGCAAAGCAAATAAAAACTCAGCTAAACTTAACACTGAATCTATGGTACCGATTCATGTACATGTATATTTTTTTTATCCGTCATATTGTTATCTAATTATGTTAGAATTTTCCATTTTGCTGAATCGGACCCCAAAATACAAAATGTATAAACAATTCGGTTATGGCACATTACACCTCTAGTGTTTCTGTCGAGGCCGTTCAATCACCTTAATGATCCAATTTTCAATACGGTAACTTATGTGTACATTGTACTTAAAGGATTGTCACAAAATGATGAAGTATTCATCAACAGCAGTAGGTACTATCAGTGTACGATTGACCGACTTTTTAGGCACAAACAAATAAAATTTTGGTTCTGATCAATTTTGTGCTCAAACTTCAAGCATTAAAATGTTTTGTATTTCACGGGACTGTTCTCTTGATATCCTCGCCCTTCCACGGCATTGGGGCTGTGGTTGCAATAGACGGGTGCATAAGGCAGCCATATTTTATAAGAGTTCCTTTAAACTAATGGTACCTTTTTAAGCATTCTAAGTTTGAGCATGGTATTGGGCGGAGCATGAAAAACGTTTCAAGTAAAACCATGGGCCAGGGGTGGTATTCAATATTGATCTTATTTAAATAGAGAATAAGGATAGCCAATCATATCACCTGTTACTGACCAAGAGTTTAATAGTGTGTGATCTGATTGGTTGTCCTTATCCTTAAGTCAAGTAAGATCAATATTGAATACCAGCCAAGGGGTGGTATGCAATACTGATCTTATTTAATTGATGAAAATCATATCGCCTGTTACTGATCAAGTGTTTAATGTGAAGTGATCTTATTGGTTGTCCTTATCCTTAAGTCACGTAAGATCAATATTGAATACCACCCCTGGTCAAGTGTGGGCTCAAACTTCAAATGATTCAGTAGTAAAATGTTTGGTGTTTTAGTGAAAAGAAAGCAATCTTATATTTCCTGATAAAGTAAAGATAATTCAAAATGGTGCACAGTACAGGAACAAAATTATATTAAGTTTCATGCTCAAGTTGAGTATAGAACATGAATATTGATTTGCTCTTTAACAGTGCAACAATTGGGATCGTCTTTACTTGATACGAAATTCTATAATGCACCAGTCAATTGAAACCACGCCGCCTCCCCCTACGCCAGAGAAGGCACAAGGCATACATATCATATAACAGTTCCTTTAAATATTTATACATTTTTACGTTTTGAAGCATTTTTAGTTTGAGCATAAAATTTGAGTTGAGCACGAAATTGATGTGTGCATTTAAAACGTTTCAAATATAACCATGGGCCAGAGGTGGTATTCAATATTGATCTTATTTAATTGAACAATAAGGATAGCCAATCATATCGCCTTTTACTTACCAAGATTCAGTATGGTGTGATCTAATTGGTTGTCCTTATCTTTAAGTCTTTGTCAATAACAGGCGATATGATTGGCTAATGGCTATTCTTATTCTCCAAACAAATAAGATCAATATTAAATACTTTAAGTACCACCTCAGAACCACACTATCAGTTTGCCTTGGCCTTAGAATCCAACATGTGTATACAGTACAACAGATGTCCTATACGATACGATAAATGCCTTAAGCATCTGATAGCGGTGTGGCATCTTGTCCTGATTTATTAGAAAACATCGATTTTGCGATCTGTCAGGCGATTTTCCACGACCTTTGATGTTGGGAGTATTTTCATGCTAGTGCTATGCTGTACGTTTGTTTCATCTTAGTACACTCTATGTGTTGCAACTTTCCCGTAGATTGAACTTATATCAGAACGCATTGTTGTGCCGAATAGAGATTACGCATAGCGCCATATAATTAAAGTCTTCGCACACATCGCCGAATAGAGCTTACTGCAAATGCAACAGTAACTGCGTTTTTCTGGGTAGTTTCAATGTATCGTCTTCCATTATCGATCAGCTGTTTTTGTCGGGCGGTTTTTTGTTATCCATCGGAAGTGAGCGTGTAATTAACTTCGCGATGAAGAGTGACAAAGGAGGGGGGTATTACATCAAAGGAGCTAACAACGGTTATGAAACAGGACATTAGAGTCAACTTCCGGTTATCGCAATGACGTATACACGTTGAATTGTATGGTCTTCAAATAAGTCATACAGTGATCGGAATCCATAGATGCGTTTGCTCGCAATAAGTCTTAAAAGTTGATTTGTATATATATAGTATCCCAATAGGTCATACAGTGATTTGGTTTATACGCTGTGATGCTTGCATATAAGCGCTTTTCGTCTTCAACAATATATGAGCCAGTCTCCAGGAAAACCTGCTATTTTGACAAGAAAATTGATTTTGAGATTTTTTATTATCTACAAGAGTAATCTTAATGAAGCAAAATGCAAAAGAAATTTTGTTGTTATCTTGATTTTTAATGAAGTTACAGCTGTTTTGTAGAGGCCCTATTCAGAGCCTTTTTGTGTGACGTCGCGAACGTCATTTAAACGTTATTCGACGTCGCTGTAACGCGTACTTTATAAATAAAGCATTTGATAAATTTTTGACATAAGCTGTTCAAAATGGTATAACATTTTAGAATAATGAAGTATATATATCCAATTTGTAAATGTTCACATTTAGAGAAAAGCTACTACTGTTTTAAACAACTAACTCCTCGTTTTTCTCAATCAGAGTAATTTTCTGAAATTGATCACCATAGCAACGAAGTAAGTGATTTCAGCATAATTCGTAAGAAAGTTTAAAGCTAAGATATTTTAATATATGGATAAATTACTTAAATTGAATCTATAGATATGTCATTTTTTCTTATTTTAAATATTTTTAAAACCTTGTTACATGTAGTAATTACATAATGTCATTATATATTATATATTCGGTACTACAAGCATAAATAAATAATGATAGCCAACCGACTCCATAATCCAGTGTTAGACATTTTTTTACGATTGCAGGAGGTCGGTAGCTGCATCATACCAAAAGCGAAATCACAAGAAATATTTGTACATTTCGCTGGTTTAGAATTGGCTCATACATATTTGAAATCTGCATCAAAATGCGCTTCTTATGAGCCAATTTTCATTGGCTGCATCATACCAAAAGCGAAATCACAAGAAATATTTGTACACTTCGCTGGTTTAGAATTGGCTCATACATATTTGAAATCTGCATCAAAATGCGCTTCTTATGAGCCAATTTTCATGAAAATCGGAACTGGGCTGGTATTCACAAAGCATCTTAGCAGAAAACTTAGAAAAATCATAAAATCTTATATTTTTCTAAAGTGTATCAACTAAGCAAGAAAGGCAACATGCTAAATATTTTACATAGTTTCGAAGCATTATGTAACCAGCTACTATAATCACTAAGAAAACATGGACTATTCTTCAAATTGCGGGACATGTGAGCTGTACAAATTTTTAACTTAAGTCAACATATTTAAGTTTTCACTTAAGATGCTTTGTGAATACCAGCCCTGGTCATTTCAACCAAACTGAAATAGGAAGAGTTTGTTTTTTCCATATGTAAAGAGTAGTTTCCAGACAGTTTTTGTCTTGTTTTCTCAAAATATCGGTTTTTTTCTTACGACCGTCTTATTCTAAGCCAGCGATTTGTTATTGACTAATTCAATTTGGGCCCACCTTTACCACAGAATGGGCTTTTTGCTATAGGATCAAATTATTAGTAATACTATGCTATTTTTATACAATTTCAGGCTATGCCATTATTTATGTTGTTTTAATCCACGTACAGTCGGTTTCAGTGTCGGCGCTCAGTTTCTACTACTTTTTATGTGGCTTGATCAATAGCGTAGTAACTCAGGCCTGATCAAACGTGGATCCCGACAATTAATGAGTCTGTTCTGGTTATCTCGAACTTGCTTATATCGAATTGTACGTTATGTCGAACTTTTGCCCCTTTTTTCTCTATATTAAATATAGTCGCTTACGTTGAATTTTCGTCTCGAAAGAGATGGTACACGTGTACAAATAAAATCATAACAGTCCTGTTCCAGTAGGACTTTTTAATGATCAAATAAATTACACACATATATATAGAGCACTGATTTATTTTGTCGAAACAATTTGTCACTATAAGCATAACATGTCTATAATTGCTTATTTATGTCTCATCCACATTTACAATTATAAAAAACATCATTATATACAAACAAATAAAAGAGGTGGTCATTCTGACTAGAATTATAAGAGACTAGTAACATATTCATATACCCATAAAAAACAACTATTTTACAACAAAAATAATATGTGTTAAAAATGCGTTCTCAATGTTTAGATTTCAATACTTTATTTTTGTAACATCAAAAGAATGTAACATTTTTAGGCTAAATTCCAGAGGGTTCTATAATTGTTCTAATCTCTCTGATATTGAATAAAGCCATAGTAAGAAAATGAAATTGTGCCCTGTGCGCATAGCTCAGATAAAATTAGGTATGAGTTTGAATAATGAGAACAAACCTTTTAACACCCTAAATAGCACGGAATTATTTTGTGGAAACAATTTGTTATAAGCGTAACATAATAATTATCTATAATGTCGTACATATGCCTGCACCATGCTAATATTATTCAGCTCTAGTAAACTAGCCATTACTTGTAAAAGTGTTGATGCTATTTATAATTCATGGCAATATGCCATTAAATTGTGCCACCAATTTTCAATTTTATACCAAATTCAGTTCATGCAATAATGTCGTCCAACCGGTATTCCACAGATACTAGGCATTAGGAAACGAAAACAAAATGAAAATAGAGTCGAGAAGTCTGACGGTTAGTTTATGGCTGAATATCATGAGACTTGTGGAGCGCGCGCAATAGTATGTGATATATTGCTAGTCCTTATCACCCGACGAGCTAAAAGCATGGTGGAAAATAATTAAAACGTATTGCATTTCAATTTTATTTGCTTTTAATTTTTGTTCTGGTTTTGTCTGTGATTTTGTCTCGGTATTATTCTCCGGTCACGTTCATACATTTTAAATCATACCCCTGTCACTCTAGACTGGAAATGAGCCGGTGTCGATTTACGATTTGTTGTATATTCTTCGTGCTTAGAAGCAGTGTGGGAGCAGGTTGTGACCCCTAATTTTAGGATGACAGAAGGAGCCATATATAGTAGGGGTTATCTTTGACTCGGAATTAGGGGTTTTGACTATTTGCATTTCCATAAAGCCACGTTTGGACCCTCAAGATTTTGGTTTGAAGGTTTATTTTCTATTAAAATCACCGGTAGTTTGCCTTTAAAATAGTAAAATGTAAAAAGTATCAAAATGACCTTTGACCATTCGGATTTAGAAGCTAGTGTAACCCCTGTATAGCTTCTCCCAATAATTCAGACAAAATACACATTTTCCACCTAAAACAGTCCGGTATACTTCTAGCAAAAGCGTTGTTAAACTACCCGCATAGTAATGTCGCTTTGTTCTTGCCGAAAAAACACGTGTATCTTTTTCCTGGTGCAGTTTCATCAATTAACAGAATAAAAATCAGTGTCCTTTGGTATTCTAAATATTATTTAAAAAAATCATTACCTGAAGAAGCCTTCTGGGCGAATCGTCGAAAATAATGAATATACTTTAAATGCAGTTCGTGTTTGGTGGTTTTATTTTATTTTGTTACACATTATTTTAGTATTACTCGATTGTGAATGTGTATGTTTCCGTCAGATATATCTTTATATATAAACACTTTAGGAATTGTTTCACTGTGATACGAGAATATGATTTGTTATGCTAATTAGTGCCCTACCGGTTTTCAACCGGAAGGGACTATTGGTTTGCCTTCCGCCCGTCCGTCAAAAATCTGGATCCATGCATAACTCAAACAGTTTCCTAGCTAGGTTTATGAAACTTAGTATGTAGATAGGGACTATAAGGGGATTATGTACGTCTGAACATATTTGATTTTGACAGAAATTGTGGTTGCTATTGCAACGGAAACATTGAAAATAATTTAAAGGTCATTGCTTCAAATCAACAGGGAGCTTCTGTATTGCTTGTAATTCTTAGTGACTTATTACTGTAAGATTTAGTCACTATTTAAATTTGGTAAACATACTGACCGAATACCGATAGTGTGGGAAGGAATTGAGGGCTGTGTAGTAAAAATGTAAGGCGACGTTGCGTTTCGGGGTTGTTAGCATTTTATGCATTAATTTAATTTCTTATTTTCGCATAAAATTGCATTACGTTCCCAGCCGTTACAATCCTTGTATTGCCAAATGGAAATAAATTGATATTGACTTGTCTGTGTGTGTATTAGGTTGCTAGTATGTCAGGGAAAGAGATTACGTGTATCAATCAATAGTTTAAGGAATATGTCTGCCGAGAGAAAGTCAGCATGACAGCCTGAGACTTTCTTCTTAATAATATTTGAATTTGTAGTCCTTATTTCAATTTTAGATTCGTCATAGTGTGAGTGTTTTATCTACGCACCGTTCGTAGAATTACGAAGGCTCATGTAATGTTTTACTTGTCCGCTTATTCGTCGGTCGGTGAGAGAATCTTCCTCTTTGAATTCTTTTTTTTAAACTACCGTGACTAAATAGTGTAACCATAGTACCATTATATGCTTGATGAAGGGATTGTAAATATTATAGCACATTCATCAGTCCGTGTACATTCTGGTTCAACTTCTTATTCTTCACCAGAATGTTGTCAGGGATTATATATTATTATGTTTTGTTTGAGGGCCCATATGGGTAACTCCATTGATTCCAGTAATACTTGGAACATTTATATTTTGCACAAAAGTTACATAATCAAAGTTAAACTCATAAATAACAGCTTGGCCATCGAACAGAATTATCGAGTCGTTATCTTGAGTTTTATTGCTAAAATATTTGTGAATTCGACCATTTTTTCTTGATATTCTCTTGATTGTCCAAACTTGAAGTAAATACACTGTATTCATCAGCTACCACGTGGTGAATACGTCATACAGCGCCACTCTATAAACGATGTAATTACATTCTATAATTGCCTTGCTAACTAACGAGATTATATGTTGCGTTATTGACAGAAGTTATCCGCAATTGTGTAAACAACAAGCGTCTTAAGGAATTGCAAGATGTTAGACCAATGTGGCGTGACTGCCACATCCAAGAACTATTGCAGTATAAAACTTCCTATTGTCGGTATTTACTGATAACTTCTGACATTAAATCAATAATGTTAAGAGTCACTCTGTCGGATTAGTCTTTAACGGAAAACATAGCGTTCTGTCGGTCTGTGAAATAAGTATTGGCCTGAAATAAGTTGACGCAAACGCTAGGTTTTAAGGTAAGGAACAACTAAATAGTAGTAAATACATAAGCGGTCCTTAATGCTTAATGTAAGGAACCACTAAATACATGTACATTTAACGGCCCAAAAGGTGAGGAACCGCAAACACATTTAATATACATTAGCGGCCCTTAAGGTAAGGAACCACTAGTGGCCAAACCACAAAAAGTGGCTTTAAAATGGGTGCAACCCCTCCACACGGTAGAACATTTCACAACCTATTTATTTGTAATGTTTTAACCCAAAAAATAGCATTTCACAAGCTAGTTTGGAACTAGAATTTGAGTATGTTATAAGTGACCCATAATGTGATGTGGTTCAACAATAATAATGTAAGTGTATTGTTTTTCCTGAGCAAAATGGTTTCTGCCAGCCCCTGTTCTATACATTACATGGAACAAATATGTCATAAAATAACCTCTCAAAACAACACCATAATACACTCATATAAAGTCGATTTTCATAATGACCTATATTGATCTCAGACTCACAATCATCGTTTTCCAACTCACAAGACCTTCCTCTTCAATAAAAAATGGGTTGTAAAATGTTTTACCATAGGGAGGGGTATCCGGCCAAAAATCACCGCTTGGCCACTAGTCTATAAGTAACCACTGAATACATAAGCAGCCCAAATGGCTAAAGACTCAAAGAGTCCGGAAGAAACATTGAATTGACTGGAAATAGCGGTATGCATTGAAAAGTCTGATTTAGAATAATAAAATTGAGTTTAAAGTCAGTTTGTGCGCATGTATGTTATGTAGTGAAACTGTTAAATCTTTGATATGTTGACATTGTGACCTAAATATGAATGTGAAAGTAGAGTGGGGGTAATCCGGTCTGGGATCAATCCGCGCGACAGCGAAAATATTTTATCCATCTTTGATGAACACAATCTTTCTTAGAATTTAATTGTATTAGTTTGAAGCTCAAATATACTTCTTCAAGATGATATACGCTTGCCATGAGGTCATATACTAAATCGTGTTGAAATTTGAGACCGACCATTGTCACTTAACAAAGAACCAAAAACAAATATATTTGGTTGTTCCTTACTTTAAATATTGCTATGTAGCGTAAGCGACTTCCGGTTTAATAGTTCCAAAAACTTCCGGTTTCTTTAAGGAAATGATTAAGCGTGTAAATACTGATACAGAATAATGAAAAGTGTTGATTATTGTTGTGCGGCGAGAAGTAATCAGAATGAATTGAACTAATTAGAGATATTTTAGATGAATGGAGGAATAATTGGTCATAAGAACTGCAGCGGAAATCGCAGTCCGGGAATTGATTTTCCAAATACGGTAGTAGATCGTTTATGTGCATAGCAAAAGCGATGCTATATGTCTTCAAGATGTTTTAAACATGACTGAGAGGCTTGTTTCTGTGAAATAACGGAGTACGATAAATGGGACATTGACTGTGAAAATAACAGAACATAAAATCAGAGAACATAACAGAAATCCGTACACCCTTAATACTGTAAATGTGTTAGGTTAGTGCCGAGCATTGCCATTATTTGCCAGTCAGCCTTTAGCTGAAACATTACAGGCTTATATAAGTGTGCTTCAACCCGCCATATTTGAACCCGGTTCGCCAGACGGCAAGCGCTCTAATTATTGACTTAGAGACATCTTGACGTTGTTCGAGAATTTCACTACACAATACGCTAAAAATTAGCGTAAAGTAGCGTAAAATGTGACCAACTGTTACACAGAAGTCGTCTAAGAATTCTAAAGAATCGCTAATATTTCAAGCACGCTAAATTAGTTAACCTTTTGACCCGCAGAAATGTCTGCTAACACAGTACTCCTTAATTAAATATTTGTTATACATGGAAGGTAGGATGATATGCGTGATGAAGTACAACAAAACGTCGTTAACGTTAAAGGTTATACTATGTTAGGAAGAATATTTAATAGTTAGAGTACATTTGAACTATAAAGAACATTCATTTTATCAGTTAGGATACATTTGAACGACATTAACGCTTTAACATTTGCTCTTACTTTTCTTGAATTTAGCCACGTGGCAATGCTACAAAAATAAACACAACCGAATTAAAAACGGTTAATCAAATTAAGCGTCATATATAAATAGTAGTTTAAAAATCAAAGCACTAAGAGTACTCTTTGGAGGCGATTCGGTTGCTGCTTTTTAATTTTAAGCTAAAACGACTTTTGAGTGCTGCCGTCCCTGTCTGACTTAAGGAGGTACGCGCACCATTTATCTAACGATCGAATTTTCCTTGAAACATCTTAAAATGACAGAACAGTCTTCTAGAACAACATTGAAATCATAAAAATGATATGTCAACAGGCTCGTTTTCGACATACATGGCTTTCTAATGACCTACCATTGTATTTTGGTCATTTTATCTATTTCCTGCATTTATGGCACCATTATGTTCTTTTGAAGATTATTACTGTATGAAACCACTTTTAAGCAATGCATGATATTTTGTGTGTTCAATGGTCATTCCTATTGACATTAGTCACTATTCCAGCTGCCCGGTGAGCAAATTCAGTATTTGAACATGATAAATAGTTACCAACCCACTTGCTAAAAAGTGTGATTTTCAAATGATTTCATATATAATGTCAAAAAATACCCAACGATCGAAAATGATTTAAAATTGGCCCTAAGTTTAATATCAAATAGAACACCAGTTTAGTCAAATAAAAAATAGGGGTCACCAGCCTTTTTTGGGAGCTGTGCATAAAAAAGCACTAATTATGAATAAATTTGCATAAAATTAACCTAATTTGCATATTGTAATGAAATAATTTTTTCTTAAAAATATTCAAAGTGTGGCTACCTCTTATAACTAAACCATGCACTACATATTATATATAAGCATATGCATTTGAACAATTGTAGGGACTTATTGTGAACCCATATTATTCCCTATTTTGCCGTTCCCCACCCACTTTTTCATACAGGCAAAAAATAAAAAGTTAAAAATATCTAATTTGTGCGATAATATTTTGTTTATTTTCATTAATCAACATTCATATGCAATCATTGAAACTAAAATTCATGTTTGTTCTTATCTAATACGATTTTGAAATTTCGCGCATGCGCACAAGGCAGCTCGTACCTCCTTAATATGATCTTTTTGAAACTGGGTAATTCAGCTAGTAATAATGATTTATACTTTTCGACAGCTTAGACTTGGCGGATCGTTGCTTGTTTAGTTGGGCATTGTGCCTTGTGTGTGTTTTATGTTCCTGAGCTCTGTTGGTTCATTTGGGCATTGTGCTTAGTGTTTTTTAGCTCACCTGTCACAAAGTGACAGAGTGAGCTTTTGTGATCACACTTCGTCCGTCGTCCGTCCGTCCGTCCGTCCGTCTGTCCGTCCGTCTGTCCGTCCGTCAACAATTGGGTTGTGTCCTCTCTAGAGGTCACAATTTTGGCCTAATCTTTATGAAACTTGGTCACAATGATCATCTCAACAAAATCTAGGTCAAGTTCGATATTGGGTCATCTGAGGTCAAAAACTAGCTCACTAGGTCAAATTATAGAAAAAACCTTGTTTTAAACCTTTAAACATGTAGTCTTCATGGTCACTTAACTCTCTGCTGTAACTCTCTACTCTCTATACATACAATAAACTTTCATCAACCAATGAAAATGTGTATCAGGGTTCAAAGCAGTTTTGTAAAGGTCAAATATCAAAATATTCTAGTATTCTATAGCAGGGTGTGAATTGTAATGGTTAAGTGGAAATCAAAGCGCTGTAGGGAGCGTAGACATTTTCCTGAGGGTTGTGGGTTCAAACCCCACTGGAACCATAATTTTTTTTTTTTTTTTTTTTTTTTGAGTGTTTAGCTATTGTTTTGTCTGTAAAGCATTTATTTGTACATTTTCCTGATGGTCGTGGGTTCAACCCCCACTGGAACCATAATTTTTTTTTTTTTTTTTTTTCAGTGTTTAGGTATTGTTTTGTCTTTATAGCATGTATTTGTACATTTTCCTGATGGTCGTGGGTTCAACCCCCACTGGAACCATAATTTTTATTTTTTTATTTTTATTTTTTTCAGTGTTTAGGTATTGTTTTGTCTTTATAGCATGTATTTGTACATTTTCCTGATGGTCATGGGTTCAACCCCCACTGGAACCATAATTTTTAATTTTTATTTTTTTAAGTGTTTAGGTATTATTTTGTCTTTATAGTACAGTTATATGGAGGAAAAATATTCCAAAATATTTTGTTTAAAATAAAGGTCAAATCATAGAAAAACCTTGTGTAGTCAGTCACCAGAGGTTACAATTTCAACTAAATCTTTATGAAACTTTGTCACAATGATCCTGTCAACAAAATCTAGGCCAAATTCGATTTTGGGTCATCTGGCGTCAAAAACAAGGTCACAATGTCAATTGACATTTTCCTGAGGGTCGTGGGTTCAAACCCCACTGGAACCATAATTATTTTTTTAAGTGTTAAGGTCTTGTTCTGTCTTTATAGCGTGTATTTGTACAGTTATATGGAGGAAATATTTTGTTTTAATTATAGGTCAGATCATAGAAAAACCCTGTGTAGTCACCAGAGGTTACAATTTCGACTTAATCTTTATGAAATTTGGTCCTAATAATCATCTCAACACAATCTAGGTTAAGTTTGATATTAATTAAGTCATCTGGGGTCAAACGCTAGGTCACATGGTCAAATCATACAAAAACTTGCAATAGAGGCTGAATTTCCTTAAATTTTATTCAGAAAATGTGTAGGATCACCATAGGGGTGTGCATGCAGTAGTACGACAGGTGAGCGACCTAGGGCCCTTTGGGCCCTCTTGTTTAATGTTTGCTGTGCTCGGCTGGTTAAGTTGAGTGCTGCCTTCCCTGTCTGACTTAATATAATCTTTTTTATGTTCCTTTTCTTACTACCGTTCTTGTTTAATTTGTCTTGTTAAAAGTGTCTTGTCAAAATATAAATAGTAGTTAAAAATCATGGTTTTGACATTTTCTATGTGTGTTGGAGCTATTTAACAATAAATGTTTAATTGTAAGATACGATTAAAGGTAAAGTGACATATTGCGCTGGTTTAGAATGAAAAGCTTGTACGTGCCACCTTATAAGACCCTTGCATATTGGGATCTGTATCACATGGTTCTCCTCATGAGCCTATTTTTATGAACATCGGAAATGTACTTGTCAATATCACGTGATGACGGTGTGCTATGTTATATCTCCTCGAGACGGTGTTGTGGGTATTGAATTCGTGCATTGACTTATCCCACATGAAGACTGTTAAAGAAAATTGCCCCTGTGAACAAACTATTGTCCCAAATTTAGGACAATTATTAACGGCGGTATGGAAATCTATATATCGTCACAAATGATTTCGCGCTTAATTCTGGCTCGATACTTCTTTATTTGTTCTAAGACGACACAGTCGATTTGGCGGCTAAATATTTCGTCTGTCTGTTGTATTTTTAGCATTTGTATGAATTCCTTGAACACGACACGAAGAACAAATCGCTACGTCATGACCGTCTGCAGTTGGTCCCCGTTTGTGATAACCATTTACATTTACTGTAAGATCTGACATTTTCACGAGGTCAACATTTCGCGAAGTATTGATTATTAAAGTACATGTATATACCGGATGCTCGTAATAATGATACTCGACTTTAAGGGATAAATTAATATACAACATAGAGCAGATTCACCGTGATTTTGATATTTGCTCGAAATAGGCCGGATGCACGTGACATTGATGCTCGACTTATCGAGGTTTTACTGTATTATTAAGTATCTTTATTTCACTCTGATGCTGAAGAGCGTATATGATATGAGGAAATACAAAGCATACGTTCAACACAATAATAACAAATTGTGTTAAGTTGGTCCTTTAGATTGATTGGTGTTTGTATTACACATCGAGCGTCTCGTATATATATACACACATACATCCTGCGTTTTCGTTCTCTATCACTAGAAAAAGTGCACTGCACTGGGTGTACATTTTACTACGTACATTCTGAACAAAATAAGATTGTCTTTACATAACTTCTGTATCACAATACAGTTGGCGCTTGAAATGTACGTGCAGCCTCCAGCCATAATTAAGAAACGTATATAACTACTTATTACCCGATAATGATCGGTCATCATTAATTTATTATTGTATTTCTAGTATGTAGGTAGTATATGTGCCTCTTGTGATATATTAAATCTGACCGACTGACCGACCGACTTTCAGCTCTTCTCCTGGGTACTGTTTTATCAAAGCACTTTCGAAAATATTAAGATACGTGCAAATTTAAATTCTTTTACAGCTACAAATTGGAGTAAATTGAGTTGCGATACTAATAATGATTAAGATCAACTCCTACAAACCATATCTGTCCAAATTTTACAGATGTTATAGTATCATAAAAAAATGTGAACGTAAGTTTACGATTTCCGTATGTGCTTTGATAAAACCGTACCCAGGACTTCCCTCTTCCTTAATGGTTCCAGTCAAGAGATTGGCTGACAAGGTTGTTTAGCTTCCGGATAGTATGACAAATTCATCACCAGAACAGAACATAACGTATTTTTAACAAATGGACAGTAACTTATAATACACATACACAGTAAAGAATATGTTATGTTCTGTTCTGGTCTGTTATAAATCAATCATCTTCTTTAATCAGCTACTAGTATGTTCAATGCGTTCCTTGAATGGCGTCTTAAATATATCTTAAATACTGTACAGCACAGACAACCAAAAGCCACAAAGAAATTGCAGCACCTATTCACCTACGCAGGAGTCAGACATTGAACGAACCTCAGATATTTCAAGCAATCCCGCAATGAATGACATGCTGTGGACTTTAAATTTCATGCAAAATTAACCATAAAGGGAGGTAATTATGAATGATAACTTAAATGAAGTTGAGCGAACTACGCAGTTGTGTTAAAATTTGTTAAGGGAATATTTGCCGAGATACACTGGACGCGAATATTCTAAATAAAACGAAACACCATCATAAACCTCTCAATTGTCTGTATTTGGTGTGGGCGGTCCTAAATCACACAGTCGATAGTGTAGGCGAGCCAAGAACACTGCTGAAAACAACTATCATGAATTGAAGCAGAACTGTCAACTTTATATAGTCCTTTTGCTGTGGAAACTGGGTCATTCAGCTTGTTAGTAGGTCATCCCACTATACGGGCCTTTCAACGTTTTAATACTGTTATTTAACTTTGAGACTATAGGCTGCTATAACTATGTAGTTCAGCAGTTTTACTGTTGTTACTAGGTCATTCAGCGTAGGCATTCCGCCTTTTGGTTGCTGTATCTTTTCTACTGGGTCATTCAGCTAGTTATAATTTATTATACTTTTCGACAGCTTGGACTTGGGCGGATCTGCGCTTGTTTAGTTGGGCATTGTGCTTTGTGTGTTTTTAATGTTTTCTGTGCTCGGCTGGTTAAGTTGAGTGCTGCCTTCCCTGTCTGACTTAATATACTCTTTTTTAATTAGATGTTTGTAATTACGAAATAAGTTAATTACCGAGTCTCATCATGGGGATAAACGTGTAAAGCAGATTGTATGAAAATAATGATTTCTATTATAAGCACATCAGTAACAGTTCTCATAGACTAGGTGAGAGGGGTTGATTAACTTTTATTTCGGTTCGAAGTTTCATTCTAACAAAACCAGCAGTTTGACCTATATAAGCATGGAGGAAACCGATATATGCATGAATTACCAATAAAACACAGTAAAGGCAAATAACCTAATCCCGTTCCGAGGAAGAAAATAGTGCTGTGTTACTACGTATTGATGTCTTGTCAAAGATAGAATGGAAATAATAAGTATGTACTTGTATTTTATCTATAATAAAGCACAGGTACATATTCAATCTTTCTTTAATAAGACCCAATGTGTTGATAGCCAGGATAATACTCAAACTGATTTAGGGCAACTCAGTTGGTTAAGGTACTACTTTAAATAATTTTACAGCGACGGTCTACAAAGGCATGCTTTATTCGTTTGCCAAAACAAACGAAATGACCCCTTTAACATACAATGCCTATTGATTAGGATAAACAGTTTTAACTAAAACTTAATGTGTGAGTAAAATGTTATGTTTCTTTCAGATTTTAGGAGCTGATAGGTTACAGAAATGTTATAAATAGATCAATGCTATAAATAGATCAATGCTATATTAAATAGATCATTGCTATAAATAGATCAATGCTATAAATAGATCAATGATATATTAAATAGATCAATGCTATAAATATATCAATGCTATAAATATATCAATGCTATTAATAGATCAATGATATATTAAATAGATCAATGCTATAAATAGATCAAGGCTATAAATAGATCAATGATATATTAAATAGATCAATGCTATAAATAGATCAATGCTATAAAGTGATCAATGATATATTAAATGGATCAATGCTATAAATAGATCAATGCTATCAATAGATCAATGCTATAAATAGATCAATGATATATTAAATAGATCAATGCTATACAAAGAACGGCTGATTTCTATAAAATAAACACAAATACTCTTTATAAGGCAAACACATGTACTTTAGATGGGTAGAAATAAAAAATAAAGTCACCGTCAGTAACTGTTATCACTTTAATAAAAGAAACACAGAATTGTTTGTCTGGATCGACCCACATCTGACTATAGTGTTATGTATGCAAAGCTAAGTACGGATACAAAGCTATACAATGCACATCTCGCTGATTTAGAATTCAAAAGTAGTACTTACGACCTTATAAGAATCATCCATATTTAAAATCTGCATACCAAGACGCTTATCATGAGCTTATTTTCATGAAAATTGAAGTGTCCATGTTGACCAAACTGAAGTTTAAAAGGCTTGTTTTTCCATAAGTAAAGAGTAGTTTTTAGACAGTTTTTTCTTGTTTTCTCAAAATATTGATATGTTCTTACGACCATCTAATTCTTAGCCAGCGATCTATTTCGTGACGAAACGTTAAACTGTGGGATGACCTTGACCTGGATGTAACCAGACCCCATTAACTAAGTTTCTTCCGTTAAACAGAGACGGTATACTGATGGTTATTTTATGCAAGGATTTAATGCCTTCTTTCTATATGTGTTATGTTTTCATTATCTTAAAGCCAAGGGTGACGTTGTACACGGTGGTTCATAATTTCTGGCCCAATTTTTAAACTATCACACTAATGCAAAAACCAATAGTCTGGTTATGATTAATTATCTGCATGTGGATAGATTAAGGCACACGTGCTTGTTAAAGGGTTTCAGAAAATGTTGTATTGATAGAATATGACAAGCTTTTACGCAACATCCAATAAGCATTGACGTCATCATCAGACAAAATTGACGATACATTGAATATACAATATTTTGAATGTGTAACCATCTGTGGTTATACTCAGACATGTAAAACTGTTTCATTTGGAAAGAGTGACAAAAATAATTAACCACCCAGTATTTGTAGTATTTTTCTAGTGAAATGCGTTCGTTGCTTGCGTGAACACATTACTCCAAATGGCTTAATAATCTCCTAGCCAGTATATTAGCATATAATGATTATACTGCAAGTTGTTAGACTTTGTATTAAACACTGGCTCAACATGTCGACGCCTTATTACTATTCAACGTACTACTAGCTTATTCCGGACATCAACATGTCGACCCCAGGGTGGCGTTTTCTAGACGGTTACTTTTATGTTTGTATTGTACACTATGGGTTCAAATAGATAATTACGAAAACCTTTGAAACAATGTGTCGTTTTTGAAAATGTGTTTATTTGGTATGTGTCCTTCTGCAATTTCGTTGTCAAGCATTCGACTGATTCGTTTCTTTCAAAAGCACATGTACATTGCATCTTTTTTTGTGACGTGTGATTCTTCTTTTGATTTGTTTTTGTCTTCTGGCTCTTGCTACATATTTGACTGACTGATGTGGCCAGAAATTTCAATAAGCTGTTCGAATAAAATTCTCTTTTTTCACGGTACCAGTCTGATTCCATTAGTGGACTGGTCATTTTGTCTTGGTCTATGTTGGCTGATAATTGCCGGGCAATTTCTTGTTTAAATTGCATATAATTTTGTGATCGATTTCGCGATTAGGGCACAAAATGACCATGCCGTGCCTATGAAGACAATTAATGCGTCTGTAAATGAGTGTGGACGAGTGAAGACAACTGTTGTTGAAGCATTGATAACGTGTGTGGGTCAGCTAATTAGCAATTTCGGAGCCTTAGGTTAGGAAAGCGCAATTAGTGGTGAAGCCAAGCGCGTGACTATCACCGTAGTAGATCTTAGTTCGATGCCCCAGTTTTATCTGGGTCACAGAGGGAGCCGAACGGGTATCAGTCGATAATCGTCGAATGGACAATTATATTTGTCGCTTAGACTTGTCGGATATTTTGTCCTATATTGTCCCAATGACCGGCCTATACTCGTCCGTCCTTCTGCCCGATTAGCAATAACGTACGCTGTCCGGTGATTGGTCAGCGATCGAATAGGATGTGTGACCCATGTATATAAGGTATGACAGACATGTTACTCGGTGACTGAGGTTACTACAATAAAGTATGCCCTCAACATGCGTATGGTAGTGTGATCGGCTGTGAAGAGCAAGTGATTACTGGTTGAAATTACATTTTGGGTCAATTGACAATTCCATACACTTGATAAGTGAACAATATAAAGTAACCACTTCAGAAGGCAAGGGCTAGGTCGTGTAGGTAACCCTTTAATGGTCTTATCAATGCCCGGAATTTGAAAGTGAACATAAATGTGTCAATGAATTGCGATGCAATATTTAATATGTGCACGCGAAATAAAGTCACCCCGTTTGGTGAACAAACATACATGGTACAATAGGTTAATCTATAAGTAGTTTGAATATTAAGAACAAATTTTTTAACACCCTAAATAGCACTAAATTTTGTTGTTGAAACAATTTGTTATAAGCGTAACATGTCTATAATGTCGTATATATGCCTGCACCATGCTGATATAATTCAGCTCTAGTAGACTAGCCATTACTAGTAGAAGTGTTGATGCTATTTGTAATTCATGGCAATATGCCATTAAATTGTGGCACCAATTTTCAATTTTATACCAAATTCAGTTCATGTAATAATGTCGTTCGATCGGTATTTCACCGAGACTAGGCATTAGGAAACAAAATGAAAATCGAGTCGAGAAGTCTGACGGTTAGTTTATGGCTGATTATCATGAGACTTGTGGAGCGCGCGCAATAGTATGTGATATATTGCTCGTCCTTATCACCCGACGAGCTAAAAGCATGGTGGAAAATAATTAAAACGTATTGCATTTCAATTTTATTTGCTTTTAATTTTAGTTCTGATTTTGTCTGTGATTTTTTCTCGGTATTATTGTCCTTGCTACACCGACACTAATGGTATCAATATCCATATTCAAATTACTGTCAATTTGACTCAACACAAATATTTATGCATGTAAAATGCAGCAAAAACTTCAAGATTAATAACACCCCCGCAAATTTACCTCAACTTTAGATTCACCCATCTCAATTTATTTTAGTTCTTTATTTTACCCAATGTAAAGATCAATTCAATAAGAACCTGGTTTCCAGCTTCAAATTTCCTGTGTTATTTTTATGAAGGTTCTGCTGTCATTAGCTGTTCAAATTACTACATACATATCAAATACCGGTACCCTAATTGCATATAACACGCAAAATAACATGCAATTCTTAGTGACTTGTTACTGTAAGATAAATCTCTATTATAAATTTGGTAAACATACGGACCGAATCCCGATAGTATGAGAAGGAATTGAGAGCAGTGTAGTAAAAAGTAAGGGGACGTTTCATTTCGGGGTTGTTAGCATTTAATGCATGAATTTAATTTCTTATTTTCTCATAAAATTGCATTACGTTCCCAGCCGTTACAATCCTTGTATTGCCAAATGGAAATAAATTGATATTGACTTGTCTGTGTGTGTATTAGGTTGCTAGTATGTCAGGCAAAGAGATTACGTGTATATATCAATACTTTAAGGAATGTATCTGCAGAAAGAAAATCAACATGACAGCCTGAGACTTTCTTCTTAATACAATTTAAATTTGTCGTCCTTATTTCAATTTTAGATTCGTCATATTGTGAGTAGTTTTACGATATTGTGGTTAGAATTACGAAGGCTTATGTAATGTTTCACTTGTCCGCTTATTCGTCGGTCGATGGGGTAATCTTCCTGTTTGAATTTTATTTTAAATTACACTTAATAATGTACCCATAGCACTATTAGATGCTTGACTGACTGAGGGATGGTAAATATTATAGCACATTCGTCCGTCCGTGTACATTCTTGTTCAACATCGTATTCTTTACCTGAATGTAGGGATTTATTATTATTTTCTTTTGTAAGTTACATAATCAAATTGTAAGTCATATATAACAGCATGGATGAAGAAAATAATTATTGAGTCGATATCTTGAGTTTCAGTGCTAAACTATTTGTAAAGTCGACCATTTTTTCTTGATATTCTCTTGATTGTTCAAACTTAAAGTAAATACTCTGTATTCATCAGCTGTCACGTGATGGATACGTCATACAGCACCACTCTATAAACGATGTAATTACATTCCATAATTGCCTTGCTAACTAACGAGATTATATGTTGCGTTATTGACAGAAGTTATCCGCAATTGTGTAAACACCATGCGTCTTAAGGAATTGCAAGATGTTAGACCAATGTGGCGTGACTGCCACATCCAAGAACTATTGCCGTATAAAGCTTCCTATTGTCGGTATTTACTGATAACTTCTGACATTAAATCAATAATGTTAAGAGTCACTCTGTCGGATTAGTCTTTAACGGAAAACATAGCGTTCTATCGGTCTGTGAAATAAATATTTGGCTGGAATAAGTTGACAGGAACGCTAGGTTTTAAGGTAAGGAACCACTTAATAGTAGTAAATACAAAAGCGGTCCTTAATGTAAGGAACCACTAAATACATGTACATTTAACGGCCCTTAAGGTGAGGAACCGCAAATACATTTAATATACATAAGCGGCCCTTAAGGTAAGGAACCACTAGTGGCCAAACCTCAAAAAGGCGTTTTAAAATGGGTGCAACCCCTCCCCACGGTAGAACATTTCACAACCTATTTCATTTGTAATGTTTTAACCCAAAAAATAGCATTTCACAAGCTAGTTTGGAACTAGAATTTGAGTATGTTATATGTGACCCATAATGTGATGTAATTGAACAATAAGATTGTAAGTGTATTGTTTTTCCTGATCAAAATGGGATCTGCCAGCCCCTGTTCTATACATTACATGGAAATAATATGTCATAAAATAACCTCTCAAAACACCATAATAAACTCATAAAAAGTCGATTTTCATAATGACCTACATTGATCTCAGACTCACAACCATCGTTTTCCAACTCACAAGACCTTCCTCTTCAATAAAAAGTAGGTTGTGAAATGTTTTACCATAGGGAGAGGTATCCGACCAAAAAGCACCGCTTGGCCACTAGTCTATAAGGAATCACTGAATACATAGAAGCCCAAATGGCTAAAGACTCAAAGAGTCCGGAAAGAAACATTAAATTGACTTGAAATAGCGGTATGCATTGAAAAGTCTGTTTTAGAATAATAAAATTGAGTTTAAAGTCAGTTTGTGCGCATGTATGTTATGTAGTGAAACTGTTAAATCTTTGATTTGTTGACATTGTGATCTAAATATGAATGTGAAAGTAGAGTGGGGGTAATCCTGTCTGGGATCAATCCGCGCGACAGCGAAAATATTGTATCCATCTTTGAAGAACAAAATCTTTCTTAGGATTTAATTGTATTAGTTTGAAGCTCAAATATACTTCTTTACGGTGATATACGCTTGCCATGAGGTCATATACTAAATCGTGTTGACATTTGAGACCGACCATTGTCACTTAACAAAGAACCAAAGAACACATATATTTGGTTGTTCCTTACTTTAAATATTGCTATGTAGCGTAAGCGACTTCCGGTTTGGTAGTTCCAGAAACTTCCGGTTTCTTTCAGGAAATGATTAAGCGTGTAAATACTGATACAGAATAATGAAAAGTGTTGATTATTGTTGTGCGGTGAGAAGTAATCAGAATGAATTGAAATAATTAGAGATATTTTAGATGAATGGAGAAATAATTGGTCATAAGAACTGCAGCGGAAATCGCAGTCCGGGAATTGATTTTCCAAATACGGTAATAGATCGTTTATGTGCATAGCAAAAGCGATGCTATATGTCTTCAAGATGTTTTAAACATGACTGAGAGGCTTGTTTCTGTGAAATAACGGAGTACGATAAATGGGACATTGACTGTGAAAATAACAGAACATAAAATCAGAGAACATAACAGAAATCCGTACACCCTGAATACTGTAAATGTGTTAGGTTAGTGCCGAGCATTGCCATTATTTGCCAGTCAGCCTTTAGCTGAAACATTACAGGCTTATATAAGTGTGCTTCAACCCGCCATATTTGAACCCGGTTCGCCAGACGGCAAGCGCGCTAATTATTGACTTGGAAATCTTGACGTTATTAGAGAATTTCACTACACAATACGCAAAAAATTAGCGTAAAGTAGCGTAAAATGTGACCAACTGTTACACAGAAGTCGTCTAAGAATTCTAAAGAATCGCTAATATTTCAAGCACGCTAAATTAGTAAACCTTTTGACCCGCAGAAATAGCTGCTAACACAGTACTCCTTAATTAAATATTTGTTATACATGGAAAGTATGATGATATGCGTGATGAAGTACAACAAAACGTCGTTAACGTTAAAGGTTATACTATGTTAGGAAGAATATTTAATAGTTAGAGTACATTTGAACTAGAAAGAACATAAATTTTATCAGTTAGGATACATTTGAACGACATTAACGCTTTAACATTTGCTCTTACTTTTCTTGAATTTAGCCACGTGGCGATGCGACAAAAATAAACACAACCATAGAATTAAAAATGGTTAATCAAATTAAGCGTCATATATAAATAGTAGTTTAAAAATCAAAGCACTAAGAGTACTCTTTGGAGGCGATTCGGTTGCTGCTTTTTAATTTTAAGCTAAAACGACTTTTGAGTGCTGCCTTCCCTGTCTGACTTAATATGATCTTTTTGAAACTGGGTAATTCAGCTAGTAATAATGATTTATACTTTTCGACAGCTTAGACTTGGCGGATCTTTGCTTGTTTAGTTGGGCATTGTGCCTTGTGTGTGTTTTATGTTCCTGTGCTCGGTTGGTTCAGTTGGGCATTGTGCTTAGTGTGTTGTTAATGTTTGCTGTGCTCGGGCTGGTTAAGTTGAGTGCTGCCTTCCCTGTCTGACTTAATATAATCTTTTTTTATGTTCCTTTTTCTTACTACAGTTCTTGTTTAATTTGTCTTGTCAAAAGTGTCTTGTCAAAATATAAATCGTAGTTAAAAATCATGGTTTTGCCATTTTCTGTGTGTTGGAGCTATTTAACACTAAATGTTTAATTGTAATATACGATTAAAGGTAAAGTGACATATTGCGCTGGTTTAGAATGAGAAGGTCGTACGTGCTACCTTATAAGACTCTTACATATTGGGGTCTGTATCACAAGGTGCTTCTTATGAACCTATTTTTTGTGAATATCGGAAATGTACTTGTCAATATCACGTGATGACAGTGTGTTATGCAGTATCCTCTCGAGACGGTGACGTGGGTATTGAATTCGTGCATTGACTTATCCCCCATGAAGACTGTTAAAGAAAATTGCCCCTGTGAACAAACTATTGTCCTCAATTTAAGACAATTATTAACGGCGGTATGGAAATCTATATATCGTCACAAATGATTTCGCGCTTAATTCTGGCTCGATACTTCTTTATTTGTTCTCAGAAGACACAATCGATTTGGCGGCTAAATATTTCGTCTGTCTGTTGTATTTTTAGCATATGTATGAATTCCTTGAACACGACACGAAGAAGAAATCGCATTTATATTTTGCAAAAAAGTTACATAATCAAAGTTAAACTCATAAACAACAGCTTTGCCATCGAACAGAATTATCGAGTCGTGATCTTGAGTTTCATTGCTAAAATATTTGTGAACTTTTGTCTTGATATTCTCTTGATTGTCCAAACTTGAAGTAAATACACTGTATTCATCAGCTACCACGGGGTGAATACGTCATACAGCGCCACTCTATAAACGATGTAATTACATTCTATAATTGCCTTGCTAACTAACGAGATTATATGTTGCGTTATCAGCAATTGTGTAAACACAAAGCGTCTTAAGGAATTGCAAGATGTTAGACCAATGTGGCGTGACTGCCACATCCAAGAACTATTGCAGTATAAAGCTTCCTATTGTCGGTATTTACTGATAACTTCTGACATTAAATCAATAATGTTAAGAGTCACTCTGTCGGATTAGTCTTTAACTGAAAACATGGCGTTCTATTGGTCTGTGAAATAAGTATTAGCCTGAAATAAGTTGACGCAGACGCTAGGTTTCAAGGTAAGAAACCACTAAATAATAGTAAATACATAAGCGGTCCTTAATGTAAGGAACCACTAAATACATGTACATTTAACGGCCCTTAAGGTGAGGAACCGCAAATACATTTAATATACATAAGCGGCCCTTAAGGAAAGGAACCACTAGTAGCTAAAATAGGTGCAACCCCTCCCCACGGTAGAACATTTCACAACCTTTTTAAGTTTTAATGTTTTAACCCAAAAAATAGCATTTCACAAGCTAGTTTGGAACTGGAGTTTGAATATGTTATAAGTGACCCATAATGTGATGTGATTCAACAATAATAATGTAAGTGTATTTTTTTCCTGAGCAAAATGGTATCTGCCAGCCCTTGTTCTATACATTACATGGAAAAAATATGTCATAAAATAACCTCTCAAAACACCATAATACACTCATAAAAAGTCGATTTTCATAATGACCTACATTGATCTCAGACTCACAACCATCGTTTTCCAACTCCCAAGATCGTCCTCTTCAATAAAAAGTAGGTTGTGAAATGTTTTACCATAGGGAGGGATATCCGACCAAAAAGCACCGCTTGGCCACTAGTCTATAATGAACCATTGACTACATAAGCAGCCATTAAGTTAAGGTGCCACTGAATAAATAAGCAGCCCAAATGGCTAAAGACTCAAAGAGTCCAGAAAGAAACATTGAATTGACTGGAAATAGTGTTATGCATTAAAAAGTCTGCGTTAGAATAATAAAATTGAGTTTAAAGTCAGTTTGTGCGCATGTATGTGATGTAGTGAAACTGTTAAATCTTTGATTTGTTGACATTGTGATCTAAATATGATTGTGAAAGTAGAGTGGGGATAATCCTGTCTGGGATCAATCCGCGCGACAGCGAAAATGTTGTATCCATCTTTGATGAACAAAATCTTTCTTAGAATTTAATTGTATTAGTTTGAAGCTCAAATATACTTCTTTACGGTGATATACGCTTGCCATGAGGTCATATACTAAATCGTGTTGACATTTGAGACCGACCATTGTCACTTAACAAAGAACCAAAGAACACATATATTTGGTTGTTCCTTACTTTAAATATTGCTATGTAGCGTAAGCGACTTCCGGTTTGATAGTTCCAGAAATTTCCGGTTTCTTTCAGGAAATGATTAAGCGTGTAAATACTGATACAGAATAATGAAAAGTGTTGATTATTGTTGTGCGGTGAGAAGTAATCAGAATGAATTGAAATAATTAGAGATATTTTAGATGAATGGAGGAATAATTGGTCATAAGAACTGCAGCGGAAATCGCAGTCCGGGAATTGATTTTCCAAATACGGTAGTAGATCGTTTATGTGCATAGCAAAAGCGATGCTATATGTCTTCAAGATGTTTTAAACATGACTGAGAGGCTTGTTTCTGTGAAAGAACGGAGTACGATAAATGGGACATTGTGAAAATAACAGAACATAAAATAAGAGAACATAACAGAATCCGTACATCCTTAATACTGTAATTTTTAGTTTAATTAAAAGTTAGTGCCGAGCATTGCCTTTATTTGCCAGTCAGCCTCCTGCTGAAACATGGCAGGCATATATAAGTGTGCTTCCACCCGCCGGATTTGAACCCGGTTCGCCAGATGGCAAGCGCGCTAACCATTGAGCTACGGAGGCCACGTAACATGAAAATCATATCGTTATTTCTGTACACATTGCGCTTATTATTAGCGTAAAATAGCTAAGGAATCTGCTATATTTCAAGCACGCGAAATTTGTAAATGTTTTGACCCACAGAAATTAATTGAATATTGGTTATAAATGGAAAGTATGATGATATGCGTGATGAAGTACAACAAAACGTCGTTAACGTTAAAGGTTATACTATGTTAGGAAGAATATTTATTATTAGTGAGAGTACTTTTGAACTAGAAAGAACAAAACATTTATTAGTTATTTATTAGAGTATATTTGAGTGACATTAACGCTTTAACATCTGCTCTTACTTTTCTTGAATTTAGCCACGTGGCAATGCTACAATAATGAACGCAATCATATAATATAAAGCGGTTAATCAAATTAAGCGTCATATATAAATAGTAGTTTAAAAATCAAAGCACTTAGAGTACTCTTGGGAAGCGATTCGGTTGCTGCTTTTTAATTTTAAGCTAAAACGACTTTTGAGTGCTGCCTTCCCTGTCTGACTTAATATGATCTTTTTGAAACTAGGTCATTCAGCTAGTAATAATGATTTATACTTTTCGACAGCTTGGACTTGGCTGATCTTTGCTTGTTTAGTTGGGCATTGTGCCTTGTGTGTGTTTTATGTTCCTGTGCTCGGTTGGTTCAGTTGGGCATTGTGCTTAGTGTGTTTTTAATGTTTGCTGTGCTCGGCTGGTTAAGTTGAGTGCTGCCTTCCCTGTCTGACTTAATATAATCTTTTTTGTGTTCCTTTTCTTACTACAGTTCTTGTTTAATTTGTCTTGTTAAAAGTGTCTTGTCAAAATATAAATAGTAGTTAAATATCATGGTTTTGTCATTTTCTGTGTGTTGGAGCTATTTAACACTAAATGTTTAATTGTAAGATACGATTAAAGGTACAATGGCACATATCGCTGGTTTAGAATGAGAAGGTCGTACGTGCCACCTTATAAGACCCTTACATATTGGGATCTGTATCACATGGTTCTCCTCATGAGCCTATTTTTATGAACATCGGAAATGTACTTGTCAATATCACGTGATGACGGTGTGCTATGTTATATCTCCTCGAGACGGTGTTGTGGGTATTGAATTCGTGCATTGACTTATCCCACATGAAGACTGTTAAAGAAAATTGCCCCTGTGAACAAACTATTGTCCTCAATTTAAGACAATTATTAACGGCGGTATGGAAATCTATATATCGTCACAAATGATTTCGCGCTTAATTCTGGCTCGATACTTCTTTATTTGTTCTTAGACGACACAATCGATTTGGCGGCTAAATATTTCGTCTGTCTGTTGTATTTTTAGCATATGTATGAATTCCTTGAACACGACACGAAGAACAAATCGCTACGTCATGACCGTCTGCAGTTGGTCCCCGTTTGTGATAACCATTTACATTTACAGTAAGATCAGACAATTTTGCGAGGTTAACATTTCGTGTGGTATTCATGATTAAAGTATGTATATACCGGATGCTCGTAATAATGATACTCGACATAATGGGATAAATTAATATACAACATAGAGCAAATTCGCTTTGATTTTTGCTCGACATAGACCGGATGCACGTGACATTGATGCTCGACTTATCGAGGTTTTACTGTATTATTAAGTATCCTTATTTCACTCTGATGCTGAAGAGCGTATATAATATGAGGAAATACAAAGCATACGTTCAACATGATAATAACAAATTGTGTTAAGTTGGTCCTTTAGATTGATTTGTGTTTGTATTACACATCGAGCGTCTCGTATATATACACACACATACATCCTGCGTTTTCGTTCTCTATCACTAGAAAAAGTGCACTGCACTGGGTGTACACTTTACTACGTATATTCTGAACAAAATAAGATTGTCTTTACATAACTTCTGTATCACAATACAGTTGACGCTTGAAATGTACGTGCAGCCTCCAGCCTTAATTAAGTAACGTATATAACTACTTATTACCCGATAATGATCGGTCATCATTAATATATTATTGTATTTCTAGTATGTAGGTATTATATGTGCCTCTTGTGATATATTAAATTTTCCCGACTGACCGACCGACTTTCAGCTCTTCTCCTGGGTACTGTTTTATCAAAGCACTTACGAAAATATTAAGATACGTTCAAATTTAAATTCTTTTACAGCTACAAAGTGGAGTAAATTGAGTTGCGATACTAATAATGATTAATATCAACTCCTACAACCACATCTGTCCCAATTTTACAGATGTTATAGTATCATAAAAAAATTAAATTTGAACGTAAGTTTACGATTCCGTATGTGCTTTGATAAAACCGTACCCCGGACTTCCCTCTTCCTTAATGGTTCCAGTCAAGAGATTGTCTGACAAGGTTGTTAGGAGGAAGGGGGGGGGTCTTCCGGATAGTATGACAAATCCATCGCCAAAACAGAATATAACATATTTTTAACAAATGGACAGTAACTCATAATACACATATACAGTAAAGAATATGTTATGTTCTGTTCTGGTCTGTTATAAATCAATTATCTTCTATAATCAGCTACTAGTATGTTCAATGCGTCCATTGAATGACGTCTTAAATATATCTTAAATACTGTAGCGCAAAGACAACCAAAAACCACACAGAAATTGCAGCATCACCTATTCACCCACGCAGCAGTCATACATAGAACGAACCTCAGATATTTCAAGCAATCCCGCAATGAATGATATGTTGTGGACTTTAAATTACATGCAAAATTAACCCTCAAGGTAGGTAATTATGAACGATAACTATAATGAAGTTGAGCCGACTACACACTGGTGCTAAATTTATTAAGGGGATATTTGCCGAGATACACTAGACGCTAATGTTCTAAATAAAACGAAACACCATCATAAACCTCTCAATTGTCTTTATTTGGTGTGGGCGGTCCTTAATCACACAGTCGATAGTGTAGGCGACCCGAGAAAACTGCTGAAAACAACTATCATGAATTGTAGCAGAACTGACAACTCTAATTAGATGTTTGTAATTACGAATTAAGATAATTACCGAGTCTCATCATAGGGATAAACGGGTAAAGCAGATTGTATGAAAAAAGTGATTTCTATTTTAAGCACATCAATAACAGTTCTCATAGACTAGGTGAGAGGGGTTGATTAACCTTCATTTCGTTCCGAAATTTAATTCTAACACAACCAACAATTTGACCTATATAAACATGGAGGAAACCGAGATATGCATGAGAATTACCTATAAAACACAGTGACGGCAAATAACCTAATCGCGTTCAGAGGAATAAAATAATGCTGTGTTATTACTATGCATTGATGTCTTGTCAAAGATAGAATGGAAATAATAAGTATGTACTTGTGTTTTATCTATAATAAAGCACAGGTACATATTCAATATTTCTTTAATAAGAACCAATGTGTGGATAGCCAGGATAATACTCAAACTGATTTTGGGCACCTCAGTTGGTTAAGGTACTACTTTAAATAATCTTACAGCGACAGTCTACAAAGGCATGCTTTATTCGTTTACAAACACAAACGAAATGACCCCTTTAACATGCAATGCCTTTTTTATTAGGCAAAATAGTTTTAACTAAACCTTAATGTATGAGTAAATTGTTATGTTTCTTTCAGATTTTAGGAGGCGATAGGTTACAAAATTTTTTTATTAATATGCTAAATTTATAAATTAATACGAGAAAGGGCAATATTTATGTACACAATGTTATGTTAACAGGTGACTGACCTGATTAAACGAGTTATATGTCATACTAACTATGGAGTACACAGCTATAAAAATGTATGTCTATAAAAAGAATCTTCGTCACGAAACGTCAACTGTGGGATGACCTTGGCTTGGATG
Source organism: Spisula solida (assembly GCA_947247005.1). Lineage (NCBI taxonomy): Eukaryota > Metazoa > Mollusca > Bivalvia > Venerida > Mactridae > Spisula > Spisula solida. The sequence goes on along the minus strand of OX365956.1, from coordinate 4,167,085 downwards.
TAGCCAGACCCTATTAACCAAGTTTCTTTCGTAAAACAGAGACGGTATACTGATGGTTATTTCATGCTAAATACTCTAGGATTTTATGCCTTCTGTCTATTTGTGCTCTGTATTCATTATCGTAAAGCTAAGGGTTACGTTCTACAGGGTGGTTCATAAAATATGTCCCAATGTTTCTGCTGTTTTAATTTTTTACTTTTGAGGGTCTCGTGTCAGATTGATAGTTGTTGCAAGTAAGCTCCCTCCATAAATAAAGTCTTTATTATTATTATTGTTATTATCATCCGTTATAATATCCGTCACAATTTTCGAACTATCGTAGTAATGCAAAAACCAATAGTCTGGTTATGGTTAATTATCTGCATGTAGATAGATTAAGGCACACATGCTTGTCAAAATGGTTTCAGAAAATATTGTATCGATAGAAGATGGCAAGCTTGACTCCATATTAAATAAGCATTGACGTCATCATCAGACAAGAGTGACGTCACATTGTAAAAGTATACAATATTTTGAATGTGTAACTATCTGTGGTTTTACTCAGACATATAAAACTGTTCAATTTGGAAAGAGTGACAGAAGTTATTAACCACCCTGTATTTGTAGTATTCTTCCAGTGAAATTCGTTCGTTGCTTGCGTGAACACATTACTCCAAATGGCTTAATAATCTCCTAGCCAGTATATTTGCATATATTGATTATACTACAAGTTGTTAGACTTTGTATTAAACACTGGCTCAACATGACGACGCCTTGTTAATATTCAACGTACTACTAGCTTATTCCGGGCATCAATATGTCGACCCCAGGGTGGCGTTTCTTTTATGTTTGTATTGCCCACTATGGCTTCAGATAGATGGTTACGAAAACCGTTGAAAGAATGTGTCTTTTTTGAAAATGTGTTCATTTGGTGTGTGTCCTTCTGTAATTTCGTTGTCCAGCATTCGACTGCTTCGTTTCTATTAAAAGCACATGTACATTGCATCTTTTGATTGTGGCGTGTGATTCTTATTTTGATTTGTTCTTGTCTTCTGGCTCTTCCTACATATTTGACTGACTGAGGTGGCTAGAAATTTCAATAAGCTGTTCGAATAATATTCTCTTTTTTCAAAATGTATAATCGGTGAACTGAATAAATGTCCACCAATAGGGTGAAATAATTATTCTGACGTAGAGAAAATTCACAAATTTACGAGGCGACAGAAATAGATATCGAGTTTTGTATGTGACGATAATAACTTCACGGTACCAGTCTGATTCCATTAGTGGACTGGTCATTTTGTCTTGGTCTATGTTGGCTGATAATTGCGGGGCAATTTCTTGTTTAAATTGCATATAATTTAGTGATCGATTTTGCGATTAGAGCACAACATGACCGTACCGTGCCTTTCAAGACAATTAATGCGTCTGTAAATGAGTGTGGACGTGTGAAGACAACTGTTGTTAAAGCATTGATAATGTGTGTGGGTCAGCTAATTAGCTAGCAGTAAAGTGTAAACAATTTCAGAACCTTAGGGATAGGATAGCGCAATAAGTGGTAGAGCCAAGATCGGGCCTATCACCGTACTAGATCTTTGTTCGATTCCCCAGTTTTTATCTGGGTCACAAAGGGATAATCGTTGAATGGACAATTATATTTGTCGCTTAGACGTGTCGGATATTTTGTCCGATAATGTCCCAATGACCGGCCTATACTCGTCCGTCCCTCTACCTGATTAGCAATAACGTACGCTGTCCGATGATTGGTCAGCGATCGAATAGAATTGGTGACTCATGTATATAGGGTATGACAGAAGGTTACGACAATAAAGTAATGCCCTCAACATGCGAATGGTAGTGTGATCGGTTGTGCAGAGCAAGTGATTACTGGTTGATAATTACATTCTAGGTCAATTGACACTTTCTTACATTAGATAAGTGAACACTATAAAGTAACCACTTCAGAGGGCAAGGGCTAGGTCATGAAGGTACCCTTTAAAGGTTTTATCAATGCCCGGAATTTGAAAGTGAACATAAATTTCAATGTGTCAATGAATTGCGATGCAATATTTAATGTGTGCACGCGAAATAAAGTCACCCCGTTTGGTGAACAAAAATACATGGTACAATAGGTTAATCTATAAGTAGTTTGAATATTGAGAACAAACTTTTTAACACCCTAAATAGCACTAAATTTTGTTGTTGAATCAATTTGTTATAAGCGTAACATGTCTATAATGTCGTATATATGCCTGCACCATGCTGATATAATTCACTAGTAAAAGTGTTGATGCTATTTATAATTCATGGCAATATGCCATTAAATAGTGCCACCCATTTTCAATGTTATACTAAATTCATGCAATAATGTCGTCCAACCGGTATTTCACCGATAATAGGCATTAGGAAATAAAATGAAAATCGAGTCGAGAAGTCTGACGGTTAGTTTATGGCTGAATGTCATGAGACTTGTGGAGCGCGCGCAATAGTATGTGATATATTGCTCGTCCTTATCACCCGACGAGCTAAAAGCATGGTGGAAAATAATTAAAACGTATTGCATTTCAATTTTATTTGCTTTTAATTTTTGTTCTGATTTTGTCTGTGATTTTGTCTCGGTATTATTGTCCGGTCACGTTTATACATTTTGTATCATACCCCTGTCACACTATATTCGAAATGAGTTGGAGTCGATTAACGATTCGGTGTAAATTCTTCGTGCTTAGAAGCAGCGTGGGAGCAGGGTGTGGCCCCTAATTTCAGGATGACAGGAAGAGTCATATACTCCTACAGCAGGGGTTCCATTTGACTTGGGATTAGGGTTTTTGATCCTTTGATTTTCCATACAGCCACGTTTTGACCCTCAATATTTTGGTTTGAAGGTTTTTTTTTATTAAAATCACCGGTATTCTGCCTTTAAAATAGTAAAATTTAAAAAGTATCAAAATGACCATTGACCTTACGGATTCAGAAGCTAGTGTAACTCCTGTATAATAGCTTCCCCCAATAATTCAGACGAAATACATATTTTTACACCTAAAACAGTCCGGTAGACTTCTAGTAACAGCGTTGAACTACCCGCAAAGTAATGTTGCTTTGTTCTTGCCGAAAAAAAACACGTGTATCCTTTTCCTGGTTCGGTTTCATCAATTAACAGAATAAAAATCAGTATCCTTTGGTATTTTAAATATTATTTAAAATAATCATTACATGAAGAAGCCTTCTGGGCGAAACGTTGAAAATTAATGAATATACTTTAAATTCAATCCGTGTATGGTGTTTTTATTTTATTTTGTTACGGGACTATAAGGGGATTATGCACATCTGATAATATTTGATTCTGACAGAAATTGTGGTTGCTGTGGCAACGGAATCATTGAAAATAATTTAACAAGTAGGAAACTTCAGTATTGCTTGCAATTCTTAGTGACTTGTTACTGTAAGATTAAATCCCTATTATACATTTGGTAAACATACGGACCGAATCATACGGACCGCTAGTATGTCAGGGAAAGAGATTACGTGTATATATCAATATTTTAAGGAATATGTCTGCCGAGAGAAAGTCAGCATGACAGCCTGAGACTTTCTTCTTAATAATATTTGAATTTGTCGTCCTTATTTCAATTTTAGATTCGTCATATTGTGAGTAGTTTTACTTACGCACCGTAGAATTACGAAGGCTTATGTAATGTTTCACTGGTCCGCTTATTCGTCGGTCGATGGGGGAATCTTCCTGTTTGAATTTTATTTTGAATTACATTAAATAATGTACCCATAGCACCATTAGATGCTTGACGAAGGGATGGTAAATCTTACAGGATATTCGTCCGTCCGTTCGTGTACATTCTTGCTCCACATCGTATTCTTTACGTGAATGTTGTCTGGGATTTTAATTATTTCATTTTGTTTGATGACCCATTTGGGTCACTCCATTGATTCCAGTAATACTTGGAACTTTTATATTATGCAAAAGTTACATAATCAAATTTTAAGTCATATATAACAGCATGGGTGAAGAAAAGAATTATTGAGTCGTTATCTTGAGTTTCAGAGCTAAAAAATTTATGATCCTTATTTCGTGATATTCACTTGAATGTTCAAACTTAAAGTAAATACTCTGTATTCATCAGCTACCACGTGGTGAATACGTCATACAGCACCACTCTATAAACGATGTAATTACATTCTATAATTTCCTTGCTCACTAACGAGATTAAATGCTGCGATATTGGCAGAAGTTATCAGCAATAGTGTAAACAACAAGCGTCTTAAGGAATTGCAAGATGTTAGACTGCTGTGGCGTGACTGCCACATCCAAGAACTATTGCAGTATAAAACTTCCTATTGTCGGTATTTACTGATAACTTCTGACATTAAATCAATAATGTTAAGAGTCACTCTGTCGGATTAGTCTTTAACTGAAAACATGGCGTTCTATTGGTCTGTGAAACAAGTATTAGCCTGAAATAAGTTGACACAGACGCTAGGTTTTAAGGTAAGAAACCACTAAATAATAGTAAATACATAAGCGGTCCTTAATGTAAGGAACCACTAAATACATGTACATTTAACGGCCCTTAAGGTGAGGAACCGCAAATACATTTAATATACATAAGCGGCCCTTAAGGAAAGGAACCACTAGTAGCTAAAATAGGTGCAACCCCTCCCCACGGTAGAACATTTCACAACCTTTTTAAGTTTTAATGTTTTAACCCAAAAAATAGCATTTCACAAGCTAGTTTGGAACTGGAGTTTGAATATGTTATAAGTGACCCATAATGTGATGTGATTCAACAATAATAATGTAAGTGTATTTTTTTCCTGAGCAAAATGGTATCTGCCAGCCCTTGTTCTATACATTACATGGAAAAAATATGTCATAAAATAACCTCTCAAAACACCATAATACACTCATAAAAAGTCGATTTTCATAATGACCTACATTGATCTCAGACTCACAACCATCGTTTTCCAACTCCCAAGATCGTCCTCTTCAATAAAAAGTAGGTTGTGAAATGTTTTACCGTAGGGAGGGATATCCGACCAAAAAGCACCGCTTGGCCACTAGTCTATAATGAACCATTGACTACATAAGCAGCCATTATGTTAAGGTGCCACTGAATACATAAGCAGCCCAAATGGCTAAAGACTCAAAGAGTCCAGAAAGAAACATTGAATTGACCGGAAATAGTGTTATGCATTAAAAAGTCTGCGTTAGAATAATAAAATTGAGTTTAAAGTCAGTTTGTGCGCATGTATGTGATGTAGTGAAACTGTTAAATCTTTGATTTGTTGACATTGTGATCTAAATATGAATGTGAAAGTAGAGTGGGGATAATCCTGTCTGGGATCAATCCGCGCGACAGCGAAAATGTTGTATCCATCTTTGATGAACAAAATCTTTCTTAGAATTTAATTGTATTAGTTTGAAGCTCAAATATACTTCTTTACGGTGATATACGCTTGCCATGAGGTCATATACTAAATCGTGTTGACATTTGAGACCGACCATTGTCACTTAACAAAGAACCAAAGAACACATATATTTGGTTGTTCCTTACTTTAAATATTGCTATGTAGCGTAAGCGACTTCCGGTTTGATAGTTCCAAAAACTTCCGGTTTCTTTCAGGAAATGATTAAGCGTGTAAATACTGATACAGAATAATGAAAAGTGTTGATTATTGTTGTGCGGTGAGAAGTAATCAGAATGAATTGAAATAATTAGAGATATTTTAGATGAATGGAGGAATAATTGGTCATAAGATCTGCAGCGGAAATCGCAGTCCGGGAATTGATTTTCCAAATACGGTAGTAGATCGTTTATGTGCATAGCAAAAGCGATGCTATATGTCTTCAAGATGTTTTAAACATGACTGAGAGGCTTGTTTCTGTGAAATAACGGAGTACGATAAATGGGACATTGTGAAAATAACAGAACATAAAATAAGAGAACATAACAGAATCCGTACATCCTTAATACTGTAATTTTTAGTTTAATTAAAAGTTAGTGCCGATCATTGCCTTTATTTGCCAGTCAGCCTCCTGCTGAAACATGGCAGGCATATATAAGTGTGCTTCCACCCGCCGGATTTGAACCCGGTTCGCCAGATGGCAAGCGCGCTAACCATTGAGCTACGGAGGCCACGTAACATGAAAATCATATCGTTATTTCTGTACACATTGCGCTTATTATTAGCGTAAAATAGCTAAGGAATCTGCTATATTTCAAGCACGCGAAATTTGTAAATGTTTTGACCCACAGAAATTAATTGAATATTGGTTATAAATGGAAAGTATGATGATATGCGTGATGAAGTACAACAAAACGTCGTTAACGTTAAAGGTTATACTATGTTAGGAAGAATATTTATTATTAGTGAGAGTACTTTTGAACTAGAAAGAACAAAACATTTATTAGTTATTTATTAGAGTATATTTGAGCGACATTAACGCTTTTATATCTGCTCTTACTTTTCTTGAATTTAGCCACGTGGCAATGCTACAATAATGAACGCAATCATATAATATAAAGCGGTTAATCAAATTAAGCGTCATATATAAATAGTAGTTTAAAAATCAAAGCACTTAGAGTACTCTTGGGAAGCGATTCGGTTGCTGCTTTTTAATTTTAAGCTAAAACGACTTTTGAGTGCTGCCTTCCCTGTCTGACTTAATATGATCTTTTTGAAACTAGGTCATTCAGCTAGTAATAATGATTTATACTTTTCGACAGCTTGGACTTGGCTGATCTTTGCTTGTTTAGTTGGGCATTGTGCCTTGTGTGTGTTTTATGTTCCTGTGCTCGGTTGGTTCAGTCGGGCATTGTGCTTAGTGTGTTTTTAATGTTTGCTGTGCTCGGCTGGTTAAGTTGAGTGCTGCCTTCCCTGTCTGACTTAATATAATCTTTTTTATGTTCCTTTTCTTACTACAGTTCTTGTTTAATTTGTCTTGTTAAAAGTGTCTTGTCAAAATATAAATAGTAGTTAAAAATCATGGTTTTGTCATTTTCTGTGTGTTGGAGCTATTTAACACTAAATGTTTAATTGTAAGATACGATTAAAGGTACAATGGCACATATCGCTGGTTTAGAATGAGAAGGTCGTACGTGCCACCTTATAAGACCCTTACATATTGGGATCTGTATCACATGGTTCTCCTCATGAGCCTATTTTTATGAACATCGGAAATGTACTTGTCAATATCACGTGATGACGGTGTGCTATGTTATATCTCCTCGAGACGGTGTTGTGGGTATTGAATTCGTGCATTGACTTATCCCACATGAAGACTGTTAAAGAAAATTGCCCCTGTGAACAAACTATTGTCCTCAATTTAAGACAATTATTAACGGCGGTATGGAAATCTATATATCGTCACAAATGATTTCGCGCTTAATTCTGGCTCGATACTTCTTTATTTGTTCTTAGACGACACAATCGATTTGGCGGCTAAATATTTCGTCTGTCTGTTGTATTTTTAGCATATGTATGAATTCCTTGAACACGACACGAAGAACAAATCGCTACGTCATGACCGTCTGCAGTTGGTCCCCGTTTGTGATAACCATTTACATTTACTGTAAGATCAGACAATTTTGCGAGGTTAACATTTCGTGTGGTATTCATGACTAAAGTATGTATATACCGGATGCTCGTAATAATGATACTCGACTTAATGGGATAAATTAATATACAACATAGAGCAAATTCGCATTGACTTTGATTTTTGCTCGACATAGACCGGATACTCGTGACATTGATGCTCGACTTATCGAGGTTTTACTGTATTATTAAGTATCCTTATTTCACTCTAATACTGAAGAGCGTATATAATATGAGGAAATACAAAGCATACGTTCAACATGATAATAACAAATTGTGTTAAGTTGGTCCTTTAGATTGATTTGTGTTTGTATTACACATCGAGCGTCTCGTATATATACACACACATACATCCTGCGTTTTCGTTCTCTATCACTAGAAAAAGTGCACTGCACTGGGTGTACACTTTACTACGTATATTCTGAACAAAATAAGATTGTCTTTACATAACTTCTGTATCACAATACAGTTGACGCTTGAAATGTACGTGCAGCCTCCAGCCTTAATTAAGTAACGTATATAACTACTTATTACCCGATAATGATCGGTCATCATTAATATATTATTGTATTTCTAGTATGTAGGTATTATATGTGCCTCTTGTGATATATTAAATTTTCCCGACTGACCGACCGACTTTCAGCTCTTCTCCTGGGTACTGTTTTATCAAAGCACTTACGAAAATATTAAGATACGTTCAAATTTAAATTCTTTTACAGCTACAAAGTGGAGTAAATTGAGTTGCGATACTAATAATGATTAATATCAACTCCTACAACCACATCTGTCCCAATTTTACAGATGTTATAGTATCATAAAAAAATTAAATTTGAACGTAAGTTTACGATTCCGTATGTGCTTTGATAAAACCGTACCCAGGACTTCCCTCTTCCTTAATGGTTCCAGTCAAGAGATTGGCTGACAAGGTTGTTAGGAGTGAAGGGGGGGGGGGGGGGCTTCCGGATAGTATGACAAATCCATCGCCAGAACAGAACATAACATATTTTAACAAATGGACAGTAACTTACAATACACATATACAGTAAAGAATATGTTATGGTCTGTTCTGGTCTATTATTAATCAATCATCTTCTTTAATCAGCTACTAGTATGTTCAATGCGTCCCTTGAATGGCGTCTTAAATATATCTTAAATACTGTGGCGCACAGACAACCAAAAGCCACATAGAAATTGCAGCACCCATTCACTCACGCAGGAGTCAGACATAGAACGAACCTCAGATATTTTAAGCAATCCCGGAATTAATGACATGCTGAGGACTTTAAATTTCATGCAAAATTAACCATAAAGGGAGATAATTATGAATAATAACTACAATGATGTTGACCGAACTACGCACTGGTGCTAAATTGGTTAAGGGAATATTTGCCGAGATACACTAGACGCTAATATGCTAAATAAACGAAACACCACCATAAACCTCTAAATTGTCTGTATTTGGTGTGGGCGGTCCTAAATCACACAGTCGATAGTGTAGGCGACCCGAGAAAACTGCTGAAAACAACTATCATGAATTGTAGCAGAACTGACAACTCTAATTAGATGTTTGTAATTACGAAATAAGATAATTACCGAGTCTCATCATAGGGATAAACGGGTAAAGCAGATTGTATGAAAAAAGTGATTTCTATTTTAAGCACATCAATAACAGTTCTCATAGACTAGGTGAGAGGGGTTGATTAACCTTCATTTCGTTCCGAAATTTAATTCTAACACAACCAACAGTTTGACCTATATAAACATGGAGGAAACCGAGATATGCATGAATAACCTTTAAAACACAGTGACGGCAAATAACCTAATCGCGTTCCGAGGAAGAAAATAATGCTGTGTTATTACTACTATGTATTGATGTATTGTCAAAGTAAGAATCGAAATAATAAGTATGTACTTGTGTTTTATCTATAATAAAGCACTTGTCAGGTACATATTCAATATTTCTTTAAAGGACCGAATGTGTGGATAGCCAGGATAATACTCAAACTGATTGTGGGCAACTCAGTTGGTTAAGGTACTACTTTAAATAATCTTACAGCGACAGTCTACAAAGGCATGCTTTATTCGTTTACAAACACAAACGAAATGACCCCTTTAACATGCAATGCCTTTTTTATTAGGCAAAATAGTTTTAACTAAAACTTAATGTATGAGTAAATTGTTATGTTTCTTTCAGATTTTAGGAGGCGATAGGTTACAGAAATGTTTTATTAATATGCTAAATTTATAAATTAATACGAGAAAGGGCAATATTTATGTACACAATGTTATGTTAACAGGTGACTGACCTGATTAAACGAGTTATATGTCATACTAACTATGGAGTACACAGCTATAAAAATGTATGTCTATCAAAAGAATCTTCGTCACGAAACGTCAACTGTGGGATGACCTTGGTCTGGATTAGGCCAGACCCTATTAACCAAGTTTCTTTCGTAAAACAGAGACGGTATACTGATGGTTATTTCATGCTAAATACTCTAGGATTTTATGCCTTCTGTCTATTTGTGCTCTGTATTCATTATCGTAAAGCTAAGGGTTACGTTCTACAGGGTGGTTCATAAAATATGTCCCAATGTTTCTGCTGTTTTAATTTTTTACTTTTGAGGGTCTCGTGGCAGATTGATAGTTGTTGCAAGTAAGCTCCCTCCATAAATAAAGTCTTTATTATTATTATTGTTATTATCATCCGTTATAATATCCGTCACAATTTTCGAACTATCGTAGTAATGCAAAAACCAATAGTCTGGTTATGGTTAATTATCTGCATGTAGATAGATTAAGGCACACATGCTTGTCAAAATGGTTTCAGAAAATATTGTATCGATAGAAGATGGCAAGCTTGACGCCATATTAAATAAGCATTGACGTCATCATCAGACAAGAGTGACGTCACATTGTAAAAGTATACAATATTTTGAATGTGTAACTATCTGTGGTTTTACTCAGACATATAAAACTGTTTCATTTGGAAAGAGTGACAGAAGTTATTAACCACCCTGTATTTGTAGTATTCTTCCAGTGAAATTCGTTCGTTGCTTGCGTGAACACATTACTCCAAATGGCTTAATAATCTCCTAGCCAGTATATTTGCATATATTGGTTATACTACAAGTTGTTAGACTTTGTATTAAACACTGGCTCAACATGACGACGCCTTGTTAATATTCAACGTACTACTAGCTTATTCCGGGCATCAATATGTCGACCCCAGGGTGGCTTTCTTTTATGTTTGTATTGCCCACTATGGCTTCAGATAGAAAGTTACGAAAACCGTTGAAAGAATGTGTCTTTTTTGAAAATGTGTTCATTTGGTGTGTGTCCTTCTGCAATTTCGTTGTCCAGCATTCGACTGCTTCGTTTCTATTAAAAGCACATGTACATTGCATCTTTTGATTGTGGCGTGTGATTCTTATTTTGATTTGTTCTTGTCTTCTGGCTCTTCCTACATATTTGACTGACTGAGGTGGCTAGAAATTTCAATAAGCTGTTCGAATAATATTCTCTTTTTTCAAAATGTATAATCGGTGAACTGAATAAATGTCCACCAATAGGGTGAAATAATTCTTCTGACGTAGAGAAAATTCACAAATTTACGAGGCGACAGAAATAGATATCGAGTTTTGTATGTGACGATAAAAACTTCACGGTACCAGTCTGATTCCATTAGTGGACTGGTCATTTTGTCTTGGTCTATGTTGGCTGATAATTGCGGGGCAATTTCTTGTTTAAATTGCATATAATTTAGTGATCGATTTTGCGATTAGAGCACAACATGACCATACCGTGCCTTTCAAGACAATTAATGCGTCTGTAAATGAGTGTGGACGTGTGAAGACAACTGTTGTTAAAGCATTGATAATGTGTGTGGGTCAGCTAATTAGCTAGCAGTAAAGTGTAAACAATTTCAGAACCTTAGGGATAGGATAGCGCAATAAGTGGTGGAGCCAAGATCGGGCCTATCACCGTACTAGATCTTTGTTCGATTCCCCAGTTTTTATCTGGGTCACAAAGGGATAATCGTTGAATGGACAATTATATTTGTCGCTTAGACGTGTCGGATATTTTGTCCGATAATGTCCCAATGACCGGCCTATACTCGTCCGTCCCTCTACCTGATTAGCAATAACGTACGCTGTCCGATGATTGGTCAGCGATCGAATAGAATTGGTGACCCATGTATATAGGGTATGACAGAAGGTTACGACAATAAAGTAATGCCCTCAACATGCGAATGGTAGTGTGATCGGTTGTGCAGAGCAAGTGATTACTGGTTGATAATGACATTCTAGGTCAATTGACACTTTCTCACATTAGATAAGTGAACAATATAAAGTTACCACTTCAGAGGGCAAGGGCTAGGTCATGAAGGTACCCTTTAAAGGTTTTATCAATGCCCGGAATTTGAAAGTGAACATAAATTTCAATGTGTCAATGAATTGCGATGCAATATTTAATATGTGCACGCGAAATAAAGTCACCCGTTTGGTGAACAAAAATACATGGTACAATAGGTTAATCTATAAGTAGTTTGAATATTGAGAACAAACTTTTTAACACCCTAAATAGCACTAAATTTTGTTGTTGAAACAATTTGTTATAAGCGTAACATGTCTATAATGTCGTATATATGCCTGCACCATGCTGATATAATTCACTAGTAAAAGTGTTGATGCTATTTATAATTCATGGCAATATGCCATTAAATTGTGCCACCAATTTTCAATGTTATACTAAATTCATGCAATAATGTCGTCCAACCGGTATTTCACCGATAATAGGCATTAGGAAATAAAATGAAAATCGAGTCGAGAAGTCTGACGGTTAGTTTATGGCTGAATATCATGAGACTTGTGGAGCGCGCGCAATAGTATGTGATATATTGCTCGTCCTTATCACCCGACGAGCTAAAAGCATGGTGGAAAATAATTAAAACGTATTGCATTTCAATTTTATTTGCTTTTAATTTTTGTTCTGATTTTGTCTGTGATTTTGTCTCGGTATTATTGTCCGGTCACGTTTATACATTTTGTATCATACCCCTGTCACACTATATTCGAAATGAGTTGGAGTCGATTAACGATTCGGTGTAAATTCTTCGTGCTTAGAAGCAGCGTGGGAGCAGGGTGTGGCCCCTAATTTCAGGATGACAGGAAGAGTCATATACTCCTACAGCAGGGGTTCCATTTGACTTGGGATTAGGGTTTTTGATCCTTTGATTTTCCATACAGCCACGTTTTGACCCTCAATATTTTGGTTTGAAGGTTTTTTTTTTATTAAAATCACCGGTATTCTGCCTTTAAAATAGTAAAATTTAAAAAGTATCAAAATGACCATTGACCTTACGGATTCAGAAGCTAGTGTAACTCCTGTATAATAGCTTCCCCCAATAATTCAGACGAAATACATATTTTTACACCTAAAACAGTCCGGTAGACTTCTAGTAACAGCGTTGAACTACCCGCAAAGTAATGTTGCTTTGTTCTTGCCGAAAAAAACACGTGTATCCTTTTCCTGGTTCGGTTTCATCAATTAACAGAATAAAAATCAGTATCCTTTGGTATTTTAAATATTATTTAAAATAATCATTACATGAAGAAGCCTTCTGGGCGAAACGTTGAAAATTAATGAATATACTTTAAATTCAATCCGTGTATGGTGTTTTTATTTTATTTTGTTACGGGACTATAAGGGGATTATGCACATCTGATAATATTTGATTCTGTCAGAAATTGTGGTTGCTGTGGCAACGGAATCATTGAAAATAATTTAACAAGTAGGAAACTTCAGTATTGCTTGCAATTCTTAGTGACTTGTTACTGTAAGATTAAATCCCTATTATACATTTGGTAAACATACGGACCGAATCATACGGACCGCTAGTATGTCAGGGAAAGAGATTACGTGTATATATCAATATTTTAAGGAATATGTCTGCCGAGAGAAAGTCAGCATGACAGCCTGAGACTTTCTTCTTAATAATATTTGAATTTGTCGTCCTTATTTCAATTTTAGATTCGTCATATTGTGAGTAGTTTTACTTACGCACCGTAGAATTACGAAGGCTTATGTAATGTTTCACTTGTCCGCTTATTCGTCGGTCGATGGGGGAATCTTCCTGTTTGAATTTTATTTTGAATTACATTAAATAATTAGATGCTTGACGAAGGGATGGTAAATCTTATAGGATATTCGTCCGTCCGTTCGTGTACATTCTTGCTCCACATCGTATTCTTTACGTGAATGTTGTCTGGGATTTTAATTATTTCATTTTGTTTGATGACCCATTTGGGTCACTCCATTGATTCCAGTAATACTTGGAACTTTTATATTATGCAAAAGTTACATAATCAAATTTTAAGTCATATATAACAGCATGGGTGAAGAAAAGAATTATTGAGTCGTTATCTTGAGTTTCAGTGCTAAAATATTTATGATCCTTATTTCGTGATATTCACTTGAATGTTCAAACTTAAAGTAAATACTCTGTATTCATCAGCTACCACGTGGTGAATACGTCATACAGCACCACTCTATAAACGATGTAATTACATTCTATAATTTCCTTGCTCACTAACGAGATTAAATGCTGCGATATTGGCAGAAGTTATCAGCAATAGTGTAAACAACAAACGTCTTAAGGAATTGCAAGATGTTAGACTGCTGTGGCGTGACTGCCACATCCAAGAACTATTGCAGTATAAAGCTTCCTATTGTCGGTATTTACTGATAACTTCTGACATTAAATCAATAATGTTAAGAGTCACTCTGTCGGATTAGTCTTTAACTGAAAACATGGCGTTCTATTGGTCTGTGAAACAAGTATTAGCCTGAAATAAGTTGACGCAGACGCTAGGTTTTAAGGTAAGAAACCACTAAATAATAGTAAATACATAAGCGGTCCTTAATGTAAGGAACCACTAAATACATGTACATTTAACGGCCCTTAAGGTGAGGAACCGCAAATACATTTAATATACATAAGCGGCCCTTAAGGAAAGGAACCACTAGTAGCTAAAATAGTTGCAACCCCTCCCCACGGTAGAACATTTCACAACCTTTTTAAGTTTTAATGTTTTAACCCAAAAAATAGCATTTCACAAGCTAGTTTGGAACTGGAGTTTGAATATGTTATAAGTGACCCATAATGTGATGTGATTCAACAATAATAATGTAAGTGTATTTTTTTCCTGAGCAAAATGGTATCTGCCAGCCCTTGTTCTATACATTACATGGAAAAAATATGTCATAAAATAACCTCTCAAAACACCATAATACACTCATAAAAAGTCGATTTTCATAATGACCTACATTGATCTCAGACTCACAACCATCGTTTTCCAACTCCCAAGATCGTCCTCTTCAATAAAAAGTAGGTTGTGAAATGTTTTACCATAGGGAGGGATATCCGACCAAAAAGCACCGCTTGGCCACTAGTCTATAATGAACCATTGACTACATAAGCAGCCATTATGTTAAGGTGCCACTGAATACATAAGCAGCCCAAATGGCTAAAGACTCAAAGAGTCCAGAAAGAAACATTGAATTGACTGGAAATAGTGTTATGCATTAAAAAGTCTGCGTTAGAATAATAAAATTGAGTTTAAAGTCAGTTTGTGCGCATGTATGTGATGTAGTGAAACTGTTAAATCTTTGATTTGTTGACATTGTGATCTAAATATGAATGTGAAAGTAGAGTGGGAATAATCCTGTCTGGGATCAATCCGCGCGACAGCGAAAATGTTGTATCCACCTTTGATGAACAAAATCTTTCTTAGAATTTAATTGTATTAGTTTGAAGCTCAAATATACTTCTTTACGGTGATATACGCTTGCCATGAGGTCATATACTAAATCGTGTTGACATTTGAGACCGACCATTGTCACTTAACAAAGAACCAAAGAACACATATATTTGGTTGTTCCTTACTTTAAATATTGCTATGTAGCGTAAGCGACTTCCGGTTTGATAGTTCCAAAAACTTCCGGTTTCTTTCAGGAAATGATTAAGCGTGTAAATACTGATACAGAATAATGAAAAGTGTTGATTATTGTTGTGCGGTGAGAAGTAATCAGAATGAATTGAAATAATTAGAGATATTTTAGATGAATGGAGGAATAATTGGTCATAAGATCTGCAGCGGAAATCGCAGTCCGGGAATTGATTTTCCAAATACGGTAGTAGATCGTTTATGTGCATAGCAAAAGCGATGCTATATGTCTTCAAGATGTTTTAAACATGACTGAGAGGCTTGTTTCTGTGAAATAACGGAGTACGATAAATGGGACATTGTGAAAATAACAGAACATAAAATAAGAGAACATAACAGAATCCGTACATCCTTAATACTGTAATTTTTAGTTTAATTAAAAGTTAGTGCCGATCATTGCCTTTATTTGCCAGTCAGCCTCCTGCTGAAACATGGCAGGCATATATAAGTGTGCTTCCACCCGCCGGATTTGAACCCGGTTCGCCAGATGGCAAGCGCGCTAACCATTGAGCTACGGAGGCCACGTAACATGAAAATCATATCGTTATTTCTGTACACATTGCGCTTATTATTAGCGTAAAATAGCTAAGGAATCTGCTATATTTCAAGCACGCGAAATTTGTAAATGTTTTGACCCACAGAAATTAATTGAATATTGGTTATAAATGGAAAGTATGATGATATGCGTGATGAAGTACAACAAAACGTCGTTAACGTTAAAGGTTATACTATGTTAGGAAGAATATTTATTATTAGTGAGAGTACTTTTGAACTAGAAAGAACAAAACATTTATTAGTTATTTATTAGAGTATATTTGAGCGACATTAACGCTTTAACATCTGCTCTTACTTTTCTTGAATTTAGCCACGTGGCAATGCTACAATAATGAACGCAATCATATAATATAAAGCGGTTAATCAAATTAAGCGTCATATATAAATAGTAGTTTAAAAATCAAAGCACTTAGAGTACTCTTGGGAAGCGATTCGGTTGCTGCTTTTTAATTTTAAGCTAAAACGACTTTTGAGTGCTGCCTTCCCTGTCTGACTTAATATGATCTTTTTGAAACTAGGTCATTCAGCTAGTAATAATGATTTATACTTTTCGACAGCTTGGACTTGGCTGATCTTTGCTTGTTTAGTTGGGCATTGTGCCTTGTGTGTGTTTTATGTTCCTGTGCTCGGTTGGTTCAGTTGGGCATTGTGCTTAGTGTGTTTTTAATGTTTGCTGTGCTCGGCTGGTTAAGTTGAGTGCTGCCTTCCCTGTCTGACTTAATATAATCTTTTTTATGTTCCTTTTCTTACTACAGTTCTTGTTTAATTTGTCTTGTTAAAAGTGTCTTGTCAAAATATAAATAGTAGTTAAAAATCATGGTTTTGTCATTTTCTGTGTGTTGGAGCTATTTAACACTAAATGTTTAATTGTAAGATACGATTAAAGGTACAATGGCACATATCGCTGGTTTAGAATGAGAAGGTCGTACGTGCCACCTTATAAGACCCTTACATATTGGGATCTGTATCACATGGTTCTCCTCATGAGCCTATTTTTATGAACATCGGAAATGTACTTGTCAATATCACGTGATGACGGTGTGCTATGTTATATCTCCTCGAGACGGTGTTGTGGGTATTGAATTCGTGCATTGACTTATCCCACATGAAGACTGTTAAAGAAAATTGCCCCTGTGAACAAACTATTGTCCTCAATTTAAGACAATTATTAACGGCGGTATGGAAATCTATATATCGTCACAAATGATTTCGCGCTTAATTCTGGCTCGATACTTCTTTATTTGTTCTTAGACGACACAATCGATTTGGCGGCTAAATATTTCGTCTGTCTGTTGTATTTTTAGCATATGTATGAATTCCTTGAACACGACACGAAGAACAAATCGCTACGTCATGACCGTCTGCAGTTGGTCCCCGTTTGTGATAACCATTTACATTTACAGTAAGATCAGACAATTTTGCGAGGTTAACATTTCGTGTGGTATTCATGATTAAAGTATGTATATACCGGATGCTCGTAATAATGATACTCGACTTAATGGGATAAATTAATATACAACATAGAGCAAATTCGCTTTGATTTTTGCTCGACATAGACCGGATACTCGTGACATTGATGCTCGACTTATCGAGGTTTTACTGTATTATTAAGTATCCTTATTTCACTCTGATGCTGAAGAGCGTATATAATATGAGGAAATACAAAGCATACGTTCAACATGATAATAACAAATTGTGTTAAATTGGTCCTTTAGATTGATTTGTGTTTGTATTACACATCGAGCGTCTCGTATATATACACACACATACATCCTGCGTTTTCGTTCTCTATCACTAGAAAAAGTGCACTGCACTGGGTGTACACTTTACTACGTATATTCTGAACAAAAAAAGATTGTCTTTACATAACTTCTGTATCACAATACAGTTGACGCTTGAAATGTACGTGCAGCCTCCAGCCTTAATTAAGTAACGTATATAACTACTTATTACCCGATAATGATCGGTCATCATTAATATATTATTGTATTTCTAGTATGTAGGTATTATATGTGCCTCTTGTGATATATTAAATTTTTCCGACTGACCGACCGACTTTCAGCTCTTCTCCTGGGTACCGTTTTATCAAAGCACTTACGAAAATATTAAGATACGTTCAAATTTAAATTCTTTTACAGCTACAAAGTGGAGTAAATTGAGTTGCGATACTAATAATGATTAATATCAACTCCTACAACCACATCTGTCCCAATTTTACAGATGTTATAGTATCATAAAAAAATTAAATTTGAACGTAAGTTTACGATTCCGTATGTGCTTTGATAAAACCGTACCCAGGACTTCCCTCTTCCTTAATGGTTCCAGTCAAGAGATTGGCTGACAAGGTTGTTAGGAGGGAAGGGGGGGGGGGGGGCTTCCGGATAGTATGACAAATCCATCGCCAGAACAGAACATAAACATATTTTAACAAATGGACAGTAACTTACAATACACATATACAGTAAAGAATATGTTATGGTCTGTTCTGGTCTATTATTAATCAATCATCTTCTTTAATCAGCTACTAGTATGTTCAATGCGTCCCTTGAATGGCGTCTTAAATATATCTTAAATACTGTGGCGCACAGACAACCAAAAGCCACATAGAAATTGCAGCACCCATTCACTCACGCAGGAGTCAGACATAGAACGAACCTCAGATATTTTAAGCAATCCCGCAATTAATGACATGCTGAGGACTTTAAATTTCATAAAGGGAGATAATTATGAATAATAACTACAATGAAGTTGACCGAACTACGCACTGGTGCTAAATTGGTTAAGGGAATATTTGCCGAGATACACTAGACGCTAATATGCTAAATAAACGAAACACCACCATAAACCTCTCAATTGTCTGTATTTGGTGTGGGCGGTCCTAAATCACACAGTCGATAGTGTAGGCGACCCGAGAAAACTGCTGAAAACAACTATCATGAATTGTAGCAGAGCTGTTAACTCTAATTAGATGTTTGTAATTACGAAATAAGATAATTACCGAGTCTCATCATAGGGATAAACGGGTAAAGCAGATTGTATGAAAAAAGTGATTTCTATTTTAAGCACATCAATAACAGTTATCATAGACTAGGTGAGAGGGGTTGATTAACCTTTATTTCGGTTCGAAGTTTAATTCTAACATAACCAACAGTTTGACCTAGATAAACATGGAGGAAACCGAGATATGCATGAATAACCTATAAAACACAGTTACGGCAAATAACCTAATCGCGTTCCGAGGAAGAAAATAATGCTGTGTTATTACTATGTATTGATGTATTGTCAAAGTAAGAATCGAAATAATAAGTATGTACTTGTGTTTTATCTATAATAAAGCACTTGTCAGGTACATATTCAATATTTCTTTAAAGGACCGAATGTGTGGATAGCCAGGATAATACTCAAACTGATTTTGGGCACCTCAGTTGGTTAAGGTACTACTTTAAATAATCTTACAGCGACAGTATACAAGGGCATGCTTTATTTGTTTACCAAACCATACAAAATGACCCCTTTAACATGCAATGCCTATTTTATTAGGCTAAATAGTTTAAACTAAAACTTAATGTGTGAGTAAATTGTTATATTTCTTTCAGATTTTAGGAGCCGATATGTTACAGAAATGTCATATACAATATATATAGTATGCTAAATTGATCAATTATTAAGAGAAAGGGCAATATTTATGTACACAATGTTATGTAAGCAGGTGACTGACCTGATTAAACGAGTTATATGTCATGCTAATTGTGAGGTACATAGCTATAAAAATGTATGTCTATAAAAAGAACCTTCGTCATGAAACGATAAACTGAAGGATGACCTTAACCTGGATGTAGCCAGACCATATTAACCAAATTTCATCCGTAAAACAGAGACGGTATACTGATGGGTATTTCATGCTAAATACTCTAGGATTTTATGCCTTCTGTCTATTTGTGCTCTGTATTCATTATCGTAAAGCTAAGGGTGACGTTCTACAGGGTGGTTCATAAAATATGTCCCAATGTTTCTGCTGTTTCAATTTTTTACTTTTGAGGGTCTCGTGGCAGATTGATAGTTGTTGCAAGTAAGCTCCCTCCATAAATAAAGTCTTTATTATTATTATTGAAATTATCATTATAATATCCGTCACAATTTTCGAACTATCGTACTAATGCAAAAACCAATAGTCTGGTTATGATTAATTATCTGCATGTAGATAGATTAAGGCACACATGCTTGTCAAAATGGTTTCAGAAAATATTGTATCGATAGAAGATGGCAAGCTTGTACGCCATATCAAATAAGCATTGACGTCATCATCAGACAAGAGTGACGTCACATTGTAAAAGTATACAATATTTTGAATGTGTAACTATCTGTGGTTTTACTCAGACATATAAAACTGTTTCATTTGGAACGAGTGACAGATGTTATTAACCACCCTGTATTTGTAGTATTCTTCCAGTGAAATTCGTTCGTTCTTGCGTGAACACATTACTCCAAATGGCTTAATAATCTCCTAGCCAGTATATTAGCATATATTGATTATACTACAAGTTGTTAGACTTTGTATTAAACACTGGCTCAACATGTCGACGCCTTGTTAATATTCAACGTACTACTAGCTTATTCCGGGCATCAAGATGTCGACCCCAGGGTGGCGTTTCTTTTATGTTTGTATTGCCCACTATCGCTTCAGATAGAAAGTTACGAAAACCGTTGAAAGAATGTGTCTTTTTTGAAAATGTGTTCATTTGGTATGTGTCCTCCTTCTGCAATTTCGTTTAAAAGGACATGTACATTGCATCTTTTGATTGTGGTGTGTGATTCTTATTTTTATTTGTTCTAGAAATTTCAATAAGCTGTTCGAAAAATATTCTCTTTTTTCAAAATGTATAATCGGTGAACTGAATAAATGTCCACCAATAGGGTGAAATAATTCTTCTGACGTAGAGAAAATTCACAAATTCACGAGGCGACAGAAATAGATATCGAGTTTTGTATGTGACGATAATAAGTTCACGGTACCAGTCTGATTCCATTAGTGGACTGGTCATTTTGTCTTGGTCTATGTTGGCTGATAATTGCGGGGCAATTTCTTGTTTAAATTGCATATAATTTAGTGATCGATTTTGCGATTAGAGCACAAAATGACCATACCGTGCCTTTCAAGACAATTAATGCGTCTGTAAATGGGTGTGGACGTGTCAAGACAACTGTTGTTAAAGCATTGATAATGTGTGTGGGTCAGCTAATTAGCTAGCAGTAAAGTGTAAACAGTTTCAGAACCTTAGGGGTAGAATAGCGCAATTAGTGGTGGAGCCAAGATCGGGCCTATCACCGTACTAGATCTTTGTTCGATTCCCCAGTTTTATCTGGGCCACAATGGGAGCCGGACGGGTATCAGTCGGTAATCGTCGAATTGACAATTTTATTTGTCGCTTAGACGTGTCGGATATTTTGTCCGATAATGTCCCAATGACCAGCAAAAACCCGTCCGTCCCTCTGCCCGATTAGCAATAACGTACGCTGTCCGATTATTAGTCAGCAATCGATTAGAATTTGTGACCCATGTATATAGGGTATGACAGAAGGTTACGACAATAAAGTAATGCCCTCAACATGCAGATGGTACATGTAGTGTGATCAGTTGTGAAGAGCAAGTGATTACTGGTTGAAAATTACATTCTAGGTCAATTAACCATTTCTTACATTAGATAAGTGAACACTATAAAGTAACCACTTCAGAGGGCAAGGGCTAGGTCATGTCCCTTTAAAGGACTTATCAATGCCAGGAATTTAAATTGAAAACATTTTCAATGTGTCAATGAATTGTGATACAATATTTAATATTTGCACATGAAATAAAGTCACCCTTTTTGGTGAACAAAAAATCATGGTACAATAGGTTAATCTATAAGTACTAATTGACGAGCCCTCCGACACAGACTTACCCTTGTCTCCAGTCGTCCAAACAATAAATTCTGGCCAATTAATTCACTATGCATGACTGACGATACCGTTGGTGACACTAATCAACCAGTAAAGCTACATATCATCTGAACTATAGCGACAAGCCGAATTATGGTGAGCAATAAATTTGATACACAACTGACGCTGACATACTGGCTCCCTGTGGTGTTATTATTATGTTAAATCATTTTGTGGCACTCACATGTGTAGATACCCCAGGGGGCCATCTTGTTTTCCGTACAATATAATCGGTCAGTCCATTGTATCAATGGTTTATGACCTTCTATAGGTGATACAATGTATCACCTCTCAGTAAATCATGCCGACGGCTATTGATATATATATATGGAAATGGATAGGTGTCTTGGCCTGTTTACTACTAACTAAGAGTTGCTATGCAACAGAAATATCAAAGTAATTTTTATACGTTTTACATATTGATGGCATTATTTTGATAAAACGTGTTTTTAAATATTTGTTAAGTAATAAAAACAAATCGAACAGCTTAAGCAGCACTCAGAATCAGCAGGGCACGAAACGCACAAAATAGAACTGTACGCATAATGCTAGATTTGGTTGAAACAGGGTCCGGGTCAAACGTTGAATTTAGACCAATTTACAACAATTAAATGTGCTGTCTCACAGATTGGGCTTAAATTTTAAAATTTTAAATATTGTGATTTTCCAACCTAACCAAGTATTGGTGTAATAGAAAGCCACTGACGGTTGCTTTATGAACGATTTGGTGCAAATAAGCACTTTTTACCGCTCTCGATATCACCCACTGAGTATTTTTTTCTTAAAAAAACCCCGCTAAGTTTCCTTCCAACATGCTTTGTGAATTATGCAATTCACACGTGATCGAACTGTAACATCAACACACTATATCGTTATCATCAGTGAGGTATTTGGTTCGTTGTTCGATCGTGTTCATCAAATACGAACTATTTCAGGCAATTTAAGTAATAGTAGTGTTAATTCTATAGGGTATTAATACACTATAGAATTTTTGATGTAATAATACTCAATAACTACTAAAGTGTATCAAGTTATTTTTTATGTCAATGTGGTTGTTTATGGGATATACAGGCAACTATACCAAATTTCCCCGGATATCTGACAATTTTATTTTATTTTTGCAATACACCAATATGTGAGGCAGTCCCTTTAAACCAATGCCTATATCGATGCGTCACGGACGAACATACAACTACAATGCATTGAACTATTGCCCATATTTCCAGAGAATCATACAACGACAATATATTTAACTATTGCCCATATGTCCAGAGTCATACAACGACAATATATTTAACTATTGCCCATAGGTCCAGAGAAACATACAACGACAATATATTTAACTATTGCCCATATGTCCAGAGAAACATACAACGACAATATATTTAACTATTGCCCATTTGTCCCGGACAATATATTTAACTATTGCCTATTTGTCCAGAGAAACACACAACGACAATATATTTATCTATTGCCCATTTGTCCCGGATAAAAAAACAACTACAATATATTTAACTATTGCCCATTTGTCCCGGATAAAAATACAACTACAATATAAGTAAGTTTGTCGTTTGTCCTAGAAAAAACATACAACGACTGTAACAATGTATCTAACTATTGTCTATTTGTCCGGGAGAAACAATTAAAATACAATAGTATAGTATATCTAACTATTGGCCATTAACATTGAGGCCCACATGGAAGATCGGGAAACCGAATGTGTCAGCCTCGTTAAATAAAGACGTTACTTACTTACTTACTTACTTACATCTAACTACAAATGTATAACTACGATATTGCCCATGTGCCCCGGATAAACAAACAGACATAAGACAGGTTACCATGAATGTGAAACCTTTATATTTAACCAAACAGATGATATAGAAATTCCATTGTGAAACATGCCCCAGACTCTGAAAAGATAAATCTAAAATTAATCACCAAGCTTATTATTTGTTTATGATCATACGTCTTTCCCCAAAACTGTCTTTACATATCAACACAAATCAAATATAAGCTTTACAGCCCAGACATTCTGTACAATAATTTCCTATCGATTTTAGTTTTTTTGGTCTTGCTATCCGTTCGCATATTGTTTCCGCATTAGAAGACTTGTTTACGAATGAGAGAAGTTGTGTCTCCTTTGTACGATGGATTTAATCTAATCTCTGAGAAGCCTTGTTCTGAATACCAGGCCTCTCCACCTTTTTTCTATAATTCATCCGTTAGGAAGACATCCGTCTTTTCCATCGGGAAATTTGCTTGCACTAAAGGAGAATGAGCGTAACTGACCAAGCGGTGAAACGGAAAAAACATTATTCCTCTGAGCATACGAATGACAGGGATTCGGGAGAGATAACAAAAGCGACGACAGGATCAAATCTTTCAGACGAAAATGAGCTGAAAGCCTCCTAGTCCTTTATCTCATATTTTCGGGGAAAACAGTCGATACGCGGTAAATGAAGTATTGAATATCCATCAATTTGATGCTGAAGATTCCTTACTTGGTATGAACTGAAGTCGCTGAAGAAGTACATTGTGTGTCATTTACTTCTTGACTTCAAGTGCTAGCTCTGTATTCATACACACTACCCACTAAAATTAAGTATACATTATGTTATTTGTCCCCTTACTTGCCGGTAATAATACTATTTGCAGAACAGTGAAGCAACAATATATTTGAAAAAAATGAATATTTTTGTTTAAAAAATGGAAAGGCCATGCATTAATTGGTACCCTAGGTGCAAAAACAAAGTATTTTGGTCCCTCTTGAATGGTAATTTTGTCACAAAAAGATTGAAAATTCAGCATTTTTGATCACATGGTTATTTTGGTTCCGAACATCTTCATCTTTATTTCTATCTCTATTTTGACTCATTTAGTAACTGTAGTTTCAGAAACTAGTATGCTTGCGACCGTCTGATAAACATATATTGAATAATTTAACCAAGTTTAATTTTGCAACCATTATTTACTGTATACAAATGTACTTATGTATGGTGTGCACTGTATATATACTCTCGGCAAAACTTATAAGTACACACTTGTTTATTTGCCCATAGCTCGGTCAATGCGTGCATGATCGTGATGAAAATTTCAACATATGTAGATTGGATATGTAGAGTTACAATACAATCGATGTTTTTTACATCTGATTTAAATTGTCACAAACAGAATAAACTAATGATGACAACAGCAGAATCTAAAAAAACACAATAATGCCGTGTGTTCATCGGGCGATTGTCAGGTTGCTAATGCACATATGGCCCCGATGCGCTGATACAGTACAGTTTCAAGTCTATGTTTCTATCGCAGACACAGAAATAAAGAAAACAATGATAGGAACAAGCACAATTTAGGTTTAAAAATATCAACTTCTGATAAAAAATGCAATTTGGAACATGGTTAACTCCCCTTGACCATAACAATAAAAAATATTTTTTAAAGTAAAAAAACACCATTTTGTTGTTTGAAAAATCGAATTATTTTGTGTTTTTTTTAATTTGACAATAAATCTAAAATTCAAATTTACCTTACATCAAAATATTTTGCAAATACACGTCAATTTCACGGCCATTTTACGGTTTTTGACCTTTCATGGTCCAATGAACCGCTGTATTTAATTTTGAAGAAAAAACTTTTTTTATCCAGTCCTTTTATAGTCAATACCATGTACACAAAATTCCATGCAAAAATAATAAAAAAAAGAAGTTATAACGATAAAACGACGTGTGTACTTATAAGTTTTGCCGAGTGTATATACATGTATGTTATGCGCAATATGAGAATATGGCACATTCTAAATAGTCCTTGCGCGTTTTAAGAATCGGGACATTGTGAGAATCTCATTTAACAGTATTTTGGAGCCATTGTAGTGCTTGTGTATAGGAGTGTTCGTTTGTGATTGCAATATTTGTTTTTATTCAGTTTCGATACAAATTAAGATCTGGTTGTGTGAGTGATCATCTCTGCAGTACTTGTGAATGTGCGACATTCTATGACCTTTTGTGAATAAAGCCTATATATGCTTTAGCGTTATATAGCTGTGTATGATGATGTAGCTATGTATGATGTCCCTTTTTGTTTCTTCCGTGCTCGGCTGTTTCTCTTGGGTACTTCCTCCGCTGTCCTATTTGTTTTGGCCCATTTAAATGATAGTTATCATTATATTGTGTGGTTATTTTTGTGAGCTTGAAACAAAATATATAAATGCCAAATTCAGGATTGCATATCAATATTAAAGGGGTCAACATGTGTGTGATTTTGTGTCTTTAGTGCTTTTCTTCGTATTGTATCTTTTGTGTCTGTTTTGCTCGGCCGTTTCTGCTGATATTGGCTCTCCCTTTTAGATTCATTATTATCTTCTTGACAAAACAGTCATTCTCTCCACGCATGCGCACAAATATTCCTCGTCACTTATACAACATTATAATATGTGGATGCAAGAGAAAACCCCTTATGACTCTATGTGTGAAAGGGAGACGCGAGGAGAGATTTGTCTAGAGGATCATTTCCCCTAGTCTGTCTATACAGTTTTATTTAAAATGGAGATAACTCATCAGTCTACGTTTGATTCATTGAATTATTTCCCTTTGCACCCTCAAACATAGGAGATAACCAAGCCCAAAATAAAATCTAGCTAAAGTTGAAAGTTATGACAATTGATTGACAAAATATCATCTAGTCGGGTAGATAGACTACATTTCCCCATACGTTATAAGGGGACATAAGGTATGGATGTAAATAGGTTAAAAGAAAAGAAAGCCACATCGTTTACGAGAACACGTTATATTGCAGAGCGGTGTTGTTAAAACAATGAGTACAACGTTTATATAATGTCTGCTATCAACGATCTGCTCGGTAAATCCGACAATGACATAGTCTGGTTCCCAATTTTTACAATTTGCGCAGTTAAATTAATATAAAATTTGGGTACGGGAACCAGACTAAACAGAGAGATAGTCTGGTTCCCGAACTTTACAATCTTCGCAGCAAAATTAATGTAAGATTTGGGAACGGGAACCAGACTGGTTCCCAAAATTTACAATCTTCTCAGTAAAATTAATATAAGATTTGGGAACGGGAACCAGACTAAACAGAGGTCGTCTGGTTCCAGAACTTTACAATCTACGCAGTAAAATCAATGTAAGATTTGGAAAAGGGAACGAGACTAACAATAGCATTGTCTGAAACTATCTATGTATACTTATTAGCAATTTTCTTCTTGTTAGTTCGTCTTCGCTCGCGTACAATGACGTCTCTCCTCGGGGATAGAAGACAGCGTACTGACTACACTCCTCCCTGCCTTAAATCAACATCGCTATTTCCTTGAGTGTTTAATCGATGTATAGGGCGTATATTGTCACCAGTTGTAGACAGAGTGATTCGTAAACATAGGCACACGGTTTCAAATTTATTGCGTGTACCCTATGTATATCAAATTATCTGAGTGTACCCTCACCCTATGTATATCAAATTATCTGATTGTATACCCTATGTACAGATAACGTTGTGCAGCGTCATGTTTAGCCGCAACGGATATGTCGTTACGAAAGCTGGTACCCAGTTTTTCTACAGTTGTCAAAACAAACACGAATACCAGTTCCTGTGACTGCACAACCGTTTCTATGCGTAGGGTACACTCAGATAATTTATAAACATGTGCCTATGTTCGCGGAGTACGTACATTACAAACCTCAGCTTATTCAAAATAGTGTAGCCTTATTCTTAATAGTTACTTCAAATATTTATTCCATTAAAGGTATGCTATGCCCACTGTCTTAACATGGTTTACTAATTAATAATTACTTTTTAATACTAGTATTCTTCAACTTTTTAGGACTTCATACAGCTGAAACTAGGTATTTCAGCCAGTTTATTGTCGAAACTACGTCATTCAGCTTTTTGATTGCTGAAACTAGTTCATTCGCATTTTTTAATGCTGGGACTTGGGCGGATCATTTTCACGTTCGGTTGTGTGTTGTGCATTGTGCCTTGTATGTTTTTTATGTTTTCTGTGCTCGACTGGTTAAGTTGAGTGCTGCCTTCCCTACCTGACCTAAAATTATCTTTTTACTAGTAGATTCATTTATTTATTTAAATTCCGTTTTTAAGATCACGTTGGTCATTACTTAAGTCCTAGCCGAGTGTTACGTACTCTTGAAAATATTGAATTTTATCACTACACATTGAGATAAAAACCTCATCCAATCAATGTTTATGCAAACAAATATCCTCCATAGCTTCGACTAGAAAGCTACTGATGTACGTCTGCCGTCTTACAGTTCAACAATTCAATCTAATTTATTTCGTCCGAGCCTCAAATAAAGATCTTGGTAGAAGTAGTCTGTCTGTTAGAATTTCATAACATAAGTATTATTGGCCAACTACTGCCAGACAGCAATTGTCGTTAACTTCACACAGTCTCCTAAATTCTTCATAAACGGGATATCAATGCGTTATGTGTTATTAGATATTTATGGGTGTAATAATTTGAGTGAACGACTATAAAATAAATAATGGTCAAGTCGACTACGAGACACTATTTATTGATTGTGTATGTATTGTTGAGAGAAAATAGAGGAAACTTTATATGTGATTCTATGAGGTTTGTTTGCCTGTGCAATACCAGCAATACCACATGACATTTGGCTACAGACCCATTTGTTAAACCTTTGAAAAGAATCGACTTGTAACAGACTTCACAGAGTACTGGAAAGCTCCTGAAAAAGATCTTATATTTCATGGAAAGCAAATACTTTTCCCCTTAGAATGGCGTATCTTTCATGGATATCGATAAGAAATAAAGTACTTATGGCTATTTTTGTTTTCCAAATGAAGCAAATTTCGTCTTGGACCTGTAGGTCACAAACCACTAAATAAAATTGTTCTTTAGTTCAATGTAAAGTGACAATTGTCAGCCCCAGATTATATCATTTTAAAGACTATGGCCAGGTGACAGACCTATATCATTGAAAAGCAGTATGTTTTTGGTACAAAATAAGACCAAAAAAACAGGGGGTCATGTTTAATATAAGAAAGATTTTGTTCGTCAAAGGCGGTCGACAAATTTTTACAGACGCGCGGACTGATCCAATGTGGGTTTTACCCTACTCTACTTTCGCTTTGTCAAATATGCCAAAATCTTAAAATATTCAAGATGAAACACATTCACTCATTCAACTACATGTATACAATACCTTTAAACTCAATAAGATGATTCTAGTTCCATTTTGTCAAGGCATATCACCATTTCCAGGCAAACAGAAGTTTCTGTAAGGACTATTTGAGTCTATCCCATTTTGGTCCGCGTATGCATTTAGTGGTTTATGACATTGAACCCATTAAGTGAATTGTCTATGGAGGGGCACGTGACCTGTTCTCAATAGTTTACGATTTCAAAAAAAAAATCCCAAAAAGATAGCATTTTGCAAGAATGTCGTGATTTACATGGTTGACAGCGTTACCTCACGTAACATTAAAGGTACATTTGCACGCAATTCTGTAGTATGTTTAGTATTATCTACTCCATGGAACACGCTATACGACGTGTTGTAGAGCATCAGTGTCACCGAGATGCCTGTACACGATGTCACATCCATTTCCCTCAACAGCATTACATCACGCAGTCACGATATCTTAACACCGGGAATAATGAACTAATGAAATAGACTAATCATTCATAGATAAGAAAGTATTGATAACTTTAAAGTGCGCATGACATTACAAGGGAATTGAGATCGCACCGCCTAAGCGTTTATCGAAGGTGGTTTTCCGAAGGTTGATTGTCGAAGGTTGTTTGTCGAATGTTTGTTGTCGAAGGTTGTTTGTCGAAGGAAGTTTGTCGGAGGTTGCTTGTCGAAGGATGTTTGTCGAAGGTTGATTGTCGAAGGTTGTTTGTCGTAGGTTGTTTGTCGACGGTTGATTGTCGTAGGTTGTTTGTCGAATTTTGTTTGTCGTAGGTTGTTTGTCGAAGGTTGTTGTCGTATGTTGTCTGTTGTAGGTTGTTTGTCGAAGGTTGTTTATCGAAGGTAGTTTGTTGAAGGTTGTTTGTCGAAGGTAGTTTGTCGGATGTTGTTTGTCGAAGGTTGTTTGTCGAATGTTGTTTGTCGGAGGTTGTTCATCGAAGGTTGTTTGTCGTAGGTTGTTTGTCGAAGGTTGTTTGTCGTAGGTTGTTTGTCGAAGGTTGTTTGTCGTAGGTTGTTTGTCGAAGGTTGTTTGTCGAAGGTGGTTTGTTGCAGGTAGTTTGTTGCATGTAGTTTGTCGAAGGTTGTTTGTCGAAGGTTGTTTGTTGCAGGTAGTTTGTTGTAGGTTGTTTTTCGAAGGTTGCTTGTCGAAGGATGTTTGTCGAAGGTTGATTGTCGAAGGTTGTTTGTCGTAGGTTGTTTGTCGACGGTTGATTGTCGTAGGTTGTTTGTCGAATTTTGTTTGTCGTAGGTTGTTTGTCGAAGGTTGTTGTCATATGTTGTCTGTTGAAGGAAGTTTGTC
The DNA here is from genome assembly GCA_947247005.1 of Spisula solida. Classification (NCBI taxonomy): domain Eukaryota; kingdom Metazoa; phylum Mollusca; class Bivalvia; order Venerida; family Mactridae; genus Spisula; species Spisula solida. Next base: position 4,136,474 of record OX365956.1, on the reverse strand, counting down.
GAAGGTTGTTTATCGAAGGTAGTTTGTTGAAGGTTGTTTGTCGAAGGTAGTTTGTCGGATGTTGTTTGTCGAAGGTTGTTTGTCGAATTTTGTTTGTCGGGGGTTGTTCATCGAAGGTTGTTTATCGTAGGTTGTTTGTCGAAGGTTGTTTGTCGTAGGTTGTTTGTCGAAGGTTGTTTGTCGTAGGTTGTTTGTCGAAGGTTGTTTGTCGAAGGTGGTTTGTTGCAGGTAGTTTGTTGCATGTAGTTTGTCGAAGGTTGTTTGTCGAAGGTTGTTTGTCGAAGGTTGTTTGTTGCAGGTAGTTTGTCGTAGGTTGTTTTTCGAAGGTTGTTTGTTGCAGGTAGTTTGTCGAAGGTTGTTTGTCGAAGGTTGTTTGTCGGAGGTTGTTTATCGAAGGTTGTTTGTTGAAGGTAGTTTGTCGAAGGTTGTTTGTCGTAGGTTGTTTTTTGTAGTTTGTTTGTCGAAGGTTGTTTGTCAAATGTTGTTTGTCGAAGGTTGTTTATCGAAGATTTTTTGTCGAAGGTTGTTTGTCGAAGGTTGCTTGTCGAAGGTTGTTTATCGTATGTTGTCTGTTGTAGGTTGTTTGTCGAAGGTTGCTTATCGAAGGTAGTTTGTTGAAGGTTGTTTGTCGAAGGTAGTTTGTCGGAGGTTGTTTGTCGAAGGTTGTTTGTCGAAGGTTGTTTATCGAAGGTTGTTTGTCGAAGGTTGGTTGTCGAAGGTAGTTGGTCGAAGGTTGTTTGTCGAAGGTAGTTTGTCGAAGGTTGTTTGTCGAAGGTTGTTTGTCGGAGGTTGTTTGACGGAAGTAGTTTGTCGAACGTTAATTGTCGGAGGTAGTTTGTCGAAGGTTGATTGTCGAAGGTTGTTTGTCGAACGATGGTTGTCGGAGGTTGTTTGTCGACGGTTGATTGTCGAAGGATTTCATGTGAATTCATGGGAACCATGTGCTATGTGATACTAGTACGATGGCAGTGTTTATCCTTACACGTGTTGGATTAACAACTAGCGTAAATGCCATTTGGACTAATGCGAGTGTATACATACGTGTACTTAGTTTAGTCAAACGTATAAGAATAAAACGATATTTCAAATCAGAAAGGGAAAACTATTTTTTGTGGTTAGTTTGTACTTACTCCGCATATGCATGATACGGAGTCCAGGTTTCTCAGAAATATAGGATCCGTCATGAGTTGTCTTTGGAGTTCAACATTTCTTAAACGAGTCTAGCAAACACAGGTTATTAAGCGAGCCTTTGACGAGTTTAAAGACTTGTTTTCGTGACGAGTTTAAGAAATGTTTATCCCAAAGACAACGAGTGACGGATTCTTTTCATCACATTACCATAGTAACCGAGTAAAACCAACGTCAATAAGAACGTATTTAAGCTTGCGACCTTACGTTTTCGCGTCGAAAAGTTGATGACGTCACGCATTTGTTATCACACGTGTTGGAGAACATTGTTCCGTCATTTGTTCTCACATGGAATATCACGGCATTTATGTGATAAACCATTGTACTTTAAAGGTGCTGCCTCACAGATCGGGCTAAAATTTTTGTATGACGTAATTTTCCTACCTAGCCAAGTATTTATATAGTACAAAGTCACTGGTGATTGCTTTAGGAAAGAATTATGGCATAAAAGCAATTTAAATCACTCTTGATATTTGGCAGTCATTATTTTTCTGTTTTAAAATATCACAGAGTTTCCTTCCAAAATGTTCTATGAATTATGTAATTCAGACATGATCAAACTGTAACTTCAACAAACTAAAGCCTAAACATCTGTGAGGTATTCGGTTCGTTTCGCAATTCGTTTTCATCGAATGCAAACACATTTCAAGCAATTTAAGTGATAGTAGTGCTAATTATATAGGGTATTAATACCCTATAGAATTTTGGGTGTAAAAATGCTAAATTACTACAAAATGCCGATGTTGCCCAAGTTATTTTTATGTCAATGTGGTTGTTTATGGCATATACAGGAAACTAAACCCAAATTACATGACTATTTGACAATTTAATTTTATTTTTGCAATACACCAATACGTGAGGCAGTCCCTTTAAAGTCAGCAACCAGACTCACTGGATTGTGATGAATCGTTCTATTCACATTTCGTTGAATGACATACTGTTCAAAGTATGTTTAATAAGGCATGTATAAGTATATTTAATCAGGCACATATGCTTTCTAAATACGTTTCACGGCACTCTTTACATGACCCCTGCTATTTTTAAAAGGCTTAGTTGGTTTCAAGGTGATTAATGAAAATTAATGTCATTTTCAAAATACATCAATCACATTAATGAGATTGAAAACATATATACGTCAGGAGATAATGACATTTTCAGAAACAAATCGAAAATGTACTGTTCTTAGTTTGTATAATAGGAGAGCGTGTACGAGTTTCTGACAATGTATTATCATAGGCACTTGATTTCAAATAAGAGTATTCCGTATAAAGAAAGAAGGTTGTGCAGCGGTCATGTTTAACCACAACGGATATGACGTTACGAAAACTGGTACCCAGTTCTTCTACAGTTGTCACAGCAAATACGGATACCAGTTCCTGTAACGTCATTTGCGTTGCGGTTAAACATTGCAACTGCAAACCTTCTCTCTATATAGAGTGCATTCAGATAATTAGGAATCATGTGCCTATGTGTATTATTAAAATAATTTTGTCCGACAATGTATTTGAGTTAAAACAATTAAAAAGTATTAAAACTAATTGTTCAGCTTTTGTTTGCTCGCCCAGGGAAAGCAGTGGCATGAACAATTAATGGAGTCTGTCGGTCGGTAGACTAAATGGATTTCGGTTCAATAACTAAACAAGGATTGACTCTAGTATCATCAAACTTTACATGGAGGTTGCTCATCAACAGTGGATTTTGTATTTTGTTGCCGTTTGCTGGAACCAAAGATCTACAAAATACAATACACATGTGTTTAGATCTTTGCTGAAACCAAAAACAACAACAGCAGTAGATGACCCCTATTGACTTTGAGGTCAGTAGGTAAAAGGTCAAGGTCACTGTGGTCTTTACCATTCTGCCTATTGGGATACTATGGAGGCATACGTGTTGTACAAAGCCCCCTTGTTTACACTGGACCGTGTCAGCCATGAAATCTTTTACCATGATTAAAAAACCCGATTCGCATCAAGATCTGGGGTGGTATTCAATATTGATCTTATTTAATTAGAGAATATGGATAGCCAATCATATCGCCTGTTACTGACCTAGAGTTTAATATTGTGTGATCTGATTGGTTGTCCTTATCGTTAAGTCAAGTAAGATCAATACTGAATACCACCCCTGGAGTTTATTCCCTTTAAACGTTTATGTGTACATTAGTCCTATTTTATATCATTTAGATGTTGCAATACAATTTGATATATTTATACTGTGGCGTCATTCGTATAATGTAAATAGTAGTATCTTGTTTGTACAACGTATATGTATTCATCTGGTCATGATGAAGTATTTATCATTCTCCCAATCATTCCCGCTTAATATTCGCGATAAGGCTATAATAAATTAATAGTGTGGTTCTAGTAACCCGACCTTATCGTTTGTCCCTATCCGTAAACACTTAATTGGCATTTTGCTGGATGTCACCACCGCAAATCGTTGATTTTCAATATATAAATAAAATCAATAAAATCAATAAAATAATTTAAAAATAATATGTTTTCCTAACGTTCTTACCCTATTATTGCAGCGAGTTGTAGTACAGAACTTTTGACATGGAACTAATTAAGCCTCGTGTGTTTTCGTTATTGTTACGTAAGAATGTTTTGATAAGTTAAAATAACAACTCTGATTGGACAACTGATTAGCACGGATGTTCAAGGCTTCCATGTTAAATGTTCTGAGCTATACCGAAATCACAATATTAATTCGTTTTGGCCTACAAAATCTGTGCCAAGTCGATTTAAACAATTTCTTCCTGAAAGGCTGCAAGGTCAAATAATGTATTCCAGTCTCTCTATAAAATCTACTGATGTATTAGCTAGATCAGATTTATAAAACGCATTTAATAGTTTCGTTTAGATGATAAAACATTCAGAACATGTGATAGGTTAGTGTTTCAAATATTAAGCCTATGTCCCATCGAGCATTTTCTGCCTCGGTGATGTACTTCCGATTGATATTAATGAGGTATTAGGACATTGGAAACAGGTTCCTCGTGGGCTTCGGGAAGTTATGAGACAGTTTCTGATATAGGAAGGAATTGTGATGAATCGGATGGTATTGGAAGAAATCGGGAGACCATCGCAAAAGCAAAACATAACGGCCATTTCTTTTGAACTGCAAAACATAACATTAATTTCCTTGCAACAACCAAACATACATGTAGCAGCAATTTCTTTGCAACAACCAAACATAAAATTGGTTTTGCAGCAGCTAAACACAGCAACATTTGTTTTGTATTCTTTGTAAATTTCGCAGCAAGTATGCAGCAGCAAATATGTATGCCTACCAAATCGTTTTCTTCTTGATACCGTACGTACAGTTGTTCTATAGATACTCCCGTTAAAGATATCGCTGGCTTAGAAGTTAGAAGGTCGCAAGTATTTACGACCTTAAAAGACTAATGCATATTTGTAATCTGCATCACGAGACGCTTCTTATGAGCCTATTTTCATGTTGATTTTAACTGACTTTGAAAAAGCTTATTTTGCCATGAGTGAAGAGTAGTTTTCAGACAGTTTTTTCTTGTTTACCAAAAATATTGATTTTGTTCTTACGACATTCTCATTCTAAGTCAGCGATATACAAGTCATGTAAATGGTTTGGCTCTATCTTGTCAGCATTATTTGTGTTTTAATGTTGCAGTACCCATTAGTTAAACAGTTTGCCTAGACAGTTCTATACGCAGATGATGAAAACAAACATGCAATTCAAGTTCTGCAGACGTTACATTAGAGAATTGCACTTTTCAGAAGGTTCTGGCATTCATTTTATCCGGAAATCTTCGTTAGATGCAATTCTATTTGGTTTTATGTTGTTCTCATGTGTATACTTACACGCTAGCATCTCGTATATTTATAGGAATTCTTAACAAATCAAACTTGGATAGTTACTTAGTTAGTATAATGACCGTACGTCATTAATCAACTTTATTCTTATACTTGAGCAACATTGCCAACCATAGCAGCAAGTACTTTGCAACAGCCAAACATGGTGACAGTTTCTATGCAACAAAACAGAGCAGCAAGTCCATTGCACTAGCTAAACTAGGCAGATGTTTAACTGTTGAAATTTGGTCATTCAGCTTAGATTGCTGAAACTAGTTCATTCCGCTTTTTGACAGATGTTTCTTGGGCGGAATAGTTTTCTCGGTCGGTTGTGTGTTGGGCATTGTGTCGTGTATGTTCTTTGTGTTTTCTGTGCTAGGCTGGTTAAGTTGAGTGCTGCCTACCCTGTCCGACTTCATATTATCTTTTTTATTATTCCTACCCTGTCCGATTTGTTATCACCGTTATCACAATCATTAAACATCTTGTATGCAGCTGAAGGTTTATATGATTTCTTGTAAATGCTGCTGTAGGGTTATACATTTCAAGTTCTTGTTCATTTTATGTACAGTAAAACCTCGTTATCTCGAGGACCCATCGGGACAAGCCAAATGCTCGAGTTAAGCCAGGTGCTCGAAATATCCGAAGTCAATGATGAATTGTTGTAATGACTAATTGTAGCTGTGTTTATAACGAAAATAAGTTTGAAATTTGCTCGAATTAGGCCGGTTGCTCGAATAATCGCTGCTCGTATTACCGAGGTTTTACTGTATTTGCTCTTTTGTTTTGTACTTGTTATCCATGTGTTCGTTTGTGTGCCTTCCTTGCCCGATATGTCATTATCTATTTGCTTTCATGCCATTTGGGTTTCTTAGATCAGTTAAGCCAATTGTTTTATCAAACATGACACTCGCACTTTCCACCTTCATATAATAATAATAATACTAATAACAATAGACTATGTAATGTTATATATAATCGATACAATAGAGAATGTTCATGTACATTTTAAGATCTTGGACAAGTCATACCCTAATTCGCTATACAGACAAGACATTGGTGTAGAGTGAAAATTAAAGATTGTATGGTAATTTGGTCAACCTCCATATTATATTGACCATGCAAGAAGATTGATTATGGGCCCCAATGATGATGACATTTTTACATGAACAGCTTTTTATTGCTGAAACTAGGTAATTCAACTGAAACCTTGACATTCAGGTTTTGAATACTAAGATTTGAAACATTTTAGGACTTATAGCAGCTAAAACTAGGTATTTTAGCCGTTTTACTGTTGGAACTAGGTCATTCAGCTTAGGCAATCAGCTTATTGATTGCTGAAACTAGTTCATTCACAATTTCCTGGACTTGGGCGGATTATTTATTGTTCAGTTTGGCATTGTGCCTTGTGTGTGTTTTTATCGTTTCTGTGCTCGGCTAAGTTGAGTGCTTTCCTTGTGTGACTTAATATTATAACTTTACAGTTACTTGTTTGGCTGGTCCTGATTATGGCTAATTGACAATTCTGCAGTGTTGTTAGAATTTTCCAGAATCCCTGCATAGATTAATCAATTCATAATAACTTTTGACAACGAGAGCGGAACGTTCGTTTACAATTTTCCCATTGATTGCCAAACCAACCATGTAATACTAGTATAAAAGCGCCGCAAAAGCAGTGTTGCTTTTTGTCCACATGTCTTCTTGTGTGTATGTATTGTAGTGCTTTGCGATTTAATCATCCATATTTTGTTCCGTGCATGCTATACTCTACAAATTTTAAATTGTTTGTCGGTGTGTATACTTATGCCAACTAATGTTCTCATGTATGCTTGTAACTTGTTATAATTACACCCCGCACAACGAGTTGTAAGGGGGGTATACTGGATTCAGCTTGTTCGTCCGTCTGTCTGTCTGTCCGTAGACGCATTCTTGTGGACGCAACTCCTACAGTTTTGGCAGGATTTCGCTCAAACTTTCACAGATGAACAACCTCAACATATAGATGTGCATGAAGAAAGGAATTTGCGCTGCGATGAATTGTGGCAGAATTATGGCCCTTTGCCGGCGGAGTATATTAGTCTGCCGAATAGCGACAGCTCTAGTTATGTTGAGTTTATGCTTTGTATGTATTGGTAAATTCATAAATGCTCTTCAATATTAGAGGAAATAAACATAACATATCACCATGGTACACCATGGTACAAGCTTTTCAAACTTTAGTCAACATGACCACTTCCGATTTTCATGTAAATCGAAGCGCCTTAAGATGCAGATTTTAAATATGCAAGAGTCTTATAAGGTCGTAAGTAGTACTTACATTTTATTGTACGACCCTTCTAATTACAAGCCAGCAATATTATGTTATCAGATACCGATGGTTTGTGGCGTAGGAAATAGCAGGTTTGTACAGTATATTATTCTCTTGTTGTATGTTGCACTTAGCCCTTCCATTGTATGGTCATGTTCCATAAAGCCACGTGGTGATGCACATTGTCTTGTGGAAGCAAGGTAACGTTTTCTGGAAAAAACACAACAACTCCTTATGTTATATTGCTGATAATTTACATAGGGGTCTATTTGTGGGTCACATTGTAGTGTGTGTACTTTGTATGGCTCCTTGTACAATTAGCCTCTCCTTTATTTACCGAGGTTTTCTTAAGGCCTACGTGTGCTTTAGTGTTATTTTCTTGTAAACGTTACTTTCTTTGTAAAAACCGCAAATTTAGGATTGTGTTGATTTTACGTTGAAGTACGTTGTCTGTTTCCTTAATATTATAATGTTTTTACTTTAAAATACTGACAAATTAAACGAGCTCCGCTAAACATCGACTGACAAACGTTTACGGAACTAGCATACGATTTTATCATACCTCATTTTTTCCTACAATATTATACATTTGTACTCCCATTATCACAGAGAAAGACATTATTTCCAAACCATTTGACACGTGATCGATCAAAAAGTGACTGTCAGGTCATGTGATCGTGATGACATTTTGAATGTCCTACAAGGGCAAGTAACTGTGTCAATATTTGGTTCTTCGATTGTTGAAATATACCAGCTATCAATTCTAGGTGACATTCTGCCCTTGGGGTGACAATATCAAGGTCATACACGCAGGCATGCGATATTTATATAATGTCACATGATCGAACCACGTGACCAATACGTTCATGCTTAGAACAGTTGCCCAGCGTCTTACATCCAATTATACCACGGTTGATGTACGATTATATTTGTATGTAAGAGACAAGGATGCTAATCAGCGAGTACTTTAGTGATAACGATCTGACAAAGGAACAATTATATCGTCTAGAATAACAGGTTAAAGGCGTTCGCTGCATTATCTGGTTCATGTCCCCATTTTTTACATTACATTAGACTGGGAAGATTGTAAAAATTGGGAACCAAAGTATTCGCTGCAGTTCCTTCTACGAGAGATGGGACAAATAATTCCCAATAATAAAATTTGTTGAAACTTTGGGTTTCTTTTTGGGACTATATGGTAGCCCGTATATTATAGATACAACATTGGATAAAGCATGTATAGAGTAAGACTAAATACAAGGATTGCACCAGAAATATGCCTATAAGACTGGTACCAGTTGGTTTCATTTTGTGGCTCCTATTGTTTTGATAGTAAGGCCGTTGGAGCCAGCATATCCTTCAAGGTTTCAGTCAGTCATAATGCTCCTCAAGCATAACGCAATTAATGCGCGCGCAACTCGCCCGGTTAAAACAAGCAGATGGATACTCAAATCGAAATAATGCACGCGCAACTCGTTCGGTTGAAACAAGCGAAGGGATAGTCAAATCGAAATTGATGCGCGTGCAAATCGTTTGGTCGAAACAATCGGAATATTCAAATCGAAATCGATGTGAAACAAGCAGAGGAATACTCTAATATGAACACCGGAGGTACATCGGGGACAAATCGGCATACACAATCAAACGTACTTATAGTCTTATCAAGCTAACATCTTGCTAATCTTATCATTCGAATGATTATGTTTTGGTTTACGGCGATGAACATTTCGACTTAAGTAAAAGCCAAGCCACATCGACTGTCACTGTTTAATGCGGCAGCGAGATAGGCTCTGAAATTATTTACCATTGATTGAGAGAGTGGTAGAAAAATGGAGGTAATATATGACCGTCTTCTGGTTTGTGTAAGAAAACAATTTCTGTCAGATATAAATACAAGAACCGCAACATGATATATGATGCTCCCGGCCTCTGCATAAGATTTTAGTAAGTAGATTTGTTCACTTTGTCATATGCTATGTAGGGCACTAGATTTTGGCAGCTTCAGTATTGTCAAAGTTGATTATCGCATTTGAGAAATTAGAACGCACTTATTGCAAAATGTGAAAACTATTTCTTCTGTTTAGATTTATTTTCTGGTTTACTGATTATTGTTTTTAATAAGTGAGTTAATGGCTGGATGAAGGAAACTATAATTATATATAAAATGTCGAATTTCAATAGGCACTGAATGTGAAAAACCTTAAGCCCTAAATACTCAATCAATCTAAAATATCTATTACAAGAAGTTTCTCTTCTCTTATGTCCACATGAAATATCACAAGGAATGAGGGCTAGAGAGTGATTAATATTAGTTCTAAAATGTGTTTGATAAGATAAATTAGTCCAACCTGAACAAATAAATAAGAATATTGAATCTGTAAACCAATAGACTTGCACGTCCTGCTTTTCATTATTAATACAGAGTCTTTCCTCCTTACCATGTAATTGAGCAATTTAACTTGTTGAGAAAAAAGAAAACAATATAATTATTTGATTATTTATTAATGTGTTCGTCCGAGACAGTCGTAGAGCATGGTCTTACGGTTTTATCCCTGCCTAATTCGCAAATGGCCTTCTCCTTCGAGAGAAATTAAATAATTGAATTATTTTAAAACGACTCAAATCATGGCAAAAATATGTATATACATATGTTTAATTAATAGGGAAATGTATTTTTGGTAACAAGTTGCGAAATATTTGATTAAATTCCTTAATTATTTCAGGCATATACTCTTATATGTTTATTAAAGTCACCACGATAAATATCTTAGCTGGCTTAGTTGCACATGGTGTTGCCAACCTTAGTTTTTGTTATCATACACTTTAACATTGGCAATTATAACACTCAAGCTACATTTTCTGGACTGAATGCCCTGGTGTATTTGTGAAAATATCCTAAATTACTGATGAGGCTGTTTCGTAAATAATGACTTAGTAGATATCATCCCTTTAGATCCTGAGAAAATGTCTGCTTACAAAATATGACGTCATGGCATTTATTATTAGTTCATAGTGTGTCTCCGTAACTCAATGGTTAGTTCGCTTGCTGTCTAATCTGGCGACCCGGGTTCGCAAACTGATGGAAGCATTCATGTCTCTGCCATATTTCAGCAGACAGCTGACTGGCAAATAAAGGCTATGCTCTACATAGAAGGGAAAACCATTGGAACATCCCAAAATACACATCGGCGTAAATAGGAAAAAGTTGGAATCCTAAAACATTTGGCCACTTTATGAACGCATCGAACACCACGACCGTGTATTCACTTCATTTGCATAAATTATCACTGGCTTATTTTCTGAAATATCAAATCTCCAATGTTAGATGTGAGAATTGCGTGATGTTGTCAAGTCTATATATCACTTTCCTCGTGTTTCGCGGGGTTTTAATTAATCTTCACACTGCATTTTGTTTTAATTAGAGTGACGCCTAGATAATTCGTGACAAAACAGTCCTACAATATTACAGTTGTTTGATTGTTATACTTCCTATTTAGAATCCAACGATATATTGCTTGTAGTTGCATGCATATTGACATGCAATCTTGTGCAATTGTGAGTATTCCATTTAAATCTTGATGTGAAGCCTAGCTAATTAGCGACAAAACAGTCCTACAATATTACAGTTGTTATTTAATTGTTTTACTTCTTATATATAATTTAATGATATATGCTATATGGCTTGTATATGTATATCGTACATGCAATCTTGTGCAATTGTAAGTGCTACATTTACATCTTGATGTGTCACTTGTAGGACAAGATTTCATTCCTTGGTTATTTTCTGTTCTGTTAGATGTCCCTTCTATATTAATTCTGTATCGAACTTGTACATCACGTCAATAACATACTTATACATTTGATGTCTATTTGCTGAACCTACTGTCCTCATCTCCATGCCCATTGCGTCTTGCTTTGTTTCCCCTTTCCTGTGCTCCCTTAAACTCCTCAATCGTGGCATTGGCCTTATACAGGTATCATCTATGCCAAATGGACTTGCTTTGGTCTGTTCCATAAATATTTCAGTTGGCAAACGTGGAATTCCGGTTTTTGACAGTAAAAACTTAGAGTTTCAGCGCTTTCCTTTTCTTTTCTCGTTCTGATGTGTGTTGGACTTGTGCGTAGTGATTATAGTCTGCATTATTTCTGTTTTCTGTGCTCGGATGTTGTAGTTGAGTGCTGCCTTCCTTGTCCACGTTTTCTTTTTTCGTCCACGTGTTGTTTTTGTCTGTCCAATGCCCGTACCACCTAACCCATTGTCGTTAGCTTCATCCGGACAACAACCCTAGTGAATTTCAGTCCGTTTGGTGTTTTTGGTGTGCTTAATACAGGCAGTTACTAATCAACTTTACCTAGTTTTTCTTTCGGCCACCTTGTCTGGATTTAAACAAGAATATGACGAATGAGACATTTAATATATTGTCTCCTTTCTTGCTTTTGTCAAAGCGCATATTGTTCATTCTATTAGAATCGCAATGAAACCCATATGTTACTAGCAGATGTCTGTTCGAACAAAAATACGCCAATAACATACACATTGTTGTATTATTTCCTTAAAGGAACTTAGAAAGTTAACATACTAGTATTTCGTCGCCGAAAATTTAAGAATTCAATCATTTGCATACGTGACACTGGAAACCCACCAGACAGCAGCAATTCAAAATTGATTTGACGGTGAAACCCCCCATGGTGCATTGCAATAAAATGAATTTATTGCAATAATTTTGATTAAGTCACATAAGGATTGGGTAGTGGTTAAATGTGTTACTGTTGTACTAAAATAACCTGAGTTTAGTACTTCTGTCGACAACCCTGTTGTTAGCTTAACCTTCATCCTGGATATTAACATAGGGACATACTTTCAAATTTCTCAAGCTAGAACCTTCGATTTTCGACCTTTACACATGGTTATGCGTACCAATATGAATGAAGACATAAGTTTAGTCTAAACATATTTTATTGCAGAAGCTTTTAGAAGTTTATTGAGATAATTTCTCGTCAAATAATAATTTAGGCATTTTGACGAGATACATGGTTTGGGTGGCAAAAAGCAAGTCAACCCGCCATTACCGGAACCGGAAAATGACTATTTTGATATTGACCTAGTTAAATACTTTCACAAACTTAAGCCTTAGATTTGGACCACGTGAAAAGTTTTATGTAGAATCTAGAACAATGAAATTTGACCTTGATATTTATCTAGCGACCCTTTTTGCATGTCTTAAACTGTAACTGCTCTGTAGTCAGAGTTGTATTTGAAAATGTTATTCCTATAATACGTATTTCACGTTTTCATCGAAAGAATCAGTGGCCCGTTTCATAGACTTATCTTAACTAATGATTTGGACCATACTAAGTCAACCCTTACATTTTCCTATAATCACAATAGTTGTCTATGATAAATCCAGGTTACACAACATGCTTAATGTATTAGCTGTCAGTCAAATGTCAAAATGGCATACGAAAAATTAGAATCTTTGCTGAGATATGTCTATCAAACGGACCGCTGCTTTCTCTGATAAAATGTCTTAACTTACTCGGTTCCACCGAGAAACACCGTATGTCACCTTAAGGCAACAATAATACACCTATTTGCCTGAACTTGACGCAATAAGCTACTAAAATGGTCGCCTAGAACGTCGATATTACCATTGTGACTCGCAGTATGTAGACATTCAGTTATTACATAAAATAATATACATTTGTATTTTCGTCTGTATTCGAACAAAATGTCGACTAGTAAAGTCGACGTGATTGTATGTCACTGTGTCAGTATTCGGAGTTGCACGTGTGTTCAAACTAAAACAAATCAATATTGATTTCGGTCTGTCATTTTGAAAGTAAAATGGTGTTAGTAAACTGCGTTCTATGGAAAACTTCCACGAAACGTTTTCTAAAAGATAGTTTCACAATGACATGCAAGTTCAATTTCTATTTATTAAGTAAATAGATCTTTCGAAAGTATTTATTTTGCAATCGCCCCGTTTAAGCACATGACAACGCGTAAAGATGTTTTGACAAGAGTTGCCGACGTTATTTGCTAAGTATCTCTAAAAGCGGTTAAATATTGTCAAAAGTATAATACAAATTATTCATGGGACGGCAGCACTTAACAGAACAAGTGTGAACGAAAGGCACAAAGAGGAACACCCCCTCCAAGAAATAGAAAAAAGACAGACCTCAGCTTAGGTCAAAATGCCCAATGAAATTTCAACAAGCAAAGTCCTAGTTTAGTCACGACACGCTATAACATGATTTTAAAGACTTACCAGATGCCTTGTTACTGTCCAGTTAGAATACTGTTAGATTGACGCAGTCCTTTATGGGTACATTACAACCATTGTCTAAATAGGCAAAGCGAATATAGTATTTTAGTTTAGCATTGAACATGTCTGAATAAGCCTTTAATTGGTTTTACACCAAAAAGGTGGACTTGACCATAGCGTCACTCTATTCTTATCCTAACGGACTATACGAGCATAATACAGTCTTGTAAACTTAACATTTTGTTGCAATGTAACATACTGTCGGTAAATTAACCAACAGTGTTTTAATTGGAACACCATTGTAATTACAAATACAATTATAATAATTCTTCCGGGAGCAATGTGGATAATTTGAAATTAAGTTGAGCCCAAAGGGGAGTTTATTCATATCGCTTCCCAATTATAAGGAATAGGCTTTTAATTGCGTTCTATTTCGGAAACTTAACTCGCATCAATATATAGAAGTACAATAATACCCGAAATCCATAGATTTTCCATTTTCCACATTTTTCATCCCTGAAAAATAATTAATATCATCGGATGAAATATATACACAGAATTTTCCTACTTCAGCTGGGAGCCATTTCTTATTTAAATGTCGTTCACTTGTTAGCAGGGAAACTACTAGCGCTGAAATCAATACGACCTTTGTCTTACGAGCACAATAAATGTGTATATAGATTGGCTCTTTCCCAAAGTCTAGTATGAAATGATCTTTATTCATCTACACGCTGTCTATACTCACTGAAAATAACAAAGATGATGTAATTGTACTTTGTCTTTTTATTTTAAGTGAAAAACACAAGCCTATCCATGAAGAACTTGCGAGTATTTTTAGTAGTCTTCCAAATACATTGTATTTTTTACATTTATCCTTTGTACTAAAAAAGTCAAAAGCTTATTTTTTCTGTTGTTTAAAAAGAGACTTACCTCAATACATTGTACCAGTTGTTAGACTAACGTAACACTAATAGCTCTATAATAGCAGATACTATATCATTATAATACAGGAAATTCTCATTTGTTTACGCTAAAGAGGATTAAGCGGCATCACAGGTTACCGTATCGTGTAATGTTTGAAAATGTTCGAATACCACAACCGTTCGTTTGTGACCCCAACATCGTGAAAATGTATTCATTTGGGTATTTGGCGTATTTTTGATGTGGTATCTCAGAGTGTAAAGTAAGAATATAATCAGTGATTGTCCAATTATAAAGCACGATTATTTTGCTTACAATCTGACCGAACAAATGCTACCAATTATTATGTTTAGTTACATTGACGTTGGAACGGTGTACCCATAGTGACGTTACAGTTCCTATGAAGTTTTGACCAACTTCACTTAACCGATTTAAAAACGCAACAGTGGGTTTTTGATCAATTTAAGTCAGTGAAGGTGCTTCAATTCTCTTGAAATTTTACATGTGATGAAATAAATACATGATGTCATAGATGTGCAAATTTCATTGTAATCGAGGTTTAGATGGTCACAACACCAAACCACGAAATGTATTGATCGACAATGTCAAGTTCGCAAAATTAATAATGTATTTATAAGCTGCAACCTGATATTAAAATCAGGCATCTTTGCCTCATTGGCGAGAAAATAAAGTGTTGTAGGATGTTGTTCCACACATATATGAGGAAAACACGTACCAATCCAAACGTTCAGAAATTTCTGCTTGATGATGCACTTCTTGACGGCCATTTGTGTCTGCCTTCAAATTTCGTTTCACGAGTAAAAATGCAATGACCTCCACGGCCTCAGCATGAGCTGTCAGCAAGTTTTTGCCCATCTAGCATAGGCTGCATTGTGTCCAATGGTTACGAATGTACATTTCTTATGTCTATGGCATCTCAAACCCGTAACCGGAAGTGGATGATGGAATATGTCAAGATAAATAAGAGGACAGACAAAATGAAGCAATTTTCAACATGGATCATAATAAACATTAATCAAAATGTTACGGAATGTATATTCTAGCAAAATTACTTAATCGTACGCATCATTGCCTTCAAATTGTAGGTATAACAGAAAATATGTTTGACCGGAAGTGGCGTCTTTAAAAAAAACATTCGTTTGGTGCCATCATGTTTACGCGCTTGTATCGTCGGCATACCTGACGCAGACAATCGTAGGTGTAAACTGCCTCTTGAAAACACTATGCAAGTCTAAATATCGTCGACAGACGACAGTTAATCTTCTTTGTCATGATAAAACGTCTCATAACTGCTTAAAGCAAGTCGATGGCGCCAGGATGTTATGTATCCTAAAAGCGTGACACCGTACACAACGCACTTCAAAATTTAATTTTATGTTTTTTTGTTGGGGTATTGTTTTTCTATAAATTGTCGGTCAAATCGTCACGCCCAGTCGTTTTGCTTACGCGTCACGTGTAAATAATGAAAATGACGCCACTATGACGTAATGAGCTAAATTGAAATAGTTTTTCGTAGAAAATCGTACCAGGCATTAGACTAGCGTCCCATTCATTGGTTTGTACTCCAATAAAATTTAGATAATAATTAATACAAAAAATACCGACCCCCAAAATAGTTGCGTTTCTAAATCGGTTAAGTGTATTTACAAGCACTAAATGATTCTTAACGTTTTGTCTTTGGTAATAAATATACCACAATCTGTTATCTGACTAAAGTTCCAACAATTTAGGTGACGTTACGAAATTTCAGAGCATTTCTTTTCACAAGCGTTTTGAATGCCCCTCGTGCGTACAACTTAGATCTTTTTCAGCCTATTCACTGTATAAAACACCAGGTACGAAACGTGTCTCAATCCTTGTCTATTTTCATGACTGTGTTGTTGTTCTAGTTTTTAGTGAACCAGTATTTTTAACCAGTTCCGGATTTTGACTTCTGTAGTTTCTGTATTTTAACCCATACCATTCAACTACTACAACAACTCAGTCAAGAAAAACACGACAAGGACGAATTCGAGAAAATACCTGAAAATATAACTTAAACTCCGTAAATAGTAAATATATTGATGGATTTGTGTACTACGGACATATCTAGACCCGATCGCAACCATTTTCTGGCCTGTTGATGCGTGTAATATTTGATTTATGTAAGAATCTGAAACGTTCGTCTCATACCTTTTCTCTTGTATGTACATATACATAGTAAATGGGCGAACAATTCGGGACGTTAAAATTCTGTATTTTGTGATATAATTTCTTAGGCCTGTGGTACAGCTATTAAGGAAGTTCTATTGAGAAGATCAAGAACATATAGTCTGCCAGACAAACATAACGCTAAGCATGTAAATGATACTAATAACAACTGTACTAATCCAATACAAGAAGTAATCATATCTTCGCTAAGTATATTAACTATACATTACTGAACTATATAGGGAATTGTCTTTGTAAATTATCTGACATTTTGTACAAGTGGTAGCTCACAATTTCTCATATTATTATTTTTACATATTCAGTGTTCTGAAAATCTTTATATATGTACAAAATATTAAAGTGTAGCAAGAATGCCATCGCGGTTTTTGGGATGGTTTTACGTCATGAAAATGGCTAAAATGACATACTTTGCTAAACATGCATATTTTCAGTAGATTTGTCGGCATATTATGAGGGAAATTGGGATTTGTATGCTTAATTGCTTAAAAGACAGTGTTATGTTACTAGAAATTGATTTATAAGAACATACATTTTTGTTGACAAAACACAGGGCCATATTAATCCATTTGTGAACAATGTCCGTCCAGAGCATTTTTAGTTCCCTACCGGTTTTTGACCGGAGGGGACTATATGTTTGCCGTCCGTCCGTCAAAAAAATCTGGATCCTGACATAACTCAAACAGTTTCTAAGCTAGGTTTATGGAAAGCGGATAGGGGCAGAAAGAGTCAAAATATGCACAAATCTAGATCCTGCCATAACTCATGTGGTTGCTATGGCAACAGAAATATTGAAAATGGCTTAAAACCGGTAGGGGACTTCTGTATTGCTTGTTTCACAAACGTTGGAAAGCACCTCGTACGTACTATTAAGGACGTTCTATTGTGTACATCAAGTACGTTTAGTCTGCTAGACAAACCTAACACTAAGCATGTAAATGATACCAATAGAAACATTACTAATCCAATACAGGAAGTAATCATATCTTCGCTAAGAAATTAACTTAACATTACTGAACTATACAGGGAATTGTCTGTCTTTGTAAATTATCTGACATTTGTATATGTGGTAGCTTACAATTTATCATAATTATTTTTGTTAGTGATTGAATAAAACATTTTATCCAGTCACTTCCGGCAAAATCTGCCAGTTAACGGGGTGCCGATTAAACTTAGCTATAATCGGTCACCTGGTCATGTGACTAGTGTGATCCGTCACCTTACCACGTGATCTGACGGACTTCTTCTTATGCGAGAGTCGCCGGTTGCGATTGCGTACCCGAGGTTGAGGATTTACTATCCTAAATGAGCTGGTGAATGATCGGTTATTTTCTTAGACTTACCTGCGTCTACACGACGTCTATCAAGATGTCCGACGTCGTGTTTTAACGTGACGTCACGGAACGAATGTGACATTGCGCGCTAGTTAATGAAAGAGTAACAATATAGTCCCGTGTTTGATCCCCTTATTTTAGCATTGGACTACCGTTAACAAACTATTACTAGCCAATTATATTTTCTTTTTTTTCCTTGAATCAAATTGCAGAGATAATCTGAATCAGAAATAAGTTATAGTTAAAAGTAATATGTTTTCATCTCAGCTGACTAAATTGAGGATAACACTTATGACGAATGAAATGCTTGTATATATACCTGCAGCTACTAGTAGTTCTTACATTTAAAACTTCCACGTGCACAAAGATACACAACTGTAACTTGTTTTTTTCTTAGGTAGTCTACTCCTTTAGAGATAGTCTTTTTAGAATTTGGATAACTACTGTACTTGTGTTACCAAGCACTTTCATGTTGAGCTAGCAATGTGTAGCCCACAAAATGTTATATTAATTGCGGGTTGAGTTTATAGTCTTTCTTGAATTATCATTTCTTGGAATCATGGCTAGTTCGTTGTATATCTGACTCTTACGTGGGTGGACTAGGCGCTGCCACCGTTCTGTGTGACTTGAGTCTGTGTGCGAGTCATTATTTTGTTTTTATCTTTATAAACGGGATTATAAATCGATAGCCTACACGAAATCTGGAATTGTGTTTAATCTTGGCCCGGCGTATCAGACCACTTATTCATATTATTCAATATCAGACCAATTATTTATTTTACGTCAATTGTTAAAATGTCTTATATCTTATTTATATCACTAAAGTGGTTATTGCTTTTCCTGCAGCAAGTGTGTGCATGCATGGATTCAATGGTATTTATCTTATGATATGATTCAAAATCTTGTCTTTGCTTCTCATCTTATTGTCTATATCGAGGGGTTACAGCCAAAACCTTCTATCTGATAAACTTGGCCAAATTGACTTTTTTATGTAAATGAGTTCAGTATCACCATTGTTATTTATTCTCAAAATTATTTCAAAATATCGAACTTAATTAATTAAATATTGATAATAGTCATTTTGAGCTATCGTGTATCTACAGAACTGACTGGAGGCAAAACCAGTTTTAAATCAATGGCCTCTTAATATTTTCGTAGATGTAACATTAACATCTGTTAGAATGAATCAAATCTGTATATCAATCTCTACCAATAACATTTGTGTGTCTTAATATAATATTTGTCCCGCTCAACTGTTCCATATAAAACAATGACATTTTGGTTAAATGACATCAGCCTTGATTTGTCAATTTATATAAGTCAACAACAAGGCACCGGGTGCTGGTCTGTAGTACATACAATTTCATCGCTGTAAGTTAAATGTCAAACCACAGTTGTTGTTTATATTGCTGTATAATAATAGCAGCTTCACTCGAATAAGATGTCAAAGTGTGACTAAAATGGATTGTATACATTTAGCTATGTGTGATTGAAACAGGAATACCTTATACAGAAAGAAAAATGTAGTTTTGGCGAATATTATTTTGACTACTAGTATTCCTTATGAATTTACATGTTGTGCGTTTAGAAACACATTAAATTGCTTTCATTTATTTAATCTTTTTGTAAATGAGAAGCTCTTCTAATAATCTTAAATAAAGAACATAAAACTAGCTAATTCTTAATTATAACAGTAAGAATAACTTACTTAGTAAACGTGTATGTGCTTGAATTTGTTAATTTTGTAACAGCTAATATGAATTTTTTTTGGAATGGCGCAAGTATTATTTAAACGAATAAACTATTAATTACGAATCAATTAATGATTTTCATTCGTCGAGATGGATATTAACATAGCTGTGTAATGTTTGATTATAAAGGTGTATAAAGTAAGAATTGTAATACATGAAAAACAGAAAAACAAACTTTTAAACACTTGAATTTGTATTAAGACATTCAGTAAAAATACTGTTTAGCCACTACGTAAGCAAACTTAAGGAAGGTGCTAGTATGCATTAACTTGGCATCAAGTAGTGGTCAAGCGTTATTAATTAACTTTTCTAAGGTAGAACAGAAATGACCACAATCACAGCGTTCAAACCTAATCACTGTATGACTTATTGGGATATTATACAATGCAAAGTATGTGCCTTATTGTGAGTAAAGGCACTTGTGATTTCCCGTCACTGTGTGATTCATTGGTAGACTATACAATTCAACGCGTATGACTTATTGCGATAACTGGAAGTTGATTCATTTATACTCTTAGACAAATACGTGTATCAGGAAAATATACATCTCTTATGACAATATCTTCCAACACTACTGTATATGCAAAAGATTGTTATAGCTTTATGTATTATCTCAATAAAAATACCACATGGAATGACACGTGGTCCAGTTGTTGCAAGTGATATATATTATATATCATAGTGGAACGGTGGTCGAGTGCTTAGCTCGCTCAACTACTAATCTGGAATTTCAAGGTTTGAATCTCTGTCTGGACACAGGAAGTCTAGTCAGAATGACTGGACTAGGACATCCCGTTTGAATTCCTTGTATCACGCAAGCATCAACCTATCTCTTCTCCTTGAGGTCATTTGCCAATTAGGCAGAGATAAAACAGCACTACAACTGTCTGTCGAAAGCAAAAAAGATAAATCATTCATTTCAAAGATATTGAAGTTTTCAATTTCGGTAGTACATATCTAAGTTGCTGTGTCAATCCTAAAACATATTTTCATTTTAAACATATTCTGTATTTTATTACCCAGTTAATATTTTAAATGTTCATACCTGCTTGTAATTCAAACATACCAACACATTTTAAATTTTAATTTACAAGCCGTAAATATTAAAGTTTTTAATGAATTTATAAATTTATGAAAAACTGTATTAATTACGACATGACATTTATAAATTCATTAAAAACTATTAATTACGGCATGTAATTCTAATTGTATATGAATACAGTGATGGATATTACAGTGAACACTGACTTTCGTAATTAATTTTAAAGGTTTCGTAACTTGTGGCCATGGTGAACTGCAATTATAGTACATAACCGTATTGGTCATTATCCTATATACGTGTATTAACAATCGCAATTGCATAATTTTTATGTTTTCAAGTCACATTTCCTTTACATTTTATATGCCAAAATGCTACATCTGTTACGGAAGCAATTTGAGCATTGAATGATATTCTGATTTACACTGACATTTAAGCTTAATCAGACCATGAACCATATAATATTTTCTTGATGTTTTTTGTTAGTCCACAAACATCAATTTATATGATACCAGAGGATTTCATCACTGAATATGATAAAAAGTTTCTAAAATTTTCATCACATGGACGTTTATCGTAAACTCCATATACATATATATGACAATAATATGGTTTGACATTTTAAATGTTTTGGTATCAGGAGGAAAGTGGATTTGCCTACCGGTCTAGTGTAAATAAGCGTGGTATAGTGTGGACAGGTTTCCCATTATTTTATCATCAGCTGCTTGCCACATATATATATCGTATTACATTTGGATCTGGCAAATGTCAAATTGTATCATAGAGTGAGGCTTTGAAAACCCAAAAATATTTTGGCATTTAAATCACATTATTCCTTACAATGTTCACAAATATTTCGTATTAGGGTTTAAAGTATTCAACTGTCTACATAATTTAATAGTTTAACTTTAACAATAACCGCATCTTAACAAATGGTTATTAAAAACTGCTCTGCTGAAAACATAAGGAAATAGCACATAGCAGGATTTGGCTCTAACCCCTCGATATGAATGATGGCCACAGCGACTGCTTGGCGTTCTGTCAAGTAAAATCATTTTTGGGGCGCCGTAACACTGACCTATAAAGAATACTAAACGGTCATGTTCTTGACTCCATGGCTACGTAACAAATAACGCTTAGAGATACAACATGCGATATCGAATTTATATGGATTTAAAGTTCTCAAAAGTATCAAATATTATAAGCTAATATCATACGTTTTAGAAGTAACTTAGTACCTTTCCTCTATGGCTGGTTTTACGCTAATGTTTCAATCCCTAAGATGCCATTACTTAAAAAAACATCAAATCCGATAGTTTCAAAAATGCAGACATTCAAGCCACTAAATAATAAATGTACGTTTTATATAACTTTATCTACATTATGAATATTTCTCATGTTGGGTTACTAAACATTGACTAAACAGTTTGCAAGGTGTTTGAATAGAACATTTACATGGGGCCCGTTTCCGCCGTGTATCAGCGTATTTTCGAGCACATGGATACTATACGCCCGAGCGCTCGAAAATACGCTGAGACACGGTGGTTTTAATGGGTATACTCTTTCGTGACACTATATCCTCCAACTATGGAAAAATGACATTTGCTTGCGGTCGAGCACGTTATCAAACAATAATTTTGTCAATAAGTAATTTCAGGAACTGTACGTATATGGGGTTAAGTAGCTGCCACGCATATGACAGAAAACCCTGTTGAACATGACGTCATTGACAACACCCGAATTATTGTAAAATCACATATTTTCGTGGGTATTAAATTTCGTAGATTTTGATAAAAGTCCATTTTCGTGGGGTCTTAAATTCGTGGATTACTAGTAGTAAACAAGAAATGGTAAAACCTTGTTATGTATTTGGGAGTTCGATAAATCGTGGGCATTAGATTTCGTGGTTGAGTTTAAGAACGACATTAACGAAAATTCAACTCCCTCGAAAAAATTATTATTTTACAGTAAATGTATAACATTTTCTATGGGAAATTGGGTAATTCGAGTAATTGAATAATTGAGTAAATATGCTGTTAATACTCTATGGGGTTGGCTGATTTGGCCTATAATTGTTATTATTTTATTTATCGCGTTATTTTATTGCTATCATGAGAATTCTGTATCTGTAGTAACTGGCCGTTACGTTCATAAAGCAAAATACATTGTGGTTTGTATCTGTTCACTACGGACTCATGTAAATTCTTCCGAGCTGGGTACTGTTTTAATAAAACACTAACTAGTCCAGGGTACTGTTTTATCAAAGCATTTACGGAAATCTTAAACTTACGCTCAACTTTGTATTCTTTATAATACTTTTACAACTATAAAGTGTGGTAAATAGAAATGCAATACTCATAAAGATTCGTTAAATAAACACTTACAAACAATATCTGTCCCAATTTTCAGCTGTTAAAGGATGATAAAGAATTTAAATTTGAACGTAAGTTTACGATTTCCGTAAGTGCTTTGATAAAACAGTACCCAAGAATGGTATCCAATATTTATCGTATTTAAATGGAGAATAACGATAGCCAATCATATCGCCTGCTACTGACCAAGAGTTTAATATGGTGTGATCTAATTGGTTCTTCTTATCCTTAAGTCAATTAAGATCAATATTGAAATCCCACCTCAGGAGCCAGATTTCAAAAGAGCCTTAAAATGGATTTTCAATTACCCCATCTAGTAGCAGAAAACCATTTTTAGACATCTCTCAGAGCTGGCACCCACCTATTTCAGCCTAAAT
Source organism: Spisula solida (assembly GCA_947247005.1). Taxonomy (NCBI): domain Eukaryota; kingdom Metazoa; phylum Mollusca; class Bivalvia; order Venerida; family Mactridae; genus Spisula; species Spisula solida. The sequence continues at coordinate 4,112,859 of OX365956.1, read as the reverse complement.
GTCTATATTATTCGGTAATACCAACGGAATCTTCCTACCAGATGGGATATATGAAAACTGCAATTCTGGTCACCCGCTCCTAGACTATACGGAAATCGTTTACGTTCACATCAAAGTTCTTAATTATTCTTTAAAACTTACATATAGGGGACAGATATAGTTTGTAGGAGTTCCTTGACTTATTACTGATAAATATGGAAATATCTTTTTGCCATATGTGCAATTTTCAGCTATTAAAGAGCTATTGTTGATAATTTAAATTTGAACGTAAGTTTCCGGTTTCAGTAAGTGCTTTGATTGAACAGTGCCCATGGATGGTATTCAATATTGATCTTACTTAACTTAAGATAAGGACAGCCAATAAGATCACACCCTATTAAACTCTTGGTCAGTAACCGGTGCTAAGATTGGCTATCCTTAGTCTCCACTTAAACATGGTCAGTATTGAATACCAACCCTGGTGCGTTATTCACAAAGCATCTCAGTGGAATATTTAAATATTTCTATTTCATTTTAATAATGTGTGATGCGTATATTATCCATAATTTAAAATAATAACCCAATGTTGTTTTGGTATTTATAAGAGCTCAACATAATGTTCGAAAATCTTCAGAAAATTCTTCGATTTCTTCTAAGATACTTTATAAATACCAATGACGTCATAAACAGAAATGTAAACAGCAGTTAGGCCTACTGAACGTTGTATTTCTATATTGAATGTCGCACAATTGCCACAATTATCGCATTCATGTATTACAGGTAATTGTGGAACTAGTTTTTCACGTCACATACTATTCTTGTATCAAACAGTTATCACACCGCCTAATATACTTCCATGTATTTCAGTGACCACCTAAAGCCCATTGTTTCTCCCAAAACTTTTTTCGTTCACCCAGTTTATAAACTAAAGACAAGGAATTAGAATGTTGTTCACAAATGACCAATAAATAATTCACGACAAAATGTTAACTTTATCTGTCGAAATAGTAAGCTAAAATCACATTTAGTTAAATGTATGGTAGACAAAATACTAATTTTACTAATTAGTTACTTTCCTTAGACGATAAATAATGCATTTATTGTTTACATTTCGTTATTTTATTTTTCAAACCACTGTTTTCTTCCATCTTAGGTGCTTTCCACATTTGGAGCGCAACTAAAGTGCTCAAAATGCATCATCCTGCAGATAGGTTATCAAGTAATTGCTTTTGAATATAGCTAGTTGTTTAAGGCTAAAGATGATCTAGTTTCGTACAATCCTGTGATGTATAACATTAAAAACAGGGCCGTCCAAAGTGATTTATATAAGTTTAAGAAATTGTTCCACAAACGACCTATAGTTAATTTAGAATAAACTAAATTACGAAACCCATCGCGTACTAAACAATCACGTATTTGTATATAACTCGGGCAAGCACATTTAATCAAGTGTAAAAGCAAATATTATAATGGATATTAACAATGACAATTGACTGACTATATCGCTGGCTTAGAATTAGAAGGTCGCTACATGTAGTACAAAATCAATATTTTGAGAGAAAAAGACAGATCTGTCTGAAAACTACTCTTTCCTTGTGGAAAACAAGTTTTGTCAACTTCAGTTTGGTCAACATGACCACTTCCGATTTTCATGAAAATATGCTCATAAGAAGCGCCTTCTGATGCATATTTTAAATATGCATGAGTCTTATAAGATCAAAGAAGTACTAAGTCTAAGCCAGCGAATTGACTATGTACAGTAAACCTCGTTTATAACTTGGACAAATTTGTAGAGAAATAAGTTCGGGTCCCTGAGCGAAAAATCTGGAAACGTTTTTGCTGACGCCAACAATTCAGAGTCAATGGTTAGAAACACGAGTCGTCGCTTGTTTCATGAAGAGGCATGGTCTTCTTGCACATGCGCAGTGACTTTTCGTTACTTCGTAATGACGAAGCGTTATTTTGACTAATATAACGTTCTTCAAGGAAATCATAGCTGATTGGTCGAGCGAAAAGTCGAGGGAAAACTCACTTCTTCATCCTGTATTAATTATGTATACACAATGTACCATGATAATAAATAATATTTAGATATGACTGCATCTGTATCATATGTCTTTATTTAGTTGTTATACTGTTTAATTATCAATAAATAGTGTTGCAGTGGAACATCATTATCATTAAAAATGACCATCCTCTTACCGTAAATAATATTTTTCCTGTCACTTACGGCAAAATCTGCCAGTTAACGGGGTGCCAATTAAATTTAGCTATAATCGGTCACCTGGTCATGTGACTAGTGATAATCCGTCACCTTACCTCGTGATATGACGGACTTCTTCTTATATGAGAGTCGCCGGTTGCAATTCCGTGCCCGCGGGTGAGGTTTTCATATCCTAAATGAGCTGGTGGTTGATCGGTTATTTTCTTCGACTTACCTGCGTCTACACGACGTCTATCAAGATGTCCGACGTCGTTGTTTATCGTGACGTCAAGGAACGAACGTGACGTTGCGCGCTAGTTAATGAAAGACTTAACAATTTAGTCCCGAGTTTGACCCCCTTACTAAACAGATTAAGCGACTGGATAAATAGAATAATAGGTTAGTGCCGTGAAAGTTTATCCGGCTTGGCTACGGAAATTATCGGATTCGCCTACGGCTCACCCGATAAATTCCTCCGCCTTGCCAGATAAACATTTTCATCCACGGCACTAACCTATTATTCTCTATATCACTGGCTTAGAATGAGAAGGTCGTAAGTACTATAACGCTATTTTGAGAAAACAAGAAAAAACTTGTTTGAATAATACTCTTAACTTATGGATCGAGTCATTGAGCATTAAAACGTTTGGTATCTTTAATCAACTTATGAACAGCATTGACTATTGTTATATTATCTTTATAAGTTGAATTATCATTTCCGAACAACAAAGCTTAATATTTAGATAATGAAGATGACGAGTACTACGAAAGAGCTAGAGTCGTTCATTTACGTATCGAGTACAACCAAATGCGTTTTAAGTTTAAATTACAACTGTTGTAATGCACCAACATTAAACATGCAAAGTAACTCGAGACTCTTTCAAAACAATTATCACATTCAGTAATGCTTTCAACGCGTATTTATGTAGGAATTTCTGTCTGAAAAACAACCATAATTTCTGTGTTTAATTATTTCATCGAGCATCATGATTACAAACTTCATTCACGTATAGACGTGCAGAGTTACTATTACCGATCACGCAACCTCGCGCCTACTTGATCAATAAATCTACAAATATATGTATAATAAAACGGTACACTGTCATTTCTTTTCACGTGTTTTTTTCTAGACAATAGATTTACTTTTGTATTTTCCTGAAAATAGATTGATAATTGTACCGACCGAATTGCTAAACAATTTTCGCCATTTTAACACATGGCGGTTGTTCTTATAATACTTTCTGTTTCGAAAACAAACTAGACTACAGAACACGAAAGGGTAAATACTGTAGCGCACAGACAATCCAAAGCCACACAGAAACGACGGCAGCGCCTAGCCATCCACGCAAGAGTCAGACATAGAACGAACCATCCACATCCCCAAAAAATGGATATTTCAAGCAAGCCTATATACTCACTCCGCAATGAATGACACACTGTGGACTTCGAATTCTGTGCATAATTAGCCATAAAGGGAGGTAATTATAAATGATAACTACACTGAAGTGAAGTAAAACACATGGCTGAATTTCAGAGGTCGATCAATCGTGGGGATTAGATTTAGATTTTGTGGTCGAGTTCATCAACGAAAATAACGAAAATCCAACTCCCTTCGAAACATAATTACTTTACAGCACGTACGCAGGGTTTTATATCTGTTTTATCCGATAATAAACCTTGGGAAATTATTACACACACCGCTGCGCCATTTATATTTTAAAAATAGACCAACCGCATACCAGCTTGATCACTTCAATAACCAAACTAATACAGTCCTCGACCACACTTAACATGCTTTATCTTATATATTTTCAGGTAGCAGAAATCAGAATATAACAAAGGGCAGGCAGGCAGCTCCTCACTATTTGGTGGGCTTGTATACCCTAAGATCACACGCATGATGGAAGTCATCTAGCTGTTTACTTGGAAATTCGGCTGTGGTTTTCTTGCAATAATCACAGAGATCCTGAAGTCGCCTCATGTTGTTGAGCTTCTTGTGCGAGTCTTAACACATCTAAACGCACTACTAGAACACAAATCGGCAAAGTGGTTAACTTTCAATAATCACAGATAATCTGAAATCGCCTCATGTCATGTTGTTGAACTTCTGGTGCGAGTCTTAACACATCTTCACACTCTACTTCAACAGATGTTCGTTTCTTGGCTTGAACATATGCAACGCCTCACATACTAGTATTGCATGACAAAAGCGGTCATACCAAAGTGGACCTCTGGACAAGGACAATGAAATAACCCACATTTGCTATCTAAATTGCTACACGCTCTTAGACAGTGTCCGTCTTTTACCATTATAGATAAAATAATAACCAACAAATTGAGCTTACTGTGTATATAATTCAAGGATTATCGACAGTAATTGACTTGTTTGCGTTCAACTCACGTTCTCACGCGTTCTCCGTAAGGTGACATGTACCTTCAGCAAGTCTGTTTAGCTAGTACATTATCTAACCAATAATACACACCACCGGCGTACTACTACTTGTAGTTACGGGATAAGCCTAAGTGAAAAAAACCCAGAAAAAAACAAATAGCCGTATATTATTTTTGATCAATGGGATCCAAAGCTGCCACCAGTTCATAATCGGTACGATTCATCACTAATGGACCATATTACAAATGCCAACAGATGTCACCAACTGCAACATGTTTAGCGATTATAGCACATGCTTTTTCACGATCTATATCAAAACTAACTTTTACACGGGCAACATTAAACATACTAAGTGTACGAGCATTTACGTTTAAATCACCGCAGACCAATTTATTCTGTCACGAACACGACGTTTAAGTAAAGGGCTTATGGACTTATGGATAGGCAAAAATCATGCTTACTCGATGGTGTTTAGCTCACTATTGGTTTCAACTTTCAAGTACGTTTTGTCCGCAGAAATATATCTAGCAATATTTCACAAATAAAAGTTTCTCAACCGCAATTCTAATATTCTATAACCTTTCGTTACATGTAGTTAAGCGGAAACACGGAATGTTCGCCAAAATTGGATCTACAAATTGTTTTCTTTGTAACAGACGTCAGAAGAATCTCTAGTGATAAGGATTGAGAGATATTCACGCGCTTCTGTTCAGTAAACCGTGAAACGAAATCAACCCAATCGTGTGTTCAGCAATAGAAACAGAATTATTGTCAGTGGCTTGCAGTAGATTGCCTTATGTAGACACGGCGCTACAAAAACGGCATGATTGAGATTACAGACGGTTGCTCTTGATAAAATGGAGATAGTAAATAATATTATTGATGCAACTTGACTTGGCGAACTATTAATGGGAAAACGATAAGAAACGTGAAACTCAATCAGTGAAGGAATAGTGATAGTATTAAATATAAATGTAAAAGTTGGAGAAACAATCTGTCACATATGGAGTTTGTGAAATGTGTGTATGGCCTACAGTGTTTTTCAATGTCAACTGTGGACGTATAGTTTTCTCTATTATTGATTCTTTATTGTGACTTCCATTTAATAGTATGGGTCTAGTGATAAATTGGTAACATATCATCAAGTGTGCGGCGTATTTGTAAGTTATGCTCTGCGCTGTGGAAAATTGAGAATTGTAAATAATAAAACGGGCGGTTCACAAAAGTTGTGCTATACGCTGTGGAAAATTGAGTATTGTAAATAATAGTACGTCGAGATCGTGGAAGCAGAAAGCTCGGAAACAAAAGCGTTGGATACTATATAATTCTGCAGTTGGATGTTATAGCATTGGGTGTCATAGTGATTAATATTGTTAATATTATACTTGTGTTCATCGAACAGCGGATACTAGTAATAGTGGATTACGTGATACTTGGCCATGCATTCGGGGTAGAGATGCATAATGACGAGTAGTCTGAATTCTAATCGTTTGACAGATTCGGGTCTGGCAATTAAATATACTCCGTGTGCAAAGGATGAACAGACGGACGAAGATGAACTGGAAGAGATATCTGTTATTGATGATAGGCATGACGATACACGAAGTCTGTCAAACCTCAGTAAAACTGAGGACGATCACACAGACAATGAGTGTCATTCGCATGAGATCCATGACCCGGAAAGTGAACGAACTGATATTGAAATTAATGGACCAAAACTTCTACCGGGCTCCGTGCTTAGTATCACTTCCTCGCCAAACGATAAGACGAAGTTGATTGGCGAAAGGCTGAGTTCGAGAACCACATTGTCTTCCCCAGTTAACTCGAGTAAGGTTGTACCTGATTCTAAATCGTATCGTTCCAGAACGACCTCGCGCCAGAGTATTTTTGAACTGGTGCGAGTGCGTACCTCTCGCAAACCGTCTCGCGATGATCATTTTAATTTAATGAAAAAAGTGCGATCTAGTGAAACAGTAACTTCTAAAGGTGTCCGTAAACAACGGAGAAAAGATATTCAGACAAGATTTGGAAAGAAAAGTACTAGATCTGACAATAGATTTGAGACGAATACGTCAATATCAGAACACGATGGCTGTAACTGGACTTTTGTGTTTGACCCTTCCGGTCGCCTGAGCTACTGGTGGTCGTCAGTGGTCAGCATAGCATTCATATACAATTTTTGGGTCATAATATACCGATTTGCGTTCCAGGAAATTGACGACACTAATATGTCGGGATGGTTTTCCATGGATTATATTGCTGATTTTATATACGTGTTAGATATAGCATTCCATTTTAGAACTGGATATCTGGAGGACGGGGTCCTGCAGACTGACTCAACAAAATTAAGAATACATTATATGAATACGACCAATTTTTATATAGATTGTTTATGTCTACTCCCGTTAGATTTTTTGTATTTGTCCATAGGATTTTGCTCAATTTTGCGTTGTTTTCGATTGGTAAAAGTGTACCGGTTTTGGACATTTTTAGACCGGACAGAGCGTCATACCAATTATCCAAATGTTATACGAACGACTTCACTAATGCATTATTTATTAGCTTTATTCCATTGGAACGCATGTTTATACTACATAGTTGCCACACGAATAGAAAACCATTCCGATACATGGGAATTTCCTAAGGACAATGGTGACGTCATTAGACAGTATTTGCACGCGCTTCATTGGAGCACATTGACGTTAACAACTGTTGGAAACTTGCCAAGACCTAAAACTAATGGGGATTACGCATTCATGATATTTGAAATGGTGTTCGGATTACTTCTATTTGCAACCGTCCTTGGACATATTTCTAATATCGTTTCATGTATCAGTGCTGCCAGGAAGGATTTCCAAGGTAAGCCAAAAATCACCCTATCTTATTCAAATATTATTTGCTAAAAACCACAATCCACTTCCCCTTGACATTTGCATGAACGCTTCATGTACATACAATATTACTATTCCAAATGCCCAGTGAAGCAATACCACGTGACCTTTGGCTACATGTCCAAGACGAAATTTGCCGTTTTGACAAGCACCTTGTGAAACCTTTGAAATTACAGCTTTCACAGGTTGCTGGAAAAAACGGTCATTATGCTGAAGAAGATCTGATATTTCATAGAAAGCAAAAAAGTTTGGTGTATATGGCATAGAAAAGATGAATAAATAAAATACTTATGGCTATTTTGTTTTCGAAGTTTCAAATTTTGCCTTGGACCTGTAGCCAAAAGTTATGTGGTATTGTTACCCCCGATACCGTATAATTCGTTAATAAGATAGTACCAGTTTGCACTCAGTTTTAAAAAGGCAAAAATGCTTCTCTTTCTCCTAACACTTGTCGACTATTATCACGAAGAACAAAATGTGAGATTGATTAATATAATTCGTAGATCTTGTTTCACAATCGACCCTAAAATAAATCAGTATTAACTAGGCTGGTGTAGTAACATACATGTATATGTTGCCCACCCCCCAAGTCAAACATAAATGCTTGAAACGTTCAAGAAAACTAATGGACTTTGCTTTGTAGCCCCCCATAAATTTAGTTAATCAACATTAAAAGTAATAATCCCTCATTCAGTATGAATAGACTAAATGTCACATCCAATATGTCTGTGGGTATTGATTCCCGACCGTATAGTTTGGAGATGGATAAACGTCTGTCCACGATAAAACTTGAATCCGAATGGTCAACTGTTGTGAAAGAAAACGTTTATTTGTGGCATAATTGAAGTCTAGTTTATTAACTTTACGAATTCTTATAATGTATTTTCTTTTATTATATACCTGTAATGTATTGTCACGAATACAGGCCAAATCGCGCAGTGGAATACAACGCGACGGATTGCATTTTCCGTATCATAATTGTCTGGTTTTCCGAATCCGTATCATGCATGGCTGCCAACATATGCCATCGCCAATGACGTCACGGCGTAAACAATTGCCTTTTATGAATGGGCGTCGCGTAATATGCCGAAAATATGCCGACGTTCATGACGTCAATGTATACACATCAAATGCATTTTCGCGCGTAAAAACGCCTTTTTTCACTTTTGAAGGTATATAATAAAAGGAATATCACTGCAGTTGTGTTGATCCATTAAGCTGTTTTACCTCTCGTTGCTTGCACCATACCGCATTACGCTCGACCTGACGGTCTCGCGAGATTCGGCATTACACAAGCAACTCGAGGTAATACGGCCCAACGAGTCACTCTGTAGTGATATTCCGTATGTATCACCTTGAGTCATTTCGCTGGCTTAAAATGAGAAGGTAGTAAGTATTTGAAATTTGCACTACAAGGCGCTTCTTATGAACGTATTTTTTTATTAAAAATCGGAGAAGGTCATGTTGACCAAACTGAGGTTGAAAGGCTCGTTTGTCATAAGTTAAGTGTAGTTTTCAGACAATTTTTGCTTGTTTTCTCAATATATCGATTCCGTACTTACGACCTTCTCATTCTAAGACAGCGGAATACGTGTATACTTACTTTAATCCGATTTTGAAGGTCAATCGATAAAAACATGGATTGGACACTATTGACCAATTGACAATATATACCCACTATTGGTATATGATGTTTTAAGTCATTGTTCTAATGCTAGTTGAATCGATTTTTGACCCGTATCTAAAGTACAAAATGTATTAAACACTTCAACATGTTTGGTTTGAAATTGATTGACAATAATGCATACGAATATACTGTAACCTAGACATTTCTACCATAGTGAAACAAGTCTAGCAGCTCAGTGGTAACGAAATAATAAAAAATACTTGCAGACCTTTGTCAATCTACAGCATTCGTCCACTTGCAACAATTTGACACCGCATAGCATACCAACGTTACTATCATCATTTAGTAAGACATTCGGCGGCAACAGGTCTTCATTTAACCTTTTTTGCTATAACTGTGCCCGTCCCCAGCTGTGGCCCATCTCGGTTATCTCCAGTAATTGTTACCGATTTAGTTAAAACAAATGATTATATGATACGAATATATTTAGACATGTTTTATATCACCCAGTCCAACCGTTCAGTGCGGGTAGACGGTTCATAACGCATGGTCTAGACAATATTTTACCTGTAAAAAGACTGACCAAGCTTAGAAAATCGATTTTCAAATTTTCAATTTAACCTCTAGCAAATGGAAATACAATACCGTCTCCACATGCGTTATGAACCGTCTACCCGCACTGAACGATTGAACTGGGTGACATAGAACATGTGTGAATAGACAAACATACACAGGGGCTAGGCTATCATCTGGTCGATTTGGGTGCAGTTTGATATACACAGAACAAATCGATCCAGCGACTTTAAACGTTCAATATTTATTGCAAAGAAAGACCATTGGTGCGCCGGCCAATATACACACGGTGTATACACACACATGCGTATGCTCAACATCACTAGACTATATACAGCTTACTTAAGAACAGGAGCTTAACAACATAATTAAACGTCAAAAGATTGGATGTTGAAGCTAACTCCTCGTTTATCACGTGTAATTAGAAATATTGATTTTATTGCGGAATCAGATACAACTGTTGCTAACGTGAATATAAAAATAGATGGAACGTTGGAAGTATGAAATGCACGCGTTTGCTGTAAATATATTAATGAATCCCTTTGAACCTCACTCCTGGGGAGTAAGCTAATAATAAAATATTGTTTGTTCGTCTCCCCCTTCCCTACATGCTCGAGCAAAATGTCCCCTACCTATAATATTTTATGCCAATCTGAAACAAATATAATTATATTTCATAAAACAAATGGGCCCCATTATCACTAGTCACAGTGTATTTCGGTAAATTATTTGGTCAAATACTTCCTAAATACTATTGTATAGTACTGTACCTAATCATTTTCAAAACGAACTTTACATTTATGTATCGATTGTGAAACCGTAAACAACACACCCAGGGTTACTTTTTATTAAGCCGTGTTATGAAACTACCTTGGTGTTCCAATTATCCATATCTATGGCTTAGAATAATAAGGTCGTGACTACAAAAGGCATTCCGAGAAAAAGTATTTTTAACTTCGATCTGGTCAACATGGCCAGTACTAAGTTTCACAAAAATAGGTTCATAAGATGCGCCAAGTTGTGCTGAATTCGAATGAGCAAGGGTCTTATAAGGTCGTTATTGTTGTAAGCAAGCGATATTTACTTCTCTAATAACATTTTTTTAATTAATCGTTTTCGCTGTGAGAATGTCATTTGATGGCATTGACCCGTATCGGTTTTGTGTGTAATGTATATGGTATTCCTCCATCTGTCCCCATACAACCGAATGTCATGACTTAATGCTTGATCACACCTGACAATTTCTTATACCAAAGGAAAGCTTACATTTCAAAGTTTAATTTTGAATATATAGCATGACTATGTTACTTTAAATGCAACCAAGGAGTTAAGATTTCTCGATAAACGTCAAAGTGACGTCCATATTGAATGTGGAGTATAAAACACGAGTTTAGATAGTTTTATCGTTGGATAAATTATTCGATAACGTTTCATACTCAACACTTTCGTACCACTTCCCACCGCTCGTCCTGAGTATTTTTTTTTCATACTCAACACAATTCGTACCCGGCACTTCGCTCCGTAAATTATTTTTCTGATTTGTTTAGGATCAGCGGGTAAAATTAGTGCTGGTTGTTTCCCTTGATAAAATTAACAACATATACAGTTTCTTTTGGTCTCCAGAGTCATTTTAGGAGAATTACCATTCAGTGTTAATGTCTATTCAGAGACTTAAAATTCTAAATGGCTCTTGTCCATTGTCGTGAAAATTGGTTTGTTATTCATGAAATTATTTAACAATTTGTTGATAAATTTCGTATGTCTAATTATCGTGCATATAGTTTTCCCAATTTGAAAGCTGCCGGCCTACCGCGCTTAATTTTTTCACAATTTTGAGATTTTCATGCTTAATCTTATACACATCAGCTGTTGAATTATGCAGATAGAAGGTCGAGGATCCAGTCAATTCTCTGTCAAATGAAGTCGGTACACCATTTGCTCACATGAACTATTTGACTTGTACATGTTTGGGTGTAGTTTGTGTACAGAGTCAGGAAGAAACTTTGTCCGTTATCCAACAAAATAAACCACAGACATTGTCAACCGATTCTATTGTCATATTATAATCTCCTTTGACAGACTCGTCAGTAATTATTTGTCGTCACCGTATGGAGTGTGTGTTATGAAATACATGTGTTTATTTCGGGCATCAAATATTCACCATCAGTGAAAATTTGTTTCAACTGTCACGTGACATTTCAAAGTCGTACACGTTTTGTTTCGCCAGCAAAATTAAAACGCATCGTGTACGTCTACGTTTATATGTAGTAGAAACACGCACGGGAATACGTACATCATGTACGGTTTATTTCGCAACCTCTCTATTATCTCTGTAACTGACGTTTCAAGTTTTAAACCCCTGCTAATTTGGAAGGATTATTCTGTTTATCAGTGAAATTATATTTCGTATATGTCATTGCTCCTCTCAGTCAGTTGAGAAACAATTCTCGAGGGACTAATTGTATTGGCTTTAACAAATAGTAAAGACTATATTGGAAGAGACTTAAAAGTCATTCAAGCTTTTACTAGTATCTTGCAATATACAATGATGAATCATATTGCTCAAGTAAAATCGTCAAAGTAGAATGTTTATATTGGTAGAGACTTAAAATTCATTCTAGTTTTTACTAGTATTTTGCAATGTACAATGCTGAATCACATTGCTCAAGTCAAATCGTCAAAATAAAATTGAAGTTCAACAAAACATAAATATCAGTAAAGTGAATTTATTGAAGCATGACAGCACTTTCATTGCAAATCTTGATCGTTCACAAACAAAGTCAACGTAACATTAAGAGTCAATGTTTGTTTTTGGCGACATAGTCAATAGTATAGGGAACAAACCCTTACAAAGAAATAATTATAAAACATATTTATGACCCTGTATCATGCAAAAGTTTAATGACCTTGTAAACCGAAAGTAGAAATATGGCAATGTTTCTTGAATATCTTTTCAAGTATACATTTTTCAGTCAAAAACGAAGTATGAGTTTGTTCCCTGTTGTTATAATGTAAGCATGATATGAGTTTTTTGCTCGTAACATTTGCCAATTTGAGTGTTTAGGAACGAGTACTGGAAGGCTAGCATATTCTATTCTTTGAAACAAACTATTTTAGAAGGATGGCCCTTTTTACAAGTTGTTGGTGTTTTATTACAGTGATAGTATACATACAATATAAGTCTGACTCATTGAGCCATTTTATGTTCTCCAAAATTCTGAATACTAAGTGGATGGTATTCAATATTCATCTCTTTTCATTTGAGAACAAGGATAGCCAATTGTATCGCCTGTTACAGACCAAGAGTTTAATATGGTGTGATTAACATTGGACCATGAAAGGTCAAAAACCGTTAAATGGCCATGAAAGTGACGTGTATTTGCAAAATATTTTGATGTAAGGTAAATTTGAATTTTAGATTTACATGTATTGTCAAATTAAAAAAAACACAAAATAATTCGATTTTTCAAACAACAACATGGTGTTTTTTTACTTTAAAAAATATTTTTTATTGTTATGGTCAAGGGAAGTTAACCATGTTCCAAATTGCATTTTTTATCAGAAGTTGATATTTTTAAACCTAAATTGTGCTTGTTCCTATCATTGTTTTCTTTATTTCTATGTCTGTGATAGAAACATAGACTTGAAACTGTACTGTATCAGCGCAGCGGGGCCATATGTGCATTAGCAATCTGACAATCGCCCGATGAACACACGGCATTATTGTGTTTTTTTAGATTCTGCTGTTGTCATCATTAGTTTATTCTGTTTGTGACAATTTAAATCAGATGTAAAAAACATCGATTGTATTGTAACTCTACATATCCAATCTACATATGTTGAAATTTTCATCACGATCATGCACGCATTAACTGAGCTATAGGCAAATAAACAAGTGTGTACTTATAAGTTTTGCCGAGTGTATATAATACCGGCTGGTGGAGTATTGCGCGTGTGGACTGGCCATATAGCTTACTAAGCCAATGGGATTTAAAGCATTCAATGCTTATATCTGTTTTAATTACAAGTTGTCTGCTGCAAATTCATATTTTATCCTTAAACTTTTAACTGTATAATATACATTTGTTGTTATGTTTGCATGCATATATCTATTTCAAATTGTTTTAATAATGTCTTAAATGTGATTGTAAAGCACTTTTGAACGTGTAATTACATGATAAAAGTGCCATATTAATATGGTATAATAAATATAAATAAATAAAAAATACATTAGCATGCTATACAATACCATGTGTCATGAAAGACGATGTTTTGCTGTTCCCTTGAATGGTCTAAACATGTACAGGTACCGACATATTTGACTTGGACCAAAAATTACCAAAAATCTAATTACCGATGTGTTAGCCATGATAGTGGTCACGAAAAGGATTAAATATATTTTTGTTGTAAATTGTTCAAATGAGCGTAGTGCGTCTTTAATTAAACAAAATTCTTAGTTTTCAACTTTATGGATACCGGCCATGGTCAACTAAAATTACAATTACCAGCGTACAATCAATCCTTAATCGCCACCACGAGGTCGCTAATTGCAAGCGTAATCAAACACATATACATGGGTATGTTCAAGTACCTGATCGTACGTGTCAATCATTGTCTTAATAACTATACAAATTACACTTACAAATCGGACAGAGATGGCAGCTTTCAACTGAAACAGCAGAGCACAGAAAACATAACAACAAAACAGACCACAATTACACGGCACAATGCCCAACGTACAAATGAAACGAGAAAATGAACTTAATAAACTCTGAAAGTCTTAGCTGTCAAAAAGTCGAAATACTAAGTCAAAAGATTTTATTAGCTGTCAAAAAGATGAAATACATAGTTTGAGCTATAAAAAGGTCACTAGGACAAGGACAACTACATTTGTATCAAAATTAAACTGTAACAAAATCTCAACTCCCTACCCCGAAAGTCTATCTCAGTCAAATATAACCGGAGTACGATTTGAAACTAGGTTATTCAGCTTGGGCATTCAGCTTTTTGATTGCTGAAACTAGTTCATTCAGCTTTTTGACAGCTGGGACTTTGGCGGATTTTCTCGTTCGGTTGTGCGTTGGGCATTGTGCCTTGCATGTTTTCTGTGTTCGGCTGGTTAAGTTTCATACGCCAACCATTTACATTCAGTCTATCAACGAATCCTGCCCCGATCGATACATATATATTTTTAGAAAATAACATGCAGTCATCTTATATCGCGTATATATCTTATATTTTATCTTAAATATATCTATTTGTACTCGTATATATTGAAGTCGATATAGATTCTGATATATTTGAAATGTATGATGATAAAATGGCGACCTTTATTGAACACACTCACAATTCAAAGCCCTATGGACAGTTCTGGTATTAAATTCCGTCTTTCAAAGACTTAAGTGGTCGACCAGACAACTATGTTTACATTCGATACAGTAATAACTATCTTAAGGGAACTACAGTCGGGAAATCTACCACTTTGTGATTACTTTATTCAATTATTGTAAACATCTGTCAAAGTTAATTTGTTAAAACATAAAGTAACTGAAATGACCAGACAAACTACCTAAATACTGAATTACGCTGTTCAAGCTTTTTCAGAGCTGTCGTCAAGACATTGTTGTAAGTGTTAAAATAAGATCGCTGGCTAAGAATGTGGAGGTAAAAAATACAAATTCGATATTTTGAGAAAACACTGATAAAACTGTCTGAAAATACTATTTTCTTATGAAAAACAAGCCTTTCAACTTCAGTTTGGTCAACAAGACCAGTTCCGATTTTCATGAAAAAAGGCTCATAAGAAGCGCCTTGTGATGCAGATTTCAAATATGCATGAGTCTTATAAGGTAGTAAGTCGCACCTACGACATTCTCATTCTTAGCCAGCGATGTGAAACTTACGTTTTTTATCTTTGCATAATTGTCATGGTGATCAGCACTGACCGTAGTTTTCAAGATAAAAATATATATATACAATTAAAACTAACAATGATAAAAGTGTAGTAGACTCATGTTGCAGAGCTTTTTTATAGCTGAAACTAGGTTTTTTTTGATAGAGGAAACATGGGTCTTCCAGCGGTTTAGTTTCATGTTCTCGTTCACTTGTGTGTTGGGCATAATGTTTCTGTTTTCTGTGCTGGGCTGGTGTTGAGTGCTGCCTTCCCTGTCTAACTTTCCATTATGTCTTTGTGAAATGATAGAAAATGCATTGCGGTTTTAAATCACGGTACTTGTTTGTGTATATCATATAATTCCAAACAGCTTCATATTGCTGTGATAAATAAATAAAAATATACCAGATTTATATAGCGCCCTTTTCATGCGAACGCACGTTCAAATGCACTTTTACCCATGTTGCAGCCACAAGGGCGCATGTGCATCCTCTACCAGTGCAGATACAGCATGATCTGACCAGAGGGACAGACTGTGAGAAAGCCCCAGAAGGGAGAGAGAGACATTAGATACAGGCATGCCCGGCGCTGCAGAAGTGCGCCTAGCTCTTATTTTGAATAGACAGCCTGGTTCTTTAATGTACCCGGTGTATAGCACCGATACACAGCTTTCTGGCACTTCCAGATACTTGCAGACCACATGGCCAGATATATCGGAAATATTATAAATATTTCAGAAATGTCAAGTTCCGATGCCAGGGATTGAACCCACGACCTCCGGATTGACAGCCCCGTGCGTTACCACTGATCCAAATCCGCTTATATGTGATAAATTGTATAGTGACACCGGTTTATTGTTGAACATCCCTTATATGTACATTTTGTGCTCGCTAATCAGCTGAACTTATTTGCATCATTAATAATAAGAAATACGCGTTAAAATGGCACATGGAAACTGCACAGTCTCCACAAACGCACAATGGGATGTGAACATACATACATTCTTAATATCATCAAATGGCTCAATAAGAGAGATCATGTTTGTATACAAAGGTATTCATACCACCAGCTAGCTATTGGGAAATGTCAGGTTTTCATTGTTCATTCATCCAAAATATTGCCGGTGGGCATTTTGCATATTAATACGGTGATCTCTCTTATAGACTGACATTCTAATGCGACAATATCTTCCCATGCCGTTAGTTGTTCAAGTTGTACCCGAAATGGTGAATTTCCATTAGGCGCTACGCTAGTTTGGTTCCCGATTATTACAATCTTTGCAGTAATGTAAGATCTGGGAACGGGAACCAGACTAGCGATACGCCAGACGCGTTAAGAGCATGCGCAGACTTGAAAATCTCCTTCAACGTTTTGTACTTCTCTGTACTATCACTTACTCTCTATTCAAAGTTTAACCTAGTTTCTTACACTTCAATTCCCCTCGTTCCACAGCGGACATATTCGTTTTGGCAATACTAACGGCGTTTTCGTACTGTGTCGATATAAATGTAACTACTTGAGACACGCAAAGGTTGACTAATGATGGTCTTAAAAACACATGAAATACTTACCAAAACGTTCTAGTCGGTCGGAATGGAATAAACTAGTTTGGAATAAGACAGCTTGCACTTAAGTACATGTATAGGGATAATAACAAAGCGGACTTGGAGAGCATCACTTAGCAGAAACAGCAAGGCACAAAAGGCACACAAAGTCATTAAACGAGTTTTAAAATGGAACAAGATAATGAATATTTCTTTTGATAAAGGTATACCTGTATTAAATATGTATTTCCACAATTTATGAAATTGGTTATTTCTGCGTGCAAAATATGTTGCGATTTTGTCCAAAATGTATGAAAAGCTCGCCGGAGATAACTCTAATGAATAAACATGGATAATATAAAAACTGCACGGTCGACTGACCGCTTGGAATCAGCGTAGATTGAAAGATTATACGTATGCATTAAAAGTAATAAGGAAAAGAAAGAACAAAAATGGATATCGAAAATACATTTTCTTTTTTATTTCTAAACCAAGGCTAGTTTTATCACAGGCGGACTATACGTTTGTTGATTGTGTGGTTATAGACTCAGAAAATAAGTACGATGGTGAGATGTACTTGCTTACATACTTTTCACCTTCTTGCCCGTTGTCAAATAGGGCAAATGCTAGTTCACTTGCTTACATACTTTTCACATTCTTGCCCGTTGTCAAATAGGGCAAATGCTAGTTCATTTGCTTACATACTTTTCACCTTCGTGCCCGCTGTCAAATAGGGCTAATGCTAGTTCTCTCCTTCGCAAGTTTTTTTATATGACCTTTCCCATATTCTTAATTTCACTGTTAATACTGTTAATTGTCCTTCCCACTATCAAATTTGGCCTTCATCTTTGTGTAGCCATCATCTGTTTATTCTGCCAGCTATACTTTAATTAGTAGGGTTCAAAACTGTTTGAATTGACCATCGTTTTGAATTGTTGAAAAGCACCTCGTTCAATAGGCTTTCGAGATGGACCGTGAACAGGTTAGCTATCATTTAAAATGGTCTGGATGGAGGCGGAGGCAGAAACAAAATATTTGCAAATATTTCTGATGTACTTGTTTTTTAATTGAGTACATTTATTCATTCATTCAGTATATCATGCAAGTGGTAATCGTTCTATAGCTGAAACTAGGTCATTCAGTTTTTTGACAGTTTGGACTTGGACTTCCGGTGGTTTGACAGCTGAAGCTTGGACTTTCAGCGGTTAAGTTCATTGTGCCGTGTAATTGTGGTATGTGATGTCGTTTATGTTTCTTGTTCTCGGCTGGTTAAGTTGCCTTTCCTGGCCGATTTTTTATATCTTATTTCAAGCATCTGTGTCAAATGTCAATGTATTCTTAGAGTAATTAGGTCGGTTGCAAGAACATTATGTTACTCTAGCAGGGTTTTTAAATGCCATGTGTTGCAGTATATTGAATTTCCTGAAATCTGATAGTCATTGCCACTCGACGTCATGCGGCCCAAATGTTCATATTTAATGTTATGACATTCTAAAGGATGGAATTAAATGTTTTTATAGTGACATATTTGTAATACGCAAATCTATTATCTGACTTAGTTTCAACAACATTTGCCACGAAACAAAGGTTTTATCGCTTAAATTGTTGATTACTGGTTATGTATTTTGAACATCCGTTAAGTTACATTAAGATCAGTATCAGGAAATATATTTTAATACCGACGAATCTTCAAGACAGTCACTTTTTGTTTGAATACTAGTGTCTGAATGTCAAAATCAAAATTTTAATTCTGACCAGTCTCTTATATTCAAACCTGTTACTAGAGACCTAAGATATAAGGGTGGTGTTTACATACATTTTTGACTGTATTTGTTTGTTGGCGATCGACTGAGACATTCGTTTTTGTCTCTGTCAGAATGACCAATGACCTTCGACGTGGAGGGCACAGACAATGTGTGATACAAGATGTCCTAACTCTAGCCGAATAGACTCATAGGTTCTTTAATATTCCAGGTGTATAGCATCGATACACACCTCTGTGTTACCAACCTGTTTATTTCTAGTTTGGTAGAAAAACCCGAACAGCTTTTCTAAATTTCCAGTACCACGGTCGAAATTCGAAGCAGGGAACTCCGAATTGATTGTCAAGAATGTAAACCAGACGGCCTCCGTACCACTCTTAGACTATATTTGAAAGACAAAGTCTCTAACGTTTATAACGTCTATGACTAAGAACAATCCTCAATCGATTTCCTTCTTAACGTGATTACATACATCAAACAAGTGACAACAATTTGTTACTTGAGCGAGCGAATGTTGATAACAAAGTTAGTGCAGTTGCATACACTTCTGATAGACGTGAAATTAATGTCGTAGTTATGGACAGTTTGCGTACACTTCACAGCACACGGAAACTATGTTACCGTATAGCGGGTTATTTCTGCGGACAAATAAAAACCTCTGCGACATGGGCCTATAATATGTAGTTTTTATGTCTGCGTTTTTTATTTCTGTTGGCAAACAAATCTGCGATACGGGCCTAAACTATGTAAGTTTAATTTCTGTGGGCAAACAAATCTGCGATACGGGACTAAACTATGTAGATTTAATTTCTGCGTTATTTATATCTGCGGGCAACAAATCTGCGACACGGGCCTAAACTATGAAGGTTTTATTTCTACGTTTTTTAAATTTCTGCAACCTACGATAAAATCGGGAATTACATTCTGCGGTTGGCATAAACTGGAAATAAGTTTTGCGCATGGGAAATAACTACTCGCAAAATTAACCCGCTATATGCTTTTAAGAATTGATGTGTAAATAAGACAAGGGTCATGCGTCGCAATTTTGTAAGCTTGATGTATTGAAAATACTATAGGGATATATCGCTTGCTAGGAATTAGAAGGTCGAAAGAACTACTTACATACTCATGCATATTTGAAATCTGCATCTCAAGGCACTTCTTATGAGCCTATTTTCATGAAAATCGGAAATGGTCTTGTTGACCTAACTGAAGTTGAAAAAACTTGGTTTTCCATAAGTAAAGAGTAGTTTTAGACAGTTTTTAATGTGTTGCTAAAGTCCTTCTAATTCTAAGCCATCGATATGCATTATAAACCACACTGAAGAGAGACGCACCAGGCTTGAATAATCATAGACTATGAGTCTCAGTTCTATGAGGTCAGATAATATCTTAATCCGGTAATACGGGGCTAACAATGAACGCATCTGCCCTGCGTTCAGGGAAACATAACGTGACGCACGTATCGTACCTGGTACGGACATGTGATTGGTTGAACCGTATGTTATAAAAAACTGTTTTTCCAGTGAGCCAAGTTTGGATAACCATATCCGGAGGTGGTGTGCGCGTATTTGTGTAATTAAACAAAATGGCGGACAGAGGCAAACACAAGAACGTGAATAGTAAAATCCGTGCATCCGTGCATATTTCGAACTAAGAACGGAAAAAACGGGAATTAGTACTTTCTAATTGTATGCCGCAAACGAAGCGTACAACGAAGGATTATATCGACAAAACCCGTGATTGTTAAACATGTTTGCTGGTTACTTTCCTTGAACGTAGGGCTGTTGCTATAGTCCGCCCAGGATAACTTGATATTTACAAACATGAATCAGTTCGGTCAACTGTTGCAAAATTGGTTTTACAAATTACTTTATATGTAAACAGATAAGGTGAGTTTATAATCGGGCAAAGATAAATTGGCCGGGCTATAAATAGTACCAGAACATAAATATTGTTGTTTACCTTTTGCACCCGAAGTAAACTTATAAGACGTAATAACTACATCTTTATAAGCAGTGAGGAAATAGCTCAGTAGGTAAAGCACAAGGTTCAATAGCAACAATCGTAGGCTATGTTTTATTCAGCCCGAGTTCGAATCCAATTCATGACTTTTCTATTGGAAATAATTTGTTTGTTCTGTTTATTGTTTCATTCTATCGTTTCTAGACTTTGTAATTTAAAAGTGTTGTTGAGAAAATGAAAAAATAACAGATAACGTTATAATAAAAAATAAAAACAAAACATGGATTCGAACCTGCGTACCAAAATAAGCATACATGGTAGATCATCTATAGGCTAAGGCGTTACCACTGACGCTATATATAGGAAAAGAGTTTGCACAATTATCATAATTATCTACCAAATTTACCATTGAATTAAATGTGAAGGACATCGATGTGTTTATTTACTGTTGCTAAATTTAGCCCGGCCAATTTATGTTTGTCCAACTATAGTAC
Source organism: Spisula solida (assembly GCA_947247005.1). Taxonomy (NCBI): domain Eukaryota; kingdom Metazoa; phylum Mollusca; class Bivalvia; order Venerida; family Mactridae; genus Spisula; species Spisula solida. Next base: position 4,091,535 of record OX365956.1, on the reverse strand, counting down.
TAAAATCATGACTGTTAAACCGAGCACGTCTTAATAATCCACCTTTGTGGACAGTACCAAATGTGCCCGCCTTTCTTATTATCCTGAGTGCACTATACTAGTGCAGGGTATAATATAATATATATAATATAAATCAGGGTAGCAATACCACGTGACTTTTGACTACAGTTACAAGAAGAAATTTGTAAAAATTTGAAAATAAAATAGTATTTTATTTCTTCTTCTATTTCTATAAAATATACGCCACGCTAAGGGGGGAATTATTTGCTTTCCATGAAATATATAATCTTTTTCGGTGGTTGTGCCGTTTTGGCAATTACCTTGTGAAACCGTAGAACGTGTAGGTTTCACAGGGTAATCGAAAAATCTGTAAAACTGCTGAAAAAGATCTTATTTTCCACGGAAAGCAAATACTATTCCCCATAGCGTGGCGTATATTTTATAGAAATCGATGAAGAAATAAAATACTAATGGCTATTTTATTTTTCAAATTTTTACAAATTTCTTCTTGTAACTGTAGTCAAAAGCCACGTGGTATTGCTACCCTGTATTAATAAACAGTTACAATATACATGTGCGGGGGTGTTAACTAAGCGTGCCTGCCTTATTCAAGATTGTCAACGGCCAACTATATAACAATTAATTGAGTGGAAATTTATTGTATGTGATCATGAGTGAAATAAAATTCGATCTTTCACCCAAAAACCTGTTTATTGCGTGTATTTGGTTCAATTTCTCGTAAAATGTGACAGTAATTGGCCTAATTGGAAACAATACGTTGGAATCTGAACATCTTGACATGACGATAATGGGGTCATAATGATTTGAAGCCCAGCGTCTTTGACGTTACGTTTCTTTTTAGTCCCCTACCGGTTTTTGACTGGAGGGGACTATAGGTTTGCCCTCGGTCCGTCCGTCAGTCAGTCAGTCCGTCAGTCAGTCCGTCCGTCAAAAAATCTGGATCCTGGCATAACTGTTTTCTAGCTAGGTTTATGAAACTTGATATGTGGATAGGGTGCAATGAGGGGATTATGCACGTCCAAAAATAGTTTTGATTCTGACAAAAACTGTGGTTGCTATGGCAACAGAAACATTGAAAATGGCTTAAAACCGGTAGGGGACTTCTGTATTGCTTGCAATTCTTAATTACTTGTTATGTATGGTAATGGAACCAGCTTCTAAATCACTGTTATTTTCACTTAAATTTTCACTGATAAATCTCTATAATCCAATGATAGCATATCATAAAATTGCTTGACGACCTAAAATAAACTAGCATAAACTAAAATTAAAGCACCAAACGGTTCAACAGAGGGTAATGATTCTTTTAGTATATTTAGTTCATTGTTAAAATTTTACAGTAACATTAAATTATTCTCCGGAGAAAAACGAATAATGATTTAACTACGTCTATTTGTTTACTAAAACGGATTGGAGTGAGTTGCAATCGATCAGCGCCAATGTAGTGAAATAATACATTTTCTGATGTCAAAACTAATTGTAGAAAAATAGTTATTTGCGTTAAGGGAATTCTTTTATCACTTTGAAAGGTATAGCTGTGTGATTGGTTTACGGAACTATTTATCGTATTTTGTAAATTTCCATTTTTATATCCGTAAAATGTATTTTGAGGTGAAATAAGTGATTTCTGGTGATCGTTTATATAGTTATTTCTATAACATGTAATTTGATTGGATCGACTGATAGATGTTTTGTATTTAATTACGTCGATTATAGTTTGATTTGATGTACATGTAACCGCATACAAATAACATTTTCGAACTTGTCTGAATTTCTGTGACTTAAAGACACCATTGTAGAATGTGTTCATCATTTGCATGTAAACACACAAAAAAAGACAAAGCATGCACACCGCTTTCAAAAAGATAATATTAAGTTAGACAGGAAAGGCAGCACTCAACTTAACCAGCCGAGCACTGTAAACACAAAAAACATACTAGGCACAATGCTTAACACACAAATGAACGAGTAAATGATCCACCCAAGTCCTAGCAGCCGAAAAGCTGAATGAACTAGTTTCCGCAATCAAAACGCTAAATGTCCAAGCTGAATGACCCAGTTTTAACAGCAAAACGGCTGAAATACTTATTAGTCCCCTACCGGTTTTTGACAAAGAGAGAAAATATGCCCAAATATGGATCCAACAGTTTTCAAGCTAGGTTTATTAATCTTAATATGTGTATAGGGGGCAATAAGGGGATTATGCACGTCTAAAAATCTTTTGATTCTGACGAATATTGTGGTTGCTATGGCAACAGAAACATTGAAAATGGCTTAAAACCGTTAGGGGACTTCTGTTTTGCTTGCAATTCTTAATTTAAGAAATAAAAATCTGTTCGCGTTTATTGTCGGTGAATAAAACACGGGCAGGAGTTCGGATGCGGAAACTCGTGATTTAATTTTTCCGCATCCGAACTCCTGCCCGTGTTTTATTCACCGACAATATACAAGAACAGAGTTTTTATTTCGATTCTAAATACGATAATATCCCGCACTATTTAACTGCGCGCATTCCATTTTCACCCATTTGACATTGAACATAATTCCACGCTGAAATTGAGTGGCTTATTAGCTGGTACAATTACTTCCCTCGTTAATGAAAACGACCTTCGTAATTTTCTGAAGGAAATACCACATTTTAAACATTGAAACAATTTTAATAACACGAGTATATGGTATCTATTTCATAAAATGAAAAATATAAATGAATTGATTATCAGAAGCTTTAATAAAACTTGGTTTCTAGAGTATATTGGAGTTTCTAAAAATAGATGCGTCATAGCTGTAACACTGGATTCTCGTGCAACTCGCCTTGTCATCGTGACTCGTAGAAAATGTTACTATAAAGTTTACGTTCATTCATTCATAAATATGTCACGTGATACTGGGCGTAAATAGAAACAGCCAATTTGATAGGTATGTTTTATGGGGGTAATAATACATTGTTAGGTCCGCTCTATATTTAAACGATTAATCCGCAGATCGTGTTAGAATACTTGTTTTTAACCGCCAGAAATCCTAAAAATAACAGTATTAAAGACCTGAAAACCATGGTAACAGCCGCACCATGATACTACCATCTCATAATGGTGTAAGGACGGTATTCGTCTTTCTTCATTAACACATGAACATGATGGGAACATTTTATGAAACCTCTTTCACCGAATACCTCGTATATCATTGGCTTAAAGTGCCATTTGAGATTAAGATTTCCTCTCAAACGCCATTGCTGGGTTAAACCCTTCTCTAATGTTTGTAAATTGAATGCAGGGAAAATCTGAGAAATGGCCACAAGTTCAATGGTCGGCGCTCTTTATCGTTATTGCGGATAAATTGTGATGTCAATGGGTAGCTCAATTGTTGCTGTCTGTTAGCTGTGTGAAGTATGCACGATATTAGACATTCATTTCGACATTCAAAATGACTAAGTTGAATGTCGAATTAGACATTAACAAACTTTTAAAAACTTCATTCTGAATGTCGAAATAAATGTCGTATTCAACATTCAAAAAACTAAAAAAAATTCATTTTGAATGTCAAAATAAATGTCGAATATCGTGCAAACTTCACACAGCTATTTGGTAAACATTCAACAGATAATATCAATGAGAGACATTAGTGGCATATAAATTATCTCCCTTGTAAGATAAAGCCCGAGGTAGACCAATTAGCACAGTGGACCTAACTAGTTTAGATCCTCGGACTTTATCCTTGTTTCTCACAGAAATATCCCTGATTTTAGATATGAAATTTCTCACTTCTGTATTACCTATTATGTTAAGGCCGTCAAAATTTATACACCATGGTGTGTAAACAACATGTAGCCTATCTTGTTATTTAATCTGATGATTAATGTTGCAAATATTTCAGCCTAATTACTACCATGCACAACAAACAAAACAGGGATAAAAGAAGAGTTTTCCGCATGATAGGACCTACGAAATTTTAGAGAGTAGTAAGGGGAGATAACTAACTAATATCTCCCATTGAGTGAATAGTTTCAAAAAGATATAAACAACAAAATCAGACAGAAGAACACAAAAGGCACGATGGAGCATGATGTGTACAAATTGCAAGCTGTATAAAAATGACGAATAATAAGATTTTTTATGACTTTTGAATTAAGAAATAAAAATCTGTTCTTGTATTTTGTCGGTGAATAAAACACAGACAGGAAAGAACACATTTTAAACATTGAAACAATTTTAATAACTCGAATATAAGGTATCTATTACTTGAAATGAAAAATATAAATGCATTGATTATCAGAAGTTTTTATGAAACTTAGTGTCGAGAGAATATTGGAGTTTCTAAAAATAGATGCGTCTTGACTGTAACACTGGATACTCGTGCAACTTGCATTATTCGCAACTCGTTGTAGTGTTAACTACAACGTTTACGTTGAGTCATTCATAAATATGTCACGTGATATTTATTTTCACTGAACTACTTTTAAATCGAACATGCTGATGTTCAATTTTTTGTGAAGGAACGAAACATATTTTTGGAGTTTAATTAAGAAACAACTCTAACAGAAAATTTAATAAATGCTTATAAATTATGTTTTTTTATATAGTTTTTTTTTGTCATTTTGAGCGCACAAACAAATATGACCAATTTCATGTTTGCGGGGCGTAAATAGTACCAGCCAATTTGGCAGGTATATTTTGTTGCGGTAATAATACACAGCTTGGCTTCCTCTATGTGTATATATACTAACCCGCAGATCGTGTTAGAATGGTCATTTAAGTTTGAAAAGTACATGTATTATTGTTGAAATTTTTGGGGCTTAAAATCAGATCCGGAACAATTTTCTAATAAATTTGCGTGTGAAATTGTTCGTCTGATTGAGCTGTCAAAATATTTTTCTTTGCCAGTATTGGGAATGATATACTGTTTTAATTAACCATTTTGAGGGATTTTATTACTGGCTTAAAATTAATTATCACTTGACTCCATATTCCACGTCAACTCTGATTTGACTGTTTGTCATTTCAAATTTGTTTTCATCAGGAGGAAGGATACGAACATCCATATTTACTGCGAATATTGATCTGTAGTGTCCAGCTACTGGTCACGGCCAACATTCTACATGTATTAGTAAACCAGATTGAACTGAGACTCGTAAGCTTTGTATTGTGTGTGGTTTTCATATTTTCTGTGATCGACTGGTTAAGTTGAGTGCTGCCTTCCCTGTTCGACTTATTATTATCTTTTTGGTTAATTGTCTACTTTTTTGGATTTCTGACAGCTAAAACTATGCATTATAGCCGTTTTACTGTTCGAAATGGGTCATGCAGGTAGGGCATTCATCTTTTTGATAGCTGAAACTAATTCATTATACTTTTCGACAGCTTGGACTTGAGCGGATCTTTACTTGTTTAGTTATTGGGCCTTGTATGTTTTTAATGTTTTCTGTGCTCGGCTGGTTAAGTTGAGTGTTGCCATTCCTGTCAGACTTAATATTATCTTTTTGAACGAGCTTATAAGGCTCTGAGCCAAAGGCAATGGGGTATGCTGAATACAGTCTAACTTAACAGAATGGTCGTTTAACGCAAATGGTATAAACATAGACTGTAATTTACGAATTTCCGATTTTAGGCCCTGCGAATACTATTCAACTTCAAATGATAAACATTAGTGTGTAAATAAGTTTTATGACGAGTCTATACTTGTATGCGTCGTCTTCATAAACATTTCAATTTATCCATTTTAATAAACTTACTCATATATTACACAATTCAATTAATGTAAGTCAGTTTTGCTTACACTCGAAGAACAAAAAACAGAATAGACCGGGTTTTAACCCATTTCAAATGGATGGTGACAACAAGCTGATTGCAGCAAAAGATACAACAATTAATCCGTAATAATATGTGTAATCGGATTAAAAAGCATCTGTATTTCATGCTCTGCCGACACAATGGTGATTATCAATGCTGTTAATTGAGGTCCAGTTAACAAAAGACAAACTCTGAAGTGTGAACAAACAATGATTTATGACGAGATATAAAGTAATTAACAACATGTCACTACAGACGACCAGTGTTTTTTTATATTTTTTTCGGTCGCTAAATGAAATTTGACCAATCAATTATAGTGCATAAATAGTGGTCGTTTGTCACGTTAGACAAAAGTCGCTTAATACAGTAGGACAATAGAACAAATGAGATCGGGAGGAGTTTAAACTGGTCGTTTAAGACAAAGGTCGCTTAATACAGTAGGACAATAGAACAAATGAGATCGGGAGGAGTTTAAACCGGTCGTTTAAGACAAAGGTCGCTTAATACAGTAGGACAATAGAACAAATGAGATCGGGAGGAGTTTAAACTGGTCGTTTAAGACAAAAGTCGCTTAATACAGTAGGACAATAGAACAAATGAGATCGGGAGGAGTTTAAACGGGTCGTTTAAGACAAAGGTCGCTTAATACAGTAGGACAATAGAACGAATAAGATCGGGAGGAGTTTAAACTGGTCGTTTAAGACAAAGGTCGCTTAATACAGTAGGACAATAGAACAAATGAGATCGGGAGGAGTTTAAACCGGTCGTTTAAGACAAAGGTAGCTTAATACAGTAGGACAATAGAACAAATGAGATCGGGAGGAGTTTAAACCGGTCGCTTAAGACAAAGGTCGCTTAATACAGTAGGACAATAGAACAAATAAGATCGGGAGGAGTTTAAACTGGTCGTTTAAGACAAAAGTCGCTTAATACAGTAGGACAATAGAACAAATAAGATCGGGAGGAGTTTAAACTGGTCGTTTAAGACAAAGGTCGCTTAATACGCATGGTCGCTAGTACAAGTTAGACTGTATGCCAATGCTGATTTTTCGCATAAACTGAACGTTTATTTTTGTAAAAAAATCTTAATTTCCTGACAATTTGTGTTCTCTAGACACAATGTATTTCCCTAGCAATCATTTCTGTATCACCATTACGTCCAAAACTTTTATTTCCCCTGGGTCAAACACACAAAACAATAATATGATTATAATACACAACAATGGATAAAGGTCACCAAATCAATAACGGTGCCGTTAACATTCTTAGTCTAGTAAACGATGAAAAAAATAGTAAAGGTTCGGACAGGGAAGGCAGCAGTCAACTGAGATGGCCGAGCACAGAAAACATAAAAACAGCACAGACCACAATTTACACTGCCCGAAGCCCAACTCACAACTGAACAAGAAAACTTAACCACCATAGGCCAAGTTTCAGCTGTAAAAATATCACAATGCCCAACACACAACTGAAGAATTACTTGAATGTTAAACTATTGTAACGCCTAAAGCTAAATTATAAAATGCCGTTTTTGATGTGCATTGAAACTGAAATGTTTTTTGAGGTTACTGGTGCACTGACTGATATGGAAATCATTATTCGTTGTTCATTATCAGATACGAAATGTTAAACTGTGGACCATGATCTGTTGACAGCATAGTTGCTGTGCTGCAGCACACTGTTCACTGACTCAACTGAGTTCGAATTTCCAGCCAGCTCTGAGATCGTTATTCGACACGACAAAAGTCGAATTTCCGGCTGAGTTCGAATTTTATACCAGCTCTATGTTTGTTATTCGACACGATAAAAAGTTATTATAAGGCATCTTAAGGGAACACTTTTGACTTATGTTAAAAAAATAAAAAAAGAATAACACATGTTTTCTTTGTGATCATTTTAGCTCTATACATAATGCTTCCCAACTATGTAAGGCAATTAGTATCTTGATTTTCCTGTTTAGCCGATACTCTTAAGGACTTTTGAAGATTTTAAGTTTTGAGTATATGCATTAAAAGTGATTATGCACAATATAAAAAAATCACTTCGGTAATGCATTTATTTTTCATTTGTATTTGTAAACAAAAGCTAATGTTATCATCGGTGGACTATAAAGAAATTATTGACCTAACTAAACGAGTTGCATATAATAATAAAATTTATCACATGTTTGACGTCGCGGTAGCGTAATAAAGCCATTGTTTATTATTGATAATACACTAGTGTAATAAAGCTTGAACGCGACGTCATTCAAAGCATAGGTGACGTCGTCGTCAAAGTTGCGCGTTTATTATAGTGAAAATAAGTAGCTATTTTATGTTTCAGCCGGGAAAGGCTATCATGTGATAAAAAGAGCATTACATTCGTGACTTTCTACATTGAATTTATTAAACTCGTTGAATAAAATCGATAAAATGCTCGGCAAAGCCTCGCGTGTTATTATTTTATTCAACTCGTTTAATAAATTCAATTTGAAAAGTTTTTTATTTTTTTATTTTACAGGGGAGATAATTTTATTTTCCTCGTCAATAGGTAGATGTGGGTCGAGGCCATCCCACATACTACCGTACAACATGTAGTATAATTGTAAATGAATCATAATTTGAAAAGTTACTCATGTAATATCCTCTATACAATACTAATAATAACGACTTTATTTAAAGAGGCAATTTAGTTTGGCAAGCCCAGTTCTCCCTGTATACATCTCTTACTATACACCCTTCTTACTTTAACTGCGCTGAGCGAAGCTGCCGTAAAACAAAAAATATGATGGACATTTGATGGAAACAGTATTCTACATTATGATTCTTCGGCCGCAGTGTAATTTCGTTCATAACAAAGAGGAATTATTGATCCTTCGTGGAACAGAATTAAACAATAATAACACAATCTCCACAGAGAAAACTTCAGCACATTTTCATTTATTTTATTCAGAAGATACGACCGTATAGTAATGTATGGACGTCTAGTTCGGCTAACTGTATAACTGTATATTTAGTTTGAACAAATACTTCGTATTTTGTTTTATAAATGAGTCATCTGAGTAGCATCTGTGTCACCTTGGTGATCCCTAGCGGCAAGATATCCCCATCGATCGGTTCGAATCTTCCGTACATATAACAAGACGGGCAGTCTTAGGGGACGCATATTATGTGTTGTCCTGTCAGTAAACATTCAGATACTCTTCACGATGGAGGCTAATCACGACAAACCTAAACAAGCCAACCACGTGATGATATAATATTTTAGGAACTAATTAAAACGGGATCCATTGCATGGATTTACTCTTTTTCGGTGTGTTACTTTTAACGCATGTCTCGCCTCAGGCAGTAGGAAATCGATTCAACCAATCAAAACTAGCGGAATCTGCGGAAATGTTGCATAAAAAAGAAATTGAATTCCTTTGGGTTTTTATTGAAGTTATGTGCTTAAATGATGTATAACGCTCGAATTCTGTTGAATTTTGTTATTCAGTCTTTCGTTATTTGGAACATGTTAGCGGTATCACAAACTTGTGCCAAGGGAAATGTAAGGCTAGTTTGAGACGAAAACTACGAATTCATGAAAGGGCCGACATGCGCTCAGATTTAAATAGCGTTTTCGATGCGAAATTCTCGGGAGAGGTGGTTTTAAAAACACCGATAGTCGTTTAGGCACATTACACTGTCATTGTGGCAAGCATTAAGTTTTTTTATTGCTGAATCTAGGGAATTTAATTCAGCTTTTTTAAAGCTAAAACTCGGTCGTTCAGCTTTTTGACAGCTGGAACTTGGACTTTGAAATTCGATGTTTTATACTGCTTAATCTTGGCTTTCGGCGGTTAAGTTGTGTGTTTGGCATTGAGCCTTGCATTTGTGGTGTGTGGTGTTTTTATGTTTTCTGTGTTCGGCTGGTTGAGATGAGTGCTGCCTTCCCTGTCCGATTTTCTATTATCTTTTTGCCATGCCAATCAGAGTTAGAAACACGGTTATACTCTGATGGGAGGCTGTGTATTGCCCAATCTCATTAACATCAGACCCTTATTACACTTCACTATTTTACGCTGATACAGGATCTGACGACACTCCGTATGTCGTCATGACGATGTGAACTTTACTGTTTCCAATCAAATCGCTTCTTTCACAAATCTGAAAGTGCAGTGAAACTCTGCTGAGGCTACATGACGTCAATGTGCTCCTGAGAGATCATTTGAACATGAGCCCTTACGGGTGTAGTCAGATCTCTACCAGTGTAAAGGAACGAAGCAAATGTTAGGATCTGATTTAAATGAGATTGTTTATTGCTATCATTTATCCTCGCAACCAGGTCTCCGTTATGCGAAACTGTTTTTATACGGACTAAGTACAAGCTCCTGAAGCACCCTTGGTCTTTTACTGCGGTTATAAACAGTGTAGCAATACCACGTGGCTTTTGGCTACAGTTACAAGTAGAAATTTGTAAACATTGGAACACAAATAAAGCCATAAGTATTTTATTTCTTCATCGATTTTTTTAAAATATACGCCACGCTAAGGGGAAAAGCATTTGCTTTCCATGAAATATAAGATCGTTTTCAGGAGTATTACCAATTTTTCCATTACCCTGTGAAACCTACACGTTCCACGGTTTCACAAGGTAATTGACAAAACGGCACAGCCGCTGAAAAAGATTTTATATTTCATGGGAAGCAAATAATTGTCTCCATAGCGTGGTGTATATTTCATAGAAATCGAGAAAGAAATAAAATATTTATGACTATTTCATTTTCCGATGTTTACAAAATTCTTCTTGTAACTGTAGTCAAAAGTCACGTGGTATTGCTACACTGATAAAGCTCCAGATATGGGGCCTCGGTGTTTGGTTAATATATACTAAGTATTTTATTGCTTATAAAATAAGATCGGACAACCGGCTTAGCCTGTATTAGCCCTCACCTTAAGATATAAAAATATAATATTAAGTCAGTAAGGGAATGCATCACTTAACACACAACTAAACGAGTATATAAGCCCTCTCCGCAGTGTTAAAGTTGATCCTTAAAAATGCATGTACAAGAACAAAAGCACGTTTAAGAATTTTCGCCGGGATTTAAGGAAATCCACAGAAGTTATTATCCTACCGAATAACAATAGTTCTACAATATTTATAATGTGAACATGTAAAATTCAGAAAAAAAACATATGATGACAGGATAATGGAGGTGCTAATTTGTGTCTGTCTGTAGAGACATCAGAAAGGGGGAGAGGGAAAAATAGAGAAAGAGAGCAGTATAATGTATAAAGAGCTGACAGTAGTACTAGTCTTGCGAGTACATATCGCTGGCTTAGAATGAGAAGGTCGTTAGTGATCTTTATTCATCTACACGCTGTCTATACTCACTGAAAAAACATAGATGATGTAATTGTACTTTGTCTATTTTGTTAAGTGATATATTCAAAACTATCGAGGAAGAACTGGCGAGTAGTATGCTTCTAAAGACATTGTTAAAGTAGTTAGAATAACACTGCGTTGGCTTAGAATGGGAAGATCGTATTACTAAGCGCTACTTACGACCTAACAAGACTCAAGCATATTTAAAATATGCATCACGAGGCGCTTCTTATGAACTCATTTTCATGAAAATTGGACGTGATCATGTTGGCCAAAAAACGTTTTCAGACAGATTTTTCTTGTTTTCTCAAATTATTGGTTTTGTACTTACGACCTTCTCCTTCTAAGCCAGCGATATATAAGTTGTGATGTTCATATTTGGCTTCCGCCGTGTTGTTGCGCAGGCGTCAGTTTGGTGCTCCTGGTTGTGCAGCGGGTGCCATAGTTGGGTTTTATCATCGTGACGCGACCGTCGGATTTTGGTTTTGTCGTTTAGATATGGGCTATGATGTGTTATGGCACAGGCGCCTGTTCTTGCTTGTGACGTGCGCCCCAAATGTGGGTTCTGTCGTTGCAGTTCTGGCACCAAGTCGGCGTTCTGTCTTACTTGTGTAAGTTCTGGGTTCTTGGTTGTGGGCACCAGATTTAGGTTATTCCGGTTGTGGATCTCACATCTGGTTGGGGTTCTGTCAATATGATGTGGGTACCAGATATGTCATCTGTGGTGATGGCAAATTTGCTTGAACGACAGGACGAAGTTGGTTTTCGGCGGTTGGTTTCGTTTTCTCGTTCGTTTGGTTGTGCGTTGGGTGTTGTGATGTGTGGTTTGTGTTGTCTATATGTGTTCTATGCTTGGCTGTTGCAGTTGAGTGCTACATTCCCTGTCCGATGTTTTACTATCTTTCGGAAGACATCAGCAACCATTTTTTTCTCTTGGTTGTTCGTTGTTCGTCGTTTAACTCGATTGTTAACACGTGTGGAATATTTCTAAAATGTCCTATGTTACGTAAACTACGGACTGTATAATCTACCGAAGCACGCAATCACATTATTTACCCTAGAGGAATATACGAGTATTATATTCTATCGTGAATAACTATTCAAGTACGGAAATATTTTCAACGTCGTACGATACAAGTATTGATATTTTGCCAAGTCCGTTTTTTGTTGGTATATGCGTTACGCAGCATCTCAAATTGAGGACATTCTTGAAGAAATGTCCCCGTATGTAAATGTATTGTGGGACCGTTAATTAGTCAGGAAATTGACCTATTGTATCGTATTAGAATACATATACATTTCTCCCCTGTTCGGAGTCTCCTTCAATTCTCGGAAAGGATGTTGACTTGTTTATTCTAACGAGATTGTCACGTGACTTTCGCTATGAAAGGAAAAGCGCCTGATTGTCACAGAATGCGCTCTATCAGACGCTTCTTCGGAGGACGAACAAAACCTGAAGTAGGTTTCGTTTAAAATAGATTATACACGTTCATTTCCTGGCAGAGGGGTTGTCGCCAAGTAGTTTACATTTCATATGGAACGTTGCCAATATAAAAAACGACCATTTCTCACGTTTCAGTGGTACAATCTCCGTATTTGAGATTTGGTGAGCTCTTAATATTGTGTGCGTTAGGCTACATTGTTTCTTTTGACTATAGGGACTGATAGTTTCAACTTCTATTGTTGTCCTAAGGCTTGGCGTTATGTCGTTTTGGCGCTTGCGACTGATTGGTGTTATGTCGTTTTTGCGTCTGCGACTGATTGGCGTTCTATAGTTCAAGTTGGCGCCTGCGACGTTTCGGTGCCAGCGACTGACCGTCATTCTATCTTTCTGGCGCCTGAGACATTTTGGCGTTCTATCGTTTTGACGACTGATTGGCGTTATGTAGTTTTGGCGTCTGTGACTGATTGGCGTTCTATAGTTCAAGTTGGCGCCAGTGATGTTTTGGTGCCTGAGACTGGGCGTCATTCTATCGTCTTGGCACCTGTGACGTTTTTGCTCCTACGACTGATTGGTGTTCTGTCGTTTTTGCGCCTGTGAAAGAGTGTCGTTCTATTGTTTTTAGGCCTGCGACAGAGTGGCGTTCTATCGTGTTGGCGCATGTGTCATAGTGCCGTTCTTTTGTTTGGCACCCGCGATTGATTGGCGTTCTGTCGTTGTGGCGTCTGTGTAAAAGTGGCGATCTGTCAGGCCAAGATCGGTATTCTGTGGCAATGTTAGAGTCGCCAGATTGGACAGTCAAAGTGTATTGTTTTTTTACATTTAAGCGGGTAGATAAGCTAAATACTTCTAGTTCAGTACTTAATGCTATTATTATGAAAACTATGATAGATGAAAGGTATCAATGATAATATATAGAAAACTTAAACGATGCAGATACGATTATTTTGATCAATAACACAAATTTTCAAGATTTTTTGTCCCGATTTTACCATCGGCGAATATCCCTGGCTCTATAAAAGTATAGATTACCGTGTGCTTAATAGCCTATCAATTTTAATTCCAATTTATGTCTAGTGCGCATGCGTGAAGGCTGATACGCGATACTCCCTCTGTTGGTTGGCTTATTGTCGCTGAAAAGATAAATTCCAATCTTGTTTAGGAACAAATAGCTTTTCATTAATCGAATACGTTTCAACTGAACGTAACGGGTTATGTTCCCTCGTGGTCCTAAAACATTAAAGAGACGAAACTACACAAACAATTGTATAATGCTTCTGGACCTCGCTAAACGGACGATACGTGAGATATTGTCAGATTTAATGTGAATCGAGCTATCTATCGCCGCGTTTATATCCCAATAGTCGTTTTTAAAAACATTCAAAGTGTGTTCAGTAAATGTTAACTATTTCCAATCGCCTACAACCTCAACGTTCTGGATTGTACTATGTACTGATTTAATTAAGGCACCATTGTGTTTATTTCTGAAGAGTCAGCAATAATTGTAATCATGATTAATGACTCCGCCAAACTAGCTCCGTTTGAAGGTTTCTGGTTTGATCGGTAGAGTTATAGTCCTTGATACATGTATTAAATACTGTAGCGCATGGACAATGCTAAGCTAAACAGAAACAGCTGTAATACCTAACTACCCGCGCAAGAATCAAACATCGAACGAATCATCCATATCACCAAAAATTGACATTTCAAACAAGCCTATCATCTCACCCCTCCCCCAATGAATGACATACGTGCATAATTAACCATTTAATGGACTGCCTCACATATTGATGTATTGCAAAAATAAAATTGTCAAATATTCGCGTAATTTTTGTATAGTTGACTGTATATCCAATAAACAACCACACTGATATCTAAAATAACTTGAGAAACTTCGGCATCAGGTAGTTATTAAGTAATTTTTCATCAAAAATTCTATAGGGTATTAATACCCTATAGAATTAGCACTACTATTACTTAAATTGCCTGAACTTTGTTCGCATTTAATAAAAAAGGAATCGAAAATCGAACCAATTACCGCACTGATGATTACGCTGTAGTTTGTTGATGTTACAGTTCGATCACGTGTGAATTACATAATTTACAAAGCATGTTGGAAGATAACTAAGCGCTTTTTTTCAAGAAAAAAAATATATCGAGAGTGGTTAAAATTGCTTATTTGCACCCAATCTTTCATAAAGCAACCGTCAGTGGCTTTCTATTACATCAATACTTGGTTAGGTTGGAAAATCACGATATACAAACAAATTAGCCCAATCTGTGAGGCAGCACCTTTGATGGTGGTAACAATGAATGATAAATACACTGTACATAGTGAAGTACAGGGAGACTTTTAACAGCCGCGACGCGGCACTTAACATCTGCTGTTATAGTAATTAAATACTGTTGCGCACAGACAATGCACCACTGCGCATGTAGAGGGAGGTTCGTGATTCGCAATAAGAGCCAGTTAGCACTAGAAAATAATATATTTCTTGAAAACCAGTTTGATCAAGACGTCACTGTATGTGCTTTCCTTTATGCCGGAAAAAAACTGAACTGGTTATACGTAGTATATAAACATTGTTTTTACTCTTCATCAATGAACAGTTTCTTGTGACAGTAACTGGTTAGTTACAACATGATTTTATGCCATTTGTATACGCTCGTAGTAAATAACAAATGGATTGAGGCACAAATGAGTTATGGAGACAAAATTGTGAGCGTATTAGAGGGGTATAGGGGATAGAGAGATAATTAATTCTGTTATCAATAGTCAATGATCTATCCTTGTTGTGGCGTGTTTTGTTTGTGTGAAACGAATTGCGTGTACATTGGTATTACAAAAAATGTATGAACTGAGGCACTGCCTTTAATGGAGATTTTGTTATACTTGTAAAATATATGCACACGTACAGCTCATATGAAATAACTTTTAGATTAACTACTACTTCATAGCAGACAGCAACAACATCAGGTAGTCACTTATACCAAGCTGAACATTATTCAATTTGACATTTTGCCGATGTAGATAGATATATAGATTTATTTCTACATATAATGTACAATTTACATGACAAAACTATATCAAAACATACAATAAAACAATAAAAATAAACAAGCATGCATGCAATAATAATGTCAAAACAATCAACATTACATGTAAAGGATGACAAAAATATAGAACTACACGTAGTTTTTATTTCCAGTTAGGTCCTTTGACATGAAATACTAGTATAATAAAGTGTGAAATATTTTCATAATACATATAAATATAATTTAATATTTAAATACAACAACTGTTTATAATTTATGTGACAATAACTTAATGTAAAAAACACACCGTTTTTTTACTGAAAATGACCCATATTGAAGGGACTGCCTCACGTATTGGTGTATTGCAAAAATAAAATTAAATTGTCAAATATTCATGTAATTTTGGTATAGTTTCCTGTATATGCCATAAACAACCACATTGACATTAAAAATAACTTGGGAAACATCAGTATTTTGTAGTAATTTAGCATTTTTACACCCAAAATTCTATAATTAGCAATACTATCACTTCAATTGCCTGAAAATTGTTTCCATTCGATGAAAACGAATTGCGAAACGAACCGAATACCTCACAGGTGTTTCGGCTTTAGTATGTTGAAGTTACAGTTTGATCATGTGTGAATTACATAATTCACAGAACATTTTGGAAGGAAACTCTGCGATATTTTCGAACATAAAAATACTGAGTGCCAAATATCAATAGTGATTTAAATTGCTTATATGCCATAAATCGTTCATAAAAAACCACCAGCGACTTTCTATTATATTAATACTTGGTAAGGTAGAAAAATTACAACCATAGAAAACGTTTAGCCCGATCTGTGAGGCAGCAACTTTAATGTAGATTAAAATAAAAACATGCTCCCAAAAGAGATAATAGCTTTGACTTGTCCAATAAATACTTACATAGTAACGGTAAGTTGGTACTATCAGGTTAGGGGGTTTTTGGGAGTATATCATCTGTTAAGGTTGCTTGAATAACTGTAATTACATGTAACTGGCCGTCGTATGTGACTTGAGACATTTTACTTTGTTCCAGGAAAACTTGTTAGTTGAACAAGAACGTAAATGAAACAATTATCAAAGTACACGTTAACTCCCTTGTTGAATGTGTTGTCTGAATAATGAAGCACTTCGTCATTACTAGCTATGAATTATTGCAATTTATTGTATACTTTGTTATATGTTTTACGATAATTTCAACTTCAGAAATATGATATTCTTTCTTGAGCCATCCTCATACATCAGTGGATAGTCAAGTTTCCACACTAGTGATATCGCAGGTGAAGAACGAGAATGCCTTGCGCGTAACTGACCTTACTGATACTTCATCATTACTATTGTCATTATCTTACATATATCAGAGACTATAGATAAACATGTAACCTATAGTCTCTGCTCATATCCAGGAAAACTGTCATTATATTATTTTAATTATTTGGAAGAAATAACGAATTTGATCGATTGAAATGTTAAATAGAACTGAGTTATAAATTGTTCCATTGACTACGATCATGTGATAATTTTAATAATTAATGTTATATTATAAACATTTCTATGGTTTAATGACGTCACCTCTGATATCACATTATTGCTTGTTTTCATTTGTATACAGATGAGAGCAAAGCTAAATACAGGTACCTAATGTGAAATGTATTGTCTCTATGAAACAATGTATAAAAAATGTACGAGTATATGCATAATTAACGAGGTTCCATTCATATACGACCCTCTAGGGGGACGTTGCATTACATTGCCATAAGCTGTTTATATTGTCAATCATTACTGAGATTACTAACGACGAGGTTGTGAAGTCGCACAATGTATAAAGTCCAGTCCACGCAAACCACTGAGTTCGTGGAGAACATTCTGTTGTAGCGTTTAGATATACATTGTACTTGCATACGAACTCCGAGAAAATCCCTCTCGAAAGAATTACTATAGTTTCATAATATGTATTTCTATATACTTTATAATTTATAAATGTTTGTAAAATAGTTAATTCCTAAAATTAACAGATACAATGTACACAACATAGAAAATAAGACACATTTGATACCTTGAAAGTAATCATAATAAGTATTATTAAAAGTTAAATAGTGCGAATAAACAGGGATTCCACTAGCCTCTGAATCAATTTTATACTTTTGACTAATTTTGTCCATTTGATAATCGCAATACCCAAGAAAATATCACCTTTAAAACAAAATCACGAGAGTCAAAATGTGGCTTTTTGGAAATGTCAAAGGTCAAAACACCTATTCCCGAGTTAAATGGAACCCATAGTAAAGCACGATAGTAATTGCTATACACCGCTTCTTAATTCAGGTGCGACGAAATGTTTACAGTTTTAATGGTACTGGAACTGAAACACAGCATAACCTTCAAATGGACCACAAGATATAATATTATGACATCTCAATTCCGTCCAACAGTTATAGCTTATTTCCAGTTTTGTCTTTTAATTTCCAATTGTATCGTCTAATCAAAATGAATATGCATAATTAAATATCAGACGAAA
This sequence comes from Spisula solida, assembly GCA_947247005.1. Lineage (NCBI taxonomy): Eukaryota > Metazoa > Mollusca > Bivalvia > Venerida > Mactridae > Spisula > Spisula solida. The sequence goes on along the minus strand of OX365956.1, from coordinate 4,073,366 downwards.
CTGAAAAGCGGTGTATCAGGATTACTACAGTAGAATTAATATAATGAATTTTATCTCATCCTTAAATATTTTGCAATTCATACTATGAATATTTCTACTGCGTAATAGTCCGAATGATTAAAGATTTACATGGAACAACAAAACATTCTCCAAGGATGCAAAATATCGATTTGAGAAACAAAGAATTGTACTTTTCTCTTATAATATTGTTTTTCTTATATTCTACTAAATCAGTAACTTTATTTACGACTGTAGATCACGTGCTCATTTGAATCCTTCGCGAAATCTGGTTACAGACTTTATGTGGATCGAATTTATATTACTTTGTATTGGCGAGCTATATTTTTTGCGAATTTAGAAAATACTTTTTTCGGATTGAAGATTAAATTAGGACTTCTATTTTTTAGCTTTTTTATATTTCCATAATATATTTGTCTAAAAACACGATCTAAATGTTTTGTTTATTTTAATATGATAGATTCTAACTTTTCCAATTGTGTTTGTAAATATGTGGGTTATATCATATGTATGTGCGAATTGTTCGGAAAATTAAATAATAGATAAAGTGAATTAATGTACTCCTTATTTGTTGTTAATAAGAACCGAAATAAATCTGTTAGCGCTCCCCTTTTCTTGTAAATACGAACGGAATTAATAGTGTTCGTTATAAAAAATTTCATCCGAATTTGTATCATCCGAGTTTTAATCAATCAACACTGATATTATCCCAATATCTCTGGTGCATTATTGTGCAGAGAAGTATCGCTACTTCATTTGCATATTTTCTGTGACATTATCGCCAGTCTCGTTTTGGAATACACAATAATATTATATAATTCTGCCATAGTATAAAGATATATTATTGCCCGTCCGAACAATATTTTAATCCCTCCTTTCTGTGATCACATTGTCTAAAACCTTCTTATTTATATCACTGTAATGAAAATACAGCTGAAAATATATTTTTATGTCGAATATTTTCTAGCATGTAATTATGCGACAATTAAGTTACATAAAACATATTTTCAGCTGCATTTTCACTCCAGTGATTGTTATTACAGACGATATAGACAGTGTAATCATGAAAAGGGATTATATTGTTTAAAACAAACCTGTTCTGGTGGGTAGTAGATAATTCTAACATGACCGGTGATTTTGCCTATATATACATAGAACAAATCATAACATCATATATCGGCCGATATGCAATAAACATGACGTCACGTCGTTTTTATGACGTCATGCAGATGAACAAGTAGCGTAAACAACATAGATCTCGCAAAATAACACTGGCTTAATATATGATTCCGAGTTTAAATCATGTTAGAATCGAAATAAAATATTCAAAAGCCGTTGTATACCGGCTGTTATACAAATGTTTGTCGTTTTGACGCTTGTTATCAACCACTCAGGCCTACGACCTTCGTGGTTAATTCCTACGCGTCAGAACTCCAAACCATTGTATAACAGCCGGTATACAACGACTTTTCATAGTTTATTTCTTCATTATATATCTTTAAAAAATGTTTTTATCATCATTTTGAGGTCAGCACCTTTAATAACGTGAATGCCCTGATCAAACAGAAAAGTCATGTGTATGAAAAACACCAATAAAAGTAATTACCGGCGAACGAATGATTGTTTTTGATGTTGTTTCATTAATGAATTCCATAAAATCAGGTATGATGTGACACCGTTATGTGAACATATCTCGACAAACTTAGTTAGTTCGCAACATGGCATCATAAAGGACAATAACGTTATCATGTCGGTTACAACTATGCCTGTTTTATGTCATATTGATGCCGAGTAAATCAGGCTACTTTCTGTCACATTCAATTTTCTTTATAGATAGCGGAACATGCAGAAATGATTTATTGATTAATTGCAAAAAGAAATAGCTTTAAAGTCTGTCAAGGCGAATTCTGGAGATTACGACTTTGGTATCGTAAATTCTATGAGATATGTTTTACTAATTTTGGTTCATTATTTACCGATATGGCGTGTATCAAATTAAAAAAAAACTTATTTAGACAAAGCTATGTATGGTGTCTCGTAAGTGACGTCCGCAATTATTTTTTATGATTTCGTAAAATGTAATGTTATATGGATTTGTAAAAAGTAATATTATTCGCAATTACGAAATGTATTTCGTTAATTAAAATTACATTTTACCAACAAACTTGAAACTTTTACCAAATACGAGATCTTCATTTGCGGGTTTTGATTGGCGACCAAGTTTGTAGGCCTACCATATGACTGTGTTGGGTTTTACGATGTACAACAATGTATAACGAAATATAAAATAAAAATTACATGCACAGTACATACTATTTATGTATCATTCCATCGCAAAACGCCACCATTATATCTTTCACACGAGCATCATTTGTTTTAATAGAATGTTTAATGCACACGTCATATTAACCGATTATTGGTGTGGTATGGTATATTATAATGTGGTGTGGTTTGTAATTTATTATACTTTTCGACAGCTTGGACTTGGGCGGATCTGCGCGTGTTTATTTGGGCATTGTGCTTTGTGTGTTTTTAATGTTTTCTATGCTCGGCTGGTTAAGTTGAGTGCTGCCTTCCCTTTCTGACGTAATATAATCTTTTGGTTTGGTGTGAGGTGGTGTTGCGTGGGGTGGATTGGTGTGGTGTGGTAGCTCCTCCATAGCCAAATCTCTTCATGCATTCCAAAAGACACGCGGCCTTGAGACCGCAGGTAATCATTCATGACGTAAAATTAAATACATCGTTGTCCCCCCTATGACTGAATAGTGAATAGTGATGATGATCCACAACTTAAAGGTTTAAAATAATATACAACATAGAGCAAATTCGCCGGAACTTTGAAATTTGTTCGACATAGGCCGGATGCTCAGGATATCGACGTTCGTCATTATGAGGTGTTACTGTACTATATGTAGGGAATAAACAAAATAGACAACAGAAAAAAGAAGTACTTGTCCCAATCTAGAGAAAGCCTGTTCTTCGCTTAATAACGATGCAAATGATATTTAAATAGCATAACTAGATGTAAATACGTGTACTGGATATAGCTACAAGTTCTCCTATCACAATTAAGTCAATATGCTAACAACTGCTTGACGAGACAAAGACCATACGTCACTACAGATATAAATATGTGAAGGTAATAATGCAGAAATATATTCTTGTTTACGGTAAAATCGTGAGTTTTCGCGTCTTTAAATTTCGCGGATTATTGTAAAATGGTAATTTGTTGGTTTCTAAAATTTGTGGATTAAAATATTGTAAGATAAATATCTTGATACGTAATTTTGAGGTCAACCATTCGAGGGAATTTAATTTCATGATCCATTTCATCCTCGGAATCAACGAAAATTAATCCACCGCGAATATTGATAATTTTACAGTTATTGTCCTTGTGATGTAAGATTTTTATTCTTTTTTGTGGATTATGTTTGTGTCTTTCTAACAATTCTGTTCCTTCTTCCTTCGCTGTCCAATTTTTGTTTTGTGCTTTATTAAGACTTTCAGTGGCTTAGTTCCTTTTCTCGATTAGTTGTGTGTTGGACAATTCGCCGTGTAATTGTGTTCTGCGTTGTTTTATGTTTTATGTTTTCTATACTCGGTGGTTGAAGTTGAGTGCTGCCGTTCCTTTCCAATGTTTAGTATATATGTGTTAGCTTGAACGATTGTGTTTCACTGTTGAAAAAGAACGTAAATGAAACAAATATCAAGTTCCACGTTGAATAACTCCAATGGTTATTTCCTTGTTGAATGTGTAGTGTTAATAAGGAAGTACTTCGTCATTACCAGCTATGAATTATCCCAGTTCATTGTATGCTTTATTATATGATTTACGATTATTTCAATTTCAGAAAATTAATGTGATATTCTTCCTTATGTGTTACCGACTCTATTGATACGTCATGACAATTTTCCTTATTATCTTACTCATTTCAGAGTCTATTGATAAACATGTAATCTATTGTCTCTGCTCATATCCAGGAAAACTGTCATTGTTTGTTTTAATTTTTTAAGAGGAATATCAATTGAAATGTTAAATAAAACTGAATAATACATTGTTCAATTGACTACGAACATGTTATTACTTCAACAATTTATGGTTATTTGAAAATATTTAAGTATTTCTATGGTGACGTCACCTCTGATATCACATTATTGCTTTTTTCATTTGTATACAGATGAGATCAAAGCTAAATACAGGTACCTAATCTGAAATGTATTGTCTCTATGAGACAATGTATAAAAATGTACGAGTATATGCATAATTAACGAAGTTCCATTCATATACGACCCTCTAGGGGGACGTTGCATTACATTGTCATAATTTGTTTATTTTTTTAATCATCACTGGGATTACTAACGACGAGGTTGTGAAGTCGCACAATGTATTAATTTCAGTCCATGGAGTGTACGCAAACCACTGAGTTCGTGGAGAACATTTGGTTGTAACTGTTAGATATGTTAGCGCGGTCGTAAACTAGAGCTTGATTCCTGGCGTGATATTTGTGCGAACATCTCTCTCGAAAGAATTGCTTTGATTTCATTATATGTATTACTATGGTTACTTTTTGGTTAGACAATAAATGTTTGTAAAATAGTTAACTCGTACAACAAACAGATAAAATGTACATAACTATTCTGCAAAGAATAATAAGACACATTTGACACCAACAAGTCACAGCTATGATATTTAATGTTTTGGAGAGCCTGTTTTCTTTTTTATCTACATTAATTTGGATCATTTACAGTACATACGGTTTTTTCTATACACTACGTTCATGTCACATACATTATAAACATTTTCGATAAATAATGTACCAAATTTATCAAAAATATATCATGGAATTTACGACATCAAAGCCGTAATCTCAAGAATTCGCCTTCACATACTTTTAAGCTATTTCTATTTGCAATTAATCTTTTCTGCATAATCCGCTATCTATAAAGAAAATGAAATGTGACAGATTGAAGCCTGATTTACTCGGCAACAATATGACATAAACAGGCATAGTTGTAACCGACATGATAACGTTATTATCTTTTATGATGCCATGTTGCGAACTAACTAAGTTTGTCGAGATATGTTCACATAACGTTGTCACATCATTCATACCTGATGTAATGGAATTCATTAATGAAACAACATCAGAAACAATCATTAGTACGCCGGTAATTACTTTTATTGGTGTTTTTCATTCACATGTTTAATCAGGATATTCACGTCTTTAAAGCTGCTGAATTCAAATTAATGATAAAAATATTTTTAACGATATAGATCTACTACCTATCTGAATTCTTTTAAATAATTCCCTTTGTGTTCACATTGTCTTAAACTTCTGTAATGAAAGTAATTAGGGTGTTTGATCAGGGCATTCGCGCCCTTAAAGTTGCTGACTTCAAAAAGATGATGATTTGTTTGGAAGATATACATGTATATCTACTATTCATCTAAACAGAAAAAATACCATATCTGTTAAAATAAATCGATTTTATTTTTAAGTTATTGCTGTTTTGTTACGTAAAAATGCGACACTTGATTGCAATGATTCTAATAATGGGGATTACAAAAAGGAGGGATTTCGTACATTGAACAAATGTTCAGATGGGCGTGATATATCTTCAAACATTTGCAAACGTATCGAAATAAAAGGTAGTATTGTATAGTGTCTTTTCCAAAACGAGACTGGGGATGACGTCACAGAACAGATGCAAATGAAGTAGTTATTCTCCTGGGATATTAGAAGACTATCACTGTTGATTGATTAAACCTCAGATGATAAGAATTCGGATGAAATGTTTTATTACAAATACTTTTAATTTCGTTCGTATTTACAAGAATAGGGAGTGCTAACACATTTAATTGAGTTCGTATTTACTACAAACCCGGAGAACATTGAACGACCATCCATTAATTAATAGTTTTCGAAATATTCGCAAATACATATTATAAATCCCACATATTTACAAGTTAGAATCTCTCTTATTAATTTTTTTACATTGAATCTTCGACCCGAAGAAGTTTTTCTGACATTCGCGAAATATAGAGCACGCCAATATAAAGTGATATACACTCGACCCGCATTACGACTGTAACCAGAATTCGCGAAGGAGTGAGCACATGATCTTCAGTTATAAATAAAGTTAAAGCTTTAGTCGAAGATAAGAAAAACTAAATTATAAGGGAAAAGTAAAAAAATCATTGTTTCTCAAATCAATACTCGCGTCCATGGAGAATGTTTTATTGTTTCAAGTGAAATCTTTTATCATTCGGACTATTATGCAATTGAACTATTAATAGTTAGAATTGCAAAATATTTAATGGTAAGATTCAATCAATTATATTAGTACTACTGTAGTAATCCCGAAACATCGCTCCTGAGTTTCGTCGGAGATTTAATTATACAGTTTCATTTTGCAACGTGCATGATGAAACCAGAAATTAGAATTTTTGGGCGTAACTGAGATGTCGTGCATGTTGACGTCTATCTAATGGTCATGCTGTGATTTAGTCCTAGTAAAAACAAAACTGTACATATTGTGGACGCAACTGATATTTCAATTTGACTTGGGAATTGCAATTTCCAAAAGAAAACCTGTATCATTTTGATGTCAGCACCTTTAAGGACGTGAATGCCCTGATCAAACACGTGAATGAAAAACACCAATTAAAGTAATTACTGGAGTAGGAATAATTGTTTCTGGTGTTGTTTCATTAATGAATTCCATAAAATCAGGTATGATGTGACAACGTTATGTGAACATATCTCGACAAACGTTTAAGTTAGTTAGTTCGCAACGTGGCATCATAAAGGAAAATAACGTTATCATGTCGGTTACAACTATACCTGTTTTATGTCATATTGTAGCCGAGTAAATCAGGCTTCGTTCTGTCACATTCTATTTTCTTTATAGATAGCGTAGCGTGTAGAAAAGATTAATTGCAAATAGCTTTAAAGTCTTTCAAGACGAAGTCTAGAGATTACGGCTTTGGCATCGTAGATTCCATAAGATATTATAAATTAAATTTGATCCATTATTTACCAATATGTCGTATATAAATTTAAAAAACATTTGGACAAAGATATGTATGGTGTCTCGAAAGTGGCGTCCGCAATTACTTTTATTAATGTTAATATATGGATTCCTAAAAAGTAATAATAATCGCAATTACGAAATGTATTTTATTATTCCCAATTACTAAACAATGTGTTTTGTTAAATTGCTATCAAATTTTACCAACGAACATGAAGCTTTTACCAAACACCGGATCTTCATTTGGTGATTTTGTTCGTCGACAAAAGATTGTAGGCATACCGTATGACTGTTTTGGTGTTTACGACATACTACAATGTATTGCGAAATAAAAGATTGAAAAAAATTGAGGTGGCACTTCAGGTACACAGTTCATATTATTTATGTATTATTTCAGCGAAAAAGACATTTCACACGAGTATTATTTCTTTTCATGAAATGTTTGCACATGTCATATTAACCAATTACTGATGTGGTGTTGTGTGGTTTGGTTTGATGGATGTGATGTTGTTTTGGGTTGTGTGATTGGTGGCTCCTTCATAACCAAATATTTTCATGCATTCAAAATAACTGCGACCTCCCTTCATGCATTCCAAAAGACATGCGGCCTTGCGGTCGCAGGTAATTAATCATTCATAACGTCAAATTAATTACGTTGTCCCCCTATGACTGAAAAGTAAATACTATCTGAGGGAAATGACAAAATAACCATAGAAAACAGAACTCGAATCAATCTAGAAAACCTGTACTTCGCTTAATAATGATGCAAATGATATTTAAGTATCATAAATAGATGTAAATACGTGTACTGGATATAGCTACAAGTTCTCCTATCACAAGTAAGTCAATATGCTAACAACTGCTTGACGAGACAAAGACCATACGTCACTACAGATATAAATGTGTGGAGGTAATAATGCAGAAATATTCTTGTATACGGTAAAATCATTAGTTTTCGCGTCTTTTAAATTTCCTTGTTTTTTTTCGTTATATTGTAATTTGGTATTTTCTTAAATTCATGGATTTAGAATTGTGTAATGAAGATGAATGGCTACGTATTTTTTATTAGTATTTTAAAATTGTAGAATCAGTTACTGTCCCTGTGATCTGAGATTTTCTTTCTTTTTTTTGTTTGTTCTTTTTGTGTTGTTTGTTCTTGTGTTCTGTATTGTGCCGTTCGTGCCCTGCTGTTTCTGCTGATCAACTTCTGCCTTCCCAGTCCCATATAATATTAACGTTTACATCTAATTACTGAATGGATATACGTGTGTTAACTAGATAAAAAAACAATAGCATAAATCATACCAATAGTCTTAGAATATAACCTACAATTTGAGCCAATGAAAACGCCGGTCTCTGCCGATTAATTTCTACATTTTTACTCTTATCAGACGTGACGTCATGTATTGGTGCAAATTTCTGTCGGCCAATGAAAAAGCATGATGTTACATTCTAAGTTACTCATAACATATTAAGGTTTTTTTAATGACTAGAGGGCACTCACTTCGCTTCGCCCACCCCGCCATTTTTAATTATTAAAATATGTTCTAACTATTACATACAATTTCCAAAACAACTCCTATAATTAATAGTTAGAAGTAAGAACATATTATTAATAAGTCAAAATATGACGTTTCCCAATACTCAAAGTCCTTTGTTCTCTCCGTCATACAACAAAATCTTGAGTCGACATATACATAAATGAGATAGACATATGTATCCAATATTTCCATATATCTTCATATCTGTGTATTAATATACGAAAACCAGCCATAAACAACAGATTGTAGATCTAAATGTGTATTTTCCGACCATGAAATAAAACTTTGTTTCCTGATTGGTCATGAAAACGCATTTATGTCATAGGAGAGTTTCTACGAAAAAAATAATCTGTGATTATAGTGTGCTCAATATACACGGTAAACCTTCGATATCATGACCATCATGTAATGGTACAACCTTAATAACCTTGCTTGAAAATAATGTGTTACTATGTTAATACGATCACCCTTGAAGACACGGTACAACCTTGTTAGTACGAACATCCTTGAAGACACGGTACAATCTTGTTAGTACGAACATCCTTGAAGACACGGTACTACCTTGTTAGTGCGAACATCCTTGAAGACACGGTACAATCTTGTTAGTACGAACATCCTTGAAGACACGGTACAACCTTGTTAGTGCGAACATCCTTGAAGACACGGTACAACCTTGTTAGTACGAACATCCTTGAAGACACGGTACAACCTTGTTAGTACGAACATACTTGAAGACACGGTACAACCTTGTTAATAGGAACATCCTTGAAGACACGGTACTACCTTGTTAGTACGAACATCCTTGAAGACACGGTACTACCTTGATAATAAGGACATCCTTGAAAACAACACTGCGTTACTACATTTGTATGTACGTACGACCCTTTGATACTGAAGCGATTGTTCTATTCGTTACGTTAATCGGGTGGCATACTTTCATTATGAAAACATGATCTTAGTTTTCCGAGAAATATCAAAATGAAAAATAACAATGAACTCTGGTGTTATTTGTTGCCTTTTGATGTATCCGTTGAACTTCAGTGTAGTTATCATGTATGCTTACCTCCCTTTGTGGCTGGTTGTGCACGGACCAAACTTGGATACACTCAAATAGTCCTTACAGAAACTTCTGTTTGCCTGGAAATGGTGATATGCCTTGACAAAAATGGAACTAGAATCATCTTATTGAGTTTAAAGGTATTGTATACATGTAGTTGAATGAGTGAATATGTGTTTCATCTTGAATATTTTGAGATTTTGGCATATTTGACAAAGCGAAAGTAGACTAGGGTAAAACCCACATTGGATCAGTCCGCGCGTCAGTAAAAATTTGTCGACTGTCTTTGACGAACAAAATCTTTCTTATATTAAACATGACCCCCTGTTTTTTGGTCTTATTTTGTAGCTGAAACATACTGCTTTTCAATGATATAGGTCTGTCAACTTGCCATAGACTTTAACATGATATAATATGGGGCTGACAATTGTCACTTTACATTGAGCTAAAGAACAATTTTATTTAGTGGTTTGTGACCTTCATTGCGGAGTGAGTATATAGGCTTGCTTGAAATATCCATTTTTGGGGATGTGGATGGTTCATCCTATGTCCGACTCGTGCGTGGATGGCTAGGCGCTGCCGTCATTTCTGTATGGCTTTGGATTGTCTGTGCGCTACAGTATTTTCTTGATTAATACATGATAATTACCGGTATTACTATTTCATAACAATCATATCAATTACATTAACAGTATTTGAACAGATCCGGTTCTAAATTAATTTTAAATTGAGTGTTCATTTTGAATGATTTTTTCACCCGTTGATGTTACCAAATCAATAATTAGTAATATATATATCAAGCGTTAATCAATCGTTGTTATGCTGTTTAATCATTGCATGGACAACTTGTTTCATCTGGTCAAGTAAAGGAGTGCAACAGATCAACAAACATTCCATCTAATGCAATTAAGGTGTCGTTGACAAAAACACACATAACCAAACAATTACCATGTTGAACGATCAAATATATAAGCTCCTATATCACATTGCTATAAAATCGAACCTGAATAGGATCATTTGTAAACATTGGGTTGTGTAATATAACAAAAAATGCATCAACTTGTCTAGTTTATTTTGCCAAGTAAATATTTATTCAATGCTAAATACGAGACCAGGCTGTAATGTCTGATCGTCCTGTACGGTATGTTGTCTGGATCCGGACTTTTGTAATTGAGTTATACGTTCTATGTGGGCGCTGACATTGGTCTTTCAGTGTTTACATTTCTTGCCGTTGTTTATCTTGGTAACTGCGCTGTATTGTTTAAGGGCATTAACGCTCTATGCGGCTTTGTGACTGCAGGTTCTTAACCTGAAACATCTTATTGTATATTGTTACACGTGTCTGTCTTGTTCAGAAAATGCTTAGATTGCAAAATGTTAGAAATTGTGTTTATCTGTCTACGATAAACTGCCAATTACTGTGTCAGCAGGCGTAGTTTAACGACTCGTCGCAATGTACTTATTACATTTGTTTGTTTTATCATGTTTAGTGTCGCTTTCGAACAATTCGTTTAGACGTATATGACAGTAAGTTAATCTGACCAGTTTTACAGGAAAATCTCATACATAACTGTACTAACGTGCTCGTCGCAAGCAACTGAGAACAGAGGATATACCGAGCTATAATTTAAAGTAATACCACGTTTAAATATCAGGGTAGCAATACCACGTGGCTTTTGGCTACAGTTACAAGTAGAAATTTGTAAACATTGGAACACTTATATAGCCATAAGTATTTTATTTCTTCGTCGATTTCTATAAAATATACGCCACGCTAAGGGGAAAAGTATTTGCTTTACGTGAAATATAATATCTTTTTCAGCAGTTTTACCGATTTTTCCATTACCCTGTGTCACCTACACGTTCCACGGTTTCACAAGGTAATGGACGAAACGGCACAGTCGCTGAATAAGATTTTATATTTCATGGAATGCAAATAATTTCCCCCTTAGCGTGGCGAATATTTCATAGAAATCGATGAAAAAATAAAATACTTATGGCTATTTTACATTTCTTCTTGTAACTGTAGCCAAAAGTCACGTTGTATTGCTACACTGGATATTAAACGTATTCATTTAGTAACATGGTTGTAGATACTTGGAACTCAATACCAGAAAGAGTGTCATTAATACAAATACTGTAATAACTTTTGAGAACAGGCTAGACAGATATTAGCAAAGTCAGAAACTAGTTTATAACTGCATGGAGTGAAAATCACAACCGGCAGAGACGAAACCTCAAAGAACTGGTGTCAGGGGCAGAGTACCTACTACAAGAATTCATTTAGGTTATCTAAGTTAATTTCACGTGAATGACACGAATGTTGCCAATGTCACTGAAGAGCTAGTAATTGAAGACGGTTTTATGATTACTAGTGTATCTTCATCTAGAAACATAGTAAAAGAAAACGGTTTGACCAAGTGTCCGGATAACGTCACAAGTGTATCTCCTGCTAGAGACACGGTAAAGGTAAACGGTTTAACCCAGTGTCCGGATAACGTCACTAGTGTATCTCCTGCTAGAGACACGGTAAAGGTAAACGGTTTAACCCAGTGTCCGGATAACGTCACTAGTGTATCTACTGCTAGAGACACGGTAAAGGTTAATGGTTTGACCCAGTGTACGGATAAGGTCACTTGTGTATCTACTGCTAGAGACACGATAAAGGTTAATGGTTTGACCCAGTGTACGGATAACGTCACTAGTGTATCTCCTGCTAGAGACACGGTAAAGGTTAATGGTTTGACCCAGTGTACGGATAACGTCACTAGTGTATCTACTGCTAGAGACACGGTAAATGTAAACGGTTTGACCCAGTGTCCGGATAACGTCACAAGTGTATCTCCAGCTAGAGACACGGTAAAGGTAAACGGTTTGACCCAGTGTCCGGATAACGTCACAAGTGTATCTCCAGCTAGAGACACGGTAAAGGTAAACGGTTTGACCCAGTGTCCGGATAACTAGATTAGTGCATCTCAAGCAAGATACACGGTCTTTGAAGAATGGTTGTTGCATTGTAAAACATGGTTCAAATATAACTAGACGAATTACTACCCGCGTGTACGTACAAATGAAATATCAATATAATGCCAATCCCTTGTTGTAAGCTTTGAAAAAAGTCAGTGTAGTGAGAGATGCTTTTGAATAATTCTCATTTTCAAATACAATTAACGGTTAATGTGCTAAGTGATAATCAAATAAACAATGTAAATATTTTATTCCCATATGAAATGCCTGGATGGATGAAGTTGCTTGTGAAACTGTTATATAGTCGCATAATATTGCCATAGACGAGTTCCCAATAGGCCTATGAATTTAATCACCAAGTCTACGTCATATATTGCAGCCAAGTTATACAGCGCAGAAGAATGACGTTAAACAAATAGTTGGAATAATTGAATGGTATCCGTCTGGTTGTGATGCTATTAGAACAAATAATCTACATATTTACAATACTTGTAAGGATATATAATGCGCGTCGCGCTTATATGTCCTGGGGTGGATTCACAAAGTATCTTAAGAATACGTTTTCCCTTATGTGGTAAAGCTTTACTCAAATCAGTCCATTTTTTCCTTAACCCCAAGGATACCCATAACGGGACTGCCTCACATATTGGTGTATTGCAAAAATAAAATAAAATTGTCAACTATTCATGTAATTTTGGTATCGTTGCCTGTATATCCCATAAACAACCACACTGACTTCTAAAATAACTTGAGAAACTTCGGCATTTTGTAGTTATTTAGTATTTTTACATCAAAAATTCTATAGGGTATCAATACCCTATAGAATTAACACTACTTTTACTTAAATTGCCGGCAATTTGTTTGCATTTGATGAAAACGAATCGAAAAAAGAGCCAAATACCTCACTGATGTTTACGCTGTAGTTTGTTGATGTTACAGTTCGATCACGTGTGAATAACATAATTTACAAAGCATGTTGGAAGGAAACTTAGCGCTTTTTTTCAAGAAAAAAATACTCAGTGGGCGATATCGAGAGTGGTTAAAATTGCTTATTTGCACCAAATCTTTCATAAAGCAACCGTCTGTGGCTTTCTATTGCATCAATACTTAGTTTGGTTGGAAAATCACGATATACAAAATTTTTAGCCCAATCTGTGAGGCAGCACCTTTAAGTGGTATTCACAAAGCATATTAAGGGAAAACTTTTTAAAGTTTTAAAAAATAAATTAGTAACTTTAAGGTTGTAAGTGCTTTGATAAAACTGTCCACGGACATACAAACCGTATTTGTTTAAAAACTATTTTTACAAATACATTTTCTAATGAGTAAGTACAATGAATGACTCAGATTGTCACTAGTATTGCATGCAGATTTGGCGACATTAAAGTGGAAATGCCACGATGTCTATGATATAATGCTTACTTGGGCATAAGTCTACCAAGTATTATAGTGACATAACATAGTTGACTTACTTTTGTGAATGCAATGTGATTTAAAGTCTGTTTCAATTACACCGAAATTATAGTGCTTAGTGGTGGCATTCCTTTAACATTTGCAATAGTTTTTAAAAACAAGTTAAGAGATTTTCATCGTCTAGAGCCATTCACATTTGCTGCATATTTACTGCATATTTGCTGTGCATTTGTTGCACATTTGGTGCACCTTAAATTGCTGCGTCGCTGCTGCACATTAGCTATGCCTTTGCTGTACATTTGCTGTGCCTTTGCTGCACATTAGCTATGCCTTTGCTGTACATTTGCTGTGCCTTTGCTGCACATTTGCTGTGCCTTTGCTGTACACTAGCTGTGCCTTTGCTGTACCTTTGCTGTACATTAGCTGTGCCTTTGCTGTACATTAGCTATGCCTTTGCTGTACATTTGCTGTGCATTTGCTGTGCCTTTGCTGTACATTTGCTGTGCCTTTGTTGCACATTTGCTGTGCCTTTGCTGTACATTAGCTGTGCCTTTGCTGTACATTAGCTATGCCTTTGCTGTACATTAGCTATGCCTTTGCTGTACATTTGCTGTGCCTTTGCTGTACATTAGCTGTGCCTTTGCTGCACGTTTGCTGTGCCTTTGCTGTACATTTGCTGTGCCTTTGCTGTACATTTGTTGTGCCTTTGTTGCACATTTGCTGCACATTTGCTGTGCCTTTGTTGCACATTTGCTGCCCAATTGCTGTGCCTTTGCTGCACATTTGTTGCACATTTGCTGTATATTTGCTGCACATTTGCTGTATATTTGCTGCATATTTGCTGCACATTTGCTGTACATTTGATGCACATTTGCTATATCTTTGCTGCACATTTGCTGTATCGTTGCTGCACATTTGCTGCACACTTGTTACATCTTAAATTGCTGCATAGTTGCTGTACTTTTTCTGTACCTTTGCTGTAATTACTTACAGTAATCGTCTTTGTCTCGTTGGATATCAATGACCTAGTACATGAGAGTCAATGACTTTAGTTATCCTATGTCTAATACGTTCCCCTGATGCACTCTTACTGACACTGTTTATTGAATTTGTTCAGTTTGATTATGTTTACTACTCGCAGAAGCGGGTCTGCACTGACTTACTCCCTTGAAATCCGATATATATGTTTGTGCAATCGCTTTCTGTTGAACACAATCTTGAAGTACAAATTTTATTTTGTATAAGAATGCGGGACTAATGTAGGTCAATATTTTTAACGCCTCACTTCAATCAGATGCCTCGTATTGGTAGTTTTTCCTTTGCGTTCCACCTTTTATTAGCTCACCTGTCACTTTGGCTCTTCGTCCGTCGTCCGTCCGTTCGTCAACAATTGGGTTGTGTCCTCTCTAGAGGTCACAATTTTGGCCTAATTTTTATGAAACTTGGTCACAATGATCATCTCAACAAAGTCTAGGTCAAATTCGATATTAGGTCATCTGAGGAAAAACACTAGGTCACTGTGTCAAATTATAGAAAAACCTTGTCTCCTCTCTAGAGGTCACAATGGCCTAATCTTTATGAAACTTGGTCACAATGATCATCTCAGCGAGATCTAGGTCAAGATTTATATTAGGTCATCCAGGTTCAAAAACTAGGTCACAAGGTCAAATCAAAGAAAAACCTTGTGTAGTCACTAGAGGTCACCATTTTAGCCTCATCTTTATGAAACTTTGTCACAATGATTATTTTAACGCAATCTAGGTAAAGTTTGACATGGGTCATCCTGGGTAAAAAACTAGGTCACTAGATCAAATCATAGGAAATCCTTGTGTAGTCACTAGAGGTCACCATTTTAGCCTCATTTTTATGAAAATTGGTCACAATGATCATCTCAACAACATGTAGGTCAAGTGTGAGGTCACTAGGTCAAATCACAGGGCTGGCATGCACTAAGACGACAGGTGGTCGACCTAGGGCCCTTTGGGCCCTCTTGTATAAATATCTTCAGTTTGGACGTCGTGTATTTGTACAAACAGGTCCATTTAGAGCATGTATGTTCATCAGACCATCCGACTATCTCTGTTGGTACAGTGCTACAGACACCCAACATACCCAGGTTCGTTTCCTCTATGTATGTATTTTCCACTTTATAGTAAAATACAAAAATACAAAAATATTTCGCCATTGTGTCTTTTTGTTAAACTTTGTTCATTTTGTATGTGCCATTCTGCAATTTCGTTGTCCAGCACAAGGCTGCTTCGTATCTTTCATAATTGCATGTACACTATATATATGTTGTAGATTGTCCTTGTGATGTGTAATGTCAAGTTGCTATTTTCTCGTCACCTGGCTCTCGTTCCGTTTTAGTTAAACTGACCGAGGCGGCATACTTTGTGTGTTTTTAATGTTTTCTGTGCTCGGCTGGTTGGGTTGAGTGCTGCCTTCCCTGTCGGACTTAATATAATCTTTTTTGTCTTATGTGACATTAGTGTAGAAGTCAACCATTGCTCGCGAAAGAGCAAGCTATTACGTATACTGTATATATTAATGGTTAGGTATGTAATTCACCTATCAACATTCCCCCCGTCCTAAGACAGAAAACGATTCCCGACAGGCGGGAATTTGACACGCCGAATGCTTCCGGGCTTAAAAGGATATCTCCATAAAGTAATAATACTTATGAAAACCATTATTATTACTATATTCGCCGTAAATTAAGAAAAATAGAATGCATCTTAGCGTTAGTTTGGTTAATTTCCCGTCTAAGGTACCTTCCAAACGATTTATAACTTTTAACCCCAAACAAATCACTTTGTTTTTCAATGCACACAATTACATGTGAAGCTACTGTAGTTCCAACGTAATACAGACCCTCAAGGTGCGTACTAAAATATCATACTTGTATGTAATAAACGTTATTGTATAACGAAGTGTTGTTTTTACGGTCGGTTCGATAAAACAATGTGTGTCCTGCAGTAACTCGGTCCTTCATATTACTTTACACTTGTTTTTTTTATCATTATTATGTTTACAAACTACATTTTTATGATTGTATACCTTTTTATAGAAGCAATATTGAAAAAGTCTGTTTTTGCTGATTATTCAATTAATGTTGATGTGTATAATGTAGCTGGGGAGACGGGAAGACAATATTTTATTTTAGGCCTTTAAGTATATACAATTTACAATAAAATGAGCGTATACTGTAATACCGTCCGGAGGTTGCACAAACCAGTTATGGAACTATCCTTCAATTGTACGTATCAAAAAGCTAATACTAAGTCGGACAGGGAAGGTAGCACTCAACTTAACCAGCCGAGCACAGAAAACAAAAAAACATGTAAGGCTTAATGCCCAACACACAACCGAACGAGAAAATGATCCGCCCAAGTCCCAGTTGTCAAAAAGCTAAATGAACTAGTTTCAGCAATCCAAAAGATGAATGCTCAAACTGAATGACCTAGTTATAACAGTAAAACGGCTGCAATACATAGTCTGACGTCCTAATAATAACCTAATAATGAAAAAGCTGAATGCCCTCGTCTCTGTATAAATCAAGTTTATCATGTTGTCAATAGCAATCCAAACATTCAGCTGCAAAAAAACATGACCATTTATTATCAAACACAATATGCAGTTAGTGTCAGCCTACCTTACATCTGTCGCACTATCCATAACTGTATTGAAATCCGCTAATTCGTTAAATGCTAGTCATGCTTGAAGTAATACAATCAAAGGTATTGTGCTTAATGTCATTATCAACACAAGGCTTTTCTGCTCTACTTGTTTCGTCAATGTTCAATTTCTAAGTATGTATCTGTTACAGTGGCAACATCTTGTTCTTCCTGACGAAGATTAATTCCTGGGGTGGTATTCAATATTGATCTTACTTGACTTTCGGATAAGGACAACCAATCAGATCACACCATATTGAACTCTTGGTAAGAAACAGGTGATATGATTGGCTACCCATATTCTCCATTTAAATAAGATCAGTATTGAAAACCACCCTTGGTTTTATATTTTGTTCTAGCTTCTGGGATAAAATATTTTGTTGTTTCTTTCTTGTGTTTTATGCTTTTTTATGTTTTGTGCTGTTTTAGTGGTGTTTTTATGCTGCTTTGTGCTGTTTGTATGTGTTTTATGATGAAATTTGTTTGTTTGAACTAGTTTTGGGATAGTATTGTTTTTGTTTCTTCCATGTGATTTAAGCTGTTTTGTGTTTCTGTGCTGTTTTTTGTGTGTTTTGTTTAGCTGTTCTATGTGTTGTTTCATGTGTATTTTGTGTTATTAGTGGTGACGTTTAAGCCCTTTTGCTAAATGCAGCTTACCTTTAACGATTTGTTTTTTCAATTTGCAGTTTGTCTAGATACACTAGTTTCGTTATTCGAACATTGGGTCAAACGGTTTACCGTTACCGTGTCTCTAGCTAATGATACACCAGTCTCGTTATTCGAACATTGGGTCAAACGGTTTACCGTTACCGTGTCTCTAGCTGAAGATACACCATTCTTATTATTTGAACATTGGGTCAAACGGTTTACCGTTACCGTGTCTCAAGCTGAAGATACACCAGTCTTGTTATTCGAACATTAGGTCAAACGGTTTACCGTTACCGTGTCTCTAGCTGAAGATACACCAGTCTTGTTATTCGAACATTAGGTCAAACGGTTTACCGTTACCGTGTCTCTAGCTGAAGATACACCATTCTTATTATTCGAACATTGGGTCAAACGGTTTACCGTTATCGTGTCTCAAGCTGAAGATACACCAGTCTCGTTATTCGAACATTGGGTCAAACGGTTTACCGTTACCGTGTCTCTAGCTGAAGATACACCAGTGTTGTTATTCGAACATTGGGTCAAACGGTTAACCGTTACCGTGTCTCTAGCTGAAGATACACCAGTCTTGTTATTCGAACATTAGGTCAAACGGTTTACGATAACCGTGGCTCTAACTGAAGATAAACTGGTCACGAAATTATTAAACCGTATCAAACAGTCTTTAATTACAAGTTCTTCTGTGACATTGGCAACATTCGTGCCCTTTACGTTACATTGGAACTTAGCTTATAATGAATTAGTTGAATCCTGTTAATAGCACTCTCTCTGCTTCCGAGGTTTTGTCTCTTCCGATTGTGATTTTAGCTAGAGATATAGTTATTTACATGTACTAGTTTTTTGTGTGTTTTTTTCAGGTCCCAGGAGGATAACCCCATTTATTTAATGCTAACTGATGAGATATGGAGTTCTATCAGTGAAATAAAACCTATATCAGTCACTGGTTATCACCTACAATGTGACTGATATAAGCTCCGCCCCCTCACAGGGACTACTTTAATTTTCCAAAATCTCAACACTAAAATGTCTGTAACTTGTTTATTACTAAACGGAAACATGTCATGTGGGGGTTTTTATTCTTAGTTAGACCATTTCCTACAAGTGTATGATTTAATGCAAAATTCTCAAAAAAGTCGTTTTCACCTATTCACCATAATCCAAGACGGCGGATTTTGAAGTGAAAAATATGAATGGAATAACATATTCATACGTAGCCTAACCACAGTGGTAATTTGGCATAAATAGTACCAGTTTTGACACCATAAAAGCATTAAATAAATAGAATATTTCTTTGTTTTTATTGAATATGGTTAATATCTCATCTTGTAGTGATAAAATTTATATTTTCCCCGTCTTATAGTTTGATGGGGTAGTTTTATACCAGTTTCTGAGTTTGCTAATATCTTTCTAGCCTGTTATCAAAATGTATTACATTCTTTGAACTAATGACACTTTTTGTAGTAAGCTCAAAGAATCTACAACCTTGTTACTCAATGAATACTTTAATTTCTAAACGTTGTATTACTTTAAACAATTTCTTTGAATTTTCTTTGGTGTCAGTTTCTTACGAAAAGTTAGTCCCATTTGATATTTTTGAAAGTTTCTTGTAAACCAGGTTAATATAATTGACTGTTATATACGTCTGAAAAAATTGTTGGAAAGCGACACTAAACATGATGAAAACAAACAAATGTAATAAGTATATCGCGACGAGCAGTTAAACTACACCCGCTGACACAGTAATTGGTAGTTTATCGTAGACAGATAAACACAATTTCTAACATTTTGCAATTTAAGCATTTTCTGAACAAGACAGAAGCCTGTAACAATATACAATGCGATGTTTCAGGTTTAGAACGGGCAGTCACAAAGCCGCATAGAGCGTTAATGCCCTTAAACAATACAGCGCAGTTACCAAGATAAACAACGGCAAGAAATGTAAACACTGAAAGACCAATACCATCGCCCACATGGAACATTACTCAATTACAATCGTCCAGATCCAGACAATACACCGTACAGGACGATGAGACGTTACATCGTGGTCTCGTATTTAGCATTGAATAAATATTTACTTAGCAAAATAAATACGACTAGTTGATGCATTTTTTGTTATATTACACAGCCCAATGTTTACATTCGGTCCTATTCAGGTTCGATTTTATAGCAATGTAATACATTTAGGGGCGTAGTTGTTTGATCATTTAACACGGTAATTGTTTGGAAATGTGTGTTTTTGACAACGACACTTTTTAATTGCATTACATGGATCGTTTGTTGGTCTTTTGCACTATTTTGTTTGACCAGATGGCACATTGTGTTCATGCAATGATTAAACAGCGTAACAACGATTGATACACGCAAGTTATATATCACTTATTATTAATTGGTTACTTGAACCGTTGAAAAATCATTCAAAATGAACTCTCAATTAGAAATTAATTTAGAACCGGCTTTGACCAAATATTTTTAATGTAAGTGATAATTATGCTTGTAATGAATTGTGATAATGTATTAAACAAGCAAGTTCAACGGATACACAAAAAGGCAAAACAAATAACACCACAGTTCATTGTTATTTTTTTAATGAAATATGACGTCACGCCTTTTTTTTTTAACTTTTTAACTCGATCACCTAATTAATTCTGACAGTTGAACGGTATTATTGTGATATTTTCATTTGGTTTTTATTTTAATTGAAACGTACCAGTTTTTTGTCATATCTGGATTTCTTGGAAAACTAAGATCATGTTTTCAAAATAAAAGTCCGCCATCTGATTAGCGAAACGAATTGAGCACTCGCCTCAGTCGCAAGGCTGTCAGTCTTTAAAGATGTAGTTAAACAGTGTTTTCAAGAAAGGATGGCCTTACTATCAAGCTTGTACCATGTCACCAAGTGTGTACCATTATATGAAGGTCATGATATCGATGGTTGACCGTGTATATTGAGCACACAATAATCACAGATTATTTTATTCGTAGACACTCTCCTATTATATAAATGCGTTTTTGTTACCAATCAGGAAACACACTTTTATTTCATGGTCGGAGAATACACATTTAGATCTAGAATTTGTTGTTTATGTCTGGCTTTGGTAAATTAATACAAAGATATGAAGATATATGGAAAAATTGGATACATATGTCTATCTCATATAATATTATGTATGTGTCGACGTAAGATTTTGTTGAATAGCGGAGCGAACAAAGGTCTTAGAGTATTGGGGAAAAAGAAACGTCATATGTTTACTTCATATGTTCTTACTTCTAAATACATGTATATAGAAACATACTCAGGGCAGCATATGATGTGTTTTAAACTCTTTAGAGCAGTCTTCTCTAATTGCACAACCTCTAAAATGCGCTCAACATTTCTAAAACGTTCTTCTTTTGAACAACAAGTTCTGTCTGGAGTGACTAGAGAAACAAATACAGTAAAACTTCGTATTACGAGCATATTTATAACGAGCACCCTTCCTATGTCGAGCAATTTCGAAGAACGCGCGAATTTGTTCTATACTGTATATTAATTTAACCTTTATGACGTGCATCTTTATTACGAGCACACTTCTTTTGTTCTATACTGTATATTAATTTGACCTTTATGGCGAGCATCATTATTACGAGTATTTTACCTGTCTCGATCACTCCTCGAGATAACGAAGTTTTACTGTACATTATCCACCCTTAGTAACCTTTCATATTAACCATGAACATACTGAGACGGCACATACTTCTGTACTTCATAATCCCGAACGGTATTACTGCGTGAACTTACAAAAACAGATTTGAACATTTTATAGGCTTTAAACATTTGATCAGGAGCATTGCATCAATTCTAAACGCACTGGTTGTCAGACTGAGCTAAAAGTAGATACAAATCCAATAAGAATTGCGAATAAGTTGTCTTCAGTTCCTATGTTTAGGATCATCGTTTTCATGCACTGCAGTCGAATTGAACTTTATTTATGCTTTCAAATTTTCATCGTGTTTGATCATAATACTTGTTTTCAGTCATATTTGGTATGTCACTCGGTGGATGAAACCAACTTTATGTACGAGACCCTTTTGGCCTTACGTCGCAGTGTTTATCACTTCAACCATCTCGATAAATCGCTGGCCTAGAATGAGAAGGTCGTAATTACAAAATCAATATTTTGAGAAAACAAAAAAAACTGTCTGAAAACCACTCTTTACTTATAGAAAAAAAGCTTTTTTAAACTTCGGTTAGGACAACATGACCAGGTCCGATTTTCATGAAAATAGGCTCTAGGGAGCGTCTCATTGTGCAGATTTCAAATATGCAGTCCTATATTTTGAGTCATATAACTTACGAACTTCTCATTTTAAGCCAGCGATATATTTTCATATTTTCATCAAGTTTGATCATAGCAAATCAGGGATTTTTTTCGCTGAATTGTGAAGAGGCCCAAGCCCTTTTGATTTGTGGAAATTTAGCGCGAAAATTCTCAAAATTGTGAAAAACTAATCGCGATAAACCACCAAATTGTGAAATAAATTTTTTCTTATGTTAAGTAATTTTTTGTCCACTTGTCCCAAAATGCATGTATCTATGATACAATACTTCATATCAAGTCCAGTACAGGAATATATCATTGTTATTTATGTTTCGATTGTTCGGTGCTTTGTGGTGAAGTTCATTTTACAAAAACCAAGACGCCAATTCTAATTGTGAAGGGGCCTTTAGGGGCCTATAGCAAATTGTAAAGGGGCCTTATATAGGCCCCTCGTATATAGTGAAAAAAGCCCTGCAAATGTTTTCAGTTTTCATAAGATACGTCAACCGGTTGATGTATCAAACTTTATGTACAAGACCCTTTTGCAGTGTTTACCAACGCCACAAATGTTGAACTCGCGTTTCTGCTTTTTAACGTTATTATAGTGTGTTAATGTACCGGAAATTGTGGTCAATAGGTGGAAGAGAGTATAAAAAGTACACGCGCGTGATTCGAGAGAGTAGGAGAAAGGACTGGCAATATTGGAACCTAATCTAAATGAGAACCCAGCAATTTTCTAAAAGGACAATGAAGAATCAATCAATCACAAAAACGACTGAATAGTCACGTGATTGAATGATTGATTGATGAGGAAGATAATTATTTCGGTTACAATCCAGATATTTTGCCTGACATATATTTAATCTGTTTGCTAGCTGAAACAAGTATCTCCGGTGAAATCTCTGCGCTGGTCTTTTCAACCATCGTTAGGAGCTCTTAATACGCCGATTTCGGTAACTCTGATAATTTCTATAATTATTCATCATGAAGCAACTTCAGTGAAGAGATTTTCTGATTTTCTGTATAATGGACAGATAATATTTTGTTGAATCCTGAATGGTGTATGCGTATGTGTGGCTAGTTAGAGGCTAGTTAGGAGATACAACAAATGCTTCATCATCGCAGCTACCACAATTTCGAGACATGTAACGATTTCAGTATTCATATGGAATGGGGGATGGTCGAGAGGGGTGGTGAGCATATGAAGAGGTTTTGATTAAAGGCAATTTTGATTTAAAGGTCATGCATGGCGGAGGCTTATTTGCAAGAGTCTTAGTTCATTGTGTATTTCAATAGTAATAATTCTCGGCTTCACCGTGGAAGATGTCTTGTTATAATCTGTCAACGAATAAAATAATTACAGTTGTTTTTAAATTACTTTTAATTGGCAGACTTCTTCTTTCGTTCTTAGGCAAAACTTACGTCACATTCCACGTGGTTTGTCCACACTGTAGGTTATACTAGTTAAGGTCGATTGTGAAACAAGACTTTCCAACACATATCAAACACTATCGACACCTCATCCCTGATGTCATACATCGCATCAAGTGTATAAGAGATTCTTACGGTCTAATCCAATCTGAATCGTTTAATAGCTATGGTTGATGAAGATAAGATTCCCTAATTGTCAAGGCACGTTGTTAACAAGCTGTTTGCATTCATATTGTTTTAACTGCCGAGCATAGCCTTTATTTGCCAGACAGTCTTCTGCTGAAATATGACAAGCCTATGAGCAACTCCATCCGGAGCTGAACCCGGGTCGCCAGATTAGACGACAATCGTGCTAACTAAGTTGCTGCTTGTTTTTTTAATTTTTTTAAGTTATAGTTAGAACATATTAAGTAAATTTTAATGATTAAAAAGGGCGGAGCGAGCGAAGCGAAGCGATGCCATTTTAGTCATTAACATTTACTTAATATGTTCTAACTAACTAACTTAGAATATAACATTCTGCATTCTGATTGGCCGATATAAATTAGCGCCAACGCATGACGTCAAGTCTGTTAAGAGAAAATTTTAATGATTAAATTTTCATTTAACCGCGAAAATGCGGCGTTTTCATTGGCTCATATTGTAGGTTATATTCTAATGATAATTGTGAAACAAGTTCTCTACAAACTTATATTAATCACTCTAGATCCCTAATTACTGATGATACCTATCGCCACAATTCTGCTATCTGAAATTGGTAATTTTAAATAAAATAATAATTGTAGTTTGTCGAACTTGGTTACATGTATTAGACCTTAAGCTAGTGTTAATCTCCTTGTGTAAACAATAAAAAATAACAAACAGGATGGTCTATGATTTTTTTATTTTAAATGACCAATTAATTATTTTACATATTTCTGTTTCTAGCATAATTCAATCTCCACATACAAAGTTTGACAGCATTTTGTATTTGGGTAAACTTGATCATGAAACACAAGAAACTTCGACGATGTTATTCCATTGCACATATACAATATTCGGAATTGCTTAAGGATTCGTGTAATATTGATAAATTCTTAGAAGTATTTTTTTGGCAACATGACGTCATGGAACAAAAAACACCTCTTTTTTAGTACTTAGGGCAGTATTTTGTTGTAATTGTCATGTATAAACCCTGATGAAGGCTTAAGTGTTAAGCCGAAACGTCGGTAATCATAAAATGATAAACATCTACTTTGTTTAGTCGTGTGGTTCCACATACTCCCTTATTTATTGTACTCAAGTATTATTTTTGTACAATAAAGGCAAGAAACGGATAGAATTGAAACGAGACAACAATATGCCATTAGAACACCGCTTACAGTTGTATCTCGAAACAAAGCTCTATAACAAAAATTTAGAATATCATTTTTATCATTTTAGCGTCATTTAGTAGATTTTCTTCCACCTTCAGTTGTTTATGGGAATTCGATCGTTAGATAAAATGCGGTATGATGACCGCATAAATGTTAAATTCGATGTTTGGATAAAATGCGGTCATTCCTCCTAAATGTAAGAGATTTTTATAATTCTACCAGGAAATGGAAAACATTTGTAAGTCTTCCACTTAACTAAAAATATTATCAACATTATTATAAATATTAGTATTATAAATACCGGAAGAATCCTTTGGACTGAAAGTTGTCCTTAATGTTACTCAATATTGCGGACGCTTTTTATGTTGACTTAAAAAGATTAAGGACCTTAGAAATATTCCGATTTTATGGGGACTCCGGTTTTCAGAGAGTTCGGTTTTGGGGGAGTTTAAGTATATTAAATGATTTAATAAAGTATATTCTTTATTTTTTTCAGCCAAATTGGACAATGTGAAAACCTACATGTCTCTACGCCGCGTTCCTTTGCGTTTACAAGATCGAGTTATTAAATGGTTTGATTATTTGTGGATGTGCAATAAATCTACAGACGAAGAAAGAACGCTAGGACTACTTCCGGATAAACTAAAAGCTGAAATTGCTATACATGTACACTTGGATACTTTAAAACGTGTAGAGATATTTCAACAAACTGAGGCCGGATTTCTTTGTGAGTTGGTGCTTAAACTTAACCCGGTTCTCTTCTCACCCGGGGACTATATTTGTAGAAAAGGTAAGAATTATCTTAAATATTGAACTTGAATATTAAAGGTGTTGCTTCAGATTATAACAGAAAGCTAATATTAAATATTGGACTTGAAAATTAAAGGTGCTGCTCCAGCTTGTACAATATAATAAAAAATTTAAAACTGTTTCAATGATCTTGAATATTGAGCTTGAATATATTAAAGGTGCTGCCCCAGATTATGATAAAACACTATAACTGTTCCAATGATTATGAATATTGAAATTGAATATATTAAATGTTCTGCCCCAGATTATGATAAAAAGCTATAACTGTTTCAATGATCTTGAATATTGAACTTGAATATATTAAATGTGCTGCCCCAGATTATGATAAAAAGCTATAACTGTTTCAATGATCTTGAATATTGAACTTAATAATATTAAAGGTTCTGCCCCAGATTATGATAAAAAACCAAAACTGTTTCAATGATCTTGAATATTGAACTTAAATATATCAAAGGTTCTGCCCCAGATTATGATAAAAATATATTAACTGTTTCAATTATCTTGAATATTGAACTTAAATATATTAAAGGTTCTGTCCCAGATTATGATAAAAAAACTAAAACTGTTTCAATGATCTTGAATATTGAACTTGAATATATTAAAGGTTCTGCCTCAGATTATGATAAAAAGCTATAACTGTTTCAATGATCTTGAATATTGAACTTAAATATATTAAAGGTTCTGCCCCAGATTATGATAAAAAACCAAAACTGTTTCAATGATCTTGAATATTGAACTTAAATATATCAAAGGTTCTGCCCCAGATTATGATAAAAATATATTAACTGTTTCAATTATCTTGAATATTGAACTTAAATATATTAAAGGTTCTGCCCCAGATTATGATAAAAAAACTAAAACTGTTTCAATGATCTTGAATATTGAACTTGAATATATTAAAGGTTCTGCCTCAGATTATGATAAAAAGCTATAACTGTTTCAATGATCTTGAATATTGAACTTGAATACATGTATATTAAATGTGCTGCCCCAGACTATGATAAAAATCTATTAACTGTTTCAATGATCTTGAATATTGAACTTAAATATATCAAATGTTCTGCCCCAAATTATGATAAAAATCTATTAACTGTTTCAATGATCTTGAATATTGAACTTGAATATATCAAATGTTCTGCCCCAAATTATGATAAAAATCTATTAACTGTTTCAATGATCTTGAATATTGAACTTAAATATATCAAATGTTCTGCCCCAAATTATGATAAAAATCTATTAACTGTTTCAATGATCTTGAATATTGAACTTGAATATATTAAATGTTCTTCCCCAGATTATGATAAAAAACTAAAACTGTTTCAATGATCTTGAATATTGAACTTGAATATATTAAATGTGCTGCCCCAGATTATGATAAAAAGCTATAACTGTTTCAATGATCTTGAATATTGAACTTAAATATATTAAATGTTCTTCCCCAGATTATGATAAAAAGCTATAACTGTTTCAATGATCTTGAATATTGAACTTGAATATATTAAAGGTTCTGTCCCAGATTATGATAAGAATCTATTAACTGTTTCAATGATCTTGAATATTGAACTTGAATATATTAAAGGTTCTGTCCCAGATTATGATAAAAAGCTATAACTGTTTCAATGATCTTGAATATTGAACTTGAATATATTAAAGGTTCTGCCCCAGATTATGATAAAAAAACTAAAACTGTTTCAATGATCTTGAATATTGAACTTGAATATATTAAAGGTTCTGCCCTAGATTATGATAAAAAAACTAAAACTGTTTCAATGATCTTGAATATTGAACTTGAATATATTAAAGGTTCTGCCCCAGATTATAATAAAAAGCTATAACTGTTTCAATGATCTTGAATATTGAACTTGAATATATTAAAGGTTCTGTCCCAGATTATGATAAAAAGCTATAACTGTTTCAATGATCTTGAATATTGAACTTGAATATATTAAAGGTTCTGCCCCAGATTATGATAAAAAAACTAAAACTGTTTCAATGATCTTGAATATTGAACTTGAATATATTAAAGGTTCTGCCCTAGATTATGATAAAAAAACTAAAACTGTTTCAATGATCTTGAATATTGAACTTGAATATATTAAAGGTTCTGCCCCAGATTATAATAAAAAGCTATAACTGTTTCAATGATCTTGAATATTGAACTTGAATATATTAAAGGTTCTGCCCCAGATTATGATAAAAAAACTAAAACTGTTTCAATGATCTTGAATATTGAACTTGAATATATTAAAGGTTCTGTCCCAGATTATGATAAAAATATATTAACTGTTTCAATTATCTTGAATATTGAACTTAAATATATTAAAGGTTCTGCCCCAGATTATGATAAAAAGCTATAACTGTTTCAATGATCTTGAATATTGAACTTAAATATATCAAATGTTCTGCCCCAGATTATGATAAAAACGTATCTAAGAGTGAGAGTCTTTATTGCATGCCGGCCCCGTGTTCACAAAGAATCAGTTTTCAGGATCAGGCTTAAGCTCCATTCTGTTTTTGCTATTTCTTTTTAATAATATGTACAGTTGTGTAATTTTATGTTCCTTAGCAGATACAGAATATCAAAACAGTTGCTAGATAACAGATTACGACCCTTGAAAACTTTTATTTTCTTATAAAAATAAATTAATTGTCTTGAGACCGAAACTGGTCTGAGACATTCAGGATCAAGCTCGACAACCCAGCTTCAATTTATTAAGCACACTATTTCTATAACTATGCATTAGAACTTATTGATTTGTCTTTGAAATTTACGGTGATACCCATATTGTTTCCTCTGCTTAAAAGAAATAATCTTTCCATCTACGTATTTTCTGTATTTGAAATGAAATAAAATAGAGCTTGAGCCTGATCCTGATAACCATTTCTTTGTGAACACGGGGCCAGGTCTTGTGACATCACCATGTTAACGATAACTTAAATCATCAAAAAGGTGGTTACCCTCAATTACGGTGTATTTCGAGTACAACACCTTTAATACTTTACTTATTGTCGATTAGTAAGTTTAGAAATATACAGGGGGAATTTTTAGTACGCAATGTTCAGTGAGTAGTGTTCAGTGAATAATGTTCATTGAGTAATGTTCCGAGAGTAGTGTCGACTTAGTAGTGTTCAGTGAGTTGTGTTCAGTGAGTAGTGTTCAGTGAGTTGTGTTCAGTGAGTAGTGTTCAGTGAGTTGTGTTCAGTGTGTAGTGTTTAGTGAGTTGTGTTCAGTGGGTAGTGTTCAGTGAGTATTGTTCAGTGAGTAGTGTTCAGTGAGTTGTGTTCATTAAAACGTGTTCAGTTAGTAGTGCTCAGTGAGTAGTGTTCAGTGAGTAGTGTTCAGTGAGTAGGGTTTAGTGAGTAGGGTTCAGTGAGTAGTGTTTAGTGAGTAGTGTTCAGTAAGTAGTGTTCAGTGAGTTGTGTTCAGTGAGTTATGTTCATTAAAACGTGTTCAGTTAGTAGTGTTCAGTGAGTATTGTTCAGTGAGTAATGTTCAGTGAGTTTTGTTCAGTGGGTAATGTTCAGTGAATAATGTTCAGAGAGTAGTGTCCAGTGAGTAGTGTGCAGTGAGTAGTATTCAGTGAGTTGTGTTCATTTAAACGTGTACAGTGAGTAATGTTCAGTGAGTAGTGTCCAGTAGGTAGTGTTCAGTAAGTAGTGATATGTGAGTAGTGTTCAGTGAGAGTTGTTTAGTGAGTTATGTTCATTGAGAAGTGTCCATTAAATAGTGTTCAGTGAGTAGTGTTCAATGAGTTATGTTCAATGAGTACTTAATACTCGGTATAAGTTTAGTAGTATTGAATGACTAGTACATGATGAAGTGGTACTCGGTGAAAAGTCTTGCGTAAACATTATTCCTAAATCAGAACTGCTTGTCCTTTAGGCTGCTACATAACTTTGATTCCATTACTAAGATGTCATATGTTTGCTTTTTATGTCAGTTAGTATGTACAGATATTCTTATAACTTACATTGTTCCATTACATTTGTACTAACTGCGTTGTCTAGATACACCATTCCTCATAATATACAGGTTGTTTAAAAAGTTTGTTCTCAAAATGTAAATTTTATCTGAGCAATTTACGCACTGACAATCTAATTTCTTACTCTAATCGCTTCATTTATTGACAGAAGGATTAGAACAATGGTAAAACCCTTTGGACTGAAACCTGAAAATAAAAATTCGGAAAACAGAAAAATTAACTATTAAAACTATACATTGAGAAGAACCTGTTTTATCACCCTGTACATACGAGGGTCATTCAGTGCCCACCAAAAATAAGTATACAGTAAATAATTGTTGCTAAATTTAACTTGGTTAAATTATTCAATATCCTTTTATCAAACAGTCACAATTGTACTTGTTTCTGAAACTACAGTAACTAAATGAGTAAAAACAGAGAGAGAAATAAAGATGAACATGTTCTGAATTTAAATACCCATGTGATCTAAAATGCTGAATCTTCCATCTTTTTGTGACTAAGTTACCATTCAATCGGGACAAAAAAACTTTATATTACGCACCTAGGGTACCAATTAATGTATGGTCTTTACATATAGTAAACACAAATATTCCTTTTTCTTCAAAAAAAGTGTTGTTTCACTGTTTTACAGATAGTGTTATTACAGACAAGTAAATGGGGAAATAACATCTGTATACTTATTTTTGGTGGACACTTTATAATGCGAACTAACACATAAAATCTTATATGCAATCTTTATCATTCAAACATGAACATAATCATTCAAAGCAACCTTTTTATGTGATTAATGACCGACGTCCATCATTTCGACCGACCTTCTATTCGGGTTGCTATGCAACTGCGCACATACACTCTAAACTACATGGCCGTATGTAAATGTAAATCAAGAAGTCGAATACCCAGGCCCCATGTTCACAAAGAATTGGTTATCAGGATCAGGCTCAAGCTCCCTTTTATTTTATTTCAAATAGAGAAAATATGTTGATAGAAAGATTATTTCTTTTAAGCAGATGAAACAATATTGGTATCTCCTTTAATTTTAAAGACAAATAAATAAGTTTTAATGCATAGTTATAGAAATAGTGTGCTTAATTAATTGAAGCTGGGTTTTCGAGCTTGATCCTGAATGTCTCAGATCAGTTTCGGTCTCAAGTACAATAAATCTCTTCTTATAGGAAAGTAAAAGTTTTTAAGGGTCGTAATCTGTTAATCTAGAAACTGTTTTGGTATTCTGTGACTGCTAAGGAACATATAATTATATAACTGTACATATTATTTGAAAGAAATAGCAATACCAAAATGGAGCTTAAGCCTGATCCTGATAACCAATTCTTTGTGAACACGGGACCAGGTTATTGTCGTCTCATTTCCGGCTGGTATTAACTTATCTACTTCTATTCTATAGCTAAATGTATGGGTAGAACGTTTTGCTCTTTAACAATAAAGTGCTAAAGCAAGCCGGTAACACGTCAAAAAATTTTGCATCCACCGAGCGCAATCCTTGCACATGTTTAACCTGTTCCCGCAAAATCGAATGAACCGAGCTAAAACTACTCTCCTTTTCTATGACTTTCTCTTCGCATTTGATTATTCGGTCTGTTTGTACCAATTTTCTCATTTTTTGCGGTTTAGTATGTGCCGTTCCATATTTATCCTGTCCTGAACACTGGTTTTCTTTGATTGCAATTCTACCTACCGTTTTTTCATTTGATAGTCTCGCCACTTCTGAATATGAAAGAGGGCATTTTAACACAAGCGTCTGGTAAGGCAATAAACAATCGTTGACATTTTGCTTCGACGGCGCTCGATTGTTATGTAAACTGCGTTGGATTTGTGACGTTACCCGCGTCCACGTCGAGGGAAGGCGCGAGCTGATGACGTCATTGACGTTAAGGTCCTTAAATTTTAAGAACAAAACAAAAATGACTTAAATATTTATCATGCGAAATTTTGTTTAATTATCTTGAGAGGTTTTAAAGATAGTTGATAGTTCGCATTATATATTGAATGACCCTCGTATGTAAACACTTATTGTGAAATAGATATCCGCGTAAAGTCTGTATATTTGCATGTAGACAAAGAATCACCTATTCGTACTGAGAATAAAATCACGAGCATGGATATATATTTCCAACAAGGAATTTATCCAAACATCGTTCCTATGGCAACATAATGACAAAAAACTTTCAAATATCTCGGAAATCTGCAGAAAGGAATATGGATGCGGTTTGTTTGCCATCCAATTTATTTCATTTTACTCCCGATACAAATACTGTTAAAATCAGTGCGCAAATTGCACAAAACTGTTTACCGTAACGATTGTATTGGAGTAAATATCTTTGAAAAATCGAACAAATTTAGCTTTATTGTAAATTGTCTGCAATTCAGTTAGATTAATGTGCTTCGGGTAATGGTACTTAGCCGTATGTACGTAATTTGGTCTCCTTTGTTATACCCTGGGACTGTTTTATCAAAGCACTTACGAAACGTTACGTTCAAATTTAAATTCTTTATTTTTCTTTAATACCTACATATTGAGGACAGATATTAGCTGTAGAACTTCGATGACTGAATAATAATAAATACCAAACAGCCCTTTACCACAACTTCTAGCTGTTAAAGAGTTACAGAGAATTAGAATTATTTGAACATAAGTTTACGATTTCCATAAGGGCTTTGATAAAAGAGTTGCCATGTGCTTAATTCGGTCTGAATATTTGCATAATATTCTACAAATTAAAGAAGTGCTTATCATTAAAACTACTGTAAATGGATTAACAAACGTAAATGATAACAATATTAAATTAATACTCTTCATGACAGAGGTTCATGTGTTCAAATGTTTAGGCCAATTGGAAAGCTTCATACAACTATACCAATTAAAGG
The DNA here is from genome assembly GCA_947247005.1 of Spisula solida. Lineage (NCBI taxonomy): Eukaryota > Metazoa > Mollusca > Bivalvia > Venerida > Mactridae > Spisula > Spisula solida. The sequence continues at coordinate 4,040,235 of OX365956.1, read as the reverse complement.
CCAAAGTGCACTGAAATGCAAACGCGGGCAAAGTAGTCCTCAAAAACGTTTATTTGACTAATAATGGTAATATGCCTGGGCAAGTCGGCACTGAAGTTTTCAAATTTAGTAAGAAGCCATTTAATATCCATTTTAAACTCTCGAAATATATGTCGTATTAGGCCAAAAATAAAATATTGTTTTCCCCTTCTCGACCAAAGCCAATCAGGGCTGGTTAGGTAGGTAGGGTCAAAATATTTAAGGTAAGGGACTTTTTGCACGGTTAGGTAGGGAAGGGAAAACAAACATTATTTTATGTTTGGCCTAATAATGTTCAATGCAGATTCGTGTAAAATCATGGTAAACTTTATGAAATATGAAAAAGCCCTTATTTTGCTTTGCTCATGTTGGTCGATCTGTTGTAGGTCTGTCAGTAGACCAAATGGTTTCTGTTCAATAACTCAAGAACGCTTTGACTAAGAACCTTCACACGTTACACGGAAGTTCGCCAGCAACAGTAGATACCCCCTATTGATTTTTAGGCCGGTAGGTCAAAGACAAGGTCACTGTGACCTTGTACATTAATGAATAGTTGGCTGCAATGGGGGCATACTTCTTTAATAGTGGTTTTTTACCGCATGTGGTCTTTAACGCAAGATAAACTGTATATGCTATGAATACTATATAAATGGATAAACGAACAGAAATGAATGATAACAATATTAAATTTAATTTAGTATTCTTTATGTCGGAGGTGTATTTAGTCAAAGGGTAAGGTCAATCGGAGAGGTTGATACAACTTTACCAATTATTGGTCAAAGTGCACTGAAATTCCAACGCGGGCAAAGTAGTCATCAAACATGTTTATTGGACTGGTAATTGTAATATTCCTAGACAAGTTGGCACTGGAATTAACAAATTCAGTTAGAAGCCATTTAATATCCTTTTTAAATTATCGAAATATACCTATAATATTAAACAGGCCTGTAGCCATGCTAAACGTACCTCGGTGAAAATTTGAGAAATTACCAAACTAAGCACGTTTTGAAGAAAAAACTGCCTCAAATTGACCCTTAACTATAATTTGAACTGGTGTATTTTCCCTCCGGATACGGCTCTAGTGTAATGTTGATTCGAGTAAAAATACAATGGTTATCAATATGAAATATGAGCTTGGCATCTCAAACAATGCATGAATGTTGTTTTCCTACTTTTATCTTATTTAGATGTCGACCGTACTCGATCTTTGTCAGCAGAGTTCCTATGGCTTCAATGTTCGTTTTAACGGGCAAAACTTGTTGATACGTGTATGAATCCATTCTTTCCTGATTAACACCTTGTTTCCGGATAGGTAAATTAATACCGACATACAAATGTTCCTGGGGATAGAAAGAGATACGGCTATACTAGGAAATTGCCAAGATATTTTAATATCAACGTCAAACCATTAGATGTACCGAGGTTGTGAAACCTTATTTTGGAAATTTTAAACAAATTTGAACACGTATTGTTTGGCTCTGACATTTTCTTGATATTAATACAGACAAGTATTTCTCTTTTTCCTCAAAGTTCGTTGTTTTGTTTCCTATCTCTGCATTTTGTTCTATTCTACTGAAATTATAAATCGATATTTCTACTATTATTGTTAACGTCTTGCGAAAATTATATAATGTATAGGTCGCCGGAGATAACTGTAGACTTATCAATACATACATATGTATAGTACAGGGTGATCATTAATATACGGTAACATAAATAACTTTAATAACTGTGTCAGTTGTTAAGATAATAGATATTGTTATACACCTTTGATTAAGTCTGGTGAGTGTAGAGGCCAAGTAAATGTGTGGTCTTCGGCGAAATGATACAGTGGCCAAATGTCTTGAAATGACTGAAAATGTATAGCAACATCAGGGGCGGTATGGACGTTACCTTTATACCACATCCATTTTAGTCATATCCAAAACAAAACTTAGGCTCATTAGCTTTATAACAAGGGTCAAATCACTTCTCTATTATAAAATCTGACAAAGTTATTTTTGTTACCATATATTAATTATCACACATAAACACTGCAAGGTCGACTGAATGCTTGTTATCAGTGTAGATTTAAAGAATATATCGTAAAACGATTGAACGAAAACGAAATTTAGAACTTACGAGTTACGGCACGCAAGTACCACATCGTGGTGCGTGACAAAGATTATACCAAGAATACTGTAAAACCGGTATTCGCGGTAGAGTAATTTTCGCTTATTTTCGCGATTCGTACTCATCACGAAATCTCCATTCCGGGTAAATTTACTTCCATAATATAAGACATCATACCAGGGCAATTTCAAGAGTAAATATAAACCACAAGAACAAGACGTTTTGGGTCGTAATATTACTTTGGTATGTATTTAATATAAATGTATAATGTACGTGTATCTGTATAAGGGACTTAAGAGACAATTATCTTCACAAGCATGAAACTATAAAAACGTTTGTTTAGAAAACAATAAAGATTAATAGACATGTAACGTACAACGTCCTATTAACTAATAACTGTGAAAACACGATTAACTGATACAATGTGTGAAATGCATTTAATAACAAACTACAATATAAAACTAATGATAGATATATTAATTAGAATAATCAATGTTTGCTTATATTTATTATGTGCCTAATTTATTTGTTAACTTTGTTTGGATTGGCTCGCGAATTTAATATTTGTGTCCTCGATCGCGAATTCGTCAATTCGCGAAATAAGTTCAAAACCAAAAAATCGTAAAATAAAGCTCAAGCAAATATAAAGTGATTTACAGTAGATAACGCAGCAAAATCAAAATTTTAATTAAGACATATAATTCAATTTCAATGAAAGAAGAAACTAGCGGATCTGTTTAAATGAATATGCCCATCTTCCAGAACAAAAACGAGGACTTTTAATCCATTGTATGTCACTCAAACTTACTGATCTAATCTGAGGAGCCGAGAAAAACCACTGTCAGTATCATGAAGCCAGTGAAATCGTTCGTGGTTATATTCAAAATTGCCTCGTATTCTAAAGACTTGGTTTCCAACAGCCTCTCGCCTGTCAAATGAATGGAAATTAATAAAAATCTACAAACAATGAAGAGGAAATTTCGCATATAAAGCTGAACGATGCGTAGATGCATTCGTATCAAATCCTGAAGCAAAAAGAAAATTGGCTGCCTAACTTAGACATAATAATTGAAACAAGTCAAATTGAAAACATAGATTTCTATCAATTCAAATAAATATGAATGACATTTATACATATACCTCAGACAAAGCGTGCATTCGTGTCTATTTGTTCAATATTTCTATAACATTTTATGCTGATTTGGCACCTACATTCAAATCAACCCCCACAACGCGATCGTGAAAAGCCCGGCCGTTTCCGTTTGTTTCTGGTAAATACACAAAGACGCTCGAGTACATATTACGAAGTTTGCGAAACCGTACTACTTTTGAGCTTTACGTCATCAATGTATGTGTAGTTTCTACAAGTCACGGACAAAATTAGCCTGTGATGTTGCGAAACCGTACGTGTAACGTGTATGACTACGTGAATACTACTTTTAAGCATTACGTCATCACTGTATGTGTAGTTTATTCAAGAAAAGGACGTATGACAAACGAATTGGGAAGTCGTGAAATATTGAAGTAAAAAAGTGATTTATTTGTTTTATCTTTTTGAAGTGAAATCGTAATAAATTGAAATGTCTCCGCCGGTCTTTCGTTCAAATGTATGAGATTCCTATATGCTCTTATAAATATCAACAGTGACATTTTAGTATAGAAATGTCATGTACTATGATACATAGTTCTCTAATACCATACACAGTAAGACATTGATCCTTCTGATACGATGTTTCATATCACATGCACATGTATTGTATTCATTAATTATTCCACTGTTCACATTAAGTATTACACGACAACGAAATTAATTATAAAGAAGAAGGTTTTATGTAATTTCTTGTGTGAATTTAATAAATAATTAGTCACATAGGATACAAAGAGCCGTGTTTGGACGAAATACACGCACACAGGTCTGATCTTGGTTTTGTTAATCGACGAAGCAATAGTGAGTTCTGATAATCAACTACCAAATAGTGATTATGCATCTCTGTTTTTGCCCACCCCCATCGCACGAGGGTGTGAAACAAGAGAACATAGTTGACACAACAATGTATCCAGTTGTTTCTTTTCCGCAAGCAACTGAAAACGATCATACAAGTAAAGACCCGAGCAGTTACGACAACAATTAAAGAAAACTACGAAAGCCAGCGTCACGAAATAACATATCCGGCCTATGATTCGAGATTCGGATCAAATCTCTAGCAAACTTTCTAACTGGTTAAGCCTAGTGTACATCAGATTTCCAAACTAGGCAATTAAGAACTCACTTTATTAATCCCCCGCCACGAAGCGGGAGGGGATTATAGGAATGGTCTCCGTCCGTGCGTCCGTCCGTCCGTCCGCTCTTTTACTTTTTAATGGCTTGGCAGAATTGCACGAAGCTCACACTAAATGTATAACTAATGAAGCCGACATGCAGAACCAACATTTCAACCATGCAATGTCAAGGTCACAGTTCAAGGTCAAAGGTTTAAATCTTACATCTCGTGTCCACTCCATAACTTTTTAACGCCTAGGCTGAATTGTATGAAACTGATACTACGAGAATGTGTAACTAATAAAGATGACATACAGAAAACACATGCCAGTTCAAGGGTAAGGTCACAGTTAAAAGGTCAAAGGTTTGAACCCTACTTGAACTCATAGCAAATGTGTAACTTATTGGACAATTTCAATGTTCATTAATGCGGCGGGGAATTATAGCCGTCTTTTGGACTGCCTTGTTTATACATGTACAGTCCACCGATGATAACACTAGTATGTGTTCATTTTGGTTCAATCTTGTCCACATTCAAATTTAATGCACATACTTTTAAATCTACGCTGATCACAAGCGGTCGGTTGATCGTGCAGTGCTTATACTATACAAGTTTATTTATTGAAAAGTCTAGAGTTATCACCGGCGAGCTATTAACATTATATAATTTTCGCAAGATGTTCACAACAATATAAATGTCGACTTATAACTTTCAGTAGAATTGAACAAAACGCAAAGAGAGGAAACAATAGAATGAGATTTGAGGAATACGAGAAATACTTGTCTATATTAATATCAAGAAAATCTCAGAGCCAAGCAAAACGTGTTCAGAATGGTTTAAATGTCAAAAATACACAACCCCGGTACATCTAATGGGGTGACGTTGATATTAAAATATCTTGGCAATTTCCTAGTATAGCCGTAATTCTTTTTATTACCAGGAACATTTGTATGTCGGTATTAATTTACTCATCCGGAACAAGGTGTTAATCAGGCAAGAATGGATTCGTACACCTATCAAAAAGTTTCGTTCGTTGAAACGAACTTTGAAGCCATACGAATTCTGCTGACAGAGGTCGAGTACGGTCGACGTCTAAATAAGTTTATGAAAGGAGGAAAACAGCAGTCATGCATTTGCGGAGATGCCAAGTGCATATTTCATGAAGATCACCATTGGATTTTACTTGATTCTGCATTGAACATAATAATACGGAAACCTTCAAAAGTTTAAAAGGGATATTAAATGGCTTCTTATGGAATTTGAAAATTCCAGTACCGATCTGTCTTGGCATACTACCATTACCAGTGAAATAAATGTTTTTGAGGACTACTTTGCCCGCATTTGGAATAGCAGAGCACGTTTATTATCTACAGTCCAGTTAATAAAAGTGCCCAGATTTTCTAGTAAAATGGTGTAAAATAAGCCTTGTTTTCAGTCTGAAAATATGGTAAATATCAACTTCAATATTTTACAACGTATTATTTTTGTCGCTGTTAGTACTTTTCAGGTAGAACATTAATGTATCTTGAATGTGGTATATTTTTGGGCACTGACAAATGTTTTGTGAGATAAAATTTGAGATTGAAAATACCCACCCAAATTTGGCCATTTCGTTCTGTTTCAGAAATTAAAAATTAACTTAACAACTAAGCAACATTTTAGAAATTAAAAAATATTTTTCTGAATACATGTAGAATGATGACATGTACGTACATGTATGTATGCAATGAAAATCATTAAAATGACTATGCTTAATTGCCAACTTTATTTGGTTAGTTTAAACGTAGTTTATTACCCAGCTAAAATATACTATTCAGTCCTCAAAACAGTAATGTAGGTTTTAAAATTCAAAAAAATAATAATTAAGAATTTAAATTCAACCGTAACGTTTAGCTTTTCGTAAGTGCTTTGATAAAACAACACCCAAGACAAAGGGGCCAAATTACGTACATACGAATACGTACCATTAGCCGAAGCCTTATAAATCTTATTTAAATGCAGACAATTTTCTAGAAATCTAAATTTGTTCGATTTTTCAAAGATATTTATTCCAATACAATTGTTACGGTATAAAGTATTGTGCAAATTGCGCACTGATTTTAACAGTATTTGTATCTGGAGTAAAATGAAATAAATTGGATGGCGTACAAACCTCATCCATATTCCTTTCTGCAGATTTCCGAGATATTTGAAAGTTTTTTGTCATTATGTTGCCATAGAAACGATGTTTTGATAACTTCTATGCTTGAAATATATATCCATGCTCGTAATTTGGATCTAAGTACGAATAGGCGATTCTTTGTCCACATCCAAACTTACAGACTTTCTTTATATGAAGAATTGTGAATCTAGACCAGGCAGTTAATAATGGAACGATGGGTGTTATAAGAATGTCTGTACATACTTACTGCCCTCAAAGTAATGAAATCAAATGTAACAACTTAAAGGACTAAAAGATAATATTAAGTCAAACAAGGAAAACAGCACTCAACTTAACCAGTCGAGCACAGAACACATAAAAACAAATAAGCCCCAATGCCCAACACACAACCGAATGAGAAACTGACCCGTCTAAGCCCTAGCTGTCAAAAGGCTGAATGAAGACGTTTCAGCATTCAAAAGGCTGAATGCCCATGCTGAATGACCTACTTTTAACAGTGAAACGGCTAAAATAACTAGTTTTAGCTGTCTCAAGTCCTAAAAAGTTTAAGATTAACAGCACGAAAAGCTGAATGCCATGGAAAACCAAGATTAGACCTGTGTGCGTGTATTTCGTCCATACATGGCTCTTTGTATGTGCCTAATTATTTATTAAATACACACAAGAAATTACAGAAAACCGTCTTCTTTATAATTAATTTCGTTGTCGTATAATTAATGTGAACAGTGGAATAATTAACGAATATAATACATGTGCGTGTGATATGAAACATCGTATCGGAAGGATCAATGTCTTAAGCCTAGGTCACACTGAGCGTTTTTGCCTCTGCGATGTACTCCCAATTGACATTAAGGAGCTACCAGGATATCGGGAACAGGTTCCTTGTGGTCTAGGGGAAGCTCATAGTATCTGACATTTCTACACTAAACTTTCACTGTTGATATTTATACGAACATCTTTTACATGTGTACAAAAGACATACAAAGACATTTCAATTTCATTTTTTTGTGATTTCAAAATCGTGAACTCACGAAGTATAACATCACAATTGAATTTAAAAATGTCAAAACAAATCGATAAATGGAAGGCAGCATCAATTTGACAAAACTTTCACGCTTTTACTTCAATATTTCACGAATTCCCAATTTGTTTGTCATACGTCTCATGCTTGAATAAACTAAACAGACATTGATGACGTAATGCTCAAAAGTTGTCTTCACGTAGTCATACACGTTCAGTGTCGCAACCTCCGTTATACCGCTGGCTTAGAATAAGAAAGGTCGTACAAAATCGGTATTTTGATAAAACAAGAAAAAGTGTCTGAAAAATACTCTTTACTTTTAGGAAAACAGGCTTTTTCAACTTCAGTTTGGTCAACATGACTTGTTCAGATTTTCATAGAAATAGGTTCATAAGAAGTGCCTTGTGGTGCTGTTTCCAAATATGTGTGCATCGAATAAGGTCGTAAGTCGCGCTTACGGCCTTCTCATTCTAGCCAGCGATATGTACTCGAGCGGCTTTGTGAGGGTCGATTTGAATATAGGTGTCGAATCAGCATAAAATGTTATTGATATATTTAACGCATAGACACGAATGCACGCCCAGTCTGCGGTATATGTATAATTGTGAGTCATATTAAGTTGAATTGATAGAAATCTTTGTTTTCAATTTGATGTGTTTCAATTATTTTGTCTAAGTTAGGCAGCCCATTTCCTTTTTGCTTCAGGATTTAGATACGAGTGCATCTGCGCATCGTCGAAATTTCCTCTTCATTGTTTGTAGATTTTTATTAATTCCCATTCATTTGACTGGCGAGAGGCTGTTGGAAACCAAGTCTTCAGAATACGAGGCAATTTTGAATATAACTATGAACGATTTCACTTGCTTCGCGATACTGAAGGCAGTTTTTCTCGGTTTCTAAGATTAGATCAGTAACTTTGAGTGACAGACAATGGATTAAAAGTCCTCGTTTTTGTTCTGGAAGATGGGCATGTTCATTTAAACAGATCCGCTTGTTTTTTTCTTTCACTGAAATTGAATTATATGTCTTAATTAAAAGTTCGATTTTGCTGCGTTATCTATTCTTGTTGTAATCTTCGTCACGCACCAGAATGTGTCACTTGCGTGCCGTTACTCGACATGTCTAATTCGAAAGCACTTTTTCAAAAAAAGTAATACATTTACGGACAAGTCGCTGACTTACAATGAGAAGGTTGTAACTGTTCTCGACCTTTTAAGCCTATTTTCATTACAATCGGAAAAAGTCATGTTGACCAAACAGATGTTGAAAAAGTTTGTTTTTCCATAAGTAACGAGTAGTTTTATCATTCTAAGCCTTGTAGTTTGTGTTGGTTAGCATCAAAGCATTCAATGTACTGAGCTTCATAATTATGGCAAATCAAATATGTATGGGTCTTATAAGGTCGTAAGTGGCACTTAAGACCTTCTCATTCTAGGCCAGCGATATAGGCTACATGTACTTGAAATAATTAATAATATAATTATATTTTTGTAAGGTTAAACGTTCGTGAATGTGTTACTCTGAAGACGTTGGCGTGGTTGTTTATTATTCGCGATTTCTTAACCTCAGAAAGAACTACTTCGTTTTACATCCATTGTTTTAAGTTTATGAGCATAGCTTTTCGCGAACTTACAAGTTCTGGAAGATAACAAAAATTAATTCCTCTCGAAAATTTCTGATTTTATACTATCGCTTGATATTTCTATATTTGTTTTGCTTATTTATGAGTTTTCTAGTCAGTATGTTTATCTTAATCCGGATGTATTACATGGGGTGTTCTATAAATACTCGGAAAAATGTTCCGATTTCTTTGTTTTTGTGAACAACCTTCGTACATAAAAAGATGTAGAATTATACAGTTAGTAACCTACTTATATTATATATCTAGCCCAACTAGATTTGTGTTTGAGCTTTTTATGTAATATTGTATGTATTAAATACGTATCAGGACGGAATTAAGTGTCCTTTGGGAACATTGTACTCTAAATTACTCGATCTCATAGTAATAATTATACCAAAGTTTTCTCTTGTTCCCTAAAGGAAAATATAACAGAAATAGGTATCAATGTACGTATTGTATACAATACAAAAAGTATTCTAGAAAATAATCATAACGCCTATATAGATATGTTTTCTAAATTAGGAACGGCGAATATGACTAGGATAATACTGTTCTTTATATTCATGAAAGATCAGAACTGAACATTGCCATGCTTTGTGCAGGTTATAACTTTTTCAAAGTCAGTCGACTGATGGAAGGATGGGTACCTTGATAACAGATCTCATTAAAATAGTTTTTTAACATTTGCTTCATTTGTTTACTGTGTCAAAGAATAGAATACTTGCGGTTGTTTTCACTTTGTGTTGACATATTTTACTTGCGTTATTAGTGCTATATTACGTCATTATGTAATGCTAACTGCAGATGAGATATTGAGTTCTATCAGTGAAATAAAACCTATATCAGTCACTGGTTATCACCTTCAATATGACTGCTATAACCTCCGCTCCCTCACAGGGACTACTTTAATTTACCAAAATCTCAACACTAAAATGTCTGTAACTTTTTTATTACTGAACGGAAACATGTCATGTGGGGGTTTTTATTCTTAGTTAGACCATTTCCTACAAGCTGGTGTATGATTTAATGCAAAATTCTCAAAAAAGTCGTTTTCACCTATTCACCATAATCCAAGATGGCGGATTTTGTAGTGAAAAACATGAATGGAATAACATATTCATACGTAGCCTAACCACAGTGGTAATTTGGCATAAATAGCACCAGTTTTGACACCATAAAAGCATTAAATAAATAGAATATTTGTTTGCTTTGATTGAATATGGTTAATATCTCATATTGTAGTGATAAAATATTGAATTTTATCACTACACGATGAGATATAAACCATATTCAATCAGAACAAACAAATATCCTCTATTTATCACGTGGTATGTCCACACTGTCTAAGAGGATGCTGAACAATATTTACATGTTCGTGAAACGTGCATTTTTGCCTAAGTAAAGGTGCATCTAGACAGTATATTTCGGTGTATTCATTTTGACCTATAGTCAAGATGCACTGTGTAGTTACGTGTAGTACACTTCTACGACACAATTCCTGGGGCCGGGATTACAACGAATACTTACACTCAGCACTCAATACTCAAATATTGAAATTCACTGTTTTGAGGTTCATTGTGGCATTTTCCTAGAACAAGACGTTGTAATAATGTTAAATTGGTACTAAATATTGTTTTTGGCGTATTTCATAGTGAAATTTAGTGTAATTGTGAGCTATAATTGCAATTCGTCAGTCTGAGTGCTGAGTGTGGCACTCAGATTCAATATATACATTTACACCTCATAAATACGTACAAAATACAAAGAAAATGCATCAAATGTTATTTTCAACACTCATTAACTATCTTATACATTTTCCTCATCTAATCTAGGACAAATAATAGCTCATTGTGTTACATTTTTAATATTTGAGTGTTGAGTGCTGAGTGTAAGTATTCGTTGTAAACCCGACCCCTGGCGATGTACAACTCCATTGTTTACAAGGATTTGGAGGGAAATATCGTGTGTCCAATAAGTTATGCAAGGATTGATGTACATCATGTATTAATACCCTATAGAATTTTTGATGTAAAAATGCTAAATAACTACAAAATGTTATTAAGTTTTTTAATGTTATTTAAGATGCCAGGGTGGTTGTTTGTGGGATATACAGGCAACTATACCAAAATTACGCAAATATTTGACAATTTTATTTTATTTTTGCAATACACTAATACGTGAGGCAGTCCCTTTAAGTTAGTCTCCTCGCTTTAATGGAAAATACGACTAGTTACCACAGCTAGAGAGTGCGAATTTGAAATAAATTGTCAGTTATCATTTGTGATAGGCCTTAGTATTTCCATACGCATTTACACATACTTTTATTGGTAACATTATGCCCCTAGATTGCACTGTAAATGGATGTTTAACTTCCCAATATACCGTTTTATTCCGATATAAGCACTTAATAAAAGTCTATAACATAATCGGCAAGTAGTAAACATGTCTCCAGTTCAAAATTGAGCAAAATCAAAAATAACAAATGTGTTTTATTGTTTGGTACTGCCTAAATAAAACACAAGTAAGTTTTATTGTTGTATCGCCCTTGCACATTACGGTACTCTTGATTACTGTTCAATGTTGTATTGGTTTTTGCTTATATACAACGAATGTTATCATTTTAAGTGGGGAATGAAATCAGTGACCCGGTCTTCTATAATAGCTGTGGTTGCGTAATGAAATACCGCCCTGGAAATGGTATGTTCAATACAATAATTTAGTGTACAATTTCTAGTGTGTAGTGTTTGGTGTGTAGTGTTCAGTGAGTAGTGTTCGGTGAGTAGTGTTCGGTGAGTAGTGTTCAGTGAATAGTGTTCAGTGAGTAGTGTTCAGTGAGAAGTGTTCAGTGAGTAATGTTCAGTGAGTAGTGTTCAGTGAGTGGTGTTCAGTGAAAAGTGTTCAGTGAGTAGTGTTCAGTGAGTAGTGTTCAGTGAGTAGTGTGCAGTGAGTAGTGTTCAGTGAAAAGTGTTCAGTGAGTAGTGTTCAGTGAGTAGTGTTCAGTGAGTAGTGTGCAGTGAGTAGTGTGCAGTGAGTAGTGTTCAGTGAGTAGTGTTCGGTGTGTAGTGTTCAGTAAGTAGTGTTCAGTGAGTAGTGTTCAGTGAGTAATGTTCAGTGAGAGGGGTTCAGTGAGTAGTGTTGAGTGAGTAGTGTTGAGTGAGTAGTGTTCAATGAGTAGTGTTCAGTGAGTAATGTTCAGTGAGTAGTGTTCAGTGAGAAGGGTTCAATGAGTAATGTTCAATGAGTACATAATACTTCGTATATGTTTAGTAGTATTAAATAACCAGTACATTATGAGTGGTACTCGGTGAAAAATCTTGCGTAAATAGGGTTCCCGAATCAGAACTGCTTGTCCTTTAAGTTGAAATATTGGATTCCATTACTTAGATGGCATAATTACGTTTGCTGTTGTATGTATGTGAGTATGTACACACATTCTTATAACACCCATCGTTCCTTTACTAACTGCCTGGGGGTATTCACTATTGATATTACTTGACTTAAGGATAAAGAGACCCAATCAGATCACGCCATATCAAATTATTGGCCAGTAACAGGCGAAATGATTGGTTATCCTTATTCTCGAATTACATAGGATCTATACTGAATACCACCTCTGTTCTAGATAACCCTTCTACATATTAAAGGTGCTGCCTCACAGATCGGGCTAAAAAATTTGTATGACGTAATTTTCCTACCTAACCAAGTATTTATGTAATAGAAAGTCACTGGCGCTTGCTATGAAAGATTTGTGGCAAATAAGCAATTTAAATCAGTCTTGAAATTTGGCACTCAGTATTTTTCCTATTGAAAATATCGCAGAGTTTCCTTCCAACATGCTTTGTGAATTTTGTAATTCACACATGATCAAACCGTAATTTCATCAAAGTAAAGCCTAAACATCTGTAAGGTATTCGGTTCCTTTCGCAATTCGTTTTGATCGAATGCAAACAAATTTCAGGCAATTTAAGTGATATTAGTGCTAATTCTATAGGGTATTAATACCCTATAGAATTTTGGGTGTAAAAATGCTAAATTACTACTAAATGCTAATGTTTCCCAAGTTATTTTTCATGTCAATGTGGTTGTTTATGGCATATACAGGCAACTATACCAAAATTACATGAATATTTGACAATTTAATTTTATTTCTGCAATACACCAATACGTGAGGCAGTACCTTCAATGTTAATCGTGAAATAGATATCCGTGTAAATTCTGTTAGTTTGCATACATGTGGACAAAGAATCACCTTTACGAACATGGATATAGTCTATAGTTCAAACAAAAAATTTATCAAAATATCCTAAGGCAACATAATGACAAAAACATTTAAATAGCTCGGAAATCTGCATAATGGAATATTGGTTAGGTTTGTACGCCATCCAATTTAATTCATTTTACTCCTGATACAAATACTTTAAAAATCAGTGTGCAAATTGCACAAAACATTATACCGTAACGGTCGTATTGGAATGAATACCTCTGAAAGCTCGAACACATTTAGATTTCATGCAAATTGTTTGCAATTTAGTGAGATTAATGGGCTCTGGCTAATGGTACGTATTCGTATGTACGTAATATGTGCCCCTTTGTTATACCATCGTAATGCTTTTTATTTATCAAAGCACTAACGAAAAGCTTAAAGTTACGTTCAAATTGAAATTCTTAATTATTCTTTAAAACCTACATATTAAGGACAGCTGTAACAGAGAATTAACATTTTAACGTAAGTTTACGATTTCCGTAAGTGCTTTGATAAAAAACGTATCATATGCTTAATTCGTCCTGAATATTTGCATAATAATCTAGGATTTGAAGAATTGTTACTCATTGAAAATATCAAGAAAAATAAACAAGTTAAGAAGACAAGTTTAATGTAAATAAAGTCAAACCTATTGGAACTTGTGGTTCGACCCTTTTACCCATGTGTATCAAATTAACGTATATTATATTGTATGACAGTAATTGTATATTTGATTTGGGTAATAAAAATGGTTTCAACTAACCAAATAAAGATGGCAAAGCATAGTCATGGACTTTGCTGTTGCTTAGTTGATTTGGACACTTACTTTTAATTCGGAAACAGAAAGGTGTTGGCCAAGTTTTGGTGGGTATTTTCAATCTCAAAGTTTATCTAACGAAACATTTGCCAGGGCGCAAAAACATTGAAAATAAATAAATTTTCTGTCTCAAAAGTACTACATGTAGCATCGAAAAAATTAATACTTTGTGAAATATTTATACTAATGTGAATTTGAGGTTTACCATATTTTCAGACTGCAAACAATACTTATTTTACAACAGTTTACGAAAAACATCGGGTACTTTCAATAACCGGACCGAAGGTATTGCAATCAAATTCCAATGCGGGCATAAGTAGTCCTAAAAATATAGTATGCCTAGACAAGTTGGCACTGGAATTATCAAATTCAGTTAAAAGCATTTAAATATCATTTTAAACTGTCGAAATATACCGACTTATGTTAAATTAAGAGAGTAAAATACAATGATAATCATTATGAAATATAAACTTGACATCTCGGACAATGCATGACTGTTGTTTTCCTCCTTTTATAAACTTATTTAGATGTCGACCGTATTCGACCTTTGTCAGCAGAATTCTTATGGCTTCAATGTTCGTTTTAATGAGCAAATCTTGTTGCAAGATGTATGAATCCATTCTTTCCTGATTAACACATTGTTTCCGGATGGGTAAATTAATACCGACATACAAATGTTCCTTGGAATAGAAAGAAATACGACTATACTAGGAAATTGCCAAGATAGTTTAATATCAACGTCAAACCATTAGATGTACCGAGGTTGTGAAACCTTATTTTGGAAATTTTAAACAAATTTGAACACATATTGTTTGGCTTTGATATTTTCTTGATATCAATACAGACAAATATTTCTCTTTTTCCACAAAGACCGTTCTTTTATTTCCGCTCTCTGTGTTTTGTTCAATTCCACTGAAATTTATAAATCGATATGTATATTTATATTGTTGTGAACGTCTTGCGAAAATTATATAGTGAACATGTAAAAATAAACTGAGGTCTTGGTTGCATAATTTTAAAATTTGACGTGAAACAGTGATATGCTATAATCAGTAAACAAATGCATGTTTGGTCGGCTAAATCAGTTGGTAAAATTGCTAGAGATTGGACCCGAATCTCAAATTATAGGCCGTTTATATTATTTTATGACGCTGGCTTTCGTAATTTGCTTTAATCGTTGTCGTAACTGCTGGGGTCTTTACTTGTATAACCATTTTCAGTTGCTTGCGGAATAGGTACAACTGGACAAATGGTTAGGTCATTTGTTTTCTTCTTTCATTTCCTCGTGTGATGCATACCATAGCTAATAGGTGGCCAAATAAACAGAGATGCATAACCATTACTTGGTGGTGATTATCTGACCTTTTTTGGTCAGTTAACAAAAAGATAATATTAAGTCCGACAGGAAAAGCAGCCGACGGCACAGAAAACATAAAACGATGCAACAAACATTGCCCAACACAGAACCGAACGAGAAAATGATCCGCCCAGCTTTCAAAAAAGCTGAATGAACTAGTTTCAGCAATCAAATAGTTGAATGCCCAAGCTAAATGACATAGTTTCAACAGTAAAACGGCTAAAATACCTAGTTTGGGCTGTCGGAAGTCCTAAAAAGTTAAAGAATCAACAGTTACAGTACTAAAAGTCTGAATGTCATGAAATGTTAGATCAGACATGCGTGCGTGTAATTCGTCCATACATGGCTCTTTGTAGCCTATGTTACTAATTATTTATCAAATACACACAATAAATTACATAAACCATCGTCTATATAATTACTTCTGTTGTCGTGTAATAATTGATGTGAACATTGGAATAATTAATGAATACAATACAGGCGCGTGTTGTATTAAATATCGTATCGGAGGGATCAATGTCTTAATGTGTGTGGTATAATTAGAGAAATATGTCAAAGAGGCCTAATAGTATCTGACATGTCTTCACTTTTAACTTTATTTTTTCACAAATTTGCAGTTTCGCTCATATTTTGGAACAAAAACCTGATACTGAAATGAACGGGGATTTCGGGCCGGACATTAATGCTCAGAAGTAGTATTCGGCTCATATGTATTACTGAAACTAGGTCATTTAGCTGAAACATTGACACTGAGCTTTGTCTTCTTCTTTTGTATTTTAGGACTTCTGACAGCTTTAACTAGGTAGTTCATCCATTTTACTGTTGGAACTATGTCATTCAGCTTGGGGATTCAGCTTATTTATTGGTGAAACTTATTCATTTAGAATTTCGACAGTTTGGACATGTTTGGTTATAACTTGTTGAGTTGGGCATTGTGCCTTTTATGTTTTTAACTTTTTATGTTTTCTGTGCTCGGCTGGTTAAGCTGAGTGCTGCCTTCCCTGTCTGACGTAATATTATCTTTTCACATAATGGTACACGTAACACATTCAGTTTCTCAACCTCTCTATTATGTACCTAAGCGTCTTTAATTGTGTGCCATTCTGATCACCTTGATCTTTATGCATTGCGATAGATATATTTACCGGAGACAAACGGAAATGGCCGAGCTTTCACGATTGCTTTGTGAGGGTCGATTTGAATGTAGGTGCCGAATCAGCATAAAATGTTATAGATATATTTTACCAATAGACACGAATACACGTCCTGTCTGCGGTTTATGTATAATTGTCATTCATATTAAGTGCAATTGATAGAAATCTATGTTTTTAATTTGATGTGTTTCAATTATTTTGTCTAAGTTAGGCAGCCCATTTCCTTTTGCTTCAGGATTTAGATACGAGTGCATCTGCGCATCGTTCAGCTTTATATTCGAAATTTCCTCTTCATTGTTTGTAGATTTTTATTAATTTCCATTTATTTGACAGGCGAGAGGCTGTTGGAAACCAAGTCTTCAGAATACAAGGCAATTTTGAATATAACTATGAACGATTTCACTTGCTTCGTGATACTGACGGCGGTTTTTCTCCGCTCCTTAGATTAGATCAGTAACTTTGAGTGACAGACAATGGATTAAAAGTCCTCGTTTTTGTTCTGGAAGATGGGCATATTCATTTAAACAGATCCGCTAGTTTTTTTTCTTTCACTGAAATTGAATTATATGTCTTAATTAAAAAGTTCGATTTTGCTGCGTTATCTATTCTTGCTGTAATCTTTGTCACGCACTCAACTGTGTCACTTGCGTGACGTTACTCGACATGTCTAATTGTAAAGAACTTTTCAAAATAAAGTGATATGGACAAGTGTTGATGATGATGATGAAATTTTATTTATTAACTTTAGTAAAAATATTTCTTAGAATAAGCACATACTATCGCTTGATATAGTTCTACATTTGTCTTTCTCATTTATTTGTTTTCAAGACAGTACGGTTTAACTTAATCCGGATATATTACATGGGGTGTTCAATAAATACTCGGAAAAATGTTCTGATTTCTTTGTATTTTCAGAGCATAGTTCTAGGGAATTGTGAACAACCCTCGAACATATTGCTGGCTTAGAATGAGGAGGTCGTAAGTGCGACTTGTGGTCATAAACGATGCATACATATTTGAAACTTGCATCACAAGGCGCGTTTTATGAGCCTATTTTTAAGAACATCGGAACAGGTCATGTTGACCAAACCGAAGTTGAACAAGACTGCGTTCAATAAACGCTTATGACCTCATGGAAGCCTTGTTCATAAAAAACACTAAGTCAATCAAGGGTCATAATTCTGTTAAAATGTAGGATAGTGTTACATGGCTTTGATAATGTAAGGGGTTTATGATGGTAAACAGGTATGTCAAGTTTGAAGCAACGCTTTGATGGACATGAAAAACAAACGGTAAATTTGGGTTAACCAAGAATTTGGCATTTTAATAAGTCCAAAATTAGGTCAAGGTGAAGGTCAAAATGAGGTTAGGGGATACAGGCGTGTTGAGAGTGCTCATATACAACATCCATGCAAGAATGGAAGCTTTGTAGCAAGCCATAATTTAATGCTAGAAGAAACGGTCAATTTGGGTTAACCAAGAATTTGGTCCTTTAAGAAGTATAAGTCAAACATTAGGTCAAGTGAAGGTCAAAATAGGGTCAGGGAATACAGGGGTGTGGAGAGTGTTCATATACAACATCCATAAAAGTTTGTAGCAAGCCATATTAATGCTAGAAGAAACGGTAAATGTGGGTTAACCAAGAATTTGGCCCTTCAAAAATTAAATGTCCAAAATTAGGTGTAGGTGAAAGTTAAATGGGGGGTCAAATGATACAGACTTGTGGGGAGTGTTCATATACAACATACATGCAAGTATGATAGCTTTGTAGCAAGCCATACTAATGCTATAAGAAACGGTCAATTTGGGTTAACCAGAGCGGACGGACAAACGGACGGACAGGTGCATCACTATATGCCTCCCGATCTATCGATACGGGGGCATAAAAGTTTCCATAAGTAAAGAGTAGTTTTCAGACAGTTATTTCTTGTTTTCTCTAATTATCGATTTTGTACTTACGACCTTCTCATTTTAAGCCAGCGAGATATAGATGTAGAACCATATCCAGTTAGTGACCTACTTTTATATTGTATCTGACCCGACTAGATTAGTTTTTGAGCTCTTTATGTAATAGTGTTCGTATTAAATACGTATTTGGACGGAATTAGATGTCCTTTGGGGTTATATTGCACCCTAATTTGCTTGATGCCATAGTAATAATTACACCGGTATTATTTGTCCTCTAAACGAAAATAGAACAGAAATATGTAGGAATGTACTAGGTAGTATATATAAGTATTCTAAAAAATAATTATAACACCTATATAGATATACAGTGCCCACCAAAAATAAGTATACAGTAAATAATTGTTGCAAAATTAAACTTTGTTTAATTATTCAATATATGTTTATCAGACGGTCACAATCATACTAGTTTCTGAAACTACCGTTACTAAATGAGTCAAAATATAGATAGAAATAAAGATGAAGATGTTCGGGACCAAAATAACCATGTGATCAAAAAGGCTGAATTTTCCATCTTTTGTGACAAAGTTACCTTTTAAGAGGGACAAAAAACTAAGGGTACCAATTATTGTATGGCCTTTTTATTTATTAAACAAAAATATTCCTTTTCTTCAAATATATAGTGTTGCTTCACTGTTCTGCAATTAGTATTATTACAGGCAAGTAAGGGGGCAAATAACATCTGCAGGGGCGTAACTCGAGGTATTTGAATGTGTACGCAAGAAGGCTAGGGGGTTTTGGGGCATGCTCCCCGTGAAACATTTTGTTCGCTAGAACGTCTCTGGTGCGTTCTGGGGGTGTTTTTTGCATCATCTTTAACATTATATTTACTGTGTTTTTTTTGTGTAAAGAGCTTTTTAAAAGTGTTTCCAAGAAATGCTGAAAATACTAAAGGGGTACCCCCATTACGGCTTAGGCATCAGTTTTTATTTCTTTTTTCGATCATTTAATTTTTCACTTTTTTGAGAAGCATGTGTACGCAGCAGCGTACTCTGCGTACAGGTAGCTACGCGCCTGATTTGTATACATTTGTACTTAATTTTGTTGAGTAGTGTACGTTCCAAACTAGGAACGTCGGATTTGACAAGGTCAGTACCATACTTATGCACCTATCAATGTTTCCCCCAGGGTGGGGAGCGGCGGGCATACACGGGGTTTTTGACCGAAGGCTGTTCCCGATAGGTGGGAATTTGACAGACAGAATGGTGCCGAGTCCCGGGAAATTTTGACTTTGGCCGAAATGTTGATCCCGGGGGTATGTAAAGCATCACCCAGTGAGGGGATTTTGACAAATTGCCCTTGCTCTAGGGTGGGAATTTAGACTTTGAAAAAGTAAAAATGTCAAATTCCCCTGGTTTAGCCCGCCGCCCCCCCCCCATTGGGGAAAACATTAATAAGTGCATTATATTCAAGAAGGATCAATACTGAACAATGTCACACTTTGTGCATGTTATAACTTGTTCCAAGTCAGTCGACAGAAGGAAGGTTGGGTACATTGATAACCGATCTTATTAAAATCAGATTCTAACAGTTGCTTCATTTCTTTACGGTGTCCTATATCAGCGTAAAGGCGTGGTCACAACAAAAGCCTCCTTAAAATCGGTCAAAGAAAGCATACGAACTTACGGTTGTTTTTTACTTTAAGTTGACAGAATTTTACTTGTGTTCTAAGCCAAACATTGCGTCAATATAAACATCACGTGGTATGTCCACACTGTCTATAACTTACATTATAGCTCAGCACATTTAACATGGAATCCTTAAATATCCGTGATTATCCGTTGTCCAATCAGAGTTGTTATTTAAACTACAAATGTACATGTATAATCAAAACATTCTTTCTACGGTACAATAACGAAACCATACGAGGATTAATTAGCACAAGTCAAATGTTCTATACTATAATAGAAAGCCGAAGAATATTTACATGTAATGGGAAGTCCTACTTTCGTGAAGCGTATATTTGTCTATGTTATGTACTATAATACAAAGCCGATCAATATTTACATGTATGGGGAAAATCCTACTTTCGCGAAGCGTGCTTTTGTGCCTGAGTAAAGTCAGTCACCTCGCTGGAACGTCTAGACGACTTGTTACCACTGAGAATGCAAATGTAAAATAAATTGTCAGTTATCATTTTGCTGGCTTAGAATGAGAAGGTCGTAAGTACAAAAACGTTATTTTGAGAAAACAAGATAAAACTGTCTGAAAACTACTCTTTACATATTGAAAAACAAGCTTTTTAAACTTCGAATTGGTCAACACTACCATGGCAGTTCCTATTTTCATGACAATAAGCTCATAAGGAGCGCATCGTGATGCAGATTTCAAATAAAATAATAAGGACGTAAGTAGCAACTACAACCTTCTCATTCTAAGTCAGTTATTTGTGATAAGTCGTTCAGTACGCATTTACACATACTTTTATTTGTAACATTATGCTTCTAGATTGCACTGTTAATGGATGTTTAACGTCACAATTACTGACCAATAGACCGTTTTATTCCAATATAAGCACTTAATAAAAGACTATAACATAATCGGCAAGTAATAAAAATGTCTCCTATTCTCTTATCAGTTTTAAAAAATGAGCAAAATAAAAACGCGAATGTGTTTTATTGTTCTGTTGTCTTTGCACAAGAGGGTACTACAAATAACTATTTGATGTTATATTGGCAATGCCATAATTATGCTAATATACAACGAATGCTGTCATCTTAAATGGGGAATGAAATCAGTCACATTGACGTCTACAGTACGTTGCTGTGATTGCGTAATGAAAATACCAGCCCAACAGTGGTTGGTTCAAAACAATAATTTAGTATACTTCAAATATATGAATAAATGTAAAAATTTCGGGAGGTCACTCACTAATGTCTCTTGTTAAAGGGAGCTCATCCACCGATGTCTCTTTATACGGGGTGGTCCCTCACAAATGTCTCTTTCTTAAGGGAGGTCATCCACCGATGTTTCTTTTAAGGGGAGATCACTCACTAATTTCTGTTTTATAAAGGGAGGTCACTCACTAATGTCTGTTTTATAAAGGGAGGTCACTCACTAATGTCACTTTATTTAGGGGAGGTCACTCAATAAGATCTCTTTTTTAAAGGGAGATCACTTAATAATGTCTCTCATTATTTTTTCAGGAGAAGTAGGAAAAGAAATGTACATAGTAAACCGTGGACGACTTCATGTTGTCGGTGATAACGGAAAAACAGTATTAGCTACACTAAAACCAGGCAGTTACTTTGGTGAGATAAGCATTCTCAATATGGGGACGTCTGGAAACCGTAGGACGGCGTCAGTTCGTTCTGTTGGATATTCGGATTTATTTAGATTATCAAAACAAGATTTATGGGACGTTCTAAAGGAGTACCCGGCAGCTAGAGTCAAACTTGAAGCTGTGGCAGTCATGAGATTGAAGAAATCAGAAAAGAAGCCGATAGAAACAGGTACGGTTAACTGTCGTTATCTCGAACTCGTTAATATCGAATTTTTCGTTATGTCGAAGTATTCTATAAAGTCCCGACCCCCTTACTTTGTATATATGAATGTTGTTGCTTCTCTCGAAGTTCTCGAACTGTTTGAGTTATGGCAGGATCCAGATGTTTTGACGGACGGACGGACGGACGGACGGACTGACGGACTGACAGACGGACGGAGGGCAAACCTATAGTCTCCTCCGGTCAAAAACCGGTAGGGGACTAAAAAGCTGAATTACTTGACCCATGTTTCACAAAGCATACGAGCGTATTTTGGTAAATTTGTAAGAAATAGTTTATATTTACTATTAATTTAACAAATGTAGAGCAACAACCTCTACACAACGGTCAATATTTGAAGTTCCAAAGGGGTGTCGCTTTACATCTAACGGGTATTGATATTTGCAAATTTGAGGAACCAATGTCTCAATTTTAGGACAATGGTTTGCTATTTTAAGACTGATTCGCTATCTAGACCACATTTTGGCTAGGCTTATTAGCAGAATGTTGCTGTATTTATTACTAGCATTAAAAGTGGCGTAGTATGATGCAAAGCCATGCGTTTCGCCTACTAACAAGAAATCAGAAACTTGTTTTGGTTTATTTTGATACCAAATTATAGAAAAACCGCAGTATGTTTGAAATAATAATGGCGCCCGCATTGTTAAATATAATTTACAAGCAACATCGGGTGCAGTGACTTACGATTTGCCTCTATGATTTATTAGTATGTTAAAATGACGGGCGACTGAAAGTATCCATCAAATGACGAAACTGAATGGGTTTTTTATAGTGAATTTCCGCTACCGGTATTTTCCCCCTGGAAACTCTGTCAATAATTCGGATTAACGTATCTTTGGGGATTCATGCTTTATGAAGAACTTCGTTATATCAATAGATCGAATACTATTTGACATAACTATAGGGTACAAATTCAAGACGAAATTTGTCTACATTGGAAAAAATAGCCGTAAGTATTTTAGTTATATACCGATTTCAATGACACATACACCAGCCGAAGGGGAAAAAGTAAGCTTTCCACGAAACGTATGATCACTATATATCAGCACCAGAGCCGTTTTTCCAGCACCCTGTGAAACCTTGGAAAAGAAGACGGCTTGGAACTGTAGTTCGATCGCATACAAACACTCTGAATGTTTCACAGGGCCTAGCTGCTGAAAAAGAGCCTTACTTTCATGGAAAGCATATAATGTTTCCCTTAGACTGGTGTATGTTTCATAGAAATCTATGAAGAAATAAAATACGTAAACGGCTATTTTTGTTTTCGAAGCGGAGCAAATTTTGTCTTGGATTTGTAGCCTTTAGTTCAGAGGTTAACTGCCCTTATACGAGTGTGTGCATTCTAAACAAAATTAAACAGAATATATCGTTAAATGAAAAACCCCGACGTATCTACAACTTAAGAGTTCTTCAGGAATACCAATTTAGCATGAAATCCATGATTTATAAATTCAATTATATTGACGCATGCATCTTGCATTGATAAGTGTTCGTTTTATTATGTTTAATGACTTTCATTTTCCTGTATCATTAATTTTACTTTCTCCGGAATGTACCTCTAAATATAGCCAAGTTTGGAATAAATGAGACCCATTTTATTGTCAGTATCCTCCCTTAATTGCTTAAAATTGTTTCGACAATTCTAATGCTAGAGGAATAATCTGTTATTTGCAATTTGCTCGATATTTTTAGTTTTTGTTCCGGTAAAAGCACTTTTAGTATAAACATTTAGGCAAATATTTTGAAATAAAGTAAGAAAATGTGTAGGTTTTGTTAAGTAAATTTGTATTCCTTTTTGTGTTTTAGTGGCGTAACACACTGGATCTTCTATAATTATTGGCTCCAGATTTTCAGTCATTTGTCTCCTGTTTTATCCCTATGTGACGTCCACAGTGTGGCAATACCACGTAAATTTTGGCTACAGGTCCAAGACAGACTGTATTTGACTACGAAAACAAAAATAGCCTTAAGTATTTTATTTCTTCGTCGATTTTTATTAAATAAACGCCACGCTAAAGAGAAAAATATTTGCTTTCCATGAAATAAAATATCTTATTCAGCAGTTTGACCGTTTTTTACCAAGACCCTGTGAAACATGTATGCCTTCGGACTACAGTTTCAAGCCTCTTATTTTCCAAGGTTTCACAGGGTGCTGGACAACGGCGAAGCTAGCTGCTGAAACAGATCCTATATTTCATGAAAAGCCAACAATTTCCCCTTACCGTGGCGTATATTTCATAGAAATCGATGAAGAAATAAAAGATTTATGGCTATTTTTGTTTTCGAAGTGAAGCAAATTTCGCCTTGGACCTGTAGCCAAAAGTCACGTGGTATTGCTACACTGGTCCAGGTCTGGAATGATTTTGTAAAATTTGATTTTTTTTTAAATAAAAATATTAATCATATTATTGTTTCACCATTGATCGTATGACTCCATTTGATCCTAGGTCCATGTTTTATCCTTAAATGCCTTTCATCAAAATTCTCCAGTTCACCCATAAGACCAAATGTGCACATGGCTACTCTAGGGGTGGTCTAGGATTGACAGATTTTGCTATAAGTACACTGAAGCATAATGATATGATGACCCGATGACGGTTAAAGCCCCATTCTCTCTCCCAAAACCTTTTTTCGATCATTCATGGCGGGGTATTAATAAATAGAATATTTGTTTGTATTGATTGAATATTGTTTTTATAGCATTGTGTAGTGATAAAATTCAATATTTGATAAGCGTGTGAGTGATAACCAGTGACTGATATAGGTTGAATTTCACTGATAGAACTCCATATCTCATAAGTTAGCATTAAATAAAAGGAATTATGATATGTGTCACAAATGACAAATAATTGACGACAGAAAGTCAACTATACCTGTCAAAATAGTATGACAGAAATCAAATATTTAAATAAAATATATGGAAGACAAAATACTTATTTTGTCAGAGTTGCTTCCCTTAGACTATAAATTTACAATTGGTAACTTTGTCTACAAACCAACTGGAGGCTGTAGCATCTAACGGTGTTTTCAACTTTTGACACTCATTTAAAGTGCTAAAAACGTATCATTATGCAGATAGGTTACCAAGTTTTAGTTTTTTTGAAAATAGCCGTTTAGGGCTTTATGGGGCTTTAAATGGTCATTATTTTTCAGGAATTACAAAAATATGGTATTATTTTCATTTGTAAACGTTTTGTTTTCATGGTATACAAATTTATAGTGTATGCTTGTATTACTCGTTCTTTTTTCTGGGGTGGTATTCAGTATTGATCTTGCTTGCCTTAAGAATAAGGACAACCAATCATATCACACTATATTAAACTATTGGTCAGTAACAGGCGATATGATTGGCTATCCTTATTCTCCAGTTAAATAAGACCAATATTGATTACTACCCCTGGTTGCTATATCGAGGACTGGGTACTGTTTTATCAAAGCACTTACGAAAATCGTAAACGTACGTTCATTTGTAATTTCTTAATTATTCTTTAAAACCTCTATTCACATTGGGAACAGGTATGGTTTGTATGAGTTCCTTTATTGACTAAGAATAAGTATTGAACAAACATTTATCACAATTGGAAGCTGTTAAAGAGATATGCATGAAGAATTCAAGTTTGAACGTTAGTTTAAGATTTAACGTTAGTTTAAGATTTTCGTAAGTGCTTTGATAAAACAGTACCCAGGGTACTACGGTCTCCTAACGTTTCTTTTCGTACATAATTTAGCCCTCGATATAGTTTATGAGTTTCTGGTGCATGTATGCCGCATTTAAAGCGATTTATCGCGTATTAGATGTTCGTGTTACACAACAATAACAAACTTAACGATCCTTTTTTTTGTTCAGTTGTACAGGCACTTTAGTTGTTTTAAAAAGCATTTTAAAGGCGATTTTTCGCGCTCTAACATGTACTTTATATTTAAATCTTGAGAATGAATCACTCTAGTTTAATGGCCGTGCTTTCGGAATTTCTACTCAAAAGAATAAATCACACCGCTGCTAATGGTGTCTTCCAATGATTCTTGTCCGGTAATTGCTAAATCTGATTTTGTGAAATCAGTCAGATTGGTTTCCTTCAACCGTTCACTCCATTCAATACGATTCAATACGATACAGTATGAATCCCTACATTTACAATACAAAACAATGCAATACAACACATTTACAATACAATACGATACGATACGATACGATACGATACGATTCGATACGATACGATACAATATAATACAATACAATACGATACAGTACAATGCGTTTACAATACATTTACAATACAATACATTTACAATAACAATACATTAAAAATACAATACATTTACAATACAATTACAATTACAATACAATACATTTACAATGTAATACGATACGATACAATACGATACAGTATGTAATACAATACGATACAGCAGTGCAGTGCAGTCTGCAACGCCACGAAACGCAAGGAAACCCACAACCCAGTTCTGTGCCAAAAGGTCACTTAATTAAAGTTTAATGGAATAATTAATATTGTAGGTTTTCATGCAATGTACCTGCCGAGTGAAGGATAAATACTATTCAATTATATTACCGGTATTATTCGGGTTTGTTACGCTTATGCTGTTTTTGTTTTCTTTTTCAGTTGATCTGAAACGCAGTAAGAGCACTCCTGGTTTAGTGGAGTCCTCAGGAAAGAGTCCTATGGAAACGGGGTCCATTACCAGGCACCATACGTTGCCAGCTGGTCTTCCTACTCACAGGTCTTCCATCGATCACGCCGAACTTCAGTCACGTGAACCGCACGATGACGATACGCATGCTCAACAAATTAGTGACCAATCAGCGGGTCAGAATTTAGAAACAACAGAAATACGTCATGTATCAAGTGTGACGTCATTTGTGACTGGTTCCCCTGTAGTCCGATCTCCAACACATCCAGAGGGCCAGGCACCATTGTTTCACTTCAGCCCTCCATTAACACCTGGGCCACAGGTTCAGTTTTCTTCACCATTTCAGACTCATACAAATCCAAACATGGTTGCACCTGGTACCGCGCCATTTGCAGAATACATGCCACGTGACGGGTCACATGAATACGGACTCCGCCCACCTGCTCAATATCCCCCGCAAGCATTCTATCCGTTTGCTCCGTTTAATCAACAAATTCCTGGAGCTACAGTGAACAATGTGCACCCACAACAACCAATAACGTTTCTTTCCCCGTTTTGTGCCTCTACTGGGTATGTTTCACCTGTGTCACCTAATTTCGCGAGTACGCGCAATGAGGTACCGGCGTCTTCCGCATCCCAGCAAGCATCGCGAGGACCAATGGTGAACGGACTGACGCCACATCCAGTCCCTAATGTAAACACAACTCATTCATATAACGAAGCATCGCACGACACTCTCGTGCAAGAAATAACGCGACTCAGGGAGCGCTTGAAATCCGTGGAATCTGAGAACGCTGTGATGTCGGCAAAACTTAATCAGCAGCAATGGGAACTAGAACACCGTCTATCTGAGCTAGAGATGCATATGACGTGTACGAGTGACCTAGCGAGTAGTGGCGACACTGATGATCCATCTAATCCATTTGAAAATATAAGCAGAGAATCTATTATTTAGCTATAATATAGTTTCTAGTACAACAGTATTACGGGTAGACTGAATTTCAGGGCTTTTTCCAGATTATTTAAAGGAAAGGCAAACATGGCCGCTATACTATATTATATGGGTCAAATTGCTCAAAGTTGGAGTCAACGGAAAGCGCATGTTTGTGTGCATGCTTTTGGTGAAATGTTACCAAGTGGTGTGAGGATCCGTGCACTTTATGGAAAAGCCCTGTTTTAATATTTTTTTTTCTGTTCTGTTGAAGTTGAATCTTATAATTCGTAACTGTAAGATGTTTTGGGGGGATTTTGTTATATGCCATGCAATCGCTGTGTTAAATCCGTGCAACCAATCAATTGCAATAATTTTTTTTGCTAAATAATTTTATTTATTTACTTACTTGATCATTTGATTATTATTTCATCACCGTTGTATAGGTGAAGTTGACTTTTTCCTAAACTGTTTATAAATATGTGGAAATTTAGAAGGTACAAAGTCTACTGATGGGTTGACAATAACTCTGCCTCCTAACTCGAATAGTAATTCTACCAAGCGTTTATACGTGTGCAAAGCACACTATATAAATCCAATCACTGTATCATTTCTTGAGACGCTATATAAATTAACTCGTATGACTTGTTACGAGCAAAAGCGCATGTAACTTCCGACCACTGTATGATTTATTGGGAGACCATACAATTCAATGTGTGCGACATTTTTGCGATAACTGGAAGCTGACTCGTTTACACATGCGCAAAGGATACATCCATATTTTGGTTAATAATGTTCGCGTATAATGTATGAATGTTTACGGTATATTGCCTACAACTTAAATATCTAAAATAACACATCATGGGGTATATTGCCTGTTATGGGGATATTACAATTCTTTCTATTATTATTATCTGATATTTATATGGGCCTAATATTTATAATTATTTTATATATTTGTTTTTCACTGGATTCGTACACTATTCCATATATCGGTACCGTATTTATCTCTTGCTTCGAATGAGAATGTCGTTAGTGCAACATTTTTTACTTACGACCTTATAAGACCCATACCTATTTAAATCTGCACCACAACGCCCTTATAAAGAGCCTATTTTCATGAAAATCGGAACAGGGCATGTTGACCAAAAAAACTGAAGTTGAACAGGGTTGTTTTTCCATAAGTAAAGAGTAGTTTTCAGACAGTGTGTTTCTGTTTTCTCAAAATGGCGTTTTTGTACTTGGACCTTCTCATTCTAAACCAGCTGGCATGCCTTGGGATACAACAAGTTCAACCAAACCAAATATGTAACTAATTCAGTTTATTGAAACAGTTGATGACGTGTTTGGTAAAATACTGAACAAACAAAAGACTATTGTTACCAATATGACTAGACAAACTCACAGTATATAATTATGTAGCAATATAGCAACTTTCCTTTGAAGAATGTTATTAACATACATGCGTCGTATCTTACTAATTAAACACAATAAAATAGATAACACCTACTGAATAAAATCATGGTAATTCTAATCAGACGTGTTCATTGTGCATAAAACAATGTAATACTGACAATGGTACGAAACCCTTCGGAAATTAATACGGTCGAAATGATAAGGGTACGAATCGCCTGATTACGAAACATTTTGACATGACTTCTCTTAATCTATGACCTTACAGTTTATAAAATTTACACAGTACGTGCAAAGATAATATAAAATGACATCAATAAAACCTAAAACTCACACTATGGGGGCCCATAAAGACTCGTACAGGATAGAATAACGACGGAACGTCGTGAAATACGCGGAGCGCGCCATCTTGCTTAAATTGTAAACAAGGTCCAAAATGCACCGAAACGCAGGTGCAACAACAACGAAAACGTTAAACATTAGATATAAGGGCCTACTATCCAAAACGCTACAGTTATATTGTTTTAATATATTGATGGTTACTAACACAAAAATGAAACTGCGGCCGAACAGACAGGTAGTTTTGTACTGTGTTTCAATCTTTTAAAGGTGCTGCCTCACAGATTGGGCTAAATTTTTTGTATATCATGATTTTCCAACCTAACTAAGTATTGATGTAATAGAAAGCCACTGACGGTTGCTTATGAAAGATTTTGCGCAAATAAGCAATTTTAACCGCTCTTGATATCGCCCACTGAGTATTTTGTCTTGAAAAAAAACCCCGCTAAGTTTCCTTCCTACATGATCGAACTGTTACATCAACAAACTACAGCGTAAACATCAATGGGGTATTTGGTTCGTATACCCTATAGAATTTTCAATGTAAAAATACTAAATAACTATAAAATGCCGAAGTTTCTCTTGTGTTTTTTTTTATGTCAGTGTGCTTGTTTATGGGATAAAAAGGCACCTATACCAACATTACGCAAATATTTGACAATTTTTTATTTTTGCAATTCATCATTATGTGAGGCAGTCCCTTAAATGTTTTTATCTTAGATTAAAGGGCATGCCCAGAAACTGGAGTGTCTTGGTTTGCATACAACAAAATTGCGCATATCACTTGTAAAACCAACTATTACCGAAAAGTCAAAGAAGAATTTGACTTAAATATTTACTCTATAACGCGCGCTTCGATATTTTGTATATCGATTTGAATAAAAGGCTGTCAGCCTTTTATTGACAACAACAATATTTAGTTATTCTTGAAATATTTTTTTTTTAAAAAACTAGCAGGATATTACGTAACTTTTTACAGGGTTTTCATTATTTGACTTCGGCATTAAAATTATACCAATTTGATTGCTATTTGAGACACTTCAGTTTCAGGGCATGCCCCTTTAAATTCACTGTACAGTATATAACCTGCACCTCGTGCAAATAAATACACATTTTGTAAAAGTAACATAAACGGGGAATTAATACCCACTTTGGCTAAGCAACCACTTGTCATATGTAGGCAATGTAATTAGTCCCCTACCGGTTTTTGACCGGAGGGGACTATAGGTTTGCCCTCCGTCCGTCCGTCCGTCAGTCAGTCCGTCCATCCATTCCGTCCGTCCGTCCGTCCGTCCGTCCGTCAGTCAGTCAGTCAGTCCGTCAAACAATCTGGATCCTGACATAACTCGAACAGTTTCCAAGCTAGGTGTATGAAACTTGGTATGTGGATAGGGGGCAATAAGGGGATTATGCACGTCTAAAAATGTTTTTATTCTGATAAAAATGGTGGTTGCTATGGCAACAGAAAGAGTGAAAACCGATAGGGGACTTCTGTATTGCTTGCAATTCTTAATTACTTGTTAAGTATCCTTTAAAGGCAGTAGAGTGGTTAAACAACAACATCTGCTATGAAGCTTGGAATCTTAGAGCAGTTTTGACTATGAGACCTGTTTATCGCAATTTTAAGGTATATATGCTCCTTATAGGCAGTGTATGGTACCACACGTGGTTTAGTCTGTACAAATATCGCATCAGGGAAAGAATTCAACTGAAAAGCATCTTACTTGTAATTATTATAATTTTATTGTTGTTTATTATTATTATAATTATGTGTCCTTATTATTAATTTTGCTGCTGTCAGTGACTATAAAACTGCTCACGTGAGGATGCAATAATTATATTCAATTGGAGGCAATAATAGACGTATTGCGCATGCGTTGTGGATTGTTTATCATACGGACATGCCGTACAACGGGTTTTATTCGTGAACGCCAATTTTCGCGGATTTCGGTTTTATTCGCGTACGCCAATTTTCGCGGATTTGTCTCAAAACACGATTTGTAAAAATTATTACATGTACCGATCAAAATTAAGTGAAAGTTTCGCGAGTTTATGCGAGGGTTGAGTTGTATGAATAAATAAGAAAACATACCGCAGATATATTGTAGCGCGATTTTAAAATTCACGAATAAAAAGTACTGATATTTTAGCGCGATTTTGAAATTCGCGAATAATTACTGTTATTGTAAACGTGGATTTTAAAATTCGTGATTATTAAGTAATAATATTTTAGCGCGATTTTAAATTCGGGAATATTAAGTACTGATATTGTAGACGCTGATTTTACAATTCGCGAATTCATTATAACCGTGAAAATAAATCAACAGCGAAAAAAACCTGTTATACGGTAATGATGTTGTTGTCGTTGTTGCTATGTTTGTTGTATTGTTTTTGCTTTTAATTAATAACTTCTCCCGTTCTTTGAATCTTCCGGTATCCAACCAGTCACAGCATTTTGTTTTACATAATTACTTCATCAAGAAGTTGTCAAGTGTAATGTTATTTTTATTAATTACATGTTATCAATGATCTTATTAGTTATTAATAATTAAAATGATACCAAATTACATTCTTGTTTATTCGTTCGTTTTATTACCTTGGCCCTGTCACTGAGGTCCCAAAACGATAATATCCAGTCGGACAGGAAAGGCAGCACTCAACTAAACCAGCCGAGGACAGAAAATAAAAAAATACAGGGCACAATGCCCAACACACAAGCGTACGAGAAAATGATCCGCCCTAGTCCCAGCTGTCAAAAACCCAAGACCGGTTATTAAAGTGGAGATTTGAGCGTGCAGCAAGCAACCCAACCCCAGGAGACAAACCGACAATTCTTGAAAACAAACACTATTTTATTTTCAATTAATTTCTATTTAAAAAGATAATATTAAGTCAGACATAAACCATCTGAATTATGTCAAAGAAAACTCTAGAAAATAATTCTAGTATTTTCCACTGTGCTAATTAGTCTGGTTCTGAGATTACTGTGAAGACTGAGCTTGATTGTCAACTTTCATTGGGTTTTAGCACTTGTCCAAATAAATTGGGTCTAATATATTTTCCCAGCATGTGTTGATATCTTAGATAAGGCTATGCATATTCATAATTTGGTTATAGTATCTACTCTATACAGTTTATATAATTTATCACACGGCATTGTATTAACTAGGAAAAATGTAGCATCTAGCTTTTGAATCTAACAAGTGTTTGTTTAAAAACTGTATTAATTGAGTGTAAACAACCTTCGGAACCGATTCTGAGACTTCGATAAATAGAGGGTCCTTATGTCCAGAAGCAAAGCAGTAAAAAAAGCTTAGCCTTAACGTGTTATAGCAGCTTCTCCCACAACTGTTACATCATCCCATGGACCATTTCCACATTAGTTCTGAGGTCATGTGTTTTGCATTGTTCATCCAATATAAGTACAGTTTTCCCATTGTACACTGCTAGCCTTGTAGGAATTTAATAAAATCAATAGTCGTAGATTAATTAATTTATTCTTTGTTTGCTTTAAAACAAATTTTTAAGTAGCTTAATTAGTATTCGCAACTGTTTTCGAGACATTGGTGAATTGGGATAGTAATGTTTAGCAACAAAGCTATAAAAGCGTAGCCTAGCATAGGTATTATGTCATCACATGGACAAATTTTACTTCCTATTCAATATGACAGCGCGTTCTCGCGCTGTCAATAACACAAATGCTCCAGTGAACTAAACCATTGAAAAACAAACTAGGTCGGTAAACAGCTATATAAACAATGACATGTCATATTCCACTAATTAATTTAATACTTATAAACTCAAAATTCTTTATAAATATCGATTTTGTTCGGGCCACTTTCGTCAAAGATCATACACACATCTATCTATCGTATTCTTTGCTTTCGTGTTTGTACATTTCTTTTTGTGCTTTCGTGTTCTGTTGTGTCTGTTGAGTGCTACCTCCGTTGTCACTCGTTAAAGTTCGGTCATTTCCGTTTGTCTCCGGTAAATAAGCTATTGCGGTGAATAAAGGCGGGGTAGTCCTATTTGTTATTTTTAGTATACAAGGGAGAGAAATCTTACTCGATATTGTTTATGTTTGCAGCAGGTGTAACTTCCCTTTACAAATATTCACGCGCAATGTTATTTTAAAATTAGCGACCGGTTAACAACACGTACAACGTCATTTTACGAGCGTCAAGTCAATTATTCTCCACACGCGTGAGTTTTACATAATTATGACGTCACTGTGTAACTCGCGCTAATATGTATACACGTTTCCTTGATAAATTAACGCGTTATACGGCGAGGAGTTTGTGCCCTTGGACTTAAAATTCTTTTTGGAATAACCAAATAATTTTTATTGAGGATTATTTATGCTAGTCTACGGATTACATTGGTTAATTAAGGTAAGTTAGAGTTAGCATGATTAGCGCGCGTTAAGTTCCCGCAAGATCCTGAGGCAAAAATGTGCGTTTAAGAATCAATTTATAAATAACTTGCGTTAAACCAGGGGCGGCTCCAGGATTTGACGTTAGGGGGGGCGTACATTCATGTATTGACCCCCCCTCAAAGAAAAAGGCGAGCGAAGCGAGCAAGAAAAAATGTATCTCTGAGAAGCATTCCACACAATTTCGTTTTTCATCTTATAATATTCATTGATAAAGTTAATGTGAGAGTAAGGCGAGCAAGAATATAAGCATTAATTATTTGAGCAGCATATCCCGCATACTCATTCCCTACTTGACAAAGTTAACTGATATCGGTTGTGCGAGCGGAGCGAGCAAGAAAAGAAATGCAACCATCTATTTCAGCAGCATACACCACACACTTATCACTTGGTATTATTCACTGATTTAGTAATTGTAAGAATTGGAAAAAAATCAGTGTTTATCTGAGCAGCATACCCAACAAACTCATTGATAAATCGAAAACCTTTATTGACTTTGCGTAGATCTACAGCGAGCGAAACGAGCAAGAAAAATCGTTGTTTATATAGGACTAACGATAATCGACTGGATAATATTCACTGATATATAGCTGCTGTGAATACGTCACGAAGAAAAAATGCACTGTCTATCTGAGCAGCATACCCTGCGAACGCCAGGGCTTCACAAGTGGAAATGTGAAATACTTGGGTTCCAGCGACTAGGGGTCCAGTTGCTTTCTGCCTCGTGACGTTCTAAAAAGAACCACGGAATTCGTCAGCTGCATTCTGAGATATCTTTTTTTTAATGAAAAGGACAGGTTTATTAGAAAATCAAGCCAACTGTATTAATCTTTTATGACTTGTCCGACATTTTTAATGTGCAAGAATCTCTGTAGCCGATGTTTGGCACCATGCTACCAATCAGCCATATCTTTTTGCTTGCATACAGCATTAAGTTCACTTTAAAATCAATAAATTGATTATTGTTTTATTTACGCGAGCGAAGAGAGCGAAAAAAATTGCATATCAATATTGTTCTTACATCCAAAATATGATAAATTACCTAGGCTCCGACGATTTTAGGGGGGGCGTACGCCGGGTCCGCCCCCCCCCCCTTGGATCCGCCTATGTAAACATTTCTGTT
Organism: Spisula solida; assembly: GCA_947247005.1. Taxonomy (NCBI): domain Eukaryota; kingdom Metazoa; phylum Mollusca; class Bivalvia; order Venerida; family Mactridae; genus Spisula; species Spisula solida. Next base: position 4,005,114 of record OX365956.1, on the reverse strand, counting down.
GAAATTTACAAGTGCCCTCTCATGTTTTTACTTGACTAGATCGAATTCTCGGACAGTCTGTGATCTAATTTACTTCGATGAATGCCAATTAGCTATTCACACGTTGCTAATGCATGCACGCGAGACACGATCTCATTGGTTGATTGCCACGTAGTAACGCCCTAAATTGTCACTCATCGTTAGTTTGGCTGTGATTGACAGTCTGTAAAGCGAGGTTGATCAATGTAAACAGACTCGATGAGCACGGGGGGTCGTAGGATTAGCGATTTAACAGCGGTATGTGTCATTATCTTGTTTATTGCGATAGCGGCCTTTTAAAAGAAGAAGGCACTCGTATGATCGACATAAAAGGGCACGGGGCGCTTTCAAAAAGGGCAGGGCGTTAGTAAAACGAGGCAGGGCGTTGCGCCCTAGCTGGAGCACGAAGTTATAAATAAGAAACTTACTGTTAACTTTGAAAATAAATTACCTCCCTTTAAAGTTAAACATCTTTACTAAAATGACCAAAACTAGATTTTACTCCTTTGTACGCCTTTCAATAAAGTTAACATTGACAATGAGTCATATTGTATGTTACTACACCGAGAGCTGTGTGATATTTTATTGATTTAATTAAATAAATCTATGTCAGATTCTTGTTATTTAACTTGTCATATATTCGGACAGACTTTCATTAATAATCTATTAAATGGCAAAATCACAATTTCAGTGGTATTTCGCCAGTATGTATATACACATGAATGTTTCTTAAAACATTTGCGTGAGAATGCATATCCACAAACATCACATTAAGATGTTTTAGGGAAAAAACTACTTTTCTGGCATGTAGCTATTCTAATGCCATTTTAACTATGCTGTATTTGTCATAATTACTGTAAAATCACATGTTATCGTGTATCAAATTTCGTGGATTTTTATAAAAATGCATTTTTTCGTGGGGTCTTAGAAATTCGAAGATTACAGAACATGAAATTATAAACCCATGTTTGATTTTAAGAAGTTGATTAATAGTGGGGATTAGATTTTGTGGTAGAGTGCACCATGAAAATTTAACTCCCTCGGAAAATAATGATTTTACAGTGTATGATTCAGTAGAACTTTGATATCACAACAGGTAACTGTATCATTAATAAAGAGTAATTCTAACACGATCTGCGGATTAACCCATATACGCATAGAGAAAACCAGGGCATCTATTATTACCGCAATAAAATATACCTGTCAAATTGGCTGTTACTATATTTATGCCCCGTATCACGTGACATATTTATGAATGAATGAAGGTAAACTTTATAGTAAAAACATCAAAACAGTTGCGAACAAGGCAATTTGCACGAGTACCCAGTGTTACAGCTATGACACATCTACTTTTAGAAACTCCAATATACTCTCGAAACTAAGTTTCCTAAAAACTTCTGATTATCAATTCATTTATATTTTTTATTTCATGAAATATATACCCTATACTAATACCCTATGAATTATTTCAATCTTTTAAATGTGTTATTTTCTTCAGAAAATTACGAAGGTCGTTTTCATTAACGAGGGAGGTAATTGTATCAGCTAACAAGCCACTCAATTTCAGCGTGGAATTATGTTCAATTTCAAATGGGTGAAAATGGAATGCGCGCAGTTAAATAGTATGTGATATTATCGTATTTAGAATCGAAATAAAAACTCGGTTCTTGTAATTTGTCGGTGAATAAAACACAGGCAGGAGTTTGGATGCGGAAAAATTAAATCACTAGTGCGTATGTCGGTGAATACGCGAACAGATTTTAATTTCTTAAACAAAAAATAGTTTTTTTATAAAACTTATAATTATCTAAGTAATATATATTTCATGAGATTTTTTTACTCTTTATCATTGATACAGTTACCTATGCCTATGACTGGGCATCTATTCTTACTCTTTATCATTGATACAGTTACCTATGCCCATGACTGGGAATCTATTCTTACTCTTTATCATGGATACAGTTACCTATGACTGGGAATCTATTTTTACTCTTTATCATGGATACAGTTACATATGCCTATGAATGGGAATCTATTCTAACTCTTTATCATGGATACAGTTACCTATGCCTATGACTGGGAATCTATTCTAACTCTTTATCATGGATACAGTTACCTATGCCTATGACTGGGAAACTATTCTTACTCTTTATCATTGATACAGTTATATACCTATGCCTATGACTGGGAATCTATTCTAACTCTTTATCATGGATACAGTTACCTATGCCTATGACTGGGAATCTATTCGTTTGAGACATCTACTTAATACTATTACTAACACATCTTCATTTTGCCAAGACTAAAGAACCTGTTCAGAGACTTCTAGGAAAAAATATTTAAGGCATTTAAGTTCTACTGTACTTCATACCTAACAGGGGGGGGGGGGTATAAAAATCACACAAACATCATTTCTATTTGCAGAAATAATTTAATGTCTATGAACATAATATTATATGAATTCATGATATATTTACTATGAAATGAAATAAAACATACTAATGGGACAAAGTTAAGACCACACATTATTTTATAAAAAAACAAAAATTATTTAGGAATCCAATAAAAAGTCTATTGTCATAATACTCACTGATCCCCTACAAGATACAGATATTAACTGATCCCAACAAGATTTTTTTGAAGATGCAGACATTGATTAAACCGAAAAATTCCCTAGCAGCAATTCCCAACCATGTGATACTATGATCACCAATTCTCTGATTCTGTTGTCTAGGGAATTCCTGTGCTTTGGCCAATTCCTTGTACTAATAATATTCGAATAAAAGACTAAACACTGTCATGGAAAAATAAAATACACAAAAATCAAGAGACAACTAAAATTCATAGATTACCAGTTCAACTATTTAATGAACCACTCATTAACACAGGTAACTGCATTGTTGATAAAGAGTAAAAAAATATATTTTTTTATAAATTTAAGTTATTTTATATAAAAACATAGTTTTTTTACTCTTTATCAATGATAGTTACCCGTGATCTCAGCAGCTCACAAAGTGAATAAAATACTCGTGAGCGAACAAGAAAATGTTATGTAATACCAAACAGAAAACTTAACCCTGACTTTTACTTAAAAGTTTCAATGGAAGACAAAAATTAGACTTTTACAAATGGTGACTTGTCTAATCACAACTACTATATATAATATATTACATCAACAAGTTTTAATAACTACAATTTTTATTCAATGATTATTATAATACAAATTTTCAAAACCAAATTGATTGTTTAGCATATTTATACTACAATGTACAAACGTCAACATAATTTCTGAATCAAAGATAACTCTCAAAGCAGTCAGGTCTAAAATAAAATATTGTGTGTCTCCCCTACCCCTAACTTAACAAACAACTTGAAAATGCAAATCAATAAAACATAAAGGTGTAAATGATGTATGTTACTACAAAATTAATTTAAGTGTAAATGATAGCTTTTACACTAATATTAAGGTGTAAATGATACACATTACACTAATATTAAGGTGTAAATGATACCTATTACACTAATATCAAGGTGTTAATGATACATATTACACTAATATTAAGGTGTAAATGATTGCTATTACACTAATATTAAGGTGTAAATGATACCTATTACACTAATATCAAGGTGTTAATGATACACCATACACTAATATTAAGGTGTAAATGATACATATTACACTAATATTAAGGTGTAAATGATTGCTATTACACTAATATTAAGGTGTAAATGATACATATTACACTAATATCAAGGTGTAAATGATACCTATTACACTAATATCAAGGTGTCAATGATACATATTACACTAATATTAAGGTGTAAATGATACATATCACACTAATATTAAGGTGTAAATGATACATATTACACTAATATTTGATGTAAACATCATATTTGTAACATTTATTATAGGATCAAACACGACCATTTGTTGACGTTCACCGATGTGTAAACATCTGATCTGAAGCAACACATTGAGTAAAGCTCCAAAGGGGCTTTATGTTAAATTGGTGCCTTCAGATCGGGTGTTTACACATCAGTGAATGTCAACAAATGGTCGTTTAATTCTTATAATTCCAAACCGACGCTTAGTCACATAAATATCAATAAAAATATTGATTTTATTCCCGCGCTTTTTTTAAAATGAGCTTGATTTAATGACGTCATAAACGTGACGTCACCTTAACGTGACATTTGGTAAATTACGTTAGCTAAGATGCTTTGTTCCTTACGTAAACACAAAATCAGGGGATGAACATACACGTAGGTAAAGAGAGAATAATAGGTTAGTGCCGTGGATGAAAAAGTTTATATGGCAAGGCGGAGGAATTTATCGGGTGAGCCGTAGGCGAATCCGATAATTTCCGTAGCCAAGCCAGATAAACTTTTACTTCATTCACGGCACTTACCTATTATTCTATTTATCCAGTCGCTTAATCTGCTCAGTAAGGGGATCAAACTCGGGACTATATTGTCACTCTTTCATTTACATAGACATCGTGTAGACGCAGGTAAGTCGAAGAAAATAACCGATCAACCACCAGCTCATTCAGAATAGGAAAACCTCACCCTCGGGCACGGAATAGCAACCGGTGACTCTCATATAAGAAGAAGTCCGTCAGATCACATGGTAAGTGACGGATTATCACTAGTCACATGACCAGGTGACCGATTATCGCTAAGTTTATCAGGCACCCCGTTAACAGGCAGATTTTGCCGGAAGTGACTGGATAATATTCTATATCAAAATTAAGTTATGAGAGCATGTACAGCCGTGATGGGCCTTTGCAGTTTGACTTATTCCACATACATTCGTCTACAACGTTTACGTCAGTAATGTCCGAGGGTCCCGATTGGTAAAACCGGAGGTTCACTGATGTGTAAACGTCACGTCTTAGCCAATCAAAATGCAGGGATTTGCTGACTTTGGAATTATATCAATATTAAAATTTAAAATAATGATACCTATTACCTGAATATTAGTATTGAGACATAAATAATATTTATTACTATAATATTAATATTGAGACATAAATAATATTTATTACTATAATATTAATATTGAGACATAAATAATATTTATTACTATAATATTAATATTGAGACATAAATAATATTTATTACTATAATATTAATATTGGCCATAAATAATATTTATTACTATAATATTAATATTGAGACATAAATAATATGTATTACTGTAATATTAATTTAATATCCAAATGTAACAAGTATCTATTACTTGAATATTTTTGAGACATAAATGATATCAATTACATTTAAATAAATATTACATAGTAAATAATTTCTACTTTATTGATATTAATATTTCTAAGTAAATAATATCTTCTTTAACTCAAACGCAATAAACTGCAGTACAAAAACAAAACACAATATTGCTTTTATTTTTGTTATGGATTAAAATCAAGGGCCGTAACATTTGCCTATAAATGCATTTAAACATATAAAGGTTGTTTGCTCCTAAATATTCAGAAACGATGAATATAGCAGATTTTGGTGTTTGTTTTTGTATTATTGCAATTTATCGCGCAAGAGTTATACCTTCAAATTTTACTTCAATAATTAAAACAAGAACTATTATAAATGGCTTTACCAATAATTGGATATAAACATTGCAGTAAAATGGCAAACACAATTCATAAAAGATTTTATTCAATAGAATTCACAATTTGTCAAAATAAAAAATGTACAGAAAATAATTAAGATCGAGCAAATTGTTAAGATTTCAATTTAAGTCAAAGAGTCTTTGGTAAAAGGCATTCTCGTAAACTATCGTACTCTGCACTTTTCAATCGTTTAAAGTTATTATTCAAACATTCTTCCCTCAGACGATTTGTAAATGATTTTGAAATAGTTCATGTCTAACAATAACATAAACCTAAGAAAATATAATCAAGAAAGTAACTTAATATTTATATATATATATACATATAAGCTAAGAAATTATCAATCTCCAATGTATGTTCATTATATAATTACTTGTATATTACCTGCCATAAATTGACTACTGTAGAATCACATTCATTCGTGGGTATCTAATTTCAAAGCATGAAAGGGAAACCCATGTTCTGTGTAAATTTGGAGTTTGGTTAATCATGGGGATTAGATTTCGTGGTCGAGTTTAATAACAAAATCAACAAAAACTCCCTCGAAAAATAATTAGTTTACAGTATATAAACAAAACCTGGGAGATGTGTTTTTGCTTTTCCTTAATACAAAACACAACAGTGAACACTGTTAATTTGATAATTTAAATGTCCACCCCTCCCTGTAGGAGTTATACAAAATGACACTTATTAGCTAAAAGTTGACTTACAGGCGAGTGTGACTCATGAACGAGTGTGACTTATGACTGAGTGTGACTAATGACAGAGTGTCACTTATGACAGAGTGTCACTTATGACAGAGTGTCACTTATGACAGAGTGTCACTTATGACCGAGTGTCACTTATGACCGAGAGTCACTTATGACCGAGTGTCACTTATGACCGAGTGTCACTTATGACCGATAATATACAGTAAGTAAATAATAAACAAAACTTTTAAAGCAAAATTGATATGCTGCGTAAAACAATCCACACCCATACACGTCGTAATAACACCTACACCTTAACTTTGTACCATTACTTTTTCAACCTTAGACCCATCCTAGACCTTTATATAGAGTTACATGTCATGTCCATTCACAAGTCTTCCAAACTGTCAAACACAAGTTTAACATCCAGGGGCGTAGCTAGAGGTATTTGAATGTGTACGCAAAATGGCTAGGGGGTTTGGGGGCATGCTCCCCAGGAAAAATTTTGTTCGCTAGAACGTCTCTGGTGCGTTCTGGCGTGTTTTTTTTGCTTCATCTTTAACATTATTTTACTGATAACACCAGGTTTTTTTGTTTGTATAAAGCTTTTTAAAATTTTATCTAAGAAATGCTGAAAATACTAAAGGCTTACCCCCTTAGGGCTTAGGCATCAGTTTTTATTGCATTTTTCGATCATTTATTTTTTCACTTTTTAAAAAGCATGTGTACGCAGCTGCGTATTCTGCGTACAGGTAGCTACGCGCCTGACTTCTATATCACTGCTATACACAATAACATCATCAAATACTATACACAGGGGGTCCTACTGTGGCATAATGCTCAATCCTGAAAACGACTTCACAAGATTTAGGTCTCAGCGATTTTTTTGTCTCTTTGGGAAAGGGTCCGGGTCCGTTCAGATTGGGGATTTTAGCGTTGTCTTAACTTGAAATTGGGAAATTCCATGAAGCAGAAAGGCCAAATAAAACAGAAAAAGAGATTACATGTGAATGTTTACTGGGTTTGTTTTAACTTTTATGCTTGACCTCTTGTCAAAAATGTTCATAACTTTATCAGTTATGGCCGATTTTGAAAATAATTTTTTTAAATTGTTCATTGGGAATTTCTCCATTCAAATTTGGGAATATTATAGCCTATTTGCAATTGGGAAATGGTCCCTAATAAAGGAGGAAAAAATCACTGTAGGTCTAATTCTGGTGCCTTTAGTACATCCCAAACTCCTAAACTCCATTCAAAGAGTGTTCTATTAATAAAATTCAGCTTATGAAATTTAAAACGACCATAATTATTTCATCAAATATCTTTGTCTGCACACATGTTCATTCTGTCAAGTGCAACAAATCCTGATACCGGATTTTTCTACAAAAATCCTGATTCCGGGTTATTAAACAATGAATCCGGATTATTCCACAATGAATCCAGATTATTCCACAATGAATCCGGATTATTCCACAATGAATCCGGATTATTCCACAATGAATCCGGATTATTCCACAATGAATCCGGATTATTCCACAATGAATCCAGATTATTCCACAATGAATCCAGATTATTCCACAATGAATCCAGATTATTCCAGAATAGTAGTACCCCTGTATATGCATCACCTCCATCAAATACGTCTAGTCGGGGTTCCTACAGAGGCATAATACCAAATTCTGAAAATTATACACTGGTCTTTTTTGCACACATCCCTACACCAAAACACTGTTTCAAACATTGTTCTATTGTAAAACTCACCTTTAAAAACTTCAAATGACCATAATACTTTGAACTTTTTCATATTAAAATTACTTTTACTTTCAGCAGAAACGTTTTTTCTACCTTGTGCAGAAAATCCGGATTTCTGAATAATTCCGGAATGGTAGGACCCCTGCAGTACATATCAACATCAACAGTCATCGTAAAACAACTAAACCTCAGCTGGTTTCTGGGAGACATCTTACAATCCTACAATCCCCTTGACCAGAATTGTTCATTATTGTCAATGGTTGAGCATCTCAAACTTGGCACCCATGTTTCGTTAAAAGAACACCTTTCTGCCCAATGCATCCATCGTGTGTTGTTGTTTCTTACTACCAGGAGGAGATGTCGCTGCGGCAAATCTGTCACTTAATGATGTAGATGTCTGTAAACAAGAGTGCCAAAATGTCACAAAATACGCCCGTCTTGGGGCATGGTGAGTCTCAGGGCATGGTGAATGAAAAAAACAAACAATCCAACATTTTTTTTAATTCAAGGACCATAACACAAGAAGGCCAAGGCTGATTTGGCCTACAATTGAACTTGTCTTAGATATTATATCCGTAAACATTGTCACCAAGTTTGAAGATACTCAGATGAAAACTCTTTGCACTAGAGAACAGACAAGGTAAATTTCACATTTATTTTGGTAATTATAGGATAATAACCAAATAAGGCCTAGGCCAATTTGGCCTATAATCAAACTTGGCCTAGATATTATGCCCATAAGCATTGTCACAAAGTTTGAAGACGATCGCATGAAAACTGTTTGCGTTAGAGCACAGACAAGGCCAATTTCTTACTTATTTGGTAATTAAAGGCCCATAACCCAATAAGGCCTAAGCCGACTTGGCCTATGATCTAACTTGGCCTAGATATTATTCCCATAAGCATTGTCACAAAGTTTGAAGATGATCAGATGAAAACTGTTTGCACTAAAGAACAGACAAGGTAAATTTCACATTTATTTTGGTAATTATAGGACCATAACCCAATAGGGCCTAGGCCGATTTGGCCTAAAATCGAACTTGGCCTAGATAATATGCCCATTAGCATTGTCACAAAGTTTGAAGACGATCGCATGAAAACTGTTAGCGTAAGAGTACAGACAAAGCCAATTTCATACTTATTTGGTAATTAAAGGACCATAACCCAATAAGGCCTGGGTCGATTTGGCCTATAATCGAACTTGGCCTAGATATTATGCCCATAAGCATTGTCAGCAAGTTTGAAGATGATCGGATGAAAACTGTTAGCGTAAGAGTACAGACAAGGCCAATTTCATACTTATTTGGTAATTATAGGACCATAACCCAATAAGGCCTAGGCCGATTTGGCCTAAAATCGAACTTGGCCTAGATATTATGCCCATAAGCATTGTCACAAAGTTTGAAGACGATCGCATGAAAACTGTTAGCGTAAGAGTACAGACAAAGCCAATTTCATACTTATTTGGTAATTAAAGGACCATAACCCAATAAGGCCTGGGTCGATTTGGCCTATAATCGAACTTGGCCTAGATATTATGCCCATAAGCATTGTCAGCAAGTTTGAAGATGATCGGATGAAAACTGTTAGCGTAAGAGTACAGACAAGGCCAATTTCATACTTATTTGGTTATTAAAGGACCATAACCCAATAAGGCCTGGGTCGATTTGGCCTATAATCGAACTTGGCCTAGATATTATGCCCATAAGCATTGTCAGCAAGTTTGAAGATGATCGGATGAAAACTGTTTGCGCTAGAGTACAGACAAACGCCGCCGCACGCCCACCCGCCCGCCCGCCCGCCCGCCAAGGGTGTTCACATAATACGTCCCGTTTTCAACGGGCGTATAAAAATAGAAAACAAAATTAAATAATTCCAAAATCAACAAATCCCTGCCTTCTGAGTGGCTAAGAAGTGACGTTTACACATCAGTAAACCTCCGTTTTCACCAATGGGACATTTGGACATTATTGACGTAAACGTTCTAGAGGAATGTGTGTGGATTAAATGTTAGTTTTGCGGTCACTTCAGCGCTAGGCGCTGTCACCGTTGGGGTCATGAGTTCGATTCCCACCCACCAGGTGAGGTTTCATATACGATTTTTAAACATTTAATGGATAGCTAGTGTCCCAGGCATTCATTAAAGCTATGTAGGGTGTCTGTCTGCGATGCAAATAAGTAGTTAAAATTATCAGAATTAGTTTTATGGTTTTTTTTTTTCAGAAATACAAATGACCAAATTTGGACCAACTTCGGTTATTTTTAGCGCCTTAAATACACAGGTGGATGAGTGAGAGTTGAAACTCATTAAACCAGTCATCCCGAATTTCACCAGTCCAACAGACAAGTCGGGAAGATTTTGATATGGTTCGCTGTTTTTCAATCCTGACCATTTTTGCCAACTTTAGGATGTCTGTTAAAACTATGTACATTTACAACTAAATGATTTAATTACACTAAATTAATCATACTTATTTATTTTAGATCGGTTTGTAAACAAGTCTTTCCAACTTATATTAATTACTCATTCCTGCTGAGGGTATAAGAGAAGAGATGCCAGTTTCCCTTTTATGCGGAGCATGTGGTGTCTAGTGAGGGAAATACTGGTAACACTTTTATTTCATTTCTGGTAGGACATGGCTCAGGATCGAACCTGGGACCTTCAGCACTCAAAGTGGACACTCTACCAATAGGCCATCGAGGAGACATTTCGAATTTCTTAAATGAGTCTCTAAAACACAAGTTAATAAGGGAGCCTCTTGTTTTCATGACGAGTTTAAGAAATGTTGGTCTCGAAGAAAACAAATGACAGATTTTTCAATCACATTGCCATAATGACCGGTCTAAAACAACGTTAGAAATAACAAATTTAAGCAGAACATCATTTTGTTTTACGCCTACAAGCTCGTGCTGTCACATGTTTGTTATTACACGGAGGAGAGAAAATTGGTCCGTGATTAGTTCTCACAAGATGGAAAATCATGGTACGTATTATAAATGTATATGATAAAACTTCCTCTTCCGCAAGCAATATATTTTAACTTCTTCGCATGTGGAGAACATGACCCTACCATATTCCACACAATAACATATAAAACCTGCCATACTCTTGGATTGAACCCGAGACACCTGGTGCTAATCTCCCGAGGCATCTCCGTCTAAGCTATAAACATCGCCAATATTTTCCTGTCTTTACGTTAATTTCCATGCAAGACTGGACTCAAAATTCATTTTAATTGGCATCACTAAACAGAAACATAATTCTGAGTTTATCACAGTAAAATTTCAAGAGCTCAAACTTCAGATTTATCTCAAATTCAGAATCAGACTTGAGCAAAATCTCTATTTGAGCTGATATTTTTACTTGAGATGTTTCTCGAGAATGAGGCCAGATTTCATTGGATAAAAGATTGTAATTATTATCAGGGGTGTCAACAGAGCCAAATTAAAAATCCTGAAAATCATATGCGGCTGACCATTTTTTCCAAACAGGAGGCATTCAACCATATTGTTACCATATTTAACTGAGTTTTTATTGGATGAAATCCTTCAGAAAATATTAAATTGACCATAACTTTGCCATTTCTTGAGATACTTTGATCAAATAACTTTTATTTTGGCTAGGTATCATAGCTCTTTCAGGATAGATAAACCCGGAATTCCGGATTAATCAGGAATATTGACACCCCTGAATTATACAATACGGAAGAAGAAGAACAAGAAAGAATACAAACCGATGCCTGTGAAAACACGGATTTCTTAAAATTATATATGGTTGATACAGCTGGTTTTAAACTCTGAAATAAAATATAACCAATATAAACTAGAGCTGTCGCCATTCGGCCGACTAATATACCCCCGTCGGCAAAGGGCCATTATTCTGCCAAAATGCATTGCAGCGCAAATTCCTTTCTTCAGGCACATCTATATGTTGAGGTTGATCATTTGTGAAAGTTTGAGCAAAATCCTGCCAAAACTGTAGGAGGAGTTGCGTCTACAAGAATGCATCTACGGAGGGACGGACGGACATCCTAATGAGACTGTATTTATGTGGCTACTTTACGGAATATACCGTCTCGTTAGCACGGACGGACGGACAGACAGACAAGCTGAATCCAGTATACTCCCCTTACAACTCGTTGTGCGGGGGTATAAATACATATAAAATACAGACATATATCAAATATTTTGAGTAATGCATGTGGGGGAACTCACTATTCTAAGGTGTACCTTCACCACAATATTAATAATTTTTAACCTCCTAATCTCAAAATTTATCATCTTGGAACACCCACACCCTAAACAAGAGCACTACCTACGAGTGCTGGATGCTCGATTTTCTCGTACTTGATAGTATAGTCCAGAGAATTTGACACGACTCTCGACCTTTAAATTAGCATAATTTAACAGCTGATATATTGTCTATATTTAAAACCCCGACTGTGGAGAGTATTACGAAGACGCTTGAGATGTAATACCGAAACACATCTAAAGGATCGATATTGCACGATTTGCTCGCGGAAATTTATATATTCAACGCAATAACCTTGTAATATATTCATGCATAAAGGTCAGGATCATGTCAAATTCTCTGTGCTATACCATTGCTTGTCTGTGAGTGAAAATTCTAAGAGTAACAAGGGCAAATAACTCATAAATATAGGTCACAGGGTTACCAGCCTTATTAGAATGGACTCCCCTTGTGATGGTGAATAACTATGTTGAGTTGAAATTGTTAGTATCCTGCCCTTCATGCATTAATATGTTACAACTCACTGAGAGGAAGAAATACATCAACTTCTGCAATAAAATTGTGCTTTTTCATCACTCCTTTACAGTGACTTTTTTGGGCTATTGTTAGGGCCGAATACAGGCACCTTCCCCTAGCAAAATAACCTCCATTTTTCCCAAAAAATCTTAATTTTTTCACAAAAAGGATGCATATTTCCCCCCTTTTGTGCTCGCTGGTTTCAAAGCAACTACAGTATAGCTGTTTTAAAGTCAAAACAATAGATTTTCAAACTTGCAAAAGTCATTGCCTCATATGACTATAGTATTATCAGTAGAAAATAGCAAAGTATGAACACTTTTAACCAAAACAATCTTTTTAAATAATTTCCTATTTCGCAAATTGTTGCGCTAAAATTTCCCAATTTTAAAGGCACAGGCTGTTTAATTTTGTCTAAGAAAAATCACTGCTTTACATAGGTGCTTACTGTATAGCTTGCTCTTTTGACATTTAGTTTAGAGCCTTAGATATGTGTCGTAACCAGGTGCTAGTCACATGTTGTGTAACTAATGGTTTCATAACATGTGTATGCATATACACATGATTGTATTAGAAACGTTGAGTTGTTTATGAACTTGTTTATTGACATTTAGAAGTGCAAGGGTACAGAATTTAGTATTTGAACAAGACTGTGTTCAATAAACCCTAATGCCCCCTGTTGAATCCTTGTCCATAAATAAGTCTATGTCCAAAAATTAGGTCAAGGTGAAGGTCAAAATGGGGTTAGGTGATACAGGCATGTGGAGAGTGTTCATATATATATATAACATCCATGCAAGTATAGAAGCTTTGTAGCAAGCCATAATGATACTAGAAGAAACAGTCAATTTGGGTTAACCGGACAGACGGACGAACAGACAGGTGAATCACTATATGCCCCCCCATCTATCGATATGGGGGCATAAAAACAGTCAAATGATGACTACACTGGTACTTCTTGTACTTGATAGCATCCTTGTTCACCTGAGAGTGACAATTCTAGGAGAAGCAAGGGCAGATAACACACAGGATTACCAGCCTTGTCTTTAAGTTTAGGAAAATTCAGTTTATGTGTAAAATTTGACACTGTTTCTATGTACAAAACAAGTCAAAGCAAGTAATTAAGAATTGCAAGCAATACCACAAAAAAGAAGTCTCATACCGGTTTTAAGCCATTTTCACAATATTTCTGTTGCCATAGCAACCACAATTTTGGTCGCAATAAAAATATGTTTGAACGTGCATTATCCCCTTATTGCCCTCTATCCACATACCAAGTTTCATAAACCTAGCTTGGAAACTGTTTGAGTTATGTCAGGATCCTGATTTTTTGACAGAATGACGGATGGACTGACTGACTGACGGCAAACCTATAGTCCCCTCCGGTCAAAAAACGGTAGGGGACTAACAAGGACAGATAACTCCATAAATATAGGTCACAGGGTTATTAGCTTTGTCAGTATGCACTCCCTTGAGATTGTGAATAACCAAGTGGATACCTTTGATAGTCTTTGAGAAAATGCCTGACAATAAACTTAATAAATGCACACGACCCTGTCACAAAAATACTTTTTTTCTTTGAAAAGTCCAGCTATAAATATGTTATTATTTTCAATTTGAACTTTTAAGCAACTTAAAATTCAAGTACTTTTGAAGTACTAGGCATCAAATTCAAGTACTTTTCAAGACCTGTGTGAACCTTGCCCTTATTTTTGATAGGGGGTATATCAACGATATCTTTAACAGTGTAGCAATACCAAGTGACTTTCGGCTACATGTCCAGGCCAAAATTTGTCAACATTGGAAAACAAAGATAGCCATGATAAGTATTTTATTCTTCATCTATTTCTATATAATATACACCACGCAACTGGGAAAATTGATGGCTTTCCATGAAATACTGGAGGGGTATAAGATCTTTTTCAGCATATTTACTGTTTTTTCCAGCACCCTGTGAAACCCGTATTTTATCTATCTTCCATTAATGTCCAATCGCTTACGGGGATGCAGACATTTGTCTAAGCAGACTTAAAATCAAGAGAAAGAGGTGAGATACAAGGAATCCAGGTGTGTTACCCTAGCTCATTTCGAATAGACTCCTTGGTTCTTTAACGTGCTCAGTGTATAGCACCGATACACGCGAGACTACCTCTGGGTTTCCAACCAGTTTCGTCTCTAGTTAGGTGGGAAACACTGAAAAGCGTTTCATAAATGACCAATGGCCCCGGCCAAGATTCGAACCAGGGACCTCTCGATCCCATGGTTTCATAGAAATTGATGAAGAAATTAAATACTTTTTGCTATTTTTGTTTTTAATGTTGACAGTTGACAAGTTTTGGCTTGGACCTGTAGCAATACAGAAGTCCCCTACCGGTTTTAAGCCATTTTCAATGTTTCTGTTGCCATAGCAACCACAATTTTTATCAGAATCAAAATATTTTAGACGTGCATAATCCCCTTATTGCCCCCTTTCCACTTACCAAGTTTCGTAAACCTAGCTTGGAAACTGTTTGAGTTATGTCAGGATCCAGATTTTTTGACGGACGGACGGCAAACCTATAGACCCCTCTGGTCAAAAACCGGTAGGGGACTAATTAAATTTGTATATTTACCTTGATTTGAGCCTGTAATGATGGGTCTGAATCAGCTGTGTTGTATCTAGGTAATGTATTCCTTCTTTTTGGCCTGTGGTAACAAAATCAGAAAATCATATAAATTAATAATTTTCTTTCTCAGGGCTTCCTCTGGAGAATATTTAGCTTTCGCCACTACATTCGCCAAATGGAAAAAGTTGTCGCCACTTTAGCGCCACTTGGGCCAAATCTTTTCTCAATATTTCTAATATATATTTGACTTCATGTATATGTATTAAAAATTACAATAATAAATTGCTATTTCCTGTGTGTTTTGAAACTGTGAAACTATGGTTTAGCACTAAAATATTGCATTCTTTTTGTTTCTCTAATCTTCAGTGAAATCTTGACTTCAAATCGAGAGGTTATATAAATGATGACCAGATCACTCGTACTGGCACATTTACAAGTTACTAAGTTCATGAAATAAAGTTCAGTTCATTAAATAGTCTGATAGATCAATTAGACAGACTGGCCCATTCTAACTGTAATTATTTCTTCAGTTCATCACTAGACTTATCAAACTTTCAAGTTTCTCATTGAAACAATTTACAAGTGTTAAAATTTCAACAGTAAAGTAATCTAACATCATTAATTGCCAATGAGACCCATTGATCAAACAATGTCACGCTTCAATCGTAATCACCTTGGTAACCTGGCTTCACCCGACACACTACAGGGGTGCAATAAACAGATAAACATGTCAAATTGTGTAACCCTCGCTAATTGTTTACAATCTACAAATTGACCAGAAGAGACCATTTTACGACAATTTTATGACATAAGCATGCAGTGAAATGGATCTTTTACGACATTAGGTCAAATTTTGTAAAGAATTTAGCTTTCGCCATGAAATTCGCCAATTTGATTTTTTTATCGCCAAATGTTTGATAATGGCGCAAATGGCACCATTTGCGACTGACAGCGTAGGCCCTGCTTTCTAGAGGTGTACTGGAAGAATGTATAGTCAGGGGTGTCAACAGGGCAAAATCAGGAAAATCGTACGCGGTCGACCATTTTTGGCAAGCAAGAGGCCTTCAATGACATTGTTTCAATATATAACTCAGTTTGATCTCAAAAAATCATTCAGAGCAGATTAATTGACCATAACTTTGCCATTTCTTGAGATATTTTCATGAAATAACTTTCATTTTGGTCAGAAGCCATTGCTCTATCAAGAATCATAAATCCAGAATTCCAGATTAATCAGGAAAATTGACACCCCTGTATAGTACTAGTACCACAGACTGGCAATCTGGGTTTGATTCTCAGTCGCAGCAGGTTATTCTTTTCCATGAAAATTTGACAACAAAGTTGATTTTCCACCAGATTACTTTAGTGGAACAGTTGCAGATTCATGGGTACTGTTTAACTAACATTGCGTAAATGTCACGTAAGTTTGCACATATATTTGTCACTTAGGAAATCCTTAAGTGTGTTTTACTAATCGATCGCAAGTTGTTACATACATTTACGTAGAATATTGAACGTAGACCAGTCCACAATATTACCAATATAACGGGACCCAGAGTGACTAGATATACATAAAAGTTTGATAAGTTTGATGATAAAACATGTTTGTATTATTTATCACAGTCTATAACAACAGGTGACGGTCGAAAATCAACAGTGCGTGGCAAAAACTCCTCACTATGTTCATATTTTATATTTATGCTTACTCCGACCTTGCACAGAATTATGCCAATACTTACGACAGAACATGAGAACAAATATCTAAGTAAAACGCATTTGAGCAAATATTATTAACGTACGCAATATTTACGGAAACTTAAAGAGTTACACTAGCGTAAATGCTTTGATAAAATAGTACCCTGGTGCCTTGTGGAAGGGTATGGTTAAGAAACAGTCTTTTAGTCTCCGTCAACAAACATTTAAGGCTTCACCTCGGAACTTTAAGGCTCCACCTATGAACAGGAATTTATGTGAGGTGATGCTGTCAGCAAATACATAACTCAACTCTGGTACTACTCTCACAAAAATTTGTTTTGTGGGGAAAATGTAATTTACAAGCCAACAAAAATCCAGAATGGGCAGCCCTGCGTTAAAGGAAGGATATATTTCGTCACATTTTGTACCCGTTATTCTTTGAAAAAAATTTTTCTGGCCAAATAAGATCTCCAACAAAGAGCTGTTTAAGAAAACTGGAAGCTACAACATCTCCATTGAAATCAAGCAGAGAAGGCTGAGATGGCTAGGTCATGTGCCCAGAATGGAACAGTTCCGACTACCAAAGGTGGCTCTACGATGGACACCTCCTGGGAAAAGAAAACCTGGCAGGCCAAAAACAACATGGCGAAGAACTCTAATAGTCGAACTTGCTGAAATGGGACAATCGTTGGGCGAGGCACAGAAAGCAGCCAAAGACAGGTCCAAGTGGAGAAGGATCATTGCAGCCTTATGTCCCACTGGGAACGAAGAGGATTAAGTAAGTAAGTAATTCTTTGAACGATATGTTACAAAAACAGGTTTGTCATGTGAGCAAAGTTTGGCTAACTATTAGGGCTGCGTATCGGTTAGAATGATCGATACAATATTTGTATCGATACGAAATGATCGATATTCGATATATCATTATGATATTTTTTTAAGCAATAAAACGTCTAAATAGGAAGGTATTAGCTTGCAATATGTATTTAACACAATTAAAACAAAATATTTAACACAAAGATTCGTGGTTTACTGTTTACACATGCTTTATAGTATTTTGTATCAATTGCTTAGCCACAAGAGGTTAATTTCACAGCAGTTTTTGTTTGGATTATGTGACGAAACACTGAGTGGACATCGAAAAACTCTACTTGAATTGGGATATTATTGGTTTCCATGTGTATTTGTTGTTGATCGATTATTTCATCGTTAGGGAACCGTTCGATTCGATGTATCGATCAAACGCAAAATACCGGTATTCGATTTATATCGTAAACCGATACGCAGCCCTACTATAGACCGAGGTGGTGTGCCTAAATTGTACCAAATGGCTGACAGAGGAAACAATGATTTGTAAATAGTAAAACCCGTGCATCCGTACATATTTTGAACTGAGAACGGAAAAATCAGGATTTTACACATTAACATTTTCTTTGTAAATTGTTTGCTGCAAAGAAAGCGTTCAACGAAGGATTATAACGACAAAAAAACCTGTGATTGTCGGTAACTCTTGTTGAACGCTGAGAAGGTAGGGAACCGACTTACACTTGCGGTGGAGAATTCTGTACAGATATAGTAAGTAATGATGAATCCTGGGAACCAGAGTTTGTACGAGTATTTCTCCATCTGGAAGTATACAAATATGCAATACAATACAAAATCATTATTGCATAAAACATACATACATATGCTTATAGCAAAACAATATTATAAAGAAACAGACAGTAGGCAGAAGTGAACATATTTTCGGAAGAGCATGTAAAACAAGAATGGTGAAATAAATACATGCATGGAATGTTATTGGTTTGTAGATCTATTAAGATTTGCGAAGTATATGAATTTAGAAAGATTTATTACAGTTAATTTTGATGTTGATGTTAATAAATTGGTGAACTTTTGTATAGTAGGCCATGTATAATAATATTGTTTATGTAAACTTCAGGTATGCTTGCGACCTTATGTAACAAATGTTTACTGTTAAATGTTTCATTAAAAAAGGAAATATTTCTATAAATACACATATCTGTTGACAGTTTCCAGAAGTGTGATTTCATAATTAAAGCATTGCGTGGACTGGTGGTTAAATAGAAACTTGGTAATTTTCCAAAAAACTAAGTAACCCACTTGTGCCATGTTTTCTATTGTTTTAAACATGCATGGTATTTATAAAGACTTGTGCAACTCTTTCGGTCAAACTGAAACTGAATACTTGAAACTTGTATCGAAAAAAAGCCGTGATGAGTGGTTATTTGTAGCCTGTAGATAGGTTGGTGGCAGCTGGCATCTACATGTACTGTAGCCTACTTAGTTTGTATGTACACACCAGAATGTCTGCAGCGAGATTTTAGCTGAATTAGTTGTACAGAACTAGACAGATTTAACGGCTTTTAAACAATCAGTCAACATCTAGTTTTTGCGAATTATTTCATTTTCTGTTTTACGTTCTATTAAAAACTTGATTCTCAGCCAGAAATTCCACTCATTCTCCAGGACAAGCGTTGCTGTAAGATTTACTCGCCGGTTACGGTAGTCAATTTCTACTCGTAATTACGAGCGAATGATTGAATTTTGAGGCCTGTGCAGCAAATCAGGATTTCCGGATTATCTGCAATTGTAGATCCCCTTTTATGATGCAAAACGTACCTTCTTCTCTTATTCTGACTGGTGTTGGGTAATCCTGCGCTATTTATAGACACCGTGCTTCCAGCGAGGGATCTGTTTAATTGACCCCTCCCTCGACCTCGGCCCCTACCTCTTCGTTGAGTACCTACAGAAGCTATTGACGTTGTGCTGCTATATCTACTTAAGCCACGCCCTAAGCCACGCCCTCTTCCACGAGTACCTCTACCACGTCCAACAGTCGTCAAATTGTTTGTAGATGTCTGTGAATAAAGAGATAGTTAAAGGAATCTTTAATTCATTTGTGCTATCAACTGTATATATACGAGGGTCATTCAATATATTCGTAGACAATCGTTCTCATTTCATTATTATTGCGTTTTAATAATAATTTCTTATAACATTACAAACATTAACTTATTACCAACAGTCGATGCAAATTTATCTTCAATAATGCAAACTAGTAACATGTCATCAGCCATTGTATTACCATGGAAACGCGTTACCACCCCGACCGACGCAACGTGCCTTTTTCATTTGTTCAACTAGTTATAAATTCCGATTAAGTTAATATACATTCCGATGTTTCTGCCAGATTATTACAAAATATTATCTTGGGGTTTCATGAAAGTATGAAGTTATTTGGACATCGAAGTGGGAATTAAAAACGGTTTTATCAAGGCGAGTCACGTTTTCAATAACGTCAAAATGCCTATTTCTTTACGCGAGGAAATTCATATGACTATTGAATTGTGTTATGGGCTTGGAAAAACACAGCAGACACACAAGAGCTGCTACAGAGAGCGGAATAAGAACATACAGCATGCAGTGATCTTGTCTTTAAGTGGCAAAAACAAATTTCTGAAGCGCAGCATGGTATTTAAAACGATACATGGATGTGCAGTTAGGCAAACGTAGTGACGTTTCACGCAACGTCCGTCGAAATGTGCGAGGTGTTGTCATATTAATATACAACCATTATGCCAAGCCTTAATCCTTAACTTAGACTGCATAAGATATTGTGGAAGATATGTTAAATCATATACAATTTGAATGTTTATGTTATTTCAATGTTAATAACATAATTTCATTTCGGGCTTCCATTTGAGAATCACCAAAACGTCAATAACGTCGCTGACGTTAGATCATAAATTGCGGTGGGTGGTGGTACCGGTTTGGTGATATTTATATTTTAGCCATAATGTCTTTAAAAATGCGTTGTTTCACGCAATATTTTCAGCACTTGTGTCCGGAAGGCTGTAGTTTGACAAGATGTAGTTTGTTTTTCTCTGTATCATCGGATGTTAAAATGATTAACACAGTCTACGAATTTATTGAATGACCCACGTATATGAGCCAGTCTCCAGGAAAACCTGCTATTTTGACAAAAAATTTGATTTTGATATTTTTTATTATTTAAAAGAGTAATCTTAATGAAGCAAAATGCAAAAGAAATTGTGTTAGTATCTTGATTTTTAAGGAAGTTACAGCTGTTTTGTTGAGGCCCTATTCAGACCCTTTTTGAGTGACGTCGCAAACGTCATTCAAGCGTATAATTATACGTCGTTGTAACAAGTACTTTATAAATACTGCATTTGATTAATTCTTTACGTAAACTGGTCAAAATGGCATCAAGTTTTAGAATGATGTTTTAAGTTTTAAAATATACATCCAAATTGTAAATGTTCACATTTAGAGAACGGCTACTACTGTTTTAATCAACTAACTCCTCGCTTTTCTCAATCAGAGTACTTTTCTGAAATTGTTCACCATAGCAACGAAGTAAATGATTTCGACATGATGCATAAGACATTTTAAAGCTAAGATATAGTTATATATGGATAAATGACTTAACATTTAATCTATAGATATGTCATTTTTTCTTATTTGAAAGTTTTTTCAAAACCTTGTTACATGCAGTAATTACACAATGTCAATATAGCAGGTTTTCCTGGAGACTGGCTCATATATATATAGTCTGTGTTTATATATTTTCTGCTAAATTACATTTTTCACGATGTCAAACTTTTGCAAATTTGATATTGGGAGTAAGATCGCAGAGTTAAATATTTGTGATTTTTATAATTCCGAGAGAAATATGTTCTGTGTTTTACTGCCTTAATTTATGTTTACGAACATTAAATTTCGCGAATATATAGGAAGACTGGGTATATACCCAACTATATGTTCAACTAAATGTTGCCTCTTTAAATAAAGTCTTCATTATTTTCAGTATTATGAATAAATCATGCGTATCCAAACAACCTTCTTAACCCTTATAAAATTTCAATAAAATCTTAAGCATGTTGAAATGAAGTTAAAAATTCAGGGATAATTTCATCATAGGATTCCTCACGAGTTGTCTTTGGAGATCAACAGAAAACACATGTTATTTCTAAAGGGACTGCCTCACGTATTGGTGTATTGCAAAAATAAAATTAAATTGTCAAATATTCATGTAATTTTGGTAGTTTCCTGTATATGCCATAAACAACCACATTGACATAAAAAATAACTTGGGAAACATCGGCATTTTGTAGTAATTTAGCATTTTTACACCCAAAATTCTATAGGGTATTAATACCCTATAGAATTAGCACTACTATCTCTTAAATTGCCTGAAATGTGTTTGCATTCGATGAAAAAAAATTGCAAAACGAACCCAATACCTCACAGATGTTTAGGCTTAAGTTTGTTGAAGTTACAGTTTGATCATGTGTGAATAACATAATTCACAAAACATTTTGGAAGGAAACTCTGAGATATTTTCAAACAGAAAAATACAGAGTGCTAAATATCAAGAGTGATTCAAATTGCTTATATGCCATAAATCTTTCATAAAGCAACCACCAGTGACTTTCTATTATATAAATACTTGGTTAGGTAGGAAAATTACGTCATACAAAAATTTTAGCCCGATCTGTGAGACAGCATCTTTAAAGCAAGCCTTTGGTGACATGTTAAGACAAGTTGATCCCGAAGACAATGAGTGGCAGCTTCTTTATGTGCCTTTTGTGTTTTACTTTTTCTGCCGATGTCCGATTTTCCATTTTTATCTTTTTACTAAACCACGAACTAGACATATCAGAGGTGTCAACAGTGCCAAATTAAAAATCCTGAAAATCATAGACAGCTGACCATTTTTGCCAAACAAGAGACCTTCAACCACATTGTTTCCACATTAAACTTGATTTGTATTGAATAAAATCCTTCAAAGCAGATTAAATTGACCATACCTTTCCCATTTCTTGAGATATTTTTATCAAATAACTTTTAATTTGGTCAGAAATCATAGTTCTTTCAGGATAGATAAATCCGGAATTCCGGATAAATCAGGAATATTGACACCCCTGCATATATAGGGATACTATATGTATAGTATAACTACCTGTAGACCGCGTCTTTGATTAACGACTAAAGCTCGTTTTGTCTGTTGTTGTTGTCGTGAGTTCAATCGTTGAAGTGTCTGTTTAGCTTGCTTTAAACTATCAATAGCTTGCTGCCTTCGTTTATTTAAGCTGACTAACCCAACAGTGCCATTCTGTTTCACCAATTGACCATTCCCTTGAGCTCTGGGTAAACCCTTCTGTCCAACACGGCCCCTTATACTTCCACGACCCCTACTTGTACCAATACGGGCTCTTGATCCTCTACCTCGTCCCCTGCCCCTGTTTGGTGAACCCCCAATCTGAAAATAAAAAAGCATGTTTCGTAACATAACCAGGCCTCAACAAATATCTTTAAAAGCTCTCGTCCTGCAATATAGACAAAGAAGAAAACCCCAAAATCTTACTTGTCCTGCTATATAAATAAAGAAGGAAAAAATTGTGCAGGACGAGCGGACGAGTGGATTTATTGAGGCCTGGTAACATTACAGCACAGGCACTTCCAAAGGGGTTGAAGGGCTTGTTGAAGTTTGTTGACAGAATGAGAATTAATACTGAACATCCCTTTACCACAATTTTTATAGATCTGTTTAAACTTAAAGTCTTATAATTTAGCTATATAATTCTCGCTGGCTTAGAACGAGAAGGTAGTGCTACTTACGACCTTATAAGACCCATACAAATTTTCAAATATGCATCACAAGGCACTTCTTATAAATATTGAAACAGGTCATGTTGACCAAACTGAAGTTCAAAAAGGTTGTTTTTCCATTTAATAAGTTAAGAGTAGTTTTCTGACAGTTTTATCTTGTTGCCTCAACAAAGCATTTTTGTACTTACAACCTTCTTCTAAGCCAGCGATATGTATCTGTTCAAGAGCTATAAAGAATTCATTTTTAAATTTGAACGCAAGTTTAACATGAATTTACTGTCATTCTGTAAGTGCTTTGATAAAACAATAACTTGATGCACACAACCGATACATGCGACCAGAACTTTCATTTCTAGTTTCAGGAATGACTAAGTGCCCCGATAGAGATACCAACTACAAGGGTTCCATTTGACTTGGGAGTAGGGGTTTTGATCCTTGAAATTTCCAAAAAGCCACCCTTAGAATTTTGTTTTTTAGTCAATTTTATTAATTCATAGGTACAGAACAACCTCTCGAGAGTGGCCTTCTATAGAGCAACAACCTCTCTATAACAACACATTGAAAATTTCCCTATAAAGCAGATATTAACTATAATTTTAACCTCTGACTGTAAAGCAACAACCTCTGTACAACAGCCAATATTTGCAGCTCCTAAAGAGTGTTGCTCTACAGAGGTTGTCCTGATGTTGTCTACAAAATGGTAAAACTAAGTCATAATTTATCAAACGACCCTTGAAATTTAGAAGCTATCCACTTGACAACCGTACCACCAGGGTCCCCTGTAGATAAGCTGACACTCACCTCTCTCAGTAGGGGATTAGATGTCTGTTTAGCAGCTTGTGAATATTTGTTCAACCCACGGGTAGCTGTTATAGCCCCGCCCCGTCTAAACACTCGTGTATTACTGGAGGTATTAAATCGTCCACCTGCAAACATACAACTTTCTTAATAAGAGCTGTCCACAAACAGTGTGCTCCACTATTCGCAGCGCCATGCTAGGATAGTACAATTATTATATATTCAAAACAAAATGCTTCATAACAGCAGCATTACCCTCTGCTGTGTAGAGGTTGGGGCTTCTAAGTCGAAAAAGGGGGATAATTTGGACAAAATGCAGGACCGTTACCTACTCATGTGTAGGTCCCCTTGGTCATGAAGGTAAATAAGCATTTCTTAGTCATAAAGGGGGCATAATTTCAACAAAATGCTTGATAGAGTTACCTACCCCTGTTTATGGGTTTGGGTCATGATGGTGAACAAGGATGCAAAGTATCAAAGCAATATATCAATGCACTTTGAAGATATTAGAAGTTAAAAAACCTGTACCTAAACTTTAACATTTGCATTTCCAAGTCCAACTGGGGGCATAATTTCAACAAAATGCTTGATAGAGATACCTACCCCTGTGTAGGATATGGGGTCATGATGGAGAACAAGTATGCATAGCAATACAACTGTATATGTGAATGCACTTTGAAAATATTATAGGTAAAAAAACCTGTACCTAAACTTTAACATTTGCACTAAGTTGAAAAAGGGGGCATAATTTCAACAAAATGCCTAATAGAGTTACCTACTCCTGCATATGGGTTGGGGTCATGATGGCAAACAAGTATGCAAAGTATGAAGGCAACATCTCAAAAGGACTTAGAGAATATAAGAGGTTAAAAAACCTGTACCTAAACTTTAACAAAAGTGTTACGCCGACGCCAACGCTCGGGTGACTACACTAGCTCCCCTTATTCTACGAATAGTGGAGCTAAAAAAGTCTAGAAAACACAGCTTTTATCATTATCAGGGGTTCTACTGAGGCCTAATGCCCAATCCTGAAAAAAAGACGCATATATGTTTTGGATGCCATGAGCACACATCCCAACACTAAACCTGTGTTTCAAACATTGTTATATTATCAAAATTTAGCATATACATTATAGAATTTCAAATGACCATAACTTAGTCAATACTTGGTATTTTTTCATCAAATAACTTTCATTTTTTGAAGAAAAGTTCATTCTTTCTGAAGAGTAAATCCGGAATTCCGGATTAATCCGGAAGTATAGAACCCCTGCATTATAATGTATGAATTGATATATCTGTTCACCACAACGTCTATGTTTCTTATGCTAGTTACAATTATGTAACTGAATGGCTTGAAGCCATTATCGGGTTTATCCTGATAAATACCATTATACTGTAAAGTTATTAATATTCCTGGCAGATTAATTTTCGTTGATTTTCGTAGATCAACTAAATTAAATTTCATCGAATAATTGACTTCAAAATTATGTGAAAAGTGATTTTTCTTTCATTATCACAAGTTTACCCATGAAAACCCAAAATGTTACCATTTTATCATTATCCACGAAATTTAATACCTGCAAAAAATACTGGTAATGATTTAAAATATCGTCATTTTTAAAGTTCATTCTTGATCACTGGTTCATGAAATTTATCCACCAAATTGACAAAACAAAGTAACCTCTAGTGGAAGCATTGCCTTGACCTCTGCCTCTAACACCACTACCTCTACTGCCACGACTCTGACCCCTTCCTCCTCGACTTTGTCCCCTTCCTCCACGACTTTGACCTCCTCTTCCTCCACGACCTTGACCGCGACCTCTTCCAGAACCTTGACCTCTGTTCTGTTGGTTTGACTTTTTATTTAACTTGATAATGTCGTCTAAAACAGATACAATACTTAAATTTTAACTAAACATAGTCATACTAGTATAAAGTCTAGTCAATGGGTACACAAGTCTGAATACCAAACCACTACCAATGTCACAGCATTTGTGTTGGCATTATGATTAGGGCTCTCATTTGACCATTCCCCCCCCCCCTCTAAATGAATATGTCCAATAATAAAATATTGTTTGTTTCCCCTACCCCGACCGACCGTTGAAAATGGTCGCGACCGTAAATATTGTTTTGAAGTTGGCCAAAAAAAAATTATTTTTTTTCGTAAAAAAATGCCCGGGTGCGAATATTTTAGGTACGATTATTATTGGATACGAAACACTCCGATCCGGCCTGGTACGGTTTTTAGTAGCTGCTCGCTGGTTCCTATAATTTCAGCGTAATTGTCGATATTAATGGGTTGAAGTAGGGAACCTTCGTCAAGCATGGCGGCGCAGCACACAGTTTGAGTTTCAGTGAGTGTTAAAATGATGTTTTTACATGGATACTTGCTAAAAAGTGCATTATCAAAGCGTCGCCCAAATAAACATTTTATGATCTATTGAATGAGGTAATTGGCAAAACTCACAGCCATCTGAATGAGATTGATGACTTTAATAAAGGCTTAGTAACAGGCAAAGTGTCGGCCCGAGAAAACAATACTCAGTCATACGCGGTCGACAAATATGACGTCATTTACACAGTATTGGACTTTATTACGATGGCATTTCAAACATTTGCACAAATTGACAACACACATACGACAACCAGTGAAGATAGCTTCTTAGCACTTAATAGGTGCCTGTATTGGTCAGTTTAGCACTTAATAGGGCCTGTCTTGGTTAGTTTAGACATTGATACTGACTTGTTAAACAGTGTACCAACTGAAAGCATTAATTAATGATTTTGACATTCATAATTTATGCTTCAATAAGAAGTTCATTGACTGCCAAATTATACCTGTTTGTCTATCTCTACAATAAAAAAGTTAAGTTTATGAAAAATATTTTCCCTACCTACCTACCCTACCCTAGCTGGTTAGGGTCGCGGGAGGGGAAACAAAGTCGGCCTATACATTTTCCCCCTATTTTCTGAAAAAATTCCCCTCCAAAAAAATTTGTTTTTTTAAAAAAAAATTTGAAAATCAATGAAGAGCCTTTGTTCAGCCATTGCTGTATATGTTGTTATAGCTTGAAATTGGCTTTTTATTCATTTAATATATATGTGACAGCAATGTATTACTTTTATAATAGTAAATTATGCTATTTATTATTTTATAAAAGACAAAATTCCCCTTTTTATTCAAAACGACGTGAAATTCCCCTACCTGAGGGCCCTGGCCCCAAAAGTGTAGTGAGAGCCCTGATGATTATTGGTAGAATTTATTTCAAAAAGCCTTGGTGATTTGATCGCAGCATAACCGAACTCGCGAACCACACTACAGAGATTGAACGCTTGTTGTTTCTCTCCTGGTGGGTGTACTGCCAAAATTGATCAGCAGCACACAGGACTGTCAAACAAACATGTTCAGACACCGCCCTCACAGGTCTAGTGGAGCATGTGGGTTATTCTTGCTCAGAGAAATTAAGCAGGGGTCCAGACAGGGGTTGAACCTGGGTCCACTCGATCTGGAAGCGTGTGCCCTATGGCCACCGCTCTGCAACCACTTCATCTTTATCTAGAGTCTAGTTGGGAGGGAAACACTGAAGGAAGTGGCTAGAGTTACGGCCATATCTTGCTCAGATACAGTGTTGGTTTTTGGTACATTTGAGAGTAACTTTAGAAACTGAGGCTAAAGTTATGGGACTGTAACTCTACTAGTCTCTAGCCACTTCCAACACTGAAAGTGAAAGCGCTTCAGAAATGACCAATTGCCCCGGCCGAGGATCAAACTAGGGACCTCTCGATCCGCGTTATCTGCTTCACCATCGTTTCATGACCTAGGGCTTTTTTTCTGTTGTTGGTAGCGGTTGAATTACGCGAAAATCTCAGGAATAATCCAGATCATGGCAGATGATTAGGCTGCAAACTGGACAAAGCGGGTGGGGTAAACTAAGTTTGTCATTTATTTAACGTTTAAACGCACCATGAGCAAATAATTTGTGAAAACAGAGAGCAAAAAAATAAGCCATACCTAAACTTAAATCAATTTTGTCCACTTCCATGGTTTTTGACAAGTTTTCACTAGCTTCGACTTCGGCAAAAATCAAGTTTGTTGTTTTCCCTCAATGCTCAAATGTCCTATCCGAAAGTTGTCAAGACAGTAGTTACAATCTTCATGAAAAATATACTTCGCAATTTTTAATGAAAATACAGAATATTTTTCAATTTCTGATGTTTTTGAACGATTGCAAAGCATTTAGTTTATTTTTTTTATGTTTTAAAACTTTTATGTGTTGTGCATTACAACCAAAGCTAAATCTCTAACGAACATGATAACGGCTAATCGCTGTCGTCAAGCTTTGACTGTAGCATAGTTTTATTGATAACGCGGTCTTGTAACGTTGATTCGTATTCTATGTATATAAACACTGTAGTGTCTGTCGTTCACAGGTTCATTCAATAAATAATCTTACCTAATATCATCGCACAAACAGTGACGCCCAGCCATGGTTCCACAACAAGGAAATCATCCAGTAAAAAAACAATTTCAACTGCACTGTTAAAAAGTATGAAAAACGGTGTTAAGAATGTTCTAACAACTCCTCCTGTACTTGAGAATCTACACAGGCTTGGACAAGACAGACTCAAGGCAACGAGAATAGCAAAGAAAGGCGGCCTTCCCATTGATGAAGACTATTTCAAAAATGAGCTGGATGAAATCAGAACTGATCCTACATACAAATACAAAAGATGTAAAACAACTAATCCACCAATGAACTTTCCTCGAACATTACCAAATTCTAGTCTGTCTATCTATCTTTCTTTACTGCCTAACGCCTCTTCCGAGTATTATTGGCAGGGTGCACGTCGGATAGTTAAAAGTAAAAACTGGAAGCGAAAGCTTCCAGCTAGACATGGTTAAAATGTTAAACATAGTAAAACTTAAGGTAAAAGATAAGATAAAAACAATTGCCGGGTATCACTGATAAATCCTGGCCACTGACTGCTTAAATAATTCAAGATCAGTCAGGGTCGCGATGTGGGAAGGTAACCTATTCCACAGGATTGTGGTATGGGGAAAGAAGGAAAACTTGAAGAAGTCCGAGTTGGCATGAATGGGGCGGAGAGTATTGGGGTGCATGTGCCTTGTTGACCTGGTGGGGACTTCCAAATAGGCCGGGAGAGATGTACATACAAGATTATTATAAATCTTGTAGAATGAGACTAGCTTGGAGGAAAGGCGTCTGTTCTCAAGGGAGCTCCATCCTAGTGTATTCTGTAAGTCCGATACGCTGGTATATCGGGAGTACACGCATTCTCAAAATTTGGGCCAATTGCCTGTCACAGTTACTTTAGTGTCCTTAACAATGTATATAAGCGTACGAAAGTGCTATCAATAGTTTTTAGCGTTAGAACTCTATATTTCCTCAAAATTAAATACTCTAGACACTTGAAATTATGTTTTTACAACATTTGCATGCTTACAAGATACGACACCCTGCTCAAAATCGACTGTCACAAGCACAAAACATAAAATTTAAATGTTGCTTGCAACAAGAAATAGATTGGAAGCCTTAAATTTTGTTGTTTATATACATGCTTATAGGTTGGGAAATGCTCCAATATCAGTGTGATAGTGACACGGACTTACATAGTTCATATATTTTTGACAGTCCTCGTGTCACAGATACGAGGTATCTTACGTGACACTGTTTTGTGGATGTGATTGCTAAGTTAAGTTTTTCGGTAATTCATCAATTCAATAAACCAGACTGTTCACAAATATATATACTATTGATAAATACACATATTTTAGAACAAAACACGCCCAAATATTTTATAATTCAGTTTATTTCATGTATAAACAAGTTAGGGTAATTCATGTTGTATTCTTACATGACGCCGATAAATCGCATATTTATTGAAGAATAGTCATTTAGTCCTTGTTATATGTCTGAGGTCTTTCGAATTTAACTGCATGAAAAATTGCATCATCTAAAATTGACTATAAATGAGAAAAAAATGCACCCAAAAGCTGTAAAAGTTTTACGTGACGGTATACTTACGTGACGCTTTTTTGAAAAAGCGAGATGGCAGCACTAACAGTGACACGAACCATATCTTATATTGTGCCATTTTGACGCATTTGATGTTTACAGTCGGCATGTACATGAAAAATTTTTGGAATTTGAATAAAAATAAAATGAGGGTATGTTTATTTTGAATGACCTATTGTTTGCTTTTCAACAGAAATTTTTATTTATTGACATGTGGGTTATAATTTCAGTTTATTCTTGAAAGAAAACGGTGCAACGTAATTAATATTCTAGAACTAAAGTCATACTGAGTGTCTACCGTATGGTCAGCATGTTTTTATTCGTCACGTAAAATACAATTTAGTGTCACGTAAAATTTAAGTTCAAAATTTGAAATTGCTTATTAATGTACGCTTGATTTTTTGTATCCGAGGACTTACAATGTTATTTTAGTTTTTGATATCTCTTAATAATTAGTATTAACATAGTTTGCATGTTAATCACACTGAATATTTGACATTGGAAGTTGGAAGAGTAAGGAAGTAAAATTTCCAGTTCATGTGTATACATTAAATGACTATATTATTGCAGTAATAAATTTTGATGAGACCCAATGCTGCCTGTGACATGAATGGTATATACACTATCATATTATCGTTCATTTATGACAAATTAATGCATATAGTGAAAGCAAATGTGTGTACAATCACGTCACGTAAAATACAAAATAATTCTAAAGTTGTTTGAGCCAATACAGCAATACATTGTTGGCATATTGGCAATGATTCATTGTCTTATAGGCTCAAGTAATGGTGATATGCTATTTTATTTCATTTAAATGTCATTGCATAAAAACGAAAGTAATATACAATGCAAATTTGATCAACCCGTGTCTACTGGGAAATGGATGCGATTCTTCAAACTTTCTGATGACTGAATAGGGCTCTCATAGAATCATGTACTGTAACAGTTATGGCAGGTATCTTTTTTAAATAGTATGTGATATTAATATGTTATTTGCCCAAGTTCTGCTTCCGGATTAAAAGTTTGGTGTGTGTTAATTGTTGTTTAGAACAGGTTTCAAAACTGGTATTTTACGTGACAGTCAAAACATCTTACATGGCAAAACTCTAAAGCATGTTTAGCGTGTTAAGCTTTTTTTGGTAAGTATTAACGGACATTCATGTTTTTGTGTTTCAAAACCTATCAGATTATATTTCTTATGTTCTAGTTTCGTGTTTAATGTTCTTTTTACTTTATAGTAGTAATTTACGTGACAACATATTGTTCAACGCGTTAACTAATCACTAGAATCTATATCGTCGCGTATTTGATTTTTTCTGGTACACTCATGCAAATAGTTCGAAAATATAAGGCCAGACACGTCACCTCAACAAAACACGTAGCGTTTTATTTTAGTATTGGTTGATGAGTTTCTCTTGAATTTTACGTGACGGTTACTTCAGTACAAAAACACGCACCTGTATATATGTGCGTAGCCAGATTATTTTAGATACTGTCCCAAATTATTAAGTAGTGCCATAGGTTATGACTTATGTTTTTGAATATAACACTGAGACGTTTATGAATTTGTACTACTAATCAAAATAGATGAGAAACTAAATGAGTGTTAAAAATAGAGAAAACAAAATTGAATGTAATAATGTACATACCTGTTTCATAAATATACTGGCAGTTTATTGTTTTCATATAGTTGGTATGTGTAGATACGTTGTAGTTGAGTATTAAAAATAACCAAAGCATTACTGGACATCATTGTTGTGTTCTTTAGGTTAGTCAGTATATCATATATGCAGTCATAACGTAAAATACACTGATGAAAACACATGCTGGTTTCAAACAACAACCTAGAAAAATATATGTGTTTATTGCTGAGGGCATGTATGAAAAATGTTGCTAAAGATGTTCGACTTTCATGTCAGATAGATGTTTTTAATGAACTTAAAGGTCAGATTTTTCATTCCTGTACCATCCAGATTGGCCCAAATTTTGAGAATGCGTGAGTAGTCATTTTTTACCCATCTAATAGCACGTCTTTGTTTCATTTCCAGCTTGTTAATGTTGACCTGTGTATGTGGTGACCAAACGGGTGATGCATATTCTAGTTGTGGTCTAACTAGTGTTTTGTATGCTAGAGATTTTATGTGTTCATGTTTTGTTTTGATGTTACGTTTGAGGAAGCCTAGTGTTTTGTTTGCTTGTGTTGTTATTCTGTTTATGTGGGTGTTCCATCTGAGGTCATCACTGATGTCGACGCCAAGGTATTTTGCATCTGTCACTGAGGAAAGAGTTTGACCATGGAGCATGTACGGAAATTTGATTGGGTTTCTGCTCCTTGAGATATGGAGAACCTGACACTTACTGGGGTTAAATTCCATATCCCATTGACTTTCCCAGTTTTCAAGTTTTAGCAAGTCATTTTGTAACGCATGGCAATCTGAGGGGAGGTGACTACGAGGTAAGCAGCTGTGTCATCAGCAAACAGCCGTACCTGGGAAGTGAGTTTGTCAGGAAGGTCATTTATATAAAGCAGGAAGAGCAATGGTCCCAGTACAGACCCCTGTGGGACACCTGCAGTTACAGGAACCTGATCAGAAGTGTGACCATTTACCACTACTGACTGTGATCGGCCTACTAAAAATGACTCGATCCAGGATAGAATTTGACTGGGGACACCGTGTTATCGGAGTTTGTATAGTAGTTTCTGGTGGTTGACCTTATCAAACGCTTTGCTAAAGTCTAATAAGATAAGGTCAGATTGTTTACCTGAGGAGAGATCCTTAGCTAGATTATCAACTAACTCTATGAGCTGAGTCTCACAGGACCGTTTTTCACGGAACCCGTGTTGAAGCTCATAGAGAATGTTGTGTTTGGTGAAGTGAGTGGATAGGCTGGATGCAATTATGTGTTCAAGGAGTTTACACAGAATGCAAGTGAGTGATATAGGTCGATAATGAGCAGGGTCACTATTATCACCTTTCTTGAATAGAGGGGCTACGTTTGCTTTCTTCCAGTCGGATGGTAGTTGACCAGTATTCAGGGATCTTTGAAAGATAAGCGATATGATATCAAGGATCTCATGACGGAGTTCCTTTAGTACTATAGGCTTGATCAAGTCCGGGCCAGCAGCCTTATCCACTTTTAGGTTTTGGAGTAACTTAAGGACACCATTTGGGTCTATTTCTATTTCAGGCATGGTCGGGTATTTGGATTTCCCAAGGACATTCCTACAAAGCTGGGGCAGAGATAGAGGTGAGACACCTGAAAAGACTGATTGGAATTGCTTGTTCAGGATGTTGGCTTTGGTGGTGTTATCAGACTCTATTTTACCACTGGTCTGATCTCTAGTCCTTCACACGATGGCATTTGTAAAACCACATCACCACTGATCTTACATGAGGACAGTGAAAACGAACTAAACTGGGATCACAGTTATGACAGTGTGTCATTTGACGAATCATATTCAAGGACACTCTTCTTTGACACACCTGTTACATCATGTGCCTTACACTGTGAGTGCTGATGACAGCCAAACCTTACTGAAACCAGTTCTCACAGAATATTCTGAAAATCCCAATCAGTGCTACACCACTGAGTTAAATCAAACTTCAAGACTTCAGATTGACATATTGCAATCTGAAATCATTCAATTAAAGTGTCAAAATCACAATCAGGAATCACAAATAAATCAGCTAGTGAAAGACCTATGCCTAAAACACGAAATTCAGCAGTTAAGAATACAAAATAATGACCAAGCAAATATAGCACATACAAGTGAATCAATAAAACAATTAACAAAGGAAAACAAGCAGATTTAAATAAAATATGATGAAGAAACAAAAAACTAATAAAAATACTGAATGTGCCAGAATCACACAAAAAATGCATCAGACTTACAAACCAAGACAAAAGAACAAGCCAAACACATACTATCACTATCAGACAAAATCAAAACACTAGAAACTAGACGTGTTGATGCAAATACGAAATCCCTGAATCAAGTAGAAGAAATCGCCCAACTGAAGGAAAAAAAACAGCAAGCTTGTGATCGACCCACAACTCAACGGCACTCACGCATCCAAAGAACCAAAGTATGATGAGATTAGCGGCATCAAGAGCGACATAATACTAATAAATGAAACACTGGATGAACTTACGTATGGGATACAATCCCTGAGGCATAATAAACAACAACCCAGTCAACAACATTCCTGTGAAAAAGTGATGCAGCCTTCATCAGTGCTACACCACTGAGTTAAATCAAACTTCAAGACTTCAGATTGACATATTGCAATCTGAAATCATTCAATTAAAGTGTCAAAATCACAATCAGGAATCACAAATAAATCAGCTAGTGAAAGACCTATGCCTAAAACACGAAATTCAGCAGTTAAGAATACAAAATAATGACCAAGCAAATATAGCACATACAAGTGAATCAATAAAACAATTAACAAAGGAAAACAAGCAGATTTAAATAAAATATGATGAAGAAACAAAAAACTAATAAAAATACTGAATGTGCCAGAATCACACAAAAAATGCATCAGACTTACAAACCAAGACAAAAGAACAAGCCAAACACATACTATCACTATCAGACAAAATCAAAACACTAGAAACTAGACGTGTTGATGCAAATACGAAATCCCTGAATCAAGTAGAAGAAATCGCCCAACTGAAGGAAAAAAAACAGCAAGCTTGTGATCGACCCACAACTCAACGGCACTCACGCATCCAAAGAACCAAAGTATGATGAGATTAGCGGCATCAAGAGCGACATAATACTAATAAATGAAACACTGGATGAACTTACGTATGGGATACAATCCCTGAGGCATAATAAACAACAACCCAGTCAACAACATTCCTGTGAAAAAGTGATGCAGCCTTCATCAAATTTGCCAAACAGAATTGCCTGCACATACAAAACATATTCAACAACAGCTAAGAACAACACACCGGAACAATCAGCAGGAAAAACCAACAGCACACAACCTAGAAAAAATTTAGTGTTAGGGGACTCTGTTACAAAATGCTTAAAACTAAGCAATTTTAACACAAATCACATAAAGACAAACATAGTTTCACACAGAGGACACACAATAGCTGATTTGAATGCAAGCATTAAGAAGCATGCAGCGCAAAGGAATTCAACTTCATACGATGAAGTCGTAACATACATTGGAATAAATGACATAGCAAAACAAGAAATATCACTGAATGTGATGAATACCCCCAGAAAATGCTTGACACAGTCATTTACATGACTATTGTGCTCTGACAAACAACTAGATTAAGTACTGATCATTGAAATCAAACCAATGGTAACAAAGGAAAAATTCATAAGTGTAAAAAAACAAAGGGCCATAACTCCCTTAAAATTAATCCTATTAATGAGTGTCACACTATAATCATTTGCAATAGAATTTGATATTCATACAAACAACCAGTTGAGTGTTGCCACACTTTGAATGTGACATTCATACAAACAACCTGTTGAATTATGCCATACTTTGAATGGGACATTCATACAAAGAATCATTTGATTTTGGATTGAGCTTTGAAGTCAGTAATATGAACCTACCGAATGAAAACGTCCTTAACAGAAAACAGATCGGAAACACAGAGGAGAGGGTTATATCAACGTCATGTGGATGGACGCTGTTAAAAAGCCTACAACCTCTGGTCATACATTACAACCTCTATAGTGACCATACAGTACAACCTCTATAGTGACCATGCAGTACAACCTCTATAGTGATCATACAGTACAACCTCTATAGTGACCATACAGTAGTACAACCTCTATAGTGATCATACAGTACAACCTCTATAGTGACCATACAGTACAACCTCTATAGTGACCATACAGTAGTACAAACTCTATAGTGATCATACAGTACAACCTCTATAGTGACAATACAGTACAACCTCTATAGTGACCATACAGTACAACCCCTTGAGTGGCCATACAGTACAACCTCTATAGTGACCATACAGTACAACCTCTATAGTGACCATACAGCACAAAACCTACAGTGACCATACAGTACAACCTCTATAGTGACAATATAGTACAACCACTCTATAGTGACCATACTGTACAACCTCTATAGTGGTCATACAGTACAACCTCTATAGTGACCATACAGTACAACCTCTATAGTGACCATACAGTACAACCTCTATAGTGACAATATAGTACAACCACTCTATAGTGACCATACTGTACAACCTCTATAGTGGTCATAGAGTACAACCTCTATAGTGACCATACAGTACAACCTCTATAGTGACCATACAGTACAACCTCTATAGTGACCATACAGTACAACCTCTATAGTGGCCATACAGTACAACCTCTATAGTGACCATACATTACAACCTCTATAGTGACCATACAGTACAACTCCTATAGTGACCATACAATACAACCCCTCTATAGTGACCATACAGTACAAAACCTATAGTGACCATA
This sequence comes from Spisula solida, assembly GCA_947247005.1. Classification (NCBI taxonomy): domain Eukaryota; kingdom Metazoa; phylum Mollusca; class Bivalvia; order Venerida; family Mactridae; genus Spisula; species Spisula solida. The sequence continues at coordinate 3,967,982 of OX365956.1, read as the reverse complement.
CAGTACAACCTCTATAGTGACCATACAGTACAACTCCTATAGTGACCATACAGTACAACCTCTATAGTGGTCAAAAAGTACAACCTCTATAGTGACCATACAGTACAACCTCTATAGAGACCATACAGTACAACCTCTATAGTGACCATACAGTACAACCTCTATAGTGATCATACAGTACAACCTCTATAGTGACCATACAGTACAACCTCTATAGTGACCATACAGTACAACCTCTATAGTGGTCATAAAGTACAGTCTCAATAGTGGTCATATAGTACATCCTCTATAGTGGCCATACTGTAAAACCTCTATAGTGACCATACAGTACAACCTCTATAGTGATCATACAGTACAACCTCTATAGTGACCATACTGTACAATATCTATATTTGTCATACAGTACAACCTCAAGAGGGGCCATGTACTGTTGATGACCAACCTCCATCTAAAGTTTGAAGATTCTTAGGCAAAGCTTTCTAAAGATATTGCAATGGAACCATTTGATCTACTGACGGACCGACAGACATGTGCAAAGCAATATACCCTCTCATCAAAGATGTGGGGACATAATAAAGCCGCGCAGCAATTTGTTTTCAAATTTATTTTATTCGTCAAGTTTTCATTGTACATACTTTCCAAGGTTAATAACAAAACAAAGACAAGCAACAATATGATTTCAAAAACTTCATATGTATAAACTCAAAGGATTTAAAAACGCACCACTTATAAAATATAAATTTTATGAATGAAAACGTCAATTTATGGATATTTTACTTTGGGTGATTAAACTTCAGTCTATACGCAACGAGTTATGTCAAGTTCATGTAATTATCGAGAGTTTGAAATAAAGTATGATATGATACCAGGGGGACCCATGAAAATTAAAGTCGCAATTTCAATAGTGAGTATATGAACCGGCTGTATTGATGCATGCTAGTGATACATCCTCCTCAAGGATAACATACATTACATAATAGAATAGAAATTATGTTCGGTGCGATGTTTTCCCACTTTTCAAGCAGCACGTAATTTAAATTAAATGTTATGTGGCTGGAGCTGCCTGGCTCAAACCGTATGACCGAGTTCTGATTCTAAGTTTGCTCAGTGTATGAACCTAAGATGGTTTCAAATCAAATATAGCATGAAAGTTTTGGTGACTGTCGTCAATCTGTTAGGATATTTCCGGTTGAAGACAATTCACTCGCGAATAAAGCTCAAAATGGACGATAATAGTTCCAAATTGTACTTAAAATATTTCCTTTTTATTGATAATTATTAAAGGAATAATGCAATAATGTACTTTGGACTAAACCATTTATAGTGACACAGCCTATGTAATGTTGCCTCCTCACAAGGAGTCATAACCTTTGGCTCGTCTGATCGCGGTCGATCTTTAACTTTGATAATCTCCAAGATTCGATGTTCTAAGCACACACTCAATGTGTGGTGGCAGCTAGACCACCATGCTACGACACCATGGCCCATTTTAGCTTGCAGCTAAACTAAAAGCATCCGAACAAATACTTCGAGCCAATCGCAGAAGAAAAAGACCATTCGAAAATATTTTTATGTTGTTTTTTCAATGTGTAAATACAGTGTACAATTGAAAGTCAATATCGATCCGTTATGTTGACGCGATCGAGCTGCACGTGCAAAACATGCAAAATCAGAGAAGTGTTGATGGTGGGGTATTCCGAATATAAAATTTCCATTTTATTTGCCTTAGTTAAATATTATGAACTAGAGAGAAACTGTCAACTATCAATTTCAGCCTAAAATGAGTTTTGACAAAATTTAGTTATTTTTTATACTGGTGGGTTTTTAAATCTGTTGAGTGTACAATGTACACACCTATTACTGAAATGTTGCACTCGTACACATTTACACACCACACAACAACTCTTGTTTCTTGTGTACAGCAGACATACCAATCAACATAAAGCTAACATCGCAACTTTGACCTTGAATATAACAATTGACTTTGGTCCCCTATATCAGAACAGATAACAGAATTATCATTGCAATTTACTTTTGACTCTAGTACTTTTTCAACAATGTATAGTTCGCCGGAGATAATACTAGCCTTTGGTTACATTTAAAAATGAAAATTAAATACATTTTTGATACTCATTTTTGTTCAATCTTGTGCATATACAATTTTAATGTTATACTATTTAAATCAAGACTGAAAACTGGCAGCCTGTCGACCATGGAGTTTTTATAATTTGCTTTGTTTGTTAATCAATAAGGCTATATAGTTATCCCCGGCAAACTATATGAATATTTTGTATGAAATACAAATGTATGTATACACAATGTTATAGCACGGAGAATTAGACCTGATCCTGACCTTTAGGTATGCATACTTTTTTATATTACAATGTTCTTGCATTGAATATATAAATTTCTGCCAGCAAATTGTGCAATATCGGTATTTTCAGATTTGTGTGTGTATTACACCTCGATCGTCTTAGTGATACTACCCGCTTATGAAAACACACAACCAGGGATATGAATATAGACAATAAATCAGCTGTGAAAGTATGTTCACAGAAGTTCTAGAGTCGTGTCAAATTCTCTGGACTATACTACAATTTGTTTGACTACTAACTGATTAAATTACAAATGTACTTATTGTTGAGCTCTGTAAAGTTGTTTTCATCTAACAGAAAAATGTGACAAAATAACACAAGTCTCGTCTTCACTCACATATTAAAACATTTATAAGTTCAATACGAAAAGTAAGTAAAGCCAGAGTTCTTTGATTTTTCGTTACTCCGACCCTCCTGTCCTATTTTGGTATTTAAAAAAAAAAATTGGAAATCTGAAATTGTACAAATGTACACATTTTTTATAACAAGTATTTTGATGGTTATGTTACTATAAACCTTGTTTTATTATGTATTTTAATATTTTACCTATGATAAGTAGGTATAGTGCTTTAATTTACCACTGTGTCATAGGTATCATTGAAAACACATCTAACTGAAATTTATTTTTAAATAAAAAGTGCATGTAATTAAATTTCTGTAGATTTTTTAAAATTCTTTATTAATGATACATTTGCACTGTATTTGTTATAAGATACATTTGCTGTTAGAACTAACATTGTTGCTTTCAATAATGTACTGTCATTGACTACAATCCACCAACAACTACATTTTGGGAGTTTGTATTTTTATTTTTTCCCTCCTCGGACTTTTTTCTCAAAAATGTCTGAGTAACAAAAAATTAAAAAACTCTGGCCTAAATACCTTTGTCAATCTTTCAACCTATTCTACTTAAAGTCCCATTATGCCTTAAACTGCTGTTTTCAAAAAGTTGATTCCCAAAGGTGGAAAACACCATAAGATGGAAGATAACGAAATGCAACCTCCAGTTGGTTTGTTTACAAAATAATGCAGTGTAAACAAGGAATGCACAATTTATAATCTAAGGGAAGCAACACTTGCAAAATTAGTATTTTGTCATCCATACATTTTACTAAAATGTAATTTTTGGCATACTATTTCGACAGATACATTAACATTCTGTCGTTATTCATTGGTCATTTGTGAAAACTATCCTAGTTCCTTGTAATTAATCTATTTACTGGATGACAAAAAAATTGTCTTGGGAGAGATAATGCGACTTTAAATAAATAATTGAAATTTTAAAGTTGCGCAATATTTCATCATAGTGTGACTTTAGAGTCGCTATGCGTACTTGAACTATGCCTAATTATGTGAATTAAAAAAGAAATCATTTCAACATTTTGATTTGACATTGACTCTTAGACAAACGGTTCTTTCCACGTAAAATTTCAATACAATCAGAAGCATATTGCAAAAGTTATTGCAAAATATATAAATGTCTAGTTAAACATTCGTTCAGTGTATAAGCATGAACAAGTTTTTTTATACAATTAAGCAAAATCTAGAACAATATTGGTGCAAGATTATAGGTTCATTCAAATTAAATCAGATGCAGTTTTACTACAAAATGAGATAATTACAATACATATATTCAAATACTTTAATTACTGTCATTCCAAACAAGAGCTGTCCATAAGACAGCGCGTTCAGCTATTCGCAGCCATTTGTCACATACTGTACCCCCAAGTTCAAAACAGACTATAAGTTATACAACGTGTCAATGCAATATCATTGATAATATATGTGATAATAATTAGTCTGAATTTAACTTGAACATAACACTTTAACAAAGAAACGTCTAAGTAAGAAAGGGGCATAACCCTACTTAAAATAAAAAGAGTTATTGCACGTGACCAGTACTATTGAAATATAATGATGAACAAGTGTGGTAAGTTGCAATGCTATATCATTGATAATATATGAGATATGGTATGAATATAACTTAGACCAAAATAAGACCAAGAAAGGTCAAAGTTAAAAGGGGGCAGAACTCTACGTAAACCCAAAATGGCGTCAATCATTGCACTTGCGAGTAGTGTTGACTAATGATGTTAAAAAAGTGTTGTAAGTATCAATGCTATAGCATGGATTATATGCAAAATATGGCCAAATACAGTAGCTTGCACTAAAAACCTTAACCAAAAAGTCTAATTTCAAATGGAACATTACCCCAACTAAAATCAAAATGGAGTTTAAGCACTTAACCAATAGATAGTGTCGACTAATAATGGTAAACAAGTGTTGTAGGTCTCAATGCTATCGCATGGATTATATGCAAGATATGGCCAAATACAGTAGCTTGCACCATAAACCTTAACCAAAAGGTCTAACTTAAAAAGGAACATTATCCCAATTAAAATCAAAACGGAGTTTTAGTATAGTAGCCTGCACTAAACTCCTTACGCTCCCTACAGCGCTTTGATTTCCACTTAACCGTTACAATTCACACGCTGCTTAAACTACTAGAATATTTTGATATTTGACCTTTACAAAACTGCTGTGAACCCTGATACACATTTTCATTGGCTGATGAAAGTTTACTTGTTTGTATAGACAGAGAGTTATAGCAGAGAGTTTATAGTGAATATGAAGACTACGTGTTGAAAGGTTTAAACGAGTACACACTGTATGAGGTTTAAATATTTCATGGTTCTATTGACTGGTCATTATTTATTTGTTTCAATTAATATATGAACTGATAGTGCGAGAGTTAACGAGCGTTTTATATACAATGCATTTAAAAACCCGTTTACATTATCACATTTGCCTCGCTGTACGCTGGTTTTGGATTCTCCTGTCTAAAAATAGCAATAGCGCTGATAGACTAGCGATAATGCAGAGCCTAGAAACGATGTAGTTTCGGGCGAGGCAATTGGAAAGTATAAACTCCTTAACCAGAAGTATGACGCGGACGCCGATATATGGGTGAGTACAATAGCTCGAGATCTCCATATTCTTCGAACAGTCGAGCTGAATATATACAATCAACATGATATACATGTACTTGTATCTTTATGAATTATATAATATTTTTACCATTTATTTCAATCAAATCGGCCTACAAGTGTAAAAACACGTCCACTTGTGTATACATTTGATTCTGAGTTTTAATTGATATTTACTTCAAGTAACTACTGATATACATGTTATATAGTTATGTAAAGGACTTTACTTCTGTCTTACAAGTGTACTACTACTATGCATCATCTATCAAACAGAACGTACGGCTCTGTTATCAAGTGTGATGTGTTTGTTTACTCCAGTTCATACATTTTTATCACATCACTAAGACACATAGTGACAAACATCATATTCAGTCCCTGATGAAAACACACTGATCGTGGATATTGCACTCCATCTCCTTGCTTCACAACCACACCAACTTTCTCCCCACTCTCTGTGAATTGTACCACATTATGAGAATTCCCCCCAACTACAAACATATTTCCTCTACCATCAATACAAACTCCATTAACATAACTCAGCTCAGAGTCTGTAATCGTAGCCATATAATTCCCCATCCCATTAAATCTTACAAGTCCATTCTCCCCACCTCCAACAAACATTCTGTTTCCACTCTCATTGAACGTTACATGACGACTAACGTTGAACAGCATTTTACCAGCAGTGTCTTGTGTAATGGTTTTCAACAGGGCACCAGTCATACCATACACATAGAGTGAACATGAACAATCAGTTACATAAAGCCTACCATCATTGAAAGCAATACCATAACCCTTATGAGACGTTTCAATCTGTCTGGTAGTAGACATTTTGTTTTGTATGGAAACAAACTGGATCATTTCGTCACATGCTACAGCAACTTCATGTTTACTTATACAACATACACCAAATGGCATAGAACCAAGCGTACAATAGTCAACAACTGACATCTTCTGTATGTCAATACGTTTAAGTTTATAATTGTTGCAATCTGTGACAAGTAGTTGGTTACCATGCATTAAGCAGCATCCACAGGACCAGCAATCATTGGAATCATCGGGTAGTTTTATTGAGATATCTCTACCTCTTTTGAGTTTGTAAAGGTCATGTTTCTGCTTCGCTTGTTTCTCAACCTGACCAATACCTTGTAAAGCATTTATATAGTCAAGCAATGAATTGTCTGGAAGAAACGATATCGGCACATCTGTATCACGTTGTAATTCTTGTTTCTTCTGCTCGATTTCTGCTTCTTTAATAATTTCTTCAGCAATCTTTGTACAAACGAAACGCTGGGCTCTATTTCCCTCGGATCGATTGAGCTTACCGTCTGTTGCCTGAAGTTCTTCAGATATGGTTTCAACATTGTGTTTGTCTTGTAGAATGTCATTTTCAAGACCCTTGTACGCATCTTCAACTTGTTGTCTTGAAGACTCGGCGGCATTCCTTACGATAGCTTCTAACGCTTTCTGGAATATCGTAACTTGGTCCAATGCTTCTTTCTTTGCTTCATTCAATGTTTGAAGTTTAGTATCTTTAGATTTACTTACAGTTTCCATGGAGACCATCAAGTCTTTCAGTAGCTTCTGAGTTAGTTTGCAATCAGACAACTTAAAGATGGTGTCAATCATGTCTGGTATGGAATGAATGTGACTGTCTTGACACAACCTGAAGTGGAGTAAGAGATTTATAAATACATGCAGGGCAGTGTCAGAAGACTAACAAGCACCGATGCAAGTATGTTCATGAGTATATCTGAGGTGGTTTCTCTTCATGAAAAAACAAACTTATTTTAGTATATCCTCAAATGTTGCCTCTTTATTGCTACGGGCCTGACAGATTATTGTACGTGATAAGGAACAATTGAGGTACATCATCAAACCAGTCTGTACAGAACACCCATGGATACAGAAAGAGCAATTAAACAGCATAATTATGGTCTTTGTTAGCCTCTTTTATAGTTCCATATCATTGAACATAGTATAATGAGAGATGGAATAGATGGTTTATGTAGACCTTTGTGATAGCCAATTGTGTTCTGATATATCTATATTATTCTTAGTATAGTATAGAAGTTCAATATATATAGAATATGGCAAATGAGGGATAGTCGACGGACGGAGTGACCACCCACCATGTCACAAAGAGTTAAGGGGTGGAGTGATAACAAAAGTGGGAGGTGGTGGTAAACAATAATTAAGAATGTTTGAGAAAATAAAAGGGCTCAAGCAGACAGACTTGAAATGTTGGTATACATGATATATATCACTGTAACATAACACAAACAACCCGTTAAAACAAGAGCTGTCCACGAACAGCGCGCTCCACTATTCGCGGCGCCATGCTAGGATAGTACAATCATTATATATTCAAAACAAAATGCTTCATAACAGCAGCATTACCCACTGCTGTGTAGAGGTTGGAGCTTCTAAGTAAAAAAAAGGGGGATAATTTGAACAAATTTTGCAGGACCGTTACCTACTCATGTGTAGGTCCTCTGGGTCATTGAAGGTAAACAAATAAGCATTTCTTAGTCCAAAAGGGGGCATAATTTCAACAAAATGCACAACAGTAATCTTCTCCTGTGTAGGTGTTGAGGTCATGATGATGAACAAGTATGCAAAGTATCAAAGCAATATTTCAATTCACTTTAAAGATTTAAGGGGTTAAAAAAACCTGTACCTTAACTATAACATTCGCATTTCTAAGTCCAAAAGGGGACATAATTTTAACGAAATGCTTGATAGAGTTACTCACCCCTGTGTAGGGGTTGGGGTTATGATGGTGAACAAGTATGCAAAGTATCAAAGCAATATGCCAATGCACTATGAAGATATTAGAGGTCAAACAACCTGAACCTAAACTTTAACAATTTGCATTTCCAAGTCCAACAGGGGGCATAATTTCAACAAAATGCTTGATAGAGTTACCTACCCCTGTGTAAGGGTTCGGGTCATGATGGTGAACAAGTATGTAAAGCAATATGTGAATGCACTGTGAAAATATTAGAGGTGAAAAAAACCTGTACCTAAACTTCAACATTTGCACTTAGTTGAAAAAAGGGGGCATAATTTCTCCAAAATGCTTAATAGAGTTACCTTCCCCTGTGTATGGGCTGGGGTCATGATGGTGGACAAGTATGCAAAGTATTAAAGCAATATGTTAATGCACTATGAAGATATTAGAGGCTAAAAAACCTGTACCTAAACTTTAACATTTGCATTTCCAAGTCCAAAAGGGGGCATACTTTCAACAAAAAGCTCGATAGAGTTACCTACCCCTGTGTATGGGTTTGGGTCATGATGGAGAACAAGTATTCAAAGCAATATGTTAATGCACTATGAAGATATTAGAGGCTAAAAAACCTGTACCTAAACTTTAACATTTGCATTTCCAAGTCCAAAAGGGGGCATAATTTCAACAAAAAGCTCGATAGAGTTACCTACCCCTGTGTATGGGTTTGGGTCATGATGGAGAACAAGTATTCAAAGCAATATGTTAATGCACTATGAAGATATTAGAGGCTAAAAAACCTGTACCTAAACTTTAACATTTGCACTAAGTTGAAAAAGGGGGCATAATTTCACCAAAATGCTTAATAGAGTTACCTACCCCTGTGTATAGGTTGGGCTCATGATGGTGGACAAGTATGCAAAGTATCAAAGCAATATGTAAATGCACTATGAAGATATTATAGTCTAAACAACCTGTACCTAAACTTTAAAGTATAAAAAAGGCATAATGTCAACAAAATGCCTTATAGACTTACCTACTCCTGCATATGGGTTGGGGTCAGATGGCAAACAAGTATGCAAATTATGAAAGCAATATCTGAAATGACTTAGAGAATATAGGAGGTTAAAAAACCTGTACCTTAACTTTAACAAAAGTGTTACGCCGACGCCGACGCTGACGCCGACGCTCGGGTGACTGCAATAGCTCCCCTTATTCTACGAATAGTGGAGCTAAAAAAGGGCCACCAGTATAAAATAGTTTGTGTGTGCCTTACAGTACTCGTTCATAAACACACAAATTGGAAAATATCATGAGCCAAAACGCATACCATGCTAACATTATAACTCCAGGGAACAAACTTATTTAGGTTTTGACTGAAAATTAATGTATACTTTAAAAGATATTCAAGAAACATTGCCATATTTTTACTGTCGGTTTACAAGGTCATGGAAGTTTTGCATGCTACATGTTCATAAATATGTTTCATACTTATTTCTTTGTAAGAGGTTGTTCCTTATACTAATTACTATGTCTCCAACAACAAACTTTGGCTCTTAATGTTATTTTGGCTTTGTTTGTGAACTAGCAAAATTTGCAATGAAAGTGATGTCATGCTTCAATAAATTCACTTCATTGATATAATAATTTATTTTTTGTTTAACTTCAATCATATATAGTGCATCATAATACTTTGCTTACTGTATCCTACACATTTCAATTTTGAGAATAAAATGCTTTTAAAAAAGCATGCTCAATCTCACTAAAATATTGTATTGACCACTGTTGATGTTCTACATTTTGACCCTGTAAGAACGAAAACAACTAGTCCAAGGTCTTTGACGATGATCATTCATTTCATTTCATCGTCAAAGCCGTTTGTTCTTTGAAAGTCAACAGGTCCACGACTGAGATTGAGTCGCGTACGTTTTATGACAAAATGCACGTTTTCAACAAAATAATCATTGATACCCAATCAATTGGACCATATTCTATCAATATACCCCAAAAAACAAAATGTTTCGCAAGAAATACATCAATTCCGTCGATTGTTTCAAACTGTCCAATTTCAATGTTTTCGTTCACGATCGCCATTTATTTGAATGGGATAAAAACAAAAGGGTTCCGAAACGAACCACGTGATCAATGTTTTCATTTTTAAAGATTGTCGGCTGCGCAGATTGCAATATTTATTTGTGTAAATAGGAGTTACATGATTTATAACAAAAATAACGTGTTTGTTTCTTATTTAAAGGTATATCTTAAGGTTTTATTTAATTTTAAGACGTTTTCGACCATGTTTCATAAAATAACGGATTTTTCGAAAACGGCTCTCGCAGGCACCTGCGATAAATTAATTATTCAAAATGGCCGCCGAAGCTGATCAAACGCGGAAATAAATAAACTTTAAGCAATAATGATTATCAGTAGGTGTCATATTGACTGTTTTATGACAAAACATTTAAAAAATATTACATTTATACGTAAATGATAGTTTTTGGGCGAATTTTTAACAATAAACTTGCATTTTAGGCGTTAAGCTTAAACAGTTGATTATTGAAGAGGGTAATTCCATAACTAAAAGGTCGACACGTCAGTGTAAATAAAAGACCATTTAGTTATGGTATCCAGAACTAGAAAACAACTTACTTGTGATCTTTAACGAAGCATGTAGAACAGCCAACAACATTATGACCTTCACAATACATGTCCATCACTTTGCCTTTATGTTTGCTACATATTTCTGTAGGAAATTCTGGCAGACTTGAAGGCTGACCACTGACTTGTTTTCCTTGACTGACATCTAGAAGATTATGACTTCGCAGTGCAGGCAACTTGTGGGCGTCGGTACACGACCGACAACAATATCTGCTACATTCCACACAATACTTCACAGCTTCCAGGGTCTTGTTGTCCTCGGCACAAGTTGTACACACGAAATCAAACGTTTCCTCAGACATTCTAAGCTGCGATCGTCCTCCAAATGCCATCGTCTTTTCTGTGAATTGGTCGTTTAGTTTCTACTTTCGATTTCAACGGGAATTTCCAAAGTGTACTGATTTCCGGTTTACACAGGATGTTGGCGACTACTAAAAGGCGGTACTCTGAGGTATCGACCGGTATCCCATATAAAATCCCGGTATTGATAGTTAATCACGTTGTATATTGCCTTGTATACAGTACATTAATTATGTTGTATATTTGAAACATGCCTGCGGCCACGCATGTTAATTTAATTAACATGCGTGCTGCGGCGCGGGGGGATTAACTAATTATTCATATTGCAAATGGGTGTTTGCAGAAAATGTCTTATTTCACCGATGACTATATGATTTATATTTTTACTTAAAAAGGTAAATACTTGCTCATGAATGTGGAAATTGTGAGCGTGTTATTAAACACCCGTCAACAAGTTTGAACAACATAGAAGCGGTGTTTTCTTTTAGCCTCAATAAAAGAAGAACAAACATTGTATTTGAAAAGAAAATTAAAAACTATGATTGTATTTAATTACGAAAACCGCTAAAAATCATTTATTGGAAATTTGTTATGCAGTAAATAAATTTAAAATATGTTAAAACAAAATAAAGCAGCTCTTTTGATGTTATAATTATAAGGTTACAATGTATTTATTGTATTGTATAGGCTCTAATTAAGTGAAATCAATGATTATTATCAAAGATTTTACACAAATATTATTTGTTATTATCCATTGAAAATTTAATATATAAATTATATATAATTTTTTGGAAACGGGCTCATTTATAAAAAAGATATACATGTATATTTGATTTCTACTATCGCTGTAAATATGTATTAATTTTTAGTGTTCTGTGGTCACAAAATAATGTTTCTGTGCACCACGTGTATATTTTTTATATATGACCCGTTCTGACATTGTATTAGTATTTAGTAAAATCATTTACATCAATTGCAATATCTGTGCACTCGATATTTTATTAAGTTTACATCAAATTATTTTTCATGAGTTAAAAAACTGTGAAATACATGGCTTAATTAATGCATGTTTCAAAGCATATAGACAGAATTAACCCCCCCCCCCCAAAAAAAAAACATTTTTACAAAAGTCTTGTATGATAACTTCTTAAAAAAACATTTTTACAAAATTCAGAAATTTGTCTGTTGCGGATGGTTCTTCAATGCAATACTCTGGTTACATTGAAGTCAACATTTCAGTCCCCTTCCTGTCAAGTTTTAATTTAGATGTCCCTATGTTGGTTATACCAGACAATGTTTTTAATAAGTCATGTCCTGTCAGTGTCGGTACCAATGTATTGCGTCGGTGTAAATTGTTTTTAGACCAGACTCCTGATGATGATGATATTCCTTCAGAATGGCAGTTGGCGTTTGAGGGTTTGACTTCCCAAACATATCCTGTCAAGGTGTGTGGGAAGAAAGTTATTTCCGTGCCACCATATGAGAGTGTTACGATCAATGGTATTAGTACATTAGTACAGATATTACTAGTGTGGTCACTGAGTCTCTTGACTCTTTTGAAGGTTATACGGTTTGTCCGCGTGTTGTCAAACTTCATAATACTTCTTCAGCCAAGATTCCTGTGCGTATTTGTAATATGACTGCTAAAGCTATTTCTTTTAAACCCAAGTCGGATATTTGCCATGTTTCTCAGGCTAAGGTTATTGATGATATTTCCTCCTTCGTTTCTCAGGAACAGACGCCTGAACCCCCTATTGATGATATTTCTATCGATACTTCCAATCTTACTCCGGAGCAAACCCTTCGTTTTTATCAAGTTCTGGGTAATTGGAAGGGTGTGTTTTGTTCATCAACAAAGGATATTGGCACTACAAACTTGGCCAAACACCATATTGTTTTAGATGACAGCACCCCTTTCAAGGAACCCTATAGGCGTATTCCTCCTGCTCTTTATGAGGAAGTACGTCAACATATCAAGGAAATGCTAGATGCTGGCGTTATCCGTGAATCGGAATCTCCCTTCTCTTCCAATGTAGTTCTTGTTAGAAAATCTTCTGGTGCCCTTCGTTTCTGTATAGACTGGCGTAAACTTAATAGTCGAACTAGGAAGGATGCCTACATGCTTCCTAGGTTTGACGATACCATTGATGTTTTATCTGGCTCTCGTTTCTTCTCAAAAATTGATTTACAATCAGCTTATTGGCAGATTGAAGTAGAAGAGGAGGATAAGCCCTACACTGCTTTTTCTGCTGGTCAGGGGTTGGGGTTTTATGAGTGGAACAAGATGGGTTTCGGACTCACCAATGCCCCTGCCACTTTCCAGCGTATGATGGACAAGTGTATGGGTGACATGCACCTTCAGGAGTGTCTGATCTTTTTAGACGACATCCTGATCTTCTCTTCTACTTTCGAGGAACACATTTCTCGATTGGAATCGGTATTCCAAAGGTTGCACGACCACAACCTTAAGGTCAAACCTTCCAAATGTGAGTTTTTTAAATCATCTGTTAACTATTTGGGTCACATTGTTTCCTCAGAAGGCATTGCTACCGATCCCAGCAAAATCTCCGCCGTAAAAGATTGGCCTGCCCCTTTTAATATCAAGACCCTGAGGCAGTTTTTAGGCTTCAGTGGTTACTATAGGAAGTTTGTTCCTAATTATGCGCAAATTGTGCAACCACTGAATGACCTTCTTCAAGGTCACGGACTTAATCAGAAAACCAAGAAGTCCAAGAAAAAGGCAAAAAACCCTGCTAAATGGGTTTGGACTGATGTCCAACAGTCTGCCTTTGATCTGATTAAGGCCAAACTGACCTCTTCCCCTATTCTTGGCTATGCTGACTACTCCCTGCCATTCATTTTGCATACTGATGCAAGTGGTTCTGGCAGGGAGAAGGTTATTGCATATGCCAGCCGGAGTTTACGCCCCAGTGAACGTAACTACCCCGCCCACAAACTAGAATTCTTGGCCCTGAAATGGAGTGTCACAGACAAATTTCATGACTACTTGTATGGTCATGATTTCAGAGTTGTCACTGATAACAACCCCTTAACCTATGTGACAACCACTGCTAAGCTGGATGCTACTCAGCATAGGTGGATTGCTGAGCTATCCAATTACAATTTCACATTGGAATATCGTAGCGGAAAGCTTAATGCTGACGCTGACGGTTTGAGTCGTCGCCACATATTCCAGGATGAGCTCAAAGCCATCTTTCAAGGTGCGATAATATGTGCTCCTTTGGTCAGTACTATCTCAGAAACTGTTGCCCCTCAGATGGCCACTGAGGAACGGTTAGTTTCTGAGGCTATGGCCAAAACTAATTGGGTTAATGAGCAAAGTGCTGATAGCACCATTGCCCGAGTTATTGACCTCCTTGGTAGCGGTTCTCTGAAGGGGGGTAAGAACACCTCTACTGAGTCTCTACCGGTACAGAAGTTCATTCGAGAGGCTAACCGTCTCTTTATCGAGAATGGAATTCTGTACCGAACCGCTACTTTGGATGGCCAAACAGTTAAGCAGTTGGTCCTTCCCATGTCACATAGGCGGATTGCCATTCAGGGGGTCCATGAAGATGCTGGACACCAAGGGAAAGACAAAACCCTGTGGCTGGCCAAACAACGTTTTTTCTGGCCTGGTCTTGAAAAAGACATAACAGGCTGGGTAGAACAGTGCGGCCGGTGCATAAGGAGGAAAACTCCAGTTGGCAAGCCATTTGCAGAGCTGGTTCCCATTCGAACCACCAGGCCAATGGAATTGGTGTCCATTGACTTTCTGAAGCTCGAACCAAGTAAAGGTGGTATCGAAAATATTCTTGTAATAGTAGACCATTTCACTCGGTTTGCGCAAGCTATTCCTTGCCGCAACCAGACAGCTGTGACTACTGCTAAGGCGCTATACGAAGGGTACTTTCGATATTATGGGTTCCCAGAAAAGCTACATAGCGACCAGGGGCGGAACTTTCTAAGTTCCACCATTAAGGAGCTATGTAGTATTGCGAGTATCAGAAAGTCAAGGACAACACCATACCACCCTATGGGTAATGGTCAGGCGGAGAGATGGAATCAGACTCTCTTGAAAATGCTGGGTACACTGGAAACCCACCAAAAGGCAGACTGGAAGTCTTACATCGCCCCCTTGGTCCAGGCTTACAATGCGACCAAGAATGATAGTACTGGGTACGCTCCCCACTTCCTTATGTTTGGCTGGCATCCCCGACTTCCCTTAGATGCATATTTGGGAACTGATCCCTCTGAGGAACATTCAGGTTCCCACTCCAACTATGCATCTAAACTCCACCAGCGCCTACAGTATGCATATCGCAAGGCCGCCGAGGAAGCCGGGCGAAGCGCCGCCAAGAACAAATTAAACTATGATGTTAGAGTTAGACACTCTGGTCTTCAAGTTGGAGACAGAGTGCTGGTCCGGAAAGTTGGCCTAAAAGGTACCAACAAGTTGGCGGACAGGTGGGAACAGGAGGTTTCTACTGTCATATCCATGCCAAATCCGGATGTTCCGGTGTACAAAGTGCTCCAAGTGGGTAAAAAGGGACCTGTTAGGACCCTGCACCGGAATATGTTGCTGCCCTTCACCTCATCTGTTGAGGAAGTTACACCCACTGTTGGGGGAAGCTCTCGCAAGAGACCGTCCTCTAAACCCAGCAGTGTGGCACCTAACCCACCTCTTTCCGAGGGCAGCAGCACCAGTATTCAGTCTAGCAGCTCTGAATCTGATGATGACAGGTCAGGTGTTTATATACCGCCCCCTCTGAGAAAACCTCAACCTCAACCCCTGCCTATCTTACTTGATTCTACCGTGCAGCCTCCTAGTTCAGAGGATATCAGGCCTTCACAGACCTTGAGATCTACCTTTCTGAGCAGAAGTGCTGACACTCAGAATTTAAGTACTACTCCGTCCCTGACTGAAGTGCCCTCAATGAGAAGGGAGTTCAGTAACGAAGTTACCTCTGTTACTGAAGCCACCTCCCCACCTCTGGTGAGTCCGCGCCCAGTTAGACGACGAGTAGCTCCAGATAGGTATGGGGAATGGGTTACCCCTATTTCTGCTACAGTGAATACGGAGAAATTTGAAGTTTTTGTTTAGGTTCTTGTCTGTTATAAGGCGTCTGTTCCGCATTAAATTGTTCTGTGTTCTATTATTCACTACATTTATTGCTGGTTATTCAGTTGTGCATTCATTGCTATTGTTCTATTCTTGAGTTCTATAGTGAACCCCCCTTTATTCTGTTCAGCAGTTACGGGGTTTTACTGTATACCACCGTTTCACAGTTTTACTGTACTTGCGTACGCGCTTCAACCGTTTCGCTGTTTAACAATTAATTACTGGGTTATTTTACATATTAAGTACATGTACCTTTTGTAGATTTATAGGTAGTATCTGGTTTATTTAGCGAGGTTTAATTTGTAATGTATTCCTTTACAGGAATTTGTTTAATTTAATTAGCCTTATTGCTTTATTGCCAGTATAGTTATACTTATTCTGGTCATACTGATTAGTCTAGATTGATGGAGTTGTTTTTAGTTATTGTGAGCGCAGTTTGTTTATACAATTCTGTTTTTACTATAGTTTGTGTATTTCCTGCACTGTAGGAAGTTGGCAAATTGTTGATTACTTTTATATAGTCAGTTATTTATTAATGCAGTATTGCATTGGTGTTTCATTGTGTAGGAGATAGTGAATGGCTATTTTCAGTGCCGTTTATTTCAAATGTGAACTGTCAGTGTTTAGTTATTATCATATTACATGTATATGTCTATTTAAGTGATATTTATATCGTATATGTTTATATTTATTGAAATGTCAGGAGCCATTTCCTTAGAGGGAGGGAATGTGTAACCCTGGTAACTTTGTGTGTCTTTGTCATGTCTAGTCCCTGTGGTGTTTATGAAATGGCTTTATTTGCCTAACTGTATGTGTGTATATTGTGTGTATATACTATGAGAGCATGATTAGATTGGAATGTGTGTGTATTGTACGGCAGGAATGAACTGGGTGAGTGAAAGTTGTAAAATCGGTATGGTTGGTGATTGTGTGTTTGTGTGTTCCCATGCGTGTCCATTCTTCCCGCCTTAATCTTTTCTCTCATCTGTTACTGGCACTCCTTCCCTGACTATTGGAGGAGTCAGTTGTACAATTAACAATATTTGTACTTTCTTCTTGATCTACTACCTAGCCATTATTTTACTTTTACAAGTGAAGTATATTCTATTGGTCCTGGTAGGTAGTTTATTTATTTATCTATTTAATTAATTGATTTGATCGCGTGGAATTGTTGCTTGAATTGTTTTTCCGTTCAAACTTTATCATCTTATGTATAACTGTAAATTATATTGCAGAACTGTAAAAATATCATGATTTGTTCTTTTGGTAAATTCTTCTTTTGTATTGTTTTAGGTTCTTCTGTACGTGTATTTTATTAAATACTCTGACTTCTATAATCGACTTGATGTTATCAACATACCCCACCCTGTTACATGTAGATCTATGATAACTTCTTAAAAAAATAATTAAAAAAAATAATTTTAATTCTGTCTATGTTCAAACTGTGCACTTAACTTATCATAACCAGTAACACTTCTTCACTAATCCTTTAATTGGATTATAACTAGCCTTTCAAAAAGGTGTCAGTCATGATTACATTATCTAGAGTACCCCGTACAATATACAATATACAATAGGATACCGGAGAATCCCGGTACCGGACAATACCGGTACCGCCTTTTAGTAGTCGCCCAGGATGTTACAAGTTATCTCCCTTTATCTTGATTACAAGGGCGGTCTCAGAAATTGGTATTAGGGGGTGGGGGCATAAATATTGAGATATATCCCCATCCCAGGCAATATAAAATGTCGAACCGAGCTAGAAAAAACGGATTGTTAATCTATCTAATGCTAAACTCAAATATTATAATTGCTTTACCTGTTCAGAAAATGGTTGCAATATTTTGTGTACGCATTAAACGTCTCTCGCACTTTATCCTAACTGGAAAGTAGCCATGGTAGGTATGAGACAACCATAGGGCCTATTCAACTGAGCTGTGTCGTGTAGCAGTTCATAGGTTATAAACCACTAAATGCATACGCAGACCAAAATCGCGGACCCAAATCGGATACACTCAACAGTCCTTACACACTGAAAAACCAGAAAAACGCACAATTAAGTGCTCTTATTTGTCCACGATATTTTTTGCTAAAATCTTTATTTTCTTTTGCGTTTTCTGAAAGTTTGAATCTTTTGGACAATGAATTCAACAAGCAAAAAAAATCCAGAATCTCGAAACATGTTTGTTTCCTATGAAATAAATACTCACTAATTTCCACCTGTGAACTACGTGATGTTCAAATTGACTAATCGATTTTTAAGTATAAATAAAAACAAAATTCCAATTAACTATTGATAGTTTGTCCAACTCTGTTGAACTGAATAATAAAACTTTTTCAAATGTTAAAGTTTGTCATCAGGATACACTATTTGGTACAATAGATCTTTAAATACTCGACACTTAAACAGTTTTTACTATTGTTTTTTTGTTTATAAAAAGATATATTTTCATTTTTAATAGATAAACTGAATAGATAATCCTAGACGATTTAATTGACTTTAAAATACTGACATATTAAGTGCTTACGTCAGTGCAGTCTTGTGGATAGTCCTGTTAAATGGAGAATCCATACTCCTATGAAGTCTAAAGTCACTGGTTGGTAACGTAGCTCACCTCATAACTTCAGTCTGATCAACAACATGTTTGATAAGGAAAAACATGTTGAGATTGATTTTTTAATCATCAAAACAGTATTTTAACCAATTGTTAGTTAATTAAATAGCCCATATAACATAGATTCAACATATTTTTGAAATGTCTACTATTTATACGTATGTATCAGCAATGGCAATAAAATCCATCTATTATAAGATTTAAATCTCTACGATAAACAAATATACTTGTATATATAATACAAACGTGTTTGAACATAAACAAACAACAATGCTGAATCATATTACCAAACAATATTTAAAACATAAAATTTTTAAGTGTTGATAGTGAAGATATAACACTTATTGTCATGGTAACGTAGTTCACATTAAATTGACACACGTATATATATTGGGCATCACCCTAACAAAACTTTATTCACTAGTTAAATGATTCTGTTTTACTAAATTGTAAGTGCAAGTCATCGTTAGTTTTGCCACGAACTGCTAGTTACATAACTTTTATATTCGCTTAAACCCCGAATCCGACTTCGATTATGCCTTTCTATATGAGAGCTATATTTCTGTTCGAATGTATGGGTTTATTTGTGCCATACTGTTATATCCTTTTATTATATTGGTACATATGAAAGTATATTACGACTGTCACTTGCAATTGAAATAAACGTCTCATTCTACGATGATTTTCACAGAAATCAATATCGTTTTATTGATCACTGATTGAAATACAGAAATCAACTTAAGTAAATCATGTAAACATGAAAGCATGTTGAACATTATTATTAAAACAATAACAAAATTATCAATGATAATGGTTTCAAAGGAGTATCACGTATATATCTAATATACAGTCACGTATCACATGTACATTCAACTCTTGTTGACATCAATAGTTCACTCAGTATGTTACTGTATATTGGTAACGTAGTTCCCGTGAGGCGTACAACGTTTTGTCACTGACACATTCCTTTACTCCCTGTACATCCTTCTTAAAGTATTCATATCATTTATCAGCCTCCTCTCTATCTATGTACGCTTCTGCTAGCAATTTATATTTGGTAAACTTCAGAAATAAAGGCGTTTATTATAATTTGAACTACGTTACCATTTTGTGAACTACGTTACCATATCTATATTACTTTTGTGCCAAATGATACATTTGTTTTTGTGGAAAATCGGTTGGGAACTACAGAAACACCTTTAACATTACATAATATTATAAAACAAATAGTTGCAGCAATACGCAAACTAATTTTGCTATGTATTATATGAACACCGTGTTAAATACTACCTTTAAATACATACAGTGTTGTACGAAAATGCCAAAGACTCACCATTTCTGCTTTACAGTACTCCCACCGTTCAGTACGGGTGCACTGATACAATTTCGACTGAGCAATAAGTCCTATGCATGAGCAATTTTTAGATACGTGCAGTCACGTAGTTCACAGTCACGTATTTCACGAATCCTTGTTATAAGTGGTACAATTTTATGTGAATCGGACATAACCAAGTTTTAACAACTTCATTATAGATACTACATTGATAGCATCACATTCACACTAAAGCACGTTCCTGCTTTTACTCTATAATAGTGGAATACATGGTAACGTAGGTCACATTTAAGTGTCAATTTTGACAATTCTAACTTTATGCAATATACTTGAGTTTTAATCTCAGCTTTTGTTAAATAGACGCACATATTGTTATTTTTACATGTACTCTATGTTTTCTGTTAGTTTTGTCGTAAGTACATGTATGGGCTATATTTTATTCGCTCAAAAACTGTAACGTAATTCACATAGAATTCTGTGACATGCCAAAATCGCGAAATTTTTGTTTGTTTTGATTCCATAAGATGTCAGCATCATTATAAAATCCAATTTAAACCTTATGTCTATTCAAAACCATTCTAAAAAGATTAAACAATAGTATGCATCAGTGTAATAAAACAAGACAAAATAGAGCACTGCAGTTTGTGACAGGGTATTTTTGCTATTTTGTGACCATACATAGTCGAAAAAAATATGTCAAACTTGATTGTACCTGAATAATCTTGTTACTTATGTGTAGATACTGACATTGTCTATGTCAGAAAACATAAGTTTATCAATAATGTGCTATTTTTCAATATACAATTGCGCTGTGACAGCTATTTTATGTGTAATTGAACGAGAAATGTGTTTTATCTTGAGTACTTTGAGATTTTTGCACATTTGACAAAGCGAAAGTAGAGTAGGGTAAAACCCACATTTGATTGGTCAGCGCGTCTGTAAAAAATTGTCTACCGCCTTTGACGAACAAAATCTTTTTTACATTAAACGTGATCCACAGTTTTTTATCTTATTTTGTAGCTGAAACATACTTTTTTCAATGATATAGGTCTGTCAACTGGCCATAGACTGTAACATGATATAATCTGGGGCTGACAATCGTCACTTTACATTGAGCTAAAGAACAATTTTATTTAGTGGTTTGTGAACTTATGAATGGTCAAATTAAAGGCATATTGTCAATTCTATGCTTTTAAATGTTTGCAAATACATTTCTCTGTGGTTTTATAAACATCTTGTTCGGTGAATTTTGACCCAAATCTGTAAAATTTGAGTTTTAGGGTGAAAAAAATGCTACAAAATAAGGATTTCTTAATATAACAAATGACATTTTCATATCCATGTTAAACTTGTTTCTGTATCAAACATGGCTGATTGTGTATAAATATGAAGGGTAGTCACTTTATTAATCAACTAACATGAAATAAGTGTTTAATGTAAAGTTTTTACAAAACCCAAACTCAAATTCATATCAGTATGCCCCAAAATGGCCTGCAGATTCCAAGAAATCCTATTTAAGGTAGGTCCACATTTTTTTCAAAGTTTTGAGAAATCATGTTATATATGTCTGGAAATTGGTACTTTTGCATTGCATTTACATTGTACTATTGAAATAACTCCAAATATAACTTGAAATAGCTCATTCGAAAAGGTCAATAGTTGTGCCTAAACTACTGGCCTCCTCATCCCCGATCCCACTCAGGAGCCGCGCATGGTATTCGCGACTGTACTATATTGGTGTAACCATACGGACATTTTCCTCACTTAAAGTGTTTTGTTCGTATAGTTTATTGATTTTGTTGAAAGAAAAGCTTTAAATCAGATTTTCTAAATGCTGATCCATCCGTCCGTCCGTCCGTCTGCCGTACTATATTGGTGTAACCATACGGACATTTTTCCTCAGTTAAAGTGTTTTGTTCGTATAGTTTATTGATTTTGTTGAAAGAAAAGCTTTAAATCAGATTTTCTAAATGCTGATCCATCCGTCCGTCCGTCTGCCGTCCGTCCGTCCGTCCGTCCGTCCCCGTCCGTCCGTCCGTCCGTCCGTCCGTCCGTCCGTCCGTCCGTCCGTCCGTCCGTCCGTCCGTCTGTCTGTCTGTCTGTGTATTTCAAGCTCAATGGAAACATTCACGTGATAATATCAATCCCCCACACAGTAACATCATCAGGAAGTACATGTAATACATATTCCATAAGCCTCATATTACAAACTGAACTGATACATACACGAGTGTACCTTACACCTGTGGTCTTATTCCTCACATGGTATTACAAACTGAACTGATATATACATGCGTTTGCCATACATCTGTGATCTTATGCCTCACATGGTATTACAAACTGAACTGATACATACATGAGTGTACCTTACAACTGTGGTCTTATGCCTCACATGGTATTACAAACCAGTTAACTACAAGCATCTATGTAATGTAGGTTTTATATATGTTGGGTATAGTGCTGTTATAGGCATGTTACGGCGGCGTCCGTATAGTGTAGGTTTTATATATGTTGGGTATATTGCTGTTATAGGCATGTTACGGCGGCGTCAGTATA
The DNA here is from genome assembly GCA_947247005.1 of Spisula solida. NCBI lineage: Eukaryota > Metazoa > Mollusca > Bivalvia > Venerida > Mactridae > Spisula > Spisula solida. The sequence goes on along the minus strand of OX365956.1, from coordinate 3,945,308 downwards.
GTGTAGGTTTTATATATGTTGGGTATATTGCTGTTATAGGCATGTTACGACGAGTCCATATAATGTAGGTTTTATATATGTTGGGTATAGTGCTGTTATAGGCATGTTACGGCGGCGTCCATATAATGTAGGTTTTATATACGTGGGGTGTCCCAGAATAGCGTATAATCACGTTTTAGCATGAGAACTATCAAGTATTGTAAGTCGAAATTATAATAAACCTTTGGAGAATTTTTTTCTTGACAAACTAGCAAAATTACTTTACACATTATCTAAAAACCTACAAAGTATGTACATTTTACGAACGTCAGGTGAAGTCAGTCGCGTCACAGAACGTCAACGTCAACACTCGTCTACGACGTCATGCTATCACAGTTCTCCAAAGTACTTCCCTTCGTGAGCAACACACTTTAAATATTATATGCCGATGTTGTAATAAACCATTTGAGAATTTATTTCTTTACATACTATCTAAATGTCATTAATTGCTTTTTAAAATTGACAACTTGAGTTGACGATTTGTTTAGGTAGTGTCGGAAACAATCTGACGTAAGTGTTTGCTCAGCTCGGTCGCTCTGTTCTACTTCGTTCCCCTGTCCTCCTGTGCCAAACAGAACGAATATGACAAATAAAAAAACAGCTGCATAATTACGCTGCTGTATTGTGCAGTTGTTTCTAGCTCATTACTCAGCTGTCCTGGGGCCCGTTTCATAAACATATCGTACCATGGGTTACAAATTCTTCTATTTATCATATGCAACGTATGCTGATATACAATAAATTCCTCAATTATATGTGGAATAGTTGTAGCAATGCACATGCAATATTTCAAAGCTGTGTCATCATGCTGGAGTAAATAAATCAAGAATTATACGCTATTCTGAGACACCCCACGTATGTTGGGTATAGTGCTGTTATAGGCATGTTACGGCGGCGTCCATATAATGTAGGTTTTATATATGTTGGGTATAGTGCTGTTATAGGCATGTTACGGCGGCGTCCATATAATGTAGGTTTTATATATGTTTGGTATAGTGCTATTATAGGCATGTTACGGCGGCGTCCATATAATGTAGGTTTATGCTATGTTGTATAATTATAACACTAGATACAACACAGAAACACCAATATTCTATGGATGCCGTCTTCAAATGCTTATATGATGTTATGTACAACAGTAATTGTGTCACGACGATAAAGTTAAAGAATGTTTCACCGGTAGTCGTGGAGACACAACCCGTGTTGTAACAAAGAGCAGGGCAACCTCCTTACAGCGTCACGACCATTACATTAAGTGTACTGCGGAAAAGGGAAGTAACCACTGCGTGGAGTTTGAGAGCAGCGCGTTGATAGTTGTCTCATAGCCGATGGGGATTAAGTATGAAGCTCCCGGGTTATACGATGTACACTGTTGCTTACATTTTAATTTGGCCGACTTGGCATAGTTATGAAGATTGGACTTTGCAGCTGTAAAGTTTCATTTTGTGCACGTTCATTTCTGTTACGTGTGCATGTGGTATTTGTTTTTTTTGTTAGTCTGGATTAGCTCCCCTTGATCACTACACATAGTATGACAGGGAACCAGATTACTTTTTTGAGTGTTCCTATTTGTACCATTACTTTCTGATCATCACGGTCATTATACATGTGTAGATTGCAATAGTGTCTTTACCGGAGATAAACAGAAACGGGCGATCTTTCAGCGACCATACAGTACAACCTCTATTAGTGACAATACAGTACAACCTCTATATTGGTCATACAGTACAACCTCTATAGTGGCCATACAGTACAACCTCTATAGTGACCATACAGTACAACCTCTATAGTGGCCATACAGTACAACCTCTATAGTGGCCATACAGTACAACCTCTATAGTGGCCATACAGTACAACCTCTATAGTGGCCATACAGTACAACCTCTATAGTGGCCATACAGTACAACCTCTATAGTGGCCATACAGTACAACCTCTATAGTGGCCATACAGTACAACCTCTACAGTGACCATACAGTACAACCTCTATTGTGGCCATTACAGTACAACCTCTATAGTGGCCATACAGTACAACCTCTACAGTGACCATACAGTACAACCTCTATTGTGGCCATTACAGTACAACCTCTATTAGTGACCATACAGTACAAATCACATAGTGGCCATACAGTACAACCTATATAGTGGCCATACAGCACAACCAATACAGTGACCATACAGTACAACCTCTATTAGCGACCATAGAGTACAAAACCTATAGTGGCCATACAGTACAACCCCTCAAGTGGCCAAACAGTACAACTCCTCAAGTGGCCATACAGTACAACCTATATAGTGGTCATACAGTACAACCTCTTTAGTGACCATACAGTACAACCTAAGTAGTGACCATACAGCACAAAACCTATAGTGGCCATACAGTACAACCTCTACAGTGACCATACAGTACAACCTCTATTGTGGCCATTACAGTACAACCTCTATTAGTGACCATACAGTACAAATCACATAGTGGCCATACAGTACAACCTATATAGTGGACATACAGCACAACCAATACAGTGACCATACAGTACAACCTCTATTAGCGACCATACAGTACAAAACCTATAGTGGCCATACAGTACAACCCCTGAAGTGGCCAAACAGTACAACTCCTCAAGTGGCCATACAGTACAACCTATATAGTGGTCATACAGTACAACCTCTTTAGTGACCATACAGTACAACCTCTATAGTGACCATACAGTACAACATCTATATTGAACATACAGTACAACCCCATATAGTGGACATACAGTACAACCTCTATAGTGACCATACAGTACAACCTCTATAGTGACCATACAGTACAACCTCTATAGTGACCATACAGTGAAACCTCTATTGTGAACATACAGTACAACCTCAATAGTGGTCATAAAGTACAATATCTATAGTGGTCATACAGTACAACCGCTATAGTGGCCATACAGTACACCCTCTATAGTGACCATACAATACAACCCCTATAGTCACCATACAGTACAACCTCTATAGTGGCCATACAGTACACTCTCTATAGTGGTCATACAGTACAACCTTTATAGTGACCATACAGTACAACATCTATAGTGACCATACAGTACAACATCTATAGTGGTCAAACAGTAAAACCTCCATAGTGACCATACAGTACAACATCTATAGTGACCACAAAGTACAACCTCTATAGTGACCATGTAGTACAACCTCTATAGTCACCATACAGTACACCCTCTATAGTGACCATGCAGTACAACATCAATAGTGATCACAAAGTACACCCTCTATAGTGACCATACAGTACCGCCTCTATAGTGACCATACAGTACACCCTCTATAGTGACCATGCAGTACAACATCAATAGTGACCACAAAGTACACCCTCTATAGTGACCATACAGTACAACCCCTATAGTGACCACAAAGTACACCCTCTATAGTGACCATACAGTACAACATCTATAGTGACCACAAAGTACAACCTCTATAGTGACCATACAGTACCGCCTCTATAGTGACCATACAGTACACCCTCTATAGTGACCATGCAGTACAACATCAATAGTGACCACAAAGTACACCCTCTATAGTGACCATACAGTACAACCCCTATAGTGACCACAAAGTACACCCTCTATAGTGACCATACAGTACAACCTCTATAGTGACCATACAGTACACCCTCTATAGTGACCATACAATACAACCCCTATAGTGACCACAAAGTACAACCTCTATAGTGACCATGCAGTACAACCCCTATAGTCACCATACAGTAAAACCTATATAGTGGCTATACAGTAAAACCCCAATAGTGACCATACAGTGCAACCTCTATAGTGACCATACAGTACAACCTCTATAGTGGCCATACAGTACAACCTCTATAGTGACCATACAGTACAGCCTCTATAATGACCATACAGTACAACCCCTATAGTGACCTTACAGTACAATCTCTATAGTGACCATACAGTGTAACCTCAATAGTGACCATACAGTACAACCCCTATAGTGACCATACAGTACTACACCTATAGTGACCATACAGTGCAACCCCTATAATGACCATACAGTATAACCTTTATAGTGGCCATACAGTAAAGCATCTATAGTGACCATACAGTATAACCTCTATAGTGACCAAACAGTACAACCTCTATAGTGACCTTACGGTACAACCCCTATACTGACCATACAGTACAACCTCTATAGTGACCATACAGTGTAACCTCTATAGTGACCATACAGTACAACCTCTATAGTGACCATACAGTACAACCTCTATAGTGACCATACAGTACAACCTCTATAGTGACCATACAGTACAACCTCTATAGTGACCATACAGTGTAACCTCTATTGTGCCCATACAGTACAACCTCTATTGTGCCCATACAGTACAACCTCTATTGTGCCCATACAGCACAACCTCTATAGTGACCATTCTGTACAATTTCTATAGTGACCATACAGTACAACCTCTATAGTGACCATACAGTAAAACCTCTATTGTGCCCATACAGTACAACCTCTATTGTGCCCATACAGTACAACCTCTATAGTGGACATATGGTACAACCCCTATAGTGACCATACAGTACAACCTCTATAGTGACCATACAGTACAACCTCTGTAGTGGACATACAGTACAACCCCTATAATGACCATTCTGTACAATTTCTATAGTGACCATACAGTACAACCTCTATAGTGACCATACAGTACAACCCCTTTAGTGACCATACAGTACAACCTCTATAGTGGACATATGGTACAACCCCTATAGTGACCATACAGTACAACCTCTATAGTGGACATATGGTACAACCCCTATAGTGACCATACAGTACAATATCTATAGTGACCATACAGTACAACCCCTTTAGTGGCCATACAGTACAATATATAAAGTTGTCATTCAATACAACCTCTACAGTGACCATACAGAACAACCCCTTTAGTGACCATACAGTACAACCCCTTTAGTGACCATACACTACAACCCCTTTAGTGGCCATACAGTACAATATCTAAAGTTGTTATTCAATACAACCTCTATAGGGGCCATGTACTGTTGAACGCCAACCTCCATGTAAAGTTCGAAGATCCTTGGGCAAAGTTTTCTTAAGTTATTGAACTTAAACCATTTGATCTACTGACGGACCGACATACACCGGCAAAGCAATATACCCTGTCATCAAAGATAGGGGCATAATAAAGCCACACAGCAAGTTGTTGTCAAATTATTTTATTCATCAAGTGTTAAATAAAATGTACATATTTTCCAAGGTTAATTCAAAAACAAAGACATGCAATAACATGTCATCAAAAACTTCACATATAATGTACGCACTTATTACTGAAATGTTGCACTCATTCACATTCACACCACACAACAACTATTATACCTTGTATATGACAAATACACCAATCGACATAAAGCTAGCATAACAACTTTGACCTTGAATATAACAATTGACCTTAGTCACCGATATCAGAAGAGATAACAGAATTATCATTGCAATTTACTTGTAACTCAAACACTTTTTCAACAATGTATAGTTCGCCGGAGATAATACTAGCCTTTGTTTACTAATAAAAATGAAAATGAAATACATTTTCGAAAATCATTTTTATCAATATTGTGCATATACACTTTTAATGATATACTCTTTAAATATAGACTGAAAACTGGCGGCATGTTGACCATGCAGTGTTTATAATTTGCTTTGTTTGTTAATCAATAAGGCTATATAGTTATCCCCGGCAAACTATATAAATACTTTGTATGAAATACAAATGTATGTATACACAATCTTATAGCACGGAGAATTAGACATGATCCTGACCTTTAGGCATGCATACTTTTTTATAAATGTTCTTGCATTGGATATATAAACTTCTGCCAGCAAATTGTGCAATATCGGTATTTCAGATTTGTGTGTGTATTACACCTCGATCGTCTTAGTGATACTACCCGCTTATGAAAACACACAACCAGGGATATGAATATAGACAATAAATCAGCTGTGAAAGTATGTTCACAGAAGTTCTAGAGTCGTGTCAAATTCTCTGGACTATACTACAATTTATTTGACTATTAAGTGATTCAAATTACAAATGTACTTATTGTTGAGCTCTGTAAAGTTGTTTTCATCTAACAGAAAAATATGACAAAATAACACAAGTCTTGTCTGCACTCACATATTAAAACATTTATAAATTCAATACGAAAAGTAAGTAAGGCCAGAGTCCTTTGATTTTCGTTACTCGGACCCTCCTGTCCTATTTTTAGGTATTTTCAAAAACAAAAAACAAGTATTTTGATGGTAATGTTACTATTAACCTTGTTTTATTATGTATTTTAATATTTTACTAATGATAAGTAGGTATAGTGCTTTAATTTACCACTGTGCCATAGGTATCATTGAAAAAACATCTAACTGAAATTTATTTTTAAATAAAATGTACATGTAATTAAATTTCTGTAGATTTTTTAAAATTCTTTATCAATGATACAGATACATGTGCACTGTATTTGTTATAAGATAAATTTGCTGTTAGAACTGACATTGTTGCTTTCAATAATGGACCCGTCATTGACTACAATCCACCATCAACTACATTTTGGGAGTTTTTATCTTTCAACCTATTCTACTGGATAAAATTAAGCCTTAAACTGCTGTTTTCAAAAAGTTGAGATGGAAGATAACGAAATGCAACCTACAGTTGGTTTGTTTACAAAATAATGAATTGTCAACAAAGAATGAACCATTTATTATGTAAGGGAAGTAACTCTTGCAAATTAGTATTTTGTCATCCATACATGTTACTAAAATGTGATTTTTGACATACTATTTCGACAGATACATTAACATTCTGTCATCATTTATTGGTCATTTGTAAAAAATATCCTAATTCCTTGTAACTAGTCTATTTACTGGATGATCGGAAAAATAGTCTTGGGAGAGATAATGTGACTTAACAAAAATGAATTTTTCATCATTGTGTGACTTTAGATTCGCTATGCGTACTTGAACTATGCCCAATTATGTTAATTAAAAAAGAAATAATTTCAAAATTTTGATTTGACATTGACTCTCAGACAATAGGGTGTTTCCACGTAAAATTTCCGTACAATCAGAAGCATATTTCAAAAGTTATTGCAAAATATATAATAGTATAGTTAAACATTCGTTCAGTGTATAAGCGTGAACAATTTTTTTATACAATTAAGCAAAATCTAGAACAATATTGGTGCGAGATTATAGGTTCATTCAAATTAAACCAGATGCAGTTCTACTACAAAATGAGATAATTACAATACATATATTCAAAATACTTTAATTACTGTCATTCCAAACAAGAGCTGTCAATAAGACAGCGCGCTCAGCTATTCGCAGCCATTTGTCACATACATGTACATCCAAGTGAAAACAGGCTATAAGTTATAAAACTTAGTTTCATTGCAATATCATTGATAGTATATGAGATAATAATTAATCTGAATTTAACTTGCACATACAACTTTAACCAAGAAACGTCTAAGTAAGAAACGGGCATAACCCTACTTAAAATAAAAAAGTTGAAATATAATGATGAACAAGCGTTATAAGTTGCAATGCTATATCATTGATAATATTATGAGATATGGTATGAATATAACTTAGACCAATATAAGACCAAGGAAAATCTAAGTTAAAAGGGGGCACAACTCTACTTAAATCCAAAGGGGCATTATTATTGCACTTGCGAGATGTGTTGACTAATGATGGTAAACAAGTGTTGTAAGTCTCAATGCTATCACATGGATTATATGCAAGATATGACCAAGTATAGTAGCCTGCACCAAACACCTTAACTAAGAGTGTGACGCAACACCGACGAATGGGTGAGTACAATAGCTCTCCATATTCTTCGAACAGTCGAGCTGAATATAATACAATCAACATGATATACATGTACTTGTATCTTTATGAATTATAAAATATTTTTACAATTTATTTCAATCAAATCGGCCTACAAGTGTAAAAACACGTCCACTTGTGTATATATTTGATTCTGAGTTTTAATTGATATTTACTTCAAGTAACTACTGATATACATGTTATATAGTTATGTAAAGGACTGTACTTCTGTCTTACACGTGTACTACTACTATGCATCATCTATCAAACAGAACGTACGGCTCTGTTATCAAGTGCGATGTGTTTGTTTACTCCAGTTCATACATTTTTATCACATCACTAGCCAACATAGTTACAAACATCATATTCAGTCCCTGATGAAAACACACTGATCGTGGATATTGCACTCCATCTCCTTTCTTCACAACCACACCGACTTTCTCCCCACTCTCTGTGAATTGTACCACATTATCAGAATACCCCCCAACTACAAACATATTTCCTCTACCATCAATACAAACTCCATTAACATAACTCAGCTCAGAGTCTGTAATCGTAGCCATATAATTCCCCATCCCATCAAAGCTTACAAGTCCATTAGTCCCACCTCCAACAAATATTTTGTTTCCACTCTCATTGAAAGTTACATAATGACTATAGTTGAACAGCATTTTACCAGCAGTGTTTCGTGTAATGGTTTTCAACAGGGCACCAGTCATACCATACACATAGAGTGAACATGAACCATCAGTTACATAAAGCCTACCATCATTGAAAGCAATATCATAACCCTCATGAGAGGTTTCAATCTGTTTTGTAAGAGACATTTTGTTTTGTATGGAAACAAACTGGATCATTTGGTCACATGCTACAGCAACTTCATGTTTACTGATACAACATACACCAATCGGTGTAGAACCAAGTGTACAATAGTCAACAACTGACATCTTCTGTATGTCAATACGTTTAAGTTTCTTATTGTTGTAATCTGTGACAAGTAGTTGGTCACCATAAATTAAACAACATCCACGGGACCAGCAATCATTGGAATCATCGGGTAGTTTTATTGAGATATCTCTACCTCTTTTGAGTTTGTAAAGGTCATGTTTCTGCTTCGCTTGTTTCTCAACCTGACCAATACCTTGTAAAGCATTTATATAGTCAAGCAATGAATTGTCTGGAAGAAACGATATCGGCACATCTGTATCACGTTTTAATTCTTGTTTCTTCTGCTCGATTTTTGCTTCTTTAATAATTTCTTCAGCAATCTTTGTACAAACGAAATGCTGGACTCTATTTCCCTCGGATCGATTGAGTTTATCGTCTGTTGCCTGCATTTCTTTAGAGATGGTTTCAGCATTGTGTTTGTCTTGTAGAATGTCATTTTTCAGATCCTTATACACATCTTCAACTTGTTTTCTTGAAGACTCGGCGGCCTTCCTTACGATGGCTACTAACGCTTTCTGGAATATCGTCACTTGGTCCAATGCTTCTTTCTTTGCTTCATTCAATGTTTGAAGTTTAGTATCTTTAGATTTACTTACAGTTTCCATGGACACCATCAAGTCTTTCAGTAGCTTCTGAGTTAGTTTGCAATCAGACAACTTAAAGATGGTGTCAATCATGTCTGGTATGGAATGTATGTGACTGTCTTGACACAACCTGAAGTGGAGTAAGAGATTTATAAATACATGCAGGGCAGTGTCAGAAGACTAACAAGCACCGATGCAAGTATGTTCATAAGTATATCTGAGGTGGTTTCTCTTCATGAAAAGACAAACTTATTTTAGTATATTCTCAAATGTTGCCTCTTTATTGCTACGGGCCTGACAGATTATTGTACATGATAAGGAACAATTAAGGTACACCATCAAACCAGTCTGTACAGAACACCCATGGATACATAAAGAACAATTAAACAGCATAATTATGGTCTTTGTTAGCCTCTCTTATAGTTCCATATCATTGAACATAGTATAATGCGAGATGGAATAGATGGTTTTTGTAGCCAATTGTGTTCTGATATATCTTTATAATTCTTAGTATAGTATAGAAGTTATATATATATATATACATATATATATATATAGAATATGGCAAATGACGGATAGTTGAAGGACGGAGTGAACACCCACCTTGTTACAATAAAAGGGCTCACGCACAGAGACTTGAATTGTATGTATACTATCACTGTAACAGAACACCAACGACTCGTTAAAATGGGCCACCCTTATAAAATAGCTAGTTTCAAAGAATGTAAGTGCCTTTCAGTACTCATTCATAAGACACGAATTTGCAAATGTCACGAGCCAAACGCATACCATGCTAATAATATAACTCCAGGGAACAAACTCTTATTTAGTTTTTGACTGAACAAATAATGTTTACTTAAAAAGACATTCAAGAAATATTGCCATATTTCTACTTTCGGTTTGCAAGGTCATTGACGTTTTGCATGATACAAGTTCATAAATATGTTTCAGACTTATTTCTTTATTAGAGTTTGTTCCGTATACTATTGACTATGTCTCCAACAACAAACTTTTGCTCTTAATGTTATTTTGGCTTTATTTGTGAACTAGCAAGATTTGCAATGAAAGTGCAGTCATGCTTTAATATTAAATATTGATATTTATTTTTTGTTTAACTTCAATCATGGTAAATACAGTGCATCATAATACTTTGCTTACTGTATCCTACACATTTCAATTTTGAGAATAGAATGCTTTTGAAAAAAAACATGCTCAATCTCACTAAAATTATACTTTGTTTTGTATTGATGTTCTACATTTTGACCCTGTAAGAACGAAAACAACTTACTTGTGATCTTTAACGAAGCATGTAGAACAACCAACAACATTATGACCTTCACAATACATGTCCATCACTTTGCCTTTATGTTTGCTACATATTTCTGTAGGAAATTCTGGCAGACTTGAAGGCTGACCACTGACTTGTTTGCCTTGACTGACATCTAGAAGATTATGACTTCGCAGTGCAGGCAACTTGTGGGCGTCAACACACAACTGACAACAATATCTGCTACATTCCACACAATACTTCACAGCTTCCAGGGTCTTGTTGTCTTCCGCACAAGTTGTACACACAAAATCAAACGTTTCCTCTGACATTCTAAGCTGCGATCGTCCTCCAAAAGCCATCGTCTTTTCTTTGGATTTCGTATCTTTTTCTACTTTCGATTTCAACGGGAATTTCCAAATTGTACTGATTTCCGGTTTACACAGGATGTTACAAGTTATCTCCCTTTATCTTGTTTACAGGGGCGATCTCAGAAATTGGTATTAGGGGGTGGGGGCATAAATATTGAAATACCACTCTTCCCGAGGACATCGAAATGTCGAACCGAGCTAGAAATGAAGGATTGTTAATCTATCTAGAATGTCTCAGAAGGTATATGGAGGACGATGCAAGCTTAAAATTAGTTTTTTTAAATCAAATAATTAGGCATGGATTACGTACGCATAGCAAATCTTAAGTCACACAATGATGAGAAATTGCACAACTTTAAAATTTCAATTATTGATTTAACGAGAACAAGTTCACATTTTGTCCAGTAAACTAAGTTAAACTATTGACAATGGTACATGTATTGATCTACTTTTCGTATTGAATTTAAAACTGTTTTGATATGTGAGTGCATTATTCCTGTTAGATTAAAACAACTTTACAGAGCTCAACAATAAGAACATTTGTAATATGAATCAATTAATAGTCAAACAAATTGTAGTAGGACTGATTTAAACCCATTATGTTTAAATCAGTGTTATTTGTATACCATGCATTACTTGGCATAAGTAGTCAAATCACTGAAGCATTTCTTATCACTGCACTTGTGTTTCGTTGGCTGTAGTGATTTGTCACCTCATATTCTGACTATATAAGGCAATTACCTCCCCCCTAGTCTCAAAAATAGGTGGACAAGTGGTGTAGTGGTAAGGGCTACTGACTGCTGATCTGAAGGTTGTGGGTTCGATCCCTACACCAGACGGTCAAAATAGAAATGCTTTTCAGTGTTTCCCACCTAACATAACTAAACTTACTAACAGTCTTTCGGACGAGACGTTAAGCGAGGTCCCGTGTATGATGCTTTACATCGGCACGTAAAAGAACCAGGGATGCTTCTTGAACTGGAGCATCTTCTGTATCATGCACTATCCCCCAAACACTGAAGTGACTAATCTCTTCTGGGGGCCTCGCCTATATGGATTATTATGAATATATTTTGTATATAATTTGTGTTTCATTTCAATTGTTTGCCATTGATTGCTATGTATTATGGGCCGGAGGCCTAAATTACTGGAATAAACATTATTATTATTATTATTATTATTATCATTATCCGGTGGCGAGGATAAATAAAAGCAAATAAACCTAGTCTCAATGTATAAGTTGGCTGACTGCCTAGTCAGGGCTGCCACGAAAGCTTTAGCAAACAACAAAAATGCTTAGGTACCTAATCGTTTGTTGTAGGTTCCTTCCGATTGGAGTCCGCTTGAGTCATGCATTTAAATGGGGTTATACATTGTATTGAATATATGCTGGATTAATATCAAAGTACTATATAATATAATCTAATAACTAAATTGAATACTGTTCATATAACTTGGTGTTTTTATTCTTGTAGTTAGGCGTTTATTCATTATATTTGAGGCTGTTGTACTACCACTATACGATTCCCATTGGAGACCACCACAATACTATAAAGTCAAATACACCCAAATAGTGATTTTAATAACCAAAATTATGCATCAGTTTACTATCAGCAGATATCAAGTTTAAATAGTTGTTAAAACAGGAAAATTCAGAATTGAAAAGTATTTTTTACATAATCAAAATATGAATTAAAAGAGAATTCCACAGATATAAGATACTTGTAAAATGTACGGAAAATGAATAAGTAATCTCAAATATAAGATTATTAGTTTTAAAACAATATCCACCGTATATTTCCTGCCATCCAGATAAAATCAATAATCCATATCTTGATGATATTGTGTTACTATTTTTAGAACATAAACAATAATATGAAATGTGCCTATATAAACGCCACCGGTATGGTGTTGCAGCGTATGTAACCACTCAGATCCAACCGTCTGTGTCACTGTGGATACAAACCTGTAACTCGACCAGAAACGGATATGTTACAAAATTATAAATGAACTTCAAATGCATTAAAACTATGTTTTATAATATGAAATTGGTAAAACAGCAATCATGAGTTTCCTTACACATGTTACAAATACCCAAATTGTTACCTGTTGTACACGCGCACCTAGTATGAATAAAACGGCATTCGATTGGAGAGATCTTATTCAGAATGATGATAGTTTGTTTTTGAGCCTAGCCCCTTGCTGACAAAGCAAAGGTCTAGATGAAAAGTTCTCTATTGATCGTTCCTCGTATGTATGTTACGTAAGTTTTCCACAAAATTTTTGTATTAAGTCAGACAGGGAAGGTGTCACAGGACCAGTATTTGACTGATACAATTACTTGAATTGTCATCAGCCCTGGTAGCTCAGTTGGTCGATCACCTGACTTGCAAGCGGGAGGTCGCGGGTTCGAGCCCCATCCTGGGTATATGATTTTTATGAACCTACAACAAAGGCAGCACTCAACTTAACCAGCCGAGCCCAGAAAAAATTGAAAACAAACAAAGCACAATGCCTAACTGAACCAACCGATCACAGGAAACACAGGAAACATAAAACACATACTAGGCACAATGCCCAACTAAACAAGCAAAGATCCGCCCAAGTTCAAGCTGTCGAAAAGTATAATTAATACATTATTACTATAACTCCAACGCGATAAATTGCAGTACAAAAACAAACACAATATTGCCTATATTTTTGTTATGGATTAAAATCAAGGACCGAAACATTTGCCTATAAAAGCATTCAAACATTCGGCGCAACATATAAAGTTTACATGCTCCTAAATATCCAGAAACGATAAATATAGCCGATTTTCTGTTTGTTTTTGTATTGCAATTTATCGCGCTAGAGTTATAGCTGAATGGCCAGTTTCCACAGCAAAACTGTCTCTAGGTACATGTATAAATATACTTATATTAATATTAAGAGTTTTCTGTTCTAGTTGATTATTAACCTGTACTAATATGGAAGGAAACAGATCACGCTATCAGACTAAGTGCACATATCACACAAATATTTAAACGTATATGGGACATATAAAATTTTTTTTGTAAATGCCTCTCTAGCTTAAATGTGGTACTTAAGCAGTAAAGAAATTACAAAGATTTTTTATTAATATCAAATGCATCCGAATATGTTTGTGTGATTAGTGAATGGGTCTGGGTATATGATAAATAAAAAATATATTACCAGGCGCATGGCGGGAGGGGGGCGTGGTCCAGACCTCAAGTGGCTGTGTTATAATTAACAAGCTAAGAAATGTATCGCGCCCACACAGAGACACATGTATGCAGTCTCGCGTATATCGATGCGATACACCGGGCACGTTCAAGAACAAAGGCACCACTGATTTTATTCGGAAAGAGCTGCAGGTTAGTGTATCGCACCATGATTCGTTGTATCACACAGCTGTGTCTTCCCTCGAAGTATAGCTAGACATCTAGAGATTGTTTGCCTACATAAATGTATTCCCATTCAGTCAAAATAAGCCCTAGTTTTGCTTTGGCTTCGAAGTTTGTATATTATACAGTACAACCTGCCCAGAGCGGTTCTCTGTAGAGCAACCGCCTTTCTAATAACACACATTCCAAATTTCACTAAGTCGGTGTTTACAATTGAATTTAACTCTGTATATACATGTAAAAACCTGCTTGAGCGTGTGAAATCGCTTTTCACTTTTGTAGGTATACATGTATAATTAAAGGAACATTACTGCAGTTGTGTTGATCCATGGGTATAACCGTATTACCTCTAAACAGCGTCCAATAGTTGCAGCTCCCAAAGAGTGTTGCTCTACACAGGTTGTTGCTCTACATAGGTTGTTGCTCTATACAGGTTGTTGCTCTACATAGGTTGTTGCTCTATACAGGTTGTTGCTCTATACAGGTGTTGCTCTATACAGGTTGTTGCTCTATACAGGTTGTTGCTCTATACAGGTTGTTGCTCTATACAGGTTGTACTGTATACCATACTGATCGCGTACTTTCCAAATGTTCCCGAGGACACTCTTGTAATAACCGTCTGATTGAGTCAAACATGTTACAGAACAGCTTATGTACAGGGTGCCCCAAAAAGAAATATTACAGTTTCAGTGTATTTACTATATTTATCAAATCTCTAAACAAAGAGTTATATATATATATATAAGTTACCTATTTCTAGGGCTGCTTTCCGCAGTTCAGCCACGCTTTGACATTTTAACTTCCATTGGTCATTCGACTACCTAAGAAAACCTGCACACGAATCTCCCTGATGGTTGTGCAGCCAACATCTATCTGCGGCGCCCATGAATATCGAACATGTACAGGGCACCGCACATATACCAATTCACACTATGGTCGAGTGGAGCATGTGGGTTACATTGTATTCTTGCTCTAAGCCACCGCCTACCATATTCTGTTATCGCAAAGAACACTTGCACATGTATAGTCAATAGGTGAATTTTTTTTCTGGTACCAGTTTTAATACACTGTAAACTGTCTTTTGGACACACTGTACTAGGATCCAATATTTTGCAAGAGCAGCATACAGAACCTATTGACACCACAAGCGTGTCACCGGGTAAACTTTATAATACAATTGCACTACACACGTGGCACGTAAGCAATTAATACAACTGTCATGTCGATCATAAGGGAAACCATACCAGACAAAAGCAATATCAGAGCTTAAATTATCATCACGTGTTTGTGCTAATATAAATGTAGAACTCATAGACCGCACGCATGTTTATTAAAATTGTTCAGTTATTGTCACATTCTGTAGTTTCAGGAAGATAACAATAAATGGGACAATGAAGTCATCTCGTACGAAGGTTGTTCAAATTGGAATGCAAGTGATGCTATATCTTTCTTATATTAATGCATTTTTAAAACAAAGTGAGCTGTATATCAAAGATAAATGTATTAGCTTTAAATTGATACCTCACATTCTTAAAATCTGTTCAGTGTAGCTGTAACAATAGGTCAATTAATACTATCTACTCGTGTATACTAATACTTAAATTATTTGGAAAATGTCACTCTTTCTGACGAAATTCGTTCCAATTTAAAAATCAGCGTTTTCTTAATGTGGGAGCAAATACAATATTTATAATGACTTGTATGGTGAAATGGTGTCATGTAGTGTCTTATTCATCAGCTACTTGTTAACAAATTGGGGCAATGAAGGTATCAAGGACCACACTCGTGAAAATATTGCATCAGCTGCTCACTCGGTGAACATTCGATCTTACACCGAAAAACACAAATATCCTCTATTGATTTAATTTTATAATTTTTTCATAAATTTAAATTTTTCATAACGAAATACACAATGTACATGTAAAAGAGTCCCACTGTTCTCAAATTCGCTTGCTCTTGTAGCGTGTACATGTACCATACACACTGCAAACTCACATATGTTCGTGGGTATTTTGATCAAAAAACATTTCCGTGGGGTCTTAAATTTGTTGATTACAAAATCATGTTCTGTATTTGGTAGATCAATTAATCTTGGGGATTAAATTTCGTGGTAGAGTTTAGTTTAAGAACGAAATCAACGAAAATTAAACTCTCGAAAATTAATTATTTTATTATTATATATTATATTATTTTTTGTTTGTTATCCATATGGCGTGGTGCGATGTACGAGAAACTTACATTGGCAGTTGTTACATACGTAGCCTGTTTTAGGGGCTGTTGTGGCAATCGAGTAGTCTAAATTCAAGAATGTTTTAACTCATTTTGGTATCGTTGGAAAGCGCCTTTCATGATCTATATATTGAAAAGACATTGTTTCATTAAAGATAAACAATAAAATTGCTAGGTAAGTTTGTTCTACCTCTAGTTACTAAGATCGAGAGATAAAAATCTTTAAAGTAAATTTTTCAAAATGAACTTTTGTAGACTTAGGACATTCGTGAATTGAGGTGACGTAATGCACAGGCCTAAGAAATTATATTACAAAATACAAAAATTTTGAAATTCCCCATCATCATTACTTTATATATATATTATATAAGAGAACAGGTTGGAATCGCATTTTTCTGGCCCCTGCATGACTCCACTATATAACGCATCATCGAACCGGGAAACGGTTGCAATCGAGTCTAGGTGTGAAATACTACACAAAACAATCAATATATCTACCATTTTCAACGACAGTCATGAAATCCAAAAACATCTACTCGAATACGGATATTGCCTAAAATGTAACTTAATCACGATAAACTGTACAATATAGATATAATTATCGTTTGTTTTATGTAGTACAACATATGTAGACCCCATTTCAACCAATTCCTGACCCATTGGTGCGTTAAATAGCTGATTCGTGTAGGGGCCAGAAAATATCGTTTCCAACCTGTTCTCTTTACATACTGTAATGACCGGATGATGGGGAATTTCGAAACTCTGTATTTTTGTGATATAATTTCTTAGGCCTGTGCGTAATGCGTCCGCACTTCACTTGGCTAGGCAATGCACCGTTCAGTATTGGTTCGAATCTCACTATCTAGGCACAGTAATGGAATAGTTATATAAATTGAATGACCTGAACTAACCTGGTTGAACTTAGTCTGGTATTGTTTTCCGTTTCCTTGGCTACGGTTGTGTCTTTAATATAAGAACTGGTTGATAATTAATAAGAACAGAAAACTGTTAATATGAAGGTGAGTCAGTTCTAGGAAAACCTCCTGTTTTTTAAATTATGCAATTGTTGTAGATCGATCCGATAGATGGTGCAAGAAATGTCCGCTTAAAGGTAGGTCTACTTGCTCACTCTATGTTTTTATTTTCCCTTTTTGTTTTTTTCTCATTTTTCCCGAAATTACCCATTATTAAGTGCAGTTACTATATATGCATTACTATATTCATGTTGTTATATTTCTACATTGTCATAACATACTATATATATCGTATTCATTAATTATGTATGTGCATATATTGTAACTACATGTATACATGTATCGGGAATTAAAAGTGAAATCACAAAAAAGAAATGTCCGGAAAAGGTAAGACTACTTGCTCACCCGATGTTGTCAACTATACTGATTAGTGTACTTATACTGTTGCTATAGGGGCGATTTGTATCTCAACGGAAACTTTGTTTCAAACGTCTTGTAAGTGTAATAACAACATATTTGTCCAATATCTAAGCTAGATTTGTATTTTATCGAAAAAAAAAAAAAAACAGAAACACCTTCGTAGACATTTAATCTAACAGTTTTATCACAGACAAAAATGCGGGTGACCATTTTCTCAACATTATGTATATACATTTGTATAAATGTTCTAGAAGTGTGAACTCACGCCGTTTATATCGTAAAAGGTGGTTTCCTTTACACTCAGCCAGACAACACGATGTTATTGTTTTGTCACCTATTGAATGCTGCTGTTAGAGTGACAGTGAGTGTTTTTTTGAAAGGTGATAAAAAAGGTTCGGACTCTAACGCCGTAGTAACGAAGGTTCGTCAAATCGCTGGCTTAGACTGAGAAGGTCGAAGGTAAAGAATCGACATTTTTAGTAAACAAAAACAACCTGTCTGAAAACTACTGTTTACTTTTAAATAGAAAAACAAGCTTTTTAAACTTAAGTTTGGTCAACATGACCACTTCCAATTTTTATGAATATAGGCTCATAAGAAGCGCCTTGGGGTGCATATTTCAAATATGCAAGAGTCTGACAAGGTCGGAAGTAGCACTAAGGAAGTAATTTTAAGCCAGCGAAATAACGGAACAGATCAGTGAAGAATAATTAAAGTGTTTATTTTACTTAAGCTAGTACAGTTCAACGCCATGCGCCAAACAATAGGCACATGGTTTCAAATTATCTGAATCAAAAATATCAGAGAGAAGTTTGTGCATAAACGGGTATGACGTTTCGAAAGTTGGTGCCCAGTGTATCTACAGTTGTTACAGCAAAATGGATACCAGTTCCTGTGACGTCATATCTACCCACAGTTTCTCGGTGGACAGTTTCTTCACATATAGCATTAATGTCAACAGAAAGGCACATAGTTCAATGTCGAAATTACGGATCTCAACGAAATTTGGTCACCTTATTTCCAGAAGCGTATAACTTATTTTGGCTAAATGGAGTTCTTGATATTGTTGAACTCACATTGAAACACTCTACACGATGCACTAACTTATATGCATGTAGTTCTAACATGATGAGGATAAAACCCTGTACCACAAACATTTAACTCACAGAGTTCTTTTGTGAGCACAATCTCAAAAATTAAAAAATGAAGTTAAATGTTTCTGGAAATAAGATGACAGAATTTAACAATAATTAAATTTTCAATCACATTCAGAGAGCCATTTATATGTCAAGGCAATTTGTTGGCATAAACATAACATAACACAGTAACAAATAAAAACGAATTAACGTATTATACGACGGAACATCATACAAAATATCACATAGAATCGATCATTTCATTGTCAAATAGCACCACTTAAATCCTCTATATGCCGGTAAAGCGTAGGTTCCAATGAGGACTTTCACATCGGCGATGTTCTCCCGATTTCTTCCGATACCACCCGGTTAATCACAATTCCTTATGATATCACAAACTGTCTCATAAATTCCCTTAAGCTTACCCTAGACCACGAGGAACCTGCTCCCCAGATGTCCTGATAGCACATTAATTTCAATCGGAGTACATTGCCGATGTACAAAATGCTTAGTGGGACCTAGGTTTAACACATTAAACACACGTTGAGTCATAACATCACTTCCTGACCAAGCGTCTTTTCATCTTTTGACGTCACTTTTATTAAGCATTTATCGCCCGTTGACACCGACTCGCTACAAACGTTTGTACTACCTGATGACCCGGATGTGTTTCGAAGGGATGAAAAGTTTGTGCAAAATTTCCACAACTTTGAATTATCCTTATTTTTCATCGAAGTGAATACATTAGTATTTGATATATTGAGAGAATTTAAAAGTAACGGTCGGAATTTTTTACTCATCAAAACGTAAATGATCGGGTTCACCACGACGGATGATTTCGCTGTAAGGACAGCCATCGCGGTGACCCTGATTGGTATGCTCGCTACGTCATTTCCGTATGCTGACATCATTGATACCACAGCGTATGGCATCCACGTGATTAGGAATCCCCAGCACATTGCAAATGTTATCTGAAAAAGAAATTAATAAATAAGATAAAAAAATTAATTTATCTATTTATCTGAAATAGAATTAATACACAATTGTTAACGTATATTATTTTTAAGATGAACGTCGAATAAAAATGGTCGTTGTCGACATGGTCGCCATTGTGATTTATACGTATTTGTTTATGTCTACACTTGGAGGCACTGATAACTGTGCACTTACACAAATCTCATTATCTCAGTATTAAGTGTGTATCTTTTGTTGAAATTTGCAGCAAGTGTAGTTAAACAATATGTGTTAATGTTTTAATATAATTCATTTCTTTACACACAAGATTAGCTGAGTGTACTCTATGTATACCAAATTATATGAATGTACCCTATTTATAGAGAAGGTTGTGCAGCGGCCATGTTTAGCCGCAGCGGATATGACGTCACAGGAACTGGTATCCGTATGTGCTTTTACAAATGTAGAAAAACTGGGTACCAGCTTTCGTAACGTCATATCCGTTGCAAATAAACATGACCACTGTACGACCTTCTCTACACATAGCGTGCACTCAGATAATTTGATATTCGTTTGGTATATACAATCAGAAAATTTGAAACCATGTGCCTATCGTCGCATCAATTCCAGAATGTTCTAAATACATTTTTTCTTGAAAAAAATGAGTCTTTGTTATCATTGGAAATATCTAGATCTATTTATTGGAAAAACTTAGAAAATTGTGACATTGCGATATAAGAGATAAACAATAGAGTTACAGTCCAGTTAGGATATTGTGACAGTGACGTTGCAGTTTATGTGTACGCAAAAAGATTAAAACCATTGTCTTAACAAGTAAAGCGAATATAACATGTTAGTTTAGCATTGAAATTATAGTTGTTGGTACAGTATAAGCCTTTATAATTGGCTTTACACCGTTATAGTGGACTCGACCGCTGCGTCACTGGATTATTTTCCTAACTGGACTATACTCTGCAATTTTGTTCGATTTTCTGAAAATAAACTTTGTAGACTTAGAACATTTTGGAATTGTGGTGACGCTCTGTGTATCATAGATGACTAGCTCCTTACCTTAATGAGAAATGATTCCTTTCTTGTTACTTTTCTATTATCTGCTTTCCAGGCCCGGATATTTCGATTACTTTTTCGACATCTCAGCAAGATAAATCCATATGAGAAAAATATTAGCACGCTTGGCGTTATGATACAGAATAATGACATCGATGTTATAAATGCACGGTTATCGTTCCATTGTAGGGTGCATGAGGTACCGTACGATTCTAATGAATATGAACCTATGCCTGTCAGCGGCACACACGACCACACCAATCCGTAAACATACGGGAAAACAATGGTAGCTCGTAGTAAATTCTTGCTCGACAAATCTGAAAAAAGTAGAAGAATATTTTATTATAATGAAGTTTTGGTTAGTACATGTAATACCAAATATTTAAACTCAGTTTTTGGCCATAAGAAAATCAATATATATATTATGCATTCTAACACGATCTGCGGATTAATCCATTAAATATAGAGCAGACCGGGCCATGTTTTATTACCCCCATAAAACATGGTATCAAATTGGCTGTTACTATTTACGCCCCGTATCACGTGACATATTTATGAATGAATGAACGTAAACTTTATAGTAAATCTTCAACGAAACGCGATTACAAGGCAAGATGCACGGGTATCATGTGTTACAGCTATGACGCATCTATTTTTAGAAACTCCAATATAATCTCGAAACTAAGTTTCATAAAAACTTCTGATAATCAATTCATTTATATTTTTCACTTCATTAAATAGCTACCCTATACTCGTGTTATTAAAATTGTTTCAATGTTTAAAATGTGTCATTTCCTTCAGAAAATTACGAAAGTCGTTTTCATTAACGAGGGAGGTTATTGTACCAGCTAATAAGCCACTCAATTTCAGCGTGGAATTATGTTAAATGTCAAATGGGTGAAAATGGAATTAAATAGTGCGGGATATTATCGTATTTAGAATCGAAATAAAAACTCTGTTCTTGTATTTTGTCGGTGAATAAAACACGGGCACTCGTTCGGATGCGGAAAATTAAATCACTCGTGCTACGCACTCGTGATTTAATTTTTCCGCCTCCGAACTCCTGCCCATGTTTTATTCACCGACAAAATACGCGAACAGATTTTTATTTCTTAATTTTGCTATAAAGACCATGACATAATGGCGCTATTTTAGCTTATACACCAAATGTGTAAGGGGCATTGATCACAAAAAATGTAGTTCCAAAATAAGTTAAGGCAAATTCACGCACCTGGTACCTGTTTCATACACATGTTATGAAAAATATTACATTTTTACCAAAGTCTACTTTACTTTTGAACATCCACCTTTTCCTTGTTAAATATGTTCTGATTCTAAGTAATGTTTTTAATTTTTAATGTAAATGACATTACAAAGGTGATTACAAGTTCAATAAATCTCCCTGAAGGCCAATTCTTGAACGAACACGCCAGATAAAAAATAAATTCAAATTACATTTGTAATTTTACCTCGTAAAGCCCATTATTTTAAAAGTATGACATTACGCAACTATAAACGAGATCTTCTAGACAGTAAAATATTACTTTAAAATAATAAGGACCAATTATCATTCTTTGGAATCCGGTATTTTCAGACCATTCAGTCAATGTTCTAAATTTTCGTTGAAATTACTGCTCTGTTAATAAAGATAATAACCGCTGTTCTGGTTTCGGCTGGTTCCAGCATTAAAGTCTGAATATGGCTAAGTGCTGAAATTTCATGGATTTGGTGTGCCAGCAAAATGACAAATCGCTGTGACGTCACTTCGAGGAAGTAAAATATTGGAAGATAAACACAACGTGACGTCATTCATCATTCGGTTGTCGTGTAATCGAGGGGATTTGATTTCGCGGTCTAGTTCATCCGTGAAAATTAATTTCCCTCGTATAAAGCTGACTCAACAGCAATTTATAGAAATCTCTTAGACCGCGTATAAATCACCGGTATTCAATAATGAGTATTGCTTTTACTCCGACTAAAACTTCCTTAATGAGAAACATAAACACCAGACAACTTGTTTTATCATATTCATTACTAAAATATCTAGCCCGTAAAACTACATTAACTCGCTTGATAAACTGTTAAAATAATCGTCTTTCATCAGAGACGGTCTACAGAAAGATTGCCATGCTTTTATTGATATATACGGTTGCACGGGACTAGTTTCTTACGATTTTAAATGTGTGGTGATGCGTTTTAAAATGCGTTTTTGAAATAACATGTCAGGTTTCTAAGAAATCTTTTGTACAATCTTCGACAATATCGGAATTTCTACTCTATGTTCAAAACCACCAAATAAACTTTTGTTCTTTATTTTTGTTCTATGTAAAGTGTCAAATTACCAACTCCAAAAAATGTCAACTTTTTGTGCATGGAGACCTCTCAAAATTCACCAATCAATAGAAATAGCTTACAGCTTCAAGAAAATATGACAATGAAAACAATTAAGGGATTGCGTATCATGTGAGGAAAACTGGTCCGTCAAAGCGGTGAACACTATAATAATCTTTTTACACGCGAGGATTGATTCCCAGTGCGTTTGCCACTTTTCTACTTTCACTTTCATATCTAAGCCAGAATGTCAAACATTTCTAATTAAAACAGTTTTCACTACATCACATACATGTGTACAAAGCATTTAACCCAATTCCATGAGTCTAATGCAGCTTAGTCACGACATACCACCATTTCCAGTCAAACTTTTTTTGCAAAATTAATTGAGTGTCTGATTGTGGCCCTAGTAGGCATTTGCAGGTTTGTAACCTCCAGCAAAAATACGCATCATAATTTGTCTCAGATGAGCATCATGGGACTTTTTCATTCACAACCACAATCGGAAAGGTCCGTACGGCATTTTACGGGATAAAATACCTCGGATGTATCAAGTGTATGAATCCAGCAGCTTTCTTTCTTAAATCCTACGCAGAAGAAAATGGGCCGAAGAAAATAGACCATAACTTATCAGCAGCGGAAATATTAAAAGATGTTTCATTGATTAAACAATACAATTTTGCTACACTCCTTGAGCATAACACGCAGCTACGCATCGCTTGCTTGATGGGCGTGTATTCCATTAAAGCACTGTTTAAATCTGTAATGATGACGTCATGGCGAAAGACGTTGAAAAATGGCGACGTTCTATTTACACCCGAGAGATGATTCGTAGAGATTGTCCGAGGTGTCCCGATTGGCACAACCATGACCAAGGGCAAGTAAAGTTCATTGGCAGCGAGCAAAGCAATTAGCCATTCATTAAAACAAAGTGTTGCTTGTAACGAAAGTTGAAAAAAAACAGTCGCAATGTTTCATTAAGTCTTCTATAACGTAGCATGCTGGCATGTTTCAAAATAAGTCGTTTGGAAATTTGGTGCGCGGATCTTTTTCACGCTGGGTACAAAATGTGAAGTTGAATAGAATAGAATAAAATAGAATAAAATGAAATAGAATAGAGTACTTACCAATATGTGGATGACAAATACTGATGTATCGTGTAAGGCCCATGATGGTTAAGGTAGTAATACTGACAACTCCGAAGAAAAACCCAAGAAAACCATAAATAACACAACCTGTAATAAACCAAAAAGAAAGAAATGATAAAATACACCTCTTATCTCTCATAAACAACCTCAATAATATGACCACCTCCATGTGGCAAAATTTGTAAACAGGAGATACATTTGGTAAAATTTCAAAAATTGTTGATAAGAATATTTTCTTTCTTACGATTTTTTTCTAAATTTGTAAACAGAAGATGCATTTTGCTGAAAATTTCAAAAACTGTTCATGAGGATAATATAATATGTGTATGATATATGTGTATAATATATGTATATAATATATATGTGTATAATATTTATAGAATAATACATGGCTGAGCAGTGCCAGTGAGTGATAATCGCCCGGTAGGTTGATAATTGCCAGAGGGCGCTAGCCCGAGGGCAATTATAATCTACCGGGGCGATTATCACTCAATGACACTGCTCAGCCATTCATTGTTCTGTATAATATTTATGTTGTTGTGTTTTCATTAAAACTACTCTTTTAAGAAAACACTAACAAGACATAACATGTTCCGTAATTGATAGACAAACCCATCGTCATTTTAGAAATCGTCAAACTTGGATCTATTCGCGTAGATCTATAACTTAAATTCTCCGTAACTTTGTTATTATAAAACGGAAACATAGCATATGGGTATTCATTTTTTCGGTTATAAAATTTGCTACATTTTGGTGTATGTTTTTATGTAAAATTCTCAAAAAAGTTGTTTTTCACATTTGTGTGAATCTCAGTGTATCTCGTCTAGACCTGGTAAACACGGATTTAATGTCTAGATTTTAGACAATAGGTGTAGATCTAGATCCATTTGGTCAAGGATTGATACAATTTTGAAATTTGCTATCCCGCATGTCCAAATCTATCAATTTGGTTTGCAAGTGATTCAAGAAGGCCTAGACGTTACGCTCTGCGCCGGCCACTTGTGAAATGCAAATGACGTAACGTTGCGCGTGTACGTCTTCCAAGGGCGATTATCAGTGATAATAGCCCTGCGCGAGGCGGGCCAAAAGCTGATAATACTTTAAAAGGGCGCATAATACATTTTTTTCAATGCAATTTTGTTACTATATATAGTAACATAAGTATTATATGTGTATATTATATGTATGTAATATATGTGTATAATATGTGTACAATGTATGTATATAATATATGTGTATAATATACGTGTATAATATATCTATATAATATATTTGTATAATGTTTGTATATAGTATATATGTGTATAATATATATGTATATACAAAATTATACATGTATAATTTGTGTATATTGTTTTAACCATGTCTTAATCGTGATTGTACAGCACTTTTGAACGTGTATATACATGAAGAAAGGGCTATATAAATATGGTATATAATAATAAATAATAATAATATACGTGTTTGATACGTACCAACATGTTCAAATATCCAGCCGTGTGAAAATGATGATATAATTGGTAATGGAAAGGCACTTAGTGGTAATATGACGTCACTACAAGCAAGGTTGAGTATGTAACAGTCGGATATATTCAATGATCGCCAGTTCCTAAAACACGTGTATATCACCAGTACATTCAGAAATAACGCTAACGCACCTGAAAAATTTAAATATGATGATGTTACATGTTGCATACTTTAACAAAATATGATGTAAAGTCGGACAGGGAAGGCAGCACTCAACTTAACCAGCCGATCACAGAAAACATAAAAATATACAAAGCACAACGCCCAACACCCAACCAAACGAGAAAATGATCCGCACAAGTCCCAGCTGTCAAAAAAGCTTAATTAACTGGTTTCAGCAATCAAAAAGCTGACTGCCCAAACTAAATGACCCAGTTTCAATTGATGTTACCGTATTTACTACAAAACATAAAATTCAAATGTCACAGCGATCATAAAACGAAGAAATAAAAAAGTAAGTTTTTTTGTTTCGATAAGAAAACTCTCCTTCTGTGTTTACTAAACTTTTAAATACGTCCATGCATGCCATTTTAAGCCCGCAATTGAGTTACTCGAACCCAGCCGATTGCAACGCTTTTCTTGTCCTGTAGTGGTACCCCAGATAGATACATTTTTTATTTGGGGATGAGAAAAGGGTCACAGGAGTCAACCCCGAGTGACAAATAGGGAGTGTGGAATAGAATTAGAACTTGTTTTCTTTTCCAGGAATTTCGACACCTTGTATGTTGGTGTATAGTCATGCTAAAGACCAACGCGCTGTACATTACTGCCCAGACGGCGATTCTGTTAATTATTTCCTGTTTACTTTAACACAAGTATTCCAAATACGAATGTAGGTGCGAACATCTTCGAATGGCATTGCGATCATGACTATGGAATGAACTAATTCGCATACAGAACTTACTTGGCGCTTCGCATGTGTTTTGCACTGCTCGGTCTTCGGACGTTTTTCCAAAAAAAATACTAATGGATATATTTCCAACTTAAAAACGTTTAATCTCCTTAATCATCTCAATAAACCTGGCACATATTAATTCCAATGAATTTTGAAGTGAGAACTAGCCTAAAACACTCTTGAATGCAACTGAATTGGAACATTTTTTCAAACATTTTCTTCATGTTTTGTATATATACACAGTGGTTACGATTCGTTGGGTGGATCATTTACTCGTTCAGATGTGGGTTGGGCACTGTAACTAGTGTTTTTTTATGTTTTATGTGCTCGGCTGGAATTCAGCAATCTAAAAGCTGAATGTCCAAGCTGAATGACCCAATTTCAACAATAAAACGGCTGAAATACCTAGTTTTAGCTGTCAGAAGTCCTAAAAATTTGAAAATAACTATTAAAACGCTCAATGCCATGTTTTCAGCTAAAATACCTAATTTCTGTAATAAAAAGAAAGCCCCAGTCAAAAACAAACAATACATACCAAAAACAAGGCTGAAATACCTAGTTTTTGCTGTCAAAAGGTCATAAAATGTTTAATACACCAAAACAAACCAGCAAAGGTTTCAGTAATAATACGAGAGCCGAACGCCCCAGTAAAAAGCAAACAATACATTCTGAAAACAAGGCTGAAATATCTAGTTTTGTTGTCAAAAGGTTTAATACACAAAACAAACCAGCAAAGAACAAAATATACGTACTAACAACAAGAAGGTATATCCCCACGACCATGTCTTCCCAATTCTCCAAACCTGATTGAAACTTATTGAACTCTTCCGGACCTGTAACCATCGACTCATTGGTATCAATGGTTTCATTCATTCTTGACTCTGAAACAACACAATGAACCCTTTGATTACATATTATAGATGCATGGCTATACATGCACACCATTTTCAATGCAGACTATTACTATGTTGTGCCTCGATCCGTAGCTCAATGGTTAGCTCGCTTGCCGTCTCATCTGGAGACCCGGGCTCAAATACGGATAGAGGCACTCATATTCCTGCCATATTTCAGCAGAAAACTGACTTGCAAATAAGGGCTATGCTCGGCATGCTCGGTTCAAATTAATAGAGCAAGCGCGTGTTAATCATTATACAAAAATGTTTGTGTACTTATGAGTACGTGCACTGCATTTTATTCTTTCATTATCTCCATGCGAAACAAGTACTATGTTTGTTTATGTTTTGCCTACATAAATACTACACATACTTATATTGCATATGCACGTACATACATTCATATATCACATATTCCATTCAAAGAACTGTTACTTTATAAATTAAACACTAATGCTGCAGAATAAACCACAAACTTGAATGTTGTGGATAAATCAAACTTAACTTTAGGAACATTATTAAAACATTATTAAATACACAAACTAGTATATATCTATTTAACGTCACTTTATATCTCTCACAGAATTCGAATAGGTAAACTCCATTATGTAATAAGTAATAATATCAAAATGAAAACTACCTTCATTAAATATTAATAAATTTATTAAATCTCATGCATGGCTCGATGTGAATCTATTGTGTGACACATTTTCTGATTATTGTAACTGTGGCTTGGTCGTTATCGGTATTTATACTTGTAGAGA
Organism: Spisula solida; assembly: GCA_947247005.1. NCBI lineage: Eukaryota > Metazoa > Mollusca > Bivalvia > Venerida > Mactridae > Spisula > Spisula solida. Next base: position 3,916,459 of record OX365956.1, on the reverse strand, counting down.
TATCAACCGCGCGACATCATTCCTCTAGATCATTATTGGGTTTTCAGCATTCTTACTGATGATTGGTCCAGGCGAGTGTCATCGTACGAGCGTATTGTCCCAGAAATTAGAACGTTAGGATGAATAAAACCTCATGTACCTGTCATTATATTGATGCTATTAGCTGATTATATTTCTGTCTCTCCTGTTGGCCATCACGAGACCATCATTATCACATTGGCTGCCGGTAAATGCCACTTAGAATAACACGTGTATATCTTTAGTAGTGCCATTAGGGTGTTTCATTTTTTGAACTTTTTCTTTGATCGCCTAGATAATTAAACCAACTGTTCTCTAGTATAAACAATATTCCCAGACCAAATTTCAGCTCAATATATCAATGTCTTGATCCCCCCCTACCGAGTTGAAATTTTGACCCAAAGACGGCATGTAGGCATTTTTCACTCCAACAAGGTTTCTTTTATAGCTAATTCCACCGACATTCTTTTGTTGTATGTGTGTAAGATGAATGGATTGAGGTTGTTTCAACCCATTTATGTCCATATTTTACAAGAGAATGTTCCAAATTATATACTGTATCAGTTCATTTTATACCAAAAAGTGGTGATTTTCTGAAAATTAGAGAAAATTTGAAATTTTCGAAGTTTTTCCTTTTGCAAACATCCCAGGTCCAATCCCCTAGCTCTTATAAAAAGTCATCAAATTTTGGTCAGAACTGTCATGCTGTTGAATACTTTATGATGAACTAATTTGATTTTACAGGTATAATCAATGTATCATACAAAATTAACCATATCGAGGGGTTAGAGCCAAATCCTGCTATGTGCTATTTCCTTATGTTTTCAGCAGAGCGTTTTTTAATAACCATTTCTTAAGATATGGTTATTGTTAAAGTTAAACTATTAAATTATGTAGACAGTTGAATACTTTAAACCCTAATATGAAATATTTGTGAACATTGTAAGGAATAATGTGATTTAAATGCCAAAATATTTTTGGGTTTTCAAACCCTCACTCAATGATACAATTTGACATTTGCCAGATCCAAATGTAATACGATATATATATGTGGCAAGCAGCTGATGATAAAATAATGGGAAACCTGTCCACACTATATTACGCTTATTTACACTAGACCGGTAGGCAAATCTACTTTCCTCCTGGTATCAAAACATTTAAAATGTCAAACCATATTATTGTCATATATATGTATATGGAGTTTACGATAAACGTCCATGAGATGAAAATTTTAGAAACTTTTTATCATATTCAGTGATGAAATCCTCTGGTATCATATAAATTGATGTTTGTGGACTAACAAAAAACATCAAGTAAAGATTATATGGTTCATGGTCTGATTAAGCTTAAATGTCAGTGTAAATCAGACTATCATTCAATGCTCAAATTGCTTCCGTAACAGATGTAGCATTTTGGCATATAAAATGTAAAGGAAATGTGACTTGAACACATAAAAAATATGCAATTGCGATTGTAAATATATGTTTATATATAAAATATATATAGGATAATGACCAATACGGTTATGTACAATAATTGCAGTTCACCATGGCTACAAGCTAAGAAACCTGTAAAATTAATTACGAAAGTCAGTGTTCACTGTGACATTCATCACTGTATTTATATACAATGAACTTATAAATTTCATGTCGTAATTAATAAAGTTTTTCATAAATTTATTTATAAATTCATTAAAAACTTTAATATTTACGGCTTGTAAATTAAAATTTAAAATGTGTTGGTATGTTTGAATTACAAGCAGGTATGAACATTTAAAATATTAACTGGGTAATAAGATATAGAATATGTTTAAAATGAAAATATATTTTAGGATTGGCACAACTTAAATATGTACTACAGAAATTTTAAAACTTCAATATATTTGAAATGTATGATTTATCTTTTTTGCTTTCGACAGACAGTTGTAGTGCGGTTTTATCTCTGCCTAATTGGCAAATGACCTCAAGGAGAAGAGATAGGTTGATGCTTGTGTGATACAAGGAATTCAGACGGGATGTCCTAGTCAAGTCATTCTGACTAGAATTCCTGTGTCCAGACAGAGATTAAAACCTTCGAATTCCAGATTATTAGTTGAGCGAGCTAAGCACTCAACCACCGTTCCACTCTGATATATAATATATATCACTTACAACAACTGGGCCACGTGTCATTCCATATGGTATTTTTTATTGAGATAATACATAAAGCTATAACAATCTTTTGCATATACAGTAGTGTTGAAAGATATTTTCATAAGAGATGTATATTTTCCTGATACACGTATTTGTCCAAGAGTATAAATGAATCAACTTCCAGTTATCGCAATAAGTCATACACGTTGAATTGTATAGTCTACCAATGAATCACACAGTGACGGGAAATCACAAGTGCTTTTACTCACAATAAGGCATATACTTTGCATTGTATAGTATCCCAATAAGTCATACAGTGATTAGGTTTGTACGCTGTGATTGTGGTCATTTCTGTTTTACCTTAGGAAAGTTAATTAATAACGCTTGACCATTACTTGATACCAAGTTAATGCATAGTAGCACCTTCCTTAAGTTTGCTTACGTAGTGGCTAAACAGTCTTTTAACTGAATGTCTTAATACACATTCAAGTGTTTAAGAGTTTTTTTCTGTTTTTCATGTATTACAATTCTTACTTTATACACCTTTATAATCAAACATTACACAGCTATGTTAATATCCATCAAGAACATACACGTTTACTAAGTAAGTTATACTTACTGTTATAATTAAGAATTAGCTAGTTTTATGTTCTTTATTTATTAGAAGAGCTTCTCATTTACAAAAAGATTAAATAAATGAAAGCAATTTCATGTGTTTCTAAACGCACAACATTTAAATTCATAAGGAATACTAGTAGTCAAAATAATTTTCGCCAAAACTACATTTTTCTCTCTGTATAAGGTATTCCTGTTTCAATCACACATAGCTAAATGTATACAATCCATTTTAGTCACACTTTGACATCGTATTCCAGTGAAGCTGCTATTATTATACAGCAATATAAACAACAACTGTGGTTTGACATTTAACTTACAGCGATGAAATTGTATGTACTACAGACCAGCACCCGGTGCCTTGTTGTTGACTTATATAAATTGACAAATCAAGGCTGATGTCATTTAACCAAAATGTCATTGTTTTATATGGAACAGTTGAGCGGGACAAATATTATATTAAGACACACAAATGTTATTGGTAGAGATTGATATACAGATTTGATTCATTCTAACAGATGTTTATGTTACATCTACGAAAATATTAAGAGGCCATTGATTTAAAACTGGTTTTGCCTCCAATCAGTTCTGTAGATACACGATAGCTCAAAATGACTATTATCAATATTTAATTAATTAAGTTGGATATTTTGATATAATTTTGAGAATAGATAACAATGATGATACGGAACTCATTTAACTAAAAAAGTCAATTTGGCCAAGTTTATGAGATAGAAGGTTTTGGCTGTAACCCCTCGATATATTAGAATGTTTCTTAAAACTTGAACGGCAATGATGCACTCATGCATTCTATAACAGTATACATATACTGTTCTAAAGGATAATACTTTCTATTCATAATGTATCATGACAGTACCACCTACATATATGGACAGGGTGCGACCAAAGAGAAAATCCCAAAGACAGTGCTTACCGAATAATTGACACTAGTGTTAAGCTAGTGCATTCATTCAACGAATTATAACCTGTTTCTCATAAATCTTCACGGACCCGAATCTTCACATTTCCTTGGTTTTCCAAGAAATATTAATGATAAACTCCACACATTTCAATATTAAGGTCATCGTTGGTTCTATGCTCTGTAGCCACAAAGCATGCCTTTGGGCTGAGTGTTTCATATGGGAAACTCTGTATTTTCCATTTCAATTCAGTCAATTTAGACATTCTGAATATATTGGTCCACAATTTGTATATTTGATATTTGTAAAACTGTCAATAAGACGTCTAGAGTAACTGACCCATTCACAAATCGAATATATATATATAAGGTGTGTTTTTAGAAAATCATTGGATAGTATCTATGCTTAACATGTCCAACGATGTCTGAGCAATTTAAAAAAGGTTCTCTCAGGTACATGTTCACCCATTAGAATAGGCCTGAATGTTTCTCCCCCATTGGGCCCTCTCATCAGCAAGAGCCTAGATAAAGTGACATTTTAGCGCACCATCTACCTCAAAATGACTTTGAAACCACCAACCACCTATAACTATATGAACTTATTAACAAATACCTGGGTGACCACTCGCCTAAGATACCGGTCTGTGGCACTTTGGGATGCATTCGTAATTAAAGCCCCTAGTGTGTTACACTCTGTCAGATTCTTATTGAAGCTTGCTATGCTGCCCAATATAGCAATCATGAACCCTCTCACACCAAACTAGAAAGCATGCAATAAAGTTCTCGTTCCATGGACATGGTTCCTTCAAGCCAGTATTTATGCAATTCCACCATGATTGGGCTTCGAGTTATGGGACCTGATGGCTACACACCCGCTGATGCTCCAATCGCACGCATAACTTCCTTCTACGACACCCTTGATCTTCCTCGTCTTGTTTGGCAAGTATGTGGCACCCGATGTCAAGAAAGTTATGGCTCTTAACTTTATAGTCACCGAGGCCACAAACTTCCAAAATCTGACTTTCCAACTTAAATCATAACAGCGAATGCTCCAAAGGATCAGCTTATTGGACCCGAGTCGTTGTTTCTCTTTTACGATCTGGTAATAAATGGTGCCTTACTCACAATGTTCCTGATCAGTGGAGAATATTCGAAAGCACAACAATGCGAGGTGTTGTGACAAACCTGAAAGTGGCGAATGATGTTGCTGGACGGGGAGTGATTGATAAACAGTATATCGCCTTTAAGTTCCCACAGTAAGACAAAACAATAGGTTGCATGCTATTACTATTCGGACATAACTTGTAAATATAACAAAATGTTCGTGGATTGGATTCAATTCTTTATCTCAGTTAATTATTCATGTTAAAAGAATGAACATTGATCCTGTGGACAGACATTCAGCTTTTACAAAAAATGAAAAGTCTACCGGCGACGTATGAAAGGGTACAGTATATAGACAAAAATCTCGACTTTTTAGCCAAAAGTCACCCTACGACTTATGGCCGATTATTTACGGTACATGCAAATTTTGTTTAATTATACAGTCATGTAAAATCACATTAGTACATTATAAAGTGTTTAAAACATAACAGTTCTCAATTTGGCCCCGAAAGTTTGTAAAATGAGAATATCCGATAATTTCAATTTTTCTCTAATTTTCAGAAAAACACCCCTTTTTGCTATGAAATGAACTGGTCCAGAACATAATTTGGATCATTATATTATAAAATATGGACATAAATGGGCTCAAACAACCTCAAGTCATTCATCTTACACATATAGAACAAAAGAATGTTGGTGGAATTAGCTATAAAAGAAACCTTTTTGGAGTGAAAAATGCCTACGTGCCGTCTTTGGGTCAAAATTTCAACTCGGTAGGGGGGATCAAGACATTGATGGAATGAGCTGAAATTTGGTCTGTTAATATCGTTAATACTAGAGAACAGTTGGTTTAATTATCTAGGCGATCAGAGAAAAAGTTCAAAAAATGAAACACCCTAAGTGCCATCCATCCATCCATCCATCCATCCAGCCATCCAGCCAGCCAGCCAGCCATCCAGCCAGCCAGCCAGCCAGCCAGCCAGCCAGCCAGCCAGCCAGCCAGCCAGCCAGCCAGCCAGCCAGCCAGCCAGCCAGCCAGCCAGCCAGCCAGCCAGCCAGCCAGCCAGCCAGCCAGCCAGCCAGCCAGCCAGCCAGCCAGCCAGCCAGCCAGCCAGCCAGCCAGCCAGCCAGCCAGCCAGCCAGCCAGCCAGCCAGCCAGCCAGCCAGCCAGCCAGCCAGCCAGCCAGCCAGCCAGCCAGCCAGCCAGCCAGCCAGCCAGCCAGCCAGCCAGCCAGCCAGCCAGCCAGCCAGCCAGCCAGCCAGCCAGCCAGCCAGCCAGCCAGCCAGCCAGCCAGCCAGCCAGCCAGCCAGCCAGCCAGCCAGCCAGCCAGCCAGCCATCCATCCATCCATCCATCCGGTTCAGATTAAGTTCACATTGTCTTGAAATTGAAAATGGAAGGTATATTACTGTATAGGGCTGACAGATTATGTAAAGTTTGTAACCAACACGTTGTCGAGTCAGAATACCAATTTCTTCTAAGTTGTTTTTTATATAGGCAATTGCGGTCTCAATACTTCAAAAACCATATCATTGGTCTCATTAAATAAGTTTGCAAGTAATTTTACTCCTAAAACCAAGAAGGTAATAAGTCTTGTCAATAATGTGACTTTTATTTCCGTTCTATGAAACTAAGACAGGAAAGACTGTCAAATATCGCTGCTTCATATTATCTTAATACTGTTATTTACAATTTTGATTTTATGTATGATACGTTGCTATATGTATGTGTCTATGTTTACCTAGGCCATATTTTTCTGATTTATGTAAATGGCTAAATGTATGTCTGTATGCCGATTTGCTTTAAATAAATGGTAAATGGTATTATCGTTGCTGTCGACCATATAATAGTTATTGTAATAAAAATATGTGTATTATGTACTCGTAGAAGGTAAAGTCTTATGTATAGAAAATAAACCAAACATATCAATATCAATGAATGGTTTCCGTTTTGCTGAATAGCTATTCAAGCTTTCCCGTTGACAACCATTGTTATATTGTGAAGAATTTAATAACCATTCGTCGTATAAGAGATTTTACATTGAAATTTGAATAAGTTATATTTGGTGTTTCAACTGAACATTTATTATAGCAAAAACATCCTTTGTGTAAATTGCAATTTTGTACAGTTATTATTCTTCGAAAACAATTTAATAAACTTGTCAAAACAATGGTATGATCAGGGGCGTAGCCATGCTTGAATTGATGTTACGCAAACATGCCTTGTAGTTGGTTGTTATGGTAAGGGTCCTCATCATTTTGGAAATTTTGGGTTTTAATGCAATTTGGCCGTATTTATATTTTTACTTTTCAAATTAATGTTACGCACATGCGTAAGTTCGTATCGCTGGCTACGCCCCTGATGATATATTTTATACAGTATAACCTCCATAGAGCGACATCCGGCGGAGGCAGAAAAAACTGTCGCTCTGCGGAGGTGTCGCTCTGTAGAGGTCGACTTTTTCAGAATGTCGTTCATAGACTATCGAGTGTACATAATCCCGGTAATCTTAATTGATGTCGTCTGTTTGTGATTAAATGCGTAAAATTAGATCTACTCGTAGCCGCGCGTTTTGCGACATAATTCTGACGATTATTTAATTAATAAGATCGATGATTAGATACAAAAATGCGTACATTTTACGGGTCTAGCAACTCTCAACATTATAAACCGAATCCATATTATTTTACGCACATGCCGTATTCAATTGAATTGTTTACCTTCAAAGTGTTAAAATCTCTATTACGTCATATCGCTCACTACACAATTTGCACACGTGATCGGTAATTTGTTTACCTCGACTCGCGTGTAACTTGGTCAGTGCATATGCTGAAATTGACAGTTTTAGACGACGTGAATAATATATCCATTAACACGACGTGTACGTGAATTTCCTTTCTTATACTGATTTATAAGCGCGTATTGATATTTCATTTACAATTATTAATTACGACTTTGATTAAATAAATCGAGTTTTATAGTTTTATGCATATCATCATGTACGGTGTTACTGTGTCATATTGTCTAACTGATCACAAAGACAGTCGCTAATTTACTTGCGCCCGTGGCTACCTGATGAGCGATAATTATTATAATCCACGAATGTGCGAACAATAGAAAACAACATCGTATGGAGTTATGTAAACACGTGTGAATATGCCGTTGTACAAACACACCTGTCGCTTCTCAGAGGTAAACCATTCAAAAGGTATACAATTTTAACGGCCGTTTGCCGCTCTACGGAGGTGTCGTTCTACGGAGGTTAAAATAAGAGTGAAAACGAACGGGGGGAAATAAAAGTGCCGCTCCTCGGAGGTTGTCGCTTCTCAGAGGTGCCGTTTCGAGAGGTTATACTGTACATTTTCTTAATATTTGTTTCTAATATTAGTGTAAAGAGGACAGCGTATTACAAAATTAAATACATTAAATCTGCCTATTTCGATACTGGGGGAATGCGAAGATAACCTAAAGGATGCAAGTCTTTTTAGTAAATTATCATTATCAATTAAACAAATACATCCAAAATCAAATTATTTCTTATATTTCTTGAAATATTCTTGTCTGATCATCCAAAGCTAACTGTCACTCATAAACTAATTCGTCACTTAAGGGGTCGTCTTCTAATAGAAGGAAATAAATGTCTGGGCAATATTTTGGCGGTTTTCAGTACCTAGATAAGATCAAACATATTATTGGAGCCTTCATTAAGTAGCAAAAAATATAGCAGGTTTTGAGATACTCTGCATTTGTTACTTGGACCTATAAATGTGTTGTATATATTTGTACTATAGCAATTTTACAATGTGTTATTATGAATTTTTCCTTGTGTTATTTTGTTAATGTCTTTAATAAAAGTCCTTTAACAACATTTATGGGTTAGTTCGTTATTTTGTCTTACAAGCTTCACGACCTCACAATTCTCATAACAAGCCCACTTGATGGCCATAAAACATGTGTCCATCCTAACTTGATTAAAACTCGATTTGCTTTTGTGATCTCAGCAATTGGTATTACTTTATCTCTGATAACTTTAACTACCTATTTGCCTCGCAGACAGAAACGCCACTTAACTTTTATGAATGCATGGGACAGTAGCTATCCATTAAGTATTTAAAAATTGTATATGAACCCTGACCCGGTGGTAGGGATTCAAACCCAGGATCCAAACGGTGACAGCGTATAGCACTGAAATGACCGCGACCATGCCGACTGCGCCATCAAAACAATTCCAGCAAAAAAGTTGCCCAAATGACGCTGATATGGTCGCTGTCACTACAGTACATGAGGTACTAGGAAATATTGAATTATTATGGTATTATTTGTTTGAAGTTGTTCACTAACCAACTGCCGAAGGAAAGGTTCATTAACTGACATAATCACAATCCAGTATTTTATCGATCATTTTTTGGCTATAAAAGTTAAAGGGTATCTCTTTAACTCATCCTCCGACATTAATTGTAACATGTGCAACATTCTCGCTCGTGACTGTGTAGCACGTGAATTTCCGCCATGTGTTAGGTGCCTAGCATTAAAGGATGGATATATAAACTATAAACTGCCAAACGTGTCCAGAAGAAACAGTATCGCGTGACCCATATCGAAAAACATATTTTTAAGGAGAAGTTGCTATAAGTCACGCTTGACATTTTTGTTTTTAGTTATTTCACAACATTTATGGCGTGTTTCGCAAACCAAGGTCGTGTACATAACTGATAGCGACGCCCAATCACCTCGCCTGTATTGTCTCCAAGATACCTACCTATTGTCTGGCATATGAAACAGAAAACATTTTAAAAAACAGCTTAAATCTCTAAACCTAACACATTATGGTGTTAACGACTCATGAACGTGTTGGATTGCTTGCGATTTCACGAGTTATAAGTGAGAACATTTGTCTGTGGACGATATATAACCATTACTTTGGTATAAAACAGAAACAGGCTTTCACACGTAATATCTTAGGTGGTATAGAAAAACGTTATTCTAAAACACTGTTTACCATTAAACTGTTAAATTAAAATGATGACGTCATTTCAAAACATGAACCGTTGTTGATTGAACTCCACTGATATAGACGACCGAGTGCCAAAGATTTCACTTAATTGGTGACGTCAAAGATCGTGAGTGTGATCCCATAAGCCCGGGGTGTTAGCGGGTAAGCGGTGCGTAATACCTGTACATGGTGTATAAACTACATTCACAAACATGGCAGTTCATATCGAACGACTTTGATAACCTTCTGACATTTGCGCGTAACAATCAAAGAAAATGATACAATAGGAGTAAGTTGGATTTGTAACAAAATGAAATACATGTGTGCTATCGCAGCAACTTGTGACATCGTTTGTATTGTCAGACATCGACTCTTCGGATCTTCCTGATTGGTTCACACCCAAATCTCTTTTGATTGGCGACTGTTTCTTTAACACTGAGGTGTCTAACGAAAGCCTAACAAACTGCGTGGTATGCACACATGCATTAGTCATCGCCATCGTCTTGTTGATGGATGGTCTCTGACAAAGTGAGCAGCACAGTTTTGAAAATATTTGTTGCTGAATTGTTAGTTTAAAATGGCGTTTGGCCAATAGATCTTCTAGATGCTTCGTAAGCATTTGTTCAAGAAACAAGCGTAAGCGGTAAGCGCTTCTGGTAAACAATAATACTTTGAACATATAACATCTTAAACAAATCACGTTTTGCAAAAACACGCGTATCTCCAAAAACGTGCCATATACCATATACCACTGTTAACTCCTTTATTAATTAACACGCAATGGCTGCATGCAAACTGGAACCATCAGACATAGTGCCTCCCAAGAATAAACACAATAACACATGACCACACGTGATCACAAATCCGGGTTTTATTTCCTCCAAGACATTTAAGCTTTTCACGTATATTTATATGTTGGTCACCCCTTGCGTGTCATTTAGTCCCGTTATAACACTGTCTGATACACCTGAACACGGACATGACGCTTGTCGAAGGTTGTTGATAGATTTTATGAAGGAAAACACGTGCGTAACTCATAGTGTTGTTTTCCCAGATAGAAATAAATATATTCTGCAACGCCTCTTTGGTCTATTATTCTGCCACGACCCTTTGGTCTATTATTCTGCCACGACCCTTTGGTCTATTATTCTTCCACGCCCCTTTGGTCTATTATTCTGCCATGCCTCTTTGGTCTAATATTCTGTCACCCCCTTTTGTTCTATTATTCTACCACACCTCTCTATTGGTCACTTCGTTTGGACAATCTGTATAGCTTCCATAATAAAGAAGTAATTGAGAATTGCAAGCAATAAAGAAGTCCCCTACCGGTTTGAAGCCAGTTTCAATGTTTCTGTTACAAATTTTGTCAGAATCAAAATATATTTAGACATGCATAATCCCCATATTGCCCTCAATCCACATACCAAGTTTCATAAACCTAGCTTGGAAACTGTTTTTGTTATAGAAGGATCCATATTTGGGCATATTTTCACTCTTTCTGTCGCCATAGCAACCACAAATTTGAGTTATGTCAGGATCCAGATTTTTTGACGGACGGACTGACGGACGGACCGACCGACCGACGGACGTTCCACCATTTGGGGTTTACGGGGCTTTTCATTGATCTTTATGTGGTTTTTTTCGACTGGTTTATGTGGATTTCCTTCTTTATTTCTTTAAAATTATGGACGGAATGAACCTCATAAACCATTGGATGTTGGCCCGGACGGACGGACGGAGGGCAAACCTATAGTCCCCTCCGGTCAAAAACCGGTAGGGGACTAAAAAGTGCTGAACCTCTTCCGATGCGTTCGATAGGACCTGTTCTATTTATACGAGGGGTGATCCACATTTACGTGGATTTTTGCTCTTATTCAAACAACGTTATACTTACGGTTACAAATCTGTGGAAAATGTAATATTGATACTTATTGCACAAGTGTACCAAATTCCATGCGGATATGATAATAAAAAACGTAAATACTGCGTCTGTAAAAGGGTACGGTTATAAATAGTGGGGCAGCTCAGAAATGACGTACGACATCACCTTTTCATGAACTTTATGAACACTGATTATCAACTGTTATTTATTTTCCCTAACCTTTTATGCAAAAGTCCACGTTATTCTGGATCACCCCTCGTAGATACTTTTCCGTCTATCCCACTTGATATTTAGAGGAGGATTTAAGGTATTTCAGCTTTTTGACAGGTGGAACTATGTCTTTCAGCTTTTTGACAGCTGATACTATGTCTTTCAGCTTTTTGACAGGTGGGACTATGTCTTTCAGCTTTTTGACAGCTGATACTATGTCTTTCAGCTTTTTGACAGGTGGAACTATGTCTTTCAGCTTTTTGACAGGTGGAACTATGTCTTTCAGCTTTTTGACAGCTGATACTATGTCTTTCAGCTTTTTGACTGGTGGGACTATGTCTTTCAGCTTTTTGACAGCTGATACTATGTCTTTCAGCTTTTTGACAGCTGATACTATGTCTTTCAGCTTTTTGACAGCTGATACTATGTCTTTTAGCTTTTTGACAGCTGATACTATGTCTTTCAGCTTTTTGACAGCTGATACTATGTCTTTCAGCTTTTTGACAGCTGATACTATGTCTTTCAGCTTTTTGACAGGTGGAACTATGTCTTTCAGCTTTTTGACAGCTGATACTATGTCTTTCAGCTTTTTGACAGCTGATACTATGTCTTTCAGCTTTTTGACAGCTGATACTATGTCTTTTAGCTTTTTGACAGCTGATACTATGTCTTTTAGCTTTTTGACAGCTGATACTATGTATTTTAGCTTTTTGACAGCTGATACTATGTCTTTCAGCTTTTTGACAGCTGATACTATGTCTTTTAGCTTTTTGACAACTGGGACTTGCACTTTCGACTTATTGTCAGCTGGAACTTGACTTTCATCTGTTAAGTTCATTTTCTCGTTCAGTTGTGTGTTGGGCATTGTGTCGTGTAATTGTGGTCTGTGTTGTTTTTATCTTTTCGGTGCTCGGCTGTTTCAGTTAAGTGCTGCCTTTCCCTGTCTGTAATTTAATATTTTTTAGGTCTCTTATGAGATATAGAATATAGCTAATAAGCTTGTAGACAAAATTTCATTAATATGTCAACAAAACTGATAAATGCAGTTTGTACTATATTATAAGAAAAGTGTATACTTAGAAAAGTTTATGAGCGAACATAGTTTTCTACTTTACCGTTCATTTCCCAATACCTAACATATTACTAGTATATAAACAATTTTTCAATACAGTGTAGTTATCATTCATAATTACCTCCCTTTATGGTTAATTATGCACGAATTTCAAAGTCCACAATATGTCATTCATTGCGGGACCAGTATAAAAAATTATGCTTGCTTGAAATATTTTGTTGTTGATATGGATGGTTCGTTCTATGTCTGGCTCTTGATTGGGTGGCTAGGTGCTGTCGCCGTTTCTGTGGGGCTTTGGATTGTCTGCGCGCTACAGTAGTTAGGCAGGAAGCAGTGACTGTGCAAAGACTATTAGCACATCAGGTTTTCTTAAAATATGGTAGATACATTGGAACGTCTTTTATACTATCAGAACCATCGAACAAATAATATTATAATGATTGTCAAATTTACCCTCACTATTTGGCCTACATATCAAAAATATGGTAGAAAATATTGTAAAAAGATAATAGAAAATTTGACAGGGAAATAAGCACTCAACTCAAACAGCCGAGCGCAGAAAACATAAAAACAAAACGGACTACAATTACACGGCACAATGCCCAACACACAACAGGACGAGAAAATGAACCACCGAAAGTCCAAGTTCCGGCTGTCAAAAGGCTAAAAGACATAGTTTCAGCAAAACAAAAGCTGCTTTTGTTGTAGTCAGAACCGTCAAACAATATAATACTTGTCAAATTTGCCCTCACTATATATCACTGGCTTAGAATTACACTGCCCACTAAAAATAAGTATACAGATGGTATTTGCCCATTTACTTGCCTGTAATACTACTATTTGCAGAACAGTGAAGCAATCACATATTTGAAGAAAATGAATATTTTTGTTTATTAAATGGAAAGGCCATACCTTAATTGGTACCCTAGGTGCAAAATCTAAAGTTTCTTTGTCTCTCTTGAATTGTAACTTTGACACAAAAAGATGGAAAATTCAGCCTTTTTGATCACATGGTTATTTTAGTTCCGAACATCTTCATCTGTATTTCTATCTCTATTTTGACTCATTTAGAAACTGTAGTTTCAGAAACTAGTATAATTGTGACCTTCTGATACACATATATCGAACAATTAAATCATGTTTAATTTTGCAACAATTATTTACTGTATACTTATTTTTGGTGGGCACTGTAGAAGGTCGTTAGTACAAAATCAATATATTTGAGAAAACAAGAAAACAATGTCTCAAAACTAATCTTTACTTATGGAAAAACAATCTATTTAAACTTCAGTTTGGTCAACGTGACTACTTCCAATTTTATTGAAAATAGGCTCATAAGAAGTGCCTTGAGATGCTAATTTCAAATATGCACGAGTCTTATAATGTCATAAGTAATAACTTCTCATTGTAAGCCAGCGATATGGCCTACATATCAAAACTACAACAGAAAATATTATAAAGTTTAAGTAGATATAACTACAGGAAACTGTATTATTATAAAGAGTAAATCAAAAAAATTATAATATCTTAGAAAGGTTTATAACACGGTAAATTGACCACCCGGTCACAGAGGTGCAGTTTGTTTTTAATTAACATTTCATTAATACTGGTGTTATTGTTAATATGTGTGTATAATCAGAAACTAAAGAGCTTCGTCTTTAATTTGATATCAATATTTTAAAAATCCGTCCATAATTAAGAAAATAAACCCATAAGGCGTGAAATCACTTTCTTTTTTTCTGGTTTAGAATAGCATTGTCGTTCTATTGAATGCACCCAAGTGACTGACTGGACACCGTGGTATACATTTCATGGTATAACTTTTTAATTAGTTAATTAATTACAATGGAATTTTGCATGGAGGTAGATCAAACAATGTTGTGTATGAATGTAATTACTTTATGAAGATATCGAGAGCCAATTCTTGCTTTTGATACCATGAAAATCTGACCACTTAAGTACAAATGCACCTTTCTAAGATAACATAAATTTTGTAAAAGAAATGTTTTATCAATGATACCACAGGTATTCGGCATGTTGGCTGTGACCCCCACCCCCTGCCAGTGAACCAATCTACAACCCATACAGAGAGCTTAAACATGTTTAAATAGTGTCTGAACAACATAAAATAACATTTCATTAAATATCTGAAAAATCCCCTTGGTGTCTTATAACATTAGTAGAAGGTAAACAAGAAAGTCACTGTCAATGTGTACGTTGGTAGGCTTACATGTGATGTGAAGTCGGTGTTTGATTTGCACGTATTACGCAGGTAGCAACAATAACTGAGAAAATGCATGCCAGTAAGTTTAAATAAAGCACTTACGATTGATAACCCTGATGTTTCGAGGTCTAATGAAGCTGTAAACAGAAAATTTGTAAATCCAACTTACGGTTCTAAACATTTGACAGTTTGATCAGTATTGCAAAGCACTTGGTACATGTTTATTCTGCGACCAAACTATCGCCAATATACGGCCCAAAACTGGGTTGATCGCCGCGATAGGTGTCATTTTGGACCGCATATTGACGATAGTTTGACCGTAGTATAAACATGCACCAAGCGCTTTGCATACGTGCAAATCGAGCACCGACTTCACATCACTTGTAAGTATACCAACGTACAAAATGTACGTCGAGTGTTTAGGACTGTGTGATCGACGAATTGGTGAAGGTCCAGTAGTTGTTGGTGTTTAATTATATAGGGGTATCCTTCCCACATGAAAATAGCTGGTAGTTGTTAAGCTGTGTCCATATTTGTAGAACTTTGAAGTGCTTCTGTGAAGTTGAGTCGTAGCTGACAGTGACATTCTTGTTTACCTTCTACTAATGTTATAAGACACCAAGGAGATTTTGCAGATATTTAATGAAATGTTATTTTATGTTGTTCGGACACTATTTAAACATGTTTAAGCTCCCTGTATGGGTTGTAGAGTGGTTCACTGGCAGGGTGTGGGGGTCACAGCCAACATGCCGAATACCTGTGAATGATACGGTTACCTGTGGATATAACCACAATCAAAGACAGGTTGGACATTAAACCATACTACGTGTCCAATAATGTAGAGCAATAACAGTATTTATGAAAAAAATAATCATTTAATACTTTTAATATACTGTAATACGAAATTAATTTTAATATACTGTAAAACGAAATTAATTTTAAAATACTGTAATACGAAATTAATCTTAATTTATCACATAGCCGAGAAGCCGCGCCGTAAATATAGTTCGGCACTCCCAGACTGTGCAATAAATATGTAAATAAGCTTGACGTGACGTTAGCCAATCAATGCATTTATCCGTCAATGACGTCAGGATAATATCAACGTCGCCATGACGTCGCGCTCATTGTACTACTAAAATTTGGCTGAAACTTATGCAACGAACATCATCCGTTTGAACAATTATGTGTATTTTTTAAGGTTATGTGATAAATAGAATCATACATTCGTGCTCATTACATGCGAGTTTTATTAAACTCGTCGACAAAAACAATATGACACTCGGCAAATATGGAATCCCGTTAGTGCCATTTTAAATATCGTGTATCGCGCTCCAAAGGCGAATCACGAGAATTAAGCGAGGCAAGAAACGAGACAAGAGAATTAGACGCGATATTTAAACGGGGCACGAGAATTGCGCGAACCACGAAAGAGACACGAGAATTAAAAATTGAATTATCGCCCTAGACCCACAATTTGTGCAAGTTAATATCTTATATCGTGTAGATCTCACGTATCGTTGTACCGTTGTACTGTTAAAACTAGGTCATTCAACTTTTCGACAGCTGGGACTTGGGCGGATCATTAACTCGTTCAGTTGGGCATTGAGCCTTGTATGTTTGTTTATGTTTTCTGTGCTCAGCCGGTTAAGTTGAGTGTTGCCTTCCCTTAATATTACCCTTTTTCAACGGTATGATTTAGTTTACAGGAAAGACGCGTGTGGATCAGATATATATATAGCTTTATTTATTGTTACTTACTAGGGATAACTTTCATAAAACATACATAACTATGTAAGTATAATATGTATACATGACATCAGGCGTATTATACCTTTCTTCCCACTTGTCTGTTAACAGAGCTTCTATTTCTAAACACTGACATGCCTTTGTTAATTCTTGCCACAATTGCATCATGGCAAACCAATGCCAAGTTTAAACAAAAACCCAATTATTGTCAATAATGAAAGACTCGCTCAGACAATTTAATATATCTCTTATATAAATGTATGCTCTGCAAATAACACCGCAGCATTTCCTGCAAGAAACAACCACTCCCAAAGCACTTTTATTATGTAATATGAGAAATATACAGATACGCCAGACCTTGTACACAATCACATAAGAATAATCACGTGCACATACATGTTTGGTATTGTTTGGTATTGTTTGGTATTGATAACATCCCTGCCTTAAACGGAGATAAATTGTTGCACGGTGGTCAAGTGGAGGTTACCGCTCTTGATACGGATCAGAAGGTCCCTGGTTCAGTTCTCGGCCGGGCACTTAGTAATTTCTGAAATGCTTTTTCAGTCTTTCCACCACATATACAGTTGAACTGGTTGGTGGCCTAGACGTAGTCTCGTGTGTATCAGTGCTAAACACTGGGTACGTTAAAGAACCAAGGATTCTATCCGAAAAGAACTAGACATTGCTGCCTACTTCCTTGCATCACACAATGATCCCCTCCATCCATGGCGGGTATCATCGGCTAGGGAATAACCCAAATGACCACTCACTCACAACTGCCTCAGTCCATGACAAACCAATAAACGAAGGAGCCAAACTCAGATAAAATCTCAACGGTTTCAAAGTCGTTTGGAAACTGCTCTCGGAGTCAGCACACTGTAAAGTAAACACTAAATTATCCAGAACTATGTTGCCAGTAACGAACGGAAACTGTGGTGGAAAGCCTATAAAATTTATGAATAAGTACTTATTGGGTGAAAGTTGAACTTAGGCCACCCAGATAGTTTTGCCTCGATTATATACCAGATGAAATTTAATTACTTTCGGGAGATCTAGAGATCTATATTTTCAATTCGATTTTCACCAAATAAAATGCAGCAGGAAATACCCCAACGACGCAAATGTGTAGGCACAACACATGGATGTATGGGGTATTTAAATAATTAATTAGATATGATCTTATAAGACGCATGCATATTTGAAATCTGCATTACACGGCGCTTCGTATGAGACTATTTTCATGAAAATCTGGACAGGTCATGTTGACCAAACTGAAATTGAAAAGACTTGTTTTTTATTAGCAGTTTTCAGACAGTAACAGATATAGTCTGTTTTGTCTTTTTTTCTCAAAATATCGATTTTGTACTTACGACCAGCGATTTGAGAACAACATATATTGTTCATTGTAGCAAGTTTAGTACATGTACAATTCCGAATACTGAAAGGTTTCGGACTTGTGAAAAACACCGGAGGGCCAGCATAATACTTGATGCACTCGGAATGCAGACCCAATACGACCTACACTTCGAACTTCCTACTAGACAATATCACGACATTCAGACCTATTTTGAGTCTATTGTGACTGAGGTATAAGGCGCATGAATAGCAATTAAACATCTAATTTATTAATATTTTATTACAGCAAACAGAAATCGTCTACATATTTCTTATCAATTAAGCTTAAGTCTGACATGCACACTAAATGTTATATTTCTATTATTGAAAGGTCGCCGGTTTCTAGCTGGTTAAGTTTCCAACCGCGAAACATGTGCCTACGCACTCACGTGGGCAAACTATGCGTAGGTAGACAAACGATGAGGGGCGTTTATATTGTTTGTGGATGTTTGGCACACCATAGACAATATTGTGAAAACTATTAAGATACGGATGTACCAGAGGCAATATGGTGTGAATTGCTAGCACACAAAAAAAAGTTAAGCTACCAATTTTCCAGGGCTGCTTTCAGCAGTTCAGCCATTCAGTAACACTTTGACATTTTAGTTCCCCTGGTCATTGTGCTACCTATATGAAAATCTGTGCTAGAGTCGCCACGGGAGACTATTTCTCTCTTGGTGTGTGTGCAGCCAACATCGATCTGCGGCGCCCAGGACTATCGAACATGTTCAGACACCGGCCTTACAGGTACCAATCCACACCTTAGTCGAGTGAAAAATGCGAGCAATTAAGCAGTGGTCCAGTCGGAGGTTAAACCCGGGACCTCTCGCGCGCGTCGTAAGTCTATGCCACCGGTGGTACCAGAGACTATATAGTGCGAATTGATAGTATACAGACAGATGATAATGGGATGGGGAAGGCAGCGCTTACCTGAAACATCAGAGAAGTTAAGGCACAAAAAGATATTCGTATGCAAATCACTAAAAGAAAGTTTCCCTGGTCAAAATGACGTACTACTAAAGGTGTTGTGATGACTTTGCGTGACAATTTTAGTTTGTAATAATTACATCTCTGACTTCATTCCATAGAGAATTGTGAATAAACACCGTCCCATTAAAAAGAGTTAAAACTTAATAAGTGGTATTTCCGTTTGGTAATTATTTCTGTTAATAGTTTTGGAGCTTAAAATCAGATCTAGCATAATTTTCTAGTTAGAAGGGAGACAAAACGTTAATGTTTAAATGCGAAACTGAGGAATTTCAATTGTAGCTGTCAAATCGGAAACAAATCGGCAGCAGCGTTCAACAGAAAAAAAGAGCAAGGAATGTAAGACACCCAATAAAATAAACACACCAAAAAGAGTCCTAAGGTAATGAACAAAAATGAACAAGACAAAATAAAACTAAACAACTAACAACAAAACCAGGACAACATTCAACTACAGTCTGCGCCCCAAACCCCGATATCACAAAGGAATAGCTGATCCGGATCAAATTCAACCCTGACATTATTTGAGAACTTTTATTCAGAACATCAGTATTTGTTGAAAAACAGAATCACTGTACTTGTGTCTGAAACAGATTAGATATAGTAATCTTAACATTTTTATAAGTGAGTAAACAACTTCTTTTAATTTCTTTGAACTTGAAGGATATATGGTTATCTACCCACCTGTATAAAAACACCATGCTTAACATTCATGTAGTTCCTGAATTTTAAAGGAAAATTATTTGAGCTTGATCCTGATTCGAAACTTATCCTCTGTGAACACGGGGCCAGGCAGTCCAACATATTCGAAGCAAGAGCCAGACAAGTACAAACCACTAACACGACGACAGACCACTAGCATAACCCATAAAGCAACAGCCAACATAAACAGTATAAATAGCCGTTTTGAACAAAATTTAGAATATAACCTACATTATGAGCCAATGAAAACGCCGAATTTTGGCGGTTAAATGAAAATTTAATCATTAAAATTTTCTCTTAAGGATGTTGGAGCGGTTTGGATTTTGCTGAAATATTGCCAGGAAGTAGAGAAATCTATTCGCTCGCTCCGCCCTTTTTAATCATTAACTTAATATGTTCTAACTATAACAAAGCAGCCTTATGCTGAACGTCAAAAGTGTAATGCGTCCATACAAAGAACACAGTTTAACAAAAATGCAACCTGGCAAATCTGCTTTTGCAATTTTCTTAATTCTATAATCTTTATTAATTATAAAGTTAAAAATGCACTAAAAAAGAAAGGCTAGGGGTTTAACATACAGACCAAATAGTTTTTCTTGATATTAGCAATGAAAGTAGCTCATTTGTATTTAATATTTGTTTCTACGGAAATCACAAATCACAGTGACGAATTGCTTGGTGTAGTAAAGCCGGTTATTATAGAGCCAGTTTTTGCTAATTTTCTATTTCAATTTCTTTAAGCGCGTATAGACATCTTACAACTTTGCCGGTTCTGTCTCTGAAATATACAATACCGAGTAAACTAAAAGACTCTTTACCATAATTTGTAGCTGTATTATAATGAATTTAAATTTGAAAGTGAGTTTATTTAATCCACAAGTGTTTTAATAAAATAGTACCCATGTGTACATATCTTAACAATAAGAATAATTATATTCATGTATAACATTGAAGTTAAAACTAAACAAATAATGCTCTAAATAACAATAATTTGAATTACGAAGTGATATAAGCAACATGAATTGTTTTAAAATCAATAAGTTAAACATAGTTTAATGACACGTTTGAATATTTTCAATTTCTCTTACTTTTGGACTATTTATTTCCTTGGCATATTTGGGTCCAGGAAGATTTAAAATGTCAAGAATACTGAAAAGAAACTTTCGACAGTACTCGCTAACTTCAGAGTTACCATTTTGTAATATGAAATTTAGAAGAGAAATGAACAACCCTCATATGATATCACTACACGTGCCGCTTGGTCACATGTTCGGTTTGAAATGCTTGACATGGTTATGCAAGTCTCCTGATGAGAATTTTCAGTGCTATAATCGATTTGAGGTTGTCTAAAAAGAGTATTTGTCGGCAAAAGTACATAATCCTTTAAAGTTTAAAGGTGCTGCCTCACGTATTGGTGTATGGCAAAAATAAAATAAAAGTGTCGTAATTTTGGTATAATTGCCTGTATATCCCATAAACAACCACACAACCATCTAAAATAACATGCGAAACCTCGGCATTTTGTAAGTTATTTTGTACAATGCCGAGGTTTCTCAAGTTATTTTAGATGTCAGTGTGGTTGTTTATGGGATAAACAGGTAACTATACCAAAATTACGCGAATATTTGACCATTTTATTTTATTATTGCAACACACCAATATGTGAGGCAGTTCCTTTAATGTTCAAACTAAATGTACTAAGATAACTTAATAAATAAATGAACCAGGTATATATAGCGCCCTTTTCATGCGAACACACGTTCAAAGGCGTCTACATATATAGTGTTGCAGCCACAACGGCACAGGTGCATCCCCTGAAGAGAGAGAGACATTAGATACAGGCTGCAGAAGTGCGTCTAGCTCTTATTTCGAATGGACAGCGTGGTTCTTTGATGTGCCCGATGTATATATATATAGCACGGATGCACATCTTCCTGGCACCTTTAATTAGATACTCTGCAGTCCACATGGTTAGATACAGCGGGAAATACTATAGAATTTCCAAACAATTACTGTTTATTATTTGCTTTCAATGGATTATGGAGTTTTTTCAGTGAAAATGACAGTGAAAATAACAGTGAAATTACCACTTTGTTATTTTCACTGTTTTAGAAGCTGGTTCCAGTATCATGCAGAAAAGCAAACGTAACGTCAACGGCACCGGGCTTTAAAATATGCGTTAAGTCGTCATGACAACATAATTTTCACGTCGTGAAGTTCTAATTTTGACGTGATTTTTTCAATTAAGCCAATTACGGCACATATTTAAGAGGAATTGAGGCATATAATAAACAGAAAATGTGTTGATTTTTGGTGTTAGATCAATTTTATCTCACTCGTGGTCACCGAAAATTTCATTTAAATATTGATTTTCTGTGATCACTCAGTGAAATAAAATTCGATCTTACACCAAAATCAACAAATATCTTCTATATATTTAAAATAAGAACTTGTACAGGTTTCTATAATTCCATAAAGTACAATCAAACAACCAATTTTACTTCACGGGTGGATTCTTATAACTCTCCCCTCCCCCCTCCCTCATAGAAATGTATTGCGCATTCGATGCATCAAAAGAGCGAAATTGGTTTTTAGTGTTTTTGGTGTTTCAATTCCCGATAACGTGCAATTTTGTGTCCTTGAGATTGATCTAAATTGTTATATTGAATACCTATTATGTAACAAGGATTCTGATTGGCCTAGACGGCCTGCACGAGAGGTCTATATATTTAATATACACCTCCCGAAACCCAGGCTGGTGTGGATATAACTTTTTATGACGTGACCTTATTTCCTGCGACAATAACGTTCCAAACAACTAACGTTATTTCCCGTATAGACCACAATAGGCGTGGGGTGTATTGAATAAATGATCTGACTTGTTAGTTATAAAATTACTGTCAACATGTGGTTTTCTGTTGGCACACGTTTGCCATTGAATGGCACACCTAGGATTTATATCTTTATTGAAGTCTCTAAAACATAATCATATTGCTTGAACTTGAACATGATCTTGAACATAACAGTAACAAAAAAATTTTGTAACCACTCATACTTAAAAGAGTTATAAGAGACATTATACCGGGTATACCTAATAATAAAACAACATTAAGGATGTTGGAGCGCTTGGGATCCCACCTTCAGAATTTGCTCAAATTGCCAGGAAGTAAAGAAATATATACTGACACAAAATAGGATAAAAAAACATTAGGTCACCGAACTCGTTTTTCGGATAATCAGCCCTGATTGAAGTGTGTATGAATTATTGTTATAATTGAATGGAAATTGGTGGTTGTGTTCAAATTTGACATTTCTATTTGATGTCTGTGATCTAAATAATAAAATATTTTTCAATATAGTTTGGGTACACATTGTTTTATGATCAAGATACCAAAAAGGGTATATTAAATTTTTGGCTAATAAATATTGCTCTTTTACCCCACCACTTCATATTTGATGCAGCAAGATAGCACCCAGGTAAAATCCTAATAACTTTTTTCCTACCTTAAACTTTTTTTAATATTTTGTAAAATATCTTCAAAATTATGCAATAAAAAATATATGTCACCGAGGTATCTTTTTCGCAATTTTTGTTTTTATTTTGGTTAAATGTCGCTAAATTGCTGAGAAAATCAATGAAAACGCTTAAAATAAAATTTATTGAATATGTAAATATCGCGAAAACACATCAACACACAATAAACAAACATTACCAAACGAACCTGACTCCCAAACAAGTCATTTGGCATAAATAGCAATATTTTTATTTTTTACCCCACCCACCTATTTTGTAATGTAATATTTTTCTCGGAATGTAAACCGTCATTTCGATTAGTATTTTCTAATGTTATTGCATACTACTTATCAAAACTGACGCATGTGCATTAAACCGATCCAGCATCCTTAAACATCATCGCGCTCTACGGCGACGTCACAATTCATGACGTCATGGAATAAAGAGACGGATTTATCTCCCATGTATATTTAGCGATTTTTATCATGGAATAAACAAGACGTAAATTTCATTGATCAAAATCGCTAAATATACTTTGGAGATAAATCAAACAGCCGAAATTCAACCGTGACATACCGTTTATTTGACCACGCTAAAGCTCTATACGTTTACATGAAGGAAAATACAGTCAGTGTTAGAATTGTATTTTTAGCCAAATGTCACGTAGGCTTACCACGCCATACATTATGTCCACTCTGAATGTTACATGTAGCTAGTTGCAGACCAGTAGTGTTATGTCGTAGAATACTGGTATTATTTTATACAATACAAATGCTCTATATTTCAAATTGCAAATTCCATGTTCATAAGATATCAAGATAACTAGGCGAATCTGCATGTGTCTTTCTATCTTGGATGACACGAAGACGAATTCCCTTACTTAAGTTTATGTTATTCAATATACTGTAGGGCAACTAATTGTTGCAATTTGAGACCCACTCCATCAACTAACATAATGCTCGTATTCAGTCCAACCTCTTGAGTTTATAATATATTAATACTTGTCAATACCGTAACTATAGATCAAACTTTTCCGTAACTATGATACGATATAAGCTGCAGGTGGACAACAATTGGCTTCTATTTCTGTTTCTTCAGTGGGCGATGTTTACAGATCTGTTTATATCAATTGTAATAAAGTCAATGCCAAGTTCAAGAAAGACCAGACGTGATCTTAATTGCTCGTTTCTTCAACGTTCACATATGTCATCTGAGGTTTGGTATTGAAATCAGAAAACCACATTTACGTAGATGGAATCGACAAAGAAGATTTATGACAATGTTTAACTTATGTCTCTTCTCGATGATAAAAAAATGACCGCCGGTTATGTATTATATGTTTTATAACCCAACATTGAAGTAAATGTACACATAGGCACATGGGTTCAAATTATCTGAGTAAAATTATCTGAGTGTACCCTCTATAGAGAGAAGGTTGTGCAGCGGCCATGTTTAGCCGCAACGGATATGACGTTTCGGAAGCTGGAACCTAGTTTTTCTACAGTTGTCACAGCAAACTCGGTCACCAGTTCCATTGACGTAATATCCGTTGTGGCTAAACATGGCCGATGCACAACCTTCTCTCTTTATTGGGTACATACTCTCAGAAAATTTTGATTCAGATAATTTGAAACCATGTGCCTATGAATGTACATTTACTTTGACATGGTAAATTGTTAAATAATGCAATGCTCAGACAATTCCAAACTATACAGAAGCGGTGGTTGTAGCCACCTATACAACGAACAGTACACTTCAAACAAGCTTATATCGCTGGCTTAGAATTAGAAGGTCATAAGGACAAAATCAATATTTTGAGAAAACAAGAAACTACTCTTTAGCTATGGACAAACATGCTTTTTAAACTTCGGTTGTGTCAACATGACCACTTCCAAATAGGAAGAAGCGCCTTGAGATGCAGATTCCAAATATGCATGAGTCTTATAATTCTAAGCCAGCGATATACTGACCCTCATAATGAGTGACACATTGCATGATTGTCTTTTAAAATCAGCTAGACTAAAGAACACAAAAATGCACCTTGGCAATTTTTTTTTGTAATTTTCTTTATTCTTTTTTTACAATAAAGGGGATAAAACGTACATAAAAGGTCTACGGGTTTAAAATACGAAACAGTGGTGGCATTCACAAAGCATTTAAGCAGGAAACTTAAAAATTTCTTAAAATCTTAAAATTTTCTAAATTGAATCAGCTAGTCTAGAAAAAATCAAGATGATTAATATTTTACATAGTTCGAAGCTTTATGTAAACAGCTATTATAATCACTAAGAAAACATGGACTATTTTTCAAATTGCGGGACATGTGAGCTGCACAACTTTTTAACTTAAGTCAAAATATTTAAGTTTTCACTTAAGATGCTTTGTGAATACCACCCCAAATATTTGCATTGCACTAGATCATTGCGGGCTCCATATGTGTTGTTTGTATGTACTATCCAAAAATAGGACTGAAACACAAATGAACACGCATGGAAGGGGAGTACAATATAAATGACAGTAACAACATTTTAAAGACTTGCATACTATGCATTTATGGTTTTTATAGACAGACATTTGTGAAGTGTTTATGTATGTATTTTTAAGTATGCATTATCGGACAATTAGGATGAGCAATAACAATGTGGCACATTTATGTTGAACATTATTATTGCCGACGAGTCCCTTCCATAGAAACGCAGATGTACACGGTATATGTTATACTGTATTTCAAATAACTTAATGATTAGATGAAGTTCACATCTGCTATGGTGTCTAACTTTCAATATGTCCACAAATAAGTATTTGTCACAAATGCTTCGACTACCGTTATTTGATCTCAATATTACGAAACCTGTATGGAACAACTACAATTGGTCTCATAACGGATTAATACCAGATCAGTTTCGCATGCGTCTAGCGATGATGACGTAACCGGGGCTTTTTCTTCTGGGTGTGTGTGTTTTTTCTGGGAGGTTGATAGGTTTTTCAAAAAGGAGGTGACGCTAAACAAAAATAAAATTTGGAATTGCACAAGGAATACACGTTTTGTGTATGATATTTAAGACAGTTTATGCTAAAAGATTATATTAAGTAAGACAGGGAAGGTAGCAATCAACTTAATCAGCCGAGCACAGAAAACATTTGAACAAAAACACAGCAGAACATAAGTCACTATCTAAATTTGAAGAGAGGTAATTATTTGCAACTTGTGCATTTACCTGCATTTGACATTTCTCGGTAGCAAAATTGCTTTTCTTAGCAGACGATGCACTGATGTTTACAACATCAAAACAGTACACAATAGAGCCCATTATCGGATAATTTGAATGAGCATAACCATAATATTTGCGAAAAAATGAATGAAATGTTAACCTGTGTTTATTTCAGGGTTACATTTGATGACCTCTTGTTGATTATTTTTCAATTTAGGTTGACATTTGTGACCCTTATTTGCTCATTTTGGGCTCCAAAAATAGGAATTTGTGTTAATTCCCCTTTTTAAAAAAACGTCAGTTAATTCTGTTGGAACAAATCCTTTGCAGGCAGTCATCATTGAGTCGTTTTTCCTTGAATTCATGAAGATGATAGGCAGTTTTAAGAGTAAGCATGTTTGTCCTTGGTTATTTCGTTGATAGGAATTAAAATGTATAGAACCATGAAGCGAGGATACCTTCTTCGTGTGTTGAGTATATCTACTTTTCAAACATGTAAGAAGGAGGAATATTTCCTCCATTCAAACATAATTTGATATTGTATACCTTTATGTAAGAAGGATTCTGATCAGCTTACGCGTCTGCATGAGGAGTCAATATTTCTCGTATCCACCTAACGAAACCGAGGCTTGTGTCAATATGTTGTTGTTATGGCGTGACGTCATTTCCTACGACATAACGTTCCAAGGCACTCACTTTAGCCAGTTATAATAAATGCCGTTAAAAGGCATAATATTAAGTCAGACAGGGAATGCAGCACTCAACTTAACCAGCCGAGCACTGAAATCATTAAAAACATACGAGGCACAATGCCTAACTGAACCAACCGAGCATAAGACACATACAAAGAATCATGCCCAACTACATGAAAATTTTCTCATACATATTCATAAGAAGGGCATTATTAGCTAGATCATTTCAATAAGTGGCAAAATTGGTTTTACAAATCACTTAAATAAACAGATAAAGTCAGTATTGTACTTAAACATCACTGATAATCGTGCATATAATTATAATTCACCTTTGTGGGATAAACCAAATTTTCCCGCCTTTCACATTATCCTAGGCTCACTATAGGATGTGGATGTGTATGTACTTTCACAAGGAGTATTTATATATTACCCCCTCCCATTTGACACACCAAGGTCAAATATAGTACACCGGCTGGAATAAACCGTAGGCCTGAGTAGTTCATACAAAGCGTCAGGATGACAAACGGTTGTAGAACTGCGGCTTTAAGCCAGTGTTACTTTGTGAGCGTATGTTGTTAACTATACTTGGTTACCTGCATGACGTCATAAATGGAAGACATTTCAATCTAAATATCGAACGTTATACAACGGTATAATTTGTTCTTTGTCTTTATAGGCAAAATCTTCGGACATGTTAAGATTTAACATATGCACTCATTTTTTATTCATTTTCTCATGTTATAACCGGTATACCTAATTTCTATTCATAAGCAAATCCGCCGTTCCGATTGGCCGATACCATATACCACGTTGATAAACAAAGTGGTACCCGTCACGTGGCCAACGACTTAGTTAAGACTTGGCGGCGCCTCAGTTGATATTAAAGATTATGTTTCGTGCGTCGATAACCTGCATGTCACGTGCCATTTATAATTATTTTCCATATGGGTCCAGTTTTGAGCACATGTGACCGTATTGCAGTGTTATCGAGTTCAATCGTTCAGTGCGGGTAGACGGTTCATAGCGCATGTGGAGACTTAAGACTATGAAAACGTAATTATCCGAGACCATCCTCCGCCATATCTCCATTTGCTAAAGGTTAAATGAAAACTATGACAATCGATTTCTTTCCTTTGTCTATCTTTTAAACGGTAAAACACCGTCTCCCAGTGCGTTATGAACTTCCACCCGGAACGATTGGACTTGATACGTGATGATATACATACAACGAATTAACACAAACAATGGCAACATTAATTACTTTTAGATCTGTCTATATGGTGCCTGTCTATTCATGACTATTTGTGTGTCAATATGCTTCGTTCTGCTTTAATTGTAAACATTTTAAAGGTGCTGCCTCTCAGATCGGGCTAAATTTATTGTATGACGTAATTTTCCTACCTAACCAAGTATTTATATAATAGAAAGTCATTGGTGGTTGCTTCATGAAAGATTTATGGTATATAAGCAATTTAAATCACTCTTGATATTTGGCACTCAGTATTTTTCTGTTTGAAAATGTCGCAGAGTTACCTTCCAAAATGTTCTATGGATTATGTAATTCAGACATGATCAAACAGAAACTTCAACAAAATAAAGCCTAAACATATGTGAAGTATTCGTTTTCATCGAATGCAAACACATTTCAGGCAATTTAAGTGATAGTAGTGCTAATTCTATAGGGTATTAATACCCTATAGAATTTTGGGTGCAAAAATGCTAAATTACTACAAAATGCCGATGTTTCCCAAGTTGTTTTTATGTCAATGTGGTTGTTTATGGCATATACAGGAAACTATACCAAAATTACATGAATATTTAACAATTTAATTTTATTTTTGCAATACACCAAAACGTGAGGCAGTCCCTTTAATGCAAACTATTGTTACATGACACCTTTATACAATAAAACCGCAACCTCCGAGCTCGTAGACAAAAACTAATTGACTTAACAGCAATACCACAGGGACTTGTTTTAAAATATTCAATAAATGTAGACAATATCTTATGTAATTTGTTTTCCTTTCGGAAACCCACGATTTGCAGAGAAAGGTCACGAAACAGCCTAATATTCCAAAAGATAATTTTCTAATATTCTTTAAAAAAATCTGTATAAGTCTAATATTCCAACAGTCAAAATATTCCAAGTCAATTTTGTCAAACAATATCATCGCTCTTTCTTTTCCATATAATTTTAAAGTCACATTATCTCTCCCAAAACTTTTTTCCCGATCATCCAGTAAATAAACTAAATACAAAAAATTAGGATGTTTTTCACAAATGACCTATAATTGGCGACAGAATGTCAGCTATATCTGTCAAATTAGTATCCCAAAAATCACATTTAATAAAATGTATGGATGACAAAATACTAATTTTTGCTCCCCTTAGACTTTAAATTATGCATTTCTTGTTTACATTTCGTTATTTTGTTTACAAACCACCTGGCGGCTTCATTTCGTTTTCTTCCATATCATGGCTTTTTTCAACTTTGGGACTCAACGTAAGTGCTCAAAATGCATCATTCTGCAGACAGGTTGCCAAGTTATTGCTTTTTGAAAATAGCCATTTAGGGATAATGGGACTTTAATTCTATAAAGATCGTCGAGAGCTTGTGTCGGAAGTTCGGAACTAATTAAGAAAAAACTCATTAACGGAACGGAGTTGTGTTACAATATGGTATTTGGGATGAGGTTTTTTAATAACGATAAGTATGTTGCAGCTTAATGAGTTCTGGTGTCCTGTGACATCAAATATTGTAGACAATAATTAACATCTGGTTTTAAAGGGACTGCCTCACATATTGGTGTATTGCCAAAATAAAATGAAATTGTCAAATATTTGCGTAATTTTGGTATAGTTGCCTGTATATCCCATAAACAACCGCACTGATATCTAAAATAACTTGAGAAACTTCGGCATTTTGTAGTTATTAAGTATTTTTACGTCAAAAATTAAATAGGATATTAATACCCTATAGAATTAACACTACTATTACTTAAATTGGCTGAAATTTGTTCGCATTTGATGAAAACGAATCGAAAATCAAACCAAATACCTCACTGATGTTTACGCTGTAGTTTGTTGATGTTACAGTTCGGTCATGTGTGAATAACATAATTCTCAAAGCATGTTGGAAGGAAATTTAGCGGGTTTTTTTCAAGAAAAAAATACTCATAGGGCTATATCGAGAGTGGTTAAAATTGCTTATTTGCACCAAATCTTTCATTAAGCAACTGTCAGTGACTTTCTATTACATTAATACATGGTTAGGTTGGAAAATTACGATATACATTCGATTTAGCCCAATCTGTGAGGCAGCACCTTTAAAGATGCTCTCCTCTGTAGTCCAGCAATAATGTCCTCAAAAACCGGATAATCATTATTTTTTTAGGAAAGCACCATACTTTGTATATACAATGGTGAAACATATCTGAACATTTTTTTCGTGAGACCCATCTCGTACCGGCCATCACGGTTGCCATAGTAACCATTTTAAAAGATGACCGCCATTTCTATAAAACTACAACATGGCCTCTTGAAAATATTGAATTTTATCACTACACGATGAGATATAAACCATATTCAATTAAAACAAACAAATATTCTATTTATTTAATGCTTATATGGTGTCAAAACTAGTACTATTTATGTCAAATTACCACTGTGGTTAGGCTATGTATCAATATGTTATTCCATTCATATTTTTCACTTCAAAATCCGCCATCTTGGATTATGGTGAATAGGTGAAAACGGCTTTTTTGAGAATTTTGCATCAAATCATAAACCAACTTGTAGGAAATGGTCTAACTAAGAATAAAAACCCCCACATGACATGTTTCCGTTCAGTAATAAAAAAGTTACAGACATTTTAGTGTTGAGATTTTGGTAAATTAAAGTAGTCCCTATGAGGGGGTGGAGCTTATATCAGTCACATTGTAGGTGATAACCAGTGACTGATATAGGTTTTATTTCACTGATAGAACTCCATATCTCACCAGTTAGCATTAAATAAATGTCTTTATTTTTGCAAGTAGTTAACAAAACTTATTTATAAAACATAATTGCGTATATAATATAATAAAGTATAACTTACCCTTATTTGTTATAAAAATATATCAATGAAATAAAATTTGTTGCCATGCAAACGTAATTTAAAAATGAAATGTCAAAAATGATATTTTTAATTATTTTCTATAAAAATATCACTTTAATCAAGAAATATATTACTCATATGTGTTTAAATGATATATTAATAATATATTATATTTACATCTTAAAAACACAAATAATAGAACGGTTTAAATTATTCAAAACAATACGCAAAACAGTTAATTTAATTACTCCTACTGTTTTCCCGTGTTTCATTTGCTTAGTGCAATGATACTTTAAAGCACTTTAAAACACAGCTAAAACGCATTAATTGAAATAAAGAGTTATTTAAAACAATAGGCTTTTATTATCATACCATATTTATATAGCACGTTTATCATGTAATTACACGTTCAAAAGTGCTTTACAATCACATTTTATACATTATTAAAACAATTTGAAATAGATAAATGCATGCGAACATAACAACACATGTATATTATACAGTATAAAGTTTAAGGATAAATATGAATTTGCAGCAGACAATTTGTAATTAAAACAAATATAAGCATTGAATGCTTTAAATCCGATTGACTTCGTAAGCTTTATGGCCAGTCCACACGCGCATTACTCCACCAGCCGGTATTATATGTTATGCATTAAAGTTAGTCCAATGAATCAAAACATCTCACTGAAAACCAAAAATCTCTCTTTAACGACGAGATTATGCACCACATATATAACGTAAGACACTGTTAACTAATGTACTAGAGTTTCAAGAACAGCGTCACATACCACTGCTTCTTCGAGAAACCATCTCCAAAGGTATTGATGTACTACCTTTTAGAAGACCCCTAAGAAGTCAAACTATTAATCAGCCAGAATAAGCTTTTGTAAAACAGTGCGTTTTTAGCGCTTTCTTGAATGACGGTAATGCTTTACTTTCTCTGAGTGCTGTTGTCAGTGCATTCCAGAGCTTCGGTGCTGCAGCCATGAAACATCCATCGCCGTACGATACAGTCCTCATCCTCGGCACAACTAGAAGAATAGAGTCATTTTGTGACCTAAGCTGTCTTTGTGGAGTATATATTTCCAACATACTTCTGATGTAGCCTGGTGACTTTCCATGTAGTGCTTTGTAAACATGAGTCAACACCTTGTATTCCACTCTGTATTGAACAGGTAACTAGTGAAGATCCTTCAGCACAGGAGTGATGTGATTGTATCGCGGTATACGTGCGATGAGGCGGGCAGCTGTAATTTAAATATTTTTGTAGTTTGTTCAGAATGGTTTTTGGAGAACCACACAGCAATGAGTTGCAATAATCCAGTCTTGATGTTTCTAAAGAATTTATCAGGGATTTTGTTGCATCAACAGTCAAATATTGTCTGATTTTACCTATTTGTCGGATCTGCATGAAACAAGACCTGGAGACAGAGTTTACATGTTTGTTCATGTTCAGGTGTGAATCAAACATGGCACCAAGGTTTCTCACTACAGATGATGGTCCGATCACAGCATCACCAACTTTCACCGTGAGATTCTCAGCATCACGGTTTATAGACGAGTCAATAATTTTAAAATCGCATAACACATGTAAGCTAAATAATTATTTTTGCACGATACCATGGTAACAGCTTAAATAAAGAAAAACAACCCTGGCATTGAGTAATAGATTATGCGCTAAAACAGAAACGTAAGTGCATAACTAATAATAAAGTCACCCTGTTTACACAATGTTCATACAGAAACTGTTACAAGAAAGATAAGTGAAGATTATGAGACAAAATAATATATATGAGCCTCCAAAGTACCCTATTAACAAAAAACGAGGTGTTATAAACAGTAGCGACTTTTCTCCAAAAGGACACAGTCATGATTTTGGTATGTTGTGTTAAATCAAAATAGGAATACAATTCAAAAATTTGAAACAATTTTGAAACGGATTTGTGAAATGCTTGTTAATGTTACGTCAAAAAAGAAAAAGTGACGTTTGCAACGCCGCACAATAAGTAGGCGGGAGTGGTTAGTTTTAAAGGTCTGTAACTTTGTAAGCGGATGTTATAGGGGTTTTTCATATATATTTTTGCAATGAGTACGAGTCGATACGTCCGTATGATACTTGTACGAGTTTACGTTATTACTTAGCATAGTTAGCATGTTACCTACAGTTTTGTACATAACATTGTGCATGGGCTCGTAATTGTAAACCAGTAAAATTCCGCTAATAAGAAAACTTTCCATTTGGTTTCATCTTTACAGTACATTTAGTTGGTCATTACACACGCGTCTATCCGCATTTCAACATGTAGATAGTATCGCAGACGCTAAATTACGGTGTAAGCTGGCAAGATGGTGAAACAACGATGATATGATGGTGAAACAAAAATACCACGATGATGAAACAACGATGGTATGATGGTGAAACAACGATGGTATGATGGTGAAACAACGATGATATGACGGTGAAACAAAGATGCCACGATGATAAAACAACGATGGTATGATGGTGAAACAACGATGGTATGATGGTGAAACAAAGATGCCACGATGATAAAACAACGATGAAATGACAGTGAAACAAAGATGCTATGATGATGAAACGACGATGGTATGATGGTGAAACAAAGAGGCTACGATCATAAAACAACGATGGTATGATGGTGAAACAAAGATACCACGATGCTGAAACGACGATGGTATGATGGTGAAACAAAGATGCCACGATGATAAACAACGATGGTATGATGGTTAAACAAAGATGCCACGATGATGAAACAACGATGGTATGATAGTGAAACAGAGATGACACGATGATGAAACAACGATGGTATGATGGTGAAACAAAGATGCCATGATGATAAAACAACGATGGTATAATGGTGAAACAACGATAGTATGATGGTGAAACAAAGATGCCATGATGATAAAACAACGATGGTATGATGATGAAACAAAGATGCATCGATGATAAAACAACGATGGTATGATGGTGAAACAAAGATGCATCGATGATAAAACAACGATGGTATGATGGTGAAACAAAGATGCCATGATGATAAAACAACGATGGTATGATGGTGAAACAAAGATGCCATGATGATAAAACAGCGATGGTATGATGATGAAACAAAGATGCATCGATGATAAAACAACGATGGTATGATGGTGAAACAAAGATGCCATGATGATAAAACAACGATGGTATGATGGTGAAACAAAGATGCATCGATGATAAAACAACGATGGTATGATGGTGAAACAAAGATACCACGATGATGAAACAACGATGGTATGATGGTGAAACAACGATGGTATGATGGTGAAACAAAGATGCCACGATGATAAAACAACGATGGTATGATGGTGAAACAAAGATGCCACGATGATAAACAACGATGGTATGATGGTAAAACAAAGATGCCACGATGATGAAACAACGATGGTATGATGGTGAAACAAAGATGCCACGATGATGAAACAACGATGGTATGATGGTGAAACAAAAATGCCACGATGATAAAACAACGATGGTATGATGGTGAAACAAAGATGCTATGTTGGTGAAACAACGATGGCAGGATGGTGAAACAACGATGGTATGATGGTGAAACAAAGATGCCACGATGATAAAACAACGATGGTATGATGGTGAAACAAAGATGCCACGATGATGAAACAACGATGGTATAATGGTGAAACAACGATGGTATGTTGGTGAAACAAAGATGCCATGATGATAAAACAACGATGGTATGATGGTGAAACAAAGACGCATCGATGATAAAACAACGATGGTATGATGGTGAAACAAAGATGCCACGATGATAAAACAACGATGGTATGATGGTAAAACAAAGATGCTATGATGGTGAAACAACGATGGTATGATGGTGAAACAAAGATGCCATGATGATAAAACAACGATGGTATGATGGTGAAACAAAGACGCATCGATGATAAAACAACGATGGTATGATGGTGAAACAAAGATGCCACGATGATAAAACAACGATGGTATGATGGTAAAACAAAGATGCTATGATGGTGAAACAACGATGGTATGATAGTGAAACAAAGATGGTATGATGGTAAAACAAAGATGCTATGATGGTGAAACAACGATGGTATGATAGTGAAACAAAGATGGTATGATGGTGAAACAAAGATGCATCGATGATAAAACAACAATGGTATGATGGTGAAACAAAGATGCCACGATGATAAAACAACAATGATATGATGGTGAAACAAAGATGCTATGATGGTGAAACAACGATGGTATGATAGTGAAACGAAGATGGTATGATGGTGAAACAAAGATGCTACGATGATGAAACAAAGATGCTACGATGATGAAAGAAAGATGGTATGATGGTGAAACAAAGATGGTATGATGGTGAAACAACGATGGTATGATGGTGAAACAACGATGCTACGATGATGAAACAAAGATGCTACGATGATGAAACAACGATGGTATGATGGTGAAACAACGATGGTATGATGATGGAACAAAGATGCTACGATGATGAAACAACGATGGTATGATGGTGAAACAACGATGCCACGATGATGAAACAACGATGGTACGGTGGTGAAACAGTGATGACACGATCGTGAAAAAGCAATACCACAAAGATGAAACAACGATGATATGATGGCACGATGGTAAAACAACGATGGTACGATGATGAAACCGCGATATTTCGTCGCGTTTTCACCATCGTACCTTCGTGCTGTTATCATCGTGCTTTCGCGTTTTCATAATCGTGTCATCGTACATTATGGTAAAAAAGGTAGACCGTATAAAAAGCACTACAAAGACGTTACCTATGTAATGCTGTGACCAACGTAAAAATCAAGTCAAATGCACACGCAAAAGTGTCATTTGAATGATAAAACTGTATGTCATTTCTGCTAATTATGGAATTTGAAAGGGAAAATATTTCTAAATAACATTGCTTTGTGTATTCGCAAAATATAGTTTTTTATACTTAAAATGAATTGAAATTAAATTAGGTTTCCTGTTTGGAAGACATATAGTAGGAATAAATGATCTTTCTGCCAAGAAATGTTTGGTCACATCATGTAAAGGCGTGGAAGACCGGTAATGCTTTTGATTTGTCTATGCCCGAACGAGTTGCAATTGTGTGAGGAGCAATATAATGTAAGTATTTTCCAGTCCCAAGGCAACGCTAAGTTCTTCCACTGCAATATGAGATGATTCAATAGCTAGAAAAAGAATATCCATGTCGACAGTTTGAACCATTATCCCCGAAAATCCATGTTATACAGCATCTTTGAAATGCAACATAATTTTGGTATCTGCTTCTTCCTGTGTGCATGGTGCTAATCCTGACAGGTGTAGCCCTGGAGAACCGACAACGTCATTTTCTTGTTACATGAAGGAGGTCTGCGTTAGAGAAACTTTGACTCGAAATCATGGACCATGTTTGCTGGACACGAGCTTGATGATTTTTAGTCTACGATAATGCCTTGTCTACACCGATATTTATAAGCTATGGTGTGGCAAAAGCAGTATAGTGGTTCGATGCGGACAAAATTACATAGAACGACCGTTATATATGGACATTGAAGCTTCATAATTATTTTGAAGAATCAGGTGGATTGCTCGTACTGACCTACAAGGGAATTGGTACAAAATGACTTTCGCACTTGTTTTGAATTACATCTTTTTAACATGCATGAATTACATCTTTTTGACATGCATATGTAAAATACAGGGGCATTGATCCACGAGATTAGTTCAGCAAATAACACATTAAGAAAAGATAGTAAGCACATCATAATATTATGTTTTATAACAAAAGCAACGATTATGTGACCACGCGTTTTCTGTGACCATTGTAAATTTTAATAATATGTAATACAAACTGTAATATACGAAATGCAAGGAGGAAGTGCACTTAGCTATCGTTAGCTTGAATGTGCAGATGACATTATGCCAAATCTTGAGGTCGGTATGAAATACTCGCAGTAATAAAGGTATGTCAATGCCAAATCTTGAGGTCGGTATGAAATACTCGCAGTAATAAAGGTATGTCAATATCTCCGCAAAACACCGACATTGCCAGCGCTTTAAAAAGATTTATAATGAATCATGGACGCCCGTCCTTGCACTGCTTATGCCATCGAGGAGTATATTGAAAGGGAAAGTGATGAAGTTCTTAACCGGCCATCCCGCTCTCCAGACTATGACATGATAGTCACAATGAGGTCAGCGTGCAATATCAACCCGACATGTCCAACCACGTTGTGTTTAACGAACTTGGTGCCAATTAGAAATGTTCATAAGAAGCATGATATCCTTTCCGCTACCACGATTTTTTTGGGGGGGGATTCATGTGATCCATATACCCCGTCCCTGAGACACTATTTACTTGCAGTACTGATAAAAACTCGATACATCCGGATGCTACACACCTGCCCCAATGTGAAAGTAGAAAAAATGTCAATATTTCTACTAAAGGTCACCGGAAATGACGTTGTGACGGTGACCCTTGCGCGAAATACTTTTTTGATAGGTGCATTATAGGTACATTGTTTTTGGCATCTTCAGGACCGAATAATCCGATCGTTTGGGAATGCATTCCTCATCTATAATCAGTACTGTAATATCCTCAATATTGAAAAGCCCATGGTTGCAGGATCGTTAGACTTTGGCCTTTTATATTTAAGCGTGATATTATTCCCATTTGTGTTCTTAAGGTATCGAACGGTGTTTTTTGTGGGTGGGATTTGAAGCTGCGTCTTGGGTCTCTTTACCAAAACACTATGTTGTTTGCATTGTCTCCAGGAATGAGATATGGCAAACATTTCGTCCAAATACGTTTTTCATTCGATTTTTTTAATTTCGTCTAATGTCGCATGTCATATTTCACACAGCTCTTTTTTCACTACAAAGTTAGAAATTCTCAATCAGTTAATGACAAAAACATGTTTGCAGAAAGATAAAATAAATGAGGTCAATAGCATGAAACATTTGAAAAACAAGTAGTTTTTGAGAGCATCAATGGTATAAGTCACCTGAAACTACGGATTCGAAATCAAATCGGAAATTAATTAGTAAATTAATTAACAAAATCCGGTGGTAAAAATAGTTAATTAACAAAAACCGCTGGTATAATTAAAAGGATACGTTCTTTAATTGATAATGCCAGCTCCCTGGTTATTGGGAAATATTTAATGACTCGTGTGTCAATATACATGTAGCATGAAATTAAATTGTAGTAGCTACACGCTGGTACCCGTAACATCGTATTTTTATTTTTTGTTAAAAATGCTCAGTTATAGAAAGAGAACGCAAACTCGAGGTTGTCTTATTTTGTCGAGGGCGTAGCCCGAGACAAAATAAACAACCAAGAGTTAAGTTTTCTTTCTGACTTATATCAATGGCTGTCACTTTGTAAACATAAGGCGTGTCCAAATTTTTACAATGCTTACCGATTAACATGTCTCATGAAAATCAATAGCACGGTGTTGTGATTTTAAAGTTGTGGACTCCCATACAACTCGACCACGAACATCGATAGAGGTCGCGTTGACCGAAGTAAAGTACAATTGAGTTGTATGTATACAGTGCTGCACTGTAGTAATTGCACTCATTCCTTTGAAATTAAAGAGACACCCCATCAAGTATCATCGGATTTAGCCACACCGCCTCAGTTAACATCAATGTAAATTGCCGTAGCCATGATATAAATAATCGAAATTCGAAAAGACTGTGCAGTGTTGCATGCCTCATTCAAATTCGAACAAATAATACAAAAATCAGACAGGCAGAGAAGGCCGCACTGGTCTGAAACAACTTTGCACAAAAAAACAGAAATAAAATAATTCACACGGAACAATGCCCAACACACAAATGAACCAGAAAATGAACTTAACCACCGGAGATCCAAGTTTCAGCCATCAAAAAGAAAGTAAAAAGTCAAAGTCCCTGTTGACAAAAAGCTGAATGACCTAGTTTTAACTATAAAAAGCTGATATACATAGTTTCAGCTATAAAAAGCTGAAATACCTAGTTTTAACTATAAAAAGCTGAATGACCTAGTTTTAACTATAAAAAGCTGATATACCTAGTTTTAACTATAAAAAGCTGATATACCTAGTTTTAACTATAAAAAGCTGATATACCTAGTTTCAGCTATAAAAAGCTGAAAGACCTAGTTTCAGCTATATAAAGCTATATAAAGCTGAATTGCCTAGTTTCATCTATAAAAAGCTGTTTTACCTAGTTTCAGCTATAAAAAGCTGAAATACTTAGTTTCAGCTATAAAAATCTGAAAGACCTAGTTTCAGCTATAAAAATCTGAAAGACCTAGTTTCATCTATAAAAAGCTGTTTTACCTAGTTTCAGCTATAAAAAGCTGAAATACTTAGTTTCAGCTATAAAAAGCTGTAATACTTAGTTTCAGCTATAAAAATCTGAAAGACCTAGTTTCAGCTATAAAAAGCTGAAATACTTAGTTTCAGCTATAAAAATCTGAAAGACCTAGTTTCAGCTATAAAAAGCTGAAATACCTAGTTTCAGCTATAAAAATCTGAAAGACCTAGTGTCAGCTATAAAAAGCTGAAATACCTAGTTTCATCTATAAAAAGCTGATAGACCTAGCTTTAGCCGTAAAAAGCTGAATGACCTTGTTTTAAGCTGACAAAAGGCCCTAACATACATTTTGAACGAGCTCAATTTGGTTATTTTCATCAGCGTCTGGGAAATTTCGAATTATAAAAGTATTGCGTTAGAATTGTGACTGACTTATAATCAAACAGGAAGAAAATAAATGTAGTTAAAGTAATAATGGTGCACAAAATTGCAGCTTTGGTGTACGACTTCACTAATTTCTGACACATTAGTTGGAACCAGATTTAGAAAATGTTGGGAAAATGTAGCCATGTACTTTTGTTTGACGTTCTTTGATTCGCTGAGAGTGTCGCTAGTATTTACTTCCTTTAATAATTTAATAACGTGACTTTATTTTAAGACTGCCAATTAAACAGATAATTTGGTTTGCATAAAGCCACCAAATAATGTTAATTCTGTTCGTGCAAATACTGGAGAATTTTGTGAAAACAGAAAAAAATATCATGAAGCCAGATACCATTTTTTTAAAGCAAAACAATTATGTTAAGCCTAGGTCCCACTGAGGAATTTCTCATCGGTGATGTTCTCCCGATATCTTCCGATACCACCCGATTTATCATGATTTCTTCCTATATCACAAATTGTCTCATGACTTCCACGTAGCTATCCCCTAGAACACGATGGATCTGTTCCCTATGTCCTGATAACCCATTAATCGTATTAATATCATTAGGGAGTACATCGCCAAGTTAACAACTGCTCAGTGGGACCTAGGCTTTAGCACCAAAAGTTGCTTGTTAGTGCTTCAGAATACCAAATCATTTCTAAAAGGTCAAATGTTATGTATCCTATATGAAAAAGTAAGCAATTGTATGTCCAACAAGACCAGATTTGTGCCGCCTGGGCATTTTATTGTTACACAACACACACTGACGCTCAGCATAAAAACGGAAACTGGCTTCTAGCTCTTCTCTCATACCCTCGTGGCGATGGATAACATCAGGAATGAGGTATCAAGGTGATTAATATAAGTTTGAAAAACTTGTTTCACAATCGATCATTAATAAATTTGAATAAAAAAAAATATAACCACTGAATAACCGACCCTCATTTTAAACCGAAACACTTGTGTTCACAGCTTCACACGCTTGAAACAAATCGTTACTATCTTCGTAGACAACAGCTTTTGCTGGAGCCAACACTTTATTTACTTGCTAACTTATGTTCACGCCTATTAGACAAACCACATCAACAACACCTCCGCCATGGCTGAGGTGTTGCTGAAATATGAACTGGGGTCATTTCTGAGGTGACTTTGTCTGAAGTGTAAAGATTGCCACAAACGTGAGAAGGTATGTTGTATTTAGGTATTTTTTTACACTTTAGCGTTTTCAAATCCAGAGGGTGTGAATGTATAAAGGTTTGTTTTAAATGTTTGAAATAAAAACAATCAAAATACCATATGGTGTGTCTTTATTTCCGATACGTTTGTGTCTTTATTTTCCGACACATTTGTGTCTTTATTTCCGAAAATGTGTCTTTATTTCCGACACATTTATGTCTTTATTTCCGACACAAATTGTGTAAATTGTACTTGTATGAGACAAAATCGTTGCGTATTTGCCTGTATCCTGTTATCTCGTGTATCCTTGCGTCTTAACAGTTTTATTGGCGCATAAACACTCGCGCATACAAGTTCAAAAATCATCTGCACCAATATCGGAAGAAAATTGTTAACTTAACTAATGAAAACAAGAACAACGACAACATGCTTGTAAAAATACGTAAAATTATAGCGATTGTATGTATGTCTTGGTCGGTGCTCTGAATCCTAAAATCCGTAAAACCTTAAGGGTCTGTATTCGGGTCCCATAGAATAAAATTTTGTATTTATGTATAAATTTGGAGTAGTTTTTATCATAATCTGTGTTCAGTTTGAGTGTAATAAACTGTGGTGATAAATAAAATGCGTAATAATCTTCAGCGTACATTTGTATCACATGGTGTGCTCTCGGCCAATCAAAACGTCTAGATAACCTTCAGAATATCACATGGTGTGCTCTCGGCCGATCAAAACGTCTAAATAACCTTCAGAATATCACATGGTGTGCTCTCGGCCAATCAAAACGTCTAAATAACCTTCAGAATATCACATGGTGTGCTCTCGGCCGATCAAAACGTCTTGATAATCTTCAGAAAATCACATGGTATGCTCTCGGCTAATCAAAACGTCTAGATAACCTTCAGAATAGCACATGGTATGCTCTCGGCCAATCAAAACGTCTAGATAACCTTCGGAATATCACATGGTTTGCTCTCGGCCAATCAAAACGTCTAGATAACCTTCGGAATATCACATGGTATGCTCTCGGCCAATCAAAACGTCTAGATAACCTTCGGAATATCACATGGTATGCTCTCGGCCAATCAAAACGTCTAGATAACCTTCGGAATATCACATGGTATGCTCTCTGCCAATCAAAACGTCTAGATAACCTTCGGAATATCACATGGTATGCTCTCGGCCAATCAAAACGTCTAGATAACCTTCGGAATATCACATGGTATTCTCTCAGCCAAGCAAAACGTCTAGATAACCTTCGGAATATCACATGGTGTGCTCTAGGCCAATGATAACGTCTAAAAATATCATAAATAATAATGAGGTAAAATAATGGCAAAATGTTCTATTCTGTACAATAAACATGTACGTACTAAATAATAAATGAGTTAAATATTGCCATTAAATATTAGAGCTTGCCAAGTTCAAGTTAAAAATCAGTCGATCATGCTTATACCTGGGTCACAAAACAAACCTGATCGCCTTCCAATGATTGAACGGTGTACTTTTTGGCTAATGGGACCGGGGGCAGATGGACATCGGTCGGTCATTGGGACATGATCAAACTAAATAAAGACGTGGCTTGGAGACGAAAGTATTATTCGTGACCAACCGATGACCGTAAGATGTTCGCCCGATAAAATCGACCGTTGTATGATGATTTGTGACCCAGGTTTAACTGATGCAAGTTAACCAGTGACGTACTATTTTTTATCAAGCGTGTTTCAACCATTCTCGTTCACCAGAGTATACTTCACCTGTGATATCAAATGGTAGTCTGGGAACTTGACTTACCACTGATGTATGAGGATGGTCTCAACGAGAATTATTAAAAGAAATTTAGTATCCTTCAAATCATATGCCGTGGATTTAAACCATGTCATAGTTTGTTGGTTTTCTGGTATCCTTTAAATACCATATCGAATGTACTTTCCTCTCACATTTGAGATTTCCAATTGTCAGAACCCACTTAATCAACTATTTATTTCACTGTTTTATGTTTTTACCTTGTTTAACGTATGTTTCCATTTGTCAGAACCCACTTAATCAACTATTTATTTCACTGCATTATGTTTTTACCTTGTTTAACGTATGTTTCCATTTGTCAGAACCCACTTAATCAACTATTTATTTCACTGCTTTATGTTTTTACCTCGTTTAACGTATGTTTCCAATTGTCAGAACCCACTTAATCAACTATTCATTTCATTGATTTATGTTTTTACCTTGTTTAACGTCTGTTTCCAACATTTTCTTCACTTATGACGGCTGGCAATTTAGCTATCCAGTGTGTCTGGTACATATTAATCTATTATACAGTAAAGCGAAGAAGAACAACAGACGAGAAAAACAGACTGATTCCAATGTCATTCTTACCACATGCGGTGCTTGACAATTGGCTTGGCAAACACGTGGGAAGAGACCACATAATGCCAATGCCTTGTAAATGCGATAGATTAGTTTCTTGGACTCTAGCAACAGACTATATGTAAATATTTACAGCAAAGACGTGTTTCAACTAATTTTAGCGAACACGTGTAACGTCTTACGTAGAGTATAGTTCAAGTTTGACTTTGCATATAATTCGCCAGCTTTTCATATACCAGTAATTATGACACATTCACACTTGTAACATCGTAATATCCATGTAAAGATCGACATCGGCAACAATACAATTCGCCCCATGATAACATATATATGTCACTGTCCGACTTAAAGTACGCCAAACTCATCTTTCCGGACACTAATCAAAGTTGGAGTAGCCTTAACCTTTATCGATATCCTAAAATGCACGAAAGTAAAGCCAAAAACAACAGTCAAGTTTGTCACCATTCTAAGTCATTTTTTATTTTATTTTTGTATTGGTTTTTCAATTAAAAAACAATCAAAGATCGAAAGGTTTATGTGTATATTATTATAACTGCAACCCTATTCCATAAAACGAACATAACCAAAAATCTTCACCATCTACATCAATATCCATGCCCTCGATGTCACTGACATCATTTGTTGCACCCTTTAGCATTCCAGGCTGCCATGGCTCTTGGTAAAATGGAAG
The DNA here is from genome assembly GCA_947247005.1 of Spisula solida. Lineage (NCBI taxonomy): Eukaryota > Metazoa > Mollusca > Bivalvia > Venerida > Mactridae > Spisula > Spisula solida. The sequence continues at coordinate 3,871,938 of OX365956.1, read as the reverse complement.
CCGATACAGTCAGAACTCGAAACAACGACGCTGTTCGTTTCGAAGAAAAATGTCGTTGTAACGAATATGTCAGTATACTGAATTGATACAAAGAGCGTTTTAATACTTCGTCCCCAAATATGATGTCAGTATACTGAATTTGTCAGTATATCGGATGTCGTTATATCGAGTTCTGACTGTACTTGTATTATCACCCTCTGGCTCCGCGCTCGAACGATCTGTTTTACATTTCTTAAAGATCTTCGCAAGTTTGGAGAACTTCCTAGATTTTTTCTTCGGTTTTTGACTATCCCCAATCACCATGTCTTCATCAAAACACATGACGACTGTCTTGGAACAAGATTGAAGTAAAACGTGTTATTTTTAACATGAGGACATTGTTTGAAATGTTTGTAAAATGATTAAATGTTTACCTGTTAGAACTTGTGCTGTTAATTCGTCCTGAATATTTAATTGCAATGATGTCTACATGAATATATGAGTTGGACTCGTCAATTCTAGCATCTAACTCATTGTAATTCTTCCCTTGTATATATCATTATACATGTATGTAACTCAAATTACCCAATGATGACAATACTGGGACAAATTGCACAAATCACTGGCTTAAAGGTGCTGCCTCACAGATTGGGCTTAAATTTGTGTATATCGTGATTTTCCCACCTAACCAAGTATTGATGTAATAGAACGCCATTGACGGTTGCTTTATGAAAGATTTGGTGCAAAAAAGCCCACTGAGTATTTTTTCATGAAAAAAAGCGCAAAGTTTCCTTCCAACATGCTTTGTGAATTATGTAATTCACTCGTGATCGAACTGTAACATCAACAAACTACAGCGTAAATATCAATGCGGTATTTAGTTCGTATTTCGATTCGTTTTCATCAAATGCGAACAAATTTCAGGCAATTTAAGTTATAGTATTGTTAATTCTATAGGGTATTAATACCCTATAGAATTTTTTGATGTAAAAATACTAGATAACTACAAAATGCCGTAGTTTCTCAAGTTATTTCAGATGTCAGTGTGGTTGTTTATGGGATATACAGGCAACTATACCAAAATTACGCGAATATTTGACGATTTATTTTTATTTTTGCAATATACCAATATGTGAGGCAGTCCCTTTAAAAAGAGAAGTGAGTGCACAATATTACATTCTTCACATTGTAACCAGTTTTCGCGAGTTTGAAATTATTTGAAATATAAAATTATGTCCGTACAATTCTAACTATAGGTTATTCTGTTTCTTTCCAGAAAAATATAAACAGCATGTAGTAATTTCTGTAAAATTCAAATCGCACTTAAAAGACAAGAAAAGACACAAGTGGACTCCATTTAAGCTACTGCACGTGTTTTAAAACATCTTTACAGCTATGTTAATATTAGGCGAAAAGATAATTGATAATCGGACAGGGAAGGCAGTGCTCAACCAAAACAGCCGAGCACAGAAAACATAAAATAACCACATACCACACGGCACAATGCCCACAACTGCATAGAGACGACTTTATAACAAAAAGGCACAGACAATGCTCAACGCAACTACAAAATCATGTCACCCTTTTCCGACAGTTCGCCTCCTCAGCTAGCCAAACCATGCCAGAGTGACACTAATATAACAAACGGACGACACACATCACAAGGATAACCCACAACCAGATACATGGTACTTTGAAAGATATCGTAAGCAGCCTTTTGCTGGACAAAGAAAAATCGTGTTTTTGCTAGCTGCTAGTATCAATGCACTCGCGATTCGTCACCAAATCGCCCGTAAAAACTTCGGACTGACGCGTAATAAATCGACATAAAAATGCCCCGTAGTCACGAAGTGTTTCCAGGAACTTCGGGAAACGCCAATTTAAGATCTTAGAGTGAACTATTTTAAGCAGTAACGTTACTTTATAGTCTTCTACAAAAATAGTTTACTTAACGTCTGGAAAGGAAATCCGTATATCAATTTAAGTGTGGCGTTTATTTTAGAAGTACTACTTTTTACCGTAAGTTTATCATCGTGCTTAAATTAGACACGAACGCTGTTTATTAGTCCCCTACCGGTTTTTGACCGGAGGGGACTATAGGTTTGCCCTCCGTCCGTCCGTCCGTCAGTCAGTCAGTCAGCCAGTCCGTCCGTCCGGGCCAACATCCAATGGTTTATGAGGTTCATTCCGTCCATAATTTTAGTTAAATAAAGAAGGAAATCCACATAAACCAGTCGAAAAAAAACACATAAAGATCAAAGGAAAAGCCCCGTAAACCCCAAATGTTGGAACGTCCGTCCGTCCGTCAAAAAATCTGGATCCTGCCATAACTCAAACAGTTTCAAAGCTAGGTTTATGAAACTTGGTATGTGGATATGGGGCAATAAGGGGATAATGCACGTCTAAAAATATTTCGATTTTGACAAAATTTGTGGTTGCTATGGCGACAGAAAGAGTGAAAATATGCCCAAATCTGGATCCTGCCTTAACTCAAACAGTTTCCAAGCTACGTTTATGAAACTTGATATGTCGATAAGGGCCAATAAAGGGACTATGCACGTCTAAACATATTTTGATTCTGACAAAATTGAGGTTGCTATGGTAACAGAAACATTGAAAATGGCTTCAAACCGGCAGGGGACTTCTGTATTGCTTGCAATTCTTAATTACTTGTTAACTGTAGATCTCATTCATTTATTATCGGCGATAGTTTTCAAAAGACATATTTTAAAACAAGTACTCGAAGTTTATGAGTACTTAAAGCTAAAACTGGTTATAGTGCGCCCAGGATAATGTGAAAGACGGGAAAATTTGGTATTTTCCACAAAGGTGGATTACAATTATGTGCACCATTTATCATTGATGTTTTGAGTACAATACTAATTTTATCTGTTTATGTAAGTGATACGTAAAACCAATTTTGCCACAGTTACCCAAACCGATTCATGTTTGTAAATATCACATTATCCTGTGAGGACTATAGGATACAGTCCACGAAAACTGGTAAGTTGGAAAACTAAAGGGAATAAACAAACATATTGAATATAGAAAGTTTAAACTGGTGGTCGCTTTATTCAGGTGGCCCACTAACAAAGAGTTGGACTGTAGATAAACTTATGTAAATTATCTATGTCATGCTGATTACTACACAGTTAGAACAGGAACATACAAGTACAATGTTATCAACATCGGGCAGTAAAAATGTCCGCATTTGTTATAAAGTTTTATACAGATAATATATTGTTAAATCATTATTTTTCGAGGGAGTTGAATTTTCGTTGATTTCGTAGTTGACCTCGACGACGATTTATCGCCCTCTCAAAGTCAGACAAGCGTTCACCCTTTCATTTTCTGTAATCCACCAATTTGCGACCCCACGAAAATGCAATTTTAATTTTTTATCAAAATTTAGGAAATTTAATACCAACGAAAATATATGATTTTACAGTAACGAATAAAGTACCCCCAATAATGAATTGTAAACCAAGGTTTCGGATAAGAGAACTATATTTAATCATTATGGGAGCATGCACATACTGACTGGGATTTCAAATTAACAACATAATGTTTTATAGGATATATGTGTAATTAAAAGTAGGTATATTATGTTGTAACATTCATTTACGTTGGAATATACAGTCCAGTTAGGATATTGTGACAGTGATGTTGTCGTCTATGTGTACACAAAAGATTACAGCCATTGTCTGAACAGGTAGAGCGAATATAGTATGTTAGTTTATTATTGAAATCAGAGTTGTCTGTATAAGCCTATAAATACAGTTCAGTTATGATATTGTGACAGTGACGTTGTCGTTTATGTGTAAACAAAAGATTACAGCCATTGTCTGAACAGGTAGAGTTAAAATATAGTGTGTTAATTTTTAATTGACATTATAGCCTATATACTGTAAAAGCATTTAATTTCTCGATCTAGTTCATCCGCGAAATCAACGAAAATTAATCAGTGTCAATCTATTTTTACCTTGAATGGACTATACCTAGTCACCGGTAAGCTATTTGTTATAAATAAAGTGAGTGTTCCAGTGGCGAGACCTATTGACTGCTGGTCCGAAGGTTGTGGGTTCGATTCCTGCTTTTCAGTTTTTCTCGTTTAACATGACTAAAATTACTAAAAGTCTTTCAGACAAGACTTTATATACCGAGGTACCATGTATGATGCTTTATATCAGGCACGTAAAGAACCAGGGATGCTTCCAGAACTCGGACATCTTCTGTATCACACTCTTTCCACCAAAGGATAGGCCAGGGTAGTTCAAGACTATGTAGCGTATCTGACCGACTTTCAGAAAATAAAACACTCCATCTGATCAACATTCAAGATTATCGGAGAATTCAGGAAATGTCAGATAAATCAGATTACCAGAAATGAATTCAAGACTTGCTTGTAATAGAATAAAATCCAATTAAGTTACCGCAGAAGAACATGCTCTCTTGCAAGCGAATTGGCAAGTAATTGTTTTACCCTTTAAGCATTTTAAGAGAATTAACCTTGACTTTATTGTTGAGAATTGCATGACGCTACAACTAATTTTAAACTTAATTACGGTTCGTTTAGTGTGCAGTTTTTCTAGAATGTTTTAGGCTGCCAGAGGTGTTTGGCATGTAAGGTTTATCCAGGCGTGGTATTCACAAAGCATCTTAATTAAGAAAAAACTTAGAACTTTCTTTAAATCTTAAAATTTCAAAAGTGCATCAGCTAAACGGGAACCTTAAGATGGTCTGTGAATATTAGCCCTGTGTACGTGTAATAGTTATCCGACGACTTTCAGTAATGCTAGAAATCCGACGACCTAAATGCTAAATATTGACACATAAAGACAAATGTAATTCGAAACCACATGTCAACGACGGATAGTGTAGGAACTCGTTGCTTTAGACTCGTATACCAATCTATATGACTTTTTATGATACGATAGACGTATAAAAGATACAAAATCACAAAGACTACAACAGAAATTGTTCAACGCTGAACAATAATCGTTTTAATAAACAATAGTCATAAAATAAATGAATATGTCTGAATGTATAGTACGGAGAATTTGACGTGGATGACATTCAATATTGATCTTACTTAATTTAAGGACAGCCAATCAAATCACACCATATTAAACTATTGGTCAGTAACAAGCGATATGATTGGCTGTCCTTATTCATGAATATATTACAATATTCTGTGTGAGCAAATCGTGCAGTCCTCTAGATTTGTGCTTGTAATACACGGACGTCTTCATCAGGAAAGCAATACCACGTGGCTTTTTGCTACAGTTAAAAGTAGAAATTTGTAAACATTGGAGCACAAATATAGCCATAAGTATTTTATTTCTTCATCGATTTCTATAAAATATACGCCACGCTAAGGGGAAAAGTATTTGCTTTCCGTGAAATATAAGATCTTTTTCAGCAGTTTATCGATTGTTCTGTGAAACTTACACGTTCCACGGTTTCACAAGGTAATAGACAAAACGACAGAGCCGCGGAAAAAGAGTTTATATATCATGGAAATCAAAGAATTGTCCTCTTAGCGTGGAGTATATTCTATAGAAAACCATGAAGAAATAAAACACTTATGTTTTTTTTTTATTTTCCAATGTTTACCAATTTCTTCTTGTAACTGTAGTCAAAAGTCACGTGGTATTGCTACACTGTTCATGATACTCGCCGCTTATGAAGTTCTACAACCAGAGTTATAAATGTAGACAATACATCAGTTGATAAATTATGTTAACTGAAGGTCGAGGATCATGTCAAATTATCCGTACTATATTATGATACTGAGATAAGATGGCGGGGATGTCACGGTGGTATACGGACTTTGTGAAGTGTTATCAGCAACTTAATTGAATTTATTTGTCCTCAGTTTTGATGAATGGCGACCGATACATGATTCATTTATATGTGGTTTTGTTGTTGTTGTTGTTGTTGTTGTTATGATTTATCGTAGTTGAGATGTCTTTATCATTATTTAGCACGTCTGACATACAGTACAACCTCTTCAGAACGGCCCTCTGTAGAGAAACAACCTCTCTATAACAAAACCTTCAAAATTTCACTAAGCCGATATTCAGTCTAAAGTTAACCTCTATAGCGTAACAACCTCTAAACAACGGCCATTATTTGCAGCTCCCCATGGGTGTTGTTCTACAGAGGTTGCACTGAACTATTAAAGTAGGTTGAATGGCTGTTGTTAACACAATCTCATTTAAACCTACAAATCCATAAAACGCTTTACTACTTTACACTGATATAACAGCGTAGCTAAATGTTAGTGAGATTGTTGTTAACACTGTACATTCCTTTCTGAACGTCCATAGTGATTTAAATGTTGTAATAATAATGATAATATTTATTTATTTGGCATAAGATGTATATAACATGGCACATCAATTCAGAAAATAAATAACACCGAATATAAATAAAATATGTTCAATAAATGACAGAATTACAAGTACAAAAATATATTTTAAAAAAATTTATAGGAAGCGACGTCATATAAACTTGTTTTTGAAAATGGTCCAGTGTTTTGTCACGGTCGGGGTAGATAATACCCTTTCACAATTGTCCTCCACATATGTTATCGTATGGTTAGGTTATGTGAATCGACCGCCATATATAATTTTAAATAATAAGTGTTAACCCGAAGCCCGTTGCCTAACCAAACCGCTTCCCATCGCCCAGTAGCCGCTATGCTAGGAAACGGCTTGTTTAAAAAAGCGCTACGTTATAGACGAAGCGGAACAATTATATGCTACCGGTGAGCGCTAGCGGATAACAGACTGTTGCGTAGCAAAGCGCTATCGAGCGCTACCGAAGAGGTCCGTTGCACAAGAAAGCGCTCGCCTAGCAAAGTTTAATGAAACGGCCCCCTGCTCGTTGTAGCGTGTCGTTGCATAGACGTAAGAAAGCGCTCGATAGCGCAATTTGGAAGCGGTTTAGTTAGGCAACGGGCTCCCGAAAATATGTAAAAGTCCTAATTTGACAGTTAATCATTTGTCTATTTTCAGGCACCAACTAATACACGCAAACAGTAGTGTCAGCAAGTAGCTTAATACTCAATTTCCCTAAATCAACAACTCCGTCAACTTTAACCTTTTACAACCGACAATCGCTTTTCCGTTTATTTATGGCAGATGTATGACGAGGGCAGACATAAACTCTTTTGAAGACAGAGGTGTGATACAAGGAACCGGTCGAGTTACCCTAGCCCTTTTCGAATAGATTCCTTGGTTCTTTTACGTGTACAACATCGATACACGTGAGACTACCTCAGGGTTTCCTAGCAGATCGTCTCTAGTTGGGTGGAAACACTGAAAAACGTTAGCTCATATTGACATTTTAACGGCAGTATCAATGACGTCACATCCAAAGGCGGAAAGAGATGGCAGCAATGAACCAGGTACACAAGAAACAAATCCATTTACGATGCAATTCAGCGAGTCAACATTTGAAACAACGACAACAAGCAATAATACAGGTATTAGTTGTCACTAAATTGTATTTTCCAATCTTTTTCATACCTTGGTCACAAATTCAATCCGACCGCTGCCCGATCATACATTTGTCAAATCGGACCGGGCCGGTCATTGGATGGCGACCGGAAGGACATCGGCGGGTAATCGGGCGTCGAACTGAGTAATATTGGGCCTCTTATGAAATATGCATGGCTACTCATTGGTCAGAGTACGCAAGATGCCTAGACATCGGGGTACCCGTCAGATACGGCGTCCGTGAGATTTGTGAACCAGGCCCCGAACTCCCGAAACATCTCAATCTGAGCTAAATCTCATCTCAAATATTGCCATGTGCCTTTAAGATAATATCCATGGGAGACTGGACTCAAAAATCGTATCACAAAACTGAAACCTTATTCTGAGTTAATTACAGTCAAATTTCAAGAGCTCAAACTTCAGAGTTATCATAAATTCAGACTCTGATTTGAGCAAAATCTCAATTTGAGTTGAGATTTCTAATTGAGATGCTTCAGGAGATTGGGGCCAGGTATTAATTGGAAATTCTTGAGTCAGATACGTCATTTCCTGAGCATGTAACTGTAACAGTATGTATTTCCCAAGTCATGGTGTACCGATCTCCCGAAGCATCTCAAGTAGAAATCTCATCTCAAATTGAGATTTTGCTCAAATTAGAGTCCGAGTTACAGACAAATCTGAAGTTGGAATTTTTGACATTTACTGTTATAAACTCAAAATAATGTTTCTGTTTTGTGATACCAATTTTGAGTCCAGTCTGTCATGGCAATTCACTAAACGACATGTGACAATATTTGAGCTGAGTTTTTTCTCATATTGAGATTATTCGGGAGATCGGGGCCTGGTTTTTTATTGGAAATTATTGAGTCAAATACGTCATTTCTGGAGCATGTAACGGTATGTATTTCCTAATTTATGGTATACCGATCTTCGTTGAAATGGGCAGCTGCTCACTCCCAAATGTTGATAGTGATGCTTTAAATATGTTTGAAATTAATACATTACCAAGGTATAATGGTTTTTGAATTGAGCATTCGTTTTGGGATGAGCCAAACTATGTTTAGTTCAAATTTCAGTAAAAATGACGAAAGTACAAAAAAGATACTAACTTAAACAGATACAAGTAACTGAGTATTGATTTTTACTGTACCGAGTATTGCAAAGTATCTCGTTTGTGTACGGAGTATTGAGCAACATTATGACTACATTACTCATTTACTCGTAATATCCAGTGTATTATAAGTGATTATCAGAAATCACTTTTCAGGTGGGCTAGACATCTCAATCACAGCTACCTTTGCGATACTGTTCGCTACATCTAGTTTACTCATTTTAGGCACACTGGCCTATTTCTATTTGAGAAAAAGAAGGTAAGATTTCAACATATCGCTGGCTTAGCATGAGAACTAATGCATGTTTGAATAACTGCATTACAATGCTCTTCTTATGAGCCTATTTTCATGAAAATTGGAACAGGTCATGTTGACCAAACTGAAGTTGAAAACGCTTGTTTTTTCATAAGTAAAGAGTAGTAATGTGGCAGTTTTTTTCTGGTTTACCCAAACTATCGATTTTGTACTTATACGACCTTCTCATTATAAACCAGCGATATGTGGGTGTGTGTTCACATAAGACCCCGGTCACAACCCAGTGTGCGTGCTTTTAGCACTTACGTCTTTTGGCGAGAGTAAAAACACGCACGTTGTTTTGTGACCGGGACTTTGTGCCTACTACTAATATATGGCACTGTGTTTGAATGTTGTGGAGTTTAGATTAACTACTTACATGTATTAACATATTCCTCTTCTTCCATGGTGGAACGTAAGGCTGCAATACTCCCTCTAATCCTCTTGGACATTTCCCGTAGACCTGGCCTACCAGGGTTTCTTTTCCAAGGTGGTGCCCTTAGAAGACCAACCTTGTATCGCGGCTGTAAAAAGTCTCCCCGTACTTCACTTCAGTGTAGTTATCATTCTTAATTAGCTCCTTTTATGGTTAATTATGCACGGAATTCGAAATCCACAGTGTGTCATTCATTGCGGGGTGAGTATAATTTTATATCCTTTCCGCTACCATAGCGTACTAATGCAGACTCGCCGAGATGGCCATTTCGGCCTTCCGTAGTTTTCGACCTAAATGCCCAAATTCGGCAATTTTGCTGTCATGGGTACACAGGCATCCCGGACTAAAGGATATTACGGGCCCAGGGTCGTGCACAGGATTTTGGGCCCGCTGGACCCCTTTAAAGAGGGCTTTGGACGTAGATTTTCCAAAACTGAAATTACTGGTCCTACCTGCCATTGCGGTACGATTCCCTGTGGAATTGCATTAACATTTAGCGCCAAAAAGTTTTTATTTTTCAATAGAAGGAAAATGAGGCTAGACATAGGGGTCAGGATCAGTGCCCTAAAGGGGCCAAAAAGTAGGCCTACCAAGCTAAAAAAAAAAGTTTTTCGCGCAAGGGTCACCGTCACATCGTCACTTCCGGTGACCTTTAGTCGAAATCTGGACAATTTTTCCTACTTTCAGTTTCGGGCAGGTGTGTAGCATCCGGATGTATTGAGTTTTTATCAGTGCTGCAAGTCAATAGTGTCTCAGGGACGGGGTATTGGGACCATATGAATTTCTCATTGCCCCCCAAAAAAAATCGTGGTAGCCGAAAGGATATAGGCTTGCTTGAAATATCCATTTTTGGGGACATGGATGGTTCGTTCTATATCTGACTCTTGCGTGGATAGCTAAGCACTGTCGTCATTTCTGTGTGGCTTTGAATTGTCCGTGCGCTTCAGTATTTACATACATTAGTTTATAATTCACAATGTATTAATCTGTATCCTATCTTGCTTTGATTACTTAATGTAGTTCATACTAATTTGTTTAAGGTAGATTGTGAAACAAGTTTTTATAACTCATTCCTGATGTTCCCGTCAATCGCCACGAGGATATGAGAGGATAGAAGCCAGTTTCCCTTTTACGTTGAGCGTCTAACTTGGGCATTTCTGGTACACTTCTAATTTCGTCATTTGTATGACGCGGTCTGGGACCGAACCCGGGACCTCTCGCACTCGAAGCCGACGCTCTAACACTAGGCTATCGAGGCGGTGTAATGTATAATGTACACGTATGATATGCATGTTTGGTTGTTTTCAGATCTACATCTTGTCATAGATGTTTACAAGTTTTCCCTTCACGTAAGAGAAGATCCTCCACTTCCAGCCAAGGACCGTTAACTCAAGACGACGCTACGTTTAATGTCGCTACATCCGAACCGCGACCGGAACGGGAACTTTTCTCAATCGCGGACCAAGATGGCGGCGAAGATGGCCGCCGAGCTCAACATGGGAGGCGGAGTACGGATGACGATTATTTTTACGATGAAATATTTGAAAGATCTGCTTTTGTGGATGCAAGTACAAATAGAGCGATTAAACAACTAACAATTGAAAATAACGATGACGAAGAAGAGCTCGACGTACCTGATTTGGTTTTTAAGAAACAGTATTAATATATCTGGAATAGTTGTGTTATAATCACAATGTGAACAAACCACGTGGTGTGTGACGTAATATTTGGCTAAGAACGCAAGTAAAGTACTACCCATGCGACTTAATATTTTTGTGGAGCAGGTCACAGTTTTTGCTCGAAACCAACGCAACTACTACCCATGCAGTTGAGTCGGTCAGGGGCAAAAACTTTGGCTTTCTTTCGAAACATACATCTAGTAGATCAAGTGGCATGAAATATACTCGTTAACATCGGTCAAATAATTAAATACTTACGGTTGTTTTTTAATTTTGGTTGACATATTTTACTTGCTTTCTTAGCTAAAGGGTCACATGGTATGTCCACAGCAGATATCCATGGTCACATGGTATGTCCATCAGCAGATATTATCACACCTTTGTATTCCGTATTGTGCAATATTTGAAATTGAACTCATTCACCGTGTAATGGAAATGCATCACGTTACAAATTTGTGCTGCTCATACTTTCCGCGTATTGAAATATAACCAATGTTTTATTTAAGAAATCATGAATATGTACCAGTGTTTTATCGTAGAATAAAGCCACGACAGTCACGAGTTCGGATGCATTGTAATTAAATCACGAATCACTGTGCTTTATTATAGATAAAACACAGGTACATATTCATTATTTCGATTCTAAGTAACATACCCAATATTCCTCATTTGACAACACACCAAGACATAGTAACCACATCACTATTATTTGCAGTTAGAACTGATTCAGCAGTAAGTGTGTTTTATCGGTAATTTTAGCACAGCTTGGTTTCCTCTGTGTGTATATAGCTGAAACTTCTGGATGTGTTATAAGAGTGATTATACTAGCTATTTAGATCATGTTTCAAATCAGTCAGACAAATATAGTGTTCAAAATTCCATAGGAAGAGAATTCGGTCCTGTTTCATGTACTAATTTATCATATGTTTGACGTCGCGGCAGCGTTATTAAGCCATTATTTATTTTTGATAATACACTAGTGTAATAAAGCTTTGACGTGACGTCACTCAAAGTATAGGAGACGTCGTCAAAGTTGCGCGTTTATTATAGTGAAAATAAGAAGCTATTTTTATGTTTCGGCTAGAAATGGCTAAAATATGATAAAAAGAACATTACATTTGTGACTTTCCACATTGGATTTATTCAACTCGTTTAATAAATTCAATATGAAAAGACACTCATATAATATCCTCTATTTATTTATCATTGTTTCTAAAATGTCAGTGTGCACGAGTTTGGCATTTCTGTGTGTCAACATTGTGTAATACTAACACTCGTCGGCGTCAGAATGCCTGAGTTCAAGTATTCCTGTGCGTTAGCATTACTGAGTGTCAGCATTCCTCAGTGCCTGTATATTTCTGAGTGCCAGTATTCCTTTGTGTTAGCAATTTTGAGTGTCTGCATTACTGAGTGTTAGCATTTCTGAGTGTCAGCATTACTGAGTGTTAGCAGTTTTGAATGCCTGAATTCCTGAGTGTTAACATTTTTTGAGTGCCTGTCTTACTGAGTGTTAGCATTCCTGAGTACCAGCATTCATGAGTACCAGCATTCCTGAGTACAAGCATTCCTGAGTATCAGCATTCCTGAGTGCCAGCATTCCTGGGTACCAGCATTCCTGAGTACCAGCATTCCTGAGTACCAGCATTCCTGAGTACCAGCATTCCTGAGTGTCAGCATTCCTGAGTGTTAGCATTCCTGAGTACAAGCATTCCTGAGTACCAGCATTCCTGAGTACCAGCATTCCTAAGTGCCAGCATTCCTGAGTACCAGCATTCCTGAGTGCCAGCATTCCTGATTGCCAGCATTCCGAAGTGCCTTCTAAGATAAAATAATCTCGGTGAATTTGTATTTTGTAATTTCTTTATTAAAATAATATATAATGTATATATACAACAGTGTTATATGATATTTACTGTATGAATACAATAATTATTGTCGTTATATTTTATATACAATCTATTTTGATAATCATTTATAAATCAAATCATGGATAACATTAACAGAACAGAAGACAACATACAAATAAAGTTCTTACACTTAGAATTACAGTAGAACTTCAAAGTTATCTACTACATATACCATAGGCACATGGTTTCAAATTATCTGAGTGCAACCTATATAGGACGAATGTAGTGCAGCGGCCATGTTTATGACGTCACATGAACTGGTATCCGTGTTTTCTGTGACCGCATGGCCGCTGCACTACCTTCCTACATGTATGTAGGGTACACTCAGATAATTTGAAAACATGTGCCTATGCTGCATACTGGTACATTTGTACATCTTTATTTTGCCGGGACCAAATAACCTGTTCGAGGCATCTAAGTTCTACTGTACGTACCATAGAAGACATGCAATGCTTTGTCTTATATACAAATTATATGAACTTAACATCCCGATACATCGCATCTCAGTTCCGTCAGAGAATTGTTCTGTTTTCATATGGCTCTGACTGAACTGAAAACCGATTTAACGCAGATGTTATGCTGAAAACCTCTGGCAGAGCTTAAATGTCATGTATCATGAGTTCCGTCAGAGCGTTACATCGGTTTTCAGTTCCGTCAGAGCGTTACATCGGTTTTCAGTTTCGTCAGAGCGTTACATCGGTTTTCAGTTCCGTCAGAGCCATAAAAACAGAACTGAGAAGCACTGTATCGGAATAATATACCGAATCATTTGATGTCGTCAAATACGTACTGGTATTAATCACGGTATGAATCCAAATACACAGCTCCTCAGTTCCGTCAGAGAAATATTCCGTTTTCATGTTTGTGGCGAAACAGAGCCATATGAAAACAGAACAATTCTGACATGTTCTGACGGAACTGAGAAACTGTATATGGGGTATATACCGTAGTGATGGCACAAAGAATGACATTCTTTCGCAACAATTTCTCGAAACACACATATATCACAAATTGGGTGCATACTAGTAAATGAAATAAAGTCTAGCTTCGTTTGTCCGGACATAATAGCGCGGGTGACAGAACGCCAATCTGGCCCAAACACGTTTGCCATAATGCACCCGCGTCACAACAACAGAATAAAGAAGGAAGAAATCAGCAACCATATACATCACTATATTCATTGATCCATCAATAACTCATGTCTCATAACACATTTACACCAACGCCAGCATAGCTTTAAAAAACGCAGGACATATATAAACCTTTTATCACAATTTACATATGTTAAAGAATTATAAATAATTTAAATTTGAACTAAGCTTAAGAATTTCGTGCTTTGATAAAACAGTACCCTGACAATTAGGTGTACCTAACAAAAGAATAAATCCAATCGGAAAAGGAAGGCTGCATTGAATATAAACAAAAGAACACGAAAGGCTAAATCAGAACACACGAAAATACATATATGAGCCAGTCTCCAGGAAAACCTGCTATAATGACATTATGTAATTACTATATGTAACAAGATTTTGATAAAGCTCTAAAATAAGGAAAAATACATATCTATTGATTCTATTTTAAGTAATTGACCCATATAGTGCTATACCTTAGCTTTAAATTTTCCTATGAATAATGTCGAAAACACATACTTCGTTGTTATGGTGACCAATTTCAGAAAAGTACTCTGATTGAGAAAAACGAGGAGTTAGTTGTTTAAAATAGTAGTAGCCTTTCTCTAAATGTGAACATTTACAGTTTGGATGTATATTTTAAAACTCAAAACATCATTCTAAAACTTGATTAGTTTATGTCAAGAATAGATCAAATGCAGTATTTATAAAGTACTTGTTACAACGACGTCGAATAACATTTGAATGACGTTTGCGACGTCACACAAAAAAGGTCTGAATAGGGCCTCAACAAAACAGCTGTTACTTCCTAAAAATCAAGATACTAACAAAATTTCTTTTGCATTTTGCTTCAATAAGATGAATCTTTAAAATAATAAAAAATCTTAAAATCTATTTTTTTGTCAAAATAGCAGGGTTTCCTGGAGACTGGCTCACATATATGTATAACACAAAATAATGAAAAATTCCATTCACATAATGTACACACAACGAACGTTATAGGAACAAATTTACACCATATAAAGTGAAGAAGATGATTTAAATGTCATTTGAGCACCAACTGAGAAAGAAATGGATTGGTACACGTAATAACACTGAATTAATAACAAATAATCAATTAACTCTCTTTCTCATATACTAGTACTCGCTCCTTTCCAAAACCAGATACGCTTTATAACAACACACACTCACGCAAATAAACCGACTCATCAGCACCGATTATTTTGATTTACCATCACTTGGATGTGATCGACGCTCAGTACAAATGTATATTATAAAGATTGGAAGTTGATCTAATTCCAACCCAAGAATTATGCCACATTATTGTCGTATATTACACTTTAAAAGTTTGTGTTTAATATCACTAAGCGGGCAACGGTGCCTCTTCCGTAGTGGTATAATCGTAGTAGTCAGGAGACACTGTTGTGGTTTCGTTACCGTCGGCGTATGTTGTATAGTCCGGTGAAGCCGTCCCCGTAGTTTCCGGTGGAACCGTACCCGTGCTGTCCGGTGATGTAGTTACCGTAGTTTCCGGTGGAACCGTACCCGTGCTGTCCGGTGATGTTGTTACCGTAGTATCCGGTGCAGCTGTCCCCGTGCTAGCTGGAGCTGTTGTCGTCGTGCTGTCTGATGCCACTGTTGTTTCAGTGTCGTTCGTTACAACTGTTGTTATATCCGCGGTAGATGTTGTACTCTCTGGCGCAGCCGTAGTGTTATAATCATAATATTCAGTGTCATTATATGTATCATAGTAATCTGTTGTATTAAGTGTGGTTGTTTCTGCTGCTGAACTTGTTGTTGGCGGGACAGTTGTAGGTTCCACTTCACTGGACGTAACATTCTCTGCTACTGTTGTTTCAGATGCTACAGTAGTATCTTGAACTTGATCTGTTGTCGTTTCTATGTTAGCTGTAGTAGTCATGGTCTCAGTAGTGAACGATGACTTTGTTGCATTACCTGCGTCTGTCGTCATGGTTGTGGTAGTTTCAGTTTCATTAGAACTTTGGGTAAGAGTAACATCCACTGAATCTACAATCGTGACGTCTTTGGTTACAGTTGTATCAGTGTCATTTGTAAATACTGTTTCACTTGCGTTCTGTGCTGTTGTAGTTGTTTCCGGAAATTCGGATGTAGTCATTTCAGTGGCATTTGAAGCTTCAGTGGTTGTAGCCTCGGGAATACCTTCAGTCGAACTATCCGTGAACGTAGCATTGTCAACTGTCGTATCATCCATCAAAATTGTCGTCGCTTCCGTGGTAGGTGAAGCGGAAGTCGTATTTGTCATATCTTCTGTCGTTCCTGCCATTTCTGTCGCAGTCGTAGTATCTTGTGTTACATTATCAGGCTGCATGGTTGTCGCCATAGGTACGGCTGTACCGCTACGTGAAGCGTTAACTGCCGATAAAACGGACGTTTCTGCTGTTATGTCAACAACGCTAGGTTTGAATTCTTCTACAAATGCCTCCTCACCATATTCATCCAACATCATTAAGTCTGCTGACTTCGTGGAACCCTTAGTGGTTGGCATGGTTGTGACACTTTCTACTCCTTCTGTCGTTGTGATATTTACGACACTTGTGGTACCTGTATCTTCTGTTACCGTTGTTATGTTTTCCATGGCTACAGTAGCATTTGTGGAAACTTCGGTAGTTATCAGAGACGGTTCGGACGATGTCGTTTCTTCAGCAACCGTAGTCATATCAATAGATGCGGTTGATACAGGGGTTGTTTCGTTCATAGGTGCTTCTTCTGATGTTGTCATTGGAATTAAAGTAGTCTGAGTTGGAATATCTGTTTCAGTTACAGAAGCATCAGTCGTAGTTATAGGTACATCGGTTGCATTTGTAACTGGCTCTTCAGATGTAACTACGGTGGTTTCATCTGCAAAGGTTGTTGACTCAACGTCAACCGGATATTCGGTCGATGCTGTGATTGTATCAGTAACTTCCGTCGCCGCTGCAGAAGTCGGCGTTTCCCCTACCGTTGTCATTTCACCATCGGTTGTGGTAGTAGTCTCTGATTCTACTGTAGTTGTGACGGCTTGCTCCGTGACTGGAGCAAGAGTTGTCACAGCCTCTTTAACCGTTGTAAATGCTTCAGTGCTTTCCGCCGGTACAACAGTTGTACTGACGTCTTGTGGTGCAGTTGTCTCGATAACCAATTCTGTTGATTCAACAGTCTGTGTCGTTACATCTATTTGTGCTAATGTAGTCGATTCCATATCAGCTAAGGTAGTAACTTCGGTAAATGTTTCAGCGGCTGTTGATGTTTCCATATCGAAATAATCCGTGGTGTTGTAATCATAGAATGTATCATTGTATGTAGTAGTTTGTTCGGCAGTGACGGGATTTTCTGTTGTCTCAAAAGCAACAGTAGTTACTTGTTCGGGTAATGTTGTAACAGTAGATGGTTCTACAGTTGTTATGTCACTAGGTGTAGTCGTGATTACTTCAGATTCTGTTGTAGTTTCGTTCACGGTTTCAGACACTGTTGTTGATATATCTGGTTGAGTACTCAAAGCTGTTACACCTGTCGTGGTTTCGTCAGTTGGTTGGCTTTCAGTAGATGTACCCATTGTCGCGGGTTCTGTCTGAGTAGTGGCTTGTTCTGTAGACATTGGCACATATACGGTGGTTGATTCCTGTGTTGTCCCTTCTGTTGACAAAAGTGTCGTCGTATCGGCCTCTGTTGACATTATGTCTTCTTGCGTTGTCATACCAGTTTCTGTTGTTGCTTCTGGAACAGGTGTAGTAGCAGCACTTTCAGATGTTGTCTCTGGAGCAATTGTAGTTGCGTTGGTTGCTTCCTCCGTTGTATATTCCTGTGCGGCAGTTGTAGTGTCCGCCTCGGTCGTTTCCTCGGGTAAAAGTGTTGTTATCTCTTCTGATAGTGTCGTGGTTTCATCACTGACAGTTGTTTCTGTTGAAACGACATCTGTACTTATAACATCTTGTTGGGATGTGGTCGTTTCAATAGACATACTCGTAGTTTGACTTTCTGTGGACATCATTTCCGATTCAGTAACATTAGGCATATCAGTGATACCAGTATCTGCATATGTTGTTTCATAAAACGTATCGTTGTACATCCAATCGGTTGTCACTTCTACTGGAGTGGTACTCTCATCAGCTATTGTAGATTCTGTGATAACATCAGTTGTTATTACTTCGCCTTCAGTTGAGAGTGGAATAAATGTTGTTGTAACGAAAGGTTCTGCTTCCGTGGACGTTGCTTCAACGTCTGTTGTAACAGGCGACGGTTTTTCAGTTGTTGTCCCCTCTGCCGATGATGTAGTACTGGTAATGTCATCTGTTGTAGTTTGCTCTGCTTCAGTGACAGTACTTAACATGGTTGTTTCAACAGGTGGCTCAAATGTTGTTGTTTCTTCAACAGGTGACGTAAATATTGTTGGTTCATCGGTAGTCTGTGGTGTTTCGGTTGTTGACATTATTTCCGGTGTGGTTGTCTCAGTCGTTGTTGTTTCAAGTGTTGTGCTTTCGATTGTTTCAGCCGTCGTTACAGCATCCGTGACTTCTGTTGTTGCTTCTGACGTAAAGAAACCAAAATCATCAGAACTAGTACCGTAATCATATGACGTCATCTCTGGTTCATATGTAGTTACGCTGGGTTCCGTGGTCGTCTTTGTTGTTACTATGGTAGTCGAAGCTGTTGTCGGTGCTGTTGTGGCGTTGGTTGTAGTTGGGCTAGGAGGAGCCGGAGTTGTCGGGGGCTCAATGTAAATAAACTTCCGAAGAAATCGCGGGTTAAACCTCAACCGTTGCCAAGGTCCTCTCTCATTTGATTTCTTCGCGAAATGTTCTAACAGTTTTTCTTCTAAAGTACCGTCTAGTTTCAAACCCTCGGAGAACAGTTTCAATCTGTATCTTACTTGCACACTTCCATTCCTACAATGAGTATAATTTCCAAAGTTTAGAAATATGTTAAACAATCTAATATTAGACAACAATAAAAAGTCACTTCGTAATTACACACCAAGTAGTTTATTGCCTTAATATCAACTTAAGCAATGTCATAATCTCAAATAAGGATTCTTTATGTATGTCGTTCATGTGCTTAAATCTAGAAGATATTCTAATAGAAACCAACATGTGTGTATGAAATGTGATATTTAAAATATTGCATATGTCATCAAATACTGTCGTATAATTAGGTTCTTAAAGACAATGAACGTTAGGGCAGGCTTTATACCAAAGAGACCGGTATGTTTTCCTACAATTCATGTTTCTCCTTAAAAAAGATTGTGTCGACAACAAACATTAAAGAACACTTACGTGAATTCTATCACCTCACATCCAGCAAAGGAATTCTTAACGGGTGAATCAAACTCTTCTCTAAATATTTGTTCAATCTGAAACAGATAATATAACAAAACTTTTTAGGTCTTCAGACAGCTAAAACTAGATATTTCAGCTGTTTTACTGATGAAACTAGGTCTTTCAGCTTAGACATTTAGCTTTTTGATAGCTGATAATACTTCATTAAGCTTTTCGACAGCTGGGACTTGGGCGAATCATTAATTCGTTTAGTTGTGTGTTGGGCTTTGTGCTGCCTTCCCTGTCTGCTATTATGTAAAATGATAATAATAAAATATAGTAAAACTCAGACTGTGTAGGAAGCACCCATCAGAAACCACAGACCATGAAATTTCAAGAAGTACACATTGCTAACCCGGCATGAAAGCGACAAGGTCAAAACGATGAACATATAACATGATACATCATACAGCTAGTGTCTATAGCAAAACATGTGTTGGCGGTCACCCGAATTACACAAAAAGATAATATTAAGTCAGACAATGAAGGCAGCACTCAATGTATCCAGCCGAGCACAGAAAACATAAAAAACATACAGAACACAGTGCCCAACTGAACGAGTAAAAGATCCGCCCAAGTCAAAGCTGTCTAAAAGATTAATGAACTAGTTTCAGAAATCAAAAAGCTAAATGCCCGAGCTAAATGACCCAGTTTCAACAGTTAAACGGCTGAACTGTCTATCCGAAGTAGTATTATAGAATATCCCTAGTTTCATTTAAATTAACAAGAAGAAAATATTTATACGAAGCTTGTTATGCTGTCTAGACAGATTTTGTCTGTTATTTTCCAGTAAATCCAGAGCAATATTGATGCTCAAGATATATATTTTTCGTTCTTGTTTCGTATCATTAGCCACAGGTTCATCGCAAAAGCATCAAGTTACTTGATCACTTTTAATTACGACAAAAACCCACACGATATATACCCCCGATACACCACTTTGCAGTTTCATCAGATAATTGTTCTGTTTTCATGCGTATGTCTCAGACGGAAATGAAAAGCGATGGTAATAGCTCAGATTTCATGTATCTTGAGTTCCGTAATAGCATTTTATCAGTTTTAAATTCCACAAGGGCTATATGAAACAGTGCAATTTTCTGACAAACCTATGTAACGCTCGGACAAAACTCAGATCCAGAGTTCCGTCTGAGCGTATCATCGGTTTTCAATTCCGTCAGAGCCATACGAAAACAGTGCAATTCTCTGACGGAACTGAGAAGCGGTGTATCGGGGTATATACCTTGAACTATGTTAAGACGCAGAAAGAGATATCTGATTATACAGACATAAGATTCAGCTGTCTTAAATAATAAATAATTATTCTGCAAGAGATTTGTTACGTATTATTGATATTACGACACATGTGTGCAATTATCTGTAGACTTTCTTAAAAACATACCATTGAGGAAATAATTTAAATGATTGTTATGTGAAAGTTATGACGTACATGGACTATGCAACCTGCTGTAGGCAACCATTTTAAAAGTGCAGATAATGCTGGGAGGATAGGGTTTCGTTAATTGTTCCTGAGATTAGACAATTACCAGCCACAGAGTGAATGACAGTTTGTGTACAGTGGTACTCGGTTTTGGTTTAAGGGATTCGCAAAATCTAAAAAATCGGATAAAGAAGTCAACAGAAACAGCGAAGCACGAAACGCACCAATCGGAACACGCAAAAAAATCACAGACCGCAAGTTCTAGCTTGAATTAAAAATATAAAAACAATCAACAGCTAAACCATTAGGGGTGACTATTGAGGCCATTTTTGACTATTGCAATACTATTACTATTGCTGAAAGTACCATTGCGATATTATTGTATTGCTGGAAACTATTGCGATACTATTGCAATAGTTATTGGCAAGATTTGAAAACCAGAGATTGACTTATAAATGCAAATTTGCACTGTGTAAGATATCACTAAGTTGTACAACATGCTTATCTACTATTTGTGGATATTATCTAAAATGAATAAGACAGAAATAGAACATGAACGATTGCGATATTGGTCCTTTGTTGCAGTTTTGATGCGTGGAATTATTTAAAATAAGTTTTTTTAACGAGAACGGAAACTGTTTTAAATTAATAAAAAACTTTATTAATAAAAAGGAAACTATCGTAACTATCGATAGTTGAGCGAACTATCGGCGATAGTTATTGGATCGAGACTTTTGCTATCGATCCATACTATCGGGTAGCTCGGGATCGCAATGCATCGATATTTAGATGCATCGGCCCACCCCTATAAACCATTCTAAACAATTTGGTGAAAAAATTACTGGTTATCACCTACAATGTGACTGATATAAGCTCCGCCCCTCACACGGACTACTTTAATTTACCAAAATCTCAACACTAAAATGTCTTTAACTGTTTTATTACTGAACGGAAACATGCCACACGGGGGTTCATATTCTTAGTTGGATCATTTTCTACAAGTTGGTGTATGATTTGATGCAAAATTCTAAAAAAACAGTCGTTTTCATATATTCACCATAATCCAAGATGGCGGATTTTGAAGTGAAAAATATTAATGGAATGACATATTCATACGCAGCTTAACCACAGTGGTAATTTGGCATAAAAAGTACCAGTTTTGACACCAGATAAGCCTTAAATAAATATAATATTTGTTTGTTTTGATTGAACATGGTTAATATCTCATCGTGTAGTGATAAAATTCAATATTTTCAAGAGCGTTTATCTGGTGTCAAAACTGGTACTTTTTATGTCAAATTAATTAATCGTTAATGAAATAGATACATCAAAATAAATTAGTATAAGGCGAAACATTTTCCTTGGATTTGAAACTATTATCCTGTATTGAATTATTAATTACTAATATTAATTAATTGAATGAAAAAGAAATAATACCGGTATAAGGAAAGAAAATTATTCATTCGATATTAAAGGGACTGCCTCACAGATCGGGCTAAAATGTTTGTATTATGTAATTTTCCTACCCAACCAAGTATTTATGTAATAGAAAGCCACTGACAGCTGCTTTATAAATTATTTATGGCAAATAAGCAATTTAAACCACTCCCTATATCGGACACTCTGTATTTTCCCTTTTATTTATAGTGCTTACTTTATCCTTCCAACATACTTCGTGAATTTTGTAATTCACACGTGATCAAACTGTAACATCAGCAAACTATAGCGTAAACATCAGGGAGGTATAAGTTCGTATTGCAATAAGTTTCCATCAAATGGAAATAAGTTTGAAGCAATTTAAGTGGTATTAGCGTTAAATCTATATTATCACATGTTTGACGTCGCGGCAGAGCCTCGCACTTTATTATTTTATTCAACTCGTTTAATAAATTCAATATGGAAAGACACTCATGTAATATCCTCTATGTGTATTAATATCCTATTGAATTTTGGATGTAAAAATACTAAATAACTACAAGGGCCAATGTTTAGCAAAAAGATTATATTAAGTCAGACAGGGAAGGCAGCACTCAACTTAACCAGCCAAGCACAGAAAACATTAAAAACACACAAAGCACAATGCCCAACTACACAAGCGCAGATCCGCCCAAGTCTTCACTCGAAAAGGCGCGGAACATGCCCAACATAAAAAACAAGCACAGGAACATGTAATACAAAACAGGGCATCCACTCCCGAAAGTCTGCTGCTTAAGTCAGTCAAACTAAAACGGAACAAGAGCCAATTGGTAAGAAATTAACAACCGGACAAAACATACACCACAAGGACAATTCCTCAACAGACACTGAGTATATGCAATTTTGAAAGATACGAAGCAGCCTTGTGCTGGACAACGAAATTGCAGAATGGCACATTCAAAATTAATAAAGTTTAACAAAAGGCACAGTGGCCAATTATTTTTGTATTTTTTCCGATTATACTATAAAGTGGACAGTACATACAAGTTATTTTAAATGTCAGTGTGGTTGTTTATGTCAAATACAGGCAATTATACCAAAATTACGAAAATATTTGACAATCTTATTTTATTTTTGCAATACACCAATACGTGAGACAGCGCCTTTAAGCTGTTATTGTGTATTGAATAACTAATTCATTAAGAGCATAAACTAACTACGTTATACGTTTTATTAAATGAACACAATAGTATAAGGAAAGAAAGTTGTCCATTCGCTATTCAACTGTCATTCTGTATTGAATTAATTATCCATTAAGAACATAACCTAACTACATTATCTATTTCATTTGTTTGTAACATGTTTATTGTTACACATTACGCAGGTGGTGTGAAATACTTAATAGGAACTTGAAGGTTAAAGATAAAAGCATCTCTAGGTATCAAAAACTTTCGAAATTGTTCCTAATTGTCAATACAATAGAAGTGATTCAGAGTTTTATTGCCAATACTTCTTGTAAAATATCATTGCTGAGGAACACGAATAGAGGTTGGGATTTGTTTTGCATTAACCAATTTATGAATGTTTTCTTGTAAAATGTCAATGGTTAGTCCTCATTCAAAACCATGACAATTGGTCAACTGTTTTAATGACATACTTAATTTAATTTAAGTAGAAACCTAACAAAAAGATACCGGGGTAATGGCTAGTGAGACAGAAAAGGCAGCAATAGACAGAAACAGCCGAGCACAGAAAACAAAAACACACACAGAGACCAAAAGCACACGACGCAATACCCGACAAAAGAACTGAGTGAGAAAATGAAACTACACCGCTGTAGTTTCAGCTGTCAAAAAAGTCCCAAAATGTTTTAAAAAATCACTGTAAGGCCAGAGTTTTTTAATTTTTTGTTACTCGGACATTTTTCTGAAAAAAAATCCACAGGAGGAGGGAAAAAAATAAAAATAAAAACTCCCAAAATATAGCTTCCACGAGCTGGTGGTGGTAGAATAGTCAATGACGGTCCGATTGAAAGCAATCAACACTCAACAACAGTGTTAGTTTTCAATAAAACAACCAATTTATCTTGAGACTAGGACACTGTAGTGAAACACTAATATAATAAAACTTATTTTTAACAAATTAATGGAATAATAATACAAGGCTGGTCCATTTATCATCAAAACATTATATGCAATTTTTTTCCAGTTTTTCAAATTTTTTTTTTTGAAAATGCCCAAAAATTGGACAGGAGGGTCCAAGTAACGAAAAATAAAAGAACTCGGCCTAAATGGTATATTTGCAGCAACAAAAATTATGTTAAATGGTAGTCAAGAAAAAGAAAATACATGTAGGTAAACGAATAGGTGATGATAAGGCGCAAGAAAAGAAAAATGCAACTAAAATGTTAGCACTACTTACAGCTTTACAGAAGTCGGCTTCCAAATCTTGAAATTCTTGTGATGACTTGTCGAGCAATTTCTCATTAAATATTGGTTTTTGTATACTAGCTGTGGATTCAAACTCAGCTGAAATATAAATTAAACCATTTCAAAAACGATGCAGTTCATTGGCATACAATAATTACAACATTTCCTATGGATATCATTCATTTACAACAAGTCCGAAGAGTGGCATACACATATGTATAAATATACAACCAACATTTCGCTTGTTTAGAATGAGAAGGCCGTAAGTGCGACTTACGACCTTATAAGATTCATGCGTATCTGCATCACAAGGCGCTTCTTATGAGCCTATTTTCATGAAAATCGGAAGAAATCATGTTGACCAAACTTAAGTTTAAAAAGCTTGTTTTTCCATAAGAAAAGAGTAGTTTACAGACAGTTTTTCTTGTTTTATTAATTTTGTTCTTAAGATCTTCTAATTCTAAGCCAGCGAAATGTACAATATAGTAATATGTGGCATGAACTATTTTGCAAAATGGTATCTACGGCAATCCGAAGTGATGCCATCGTTTTGTTATATAAATACAAATTTGTTAGAATTTTTGTTTGAAATAAATGGAGAAGACTCCGTACCTGTTGGTATAGGATCTGGGACTCTCGGAACTGGGGTCTGGGATACTGAAAGTATATAAAACAGTTGGGATACTGAAATAAGATAAAACGGTTGAGATACTGACAGTGTATAAAACAGTTAAAATTTCATTATAACGATTTCATCCACTGTAAATACATTTGTTATTATTTTAGAAAAAGAAATCTGTTCGCGTATTTTGTTTAAGAAATAAAAATCTGTTTTATTGCGGTAATAATACATGCCCTGGTTTGCTCTATGCGTATATGGATTAATCCGCAGATCGTGTTAGAATACAAGTTATCTTCTTTATAAAAGAGCCACATGTTAAGCTTTTAAGCAATAATAAACACCGCTTGTGTATACCGTTCTTGCTAGTGGCGGTGGTCAAGTGATGAGCACGCACATGTCAAGAACGCAACCGACAGTTGCAGTCCTCGATGTTGAGATGACGTCATGGAATGACATTCATATGATAAAAGTAGAAATTGAACTCGGGTATGCCAGCTTATCAAGAAACTATCGTTCTAACAAACTAGCTTGGCATGCTAGAAAAGATTGACAAGACTCAGCACTTTATGATATACGAGGGGTGTTTAAAAACGCTCTGAATTATTATTATTTGCTGAAATTTGTGTAATAAGTACAAATCATCCGAAACAAGTACAATAAACGCACCTAAAATATTCTGATAGTTGCGTCGGCTTACGATGCAAATAAAGGGGGCATTTATCGCGTATTTGTTAAACACCCCTTTTGTCCTTTAAAGGTGCTGCCTCACAGATCGGGCTAAACATTTTTTATGACGTAATTTTCCTACCTAACCAAGTATTTATATAATAGAAAGTCACTGGTGGTTGCTTTATGTAAGATTTATGGCATGCAAGCTATTTTAATCACTCTTGATATTTGGCACTCATTATTTTTCTGTTTGAAAATATCGCAGAGTTTCCTTCCAAAATGTTCTGTGAATTTTGTAATTCACACATGATCAAACTGTAACTTTAACAAACTAAAGCCGAAACATCTGTGAGGTATTCGGTTCGTTTCGCAATTCGTTTTCATTGAACGGAAACAAATTTGAGGCAATTTAAGTGATAGTAGTGCTAATTCTATAGAGTATTAATACCCTATAGAATTTTGGGTGTAAACATGCTAAATTACTACAAAATGCCGATGTTTCCCAAGTTATTTTTTATGTCAATGTGGTTGTTTATGGCATATACAGGAAACTATACCAAAATTACATGAATATTTGACAATTTAATTTTATTTTTGCAATACACCAATACGTGAGGCAGTCCCTTTAATGGAGTGGTGTGATTGATGTTCTGATAATTAGCGAACATCCTTTTTTAAAATATTTATTGTGAAAAGCAGGAATGTACTTTGCTACAGCATTTTGAGTATCACACTAAAAATGTCAAACTAGTTATAGATTATGAATATTTATTATTTGCTTTCAATGGATTATGGAGATTTTCCAGTGAAAATAACAGTGAAAATAACAGTGAAATTACCACTTTGTTATTTTCACTGTTTTAGAAGCTGGTTCCAGTATCGTTCAGAAAAAGAAACGTAACGTCAACGTCGCCGGGCTTTAAAATGTACGTTACGTCATCATGACCTCACAATTGTTACGTTGTGACGTTCCAATTTCGACGTGATTTATCCAATTAAGCCAATTACGGTACACTTTTTAGAGAAATTAAAGCATATAATAAACAGAAAATTTGTTGATTTTTGGTGAAAGATCAATTTTATTTCACTCGTGATCACATAAAATTATATTTTCACTCGTGGCTACGCCACTCGTGAAAATATTGATTTTTCTGTGATCACTCGATGAAATAAAATACGATCTTACACCAAAATCAACAAATATCCTCTATATATATATACACTGTCCACCAAAACTAAGTATACACATAGGCACATGGTTTCAACTTATCGGAGGGCACCCTATACAGAGAGAAGGTTGTGCAACAGCCGTGTTTAGCCGCAGCGGATATGACGTTACGAAAGCTGGTACCCAGTTTTTCTACAGTTGTCATAGCAAACACCGATACCAGTTCCTGTGACGTCATATCCGTTCGACTTAATATGGTCGCTGTACTACATTCGTTCTATATAGGGTACTCTCAGATAGTTTGAAACCATGTATCTGGGCTATTTTCAAAAAAATAGCTAGTTTAGGTTTTTCCACAAGTGAGTGTTTCTATTAAGCATTCACTTATCATGACTTATGTAACCGCTTATTTTTTATGTCTTACCATGACAATAACGCTTAAAATTATACACCATTTTAAAGGCAATATATTAAACTTATTCTTAAAAGAATTGTAACTTTGACCCTCATCAATACATTTCACAGGAATGTCCTGATTTATGTGATTGTTGAAAACTGTCACGTTTTTTGTTTCCCTTCTTGACATTTCCCACCTGTTTTTTCAACATAACTTCTTTTTCTGTTAAGCAATATCTTTCAAACTTCACACACTAGTTTATGACATCGAATGATATGTTTAAGGGTAAAAGATATAAGAATAACATTTTTAGAATATATTTTATTGTAGAAAAACCTAAACTAGCCGTTTTTTTGAAAATGGCCCATTTATGAGTATACAGAGGTAATCCCCCCCCCACATTTACTTATCTGTAATAACACTATTGGAAGAACAGTGAATCAACAATAATTTTGAAGACTAGGAATATTTCTGGTTAAAGTGTAAAGACCATACATTGATTGGTACCCTAGATGTAAAATATAAAGTTTCTTTGTCCCGCTTGAAAGGTAACTTTGTCATAAAAAGGTGGAAAATTCAGCTTTTTCTATCACATGGTTATATGAAATCAGAACACACTTTTTTACTCATTTAGTTTAATATATTCTGATTCGAAGGACAAAGTTTTTTTTCAATAGCGTTAGTGACGTAAAATGTCGATGAGCACGAAGAGCTTGCGCAACGTCTAACTGAAGTTTCAGAAACTGGTATACTTGTGATCGGTTGATAGACGGACACTGAATAACTTAACTTAAAGTATACGCTTATTTCTGGTGGGCAATGTATGGTGATAGATAATAAATTATTATAAGAAGTAATGGTATACGCATGTTTCTTAGCTGAACACATGTGTTTGAATCGCGTATATCAAACTTATTATTGTTTTCTGTCTAAATTGAATTATTTAATGGCAATTATGCTCGGTTCGGTTTGATTGAATAAAATTAAAACAAACTGATTTTATTACACCATTGTGATAAATGATAAATGAACAAGAGCGCGGTCAAAAGAATGCCAACGCTCGACTAAGGCTCTTTGTCACGTGAGAAAAGAGACAATTAACGGATACGAATAGCCAGAATTAGAGCAGTCCATGCTGAGACGGATAAGGGAAAAGGAAAGCTGATAAACGGATGTCCAATAATCCTTTGAGAAGACCCCTCAACATAATCCGTTTATCAGCTTTCCTCTTTCTGATATCCGTCTAGTGAGGACAACTCCATTACAATGTAGTTTTAGAAAAGTATGAAAGTGTTTCACTAGGTCAATATCAAGGTCACAATTCATTTCAGTATAACACAGATCATTCCATATCAGCGTCAACCTAGATTTCAACCAAACAAACGTTTGACGAATATCTATAAATACCAAAATGCAAAATGCAGCCTCTATTGCATGAACAAGGTGTGTCTACGAAATGACCGATAGGCACAGCGTTTCAAATTATCTGAGTGTACCCTATATATAAAGAGAAGGTTGTGCATTTGCCATGTTAGCCGCGACGGATATGACGTCACGAGAACTGGTGTCCGTGTTTGCTGTGACAACTGTAGACAAACTAGGTACCAGCTTTCGTAACGTCATATCCGATGTGGCTAAACATGGCCGCTACGCAACCTTCTCTTTATTTAAGGTACACTCAACTCAGATAATTTAAAACTTAGATAGTTTAAAACCATGTGCCCATGAATTGACCGTGTGGAATAGTTGTGATCCAAACACACATTCTGACCAAGAATAACATACGTATAATCCGATAAAACAAATGTAGCCTCTATTCATGCGTAATGTGTTTTAATAATTTGATCTAGCGACCTAGTTGTTTACCCCCAATATCGAACTGGACCAAGAGTTATTATGAGCGGATCGTTTTGACTACGTTTGATAAAGTTGATGCCAAGATTTTTTCCTCTAGTGTGTTTTACACAAGTTTTTCTATTTTGTTACTTAGCAACCTAGTTTTTGACACCATACGACCAAATATAGTGCTTAACTTAGATTCAGAAGAGATGATGATTGTACTAGACTAAGTAAAACTCGCCAAATATTCATCGAGAATAGACGCCAACGCCGACGACGACGTCGACGCCAACACCGAATAGTCAAGCTAAAATAGCATCTAATAAGCGCTTCTAGGGATTGTTGCTGAATATGTTTCAGACACTTGTGTAAAATGGTTTAAATTATCGAGAATGACTTTTATACATGTGCAATATGAAATGTACAACTTGACAAAGCACGGAGAAGCAATATTCTTCGAAGATTTATGGCGAATAAGCAATTTAAACCACTCTTGATATTGCGAACTCGGTATTATTCCTTTTGAAATTAGCGTTTAGTTTCCTTCCAACACGCCTTGTGAATAATGTAATTCACACGTGATCGAATTGTAACATCAGTGAGGTATTCGGTTCGTTTTGCAATTGCAAACAAATTTCTGGCAATTTAAGTGACAGTAGTGTTATTAATACATTTACCATAAGTCACAATTCAGAAAAAGATTAAATCGTATTAATTGGAAATGTAATATGCTTTGGTCTGGTAATGAATGGACAGTCTGATAAAAAATAATTATTGTTTATGCTGTAAGTAAACTTTAAAAATCTTTATACGGGAAAGACGAACTCGGTAAAAATGGCGACCGCGGTAAATTTGCACTTTGTCAATTTACATATTAGTTGGTAAAATTATTCGTTGGGATTTGATTTCGTGGTTGAGGTCATGCACGAAATCCACGAAATTTAATTCCCCACGAATATTAATGATTTTACAGTAGAACTTTGGATGTAAAAATACTAAATAACTACAAAATGCCTATGATTCGCAAGTTATTTATAATTTCAGTGTGGTTTTTATGGCATATACAGGCTACTATACCAAAATTACGGGAATATTTCACAATTTTATTTTATTTTTGCAATCTACCAATACGATACGTAAGGCTGCACCTTTAAGGAGGGATATTTTTGACTTTTGGAAAAATATTCGCGAAAACTACATTGGTCCTATTATACACATTACTCGGATTTTATCCCTATTTTTGTGTTTGCTGTGCATGAAGGTGATTATGTTGTTATTGCAGTAACTGGCTTTACGCACAGATACGTTACTGTATCATTGATAAACAGTAAAAAGAAAAAAAAGTAAAATTTATATTGTAGTAAAATATAAATTTTACAAAAGATTTTTTTTTTACTCAATATCAATGATACAGTTACCTGTGGCTGTACCGGCTGGTATTTCCATCATTACAAAAATTTGGTAGATTATTATCCAGTAAGAAAAATAGCACAATAAGAAATATTGCAAAATTTATACATGATTCTTTACTTTTAAGGCAAGAAAAGCTTAATATTTTACCTGCTTCTTGAATAGTGCATATTTAAATGTGTATGTTTGATTTGATTGTACATGTATGTAGCAACGTTAAATGTCGCATCGACGCTAAATGTCGCACCTGACGTTAAATGTCGCAATGCTGCACGCTAAATGTCGCAACAAACGCTAAATGTCGCAATCCACCCTGACGCTAAATGTCGCATCTGTGACGTTAAATGTCGCAACAAACTGGCCTGACGTTAAATGTCGCAACATTAACGCTAAATGTCGCAATCCTTTATAAACACTCATTTGTAGTATTAATGTTCTAGTTTAGGTCCAGACGTATCCACAGTTATTAGGGGTTTACCCAAGGGGGTCCGACACATAAGCATTTAGTGATAAAAAACTGTTTTCAAAAAAGTTTTTTTTTACTTCTACTTTGTAAAGGCATATTGTATGAAATCTACACAGTAGAAATAAAAAAAAATCACTGCATATTCATGACTGTCGAACTCGTAAAAATGCCGTACGGACCTCTCGGATTGATAATCACCCTCGGGCTAAAGCCACTCGGGCGATTATGCTTCCTGCGGGCCGATTATCTAGACCCCGTCCTACACAGCCGTGCATTATCCTCTACGTAACCCATCGTGCGGGTTTGAATACTACTTTCCGTAAACACAAATAAATTGATGTCAACAGAATTTCAATTATGATTTACATAATTATTTATTTAGTGTATTTTGCATCGTTCGACAAATACTCGGTAACTGCAATTACACAGACCTTGGTCGAGATGAAACCAGTATAATAAAGTATAATCCGTAACGAAACGGGTTTCTTCCGGGCATACCGTATATAACCATAATTCGGGTATATGCTATGTTCTTCCCTGAAACGCACTTTACTGGGAATCAACCGGTGTAGAGCCAGGGTTCAGCGCAGTCCCAATAATGCCGGTATACCACGGTTTATAAATAATTCTAACACGATCCGCGGATTAATCCTATAAACATAGTGCAGACAAGAGCATGTATTATTACCCCCATAAAACATACCTATCAAATTGGCTGTTACTATTTACGCCCCGTATCACGTGACATATTTATGAATGAATGAACGTAAACTTTATAGTAAAATTCTACGAGTCGCAATGGCAAGGCATGTTGCACGAGAATCCAATGTTACAGCTATGACGCGTCTATTTTTAGAAAATCCAATATACTCTCGAAATTAAAATTTCATTAAAACTTCTGATAATCAATTCATATACATTTTTCATTTAATGAAATTGAAACTCTATACTCGTGTTATCAAAATTGTTTCAATGTTTAAAATGTGTTATTTCCTTCAGAAAATTACGTAGACCGTTTTCATTAACGAGGGAGGTAATTGTACCAGCTAATAAGCTACTCAATTTCAGCGTGGAATTATGTTCAATGTCAAATGGGTGAAAATGGAATGCGCGCGGTTAAATAGTGCGGGATATTATCGTATTTAGAATCGAAATAAAAACTCTGTTCTTGTTTTTTGTCGGTGAATAAAAGACGGGCACTCGTTCGGATGCGGAAAATTACGCACTCGTGATTTAATTTTTCCGCATCCGAACTCATGCCCGTGTTTTATTCACCGACAATATACGCGAACAGATTTTTATTTCTTAAATAAAATAGAAAATACCAGAATAGGTTTGCACCTGTAGAGGATATCGAACCCATACTGTACGAAGTCGATCATACGGTCGGATCAACACGGGTCGTCACGATTAGCCCGAATCGACTAAGAACTTCACGATGTCTCTAAGGTTCATACAACGGGACAAACCGGGGTGCCAAACCGGCACAATGTCGGCTGTCAGCTCAGAACCGGGATGCACCGTGGATACAGCGGGATAATCCGTACTGAGACCGGGATGCAACATCGCGGTAGAGCTGATGTGTAGCCCCGGTTGTAATCCAGTTTTGACTCCATATTTCGATTCTGTTGAAATATTGACCATTCCTCCCGGTGGCCCCTGATGACCACATGAGGCTTTAAACATTTTAAAACAACCGGGCCTCTTTTGCCAGTTTGATAAGAGTACCATGGTTCACCACGGTTCGTCTTGCCGATCCAGCTTTGTTACGGTTGTACGACGGTTCACTGAACCGGGTATACCGAGTAAGATTCGGTTCATCCCGTTAAACCTAAAGGGGCTCGACACATAAACTTGCAGTGATAAAAAAAAATATTTTTTATTTCTTCTGTGTATATTTTATACAACATACTTAGAAGAAGTAAAAAAAATATTTTTTTTTAAAAAACAGTTTTTAATCACTGCAGACTTATGTGTCGAACCCCTTTGGGTAAACCTCTAATAACTGTGGATATGTCTAGGCTAAAACTAGAACAGTAATACTATAAAAGAGTCTTTATAAAGGATTGCGACATTTAGCGTTAATGTTGCGACATTTAACGTCAGGCCTGTTTGTTGCGACATTTAACGTCACAGATGCGACATTTAGCGTCAGGGGGGATTGCGACATTTAGCGTCGGTTGCGACATTTAGTGTCAGCCTTGCGACATTTAACGTCAGGTGCGAAAAATAGCACAATAAGAAATATTGCAAAATTTATACATGATTCTATACTTTTAAGGCAAGAAAAGCTTAATATTTTACCTGCTTCTTGAATAGTGCATATTTAAATGTGTATGTTTGATTTGATTGTACATGTATATGTTTTGTTATTATGCATGCAATGTGTTTATAGTTTTATGCATATATGTGGCCATCTGTACTGTATATATGTTTTGTTAATGGCCAAAGGTATTGTGTAAATGCCGATTTGCCAATAAATTTGAAGTTCAAAAAGTTGGTATTCACAAAGCATCTTCAATGGAAAGCTTAAATATTTTTACTTAACTTAGAAAATTAGCTGCTCATATTTCCCAAGAAACCAAAAATAACCTGTTTTCTTTGTGATAATTGTAGAACTTTGCATAATGCTTCTAAACAATGTAAAACACGATACTCTTAATTTTCCTGTTTAGCAGATACACTTAAGGAAAGTTTTTGAGAAAATTCTAAGATTTTGAGAAAATTCTAAGATTTTTAAGATTTTAAGAAAATTCTAAGATTTTGAGAAAATTCAAAATTCTAAGATTTTGAGAAAATTCTAAGGTTTGAGAAAATTCTAAGATTTTGAGAAAATTCTAAGATCTTAAGATAATTCTAAGTTTTCCCTTGAGCTGCTTTGTGAATACGTGTACCCAAGATCATTGTATACTTACGCAAGACTGCTAGTGTAATTGCTGCTACAACGACACCAATGAAACTTAAAACTAGAAACACACATAACAACACCCGGCAGGTGGAGCCACGTCTAAAACTGTCACCGGAAGTGTAATCGGAACTCCTCGATTCTTCATCTTTATACATCGGACGGGCCGCGTACGGTGGTTCTTCAAAACTGAACTCTGACCTTGTACTGGGTTGGACATAATATCTGTACGCACCGTACGGTTCCGAAGGGTCAAACACGTTATCCTGTCCCATGATGGGGTCTGGATATTTCCCATCCTCGTCTAGGTTGTGTGTGCTAGCGTATAGGGACGCCAGATGGGGCCACTGAAAAGGGAAATAATACACCGTTAAGTTAAAATACAGTCAAATGACAATGCGTTGTTTTTGGGGGGCTTTAGCCCGTCAAAAGTAGCATTGCCTATTGCTTTATACAAACTTTAGGCTTTTAGGCTAATCAATGTGAATCCGCATTCAAGTAGTTCCAGAAACTGTCAACATTTTCAATACTGCTACATATGTTTTTCCAAATATTTAAACTGATTTACTTATATCAGCAACATTTGTTTATTTTAAATATTATCGAGCTATAATTCAGATGTGTGCATGCACACCTTATTCCAAACGCAGTCACATGATAATGCGGGTTTTTTTGTCGTACTGTTATTCGGATTTGCACATGTACACCTTATTCTAAAAACATATTATAGGAAATTTCAGGAAAGTTTTGCTAGATTATTTGTCACGGTCATTGTCACAATGGAGATTTTTGTGTTGTACCTGTTCTGTTAATTGTCATGTACTTTGTTTCTCCGATGTTCTTGTGGAACAACAATTATATTACGTTGTTATAAAGTGGGAGTCCTCTGTACATCAACTGGTGATAGGTTTATGTTTTATTATGATGTATATAATGTCGCTTATAACTCTCAATAAGTTAAGAGGGGTTATATATGAATATGTCACCAATTTTGTGTCACATTTGTTGTATTTTGAGAATAATACAGAAATGATGAAACAATAAAACAAAATAAATCTAAAATAATTAGATATAGAGTAACTGTTGTACTTTATCTATAAGGCCATCCAAATTGCAAATTCTGTTTAGCGTCCCCGGGCTGGAAGGTTTAGAGCTCGTAAAAGAACAAAAAACATTTGTTCACTTTAGTCCAGTCATGGTAAGAATACAGTGATGCAGCGGTCGGGTCCACTATTACGGTGTCAAACCAATTAAAAAGGCTTAAACAAACTGTCATAATTTCAAGGCTAAACTAACAAACTAAATTCGCACTAACTATTCAGACAATGGTTGGAATCTTCTGTGTACACATAAACGGCTACATCACTGTCACCATATCCTAACTGGATTAACATTTTTGTTCCGTTGAATAGGGTCAGTTTCGCTTAAAAGTAACAACGGTGTCAATAGGCACTTGCCGCGTTCGTCTAGCGATGCTGATGTAAGCCGTGGCGATCTGTATCATTTATAGTTCATAATAAGCTTGTTTTTCGTCTGGGTTTGTGTGATTTTTGAGAGGCGATAGCCTCTCTTTACTACCATTGCCCATTTCTTAATACAACCTGAACCGCCTTTATTCTGAAGGGTAGCTAGTTTTTGCGAAACGGAGTAGATGCTAAACAAAAATTAAATTTGGAATGGCCTAATTATTAACGAACGCGGACCTTAACTTATCACCTACAAATATATCGGATCGACGTCAACTATGATATTTATGTACATTACATACTTATTATAACATTGTTTATTTATGTAACAACCGTGTGATGACGACATAAACAAAAGTGTGTAAGATGATATTTTATCTTTAAAGACATCGTAATGTCAACACCCTGTTTGACACCTTGACATTTTGCTGTCAATATTGATACGCTGGGAATAAACACATCAGAAATAAACCAAGTCATAAACACATCAATGGGTATTCAACGTAGTAGTTAGAAATACCCAACTCGGTAAACTCAAAATTGAAAAAAAAATATCCCTCGAAGCCGGAGGTCATTGGTCATTCGTCAATTATGTGTAAAACATAGTTTCATTGATCAATCGTTTGTAGAACATTGTTTCATTTGACAATTATTTGTAAAACATATGTTCATGAATCAATCGCTTGTAAAACATATTTGCATTGGTCAATAATTTGTAAAACATAGTTTCATTGATTAATCGTGTGTAAAACAAAGTTGCATTGCTAAAGCATGAGTAAAACACATTTCTATTGGTCAATCATATGTAAAACATATTTTCATTCGTCAATCATTTGTAAAACATATTTTCATTAGTCAATCATTTGTAAAACACATTTCTATTGGTCAATCATTTGTAAAACATATTTTCATTCGTCAATCATTTGTAAAACATATTTTCATTCGTCAATCATATGTAAAACACATTTTCATTGGCCAATCATTTATAAAACATGGTTTCATTGGTCAATAATTTGTAAAACATAGTTTCATTGGTCAATCATTTGTAAAACATATTTTCATTGGTCAATCATTTGTAAAACATATTTTCATTCGTCAATCATGTGTAAAACATAGTTTCATTGGCCAATCATTTATATATAAATAAAACATGGTTTCATTGGTCAGTAATTTGTAAAACATAGTTTCATTGGTTAATTATTTGTAAAACGTATTTTCATTGGTCAATCATTTGTAAAACGTATTTTCATTGGTCAATCATTCTTAAAACGTAATTTCATTGGTCAATCATTTTACATATTTTCATTGGTCAATCATTTGTAAAACGTATTTTCATTGGTCAATCATTTGTAAAACGTATTTTCATTGGTCAATCATTATTAAAAACATTGTTTCATTGATCAGTAAATTGTGTTAAACATAGTTCTATTGGCAAGTTATTTGCAACACTTATTTCATTTGATCAATCATTTGTTAAACATATTTCATTGATTGACCACCTCCAGTATATTGTATATGGCGCACGATGACGTTTTGTACATACAAGGGTCATACTGACATTAAAAATGTATACCAACGTGACCCAGATATTCATAAATTACGGTTCATTCATTTTTGTGAGTCGATGATGAATTAAAACTTTTACTATTAAATTGTAAACCTTAAGTGGCTTTTTAGGGTATAAATACTATTAAGCATTGAAATGTCAGGTTTGACACGTGACGGTGATACTATTTATAGTAACAGTCGTGAAATGAACACACCCTTTTTGTACAGGACATGGTTTTACAAAAGCGACTTTCTCACGCAGACAGAAACTGTTGTTTAATTAACGCCCGGTTGCAAAACTCCATTCGAGATTTCGGGGAATATTTGCGTTGCTGTGGCAAAAACTAACATTGAAAATGCCTCGTGACCTTTATCGTATTGGATTTCCCGCCAAAAATCGTAACTCTCGGACATTATCGTAGGTAGTAGAAGATGTAATGTTTGTGCTCTAAATATTCACATCACAGTCAAAATATATTTGTCAGCGGAACAGAGATGAGAACGCCTGTGTCAGATGACAATTATTACGTTAGGTTAGAATAGATTAACCTTCCAACATTATAACACGTTTAGTCTGGGTTGGTTGACGATATTAAACAAACGACAAGCCGCATGCCACACATATATAGATATCACGCGACAAAAAATATAATTATAACATTGTTCAGCACAATAAATTCTAAATAAAATTCTATACTGATTTGTCCGTCTGGTCTACAAGCTAATACAGACACGACTAAGGGATGAGAATATTTCCCAAGATACACCCTTCAAGATACACCACGATTCCTACAAATGTGATAAATTGTCTCATGACCTCCGCGAACTTTCCCCTTGACACCGAGGAGCCCGTCCCCGACGCCCCTACCCCATTCCCAAAAACTCATTTATTTATATCGGGAGTACATCCCCGAGGCAGAATGCTAAATGGACGTAGGTCAATACTGTTTAGTTACATTTGATAAATATATTGCCACTCAAAATTAACAACACAATCAACACATTCTATTTATTGCGTCACGTACACATTCACGACAAGGTATAAAGTAGTCAATTAGTGAATAATTTACCCTAATTATATGTCCTCATTTGCATAATACAATACATCATACATTAATTATGCAAAATAAAACATACATACCATCTGTATAAGTCATGAAGATGTTTTTAAATAGTTTTGGCTTTTAAATAAATCGGCTACTGTGTATCTATGGCAATTGTATTAACATAAATATTTCGTACATAATTATATTCAGATTAAACCTGTATTTTCCAAGGGTTTCACAGGGTGCCGGAAAAAGACCAAGCTGAATGAACTAGTTTCAGCAATCGAAAAGCCGAATGCCCAAGCTGAATGGTCCAGTTCCAACAGTAAAACGGCTGATATACCTAGTTTTAAAAAGATCGCATGCCGTAGCTAGATGGCCCGCCTGAACAAAAAGATTATATTAAGTCAGACAGGGAAGGCAACGCTCAACTTAAGCAGCCGAGCACAGAAAACATTAAAAACACACAAAGCACTGAAAACACGGCATCCCGTCTTGAAAGTCTGCCGCCTCAGTCAGTCAAACTAAAACGGAACGAGAGCCATGCATATGACGAGAAAAAAACAACCGGACACCACATCTACAACATACATGTAGTGTACATGCAAGAGTAGAACGACCCAGCTCCAATGAAAACCTGAATGTTCGATTATATTGCGTCTATTGCGTCAATTCTTTACCCTTTTTATACCAGGTTTGTTTCTTGAGGACAACACCTTTACGTTCAATTAAAGATATACTATGAATGAAATATACATTAGACTGTGATTTATTCTTCGACCTGACAAATGAACTAGACAACAAAGGCGATGTGTAACTTCTAAGTAATCCATCAATGTATGTTAAAACCCCAACCATACTGTTTGATTGTCATTTAGTTGTTTGTACTACTACTAATAAATGATTACAGTCATTGGAACTACAGTTCATAGAGTTCCTATGACCCCTCAGGTGAGATATCCTTATCCTACATGGAAGCTCATGATGGATTCTTATGCTCTTTGTACCTCGCGTAACCGCCTCCTCGATAGCCTAGTGGTTGAGCGTTCGCATCGAGTGCGGGAGGTCTCGGTTGGATCCCTGGCCGCGTCATACCAAAGACGAAATAAAAATGGGTACCAGAAAGTCCCTTGCTAGACGCTCAGCATAAAAAGGAAAATGGCATCTCTTCTCTCATACCCTCGTGGCGATGGATAACATCAGGTATGAGGTGTCGAGAGTGATAAATATAATTGGAAAAACTTGTTTCACAATCGACCTTAAATAAATTAGTATAAACTACCGCTTAATTTTAATTGAAACATTATGCAGCATACATCATCATTTTGAACGATAATGAGCGTTCTATAAGGTTATGTGATAAACAGAATATTACACTGGTACTCATAACATCCGAGTATTATTAAACTCGTCGTCAAAAACGGTATGACACTCGTGTCATATTATTTTGTCCACTCGTTTAATAAAACTCGTATGTAATGAGCACTCATGCAAGATCCTCTATTTCCTTCTGACGTGCTTATACTACGGCATTGTTTTTCAATTATACATATATTTGTCTTCTCAAATGTATAGCCACATTTATAAGGCTTTGTAACTCCATTGTTACTGAACTGAAAACCTATAAATAAGTCTGTGTAATTATATATTGGAAGGAAAGTGTTCAGACAGAATCTATCGAAAACGCTTCAACAATGACACTGCTTATTGGTCACCCGAAACTGGAAACCTTAAAATGTCGTATAGATGCACTGAGAAAATCGAATGCACTTATTTTCTCTGAAATAATTACAAGTAAGTATGATTGAAGCATCTTCTGCAATGACGTTAATATAATAACCAAAGCGCTGATAGGTCTGGAAGAACAGGGTTAGATTGTTCCTGATGTCAGACAATTGTATTATCAGCCAAAGAGTGAGTGACAGTTTAGAGATTGTGCTCTACAAGGGTTACATTATAGTACATATTGGATTTTTTGAAGGTGATTTTATAGAGAGGTTGTTGCTCTACAGAGGGCCGCTCTGGAGAGGTTGAAATGTATGTTATATAGAGGTTGTTGCTCTACAGAGGGTTGCTCTGGAGAGGTTGTAATGTATGTTACAGAGGGGTTGGTGCTCTACAGAGGGCCGCTCTCGAGAGGTTGTAATGTATGTTATAGAGAGGGTGTTGCTCTACAGAGGGTTGCTCTGGAGAGGTTGTAATGTATGTTATATAGAGGTTGTTGCTCTACAGAGGGTTGCTCTCGAGAGGTTGTAATGTATGTTATAGAGGGGTTGGTGCTCTACAGAGGGCCGCTCTCGAGAGGTTGAAATGTATGTTATAGAGAGGGTGTTGCTCTACAGAGGGCCGCTCTCGAGAGGTTGTACTGTATGTCATAGAAAGGTTGTTGCTCTACAGAGGGCCGCTCGAGAGAGGTTGTACTGTATGTAATAGAAAGGTTGTTGCTCTACAGAGGGCCGCTCTCGAGAGGTTGTACTGTATGTCATAGAAAGGTTGTTGCTCTACAGAGGGCCGCTCGAGAGAGGTTGTACTGTATGTAATAGAAAGGTTGTTGCTCTACAGAGGGCCGCTCTCGAGAGGTTGTACTGTATGTCATAGAAAGGTTGTTGCTCTACAGAGGGCCGCTCGAGAGAGGTTGAAATGTAAATTATAGAGAGGTTGTTGCTCTACAGAGGGCCGCTCTCGGGAGGTTGTAATGCATGTTATAGAGAGGTTGTTGCTCTACAGAGGGCCGCTCTCGAGCGGTTGTAATGTATGTTATAGAGAGGTTGTTGCTCTACAGAGGGCCGCTCTCGAGAGGTTGTAATGCATGTTATAGAGAGGTTGTTGCTCTACAGAGGGCCGCTCTCGGGAGGTTGTAATGTATGTTATAGAGAGGTTGTTGCTCTACAGAGGGCCGCTCTCGAGCGGTTGTAATGTATGTTATAGAGAGGTTGTTGCTCTACAGAGGGCCGCTCTCGAGAGGTTGTAATGTATCCACCATTTTGTATCGTGGAGTCATGTTAATTCATAAGGCTTCCTGTCGAACTTCAGCCCCCAAAAACATAAAAAAGAATTCTAAATGTTTTATCCGAACTATTTGTGACATCACATTTTTGGCTTATATCACACAAACTGTAATAGCTCACATCGATCAAGTTGGGGGACAAAAAATGGAGGTATTGTTTAAACAAAAACATTTAAAAACCACCACAACCATCACGATCAATCATTGGACAAAAACAAGGTTTGAAAAGATGAATTTTGTGGTTATATAAGACTGTACAAATCGTTCACGAATAACATACCGTGAACTCGCTACATCATCTTTGAAAAGAACATTTTTGTTTTTAAATACATCGTTTAGTAATAATCATTTAAGCAAACATATAAAGATGTGGTTATATAAGACTGTACACATCGTTCATGAATAACATACTGTTAACTCGCTACATCATCTTTAAAAAGAACAGATTTGATTTTAAATACGTTTAGTAATATTCATTTACGCAAACATATAAAGAAGTGGTTATTATACTCGTAGGTTAGAAACCACCAAATAGATTTGTTCTTAAGCTCAATGTAAAGTAACAATGGCAGGCCTCAAATTTCAAAGTTTTAGTTTATGGCCACCTGGCACACATATATAATCTTAAAGAAGCATACTTAAGCTTCAAAATAATACAATAAAAAATGGGGGTCATGTATCTTCTAAGAAAGATTTTGCTCATCAAAGATGGAGAACAAATTTTACCTATCGCGCGGATTGATCCCAGACCGGTTAACCCCAACTCTACTTTCACTTTCATATTTAGGTCAAAATGTCACAGAATTCAAGATTAAACAGTTTCACTACATCCCATACATGTGCACAATCAATTTAAACTCAATTTCATGATTTCAAAGCAGACTTGTCAATCCATACCACCATTTCCATTCAATCCAATGTTTCTTTCAGGACCCATTTGGGCCGCTTATGTATTTAGTGGTTGCTTACCTCGTATGATACTGTACAAATCGTTCATATGCTGCATGTTCTTTAAAAATAGATTTTAATTACGTTGTGTTAAGATATTTACTAATAAACATAATTATTAGAGGGATGTTAAAAATTTTTTTAGACGTTTCGTCTAAAGCGATTCATGTTGTAGACAGATTACGTAATTATTATGAACATGCTATTTGAATTCGGAATTATCTGGTCACCTGATGGTATACTTTTCAAAACATTTCCCGCGGTACTTTTTAATATAGATCTTACTTGACTTAAGGATAAGGACAACCAATCAGATCACATCATATCAAACTCTTGGTTAGTAACAGGCAATATGATTGGCTATCCTTATATTCCAATACAATAAGATCAATATTGAATACTCCCCCCGGGTACCTTGTGGTGACTGTTTTTGAGGGTTTTTAATTTATGACAGGGTCGTTAAAGATATACATGTACCTAATTTGGTGTAGTAATAACAGAAATATTCCGATCGTTGATAGTATACTCGTTATTTCGTACTTTAACAAATGCGAACTCTAGAGCAAAAGTCTACGATTTTTTATGAACATCCCTCGTTCAAATTTGTACTTACGGGTTTTAACGTTATGTGCATTTGAGTGACACGTCATAAAGTCCATACATTTTCATTCTCATTATTACTACTTAAAACCATATAAAGTGCGCGTGTTGCTAATTTTATAGTTACATTGGTGTATAGTGCAAACAAATAAACTTGGTCCTCGACCTGTAAGCAGTGAATTTTTTACAAGCTTCTTACGCGGAATAGATTCTACATCAATGTCCACGAGAAAGAAGAATAGTGTTTATAATTCACATCAATTATAATCGTGATGCACTCCGCTTATGAAAATGATTAAACATGTTTAACGAATGTAATTAAACAGCATTTAATGTAATTTAACAGACCTATATAGGCCCGCGAATATGCACACAGGGAGCCGCAGAGGTCCGCAGTTTAAACGTGATCATTGCTGCGGATATTTCGGCCAGTATCGTGTTCTTCTGCAAGAAGTTGCGATTTGTGCATTGTCACTTAGAAAAACAAATTCCAGTAGTACGGCGTACAACAACGGTCGAGAACAAATGCTAATTTATGCCAAAAAAGGAGATTCGAGGACCATGTAATTTTGTTTGCACTTTATACAACGCAATATATAATTACAAATTGAACTTCGACCTAGTGTTTTACCTCACATGGCAATTAGTTTTGATAAAATGATCACTTAATGTATATACATATATTTTAACTAAATGTTATCGGTTCAGGCCATTGCACCATCGACATCAATCCATCAATGTTCTATGTCAAAAAAACACATGTCTTTCACGCATGCGCAGAGGAAATAGTCGTAAATAACACCACGTGGTCTATAGGCATAGTATTAATGTTAAATTTACATATACATTTATCTCATCGGTAATTAAACATTTCAATTAGTGCAAATTGCAATTAAAATTCTTATTAGATGTAATATGCTTTTAAAATCGAAGTTTAATGAATTCGTACATGACTCTTTACTTCAGGGGAACATGAATATTGTTTTAAATAACAATAAACTTCAACGCAGGAAAAGTGTGCACTTCTCGGCCTTTTGTGAGAATGAAATAAAACACATCGTGCATTAATTAACAGCAAAAGAATGTAATTACATGTTATGATTTAAATTATGTAGAAAATATAAGGTTTTTATTTAGTGTCATCAATCAATGGCTACCGGAAGTACGCCAACACCGCACAGCGCATGCGCATTGTTGATGGTCAGTTGCCAGAGACCCATTCTTGTTCACCAGAGTATTCTTCACATGTGGTAGTCACATGTGGAACTTGACTAACCCCTGATATGTAAGGATGCCAGAGACCCTACGAACAGCCGATCTATTCCATGTAATATTTATATTTAACGTGTTGGACGGATGCATAGAGAGTGGGGCACGCGCTTCGCGTCGAGAGGTCCCGGTGTCGATTCCCTTCTATTCCTAATGCTCCACTTTATCCAGTTGTATGAATGAATAAGAGT
The DNA here is from genome assembly GCA_947247005.1 of Spisula solida. Lineage (NCBI taxonomy): Eukaryota > Metazoa > Mollusca > Bivalvia > Venerida > Mactridae > Spisula > Spisula solida. The sequence continues at coordinate 3,827,729 of OX365956.1, read as the reverse complement.
ATTAACAGCAAAATGTGTTGTGACTCGTAACAGCCGAGTGTAACAGCCGAGTGTAACGTCGGCTGTAACAGCCGAGTGTAACAGTCGAGTGTAACAGCCGAGTGTAACAGCCGAGTGTAACCGCCGACTTGCGACTCAATGTTAGAGGAGTAAGTTAAAAGTTAGCTGACCGGAACATGTCTTAAAATATACCTTAACTTCGTATTATTTTTTTACTTTTAACAAAATTTTAAATGCTGGTACTGTGAGGTAGTAAAATTGTGTCTTGGTTTATTGGTTTGTACTAATTTATTTAAGGTCGATTGTGAAACAAGTTTTCGTACTTATATTAATCACTCCCGACACCTCATTCCTGATGTTATCCATCGCCACGAGGGTATGAGAGAAGAAAAGCCAGTTTCCTCATTTTTGCTGAGTTTGACCTTTTCTTTGACATAACGCGGCCTGGGATCGAACCCGAGACCTCCCGTAATCGAAGCGGACACTCTACCACTAGGCTATCGAGGACGCGGTAGACAAAGGTGTATTTGCAAAAGCTTATAAAGCTATTCTTGTTACAATAATTCGTTTGTTCGAAACATTTATATAAAACAAGATCGGCGCATGTCCTTTCAACACGCCAACGTGCATCATACAAGGTTTTTGTTTTTCAACAACCTTTAATTTTTACATAATATTTGAACTTAACGTGTATACTTTGTCGTTTATTTGAATGATTTTCGCTGTGCAAAAATCACTGCTATTAATGACGGTTCATGATTGTTGGGCCGAAACCTGTTACAGTTTTGAAATATCCATTTTTGGGAGGCGATTAAGCCTCTCATTACTACCATTGACCATTTCTGAATACACAATTAACCGCCTTTAGGCTGCTATGTGAATCCGCATTCAAGTAGTTCCAGAAACTGTCAACATTCCCAATACTGCTACGTATGTTTCTCCAAATGTTTTAACTGATTTAAGCCAATCAGCAACATTTGTTTATTCTAAGATCAAAAATTATTGTGAAACTGTTCGTTAAATCGATATTTCGGCAAAAATAATCACTACTCCGGCTGATACCGAACTTGTTTTATAGTACGAAAATGACGTGTTCATCAAAGGTCCCGGCTGTAAAGCTATTTTTAGGTATATGGATGGTTCGTTCTATGACTGACTCTTGCGTGGATGGCTAGGCGCTGCCGTCGATCGATTCTGTGTGGCTTTGGATTGTCTGTGCACTACAGTATTTACTTATAAATATAGCCAGTCCTGTTGTAAGGACTACCTGGCAAAAAAAACACTTAAATTACAAACATGTCCACAAATACCACCGATGTATCTCCCATTATACGAACTCGTTATCGGGTCGAACGAAAAGAGGATGAGATCGAACGATGGGGCTGTCTAAATGTATACTTTGGACCGGTGGTCTCATTGAAAATAAGACTTATCTTATCCCACAGGTCCGTGAAAAGTGACTTATATCCGCATATTGTGTTAGAATTAGAAGGTCGTAAGTACAAAATTAATATTTTGAGAAAACAAAATAAACTGTCTGAAAACTACTCTTTACTTATGGAAAAACAAGCTTTTTATACTTCAGTTTGGTCAACATGACCACTACCGATTTTCATGAACATAGACTCATAAGAAGCGCATTGAGATGCGGATTCCAAATATGCATGAGTCTTATAAGGTCGTAAGTGGCACTTAATTACGACCTTCTAATTCTAAGCCAGCGATATATAGGTGGGCTAGGTCACTTTTCAAGGACCTGTGTCATATCCTATCTTATCTTTGACAGACTGCAGAATTAAGACGGGTTTCAAAAATATAATTTTATAGACAAAGGAGTGTTCTAGAAAAGACAATGTTCAACGAGAAACGTGTTCAATGGGCCTAAGGTGTCGGATAAAGTATGTTCATCATTGAAATTGTGTTTCCTTGTAATATCATTTTGTTTCCTAGTAATACTAGTAATCGAGACGAAGCTATAAATTTGCTGAGTTCTCAGAAATCTTCCAGGAACTTACTGAATGAACGCGGATGGATATGTTACAGGGGCCCATCCGGGCTCCGCAGGTAACGTCGTAACGCGCGCAACAATAATGGCGCTCCATGATGATCTGGCGGAAGTGGTGTGTAGGAGGAATATAAGACAATCTCACAATTCCGTTTTATATGCTATTTTAATGTATCGTTAATAATAAAAGTGTCCACAGAGTAACGTAATATAAGTAAAATTCACAAAGTTAGTATCTTTCACACAAAGTCAAGTAATATAGAAGTGTACATGAAATCACTGAGAATATTGTCATTAAAATATATACTTTTTAGTCACAAAGACAATGTTATCACTTAGACGGTGTCACCAAGACTGTCCTCCTTAATTCCTTCTTTCATTCCCCGAATCATTCGGGGTGACCACGTGATGGTCAATTTACCAATCAGATATCAAACATAACCATAATCATAAAGTAGAAGGCGGAGTTTTCCAGCAGGAGTCAAATAGATTTAATAATATACATTTATAATCTTTTTACGATTGCTTAATACAAATCTATGATATCTTATCGATAATTAAAGCATCGGACCGGTCGTAAACATTATGTAAGGGAGATAAATGTTCCCTCCGTCGTCATCGTAATTGATTATATCATAGATAGCAAATGGTATTAAATCATTTAAGTGTCGTAACAGTCAATCTTGTATTAACATATATAAATGTCAGGTCGCGTTAACGCTAGTGTTGCCTAGTAACCGTTTAAGTCGATAAACCGTTTGTATATCATTTAAAATAACTAGGAAAAATAAATAATATAAAAATAAAGAATTAGACAAAGACGGAAACAAAAAATCGTAATTTTCTCCCTATAATAGTTATACCTTAAAGTTAATGTGTTTTAGTTAAAGCCTAGGTCCCGCTGAGGAATAACATATCGGCGATGTTTACCCGATTGCTTCCGATACCAACCGTTATATTACAATTTTTCCGATATCACTAACTGTCTAATAACTTCCCCGAAGCTTCCCCTAGACCACGAGGAACCTGTTCCCGATGTCCTGATAGCTCAATAATTTCAATCGGGAGTACATCGCCGAGGCCAAATTGCTGAGTGGGACCTAGGCTTAAGCAGTATTCATTACAACGCCTTATGTGTTTTATAGCTGCAGACAAAATAGTTCTGCTTTTTTCCCTGATCTGTGATACAGTGATTTAGTCTGTATCATTTACATTAAAGCGCTTTTAGATTGAAATATCACACCAGATATGAAAATTAATGGACACAAATTTGAGATTTTAAAATCCCCTAGGTGGATTTTAATACCGAATAAAGCTCGGTTTATTTTTGTTATTGTCATAGTTGCCGGATTGATTGTCGCTGACAGGCAATATACTTTAAAGCCATTTTATGTCATGCAATTTGATTGTTTTGTATGCATCAGTTCCACTAAGATTGTCAAGGTCTGCGATCTAGTTCTCTAGGCTAAATATATTTCTGTATTATTACAAGTTATTTTTGGTGGTGTGATTAAGGCGAGTACACAATACAATATAAAAGGTGCTAGAATTATGTTTTATGAGTTTTAGCAGTTTATTACACATTACTTGTAACATGTAACTATGAAATTTCACATAAATATTTTGCAATATGACCTTACCGAATATGACCTTACCAATGGGACATGGGATTGTCATGGAATTATCCGAGATGTTCCGAGTGTTGTGAAACTTAGTTCTTCTGTATCAATACAATGTATATTACGCATTTCGCTAAGCCATGCATTATTCATGCGTATTTGATTGAGAAAGTCAATCAATTTATGCACGAGCATTTTTTTGTAATTAATTTCATTAAGTTTGTTGACAACATTTTTTTACGTGGAGTAATATTCACACACTGTAAACAAAGAAATTATTTCGCGCGATTTAATTTCGCGGAGTTCGCGAGTGGTAGAATGTCGCGAAATTAAGTCGCCGCGAAAGTGCTAAAACATTCTTATGGACATTGCAGGAAACTTAAAAACGCGAAAATTTGTATTGGCGAATATGCCGACTATCAGCAAAACGTGAAAGTTAGTGTCCGCGGAAGTAAATTGGTTGACAGTAATTAGGAACAAAATAGATGCGTGCATATTTGTGAAGATTAACGACTGCTCCCTAGTTTGGAACGCGGTAGATTGATAGTTTGTACGTGTGAAATTTGACAATATTAATAGTTTTGTCATTATTAAAACGCTTTAAAAGTTGTATTTTGGACGCCTATTGTAAATTACAATTATTGAAGTTTGAAATGTGTAGCCCATAGTGTACAACATATTGTATGTAGTAGAGTCTATACTAGTACTGTGTACGAAATCTCTATTCGGTATTTGAACAATAACCATATGTTTCGAACAATGGTGGTCGGTACGTAATTTTTTCGGCCTTTCGGTCAAGGATAACCCATGAATGTACAAGCACTAATTATTTCCAATGGGGTCCTGTGTTTTGCTGAAGGGACAGCAAGTAGAAGATAAAGAGTTGTGATTCAAGAAATCCGGGTGCGTTACCCTAGCTCGTTCCGAATAGCTCGTTGCGTTCTTTAACGTGTCCGGTGTATAGCACCGATACACGCGAGACTACCTCTGGGTTTTCAACCAGTTCATCTCTAGTTGGATGGGAAACAATGAAAAGCGTTCCAGAAATGACCAAGTGTCCCGGTCGAGATTCGAACAAGGTACCTCTCGATCAGTATTCAAGTGCGTTATCCACTCGACCACCGTGCCACCCGACTACGGTGATCTTGGGTGTCATTTCGCCATTACAGGCAGCTGAACGCATAGCCCCTTCATATTTGATATACATGTATTTAATACAGGGATGTTGAGTTCTGGGAATGCATTCTATACAGATATTTTCACACTTATGCATTGCTTCGAATCATGGTTTGAAAGTCTACTCCTATAAACCCTTGGCCAAGAAAACAAAGTAAATCTAACTAATAATTTAAACAACGAGGACTCGTTGCACCTAAACTTGCTTATTGTGGTCACGTGAGCGTTCACTTTTTTTTAAGTACCTACTAAAACCCGGATTTCGTTTATACCGGAACATTCCGGTACACCTAGATGATTAATATACAAGTGTGGTAAACAAGCAGACGAACAAAGCGTTTAGTATGTCTTACTTCACGATTAGGGAAAATCAGACAATCCTATTAGATCATTTGTACGAAGCAAACACCGATATATACGTACTTCACACAACAATTAATCTTCAATACCGTCACGTCTTAAGTTTACTTTCGGCATATTCCGGTATATTTCGGCGAAGGCTGAATTCACTCGGGCATTTCCGGTAAAGCCAAACGAATGCTCAAGGCAGGTTATTTTTACTCTACCGGATTTGAACGGAGTTGTCCGATATTTGTTGATTTGCTGATGGACCTGACATACATACATTGTTACCTTACAGAAGCTTTGACCTTTGACCATATTTGCAACGTTTGTTTACCGTCTGGCAAATTAAGGTAGTGACTCATTTGTATGATTAATTAAAACAAATGGACGTTTAAACACAAGGTTTTTCAAGGAATGGCTAATCCCAATCATAATTACTGACTCTTCAGAATCGGTGGTTACTGAATTGTGAATATAAATAAAACACGTTTACAGTAAAATAATGAATACGTCATCTTTGACATGACGTCATACAGTGCTGAAGGTAATATAGTTAAATAAATTATACAATGGGCGTTTGTTATTTTGTGATACATGTAAATACAAACGTGATTATATAACGGAAGAAAAAGAGACCTTGATTTGTCTGAGTATTACTTCTTGGAGAAACAAATAACGTGCACATGCAAGCAATTGCAGACAAACTACGCCCATATTAAAGTAATATGTGATATTAGATAGGAGTCACATGGCTTCATTCTCTGTCTGACTTAGTATTATCTTTTCGTTTAATCATTCACGCGACTACTATGTCATGTGCAACTGCGTCTCGAGACGGTTTACTTAATCTTATTAATACGTCATAAAATGGAAGCAATATTTATGAAGTGTTAATTATTTTATCCCTATATATGTATTTCAAGACATAAGAACCACAAAATACAAAAGTGTTCTTTGTATTACATCGTTACAATAAAATACAACAAGGCGGTTTCTTTCATCGTATATTTAAACCACAATAACTATAATCGTTGATAAATAAAAGTAAAGGAATGTATCTACTTAAAAATACAGAAATGTATTTGCATAATCAGGCTGTAAATTGTTTATCTTATTTGCAATCATTGATACAGTATGACTACGGCGGTGAAGTTTATTTTCTCGTTTAGTTATGAGTTGGGCATTGTGTCGTGTAATTGTGATATGTGGAGTTTTTTTATGTTTTCTGTGCTCGGCTGTTTAGGTTAAAAAAATAAATATACCAGATTTAGCGCCCTTTTCATGCGAACGCACGTTCAAAGGCACTTTACCCATGTTGCAGCCACAAGGGTGCAGGTACATCCTCTACCAGTGCAGATACAACATGATCTGACCAGAGGGACAGACTGAGAGAAAGCCCCTTAGATACAGGCGTGTCCGGCCGTGCAGAAGTGCGCCTAGCTCTTCTTTCGAATAGACAGTCTGGTTCTTTAATGTGCCCGGTGTATAGCACCGATACACAGCTTCCTGGCACTTTGCAGACCACACGGCCAGATATAGCGGGAAATATTATAAATATTTCAGAAATGTCAAGTTCCGATGCCAGGGATTGAACCCACGACCCCTGGATTGACAGCCCAGTGCGTTACCACTGAGCTAAATCCGCTTATCGAGTGTTGCATTCCCTGTTCGAGTATCTATTATCTTCTTTAACCACATAAGTGATAAAGATATACGCTGCAATTTCATGTACATTAAATTTTACCTTTGAAGTTTGAAATTAAAGTGCTGCCATTCTTTAATAACTTCACTTCATTAATTAATATTTATTTTTTGTTTAACTTCGAGGGTAAATATAGTGCATGATAAGTTTTGTCGTTTCAGCGACAAAATTGGAGAAATTTAACCTAAACTACATGTATAAACGTGGGCGTGGAATGTGAAAAATACGCGCGGTCTAGTCTTACGCATTTTATGACGCTTTTTATGACGTTATCGTCGTGACGTCGTAATGAACGTTTTCCTGCGCTCGACGCCATATTATGCTTACTGTATCCAACAAAATTCAATTTGAAGAATAAAATGCTGTTGAAAAAACATCCATAATCCCACTATAGATTATACTCTGTGTCCTTAAACGAAGATATTTATAATTAGGTGACAACCTCAGTTTCTTTATAGCACTTTATCAAAGTCATCGACAATATTTATGTAAATGTGTGAGTATAATAACACTTCATGGATTCTGATGGCCTGTATAGTAGATTAAAACAAGTAATTAAGAATTGCAAGCAATACAGATGGTTTTAAGCCATTTGCAATGTTTATGTTGCCATAGCAACTACATATCAAAATATGTTTAGACGTGCATTATCCCCTTATTGCCCCCTATCCACATACCAAGTTTCATAAACCTAGCTTGGAAATGTTCGAGTTATGTCAGGATCCAGATTTTTTGACGGACTGACGGACGGACATTCTCGCTGGCTTGACGTTGTGGGGTTTTCTTTTGTTCTTTCTTTTGTTAGTAAAACCCTATAAGCAACAGTGTGCACCCCGTTAGCAACGGAATGAATATAATCTAAATATAGCCTATTGTTCCACACCCCGCAACGTCAAGTGGTCGCGTACGGACTGACGGACGGAGGGCAAACATAAAACCGGTAGGGGACTAATAATTCTATGCATTATTTATAAATATACACGTAATTCTGTCACTGTAAGTGATAGTTAACGAAGGTTGTGTTGTTCGAATCATGAATATAAATATTACGCATTCAAATAAAGACAAATGTTGAACACACACATGTAGACCTACAATGTACAGGTATTTCATCAATCAAGTATTGAATTAGAACATATCCGCTTAGCAAAATGACACGATGCAGTCTGGTGCATGTGTTGTTTGTCGTGATTACAAATACATATTAGTCAATGTTATGGTAGAACGTTGTTCAAACCACGCCTGTTTTTTATGGTGGCTGAGTTATGCCAAGTCGTATTTTCGCTGTTTCGCCACAACAAAGCGAAACTGAGAAAATGTAACAATGCGAAAAAGTCGACTTTGTGAAAATACGACAGATGAGGGGCGACAATACGACCCCTAAAATGTGTCGTGTTTTCGCCTTACATCTGTCGTATTTTTGCTTTTTCGTGGCGAAAATGTAATTTTTGTTCTCGTATTGTTGCCCTTCATCTGTCGTATTTTCACTGTTTCGCCACAACAATGCAAAAATGCAACAATGCAAATACAATGTATACGACAAAGTCGACTTTTTCGCATTGTTACATTTTCTAATTTTCGCTTTGTTGTGGCGAAAGGGGAAATACGACATGGCATAAATCAGCCACCATAGTTTTTCACACAGTGGGGTGTGGAAGGACGCATGACAAGTAAACGATTTTAAACAGCAATTAAGGTCAACGGATCTGTCATAATTAAATGCTAATGAAATCTATAAACGGTTGAAGATGACATTGGGAATAAGTGTTCTGTCTAGTATAACCTAAACCATAAGGCTGATACATGTTAAACCATTGTAAGATACATTCTTATTACAAACTGCTTTAGATTTCCGTAGGAAAAGATATGTTTGTGATTAACTTTCTACCTGTTTGTACACGCTACTCGACAAAACAAAGCTCCCTTAAAAAAAGATTAATTATGAAAATTATGTTTAATTGAATCACAGGAAAAGAAAACTTGATTATTGTATTTCAGAGAACTTTGTGTGACATTTGCTTTGGCTTCCCCGATAATAGTTTGTTAAAACTGTGCATAGGAATACAACAACATGCTAGAAACACGATAACTCATACTCCCCATAACTCATACAAGAACAGAACAGGATGGAGCGGATCGGGACGGGACGGTACGGGGTCGTCGGGTCGGGTCGGGTTGGGTAGGGACAGTGTGGTGCGGTGCGGGAAAGAACAGGACATACTGACTGAACGGAACCGAACTAAACTTATCTGAACTGAACAGAACATACCGTTTATAAGTTCAAATCACAGATACAATACATGAGTATACAGAATACAATTTACGTAAGAATACTTACATCCCCGCCGTCCCCAAGTTATCTATAAATGTGTAAATAGAGACGTTTCCTATCACCCTCATTTATGATGGTGTTCAGCTTTGAAACATGGCAGCATAACATACGCAATCCGGGAACTTATAGACTATTATTGACTGTACCTCATACCAACAAGAGATGTTTGTAAAACACGTATGCCCCCATGACAACCAGAAATGCTAAAGGTCACAGTCACCTTGACCTTTGACCTACTGACATCAAAATCGAGCATGGTCATCTTCTGTTGATGATCAACCTCAATGTAAAGTTTGGGGATACTAGGGCAAAGCGTTCTTGAGTTATTGAACGGAAACCACTTGGTCTACTGACTAACAGACAGACCGGCCGACATGTACAAAGCAATATACCACATCATCAAAGATGGCGGGCATGATAATATTAATGGTGCAACATTCTCTACCTATATTGTACGGCGCATGCGCAGCAGCAGACCGGAAGTGTAGCAGGCGGGAGAGGAGTGGGTTTATCGTAAAACAACTTTACTGGTTCTTTAATTAGAGGCGACACAGTAATATATCAAATGTGTGGCGGATATGATAATATACTGATTATTTAAGACAAATGTGTGTCGTCATGTGTGTAGTAAGAAAATATACAAATGTGAACATCATCTTATGAAATATAGTGTAAACCAACTAAATTCCGCGTATACAAATTTTCGCGTTTTTCAGATTGCCAGTATATATTCGCGGCTACAGATGTTCGCGTTTTAAGTCTACCATAAACGACACATTTTCGTGTTTTTCATGCTTAGAAGATCTTTACGGATATTTAATTTCGCGAATTCATACAACTCACGAATTCCACGAATTTAAATCGCGCGAAATAATGCGTTTGTTTACAGTATGCATATCAGACCCACTCTATAACGTTCTGTCTGTGTAATGAGCGTAAATCATAAATGTATAATTATGTACAAGTTTTAATCATGTACTGTAAAGTCACATATTTTCGTGGGTATTAAATTTCGTTGATTTTGATGGATTACAAAACATGAAAGTATAAACACATGTTCGATATTTGAGATGTCGATTAATCGTGGGCATTAGATTTCGTGGTCGAGTGAAACAACGAAATCAACGAAAATTAAACTACCTCGAAAAAAATGATATTACAGTATCTCAGTAACGAGACGTATAGTCACTCACAATATACCGACTTCACTTGTTTAGATTTATTCCGGTTTAACATCGTTTTCATTTTTGACCAGGGTTCTTAGAAACGAATTCTCAACACTGAAAGCTGGTCATATGCGGATGACATCGGTCACGGCCAATTCAAGATACCAGTTTACACGGACTGTACCCTTACCAATACTAACTTTGTCTTCCACAAGGACCCGGTAACTTCTCCACATGCGGAGGGGGGAAAATCGACATCGTTTTCAAATTGTCATGGAAGGGTATGACCTTCCACGACCCTGAATCGAACCCGGATCGCCGTGAAACAAATCCAACGCACAAACCACTGGACCACGGCCGTGGCTCCGACTGACTTCACTATCGACTTCGCATTACTCTTTTACTCTTACTCGTTTAACACAAGTTACACGATTCTCGATACAGTGATTTGGATCGTGACCCGCCCCCCCCCTCCCCCTGCCTAACTGGTCAAGCTAATAAAGGGTTGTATTCAATATTGATCTTATTTAATATTGAGAATAAGGATAGCCAATGATATCGCCTGTTACTGACCAAGAGTTTATTATGGTGTGATCTGATTGATTGTCCTTATCCTTAAGTCAAGTAAGATCAATATTGACTACCACCCAAGATCTTCCAAGGACAGACTTTCGTACGGAACAGTGAAAAGTAAAAGATACTCAAAGGGAATTGTGTTATCATTTAGAGTTTGTATTCAGTGTCTCACTTCAACTTTTTGATTAATGTAACGCATCGAAGATTACAGGAAGCTCCATAAGCGAAACATTTGCTTTCGTATAGAATTAGCATTCAGACCCTCAGTTGCACTTTGTAATTAAATGTAGCTTTGTCATCAATACGCATCCGAACAGTACAATATGCTTCTCAGTCGAAACAATGATGTTCATTTAGAAATTGAATTCAGCCTCTCAATTTTACTTCTTAACTTATTTCTATTCTCAGTAGATACACATTCTTATAATATCACTACTTGTCTTGCCTAGCCTTGTCTAGTGCACAAATAGTTATGTTATGTAACCTTTAATTGAGTTATATAAGATTTTTTATAAAGTTCTATCATCCTTAATTGTTAAAAGACAATCAGTAATTGCGGGGCAAAGTAGGTTTAACGTTAAGTTACGTATTCATATATGGTTGTTTACTCAAAAGTGTTACGATGAGCACAGAATGAGCACTTCAAGAGCAGATGGACGACATTAAAAAATGTCATAAATCGAATGTTGCGCAATGTGGTATGTCGTCATGCACGACATTCGGTTTTTTGAATGTCGTATGTCGAGTCAACCTCATATAGCTTATTGAATATACCTTATGAACAGCCACGTACGTCAAGTAGCTAATTTTGCAATGTGCCCATTGGCTAGTGGCTTAATGTGGAATAGGATTCGAACCTGCAGTCGCGAATAGCAATGATTTCATAAGCCAGCGATTGTGCGCATTCGACAACGGAACACCCCTCTCCTATTTTCGTACGTATGGTGTGACGTAAGCATAGCTATTAAAAACCAAAGCCTCGCAGTTCTTATGAGCAGTTTCACACTGGTTTCGTAAAATCGTTTTGCCTATTGTTCACCATAGCCTTACACATGTACATGTAGTTCTTAGACTTCAGATCAATTGCAACTTATATCCTCGTGGCGATTGATGACATCAGGAATGAGGTGTCGATGGGTAATTAATATAAGTTGAAACAATTGAGCCCCATAGAACTAAAATAATTGAGTATAAACTAATTGCAACTTATTATTGCAATGAACATCATTAACTTTTAATTATCGACTTGCATACATACACAAAGGCATACACATGTAAACATGGTTTGTACATTTGCCTTTTATATGTAAGCAATAAACCGTAAAAAACAGTATATGTGTAAAGCATTAACCATATTGATGGGTTAAAATTTACGTAATATCAAAAGTAGTGTAGCAATACCACGTGACTTTTGGCTACAGGTCCAAGACGAAATAAATATTTATTTCTGCATCGATTTCTATGCTCAATATACGCCACAGTAAAGTATTTGCTTTCTATGAACTATGTGATCTCTTTCAGCAGCTGTGCCGTTTTGTCCAGCACCCTGTGAAACCTTGGAAATACAGGTTTCGTCTTGGACATGTAGCCAAATGTCACGTGGTATTGCTACACTGACAAGGTTTGGTTCCTAATGCCAAAGATGTTCTGTGTATTATACGTCGATTTAGTTCGAAAGCATAGAACTTCAGACAGATGGCGACACTAGCGCGATTACACTTCGTTAATGCCTAGGTCCCAATGAGGAATTCCTCATCGGCGATGTTCTCTCGATATCTTCCGATATCACCCGATACATTACGATTCCTACCTATATCACAATTGTCTCATGACTTCCCCAAATCTTCCCTTGACCACGAGGAACCTGTTCCCGATGTCCTGATAACTCATTAATTTATATCGGGAGTAAATCGCCCAGGCAAAAATGCTCAGTTGGACCTAGACTTAAGAGGTCGTTACATCAAAACATTCCGTAAAAAAGTACAACATATGTCAATAATTAGTTTAATTACCTTATCGTGGAAACGTATCCTCCAAGAAGACATTAGGATTTATATAATAATGATATTTTCATATAATATAATGCTATATTATGTCCACATGTAGCCGAAACAAACGAATATCACACACACATCCGCAAAACGAGGATCCGAGCAAGCCGCGCCTTAGTTATGATTAATTAAACGTCACAATCATTTATTTTATTGTTTCTATTTTTTAATCTGTGATAAAAGGGCGTTAACGTGCAGAGGTTAGACTCACTGACACACACACCGTGTTTAAATCCAAGAAAATATTAGTATCAAATTAACATTCCGTCGACGTTACGTTAACACATACACGGCACCGTCGAAATGTTAGTGTAAATTTATCGAAAGTTCTGCATTAAAATTCCAGGTGACGAAAATTGTTCAAACGTATTCAAGCAGAAGAGAATTTACGCTCAAAAACCGGTTGCCAGTATTCAACAAGGCGTTAACGACGTCACGCTATGGCAACGATAAACGTTTAACGTTTTGCATCAAATGACAGACGCATTACGTTCATCAAATGTTTTCTTAATGACGGTTTTAAGACAGATTTTGACATCTCTAACTTGGGACAGATCTTTTACAAAAATGATGAACGACTCAGTCCTGTGGCGTTATATTGTTGATGCGTTTATTTCATTCACTCATTGTGAACATTGTGTTTATCGTTACGTTGTTACGCGGTAGTGTTTAACCTATCGTCAGCGTCTATTTGTAAAAGGGAGAAGGGGTGTCATCAGACATGTGTATATGTCAAACTAGACACCTATATCACAATCAGTGGTCATTTAAATATACAAGTCTGATACATCACGTGACAAATCACATGACAGCTGTATCATGAATGAGCATGAAAATCACATGACAGCTGTGTAAAGAGCATACATTGTGAAAAATCAGTAAGACTCGAAACACAATAGTTAATAAACATTTGCACTCGGAAATAATCTTCATCGTCTGAGAACAAAATTATTTTACTACGACTACCATGACACTGCCCCTATAGAAAATGAGAAAAAAGTCCATGCTGTGACAATTAACTACGATTTGACAAATGTGCAGCCACACTGTGGAACTGTCTGCCGGTAGAAATAAAAAAAAGATTGACTCTCTGCTGGTATTAAAAAAGACACAAAAACTCACCTGATTAAAATGGCATATCAGTGATTTTGAACTAATTTGATTTTTAAGACACAAACTAACGTATACAGCGGTTTAGACAAACTCCAGAACTGCTCAACGTTTCGACTGTATTCTCAAGTCTTCATCAGGAATATAGAGGATATTACATGAGTGTCTTTCCATATTGAATTTATTAAACGAGTTGAATAAAATAATAAAATGCGAGGCTCTGCCGAGCATTTTATCGATTTTTTTCAACGAGTTTAATAAATTCAATGTGGAAAGTCACAAATGTAATGTTCTTTTTATCACATGTTAGCCGTTTTCCGGGCGAAACATAAAATAGCTTCTTATTTTTCACTATAATAAACGCGCAACTTTGACGACGTCGCCTATCCTATGAATGACGTCGCGTGATAGCTTTATTACACTAGTGTATTATCAAAAATAAATAATGGCTTTATTACGCTACCGCAACGTCAAACATGTGATAAAATAATAATAATAAACATTATATACATGTACCTGTGGTTCTTATTACAGACGGTTCAGTCAATGTAACCACAATATAACATGTGACGGCATAATCTTAAAACAGTTTTAAAGCTAGCACGGTGCCCGAGTGGTTAACACTCTCGACACCCATTCCGGAGATCCCTGGTTCGCCTTTCGACAGGGGCACTGGAAATTTCAGACACATTTTTCAGTGTTTCCGTCCCAACTAGAGATGGACAGGTTGGTTACCCACAGGTTGTCACGCTGGGCTGGTATTAACGAAGCATCTTAAGTGAAACCTTAAATATTTTGACTTAAGTCAATATTTTGTGCAGTTCATATGTCCCGCAATTTAAAAAATAATCTATGTTTTCTTAGTGATTATAGTAGCTGTTTACCTAATACTGTACTTCAAAACTATGTAAAATATTAAGCATCTTGATTTTCTTACTTAGCTGATACACTTAAGAACAAATCAAGATTTTAAGAAATTCCTAAGTTTTCTGCTAAGTTGCTTTGTGAATACCAGCCCACGTTAAAGAACCAGGCCAGGGAGTCTATAGGGTAGCGCACCCGGATTCGTTGTAACACTCAAACTGTCTCCCTCTTCTCTCGAAGCCAGAGGTTACTGGCTAATGAGGCAGGGATAAAATAGACTGGACAAGCCTTATACATCATGAATAGCTCAGAGAAATTGACATGATCTTGACTATTATGCCTGAATACATTACAAGGTTCTTGCGTTGGATATATAAATTTCCGAGAGCAAATCGTGCAATAATGGTCCTTTAGATTTGTGTTGGTATTACACTCGAGCGTCTTCATGATACTTCCCGCTTATGAAAACATACAACCAGGCTTATAAATATCGACAATATTCAGCTGTTAAATTATGCTAATAGAAGGTCGACAGTCGCGTCAAATTCTCCGGACTATACCGCTGTCTAAGTCGAAGGCAAAAGCCCAATTTAGTTTAAATGCCTCAGATGCATTTATACACACCCGCCTCCTCGATAGCTTAGTGGTAGAGCGTCCACTTCGAATGCGGGAAGTCCCGGGTTCGATCTTATATAGGTCGCGTCATACCAAAGACGCAATAAAGATAGTACCAGAAATTCCCTTGCTCTAGACGCTCAGCATAAAAGGAAAACTGGCTTCTCTTCTCTCATATCCTTGTGGCGATGGATAACATCAGAAATGAGGTGTCGAGAGTGATCAATATAAGTTGGAAAAACTGGTTTCACAATATACCTTAAATAAATTAGTATAAACAATGTACATCTTGTCTGATAAATGAGGATATAGGTCTTTAAATATCCTTTTAAGCTTTCAGTTTCAATTACTAGTCGCACTTATATATTAGTATAATAAAATAAAATTTTACCCAAAGAACTCTATTCTGTATGTAGAACGTATTTCCCCTTCATTAAAATATGTAGTCAATGTATTTTAACCGGTTTACTCAACAATCCAATATAGGTATATATATTAATGTGTATATTGGCATACCATAATGTGTATATTGGCATACCATCATATAACTATAGTAGCATACGTATAATGTTATAAGGTATACAATTACCTTACAGTAATAACCCATATTATATCACTAAAGCATGATGATCTGCATCACTATATATTTCAACATCCGTATACATGTATGTTCTAACAAATGCAACATTACGTATCATTAATAACCTTCTCCGACTGTATTTGATTAAACTGTTTGCCATATTATGTATTGTGACCTCATGGGCCTTATGGCCTACGGGCAATTTGTAAATAAACTTGTTCAAACTTATATAAAACGCATCTTAAGTGTTGTAACGGCGTTACACTAGTAACCATGCAATGGATTACATGTATTGATGAAACTAACACCCATCGCTGACTGAGCTAAAAGACAAAATACAACTATAGATAATTGTTCTATATGGGCGAATACGGTCCTACTTAAAGGTGCTGGCTCACAGATCGGGCTAAATTTATTGTATGACGTAATTTTCCTACTAACCAAGTATTGATGTAATAGAAAGCCACTGACGATTGCTGCAAATAACTTATAAATATAACCTACATTATGAGCCAGTGAAAACGCAGAATTTTGGCGGTTAAATGAAAATTTAATCATTGAAATTTTCTCTTCACAGACTTGACCTCATGCGTTGGCGCTACTTTCTATCGGCCAATCAGAATGTAGAATGTTATATTTTAAGTTAGTTAGAACATATTAAGCTCTCGGCATCACACACCCTGTATTTTTCCTTTTAAAATTAACGTAGAGTCTCCGTCTAACATGTTTTGTGAATTATGTAATTTACACGTGATCGAACTGTAACATCAACAAACTACAGCATTTAACATCAGTGAGGTATTTGGTTCGTTTTGAAATTCGTTTTCATCGAATGCGAACATATTTCAGCCAATTTAAATATTAATACCCTATAGAATTTGTGTGACTGCGTTGACGTACCATGTAGATGTAGAATCGTGGAATGATGTAAAAATACTAAATCACTACAAAACACCGATGTTTTGCAAGTTATTTTAAATGCCAGTGTGGTTGTTATGGGATTTACAGGAAAACGTACCGAAAGTATGTATAAGATAGACAACGAGTATCGCTTGTTATGAGATTTAGACGGCGAGCTTTAGCGAGCGTCGAATCTCATAACCAGTGATACGAGATGTCTATCCGACTTAGACCACGTGACTGAGTATTTGTACATGTACCGTTAGTCATGCACGTTAAAGAAGTTGTACATTGTATTTCTGACCATATTATGCAATTTGCTCCCAGCAATAGGATTAAATAATGCAGTTATTACTAAAAAAACAAAGCTTCAAAAACACAGGTTATTCAGCTCAAAAGTGTTGGATACGGGATGATTTAGACGATGGCAATACTGCGCTGTGATTGGCTATTTGCGGCTAATAGTGGTCTAAGAGAATATTGGACAATTTTTTTTCATTTTTGCAATACACCAAAATGTGAGGCAGTACCTTTAAAGGAATGGCGTGTTTTTCTTTAGTCAGTATGTCGTGTACTTTAGCAATATTGGTTCTTGGGATAGTGCAAACAAATTAAAGTTGCCATCGACCTGTCAACCAAATTTCTCAATTTCCGAGAGAAAGTCGTGACTTGCGTGATATTAAGATTAGTGTGTATAGTGCAACTCGTAGATTGTGTAAAACATTATGAGCCCAAAATTAAATTATAGACAAGAAATCAACTGTTAAATTATTCTATAAGCCTTCTGCACCTCAATTGAACTGAACACAGTATTCTTTTCGCATTTTTTGTTTTTTGTACCTTTGTGTTAGACTCGTTAGTCACGTTGGACATACCACGTGGTATGTGACGTAATTTTTTGCTAAGAGCATTTATAAGTAGAAATATATTAGCACAACGTTTAAAACGGTCATACGTATCTTGTTCTTAGACCGAGTGTTACTAGACTTCCTCGACGATGAGTACTATCCATGTCATATAACATGCTTGTGCAAAATGCTACAGTTGTTGCTATCCAGACAGTTGAGGATGGTTCGGGCAAAAACTGTGACCTTTTATTGAAAAATATTACGTTGCGTAGTTAGTACTCTTTCTCGGCTTCAGCGTCGATGGAGTCTCGTTAAAATCGGTCAAAGAATGAACTACTTACGGGTTTTTTTAACTCTGTGTCGACAGGTTTTCACTTGCGTTCTTAGCCAAAAATGACGTCACATACCACGTGGTATATCCACACTGAATAACAAATCTGATTGGGCGATGGATAAGCACGGACATATTCACCAGGGCTGGTATTCACAAAGCATCTTAGCAGAAAACTTAGGAATTTCTTAAAATCTTGATTTGTTCTTAAGTGTATCAGCTAAGCAAGAAAATCAAGATGCTTAATATTTTACATAGTTTTGAAGTATTATGTAAACAGCTACTATAATCACTAAGAAAAATAGATTATTTTTTAAATTGCAGGACATATAAATATTGACTTAAGTCAAAATATTTAAGTTTTCACTTAAGATGCTTTGTGAATACAAACCCCGTTCTAGTCCAATGTTGTCGGACTATAACAGAAGGTTGTAGAAACAGGTTAACTTGTTCGGACTATACAGTTCACTGAAAAGTATGTTTTAAGTCAATATTTGTATTATATGTTAAATCATGTTTTGTTGAAATTCCAGTGACGTATGTTTTGTATTTCAATTACATTTCGCTTAAAGTTTCTATAATTATGTAACACCAGCTTGATAAATTGCATTACAAAAACAATCGCAAACTATTTTATAATCGTATTAACTAGCTGGAAATATCTAGGAAATTGCAAATTTCACATGACGTGCTGTAAAGTAAATAGGCACTTTAGGGTTCATTAGTTGCAGGGTCTCACAAAAAACAGAAACTATCAACAGAAAATATTAATATTTCTGATCTCTACGATCATTTTAAAACATTATATAGTTCACAAACTGAAAATGAAAACCCAAACAATCAATCTTTTCAAGAACAAGTTATTAATGATGAAGATCTCGACTCGGAAATATCACTATGTGAGGTAAACAATGCCGTTTTTTCACAAAATAATAACAAAAGTTGCGGTCTAGATAATATATGCGCAGAAATATACAAACACGCATTCGATGAAATATCCCCTTTTCTGTTGCGTCTTTTTAATAGACTATTAGACAATGGAGAATATCCATCATCCTTTGGTGAAGGAATAATATGTCCTATATTTAAAAGTGGTGATACATCTGACCCACAAAACTACAGAGGAATCACGCTAATTAATATCCTTTCCAAAATTTATTCGCAAATAATACTTAACAGACTCACAAAATGGTCAATTAAACATAACAAAATAATAGAAAATCAATTCGGATTTCAAAAAGGTAAATCTACAATAGATTGTATATACGTCTTACATTCAATTATCGCTAAAACACTTTCAAAGAATAAAAAACTATACTGCGCCTTTGTAGATTTCGAAAAGTGCTTCGATAAAATTGATCGTGGATATCTTTTCCATAAACTGTTAAATACTGATGTAAGCTCCAAGTTCATTAAAGCAGTAAAAAGTATGTATAGTGTTGTAAAAGCGTGTGTTCGACACAACGCTCAATTGTCTCCCTTTTTCGATTCCAATATCGGTGTCAAACAAGGAGACCAGTGTTCTAGTTTATTGTTCCTATTTTTTGTAAATGACATTCTATCCAATATTGACCAAAATATAGATGGACTTTTCATTATAAATGAACTTAAATTATTTATTCTATTATTTGCTGATGACGCTGTTCTGTTTGCCCATACCCCCGAAGCACTACAATCACTGTTAAATGACCTCGAACACTATTGTAATACTTGGAATTTAAAGGTTAATACAGCTAAAACAAAAGTTATGATCTTTGAAAAAAATCGACATACTAAACATGAATTTATATATAACAATATAACTCTAGACATTGTAGAAAACTTCAAATATCTTGGTTTAACTCTCTTTAAAAATGGAAAGTGGTTTAGAACGCAAAAAGTTTTAGCAGATCGATCACTGTTTGCTTTACACAATCTCTTCATTGTATTAAACCAACTAGATCTAACCACCAAAGACAAATGCAATTTGTTCGACAGTCTTGTTGTATCAGTTTTTAACTATGGCTCAGAGATATTCGGTTATTATGATTGTAAAAACATTGAAAAAATACATTGTAAATTTCTAAGAAAGGTTTTATGTGTAAAGAAAAGTACAAATCTTGATGGACTTTACGGTGAATTAGGAAGATTCCCAATGGCGGTTAAAAGAAAGATCACCTTAATGAAATATTGGATCAAAATTCTAAAATCAAGTGACGATTCTCTTATTAAAATAATCTACAACCTCCTACGCGAAGATGCGAACAACAACTTACAATATAATGGCACAAACTGGGCGTCACATGTCAAACAAATACTTAATGAAATAGGAATGACCAATATTTGGATAAATCAAGATACATTACCTTTAAATTATATAAACGTAATAATACAGCGACTGGTTGATACATACCAACAAACATGGTACAGTAATATAATTAATTCAAGTAGATTAGACTTTTATTGTAATTATAAATATGACTTTAAAATGGAAGAATATCTGAATTGTATAAATATAAACAAATATAGAATAAGTCTCACAAAATTTCGACTGTCGTCTCATACTCTCGCGATAGAAACTGGTAGACATAGTAATATACCCCGAAATGAACGAATCTGTCAACAATGTACAATGAATGTTATAGAAAGTGAATATCATTTTCTCCTTGTCTGTCCGAAATATCATGTACTAAGAACTTCACTTTTACCAAGATACTACTGTCATTGGCCAACTCTTAGGAAGTTCGAATCATTAATGTCAACATCAACAACGCGATTACTAATCATTTTATCCAAGTTTGTTTATAACGCATTTGACCTAAGAAATCAGACTTAGGATTTTCCTTTCAATACAAAATATTAATTTTATGTAACAACAATGACCAAATAAAATATTCACGAAATACATTATGAATATTATACACCTACTATGAAAACAAAACACATTTGTTAAAATCCATACGTTAATTGTATTCTTCTTTTTCTCTCATTATATTACGTATATGTATGGTGCTACATTTTATTTTTATTTTATTGTTAAAATCATACAGTCTCCTATTACAGCTTATCTACACTCGTATAACAACTACCAACTTCTCAGTTAAATGATTCAAATTTTTCCTCGTGTTATGCTTAATTTGTATGTACATAATTTGTGTATGACTATGAACATGTAGTTCTATGTTAATAAACTTTATGTTATGTTATGTTATGTTAATTAAAAGGCCAACCAATTTCGTATTTCAATTCTTTTATCATCGACACCTAGTTACTGGTGTTATCAATCGACACGAGAGTATGAGAGAAGAGAAGCCAGTTTCCCTTTTATGCTGAGCGTCTAGCAAGGGAATTACTGGTACCATTTTTGTTTCGTTTTTGGTATGACGCGGTATGGGATCGAACCCGAAGCGGACGCTCTACCACTAGGCTATTGAGGAAACTTATGTAACACCTACTCACGTCCCATGTTCAAGTCTTTAATGATAGGTAGACATGGAATCGGGTCAGGAAGGCCCACTCTCCAGAAATGCCGAGTATAAATGTACCATGTACCAGCACAGAAACTTGCATTTATAATTTGAAAAAAATAAAAAAAAATTAATTTTTTGCTGGCTTAGAATAAGAAGGTCGTGAGTGAGACTTAGGACCTTATAAGACTCATGTATATTTGAAATATGCATCACAAGGCGATTTTTATGAGCAAACTTTCATGAAAATCGGAACTGGCCATAAGTAAACTGTAGTTTTCAGACAGTTTTGTCTTGTTTTCTCAAAATACGACCTTCTCATTCTAAGTCAGCGCTATGGTCAGTCTGACGTGCGTCCGTTCAGCCTGTAATTTAAACCTCCCCATATCCCGTATCATTAAGTGGCGAGTTCGCTGTAGCATGCTTTGAGTCGATGGCAGCATCTCAGGACAAAAATATTTTTAAAACATTTTGAATGTTTTAAATTAGAGAAAAGTATGACTCAACCATTTTTAAAATTAACACATGTAATCGATGAAAACAACAACCTTTAATATTGTTTATATTATAACTAACATCTACCGAACACAATCGACGATGACTGTGTTAAGGTTGATTGTTGTATTTTATAACATTTATGATTGTGATTGATTAAATTATCGATAAATGTCGATATAAACCTGTCAACAAAAAGCCGATCGCTTCTGATCACTTTGTCATACGTTCGGAACACCTTGGCGTACAATGCGACATCTCATATCTCGGACATTTATAAACAAACATTGTCGAACATTTTTCTTGAACAAAAACAACAAATAATTATGAAGGGAGCGTCTTCGACAGTAATCAGATTAATGATAATGATATTTTTTGTATAGCACGGAGAATTTGACCTGATCCTGATCGTTATGCATGAATATATTATCAGGTGGTTCTGGCGTTAAAGATACCATTTTCCGCGAGCAAATCGTGCAATATCGGTCCTTTAGATTTGTGTTGGAATTACACATCGAGCTTCTTCGTGATACTCACCGCTTATGAAAACTTACAAACGGGTTTAGAAATGTAGACAATATATTTCAGCTGTTAAATTATGCTAATAGACGGTCGAGAGTTTTGTCAGATTCTCCATACTATACTATATGCATTACATTATAATTAATCTCTGAGCAGTTGTTCGTTAAGCCCCGAGGAGGTATTCACGCGACAATGCATAATTTATAATAATACTGCATAATTAAGCTAAAAATACATTCTAACAATCTCCCCTAATTTGTGTAATGAACTCGTCCATGCATGTACTGTGTAAGTTGGAAGAGTTCATTCTGTAAAAATCTTCGTTATTTCGGGGACTGATTGGGATAATTATGCTATTCGATATATCGATGTACTGGTCATATCAAATATGTAATTATGCACTTATCACTGTTCTCCCCAATGGGGGGAGCGGCGGGATAGCCCAGGGAAATTTGACATTTTTTTCTTTTTCAAAGTCTAAATTCCCACCCTAGAGCAAGGGCAATATGTCAACATCCCCTCACTGGGAGATGCTTTACATACCCCCGGGATCATAATTTCGGCCAAAGTCAAAATTTCCCGGGACTCGGCACCATTCTGTCTGTCAAATTCCCACCTATCGGGAACAGCATTCAGTAAAAAGTGCCATGTATGCCCGCCGCTCCCCCCCCCCCCCCTTGGGGAAAACATTGATAGGTGCATTATACAAATGAATGTTGGTTCAATTATAGTTCTGCATTTATAATACGCTCTGATTATGTTGAATTCAGTATTCTTATAACAGTATTCTTATTAGAATGTGCGAATCATGGTCTCAATATTGCCTAGCGCTCACTGAAATTTCGGACAGTTCTAATTTCTTCGGTAAATAAACTATTGCAATGCGACAAAGACCGATGTAATCCGCATGGAATAATGGAATTAGTCTGGTTCACGACATTGTTACAAAATGCATATTTTTTTGGATTTTTTTTTTGAAATCGTAAACCATCGAGAACAGGTCACGTGCCCCTCCATGGACTTTTTACTTAATGCTATCCAATATACCTGCTCGCTCAAGGCTCACAGGTAATAAACTCACTTTATTATTATTTATTTTATGTTATGTAACTTCTAGGATATATGTAGTGCAGCTTACTGTATCCAACAAATATCAATTTGAAGAATAAAATGCATTAGAAATGTTATACATGTACCGGAAAGAACCTGGGTTCAAGACCAAGAAGGGGATATAGTAGCTGATCCAGCTAGCAGCCATGACCGCATAATGCACAATATCAAATAATCGTCTATGATAGACTACTGACCCAAAGGTACCGCGTTCATGCATGTAATGTCAACGCGGTTGAGGTCAGATACCATATGCATTGTCTGCAATGTAGAATTATTTAACTTGTCAAGAAAATAATATAAAGATAATCGGAATGCATAAAACATAAAATACATCACATGCCACCATTACAAAATCACGACATCCTACACCGAAAGTCTGCCGCATCAGACAGGCGAAGTACACCGGGTTAAGAGCCAGGTGACACGAATTTAAAAAACGGAAGACACACATCACATTTGAAATCCGCACCACAAGGCGCTTCTTATGTGCCTATTTTGATGAATATCAGAACATATCATGTTGACTAAACAGAAGTTGAAAAATCTTGTTTCCCATAAGTAAAGAGTAGTTTTTTTAGACATTTTTTTGTTTTCTCAAAAAATCGATTTTGTACTTACGACCTCTCATTTTAAGCCAACGATATACATGTATAAATGTGTTGAATAAAAACTTGCCCTTCCTATGCTATGAACATGACTTGTAATGTATGTAGTTCGTTTTCGAGCCATTCTCTAAGGCCGGTATAATAATTATTGACTTCCTTCGATGACATTTCATCAACCTATCGCATGCATTCATAGTAGTCATGTGACCACACTACTACGTAATTATGCTACGTCACAGGTAGGTAGTGACGTAGCATCAGGCGTTCTCGTCTTGTTCACTCACGAGTGAGGACATGTTTTTATGTCTGCGTAGAAATGGAACAGAAATTAGACGATTTCATGAAAATTGCGGAAGAAAAGTTTGTTTCTATCGATGCAAAGTTAGGGGACATTAATATTAGTGAAAATCGTGACGGATTTAGAGCAAAATTTGTGCATTCTGCTCCATATTCGGATCCAATTCATCGCATGCATTCATCATTATTATCCATTTAACAAGCCTACGCCATGTCGAACACTGCTATTACAAAGAAAAAAGGATGGTGTGCATGTGTTATTCATTATATATACCCTTTGCAATCCCTACTCCATTCCCATTGAAAATTATCGTGAATGAAACCCACGTTTTGTTTGTTTTCATCTTTATTCTAGGTAGGGTGTACTTGCTAATTACCTCCTCACATCTCTTAACCGCCTCCTCGATAGCCTAGTGGTTGAGCGTTCGCTTCGAGTGCGGGAGGTCTCGGGTTAGATCCCTGGCCGCGTCATACCAAAGACGAAATAAAAATGGTACCAAAATTTCCCTTGCTAGACGCTCAGCATAAATTGATAAACTGGCTTCTCTTCTCTCATACCCCCGTGGCGATGGATAACACCAGGAATGAGGTGTCGAAAGTGATTAATATAAGTTGGAAAAACTTGTTTCACAATCGACCTTAAATAAATAAGTATAAATTAATAAGCACGTCACCTATTTCTGGCACGTTTCAACAAGTTGGTCAAGCCAAATATCATATGTAGAACTACAGGCCGGACATTTCTATACTTAGCAACTTTTTTAAGTCCTCATTTTCATTTTTCAATAACATTTTTATTACAGTGACATGGTAAAATTTCTCAAGTGAAGTTTCTACAAGGCAGACAAAATAATTCGTGTAAAAACTGGCCGTACGTCACATGGTTTGTTCTGTCTGAGATGCACGTGCGTTTTGTGAATTTTGCCTTCTTGAGGTTACACGCCATGGAATCCGTTCCAAACACTTAAAGGGACTGGCTTACATATTGCTGTATTGCAAAAATGAAATAAAATTGTCAAATATTAGCATAATTTTGGTATAGTTGCCTGTATATCCCATAAACAACCACACTGACATCCAAAATAACTTAAGAAACTTTGGCATTTTGTAGTTATTTAGTATTTTTACATCAACAATTCTATAGGGTATTTTAATACCCTATAGAATTAACACTACTTTTACTTAAATTGCCTGAAATTTGTTCGCATTAGATGAAAATGAATCGAAAAACGAACCAAATACCTCACTGATGTTTACGCTGTAGTTTGTTGATGTTACAGTTCGATCACATGTGAATTACATAAGTCACAAAGCATTTTTGAAGGAAACTTAGCGCTTTTTTTTCAAGAAAAAAATACTCAGTGCGATATCGAGAGTGGTTATTTTTTTTATTTACACCATATCTTTCATAAAGCAACTGTCAGTGGCTTTCTATTACATCAATACTTGGTTAGGTTGGAAAATCACGGTATACAAAATGTTTAGCCCAATCTGTAAGGCAGCACCTTTAAGACTTATATCTAGAGACTTCGGCACGCATGAAAAACAGTTAAACCTCGATCTTGATATCACCATTATGAGTCGGATGATCAAAGAAAAAAGATGACGTGACGTCGGTACGGTGCAGAATGGCATTTCCAGTCGAATAACTACCTGAAAACCTCACTGCCTGCGACCAATCGAAAATCAACGAGTGTATTCAGGACTGTGTAATAGCGAACAAAAAAGAAGAGGAAGCTAACTTAAAATGGACTGTCCTTAATTGTCCCAAACTTTGTTTATGTATCAATGGAAATTTTGATATTCCGGGGCTCGTATGTCTGTAACTAAATATACTGTGAAGTATGTGATATCGTACTCGTTAGTGATGAAGCGAAAATAAATTATTTGCCAATATTTCTGAAAGTTTCAGAGATTCTGATTTTTCATAACACGCGAGTCTCATCATTAACCGGTTATATTGGATAGCCTTAAGAAAAAAGTCCATGGAGGGGCACGTGACCTGTTCTAGATGGGTTACCATTTCAAAAAAAATATAAAAAATAGCATTTTTTAAGAATGTCGTGAACCAGACTAGATCTAATACCATTATTGTTTTCTATTTTTTCTATTTGTATATTTTAAAATAAAGTAATGTATATTATAACCATAATTATTTCTTTTACCCCTTTAAGTAATTAAAAATAAGAAAAAAATGTGTTTCGATATGTGTTTTGACGAGCACCTGACATTTCGTTAGTCTGGCTCACGCGTTCAAAACTTTATCCCAAAAAATGAAGCACTTTGTGAGAATGTCGTAAACCACTAAAACCAGGCTATTTTAACAATTGGTAGGTACATGTATTCTAGCGTACATGACTGTACATTCAGGTTTCGATACATCGACGCCAGTTGTTCCTGAGCAAAATGCCGTTGTAATGAAAATATCAGTATACTGAATTGATACAAAGTGTAAAACATAACTTCGTGTCAGTATAAGAATTTGTCAGAATATTGGGTGTCGTTATATCGAGACCTGGCTGTATCTGTTCAGGCAAAATTTAAAATACGAACCTGGTTAAGTACCCAAAGACTTGATCGTCTAAAGCCAATTCTTGGCGGTGGATGGTAAAACATATCCATGGTCTACAATGGCTGGCTTTCGTGTTGATTCACTAAGTGACTCGACGTTTGTTTAAATCGGGACCAAAATTCGATTTTAACCCCTACTCGTTCTTGCAGTTAATTGATGAGTTGACACCCTTGAATCGCCGGGACTAAATAAAAAATAGATAAATTGTATCCGAAAAGCGTCGTCACATTACAATGATTATATTCCCAAAATCAACGGTTACGGTCATATTATTCGTACCAATTTCATTTCGTACTTATATCACTATTCACAAAAATAATTTTCATGCGAAGTCAACACACATATTGAATTGCATAATCCGTTGAAATTCAATACATAAAAATCATAATCACTACACGTTTCATAAGGGTCTAATATTTTAGTGTGGGCAACGTATAAAAGGTAACGCCCAGTGACGTTGCAAACGTAGCGTCCATTGCTGACCATTTATAACCGATGTAAAACAGTCATTTTTATGATGCCGCGTAACCATTGATGACAAACACACACTCATAGTAATAATGACAGCGAAATAAAAACATAAATGACAAATATTGACATAATAAAAACATACAGATCTATATTATTTGGTGTTGTTAGCCCAACGACACCTACACTGTGTGTCATTTAAGGTTTTCTTATTATGAGTTACCCTCCCCCCCCCCCCATTCACAATATCGCTGGCTTAGGATAAGAAGGTCGTACGTACTCAATCGATATTTTGAGAGAAAAAAAACTGTCTGAAAACTACTCTGTGCTTATGGAAAAGTAAGCTTTTTTCAACTTCAGAAAACGAGAAGAAACTGTCTGAAAACTACTCTTTGCTTATGAAAAAAGCAAGTTTTTTTCAACTTCAGAAAACGAGAAGAAACTGTCTGAAAACTACTCTTTGCTTATGGAAAAAGCAAGTTTTTTTCAACTTCAGAAAACGAGAAGAAACTGTCTGAAAACTACTCTTTGCTTATGGAAAAAGCAAGTTTTTTTCAACTTCAGAAAACGAGAAGAAACTGTCTGAAAACTACTCTTTGCTTATGGAAAAAGCAAGTTTTTTTCAACTTCAGAAAACGAGAAGAAACTGTCTGAAAACTACTCTTTGCTTTTGGAAAAGCAAGCTTTTTCAACGTCAGTGTGGTCAACATGACCAGTTCCGATTTTCATGACAAAAAGCTCATGAGAAGCGCCTCGTGATGCAGATTTTAAATATGTGTGTCAAGTCTTATAAGGCCGTAAGTGCTACTTACGACACTGTCCTTCTAAGACAGCTATATATTGCATGGCTTTAAAATATCGTAAAAAAATCGGTTAGAGAAGGCGAGCACAGAAGTACTAGAAAACATAAAAACAACAAAGGCAACAATTACACGACACTTACACGACTCTATACCCAACACACAACTAATCGAGAAAATGAACACAGTTTCAGCTGTCAAAATGTCGAAAGTGCAAGTCATATCTGTCAATAAGCTGAAAGACCTACCCGTTTTGTTAATTGCAAATTGTAATAATTATTACATAACGGATTGAGTGGTTTGTTACAGTGCATTGCATCATATTTTGTAATAAATGTTCGCATTGTAATAACTTTTTAGCATCTCGTGAAACGTTTTAATATTTATTAGTTATAACTATTAAAAAATTTGAAGAGATGCTAAAATATATTTCAATGCGTAAATGTATTACAAAACGGATTCACAGTATATAAACGAGTCAACTTCCGATTATCGCAATAAGGCATACACGGTAAATTGTATAGTCTCCCAATAAATCATCATACAGTGATCGGAAATCACTTATCATGCTTTTGCTCACAATAAGTCATACAAGTTGAAATGTATAGTATTCCAATAAATCATACAGTGATCAGAAATCACATATCCTTTCCGCTACCACGATTTTTTGGGGGGTTATGAGAAATTCATATGGTCCCTATACCCCGTCCCTGAGACACTATTGACACTAAATGTTAATGCAATTCCACAGGGAATCGTTCCGCAATGGCGGGTAGGACCAGTAATTTCAGTTTTGTAAAATCTACGTTCAAAGCCCTCTTTAAAGGGGTCTAGCGGGCCCAAAAACCTGTGCACGACCCTGGGCCCGTAATATCCTGTAGTCTGGGATGCCTGTGTACCCATGACAGCAAAATCCCCGAATTTGGGCATTTAGGTCGAAAACTACGGAAGGCCGAAATGGCCATCCCGGCGAGTCTGCATTAGTACGCTATGGTAGCGGAAAGGATATCATGCCTTTGCTCACAATTAGTCATACTAGTTGAAGTGTATAGTATTCCAATGTGATTATGTTAATACGCTGTGAGATTGGGATGTATTGTTACAGTATGAAACAAACTTGCAACCCGTTATGTAATAAAATTTACAAATGTAATATTTTTTCAAAACATCGCACAAAATGTCTATCAATCAATACTTTAATCAATTTCTTTTCTTGTATCGACGCACATAAATTGCCTCTTAAATTTTTCCATGTCAATAATACAAAAAATTGGTGTTGACATTATTAAGAAAATATAGATAGATAAATGTTATCTTGTCAAAACAGCGATGATGTCTTGCTTATAAGAGTAACTTCCCCTTAGAATCAGGGGAGAGAATAGTGTTTGACTAATTTTATGTCGATAAGAGTAACTTCCCCTTGAAAATCAGGGTGATTGTTTATTTGCTTTTATTTATCCTCGCCACAGGATAATCCATATGGGCGAGGCCCCCAGAAGAGGTTAGTCACTTTAGTGTTTGGGGGATAGTGCATGATACAGAAGATGCTCCAGTTCCAGAAGCATCCCTGGTTCTTTTACGTGCAGATGTAAAGCATCATACACGGGACCTCGCTTAACGTCTCGTCCGAAAGACTGTTAGTAAGTTTAGTTATGTTAGGTGGGAAACACTGAAAAGCATTTCTATTTTGACCGTCTGGTGTAGGGATCGAACCCACAACCTTCAGATCAGCAGTCAGTAGCCATTACCACTAGATCACTAAAAATCAGGGTGAGAAATATGTAGTGCAAGAGGTACTTCCCTTGATATCAGGGGAGGGAACTCCGATTGGCGAGTTTTAAGTCGATAAGGATAACGTCGCTTAGAAAATCAGGTCAAGGGTACACTGTAGAACGAGAATTAGAAGGGGATGGAACTGTGCTTGACTAATTTTATGTCGACACGAGTGACTTCCCCTGAAAATCCTTGTTAGTGCAATAGTTACTTCCCTTGATATCGGGGGGTGGAACTCTGTTACACTTATTTAAAGTCAGTAAGAGTATTTCCCCTTAAAATCAGGTGAGGGGACTCTGCAGTTCAATAATAACTTCCCTTTGAATTAGGAAAGGGAACTCTGTTTGACTAATTTTAAGTAGGTAAGAGTGACTTCCGTGAAATTCAGGTGATGGAGCTCTGTATAAAGGACAGGGGTTATATTATTATAGTGTTGCGCCAAAGGAATAAATTGTTTTTTCGTGATAAAAAAGTACTAATGGCATCGAATCCACCGTTTCATCATGTCAACATTATTTATAAGTGTTATTTATTTCAACAGTAAATACGCAATACATCCGGGATTTATTAGTACATTTTGTAATAACTTTCAAAGGACCATATGTGTCCATTGTCTCAAACAATAAAGAAATTGGTATTGCTTATGAACAATGCGAACTCGTCTTTTATCTGGTGTAATCACGAGTTTAAATATGCTACGGTTTCTTGCAGGAAATGTCTATTTATAGAAATCGTGCAAACTAGGAATACGGAAATAGAATATTATGTCAGAAACGTCATGATGCAAAATTAGTAAACACTAGGGTAATCTAAATTAAAAGTACAAACTGACTAACATAACTGTACAAATATAGCATTGGGTAACTTTAGCTGAAAGTCTTTCATAATTATATAGAATCTAAATTTACTTTAGTTATGTGTGACGCAAGCCGAATTTAATCATTCCAAGGGCCATAAACAAAACCCTTTGTTTCTAGAGAAGAATCTGCGTGCGCAACCAACTAAATATGCAGAGCAGAGCAGAGCAGAGCACAGGACAAGACAGGACAGGACAGGACAGGACAGGACAGGACAGAGGAATGGTCTGCTAGCCACGAGCGCTAGTCGGTAGCATACTTATAAAGTTTTCGCTTCGTCCGCTCCGTAGCGCTTTTTTTAAGCAAGTTGTTTCCTAGCATAGCGCAATCGAGCGCTCTTTAGCGCTTTGGTTAGGCAACGGGCTCTTGATGTGTTTGAACAAATTCTATCAATGGTGTTTTTGCGTCGATGCTACATAGAGAGTATTGCCAAGATTGCACTTAAGACGGAAGGAGAAGAAAAACAACATCACCTCTCGTTTACTAAAAGTATGTTTATCTTAATTATAAATAAATGAATGGGATTTTTATGCAGCACGTCTGTGAGTATAGTTAAGTGTATTGAATATAAAACATAAAACTTACATCATAAGGTATCAGGAAATCCAGCTTTGTTTTGTAAAGAAAGCATAAATAAATAACTACACTTTTTACAAGATTTTTGAATTCATACTAGACAGTCCTGATATCATACTGTAAAGTCACATGTTTTCGTGGGTATTAAAGTTCGTGGAATTTTATAAAAAGCATGTTCGTGGCCTTGTCAATTCGTGGATTACAGAACATGAAAGTGTAAACCCATGTCTGAATTTGAGAGGTAGATTAATCGTGGGGGATTACATTTCGTGGTCGAGTTCAACGACGAAATCACCGAAAATTAAACTCCCTCGAAAAACACAGACACAGCACAAAATACAGCACATACCAGACTGTTCTGATGCTATATATCAATACCAATGTGCCCATTAAAAATACTGAACAGATGTTTTTAAAGAAGCCTTGCCATTATATCATTTTTCTATCGTTTGCTTACTTGAATGAAATGAATGATATATTTAGTGCGTACAGCTAAATAGCACCATAAATCTCAGCTATATCACAGGAACTTGCCTTTATGATTTAAAAAAAAAAGGAAAAAAAATGAAAAACATTTTTTTTCACTGGGCTTACTGTGCAGCCTCTGTATTAAAATATTTTAATACAGGCTGTACTGTAGGCCCAGTGAAAAATTGTTTTTCAATTTTTTTTTAATTTTTTTTTTTTCAATTTTTTTTTCAAGATCTACTTTATCAAAGAATTAACCAGTTACGTAAAATTTTGCATAAGCCTATATAAGAATGAAACCTGTACGGTAACTACTGTAAAATCATATAATTACGTTCGTGGGTATCAAATTTCGTGGATTTTGAAAAGAAATAAATTTATCGTGGAGTCGTAAATTTGTGGATAACAAAACATGTAATGATGAAAATGTGAAGCCATGTTCGATATTTGAGACGTCACTTAATGGTTGGGATTAGAGTTTTGTGGTCGAGTGCAACAATGAAATCAACGAAAATTCATGATCAACTCCTCGAAAACTTGTTTTTTTACAGTATTTATTACCCAATCATAGTTGCGGTGGCAATGTGCACTAACTGCAATACTGCACACCCATCACACCATCAGTTACACAATCATAGTTGCGTTGGCAATGTGCACTAACTGCACTTACTGCAATACTGCACACCCATCACGCCATCAGTTACACATCAGATACAGAACTAAACACTTGGATATTTTATTTTGGACTTCGCCCTCGATTAAATACCAAAAACCCCGAGTTTCAGTCCTGAGGATGTCTCGATAAAAATCGACCGAAGAATAAAATACGCACGGTTGTTTTAAACTTTATGTTTACAACTGTACATGTGTTTACTTGCGGTGTTAGCTTAAACTTACGTGATGTGTCCACACTGACTATAAATTCCATATTTCATCGCAAAGGTTAGACGAAATACATATGAGCCAGTTTCCAGGAAAACCTGCTATTTTTACAAAAAAATTGATATTGAATTATTTAAAAGAGTAATCTTAATGAAGCAAAATGCAAAAGAAATTTTGTTAGTATCTTGATTTTAAGGAAGTTACAGCTGTTTTGTTGAGGCCCTATTCAGACCTTTTTTGTGTGACGTCGCAAACGTCATTCAGTCGTAATTCGACATCGTGGTAACCAGTACTTTATAAATACTGCATTCGATCAATTCTTTACATAAACTGGTCCAAATGGTATCAAATTTTAGAATGATGTTTTAAGTTTTAAAATATACATCCAATTGTAAATGTTCACATTTAGAGAAAAGCTACTACAGTTTTAATCAACTAACTCCTCGTTTTTCTCAATCAGAGTACTTTTCTGAAATTGGTCACCATAGCAACGAAGTAAATGATTTCGACATAATGCATAAGACATTTTAAAGCCAAGATATAGTAATATATGGATAAATGACTTAAAATTGAATCTATAGATATGTCATTTTTTCATAATGTCAAGATAGCAGGATTTCCTGGAGACTGGCTCATATGTTATGTCACTAATTTAGTTATAGTGGTAACCGTTTGCAAATGTGTTTTGTAGTAAATAAATTAAACAAAGGGAAGTAACTCTGCTCGTACTACTTCCGCCTTTAACAGTAGTTACAAATCCTTACCCACGTCAAATTGTTCTTTCTATTAATTTCAGTGTAGCAATACCACGTGACTTTTGGCTACAGATCCAAGACGAAATGCATAACTTCGAAAACAGAAAATATATATTTCATAGAAATCGATGACGAAAATGTTTTCAAAGTTAAGCACATTTCGTCTTGGATGTGTAGCCTTTAGTGCTGTAAAAAGTCATGTAGTATTGCTACACCGATTTGATTATCAAGATTTTTATGACAAGTGTATTTTTTCTTCTTACATGTAAATAACACGAGCTTTTCATCTTGTCATGTCATAACATTAAATGTATTTAATAATATACGTAAATAGCTATTTCCTAGACAAAATAAAACTATTTCTGTTGGATCAATTCTAACGTAAAGTAAATATACTTTGCGGAAGTACGCATATATCGTTTTAATTGTCCTTTTACGAGTAAAAGAAGAAAAGCTGGCGATTAGTTTCAATAAACGGATACTTATGTTAAATGTCAACCGATTGGTTAGTCAAACGTCGAATCACGTAATTCACGTGTTTACCGAGATTCTCGCACATTCCGCCACGGAACTAAATCACATTTGTGAGATATAAATCCATGATTCCGCGGGACACGCCCTTGGACTCTTCTGGGTCCGGAATGGCAAAACAAATACTTGCACGGCAGTATGGGAGTATTCACGTGATCTTTACTTTAAACAAAATGGAGCGTTAGACGAAATGTACAGTTTTTAGACGGTTTCCGCAAGTTGAAACGTTACGCACCCGTCATATGATATTCAAAACACGTTTTGTCCACGTGTTTACCCCCCTTGTGGTATGTTTATGTAACAGTGTAGTAATAACACGTAACTTCGAAATCGCTAAAGGCTACAAATCCAAGACGAAATTTGCTGAAAAAGTTCCTATATTTCGAGGAAAGCATATATATTTTTTCCGTAGAATTGAGTATGTTTCAAAGAAATCGATGACGAAATTAAATACGGCTATTTTTGTTTTCCAAGGAAAGCAAATTTCGTTGCTTGAATTTGTAGCCTTTATTGATGTCAAAGTCACCAAACAGTAGGCCAATGAATAGTATGATAAATATCAAGATAATAATATTACAATAAAGTTCTTCATTTAATACCAATTTTCATTTAATAACTAATTAACGATATTTAAAAACTGTATAAATATATAAACATTCTCATACACTCTAGATGCAACTGTTAACCTTTCAGTGAGCCAAATGTTACATTGTGTACACAGAGAGGTTAGTTACAGTTTTGTCATAATATTATATACAGTACAACCTCACTAGAGCAACACACACTGGGAAACAAAATGTTTTGTTTGTTGTACAGAGGATGTTGCCATGGAGAGGTAAAACATACTAAATGGGTACTTCTGGAACAATATGTTTATCGCTGAATTAGAATTAGAAGGTCGTAAGTAAAAACATGAGATAACTGCCTGAAAACTACTCTTTACTTATATGGAAAAACAAGATCTTCAACTGGTGATGCAGGTTTCAAAAAAAAGGTTTCAAATATATATGTGTCCTATAAGCCATAACGACCTTAGCAGTTTTTGCCTCGGCCATGTACTCCTGATAGATATTAATGAGCTGTCAGGACATCGGGAACATGTTTCTCGTGGTCTAAGGGAAGCTTCGGGGAAGTCATGAGACAGTTTGTGATATCGGAAGGAATTGTGATGAATCGGTGGTATCGTTAGAAATCGGGATAACATCGCCGATATGGAATTTCTCAGTGGGACCTAAGCTTTATCATTCTAAGCCAGCGTCATGTTACTTAAAAGAGTTTGTTGGTCTGTTGAGGGTCACTCTAGATAGGTTGCACTGTACATGCATGTAGTCAAAATTACACATACATTTCAAAGCTCTAAATAAGTCACAACTTTAGTACATACATGTACGTCGTCACCATGTTTCTGAAACTATAACTATATTAAACCAAATATTCCAAGTACCTGTGAAGTCATACTTGACGTCACGTGACGTCACAATGGAACGTGCACAATATAATCCATACAGGGTGATCCAAAAAACATGTCCCACAAACAATGACGTCATTCAAAACGTTCTACATCGTCTTACGCTGGTATGGAAAAATGTGGTGGTCACTTCGCGCATCTCTTGGTAAAGTTGTTTGTTAAAACAACGGTTAAAAGTTTTGTTTGACGAAATCTTACATGTATGCGCTTTAATTGTGTAAAACTAAAAGTTAATATTTTAAACCGTATTTTTATTGCGCGTTGTTTGTGGGGCATGTTATTGATCATCCTGTACTTGTCGTCACAATGAAACGTGCTCAATGTAATTCATATTTCAGGTCAAGGTAATTTTCGTTCACCGGTTATTGGGATCGGTTAAATCATGTTCACGAATACCTTGCAACCAACTCTAATGAATGTCATACTAGTACAAATACTTTAGTGCACAAACAATCCAAACGATTAAACAGAAACGACAGTCGCGCCTTGCCACACACGCAAGAGTCACACATAGAAGGACAATGTTTGCTGTGGTCGTAACGAGGTTTGCTGTGGTCGTAACAAGGTTTGCTGTGGTCGTAACGAGGTTTGCTGTGGTCGTAACAAGGTTTGCTGTGGTCGTAACCAGGTTTGCTGTGGTCGTAACAAGGTTTGCTGTGGTCGTAACAAGGTTTGATGTGGTCGTAACAAGGTTTGCTGTGGTCGTAACGAGGTTTGCTGTGGTCGTAACAAGGTTTGCTGTGGTCGTAACAAGGTTTGCTGTGGTCGTAACAAGGTTTGCTGTGGTCGTAACAAGGTTTGCTGTGGTCGTAACAAGGTTTGCTGTGGTCGTAACGAGGTTTGCTGTGGTCGTAACAAGTTTTGCTGTGGTCGTAACGAGGTTTGCTGTGGTCGTAACAAGGTTTGCTGTGGTCGTAACAAGGTTTGCTGTGGTCGTAACAAGGTTTGCTGTGGTCGTAACAAGGTTTGCTGTGGTCGTTACAAGGTTTGCTGTGGTCGTAACAAGGTTTGCTGTGGTCGTTACAAGGTTTGCTGTGGCCGTTACAAGGTTTGCTGTGGTCGTAACAAGGTTTGCTGTGGTCGTAACAAGGTTTGCTGTGGTCGTAACAAGGTTTGCTGTGGTCGTAACAAGGTATCCATACAATCACAAGAAGGTTCCATCTGCTACACGTAATTCGACTGTGAAATGTTTTAAATCGTATAGAGGTTCTATGTGTGCAAGTGGGTGCAGGAAAGGTTCCACCAGTCAGCGACAAGATACGACCAATAACAAGCAATCTCAAAACCGGTCACAAATTGGTCTGAGCGAGACTGAAAGTTTGACACGAAGACATGGATTCCGAGACCACACCTCGGGGAGATGACAGCAACTTACAGAAGACGATCACTTCGTCGCCACATCCAAACTGAAGATAATAAAGGCCGTAGAAGATGTAACACCGAAGAAAAAAATATGTTTATGTCGCAGCACTTTGCTTATCAGTTGATGTGCGGTTTGCAATTGGTCGCCAACTTTTCAGCCAATAAAATGGCTCCAAACTTGAACCACACACCGATACATCATAGACGACTCGCCAAATCGTTTGCGATCATTCGGCGATCGGTTCCCGATCGGTTGCACACACTCCAAATCCCCACACTACTAAGCTAGAATTACAATGCACGCCGATTTAAACTATTACCGAACAAAACAAATTGAACAATTGGCCAATTAATGTTGGTCAAAAATTGAAACTAATGCTTGTCGAAAGAAAAATACATCTTTTTATTGGCTAGCCACCTTTGCGAAGTAAATAGCAACCTTTGTCTGGAGTAAATAAAGTCTACGTCCGTACATTAATTGTGACGCTGTAAATATGCCTATAATGAATTAGTATTCGTCTGTAAAAAACTTCATCATTCAAAAAAATACGAAATGGCTGGTTCCTACATTCAGCCTCCAGATTTTCGTGGTCTTTTCTTCCCTTTTCTTTGTTGACCCCCTGGTAATGAAGGATTTCCGAAGGCATACGGTGTGATTTCAGATTTAAGTTCATGTTGATGTTTTTTGTCTGCGTCGCTTTCTGACGACCTTTTGGATTGAGCAATAGAGTTTGTTTCGGACAATTCTCGTCGTGTCCGTTTGTGCGTACGTTGGCATAAATCTGTAACATAAACAAGACAATGTTTTATACAATATTATACATAATCAAAACACTGAGAGCGCCCTAAAAAACTGTGCGTACAAAATGGACTGTGTAACTACATAAGTTTTCGCTCCTATAGATGGTATTATTTCTTTGTTTATTATTTCCACTGGGACATACTTTTCGTGGATGTCGCAGATCTGTTTGAAATCAAAGTTTCAATATGTTTGGTTTATTCCTACCGTAATGCGAAAAGTTTTTACCTAAGTTGACCAGTTTACCGTTTTATGCGAACAATGTAAATGTAGTCACACTATAGGGACTAGTCCTCCAACTAACATGGGTACTGTTTTATCAAAGCACTTACGGAAAACAAAAACTTACGCCCCAATTCGAATTCTTTATCATTCTTTAACTGCTACGAATTCTGGTAAAGGGATATGCAAAATTAACAATGTTGTTGTCACTGATTTCCTACAAACAATATGTGTTCCCAAGTCATAGTTGTAAAAGCATTATACGGACTCTAAGTTAGAGCATCAGTTTATGATTTTCGTAAGTGCTTTGATAAAACAGTACCCTGGACCCGTCACTGATTCACAAAGCTTCAAGGCTTACTTCTTTTCTAAGGGAAATGTCTGGGATGAAACATTTCTTTAAAAAATATAAAAAAAGGATTTTAGACAATTCTTACGGTTTGAATAGCCAAATACATACACATACAAAAATCCGTCTTAGATAAAAGCTAAGTGTAAAAATTGTTAGAAAAGTATTCATCAAATTTAGAAAATTATTTTTTATTAGCAGCGGGTTTCACATACAATGTTGTTTGAGTCAAAATTAAAATTACAGCAGTCGATAATATATATAACAATACACTAAGTTAATCACACACCAAAAATAAACTACTTTATAATGATGCGCTTTAAAATTATTGTTTTAGCGGATAAAACAATCATAGAGTTTCAAAGAATTGCATTCGCAAATCGGTACTTACTATTTAGACACAAAAGTCGAGTGTTGAGTGCAGGTGCATCAGGTGGCGTTCCAGTATTTTGTTTTAAGATTTGAATCATTTTGAAATCTTCAACTGATGCTCTAGTGTTTGCCGCAACAATTCTGTCACCGGAATTTGTAATTTCTAAAACAGAAAAAAGTATAACATAATTATACTGCAAAAGAATTATATTTCGAGGGAATTGAATTTTCGTTGATTTCGTTGTTAAACTAGACCACGAAATTTAATGCCCACGATGTATCGAAGTCCCAAATACATCGCATGAATTTGCCATTCCATGTTTTGTAATCCATGAATTTACGAACCCACGAAAATGGATTTTTATTAAAATCCACGAAATTTAACACCCACGAAAATATGTGATTTTACAGTGTACATATACATGTATGAAATTTAATACATGTATAGAGCAACCACACAAGTACTCCGTTGCCTCAAACTGCATTCGGACCGGAAAACTAGTCTGGCCGTGACATCTGCATGTTCGAGGCATGTTATGCATACTGGTACTTTGTCATTTTACCATTATCGCATGTTCGAGTTTCTGAGCTGAGGTGTTCGAGACAAAACTGATTGAGGCATAGATGAAGAAAATATATAGTGCTGAATATCATTCTGCGTTTTACGGTTTTGTTTTCAATAGTTAGGTCAGTAAAAAACGGCGAACATGTAACCGATTTACATGGGATGATTTAGTTAACTTTTTTAAGATCTAATTAACTTGCTCTTCAACAAAAGCATAAGCGGATTTAGCTCAGTGTTAACGCACTGGGCTGTCAATCCAGAGGTCGTGGGTTCAATCCCTGGCATCAGAACTTGATATTTCTGAAATATTTAAAATATTTCCCGCTATATCTGGTCGTGTGGTCTGCAAAGTAGCTGGAAGTGCCAGGAAGCTGTGTATCGGTGCTATACACCGGGCACATTAAAGAACCAGGCTGTCTATTCGAAATAAGAGATAGGCGCACTTCTGCAGCGCGGACATGTATCTAATGTCTCTCTCTCTCCCTTCAGGGGCTTTCTCTTAGTCTGTCCCTCTGGTCAGAGCATGCTGTATCTGCACTGGTAGCGGGTGCACCTGCGCTCTTGTGGCTGCAACATAATTATGTAAAGTGCCTTTGAACGTGCGTTCGCATGATGAGGGCGCTATATAAATCTGGTATATTTATTTTTATTTAAAAAGATATGTAATAAATCTGACATTGAGAGCAACGTTTAGTAAAAACAGTGCACTAAAATGCACATAGAGGAAAAAATTGTAATAAAAAAACACAATAATGAAATGTTTTAATGAAAAGGAACTGTGACAAATACTCGACTTGATAACTCGACAGTCTGCATAGCCGCCTCGAAAGCCTAGTGGTAGAGCGTCCGTTTCGAGTGCGGGAGGTTCCGGGTTCAACCCATGACCTCGTCATACCAAAGACGAAACAAAGATGGTAACGTTACCAGAAATTTCCTTTCTAGGCGCGCAGCATATAAGTGAAACTGGTTTCTCTTCTCTCATACACTCGGGAAAATAGATAACATCAGAAATGAGGTGTCGAGAGTGATTAATACTAAATCAGTCGGAAAAACTTTCTAAATTTTCATATATAATCGGAGTGAAATTTAACGAACAATAATGGAAAACAAGGTAGTGAGAAGCACAAGTACATCGCTCACCGGAAAAGGCACAGTGGCAAAAACTCATTTTTTTGTAAATTTTCATTTTTTAAATATTAAGATACTGACATCTCTCCACATTTGGAGGACATAATAACAGTATCCATTGTCACTGAAGAACATCACGTTTAATCCGATAAAAACTAGACATATATTTATAAAGCATCTTATTAATAAGTGGAAAACTTAAGTATTTTGACTTAGGTAAGAAACATGGGTAGCATATAATTTTACAAATTGAAGCCCGAATATCCTATAATTATGGGTCTTTGTAAAATGCAAGAGAACAATGAACTATAGTAGTCTCATTTAATTGTTTCGATGATACACTTAAGTAAATAAAAAAGATTTAGGAACAATCTTGTTAGTAAGATGCGTTATAAATATAGCCACGGAGATGCTCCGATTACCTACCTACTGAAAATCCGTCCACAATTTCCAGGAAACATAACCCGTGTATTAATCTAAGAAAGCTCCAAGACTGAATATACATGACCTTGAATAATTCTACATATTTAAAGTCTGAAAGTCAAGTGTTTAAAAAACATAGTTTCGCGTGTATGTGCTCACGACTCATAACAAACATATGATCCGCTCAGAACTGCTTTCAGCCTGTAAGGACAGTAGACTGTTTATGTAGGCCAGACAGTCTTAAATTGTTGGTTACTGTCAACTAAACACGAGTACATTTCTCGAATATTGAACAAATTCTATGAAAAATGAAAATATAATGACACCCATCTGTCAGGATGGTCTGGTAGAATTAGGTCTGCCATTATGTAAGAGCTAATTGATTCATAAATCAAAGCCCTGTAATGTCATTTGTCGCCAAGAAATTAGGATTTTTTTTGATAATGGGAAAATGATGGGTTTGTTTCGGTCACGTGACTTGATTGGTGGTCACGTGTCATTATTGACGGTCACGTGGTATGATTGAATACTGATCAATACCGTAAGCGGTTCTAAGTTGTCGGACATTAAGTGTTAAATGCTCATTCTGTAGACTCAAATGTTCATTATCTTGTTGTCAAGTAGACTTCTCGAACTAAAGCCCAGATTTATGGTCTATTTATAGTAACACAATATGAAAATAATGCCAATGATGAAGGTGAATGGTATATAAGTGATGTTGAAGTCGGTCGTCTGTCGTCCAAGAAATACTGTCAAGAAATAAGTTCATTAATACGTTTAGTTCATTCATAGAGAGAAATGCTAGGAATAAATAAGACGCTATTCTTTTTACAGACTATGGGGTATGGTTTTCAACAAGAGACGGTGTTGCTACTTCCGGTTTGAGTAGAGTACTTCCGGTTCCAGCTAGAGGTAACTAACCACCAAATGCCTACGCGGACCAAAATCATATACTCAAGTAGTCCGTTAAAAACTTTGTCTTGACTGGAAATGGTGGTAAGCGCTTTGTACACATGTATGTGATGTAGTGAAACTGTTTTGACATTCTGGCTTAAACATAAAAGTGAAAGTAGGGTTTGGGC
The DNA here is from genome assembly GCA_947247005.1 of Spisula solida. Lineage (NCBI taxonomy): Eukaryota > Metazoa > Mollusca > Bivalvia > Venerida > Mactridae > Spisula > Spisula solida. The sequence continues at coordinate 3,785,579 of OX365956.1, read as the reverse complement.
AAACGGACATGGCATGAATCCGCACGTGTGGGAAAATATGTTAACCGCGTTTGACGAACCAAATTTTTCTTATATTATTATACGCAACCCCCAAATTTGTTTTCCTTTTCTTGCTGTCAGTTGTAAGCTATTTCCATTGATTGGTGGATTTTTGGAGGTCCCCATGGACAGTCAGTTGACATTTTGGGGGTCGGAAATGTGTAACTTTACACTGAAATAAATAACAAATTTATTTGGTGGTTTTGAACCTAGAGTATTTCCGGTTTTACGAGGATCATTCAATATATAATGCGAACTAACACATAAATTCTTACATACAATATTTATCATTCAAACATGGACATAATCATTCAAAGTAAGTAACCTCCTATATGATCAATGACCGACTTCCACCATTTCGACAGATCTTCTATTCGCTTTGCTAGGCAACAGCGCGCATACACTCTAAACTGCATGGCCGCAGCCTACTCATTGCGATGTAAATCAGGATTTCGAATGTCCCTTGTCGCTTCTTTTCTAATTGGTATGAACGTATCATACGTCTCATCTATAGCTTAAAGTATGGATAGAACGTTTTACCGTCCCACAATAAAGCGCTAAAGCAAGCCGGTAACTAGTTCATCATCATCGTCATCGTCATCAGCAATCGGAACGGTCCGTACGGCATTTTTACAGGATAAAATACCTCGGATGTATCAAGCGTATGAATTCGGAAGCATTCTTTCTTAAATCCTACGCAGAAGAAAATGGGCCGAAGAAAATAGACCGTAACTTATCAGCAGCGGAAATATCAAACGATATTTTATTGATGAAACAATACAATTTCGCTACACTCCTTGAGTATAACACGCAGCTACGCAGCGCTGGCTTGATGGGCATGTATTCCATTAAAGCACTGTTTAAATTTGTCATGATGACGTCATGGCGAAAGACGTTAAAAAATGGCGACGTTCTATTTACACCCGAGAGATGATTCGTAGAGATTGTCCGAGGTGTCCCGATTGCGTCATATCAGCACGCAGTAGCGGAGAGGACTGAGCCTTGATAGTATCAACTGAAGTAAGAGGAAGAAATTACTGTCAGTTGTTTAACAATACAATTAAACCTGTAAGTAATGACCATCAATGTAGCAGCAAAATGTGTTTTATAATATTGGTCTTAGCACAGATTGAACAGTATATCGGCCCTAGAGGTAAGTGGGTTACTTGGGTTCGATTACATGCCACAAACTCTCTAAGAAACTCAATTGGAGTCAAAATTAATGTCATCTTAAATAATGACATGTGTCTTGGAGGTGTATTCCATGGGCTAGAGTCAAAATATGCATCACAAAACAGAAGAATTTTTATATTCTAAGTTTATAACAGTATCATTTCAAGAACTCGAAATTTCAGACACTGACAGTATAGATCGATTATTTAGGTCAGTCACTTGTTTACATAACTTTATGTACATAAATATTTCACTTCCTCTTATTCATGTCTTCTTAGAAAGTATGTGTATTAGCTTGTGGCTTAGTGAATAATTATAAGGTACTTTTATTGGGTTTCTCTGCCCTCTTCTCCAATTAAAAAGTTTAAAACAATAAACATACGAAGTTATGAAAATGCAATGTTAGTATACAAGTGACAGACCTGAATAAACGTAAAATATATATTGATTATTCATGTCAGTTATTTGTTTAAATAAAATTGTGTACATAAACATTGCATTTTCTCTTATTAGTGTCTTATTTTAATATATACGATATGAGACAAGGTGCGTTTAATTTTCTTGGTCGGTAGTGTGTTGGGCACTTCTTCGTTTTAAGATTTCTTACAGCTAAAGCGGGGCAATATAGTCCTTTTGCTGTGGAAACTGTGTCATTCAGCTAGTTAGTAGGTCATCCGACTATACGGGCCTTTCAACGTTTTAATACTGTTGTTAACTTTTGAGACTAAAGGCTGCTATAACTATGTAGTTCAGCAGTTTTACTGTTGTTACTAGGTCATTCAGCGTAGGCATTCCGCCTTTTGGTTGCTGTATCTTTTCTACTGTGTCATTCAGCTAGTTATAATTTATTATACTTTTCGACAGCTTGGACTTGGGCGGATCTGCGCTTGTTTAGTTGGGCATTGTGCTTTGTGTGTTTTTAATGTTTTCTGTGCTCGGCTGGTTAAGTTGAGTACTGCCTTCCTTGTCTGACTTCATATAATCTTTATGCATTAGCATGTGGCTTAGTGAATAATGTATTCGTTTCCAATGCCTTTTTCTCCGATTAGAATGATTAAAACAATAAAAATAAGAATACAATGTTACGATATTGTGTATATAATTTGTGTATACAAGTGACCGACCTGCATAAAGGCTGACAGTATAACTTCGACCAAGGTACACAACAACAAAAATAGACATGATTCAAATTATGTTGTTCTAGATATGACTTCATGTAGTTGACTAACATGACTCATGTATTATTTTCTACAGATCATCATGTTTAAAAGTGTCTATGAATTTTATTATGTCATCAACGAAAGTATTTCGGTGACTCATAGAATGTACTATAGTATCATAGTTGAGATAAAATACATCGAACCAGTTACAATATACATGCCTGATTAATCATAACACAACACCCTAACGTACATATAGTATACAGTATATACGAGGGTCATCCGAAAAGTTCATGGACAGCTCCCAAAAAATAGCTTCGCGTAATTGATGTTTTTGCTAACGCAACTGTAAAGATTTGAAATTTGTAAATAACAATGTTGTCCTCCTCATGGGTTGCAAGGCTTATCATGTAGGATTTTGAAAATAAAACGTCTTAATATAATTATAGATACACAAATGTAATATACAAACGTCTATTATATAGATTTCTTTGTTTACACACATGTTCACCCTTTTCTATTTTTCCCGACACGTTTTACAAGTTATAAGCTAACTATGCATACCCATAAACTCTATCAATTCACATACCTGTATTGATAAAAACGTTCTATATTTCGCCAATTACAGGCGTTATTTTGTTGGAAAGTTCATTTGAATAAGTGGCGCCGTCAATACTCAAAACCGTTGTTCCATGGATGGATAGAATATGTAAAAAGTCGATAATAATGTGTTGCAATATTAATTAGATATATTTTAAACAATATGAAAGCAATATGGAGAAAAGAGGGTAGATCTACTTACTTCGAACTCAATATAACTGTACAAAGTAGTAAGACGGTCGCCATCTTGAAAAGAATGCCGCCATTTTGTTTGGACAAAATGGGTCCATATCTAATATTTTTTTAGAATAGCATATACTACCATCATACCAAGTGTCATGCTTTTATCATCAAACCCACATTTTTTCACGGATCTGCCTGACTAAACGTCAATCCACGCACTTTAATTAAATTAAATTTCATGGTCAATCATACTGGTAGATCTATGTCGTAAATCAGTTAAAAAAACATTGATAATTGTTTCAAACCGGACTAGCTTTTTGACACAAACTACATGTACATGCTATATTATTGTGTACATGTATTAAATAATCTTATCGTCGCGTTTATTGAGATTTATCTAATATTCTCTTGATTACGTGGAAATGTTCAGTTTAAAGGTGGTATTTTTGAAGTTAATATAAAATAATATGTAGCGTAAAGGTGGGGTGGGTAAGAACTAAAATGCAATTATACAAGTTATAGATGAAATATGGTTAAGAATCAGTGGAAAAGAAATGCTACTTAGTTAAATACAGTGTATTAGTTTTTATTCTTTAATAAAAAAATAAATGAGAAACAGAAACTAACTTCACTATATATTAAAATCATGCCAATGTTTTAGCAGATGTATGTGCTTTCATCGGGTAAAATAATAAACAGGAATTCCAATTTAAGGCATTATTGGGAGGCGTTTAAGCCTCTCATTACTACCATTGTCCATTTCTTAATACAAAATTAACCGCCTTTAGGCTGCTATGTGAATCCGCATTCAAGTAGTTCCAGAAACTGTCAACATTCCCAATACTGCTACATATGTTTCTCCAAATGTTTTAACTGATTTAAGCCAATCAGCAACATTTGTTTATTCTAAGATCAAAAATTATTGTGAAACTGTTCGTTAAATCGATATTTTTGCAAAAAAATCACTACACCGGCCGATACCGAACTTGTTCCACAGTACGAAAATGACGTGTTCATCAAATGTCCCGGCTGTAAAGCTATTTTTAGAAACTTCAGACTACGGTCAAGTGATGGTTTTATCAATGAATCGTATACGGTCTGCAAAGTACTGTTATGCAATCATATGGTGTCGCTGTACTAGCTAGCCGCTTTCTATAGACTGTCTCACGCTGTGAGGGAAGTGATTACAAGACGGTATTGTAGAATCTGATAAATAGGCGCGTAGTATTATTTTAAAGCCACCTTGATATACGCATTTAATACACGTATTACATATAAATTAATATGCACCTTTTAACAATTATTTAGATACCCAACATGCCTATATAGTCACATATGCCTATTTTGACATTCAAGACAAGATCGGCAGTAAGAAAACGAACATTAAACGTGTAAAGTCGGTTTAAGCTTTAGTAGCAGCAACCAGATCGCCTCCCAGCAGTACTCTCAGTGCTTAGATTAAATATGAGTTTCAGGCTTTTAAACTATTAGTGATAACTGATAAGCCCCCAGGTTGCGATATTGCATAAACTTTATACAACGATCTTGTTAGAAGCTTGCACAACTTTTATAGTTTACTGTAGAATTAGCTTCAGGGTTGTTGACAGAGTGACGCAACCCTGTAACAATCTTCTAGTGACTGTAATACTGTGCGTGGGACCTAAAATAAAATATGGCGTGCTTGCTCTGTTGACCTGTATGTGCGTGTCATGTCTATTTCTAAAAAAACGTATAAATATAAGAATTACAATATTTTATATCTTCACCGTAGGAGATAAACGTTGTCATTGTTATAAATATATCTATAAATATATCTATCAATCAGGTGTATTTCTAATCTAGTTGATGATACGATAGAAAAATACCATATCACGTATCCGAATAAAAATTTAAAGTCGTTCATTCAATTAGAAACAATTAAACTTAATCAAACTATTTAATCGCTTCATTAACTACGATCCGAGGTGGGAAATTTAATATGGTGTAATTACATGTATGAATACAGGGACATAGTATAAACCGACCAATGACTCATGCCTGTCTGTTCGTGTTTATATGTGGGGTGCTCAAAAAGTTAGTCCGTATTAAAAAAATATCTGAATAAACTTTGATGATTTGAAATAAGTCAAACCTATATTAAAGACCCCCTGCGAACAATGACTACTAAATTTCTGTTATATACTGTACAGTAATAACATAGGTGACACGGTGGTCGAGTGGATAAAGATCTTGACTACGGATCGATGGGTCCGTGTTTTGATTCTCGGATGTGACGCTTGTTTATTTCTGACACGCTTTTCAGTGTTTCCCATCCAACTACAACTGAGCCTGGTTGATAACCCAGAGATAGCCCCCATTCGGAACACCTCGTTAACGAACCAATGAGTTTATATTATGTATTTGGAAAGAGCTAGGGTGTCGCACTTAAATTAGTTTATGTATCACTGTCTTTATGTGCTACTGTCTCTTCCCTCGAAATCGTAGGCCACTTTGGAAGAAAAAACTGAAAGGCCACGCACTTACGACTGTCTTTAACAAATACTTGATTTTTAGCAAACTTGTCATCTATCGGCATATATTGGACATGACCGTGGCTAAACGGAGATGAAATGTCGAGTCCGGATGTCGAACCAAAACTACCCAGTGAACAGTCAGGCGTCGTTCGGGCAAGGAATTGAAAACAGACCAAAATTTCTTATACCTAATATATCGCGTCTGTTGGCATAGATACACCACGAATTATAACTACAATTTGACCGCCCCTCGTTTTACACTAATTTATTATTTTCCCTGAAGAAGGCGGACCGGATTGGTCGGGTATGGGTCACCAATTATTCCTGATACCACTAGTATACCGCGTTTGTTGGACTAGACACGGATAGAATTACATATATACATGTATAATTCATTATTGAACGCCCCTTTAAACTTAATTAGTATTATCCTCAAACGAAGGCGGGACAAGCGATTACTTATGTATATGTCTATAATTCATCTGTGTCAATTCGCATACTCTAGTTGTCTATAGGCCCGATCACTGTTAGAGGGAAAAGTGTTCAGGACGCTGACGTTGTTTGAAACTTGTTTGTAAAACGACTGCAAAGTGAGCGACATACTTTCACAGTGACGGAATTATGCAAGGGGAAGATAAGATGAGGTTAATAAGGTCTTAATGATGATCCAAATATACTAAATACAGTCCCTAATTTGATGTTAATTAGAATGAAACATCAACTCTTAATTGATAAATATTTTAATTATATGCTGACCATGTCGTATGAGAGACAGTCGGAAGTCGAATGTCGTATCAACCCTTGTTTAAATGGTATTAGTTTTAGCCCAAATATAAAAGGTAAAGGCTTTGTTTATTATAGTGTCACCCCTATTTAAAGCCAATTTTGACTTAGGAAGCTATGAGAGACACCGACCCGGTGCCTGACAGGGAAGGGCATACGGTAATCATTATTTTAACTCGCTGGCGGCTCTTCAACCGATCGCATTAGTTCTTACCTAGCTTCCGCGTGGATTCGAAGTTTCGATCTACCGCTTCCAATCCGGACGCTCTAACAACTCGGTCACATTCTTATATTAAGTCACGAGTGGAAAACCATTCGTTACTGTTAACACGAAACTGCCTCCAATTCCAGAATTATATTTTAGTAAGCAGTTTTCATGCAGTCACCACAGCTCAACTTTGGACTTTAACGATTTAGTTAGGTCCAAGTCTAGGATCAAACCTGAACCCCTCTGAACACGAGACTGTCGGGGTTATCACCAGTAAGTAACCTCCCCAATAGCATATATACATATATGGTAGAGCGTCCGCTTCGATTGCGGGAGTCGCGGGTTCGATTCCAGACTCCGAGTCAGTCAAAAGACGAAATAAAAATGGTACCAGTAATTCCCTTGCTAGACGCTCAGCAGAAAAGAGAAACTGGCTTCTCTCCTCGCATACATTCGTGTGGATGGATAACATCAGAAACGAGGTGTCGAGAATGATTAATGTATGTCGGAAAAAACTTCTTTCACTGTCGACCTAAAAGATGGGAGCGGAACTTGTAGGGTTAATGTGACCAGTGTGTAAGTTACTGCCCCTAGATAATCACTATTAAATAGCACATACTGATTATGTATATTAAGATAATGCTTTTAGAGAAATATTTACAGACTTTTAAATTACGCTAGTCCAATTAAGGCGATAATCAAATTGGTCGATAAAGACAGAGTCTATACGAACAGCGATACATGTACTATATTATATTGATACTTATGTATATAAAGTTTTATTTGGCTCAATATCGCAAACACACAGCAGATTTTTTTTCTGAAAACTATCTTGAATATAAATCACAACAAAGATTGGCTTCTTATTCAATATAACCGCTATAAGAATTAAAGACATTAACAACTCTAATAATGTAATCGGCGGTTTGATTTCGGTCTGTATTAAATATAGCGTGACAAGGAATCGCGCCGATGGTGCGTTTGGACATGATATCAAATTTGGATACAAAATATAATAAAATAAAATATAAAGAACAATTGCCTGATCTCTTAACCTATCTTAGTTACATCAAAACACGAAACATTCGGTCAGATATTCTAAACTGATATAAAATAAACAATAATATCATATTGTATGAATATATAATAATCAAATTTATATACGCGTCATCAGATTTTATAGCACTTCGATAGATGTCGTCAAATTCCGGTACTAAGGTTTTTGTTTAACAACCAACCCGAATCGCGACGGAACTTGACGGAAATTCACGGAATTTCACGAAGTTTACGAAAAATTCCGAACGAGGCTCAGCAAACGCGGGTATTTATATGAGCCGTATCTGAGTAACTACAGGTACACATCAAGAAAGGCTAGAGACGAAAGGACGTAAAATATTCAGTGCTCAAATTTTAAGTTAACCAAAGACCGACTGCAACCATGAGAGAAATCGTACACATACAAGCCGGACAGTGCGGAAACCAGATCGGAGCCAAAGTAAGTCTAACATACCATTTTAATTTTTATCATATTTTAATAAAAAAAATATTACACTTTTATTAAACTGTAATTATTTAATCGCGCAAATTAGATTCGATTTCAACTTTGTTTTCAACATTTTGAAATTGATGCAAGTTCACTTGTACCTGCAACTTATGCGTAACTGGTAACTGAATTATTTCATAACTAAATTATATTTTATGTACGCAAAAATGAGCGCTTATTTTTTTCCAACCTAAGTCTGTTATATGGGGTATGCCTTTATGTTTTTGGAAAATGCAATCAAGAGATCATGTTATGAAGTTTAGAACTGTGCATGTTCTTTTTGGGACCAAATAGGGCTTCTACAGTCTGGATGTTTTATATTCATGTTATTTATTTTATGTTTTATATCGTCGCATGGTTATAATAGAAATGAGCGTTTCCTTTTTTCCCACCTAGATTTATTGTTATATGGACTCATTTTTACTGGGGGGATTTCAAAGATTGCTTTTACATACCAATTCTGAAATCACTACGATTTTAGCCATTTTTTAATCATAATTTGCAATTATTTTTGAGAACATTTGTCCCTAGTTTACTGAAATGAAACCAAAACATTTTAAACTGTTACTTTTAACTGGGTTTAATTTTGTGCATATTTGGGATAAAACTACTACAGCCCTAGCTAGTAATGTTTTATATTAACGTTTTCCAACACATTATCTTTATTTCTTCACATGTTTATACCGCAGGTAACTCGATCGTGGATAAAGAGTAAAAAAAAATTTTATGTTATCATACTCTTAGATATTATATATTTTATTAAAAAATAAATAAAAAAAATTAAATGTATCATTAATGATACAGTTACCTGTGGTTTTAACTAGTTAGTTTGATTTATCATCGACAGATACACAGGTAGAGTCTAATGTGTTGGTTACTAAAATAGCCATGATTATGTCGCTACTATCTGGCCAAGGTGAACAATGAGTAATCAAGCCTTGTTCTAAATAGAGATGTGACTGTATTCATTCATGATTAAACACAAAACATGTCTTTATAACTGGGCGAGCCCTCCGTACGGATCATTTGTTTCAAATTACTGAATCAAGCAACGATGAAATAAGGATTGACTGCAAGACTGCTGTACTTGTTATTCAATAATAAGTAGCTACTACAATCTTGCGGGCAACCCTCGGTGTACTGAATGGTTTTTTGAAATAAAGGGACATTCATTGAAAAGAATAAACCGGGTGTTAAGAGTAACGTTAAATATCTCGTATTTTTATATTGTTGCAGATTCAATCTGACTCTTCAAAGACATACTCTAGCCTATTCTAGAGGGTTTCAACTAGTATTTTGCAGCGTTCTTAATTAAGTTAACTGTAGATCTAAAAGCAATGGTATATTTAGTTGAAATAACAGTTTGAACTTAGGCTAGTGATTTCGAATTGTTTTAAGGCATTATACATCTTATAACACAAATGTATCAATTCCATTTAATTTTGAATTAAAATGCATGTACTTGATATCTATTTCGGTAGCTATAAGAAAAATATAGCATCACACAACGCTCGGAACAGTCAGACCAAAGCGAAGTGCTTTTTCGTCGGAGCATCCGTTTCTAACTTATGAAATATGCGAAAACACGAACAAATGAAGTGCATTTGTGACCAAAATAAGCATTGTTTATTCCAACCCTGCCTCGACTTACCATCACTCGACATACCAAAACTCGACATACCGAAGGCCGCTTGTATATGGCCCTGGTATTGAAAGCTAGCTCTCTTGCGTGGCGATTAGTGTATAAAAGTTGTTCCAGAACTAGTTGACCCTGTGTCAGGACAGTGTAATCGGGTAGTTTCTATAAATCACAACTTTAAAATGCGTGGATTTAATTCCCAAAATGAAAAAAATACTTTTTTGAGAATGTTTGTCCTTGAAACGCGCGTCTAGATTCGCGCGTGACGAACTACGCTTCCCCGCTAACATGTTGGGACTAGATATTGCGTACCGTACATATTCGTATGTGTGACGTCTACTCACAAGGGGTCTATGCTGACACATTCGGTATACAAAGTTATCTGACTACGACTGATAACGACTGATTAAATGCTGTTAATATTTGTTTTAAAGTAAATAATGGCGGAGAAAGTTTGACAGCAGCCTCTTATGTGTAACCTTGATCGGTTAAATCAGATTATATAAACACCTGTACTACTATAACTGTAAAGTCATACATTTTCGCGATGTAAAAAATGGCGAATTTGGTGTTCTCAAGTAGCTCGCAAGGTTAAATGTTCGCGGTTTTTAAAAAATAAAATCAGAAAGAACCATTTTCTGTTATTTTACCGCTATTGTTTAAGTTCACGAACATCAATTTTCGCGAACTCATCAAATTTGCGAATATAGCGAAAATTAATTTCTCGCGAAATTTTATGATTTTACTGCATACTTATACTTTTTGCAGATAACATTGTTATGTAATCGTGTGCAGATAATTAGTAACGAGCATTTCTTTGCATTTAAGTTTTAGTTGAAATGCACATGTTTTATCGTTCAGTCCGATTGTGACATAATTGTGACGTCATCACTGCGACACATCTGTCCGTCGTCTGAATGCACGTCACCTTTGTTTACTAAATATAATAATTTATTTTAATTTTTTAAATCATTTATTAAACAAGTTCTACAGCTCACACTTTCGTTCCTGTTGATTGAAGTGATACGTTCCAACTATATTTTCTAATAAAATAGGCCTTGAAGCAGCATAGTGCTACTTACGACCTTAAAAGAGCCATACAAATTCGAAATCTGCATCAAAAGGCGCTTCTTATGAACCAATTTCATGAAAATCAGAACAGGTCATGTTGACCAAACTGAAGTTGACAAAGTAGTTTTCAGACAGTTTTTTCTTGTTTTCTCAAAATAGCGTTTTTGTCTTTACGAACTCCTCATTCTGAGTCAGCGATAAATAGATATGTACTTAAATAAATTAAAAGATTGGTCCTTCAGCAAACGGTGCTTTTATTATTTTCTATTAGTTTAAGTTTTAAGATTTCAAGTGCCTTTTCATATCAAATGATTTTGTACAATTTGTCTGTTTTATACAGATCTAAGTTTGTGTATGCCCATATTAAATGAAACGAAATTAACGAGTAGCCTATCCGACGTGCGCGTACTGGCTTTGCCGATGGAAACTCATCACGTTCAAGGATCATTTTTATCCGGTCTAAGTTTTAATTTAAGCGCGTAAACGTATACAAGACAAGACCATGTTATTTTAACCAGTCGAACTTCTATATTGAAAACAATTTTTTTCTGGACGTGTCCAAACTCGACCAGATCGTGGTATCCTTAATTTGTAATTTAAATGCAGAATTGTATCGAATTAATTGCTCGGGAGTAACTTAGCTATTGTTTCATGATTTGATAAAAATCTAATTTGGGCGTATGCCAAGATGATTTGTAAATAATCGCGTGTGAATTGGAAATTTTGGAAATGATAAACGTCCAAACGCATGAACCATTGTCAAACTATTGTTTAATTACCTATGGATTATATCATTATTAAACTATAGACAATCTAAAGAATGTTTAATACATAGATACCGTCTGTATTTGGTAACTATCTTTTTGAATAAACAAAATAATAAATGATTACGCACGAATACATAAGAGTAAGGCTGCCAAAGTCTGCCAAATTCACAACCTTTTTATCAAGTATGCAACAGTTTGTGACAATAGTTTAAATTTAATTTGTATTTAAGAAGACACACTGTTTGCAAATGAAATTCCTCAGAGCTGAATTGTTTTGACAGAATCCAATCTTGATCCATTTATAAGTCGGTAAAAACAAATAATTTAACTGGTTCATGTAAATAGAATGAAAAAAATATTTTATTTTAACCAGCGCAGTATTACGGAAGTTCCGAGTTCTCAATGTATCGCACCTTTCATGAAATTGGAGTGCATTAATTGTATAAACTCGCTTTACATTTATTTACAATGATGCACGACTTTCTACACGTTTGCATTGAACCAGCAATTTGTCACAGTCGTTTAATGACTGAATGACAGTCGCATTGACCGGTACATTGACAAGCAAATGGACAAGCACATTGACAGGCACAGTGAACGTCTCATTGACAAGCACATTGACAGGTACGTGGAAGTGGTCAATAATGTTGCTTATTTCTTCACGGACATATTTTTTGTATATTTTCAGTTCTGGGAAGTGATCTCCGACGAACACGGTATTGACCCCACTGGTACCTACCACGGTGACTCTGATCTCCAACTCGAGAGAATCAACGTCTACTACAATGAGGCCACCGGTTAGTATTCAAAATAAGATCCATACCCAGTCAACCCTCAATAATAAGACCATTAGTGGGACCCTTAATTCCGATTGAACAAATACGCATCATTTTATCAGTTTAAAATATGGAATGTTAAGAGTATTAAATCATAAAATATTAACTGCAGTGTTGTGAGAATTGTTTTTATTTGCTAATAAACTTAGTACGGCATTTCAAACGTTACATTTGTCCAGTCAAATGTCCCACACGACGAGGTTGACGCAACGTTTTTAGACTCCAACAAGGAACTATTTTGTAGTTAAAACAATATGTTGTTCAACTGCCGAAATCATTTGTAAAAATCCGACAGGGTAGGCAGCACTCAACACAGCCGAGCACAGAAAACACAAACACAACACAGACCACAATTACACGGCACAATTCCTAACACACAACTGAACGAGAAAGAGAACTTTACCGCTGAAAGTCAAAGATTCAGCTGTCAAAAAGGCGAAAGCAAGTACAAATGTACTAAAGTCTTCTTCAATGTGTACTATATTGTCTAATTCAGGTGGAAAATATGTCCCCAGAGCAGTCCTTGTCGATTTGGAGCCCGGAACCATGGACTCCGTCAGATCTGGCCCCTTCGGACAGGTTTTCAGACCAGACAATTTTGTGTTTGGACAGAGTGGAGCTGGTAACAACTGGGCTAAGGGTCACTACACAGAAGGTGCTGAGTTGGTAGACTCTGTATTAGATGTTGTAAGGAAAGAAGCTGAAAGCTGTGATTGTCTTCAGGGATTCCAACTTACACACTCCCTTGGTGGTGGTACCGGATCTGGTATGGGCACACTCCTCATCAGCAAGATCCGTGAAGAATACCCAGACAGAATCATGAACACATTCTCAGTTGTACCCTCACCAAAGGTAAGAACAAGACCTCAAACTTTGATATAGTTTTGGCTAAAACAAGGTACAATACATGTACATTAGTACATCATGGTCAAGTCTCAAAATTGTTCAAAAAGTTAAAATAATGTCACACTGGACCTTGCTGAAACTGGGAACGCAACCCCTGATGTGCCAGCTGACAGGGGTGGTATTCACAAAGTATCTTAAGGGAAATTTAAATATTTTGACTTAAGTTTCAAAAATTGAGCGGCACATTTTTCCCAAGAAACGAAGAATAACCCATGGTTTCTTTGTGATTGTTGTAACTCTTTACGTTATGCTTCTAAATTTTGTAAAACAATGATAATCTTGGTTTTCCTGTTTAGCTGATACACTTAAGGAGATTTTAAGAAAATTATAAGTTTCCCCTTAGCATGCTTTGTGAATACATGTACCTATCCAGGATTTATTAATTGAGTCCGACGAGCCGACAGACATTCATTCCAGTCTGTAATGGTTTGCGTATCGCATCGACAAAACTAACACCGCTGATATAAGACACCATTATAAAAAAGACAACGTACATGTATTTCATTTTGATAGACAATAAAATATATATATATTTATACATTTGATAAACAATTAAGCAGTAACTCGTATTCAAACCAGTCTATTCATATCACATACCATACGTCCATATCATTATGCAAATTGTAGATTAAGTATAATAGATAACATAAACAATACTTTGAGTGTATTGATAAGTTTTTATCAATAACTGTGCTTCAGTTATGTAGATAATCTTTGTATGGGACCTCATCTTTTGTACAAAACTTATTTAAACAAACATTATGTCTATACTTGAATTAATTCCGCCCGTTTTAAGTACCTTGATAAGTTTGCTACAAATAAAATGCCACTTGAAAAAAACAAATTGACTCAGTATTACAAAAGTCAAACACTTGAATGAGAGGTGATCTTGAGTTCTTAACTTGAGTTTCAAAATTCTTCAAAGTTTTAACAATACCTTAAGCAAGAGGTTACTAGAACTTGTGACTGTCGCATTGCCAGTTAGGCTCACACAGTAGAATAGCTTAAAATATGTTTGATTATAACCTTACGTTTTATGGTAGCTAGTGAATAAAAGCAATTTTCAATCTATCTGCTTTCAGGTATCAGACACCGTTGTTGAACCATACAATGCTACCCTCTCAGTCCATCAACTTGTTGAGAACACTGACGAGACCTACTGTATCGACAACGAGGCTCTCTACGATATCTGCTTCAGGACCTTGAAACTCACCACCCCAACATACGGTGACTTGAACCATCTTGTCTCTGCCACCATGTCCGGTGTCACCACTTGTCTCCGATTCCCCGGTCAATTGAACGCCGATCTCCGTAAATTGGCTGTCAACATGGTACCCTTCCCACGTCTCCATTTCTTCATGCCTGGATTCGCTCCCCTTACATCCCGTGGAAGCCAGCAGTACAGAGCTCTCACCGTCCCGGAACTCACCCAGCAGATGTTTGATGCCAAGAACATGATGGCTGCTTGTGACCCACGTCACGGTAGGTACCTCACCGTGGCAACCATGTTCCGTGGACGTATGTCCATGAAGGAAGTAGATGAGCAGCTCCTTAACGTCCAGAACAAGAACAGCAGCTACTTCGTTGAATGGATCCCCAACAATGTCAAGACCGCTGTCTGTGACATCCCACCACGTGGTCTTAAGATGTCCGCCACCTTCATTGGTAACAGCACCGCCATCCAGGAACTCTTCAAGCGTATCTCTGAGCAGTTCACTGCTATGTTCAGACGTAAGGCTTTCTTGCATTGGTACACTGGTGAGGGTATGGACGAGATGGAATTCACTGAAGCTGAATCCAACATGAACGACTTGGTCTCTGAATACCAACAGTACCAGGATGCCACCGCCGAAGAGGAAGGTGAATTCGACGAGGAAGAGGGTGAGGGAGAGGAAGCCTAAGAAGTTACCAAGCAACAAACACGTGATACTAAACTTTAGAAAATAAAACTGTTAAAGAAAACCTAACTTTAGAGAAAATTATTGACACAATCTGATTTCATACGATTGAAAACAGTTTACAAAAAACTATTGAGAGAACATACTATTGAATAAATGAAAGAAATTGTTATTACATAAGTTGTTGTTACAGAACTGTTATCTAGATCTGAATATTGTTTTGTTTTATAAGACCGAAAGATGTGCACAGTATTATTAAACTATAATATTAAACAAACAAAAAGATCATTGTTATATTTTAAAATATTTCCTTAAAAATTAAAATTGAGTCTAAATTGTTTATATGTTTGTTTTTGATGCTTTCTTTTGATTGATCATACATTAAGCTTACTGTTAGTTGATGAAAGGTAGACAGGCTCATCCGTTTAACGCGTTGATAGAGCACTCGCTTGTCATCAGAACACGGTAATTATCCCCGATACGACGCTTCTCAGTTTCATCAGAAAATTGTTGTTTTCGAAGGGCACTGAAAGAACTGAAAACCGATATAACGCTCGGAAGGAACTCAAAATACATGACATTTGATTTATGTCAGAGCGTTTCATCGGTTTTCAGTTCCATATGAAAACAGAACAATTCTCTCTGACAGAACTGAGAAGCGACTTATTGGCATGAGAAGTACTGTGAACCTAGTTTCGATCTCCAAAAGCATCTTAATCTGAGCTAAATCTCATCGTAAATATTTGCAGGTGTCCGAGTTTATTACAGTCAAATGTCAAGATCTCAAACTTCAGATTTATCTCAAATCAAACACATGTTGGAGTAAAAATCAAATAGAGCTGAGATTTCTACAATGATGCATGTCTATCTCCGGACAAAATCGGTAAAATTCACAAGCTCAATACCAAAACAAACATAGACCAAAACACACCGATATAGTCCATTTATTATTCAGGTCTGTCACTTGTATACAAACATTGCAATACATACATTTATCATAATATTGTATTGATATTGTTTTAAACATTGAGACAAAATGCAGTGAGAAAGAATACTTTATTCACTAAGCTACATACTAATACAAACAATATCAATCAAAAGTATGCACAATGTTAGGTAAACAGGTGACTGACCTGATTAAACGAGTTATACAACATAATAGTAAATATGCAAGTCTAACACCTATCATGCATCCATAGATTTTAGGACTTTGAAGATATGGCAGCGTTCGATTATATGGTCTTAAAAGGGCGTTAAAACCCTCAATGCCCCTACAAAATTGTCGATTTTAGTAAATCATTTGGTAAATCTCAAATTACTTGAATAATCATATTTCGATAACACCGTGTTACGTGTAATTATCGCTTGTTCAAACAGTGTTCAAATATTAAGCTTGACACCTCCATAGGCACTTGTTTTCAAATTATCTGAGTTTACTATCTGGGTCTATATATAGAGAAGGTTGTGCAGCGGCCATGTTTAGCAGCAACTGATATGACGTTACAGGATCTGGTGTCTGTGTTTGCTGTGAAATCTGTAGAAAAACTGATTCGTACATTATATTCGTTGCGGCTAAACATGACCGCTGCACAACCTATACTCTATATAGAGTACAGTACGTACAAAGATAATTTAAAACCATGTGCCTATGGACACCTCTCGTAAGTTGTTTTGCACAAAACTGAATAGGCGACTGAAATGCTTTTAGTAGTTTCAAACATGATCGTAGTTTTGGGAGAGATAATGTGACTTTACTGGCAAGTTAACGCACTGTCACACGATGTTTAGCAGACCATGACAATTGCCCCATAGATCTCTCCAACAGGAGAGCTAAAACTAGATAATATTATATTTCAAATAATTCATTGAATGCAGATTAATTTGTTCTTTATAGGCCTGTTACATTTTCAGTATGTAATACTTACACTAAGCGGCTATGCAAACACAACACTTTACAATTCAAGATAACTTTTCTATTTATATTTCTGAATGACTTTTTATGTGTTCAATTGACTGCCCATGGATTTAACTTGATGTTCTATCCATCTAAATTCACTTCAGCGATGTATTGAACCGTGAAATGGCAAAACCCGAAAAAGGACCAAGCAATTAATGAGTTGACGCTTAGTATTGCTATGTGTGGTCAATCAAGAATACAAAATAAGGCAATTTGCCAATCAGCAACATGGTGGTCTTTAAATTTTAAAGAAAGCGCCTTAGCAATATACTGGGTTTACTTCAAGTTCATTATAATTTTATAGTCGAGGGGAAGTAATTTTGATAAGACATTGAGTGGAAAAAGTCGGGTTTTCTGAACGTAAATTGAGATTCACATTTGTTCGTTTTGGCTTTATGTCTGTCTCCATGATAAGCAAGGACACTTTTTCACGAGCTTTATCAGCAAAACAGGTACACAGCTGCATTAATAATCTGACAAACGCAGAAAGACGCACAACATATCATTTGCAACATTTATGTCATTATTTTGTTAATAGTGATTAATCCCATTATGCCTTAAATGGCTATTTTCAAAAAGCAATAACTTGGCAACCTATTTGCAGAATAATGCATTTAGAACACTTTAGTTGAGTCCCACAGGTGAAAACACCATAACGAAATAAAACCTTCATGTGGTGTGTAAACAAAATAACGAAATGTAAACTATAAATGCATAACTTAAAGTCTACG
Organism: Spisula solida; assembly: GCA_947247005.1. Lineage (NCBI taxonomy): Eukaryota > Metazoa > Mollusca > Bivalvia > Venerida > Mactridae > Spisula > Spisula solida. The sequence continues at coordinate 3,767,572 of OX365956.1, read as the reverse complement.
GGGACAAATCTTGCAAAATTAGTATTTTATTATCCATACATTTTACTAAGTATGATTTTTGGGATACTATTTTAACAGATTAAGCGGATATTCTGTTGTCAATTATTTGTGAAAAACATCCTAATTCTTCGTATTTAGTCTATTTACTGGATGATCGAGAAAAAAGTTTTGAGAGAGATAATGTAACTGATCATATTTTAATGAAATCAATTAAATTGTCGTACCACATGTCTTAGCTACGTACGTTGAAAACTTCAGCAAAATTAAACACGTATGCCGATCTATGGCTAAATATATACAGTGGTGCATGTAAATGTAGCGTTTTCAAAGCCGCTTTAAAAGTGTTCATGTATAATAGCATACGATATCTGGTTGATAAAGGCAGCGCAATGGGGTTTAAAATATTTAAATGTTTGGGGCAATATTAAATGTATTCAATTTACTTTTTACAGATAAGCGAAGAATAAATATATTTTGTTTTAATGCAGTATTTAAAGATTTCGTTTGAAAAAAAACAAGTCGGATGTGCAATATATCTATCTATTGTAAACAGGGTTTACCATACTGTTCAGTAAAGACAAACCCGGCAGTTATCTGTATGAATAAATATAACTGTACGTAATGTAGGTTATCGAATTTCAGAAAATATGATAGCCGGTATTTAGGTTATGCATGTATTAGTTAAACAATCATTCAAAATGGCGACTTCTGATCAGTTGAAATATTCTACTGACGAATCTGAGCAAATTAAACATGCTTGTTGTTCACTGTGTTTGGAAGATGGGAGCCGTACAGTGGCTAGACATTACTGTGTGGATTGTGAAATGTATTACTGCGCGAAATGTGTTAAATGGCATAATAAAATCCCGTCTTCAAAATCTCATCACGTGAATGATATTGATTCTGACACGGTCATCGTGGATGGGCGGATCAAAGAACGAGGAGGCGTGGCTACGGAGATTCTGAGATGTTCTATTCATCATGAGAAGATGATTGACACTCACTGCAAGGACCATAACGAGGTTTGCTGTGGAACATGTGCCGTGGTTAAACACAGGTAGAATTAATAATGTCTAAATTATTCTATTGTATAAATCAATTAATCAGGTCAGTCACAATTGTTTGCATAACATTGTGTACATAACAGTTACAATTTCTCTTATTAATGTCTTAGTTTAATAGATATAATGTGTATTAGTGTCTGTACCATGGTTTAACATAGGTAGATATGATAATGTCTAAAATTTTGTATACATGTAGTCTACACAACGCGTGTAAACCACATCACTGTACGACTTATTGAGATAATATACAATTCAACTTGTATGACTGATTGTGTTTGAAACATCCGGTGATTTCCTTTGACTGTACGACTTATGGCAAGACTATACTCTTCAACGTGTATTCCTTTTTGCGATAACCGGTAGTTGACTCGTGTATACACTGTGCTACATACACAATGTAGGTGTCGGAGTATTTATATTATTTCTATTAAAAACATTGCGGTGCAAATTGTTTTAAAAGTCTACCTATACTGTATTACAGTCGTTTAAGTGTGTAGTCGGCAGTGGTCTTTGTGATAGGTGTCTCATATGTTAACTATTTTACCTCCGATCACTTGTACTAATTTTGCAAGAGTTCCTTCCCTTAAATTATAAATTGTGTATTTTTGTTTACAATTCATTATTTTGTAAACAAACCAACTAGATGTTGTATTTCGTTTTCTGCCATCTTATGGTGTTTTTCACCTTTGCGAATCAACTAAATGGCTCAAAATCAATGGTTCTTCAAATAGGTAACCAATTTATTGCTTTTGGATAATTGCCGTTTAAGGCCTAATGTGGCTTTAGTGTGTAGGCGGAAGTATTATTGCTGTTTCTTTAATCCTGCAACACAGTAGTTTATGATACGTGTCTCATATCTTATTGTACCTCCGATCACTTGTACGTGAACTAATATATGTTTGGAACGCAGGTACACATGTGTATACGCAACGTATCTCAATCCAACATTGTTTTTCATATTTATTTACAGATTATGTTCAATTGAGTCTATTGAGGAGGCGGCGAAGGATTTCAAATCCAGCCCAAACGTGAATAAGAGCAAAGAAGCGTTGACTAAAGTTCTTACCCAATTAAAACAGGTAAAAGACAACCGTACAGAAAACATTGATTGTATTGGCCAACAGAAAGTAGAGTTGATTGAAGCTATTGACATGTACGAGGAAAGAATTATTAAGAAAGTGAAAGAATTAGCCAATATCTCGAGACAAGAAATACGTTCTAAGTATGAGGAGTATAAGACAGCCCTCGATATTGATGTTCAAGCCTTAGACGCAGCTTTAACAACATCCACGACGTATCTAGACAAACTGGAACAATTAGATAATGAGCCGCAACTGTTTATCACATCCAAGACCAGTAAGATGGTTACAGAGGACGGTGAAAGTCTACTTCAAGCAATGATGGAAGAAAAGAATGACAGGAAACTCATATTTGTCTTTGACAAGACGCTTGAGAATACTGTTGATGGAATGGACGCACTTGGTCGATTGGAAGATATGTGTCCCGTTAAAGAATACAAGGCAACTTTGCAGAAGACTGTCAACATTAAACAGAGGAATGAATCAAACACATATGTATATGATATGTGTTTAATGGATTCAGGTGATCTGATCTCGATAGACCATAGCAATAAGAAACTGAAACGGTTTAATTCAGACTTGCAATTTAAAGATTGTATTTTGTTATCTGGTTATCCTTATGCAGTTTGTAAGATTAGCACACACGAGGTTGCTGTGAGAGTTGGCGGTAGTCTTGTACAAATGGTAGCAGTTGGTGAATCAATGCAAAAGACATCCTCATTTACACTTACTGGTGGTTATAACGGAATGACATATGCTTCTAGTACTGGGGAAATAGTTGCTTGTGAGGTTGATAAAGTAAGCTTCTACAGTAAAACTGGAAATAAACTAAGAACGTATGACAAGGATGCAAACGGGGAAGCAATGTTTTCAGCTTGTAGGCAGATTGCTCTTAATGAGGACACTAAAGATATATACGTCACGGACAATAAGACCGGCCTGGTTATATTAGACAAGGATGGACACTTGAAAATGAAGGCAACGTTACCAGGTATTACTGATGCCTGGCCATTATGTATATTACCTGGTCAAATTTGTCTGGCAGGAAGTCAGAACTCAGGTGTGATTGTTCAAGTGGACAAAGATGGAAAACAAATTGGAACGCTTATTGACACCAAAGATGGACGAAACCCTACGTATTGTGCTACATATGATCATGACCATTCGAGACTGCTTGTCGGGGGACACCCAGGGGTGATATCTGTATACACATTATCTCCAAAATGAACAAACGTTACGGGGATATTCTCGATTGGATGTATCAGACATTGATCGAATGTACAATGAATAAACGTTACGGGGGTATTCTCGCTTGGATGTTTCAGACATTGATCGAATGTACATAGTCCACCACTGAGTCGCATTAGTCTTGTTCGAGATTTGTGATAAATACAGGACTCAGATGAATGATAGCATGTAACTATAAATAAACATTGAGACCAAGTTTCGATGTTACATCATTGCTTAAAAGATTTTTTGAGTAATGCTTTTGCAGTGACAAAGGACTAATGTTTTACACTATTCTCTCAGTCAATTATTATTATAGGTAGAATGTAGAAAGCTGTGAATGTCTTATGTGGGTGTAATCTTCGTCTTCGTTTTCTGTGTTCTATCTTCTACGGTCGTTTATAAATATACTTAGTATTCAGTTTGGATGTGGCTATAAACTTCATCGTCGCCTGTATGATGCTGGCACCTCCTCAACGCTTTGCCTTAAAGTAAGCTCCAGGATTCGGTAGGACCTACCACCATCGATAGTAGGCGGGCTTACCAGCTGGTGAGGTTTAACCTGTTGTGAAGTAAATACTATACCAGCATACATTAAATTTTGTATTAGGCAACCAGTGAGTTGATAATACATATGTCAGCCCGCATGCTTACTTGTTGGTATAAACACCAAGCAGTGGTAAAGTTCTGTTTACACCATGTGACAAGTGTCAACGGGTATGTCAAATTCAAATTTTTTCTCCCAATTGCTGTAATATTTCATACTTCAGATAAATATTGTGATTTAACTAATGGTTAAAAATAGAAAATATAACCATGTTATAGTGCATATGAATGCCTTACACTGTGGCAATTGTAAATGTAAGCATAAATCCATACAAAATGCTGCAAAAATCAAACACCACTTGATATTAAGCTCCTCCCTCTTCCTTTTTATACAAATTCCTGGGGTTTAAAGGATGTGAATGTGGTCCAACCCTTCTGTCGTGCTACCTCCTGCTTCCCGCAGATTAACAATCTATAGAATGAGTCTGCGTATCTGCCCGCACTGATAGACCACTATCTCCCTATGTCAAGCTAGTATTTTTGTATGTTTCCGCAGTCCACAGTGTCAAGTACGAAGACGGAAGTTGATATAAAATGCATGTAAAGTGTGTGTAGTCTGTCTTCATACACATATTATATATATATATATATATATATATATATATATATATATATATATATATATATATATATAACCTCCGTTCATTATAACAATATATCAAACGAAAACAAAATATATGCCACGACTTTGAGTAAATACTGATACACATGTATTATACAAAACCAACATTGTATCGGTAATATATTTATCCTAAGCTAATATGTTTCTAAGCCATTTACAATACAATGTAATGTAACAGTGTGATAAGTTGGTGTTGTTTTCAGATCGGTCCAATAGACTTACTCCTCTGATGTCAAGGGAAGTTCCCTCTTATATTCAGGGGAATTATCTCTTACCGACAAAAAATTAGTACAATAGAGTTCCCTCCGCTGATATCAAGGAAAGTAACTATTGTATTATAATGAGTTTCCACTCCTGATTTTGACTGAGTTGACTATGATCTCGACTACCAATCATGAGTGCATGGTTTGAATCAAAAGCACGATCAACGGTTGTAGGGTTATGAAATTATAGTAATTTGAACAAGAGGGTCATGATGGCCCAGAATCGCTCACCTGAATCACCTTGCTCATGATTGTTTTAAACTGTAGCCTCTTAAAGAAGACAAGTGCCCTAAATTTTAGAAAAGACCTTATTAGGATGCTACAGACCAAATTTTATGTAGATCTATCAAGCGGTTCAAGAGAAGAAGTATTTTAAAAAAAATTATATATATCTCTTATGTAAAATAAAGGGAGGCACGGGTTGGAGCCATATTGACACAGGGTCATGATTTGAGCAATCTCATAAAAGGTCCACCAGACAATGCAAAATATCTAAGCTCTATGCCTTGTGGTTCCCGAGAAGAAGATTTTTTTAAGCTTTTCTATATATTTCGTATATAAAATTATGAGATGTCTGGGTAGTGCCAATATTGACACAGGGTCACAATTTGAGCAATCTTGATAGAGGTCCACTAGACAATGCTACATGCTAAATATCTAAGCTCTATGCCTTGTGGTTAGAGAAAGAAATTTTTAAGTTGTTTCTATAATTATATCTCTTATACAAAATTAAGGGACCCCCGGGGCGGGGCCAATATTGACCCGGGGTCATGATTTGAGCAATCTTGGGAATGGTCCAATACGCAGTGTTTCATGCTAAATGTCTAAGCTCTATGCCTTGTGGTTTCTTAGTTGATTTTAAAGGATTTGTGCCATGGCAACCAGAGTTCCAGATGGATCAACTTTATTTGAGCAATGTTTAAATCCCCCTATGTCAGGAACATCCAGGCAAAATTTCATCAATATTGGTCAAACCGTTTCCGAGGAGATATCATTTGAAAGTGAGGTGAGCTAAATATATGAAAATTTGAGGTTCACCAAATGACTAATAACATAAACCGTTTCCACGGATACGGGCATGACGAAAAAAAAACGAATATGGTTTTCATAATTATACGTACTTCTTAATGTATGAATAGGTGTTCGACCCATGAACCTGCAATAATAAGTATTTTCAAAAACGGTATAAAATAAGCTAAATGAGTAGTTTAGGAAAATACTTCAATGCTTGTAGCACTTGGAAAACATTTATTTAATGATTGCACATAGCGTTTTCGAAAAAACTTACAGGGTAGTAAAAAGTTTGTTCCAATAATATAATAGACTAAATTGTATCTAAGCTATGTACACTTTTAATTTCTTACTCTTAACAGCTACATTTGATGCCAGAAAGATTGGGAAAATGGTAGAACCCTCTTGCATTTCAACATGTAAATTATACATTCTTCTGACGTCAGAAAAATATACTATTGAAACTAAAATATTGATAACAAACTTTTTAAAACCATGTATTTAATGAGCGTACATATTGCGTTTTGGAAAACAATTCTTTAATGATTGTAGATCTACATAGCGTTTTGAAAAGCACTTAACCCCTTTGAATGTGTGCGAGGTGTTTATTCGCTATGTGGAAAACACGATTGAATAAAATGATGAAATTGTTATTGAATACATTTTTGTTGCAGAACTGTTATAGATCTGAATATTGTTTTGTTTTATAAGACCGAAAAATATGCACAGTATTATTAAACTTCAATATTAAACAAATAAAAAGATCATTGTTATATTTTTAAATATTTCTTTAAAAAATAAAATTGATTCTAAATTGTTTATTACTCTGTTTGTTTTTAATGCCTTTTTTTATTTGCTATACATATAGCTTACTGTTATTAGATGAAAGTTAGACAGGCTCATGCGGTTAGCGCATTGGTCTCCAGATCACGGTACTTACCCCCGATACACTGCTTCCCAGTTCCGTCGGATACTTATAATTATAACGCTCGAACGAAACTCGGGGTACATGGCATTTTAGTTCTGTCCGATCGTTACATCCGTTTTCAGTTCCATCAGAGCCATATGAAAACTGACTGCAAATTCTCTAACGGAACCGAGAAGCGGTGTATTGGAATAAGTACCGTTGATCCGGCCCCGATCTCCAAAAGCATCCAAATCGGAGTTACATCTCATCGCCAATATTGTCAGATGTCCTCAAATTGTTTTCCATGGGAGCTGCATCACAAAACAAAAACACTATTCTGAGTTTATTACAGTCAAATTTCAACATCTCAAACTTCAGATTTCTCTCATATGAGACAGTGGTTAGAGCATAAATCAATTAGAGTTGATATTTCTACAATGATGCATGTCTATCTCCGGACGAACTCGGTAAAATTCACAAGCTCAATAACAAAACAAACATAGACCAAAACACACTGATATAGTCCGTTTAATCAGGTGTGTTAAAAACATTGCAATATTGTATTGTTTTAAACATTCTTATTTCTGAGAAATAAAGTAAAAACCAATACCTTTTTTACATACTAATAAACAACATATCAATCATAGTTCTACATTAATAAAAGCATGCAATGATTATACAGTAGAACCTGCATTGGGCGACCACCCTTGGGACCGGAATAAAACGGTCGCTTAAGTAAGTGGTCTCTTAATAGATCAGGCCTAATTTATTAGTTTAAGTACAATGCCGTGTTTTCATATCTTTATTCAGTACTGCTACTATCTAATACAGTACAGTTGCAATGTTATATGCACTGATATGGACTTTTTTGTTACGATGGTGAACATGTGTAATGTTATTTTTTACGTTTTATATGCTTTTATTTATCCTCGCCACCGTAAATCCATATGGGCAAGGTCCCAAGAAGAGGTTAGTCACTTTAGTTTGTGGGGGATATTGCATAGTACAGAAGATGCCCCAATGTTTGAAGCATGTCTGGTTCTTTTACGTGCCTGACGTAAAGCATCATACATAGTACCTCGCTTAACGTCTCGCCCGAAAGACTGTTAGTAAGTTTAGTTATGTTAGGTGGGAAACACGGAAAAGCAGAGAAATGGAGGATCGAACCTTCAACCTTTGGATCAGCAGTCAGTAGCTCTTCCCACTGGACCACTTGTCCACCCATGTAATGTTAATTGACCATGATTCTTGTTTTATTTGCGTCATATCCCTCACTATTAGTTTGTTTTTTTCTCACCTTTTTAGTTTATAACCACTAATCTACAACAATTATCTTTACATACGACCATTTAACGGGTTTGTTAATCGACCAACTGTTTTCATAGGTGTGAATGCGCGACGAGATTAAGTGTATGTGGTCGTTGAATGGATTAAATTTTAACTCTCGGGACTGGTTTAAGGCGGTCGCTGATCGGATAACTGAAAAGTCGCTTAATAGAATCACTTTATATAGTGAAAATTCACGGGCGGGATCTTTAGTGGTCGTTTAATAGAGGTGGTCGTTCGTACAGGTTCTACTGTATACACAATGATTTGTAAACATATGACTGACCCGATGAAACGAGTTATTTTAGAGAATACTAAATGCGCAAGTCGAACATCCGTTCTGCATCCATAGAATATTTTAAACCTTGGGGATATGTCAGCGTTGATTACAGCCGAGAAATATAAACACCATCCGTCGAGTTATATGGTCTTAAAAGGCGAAAAGACCGTGCCCGTACACAATTGTTGATTTTGGCAAATCATTTGGTAAATCTTTTTATGTTACTTGACAAACCATATTTCGATAACACCGTGTTACGTATAATTATCGCTTGTTCAAACAGTGTTCGAATATTAAGGCACTTGTTTTCAAATTATCTGAGTGTACTATCTGAGTGTACCCTATGTATCGAGAAGGTTGTGCAGCGGCCATGTTTAGTCGCAACGGATATGGTGTCACAAGAACTGGTGTCAGTGTTTGATGTGACTACTGTAGGAAAACAGGGTCCCTGCGTTCGTATCGTCATATCCGTTGCGGATAAACCTGATCGCTGCACAAACTACTCTAAAAAAAGAGCACAGTCAGAGAGTATGTACTGAGATAACTCGAAGCCATGTGCCATGGACATCTCTGGCCCCAATCTCCCGAAACATCTCAATCTTGAGTTAAATTTCAACTCAAATATTACCATGTGTCTTTAAAATAATATCAATGGTGGGCTGGACTCAAAATTCGCATTACAAAACAGAAAATATTTTTCTTAGTTTATTACACTAAAATTTGAAGAGCTTAAACCATCAATTTTATTGTAAATCCTGATTCTGGTTCGAGTAAAATTTCAATTGATATGAGATTTCTACTTGAGATGCTTTGGGAGATTGTGGCCAGGTAATAGTTGTTTTGTACAGCACTGAATTCTTTGAAGGAATTTAAGGGCAACTAAAATGCTTTCAGTAGTTTCAGAGAAGAAGGTGGTTTAAAGGAAACTGAACGCACTGCCACACGACAGTCAACATGACATGACAAGTGTTCCATCGATCTCCATCAGGAGAGTTTAAACTAAATAGATTCTAATGCATTGAATGCAGATTAACTTGATCTTTATTGGCCTGTATGTCCAAGTTACACTTAGCGGCTATGCAAATGCAACACTTCAGAATTCAGGATAAGTTTTCTATTTATTCATTTATATTTCTGAATGAGTTTTTGTGTGTTCTTTTGACTGCCCATGTTTTTAACTTGTTCTATCCATCTAAATTCACTTTAGCGGAGCATTGATCGGTGAAATGGCGAATTCAAAAAATGACCAAGCAATTGATTAATTGACGCTAAGTATTTCTATGTATGGTCAATCGGAATTTGCCACTCAGCAACATGGTGATCTTTAACTTTTAAAAATGCGTATAAGCAATAAAAGTATATCGGGTTTACTTCAAGTTAATTATAATTTTATGGTCCAGGGGAAGTAATTCTGGTCAGACATTGAGTGGAAAAAGTCTGGTTTTTGAACTTAAATTGAGCTTCACATTTGTTTGTTTTTGCTTTATATCTGTCTCCATGATGAGATATCAGTAAAACAGGTACACAGCTGCATTTACAATCTGACAAACGCAGAAAGACGCACTGCAAATCATTTGCAACATTTATGTCATCATTTTGTTTATAGTAATTAATTAATTTGCTGTGGAACATGTGCCGTGGTTAAACACCGGTAGATATGATAATGTATAAATTGTTGTATTGTACTAGTGGTTTATACATGTAGTCTATACACCGCGTATATACCAAATCACTGTACGACTTAATGAGATACTATACAATTCAACTTGTATGACTAATTTTGATTGAAAAATCCGATGATTTCCTATCACTGTACGACATATTGCAAGACTATACAATTCAACATGTACTCCTTATTGCGATAAGCGGAAGTTGACCCCTTTAATAAATACAGTGTGCCACAGGTTTGTTGTGGAGCATGTGCCATGGTTAAACACAGGTATAATATATGATAATGTATAAAAATTGTATTGTATAAATCGATTAATCGTCAGTCACAATTGTTTACATAGCATTGTGTACATAACCATTACATCTTCTCTTATTAATGTCTTAGTTTAATAGTTAGTATTTGTATTACTAGTAGTATGTAGCTTAGTGTAAAAGGTATTGGTTTTCACTGCCTTTTTTGCCAATTAAAATGTTTAAAACAATAAAATACAATGTCATGATATTGCAATGTCTCTATACAAGTCACATACCTGAATAAACGGACGACTACACTTACTCTTGTGGTTTATAGCCTATATACACAATGTAGGTGTCCGAGTATTGGTATTATTTCTGTTAAAAATTCAGCAAACAGTCCTACAGTCGGTTAATAAAATGTACGACAGATGTCAAGTGTGTACGCGGAAGTATTCTTGCTGTTCCTTTAATACTGAAACATAATACGAGTAGTTAATGATATGTGTCGCATATCTCATTTTACCGACGATCACATGTACCAATATATGTTCGGAACTGAGGAACGTGTATACGCTACGTGTCTCAATTCAATATTGATTTAATATTTATTTACAGATTATGCTCAGTTGAGTCGATAGATGAGGCGGCGAAGGATTTCAAATCCAGTGCAGACGTGATTAAGAGCAAAGAAGCCCTGACCAAAGTTCTTACCCAATTAAAACAGGTAAAAGGCCAACAGAAATTAGAATTAATTGAAGCTATTGACACGTATGAGGAAAATATTATAAAGAAAGTGAAAGAATTAGCAAATACCTCGAGAGAAGAAATACGTTCTAAGTATGAGGAGCATAAGATAGACCTCGATATTAATGTTCAAGCCTTAGACGCAGCTTTAACAACATCCACGACGTATTTAGACAAACTGGAACAATTGGATAATGAGCAACTGCTGTTTATCACATCCAATACCAGTAAGATGGTTACAAAGGACGGTGAAAGTCTACTTCAAGCTATGATGAAAGAAAATAATGACAGAAAGCTCATATTTGTCTTTGACAAGACGCTAGAGGACACTGTTGATGGAATGGACGCAATTGGTCGATTGTTGATGGAATGGACGTAATTGGTCGATTGTTAAAGAATACAAGGCAACTATGCAGGAGACTGTCGATATAAAGCAGAGTAACGAATCTAACACACAGTTATTTGATATGTGTTTAATGGATTCAGGTGAAATCATCTTGATAGACTATCACAATAAAAAACTGAAACGGTTTAATTCAGACTTGCAATTTAAAGATTGTACTTTGTTATCTGGATCTCCCTTTGCAAATTGTAAGATTAGTACACACGAGGTTGCTGTGAGAGTTGGCTGTTGTCTTGTACAAATGGTAGCAGTTGGTGAATCAATGCAAATAACATCATCATTTACACTTGCCGAAGGTAATTATGATTACGGAATGACATATGCTTCTAGTACTGGATAAATAGTTGCATGTGAAGGTGATAAAGTAAGCTTCTACAGTAAAACTGGAAATAAACTAAGAACGTATGACAAGGATGCAAACGGGGAAGCAATGTTTTCAGATTGTAGGCAGATTGCACTGAGTAAGGACACAAATGATATTTACGTGACGGACAATAAGAAAGGCCTGGTTATATTAGACAAGGATGGACATTTGAAAATGAAGGTTTCAGGTATTACTGATGCGTGGCCATTATGTATGTGACCTGGTCAAATTTGTCTGGCAGGAAGTCAGAGATCAGGTGTGATTGTTCAAGTGGACAAAGATGGAAAGCAGATTGGAACGCTTATAGACAGCAATGATGGAAGGGAATGTACGTATTGTGCTGCATATGACCATGAACACTCGAGACTGCTTGTCGGAGGATACCCAGGGTTGATATCTGTATACACATTATCTCCAAAAAGAATAAACTTTAAGCGGACATTCCCGATAGTTTGTAACAGACATTTATCGCATGCACTCCACCACGGAGTCGCATAACTCATGTTCGAGATTTGTGATAAACACAGGAATCAAATGAGTGATACATATAAACATTAAGAATAAGTTTCGGTGTGACATCATAGCTTAAAAGATGTGTAGGTGATGTGTTTGCAGTGACAAAGGACTAAATGTTTTATACTATTGTCTCAATCAATACATTTATCTAAAATATAGAAAGCTGTGATTGTCTTATGTGGGAGGAATCTTCGTCTTCGTTTTCTGTGTTCCATTTTCTACTGCCGTTTATATGTTCATCATGGATGTGGGGATGAAGGTTGCTGGCATCTTTGTCATCAACAGCTTTGTCGTGAGGTTCGTAGATGTGGACCGACCCCTCTATCGTGCCTCCTCCCGATTTGGATAGATTCACAATGTATGGAATGATGTCTGCGTCTCTGCCCCGCACTGATAGACCACTATCTCCCTATGACCCAGCTAGTATGTGTGTATGTTTCCGCAGACCTCAGTGTCCAGTACGAAGACGTTAATTAATAGTTTGACTATGCATGTAAAGTATGTGTAGTCTATCTTCACAAGGCATATAGCCAACGTTCATTATAACGATGTATCGTACGAAAACAAAATGTATGACACGAATTTGAGTAAATACTGATAGTATATAAAACCAACATTGTATCAGTAATATATCAATCCAAGGTATTGTAACAGTGTTGTTTTCCGAAAAGTCGAATAGACTACCTCTCCTGGTATCAAATGTCTTGCACTATAGAGTTACCTCCCCTGATATTCAGGGGAAATCACTCTTACCGACTTAAGATTAATACAATAGAGTTTCCCTTCTGAGAACAAGGGAAGTAACTCTTATATTAACCTGCAATACGGTGTAGTGTGTTCCCTTCCCTGAATTTGGCTGAAATGACTATGCTCTCGACAACCAACGACGAGGTCCCTGGTTAGTATCTAAAGCTTGATCAACGGTTGCAGAGTTATGAAATTATAGTAATGACTAATAACATAAACGGTTTTCACACGTGACAGATATCCTTAATACGACAACACGCATGGAAAACAAAAAAAATAAAAAAGATAGTCTTCATAAGTATACGTCCTTCCTATTGTATACAAAGGGGTTCGACCCATGAGCCTGCAATAATAAAATAAGTGTTTTCAAAACGGTATGAAATAAGGTAAATTAGTATTTTCGGAAAACACTTATTTAATTATTGTACATATGTTTAATGATTGTACATAGCGTTTTGGAAAACACCTATTTAGGGATTTTACATAGCGTGTTGGAAAACACTTAATAATACAAATGTAATTAACGATTTTAGGTTCATGTGTCAAACCTCTTTGAAATGTATGCGATGCGTTTATTGGGAATAAATATGCTTTTAAATAATCAGATGAAGATTCAACGTAAACATGTTTTTGTTACACTAGACAGTAACACTATCACTCAGATCGAAGCATGATAAAGGATACTATAGTACACCAAATTCTGATGTACCGAATTAGCATATTATAAAGATGTTCATATTCGCGATGGATTCATTTTCGTAAATTTCGCTGATGAACTAGATCGCGAAATTAAATCCCCTCGAAAAAAATTACCTCAAAAGTACGTAACAATAGATTTTTCTTTCAATAGAATGTACTTTAAATCCAGCAATTTAAGAAACCATAAAAACGAGAGGTTTGTAAAACACGTACGCCCCATGCCAGCCCAATAATCAACAATTGTAAATGTCACAGTGACCTTGACATTTGACCTATTGACCTCATAATCATTAATGATCATCCACTGTAGATGATCAACCTCCATGTAAAGCTTGAAGATTCTAGGTCAAAGCGTTCTTGAGTTGAACGGAAACCATTTGGTCTCCCTCGGACCGACAGACAGACCGACCGACATGTGCAAAGCAATATACCCCCTCATCAAAGATGGGGGCATAATTACCAAAATCCGCGAAAGTTTATACACGTGACAATTAATAATTTTACAGTATATAATATACATGTATCATATTACAATATTTTTATTATTATTATACATGTATATGATATGTTATAGAGTGATACAAAGTGATGTCCCTTTACAGTATGACGCTGTCGCATTGTAACGTATCATAACAAGGTATACTAAGTGAATATCATAATGTTGGTATACATACGCTGGGTGGAGATGTGTATATCATAATGTTGGTATACATACGCTGGGTGGTGATGTGTATATCATAATGTTGGTATATATACGTTGGGTGGAGATGTGTATATCATAATGTTGGTATACATACGCTGGGTGGAGATGTGTATATCATAATGTTGGTATATATACGTTGGGTGGAGATGTGTATATCATAATGTTGGTATACATACGCTGGGTGGAGATGTGTATATCATAATGTTGGTATACATACGCTGGGTGGAGATGTATATATCATAATGCAGGTATACATACGTTGGTGGAGAGGTGTATATCATCATGCCGGTGTACATACGTTGGGTGGAGATGAACTAAATAACAATCTGATACCTCCATTGGCAGACATGCGGCTAGGGTGGCACTGTGGTCGAGTGGTTAGCGCTTACGACTACCAATCCGGAGGTACCTGGTTCGAATTTTTGACGGGGCACTGGAAATTTCAGAAACGCTTTTCAGTGTTACCCACCTAAGTAGATACGAACTGGTTGGTAATCCATAAGTAGCTATACACCGGGAACGTTAAATAACCGAAGAGTCTGTTAGAAAAATAGCTAAAGTAGCGCACCAGGATTCCTTGTATCACACAAACTATCTATCGAAGCCAGAGGAGATTCTACAATTAAAGACGCACAACATATAATTTGCAACATTAACTTTTATTTATGTTTTAACGAAATAAATTGAATGGTCATTTCACATATATTAGCTACATACGTTGAAAATTTGAGCAAAATCAAACACGCATGCCCAACTATGGTTTAATATATAACGTGTTTGCAGGCCGTAAACTGTACATGTATACTGTACATTATAATAGCATAATGTATCTGGGTTTCGGGAAATGAACGATAAAGTGATATAAACCAGTGCACAAGGGTTTTAAAATACTTAAACGTTTGAGACAGCAAAAAATGTATTCGAATTACTTTTGAAGAAGTATGCGTAACCGACGATTGAATCGATTTTGTTTCAATGCGCACAGTATTTTTATACTAATCCTGAAAGCTTAAGTTTCAATAAAAACAAGTCGGTTGTGCAATATATCTATCCATTGTAAACAGTGTTAATCACAATTTTCAGTAAGTACTAACCGGTAGTTAACTGTATGAGCATGATTGTACGTAATGTAGGTTATCTGGTTTCAGAAAATATGAGAGCCTACTGTTGATTCAAAGTTATCTGTCACAACCGCGTAAACAAACATTCAATACAATCGATTTTTACAGGTGTGTCAGGACTAAGTCCTAACATCATAAGTATATTTAAATGATCAAATCTTTAACTGCCCTATAGCCGAGTGGTTAACAGCAATGGTTTTGTGAGTCTTATTTTGAAAATGTATACAATTTACTGCGAGTTCAAATCCCAACAATGCCTACTCGGATTTTTTAATTTTGCTTAAACTATGTAAAAACTATATTTTAATGATTTTGCTCATTCCGGTAATTACATACAAAACATGTACATACAATGAATAAACTAAACGATTCGCATTTGTATTCAAGCACTCCAGGATTGAGTTCATCCTACGAAGCTTAACATTTCTGTAATTTTTGCATTCAATGTACTAGTAAATATAAAAAAATAGCGTATCTTTATCAAGCCAGCTACTTTTTTCACAAAGAAAAGTATGATAAAATAAATTTGTAGATATAAAAACATCAGAAAAAAAATATTATGAAAAACATAACGAAAAAGCGTATTAGACTGGATTCGAACCTATACTTGGATTTCACCAATGTTTTATGCTGATACCAAGCATTTAACGCACTACGCTAAGAACGCTAATGAAATATCTGACGCTTATTTTAAAACATAAAGCTATGGTCAAAGATGGTATGAGTAAAATAAGGGCGCTGATTGGTCAATACATACATTTAACTATTAAGAAATGGAACATTCTGGCGGTTTTGACAGATATCTTTGAATCGACAGTATATTAGGGTTATACATGTATTAGTTAACAATCATTCAAAATGGCTACTTGTGATCAGTTGAAATATTCTACGGACGAATCTGAGCAAGTTAAACATGTTTGTTGTTCACTGTGTTTGGAAGATGGAAGCCGTACAGTGGCTAGACATTACTGGGTGGATTGTGAAATGTATTACTGCGCGAAATGTGTTAAATGGCATAATAAAATCCGGTCTTCAAAATCTCATCACGTGAATGATATTGATTCTGATTTGGTCAATGTGGATGGGCGGATCAAAGAACGAGGAGGCGTGGTTACGGAGATTCTGAGATGTTCTATACATCATGGAAAGGTGATAGACACACATTGCAAGGACCATAACGAGGTTTGCTGTGGAACATGTGCCGTGGTTAAACACAGGTAGATATAATAATGTCTAAAATATTGTATTGTACTAGTGGTGTATACATGACTACACAACGCGTACATGTATAAACCAAATCACTGTACCACTTATTGGGATACTATACAATTCAACTTGTATGACTTATTGTGATTGAAACATCCGGTGATTTTCTATCACTGTACGATTTATTGCAATACTATACAATTTAACGTGTACTCCTTATTGCGATAACCGGTAGTTGACTCGTTTATACACTGTGCTACATACACAATCTAGGTGTCGGAGTATTATGTATCACGTTATGACGTCGTTTCTATTGTGATACCCATGAACAGCCTGTTAAAGGCGAAATGCATTGGGTTTTTGATTAAATAATATTCAATGATACTCATTTCGTCTTTTTTTTATTTTGATATATCCGTTCTGAGGACGGACATCATTCCTTTCTTGTATATATATATATAAATATAAATATTCTATTTAAAACTTTGCGGTGCCAATTGGTTTAAAATTCAGCCAATACTGGTCCTTTAATCCTACACCACAATAGTTTATAATATGAGCCGCGTCATGCGATTTTATGCCTTCGGACAATGACGTTACAACGTCAGAAAAGACGAGAAAAATCAAGCACTTTCGTAACCTAAACGGTCGCAGCGTGGCATCCGCCAAATCGTTTATTTTTGCAAATTAAGTGGAGCCGAAAATGATGAAATTCAAATAAAATAATATTTTTCTGAAGTTTTGATAACAACTTTATGTATTTTTACCAACTTTTTAGCGTTTTATTCGCGATAAAAAAAATATCTGAGCCGACTTTTCGTCCCCAGGCTGTTTACAATTCTATATTAATAATTTGTCCAGATACATGTTTTAAATTTATAGATGCGATATATGGGTAAAGCTATTTTTATTAGTCATTTTGCAATGTATTTGTGAACTGGCCGACCTCAAATTTCGGCCTAATTCAATAAAAACAAAACACTATGAATAGCCTCCCTTAGATTATTAGTCAATTTGATTAGTCTCCCTTGGAACGTATTATACTTAACTAAATATAAAATCTATTTCTTTATAGCGTCATTGGTGTACTGGATGGTACGTCCGATATCCATCAAGAAGGTCCTGGTTCAAATCTCCACTCGGGAGAACTTTTTTTATATTTTTTAGCTGACCAATCAAAATAAAAAACAAACGACCATGTTTGGTAATTGGATTTTAGATTTTTTCAATTAAATTATTTCGGTACATGTACAGATCTATATTGTATATAGAATAATTATTAAAAGTAATGCCAGTATGGATATAGCACGTGGAAGTTAAAAATCGCCGTAACAAAGTCATGTTCGTGTCAAGGAATCAGACACTAATTATTCCTCTTATGTTATACAATGAGACCATTATATTATTGAATCATAAGAGCCAGTAGCGTTATGGATTCCTATGGAACGCCATAGCTGTCTTTTGTTGACGCTTGTCATGTTAAATTGTTATAATATCATTTGAACATGTCTATACGACATGTTAAATTGTTACAACAACGTCTTAAATTGTCGATAGGGCATGTGAACTTCTCAGTGCAACATTATTATATGTCAAGTCACACTGTTAAACTGTCCAAGTATCTTGTGAACATGTCTATATGCCATGTTAAATTGTTAAAATAGCTTCTTATCATGTTCATTCAGCATGTGAACTTCTCAACAGAACGTGTAATACTGTTAAACGACAGTGATAAATTGTTAAAAATCATTTGAAGATGTCTATAAGCCATGTCAAATTGTCAAAATAGCTTCTTATCATGTCCAATAACCATGTGAACTTCTCAACAGAACGTGTTATATTGTTAAACAACAGTGGTAAATTGTTAAAATATCATTTGAAGATGTCTATACGACATGTCAAATTGTTAAAATAGCTTCTTATCATGTCCAATAACCATGTGAACTTCTTAATAGAACGTGTTATATTGTTAGACAACAGTGGTAAATTGTTAAAATATCATTTGAAGATGTCTATATGACATGTATAATTGTTAAAATAGCTTCTTATCATGTCCAATAACCATGTGAACTTCTTTATAGAACGTGTTATATTGTTAGACAACAGTGGTAAATTGTTAAAATATCATTTGAAAATGTCTACATGCCATGCTATATAGTGTTTAAACGATAGTTTAACATGTCAACGAGGCATGTGGACTTCTTAATAGACAGTGTTGTTGTTGTTCAAATTTGTATGACGTCATCAATAGCGTAAGTTCCTCCCGAGTGCATATTGGACAAAGATGGCGGAAATTGTTCAATATGTACGCGGGAGGAATTTCGGTTATTGATGACGTCATACAAATTTGAACAACAACAACACTGTCTATTAAGAAGTTAACATGCCTCGTCGACAAGTTAAAATATCGTTTTAACACTATAACATGTCGTATAGACATCTTCAAATGATAGTTTAACAATTTACCACTGTTGTTTAACAATATAACACGTTCTATTAAGAAGTTCACATGGTTATTGGGCATGATAAGAAGCTATTTTAACAATTTAACATGTCATATAGGCATCTTCAAATGATATTTTAACAATTTACCACTGTTGTCTAACAATATAACACGTTCTATTAAGAAGTTCACATGGTTATTGGACATGATAAGAAGCTATTTTAACAATTTAACATGTCATATAGACATCTTCAAATGATATTTAACAATTTACCACTGTTGTATGACAGTATAACTCGTTCTGTTGAGAAGTTCAAATGGTTTTTGGACATGATAAGAAGCTTTTTTAACAATTTAACATGGCATATAGACATGTTCACATGATATTTGGACAGTTTAACAGTGTGACTTGACATACAATAATGTTGCACTGAGAAGTTCACATGCCCTACCGACAATTTAAGACGTTGTTGTAACAATTAAACATGTCGTATAGACTTGTTCAAATGATATTTAAACCATTTACCACTGCCGTTTAAGAGTATAACACGATGTGTTGAGAGGTTCGCATGCTCATTCGACATTTTAAGACGTTGTTATAACAATTCAACAACGCATATAAACATATTCAAATGATAGTTTAACAATTCATCATTGTAGTTAAAGTCTAACATGATAATACGAAGCTTTGAGAAGCTAACACGTTCTTCTAACATTATCAAGCGTTTTTTCAACAATTTAACATGTAACGTAGACATATACAAATGGTGATTTGACAATTTATCGATGTGGTTTAACAGTATAAGACGATGGCTTGAGAAATTATTGTATTCTTTTAACAATTTAAGACGTTGTTTTAACAATATAACAGGGTAAGTTGACATATTCAGATGATAGTTTGACAAGTCAACAATGTGGTTTGACATATTAACACATTGTACTAAGAAGTTCACATGTCCTACCGACAAGTCAACATGACAAGCGTCAACAAAAGACAGCTATGGCGTTCCATAGATTCCCCTTTGAAAGATATTGCTTGTAGGACCCCTATGTTGCTGTCTGCCCAATGATGATGTAGACATAGTTTTCGATAGGTTGTTCTCTATTTGTTAGAATAAATGTTGCAATATGCCACTATTTTTAATGAACATATTCCATGCCTACGTTCCGTTCTAATAAAAACCTAACCGCACTAGGTACAGGGGTTTGGGACAAAAATCATGGAGTTATATAACTCCATGAAAACATGTTTGTGACACTGTTGGCTACGGTAATTTTCCTTTAAAAGAATACTATCTGTACATACATTCAAATTATCATGAACGTACAAACATGGCCGTACTGAATGCTCACGAATACCATTGGCATAATTGCATTACGCAAATACGAATTAACCGAATATTGACCACAACAAAGTAAGACTGAGTAGCGAATTTGGTAAGTATATATGGGTGCGTAACTACATTGTACTCGTAAATTCAACGAGTCAGTTCAGTAATGTTTCTCTGGCCTAGG
This sequence comes from Spisula solida, assembly GCA_947247005.1. Lineage (NCBI taxonomy): Eukaryota > Metazoa > Mollusca > Bivalvia > Venerida > Mactridae > Spisula > Spisula solida. The sequence continues at coordinate 3,746,818 of OX365956.1, read as the reverse complement.
AAAAAGTGTGAAATAGCCGAACAATAATACACACATTCTCGGTCAGGATCAGATCTCAACCTCTTATATATTTCACCACAACAGACGACACCGGTCATTTAAACCACTCAAATCGCGCGTCTACTTGACTCGCGGCTTGCATAATGTTATCACATATGCAGTTCGTTGTACCATTTTGTTCAACTGTATTCATTTTAGTGGTTGTAAGCTCTTTTGTGACTTTGAACTCCAGCTCTTGAAATTGTTCCACGAGGCTGTTTCGTTTGTTTCATAAGGGCTTGTATGTTGGTTGTTGCTTCATTAGTTGTCCTTGTTAGATGGGGTTGTCCTTGTGATTCTTTCGTTTTGTCATGTTTGACTGACTGTCTGATGTGACATAACGCTTTTGAAGTAGCTAGTTCGAGAACCATCAGTCATATCAAGGCATCATTGTATAATTTTTTTAGAATAAAAATGCTATACCGTACATGATGTAGGCGGCTTTGATTGCAGATCTACTTAGAATCACGCCGGTTTGTCCGAGCATTTTGAGACGGACAGTTCGTCGGTAAATCCACATTTGCGTGGTAACATGAGAGTAAATCCGTGAAAGTAATTATAGTATATAGTCGTTTACGTTGTTTCGTTTTCAGTAGTTTACTTAAAATAGATCAAGTACGCATAGGCTACATGCAGTTATTTTAGTACGATATATTGTCCTGTTGTTGCGTCATTATTTTATAACACAAAATAATCAACACAGGATATTGTTCTGTACTTCACTTTTGAACGCATTCATGTGAAGGCAGATCTATTGAATAGAATTTCGAATACGCATGTTGTAATTGTCATGTAACGGCTACACTAAAAATGCACTGAATAGTTGCGTTTCCATAATTTCAGTTGCGTATGTTATGCGCAGCTTATCGAAAGCACTGAAGCACGGAATATCATTATCCAAATTGTCGGAACCTTGTTTCCAAGCGCCCAATTAATTTAGCTTTTAAAATACTGCCATTAGGGAAAGTGTGGTATTTGTGCTGTTAGAATTTTAGTTCGTTTCATGAAACATGTAAATGGCTGAATGTTTCATTTCGTTACCATGTAAACCCGTGCAGTATATCAGGGAAGAGGTTATTGGATACACTGGCAGTTACATGTTAGTTGATAAAACAGTCGCATGTCAATTAACAAAATAGTTATGGACCGAGTGGATAACCTCATATTATTTTTAAGACGAAAATTTATTGCGTTGGTATGTCAAGTGGTCAAGAAAACATTTAATTATTGTTTTACAGTCTAACATAGTCTGTCATTTATGGTCGAACATCGGGAAACTACGAGAGATGATCGATATATAACGAGAAAAATGCTTATAACTTTAACATTACGTGTTATTTTTAAAACTATTTAATGTGGTATGGTTGTTAATACATATATTAGAAGAAATGGGTAGGGTTTTTTTCAAATATATCGAACAATAAATTGTTTGGAACATTTTTGCCAACCTATGAAACCGATTTTTGCACCATTTAACTATGATCAATTTGACGACCACATTCCTTAGGCATTACTGTATTAATTTTTTAAAACTTTTCAGATTATCCTCCTTCAACATGTATACGTCTTCGCCAATGCCATACAAAGTTGAAAATAGACTCACGATAGTCATCCTTAGGAAAATCGTTCAAAACACTCAACATTTCTGTGCGTAGTTCTGACGTCACGTTACACCTACTTCGCGTTAGATCACTAGCCTTTCGGTCCATTTTTAATATGTGATTATGTTCACAAATCGAAGCATTTGACATGGAATGATCACGAAATGATTACCAATATCGTGCGCAATTCTATTATTACTTGTTTTCTTTTAAAACTAAATATTTCATTTATAAGCATATATGTCGTCCGTCAGTTTTGCTATCACGAAATAATAACACGTGCTTGACATAACGAATGACAACACAACCCGTGTATGACATAACCATCAGTAAGGCTGGTCTTCGGTGACCCCAAGAACCAACTTTCGTCACATTGCTATTGCTAACATGAAAACTGTTAGGGTTTGAAATTGCGTGAAAACGGTGAAAATTCCGCAAAATGCCCCACCTCCGCATTTTGAGGGTTAGTGGGGTACCTTAAATTAACCATAGAATTTAGCATGATGTCACTGTAATGATAAATATTCAAAGCAACAGCGCTAACGTAAATTATTACTTCCAGCTATTGTTTGAGTAAAATCGAACTAATCATAACAAAAGTATAAGCGTTTTCTCGTTATATATTGATCATCCCTCGTACATCCGGACCTGTTAGTTTTATTATGTAAAGACGTTTGGACAGTCTGAAATGCACAATGTTGCGTGTTATATTGTGATATTAAATGGAAACAAATAATTCGTACATATTTAAAGACTGGTGTCAACTAAATATGGCAGTATGTTATACTGATCTTATGTGTTCAGTTCAATATTACCACCCTGAGTAGCGCACGACAATTAGGCAAAATATAACATTTAAAACGACGTCAAAATGACGTCAAAAAGTTTTCATTTTCATGTGCAGTTATGCAACGAAAATTGGCATAACTTTGTAACAGGTTGATAAAAATTGCCAAAACAAAGACTATTCAACATAGAAAAGATTGTATTTTAAGAATACAACAAAAACTGAAAATGTGAAAATTTTGTCCGAAGGCCTAAAATCGCATGACGCGGCTCATATTATGTGTGTCTGAATTATACCTTATTTATACCGCGCGAGAGATAACACAAGTATTTGTTTAAAAACGAAAATGACAATAAAATACATTTCCGGTGTCCATTTTCCTTTATTCTTGTGCAGAATAACTGTTACATGTAACGAATATACTCATACAATTGTTTATTTTATGCATGTTTGATAATTGATACGTCTAGAGTTATCTCCGGCCAACTATACCTCCGATCACTTGTACATATACATGTTTATGTTCGGAACTGAGGTATACGCTGCGTGTCTCAATTCAAGATTGTTTTCATATTCATTTACAGATTCTGTTCAATTGAGTCGATAGAGGAGGCGGCGAAGGATTTCAAATCCAGCCCAGACGTGAATAAGAGCAAAGAAGCGTTGACTAAAGTTCTTACCCAATTAAAACAGGTAAAAGACAACCGTACTGAAAACATTGATTGTATTGGCCAACAGAAATTAGAGTTAATTAAAGCAATTGACAAGTATGAGGAAAAGGTTATTGAGGAAGTGAAGGAATTAGCAAATATCTCGAGACAAGAAATACGTTCTAAGTATGAGGAGTATAAGACAGACCTCGATATTGATGTTCAAGCCTTAGACGCAGCTTTAACAACATCCACAACATATCTAGACACACTGTAACAATTAGATAATGAGCCACATCTATTTATCACATCCAAGACCAGTAAGATGGTTACACAGGACGGTGAACGTCTACTTCAAGCTATGATGAAAGAAAAGAAGGAGAGAACACTTAAATTTGTCTTTGACAAGACACTTGAGAACACTGTTGATGAAATGGACGCAATTGGTCGATTGGAAGATATAGATGTATGTCCTGTTAAAGAATACAAGGCAACTTTGCAGAGAACTGTCAACATAAAGCAGAAGAACGACTCAAACACACCTGTATTTGATATGTGTTTAATGGATTCAGGTGATCTCATCTTGACAGACAATACCAATAAAAAACTGAAACGGTTTAATTCAGACTTGCAATTTAAAGATTGTATTTTGTTATCTGGTTATTCTACGGCAGTTTGTAAGATTAGCACACACGAGGTTGCTATGAGAATCATTAGCTCTGGACTTGTACAAATGGTAGCAGTTGGTGAATCAATGCAAAAGACATCCTCATTTACACTTATTGGTGGTGATTTCGGAATGACATATGCTTCTAGTACTGGGGAAATAGTTGCTTGTGAGGTTGATCAAGTAAGCTTCTACAGTAAAACTGGAAATAAACTAAGAACGTTTGACAAGGATGCAAACGTGGAAGGAATGTTTTCAGCTTGTAGGCAGATTGCACTGAGTGAGGACACAAAATATATTTACGTGACGGACTATAGACCGGCCTGGTTATATTTGACAAGGATGGACATTTGAAAATGAAGGTAAAGTTATCAGGTATTACTGAAGCATGGCCATTATGTATATTACCTGGTCAAATTTGTCTGGCAGGAAGTGAGACCTCAGGTGTGATTGTTCAAGTGGACAAAGATGGAAAACAAATTGGAACGCTTATAGACACCAATGATGGACGATACTGGACGCATTGTGCTGCATATGACCATGACCATTCGAGACTGATTGTCGGAGGAAGTCCAGGGGTGATATCTGTATACACATTATCTCCAAAATGAACAAACGTTACGAGGATATTCTCGATGTGTTGTATCAGACGTACACCACTGAATCGCATTATTCATATTCGAGATTTGTGATAAATACATGACTCAGATGAGTGATACATGTGTTACTATAAATAGACATTAAGACTAAGTTTCGGTGTGACATCATAGCTTAAAAGATTTTTGAGTGATGCTTTTGCAGTGACAAATTACTAAATGTTTTTTTAATCTAAATCAATTAAATAGAATGTAAAAAGCTTTGGTTGTCTTAATGAGTATGTGTGTGTAAGATTCGTCTTCCGTTTTCTGTGTTCCATCTTCTATGGCCGTTTATATGTATTTTATTTTGTAATATGGCGACGAACTTCACGTCTTCTGTATATTGCTGGCATCTCCTCACAGCTTGATCTTAAAGAACGTGGATGTGGACCAATCGCTATGTCGTGCGTGATTCCTCCAGACTAGGACAGATTTACAATATATGGATTGTCTGCCCCGCACTGATATAAACCGCTGTCTCCACAGGACTCTGTATTTGTGTATGATTCCGCAAACCACAGTGTCCATTACGTAGACGGAAGATGACAGTCTGATTGTGCACGTAATGTGTCTTCACTGGACATATAGCATCCGTTCTATATAACGATAAGTACAAATTAAGACCACTTGTGCATACACGTCAATTCAGGGGACCTCAGTAAATAATAAAAAATTGCCTCACTCCATGAGTTTCAAACTCAAATACAACTCACTGAAAATGTGGCTTCCAACCTCCCCTTAGTCATACCTTCATCACCGTACTTCGGTTTACAGGTATTGAGTTTTTTAATTCCCAGATTTTTCCCTGTCATTTTCAGTTTTCCTTAAATTCAGTGGCAACCCTGAAATTGTTGAGGGTCAACAATTGGTCAAACAAGCTAACCTATTGTTACTTTGTGACAGGTGAGCTAACGAGAGGACACAGTGGAACCTAGGTCGCTCACGTGTAATAGTAGTGCATGCAGTCCCCATGTAGAGTAATCGTTTATAATTTCTGACTAGGATTCAAGAATACTCAGTCTCTAATCCATCATGGAGGATTGCATTATTGTAAATAAGTTGGCCTCGCAAAATAAACTTTACTTACTTACTATGATTCATGCACAATTCTCAAACCCAAACTCAAGGTAGAATTTGTATTTTCAAGGCATTTTCCAACACATTTACCAAGGTAAAATGGTATGAAATATCATTATTTTGAAAAACATAGTGTGTATGCTACAATAGCGTTTATGCATGTTTTTTGCGAAAGAACATCTGCAGAGTCCCTCAAGAGCTTTGGTACCCTCGCCCTGGGCGCCAACTGTCCCTCGGTACTCAGCAGATGTTATAGCCCGAAAAAGTATACGTTAACCCAACAGTATCGAACTTGACCTTGATTGTGTTAATATGATAATTGTAACCCACGTGGCTTTATGATTAGGCAGAAGAAGTTGGTTTAATGCAAAGTTAACGCACTGACGCACGCTTGTCACTGCTCCAAAGATCTCCATCAGGAGAGTTCAAACTAGATATATTAATACATTGAATGCAGATTTACTTGTTCTTTATTAGGCCATTTGAGTACGTCCTAGTAACACTGAAATCGCAACACTTCATAAATCAAGAAAACTTTATTTTTTAATTCGGAAAGATTTTTGTGCGTTCTATTGACTACCCATGTTTTTAACTTGATGTTCTATCCATTTAAATTCACTTCAGCGGTGTATTTAACCGTGAATTGGCAACAACCGAAAAATGACCAGGAAATTTATAATATGTTGACGCCAAGTATTTCTATGTATGGTCAATCGGAATTTTCAATCGATCGATCAATTCAAAAGACACAAAATAAGGCAATTTGCCACTCAGCAACATAGTGGTCTTTAAAATTGAGTAATTAGCAATATATTGGGTTTACTTCAAATTAATAATTTTATAGTCCAGGGGAAGTAATTCTGATTAACCATTAAGTGGTTAAAGATCGGGGTTTCTGAAACTAAATTTAGCTTCACGTTTATCTGTTTTTGCTTTAGTTCTCATTCTGATCACCTCGGCCTTTATGCATTGCAATAGACCTCTGACATATCAAAGCGCCATACTGCACTATTTCCAGTCACATGATTAGAAAATGGCAGCCCCCAGTCATCAATACACATTATGCAAATACATGTTCACACACATATATATATCGATATAGATATATTATACCAGTAAATACACACTATAAAATTCCACGCAATAAATAATCACATGTATTCAGGCGATATTTTAACTTGATATGAACCGAAAGTCAAGTAGTTTATTTTGTAAACAAATCCGCTTTCCCGAAATTCAAATATGGGTCATGTTTGTTGATGTTTTCAACACGTGCGTGGGAAACATAAATGATGTATAATATTTAAAGATACGAGGTATTTCTTTTATGATATGTGTTCGTATGCTCATAAATATAAGAAAACTGTTAGGGAAAGATAAAATAACCATCTTATTGACGGATACATAATTTGTTACTTAAAGCGAACGTAGCTGGGACTTATAACGCAGGCGAACCATATTGGTGTATAACTACACTTAGACATGAGGTTATTCACCGGAGATAAACGGAAATGGCCGAGCTTTCACGATTGTTTTAGTTCTGTCACCAGGTTAAACACGGACACTTTTTCAACAGTTTTATCAGCAAAACAGGTACATAGCTGCATTAACAATCTGACAAACAACGAAAGACGTACAACACATAAATTGTAACATTTTCTTATGTTTTAATTTGTTTATTGTGATTGTTTTAAGAATCTGATCAGATTGTAATGAAATCAATTGAATTTTCAGTTCACATACCTTAGCAGGATACGTTAAAACCTTCAGCAAAATCAAACACTTATGCCTTGTTGTGGTTAAATATATACCATGGTGCACACTTATAAAAGAGTAAATGTTGCGTTTTCAAAGGCGCTAAGTGTACATGTATACTGTACCTAATAATAGCATAGGGTATCTGGTTTTCGGAAAATTAACGATAATTAAAGTCATGAATAAACCAGTGCGCAAACACAACATGTAACTGTATCATTTACAAAAGGTAAACAAAAAAAACCTATTAATTCATAATATCTAAGAAAGGTTTATAACAAGGGAATTTTCCACACAGTTACTGAGGTGCAGTTTGTTTTTAATAAACATTTCATTAATACTGGTGTAATTTTAAATATAATTGCATAATCATAAACTAGAGAGCTTCGTCTTTAATTTGATATCAATATTTTAACAATCTGTCCATATATAAGAAAATAACCCTTAGGGCGTGAAATCACTTTTTGTTTTCTCTTGTTCAGAATAGCATTGGTGTTTCTATTTAATGTACAAAATGTATATATCCATGGTTTTAATGATACTAATTTAAAATTTACCTTCTAAGTAACTGCTTTAAAAAAATGGTGTATTGTACCTCAGTGATTAACTGGACACCGAAGGATACATTTTATGGTTTGACTTTTTAACTAGTCGATCAATTTCGATGGGATTTTGCATGGAGGTAGTTCTAACGATGTTGTCTATGAATGTAATTACTTTATGAAGATACTGGAATCCTATTCCTGTTTTTAATACCATGAACATCTGACCACTTTAGTACAAATGCATATTTCTAAGATAACATAATTTTCATAAAATAATTTGTTTTTACTCTTTTTCAATGATACAGTTACCTGGGTGCACAAGGGGTATTCAAAATATTTAAACATTTGAGGCAATACTAAATGTATTCAAATTACTGTTTAAGGAATATGCATAACCAATGAATCGATTCTGTTTCAATGCAACTTATTTCTACATCCATTCTTAAAGCTTTCGTTTGAATAATATCTAGCCATTGTAAACATGCTAACCATACGTTTCTGTTAAAACGTACAACCCGGCAGTTAACTGTATGAACATAATTGTACGCAATAAATGAAGGTTATCTGGTTTCAGAAAATATGATAGCCTACTTTTAAATTATATTATTGGAAAATAATTCAAAATGGCGACTTTAAGGAATATTCCGACGGTTAAATCGATTTTGTTTCAATGCAGTATTTCAGTATCTATTCATAAAGCTTTAGTTTGAATAAAAACAAGTCGGTTGTGCAAAACATCTATTCAACGTAAACAGGTTAACCATACTTTTCTGTAAATACAAACCTGGCTATAAAATGTATGAATATAACTGTACGTAATGTAGGATATCGAATTTCAGAAAATATGATAGACTACAATTAAGTTCTTAAATCTTTCGTTGGAATAAAAACAAGTCGGTGTGCAATTGATCTATACACGGTAAAAAGGTTAATCATTCCTTAGTATCAGTAAATATAAACCCGGCAGTTAACTGTATGAACATGACTGTATGTAAGGTAGGTTATCTGGTTTCAGAATGATGACCCACATTTTAGTTATACGTATACTCGTATTCGTCAAGCTGTAATTCAAAATGGCGACCTGTGATCAGTTGAAATATACTACTGACGAATCTGAGCAAATTAGATATGTTTGTTGCTCACTGTGTTCGGAAGATGGAAGCCGTACAGTGGCTAGACATTACTGTGTGGATTGTGAAATATATTACTGCGCGAAATGTGTTAAATGTCATAATAAAATACCGTCTTTAAAATCACATCACGTAAATGATATTGATTCTGACACGGTCATTGCGGATGGGCGGATCAAAGAACGAGGAAACGTGGCTACGGAGATTGCGAGATGTTCTATACATCACGGGAAGATGATAGATACACACTGCAATGACCATAACGAGGTTTGCTGTGGAACATGTGCCATGGTTAAACACAGGTAGATATAATAATGTCTAAATTATTCTATTGTATAAATCAATTAATCAGGTCAGTCACAATTGTTTGCATAACATTGTGTACATAACCATTACAATTTCTCTTATTAATGTCTTAGTTTAATAGATATAATGTGTATTAGTGTCTGTACCATGGTTTAACACAGGTAGATATGATAATGTCTAAAATATTGTATACATGTAGTCTACACAACGCGTGTAAACTACATCACTGTACGACTTATTGAGATAATATACAATTCAACTTGTATGACTTATTGTGATTGAAACATCCGGTGATTTCCTTTGACTGTACGACTTATGGCAAGACTATACTCTTCAACGTGTATTCCTTATTGCGATAACCGGTAGTTGACTCGTGTATACACTGTGCTACATACTCAATGTAGGTGTCGGAGTATTTATATTATTTCTATTTAAAAACATTGCGGTGCAAATAGTTTTTAAAGTCTACCTATACTGTATTACAGTCGTTTAAGTGTGTAGTCGGAAGTGGTCTTTGTGATAGGTGTCTCATATGTTAACTATTTTACCTGCGACCACTTGTTCTTTTTTCTGCAAGAGTTGCTTCCCTTAGATTATTGCTTTTTGAAATTTGCCGTTTAAGGCCTAATATGGCTTTTAAAAGTGTGTAGGCGGAAGTATTCTTGTTGTTCCTTTAATCCTGCAACACAGTAGTTTATGATATGTGTCTCATATCTTATTTTACCTCCGATCACTTGTACGTGAACTAATATATGTTCGGAACACAGATACACATGTCACAGCGTATAAACGACTGTACGTCAATATAGGATATCGTGATTGGATTTAAATGATTTGAGTAAAAAACACAACGATGTTGATAGAATAATTTGAAATACTAAGCTTATATACAAAACATAATGACAAGTAGTACATATTCATAATTAGGATTAAATTTCCTATCGTTAGCATACGCTTTATTCCGCAATATTTGCTAATTGTATCTAAAATCATTGAACATCGTTTTACTTTTTGTAGGAAAAAGGTACATCGGCTACTTTTAAACATCATTTATATCGTATCTCAATCCAAGATTGTTTTTCATATTTATTTACAGATTATGTTCAATTGAGTCTATCGAGGAGGCGGCGAAGGATTTCAAATCCAGCCCAGACGTGAATAAGAGCAAAGAAGCGTTGACTAAAGTTCTTACCCAATTAAAACAGGTAAAAGACAACCGTACAGAAAACATTGATTGTATTGGCCAACAGAGATTAGAGTTGATTGAAGATATTGATAAGTACGAGGAAAGAATTATTAAGAAAGTGAAAGAATTAGCAAATACCTCGAGACAAGAAATACGTTCTAAGTATGAGGAGTATAAGACAGTCCTCGATATTGATGTTCAAGCCTTAGACGCAGCTTTAACAACATCCACAACGTATCTAGACAAACTGGAACAATTAGATAATGAGCCACAGCTGTTTATCACATCCAAGACTAGTAAGATGGTTACAGAGGACGGTGAAAGTCTACTTCAAGCTATGATGAAAGAAAAGAATGAGAGAACACTCATATTTGTCTTTGACAAGACGCTAGAGGACACTGTTGATGGAATGGACGCAATTGGTCGATTGGGAGATATTGATGTATGTCCTGTTAAAGAATACAAGGCAACTTTGCAGAGAACTGTCAACATAAAGCAGAAGAACGACTCAAACACAGGTGTTTATGATATGTGTTTAATGGATTCAGGTGATCTCATCTTGACAGACAATAACAATAAAAAACTGAAACGGTTTAATTCAGACTTGCAATTTAAAGATTGTATTTTGTTATCTGGTAATCCTACGACAGTTTGTAAGATTAGCACACACGAGGTTGCTGTGAGAATCATTAGCTCTAGACTTGTACAAATGGTAGCAGTTGGTGAATCAATGCAAAAGACATCCTCATTTACACTTACTGGTGGTAGTTACGGAATGACATATGCTTCTAGTACAGGGGAAATAGTTGCGTGTGAAGATGATAAAGTAAGCTTCTACAGTAAAACTGGAAATAGACTAAAAACGTATGACAAGGATTCGAACGGGGAAGCAATGTTTTCAGCTTGTAGGCAGGTTGCACTTAGTGAGGACACAAAAGATATATACGTGATGGACACCATTACCGGCCTTGTTACTGGACAGTTTGTAAGATTAGCACACACGAGGTTGCTATGAGAATCATTAGCTCTGGACTTGTACAAATGGTAGCAGTTGGTGAATCAATGCAAAAGACATCCTCATTTACACTTATTGGTGGTGATTTCGGAATGACATATGCTTCTAGTACTGGGGAAATAGTTGCTTGTGAGGTTGATCAAGTAAGCTTCTACAGTAAAACTGGAAATAAACTAAGAACGTTTGACAAGGATGCAAACGTGGAAGGAATGTTTTCAGCTTGTAGGCAGATTGCACTGAGTGAGGACACAAAATATATTTACGTGACGGACTATAGACCGGCCTGGTTATATTTGACAAGGATGGACATTTGAAAATGAAGGTAAAGTTATCAGGTATTACTGAAGCATGGCCATTATGTATATTACCTGGTCAAATTTGTCTGGCAGGAAGTGAGACCTCAGGTGTGATTGTTCACGTGGACAAAGATGGAAAACATATTGGAACGCTTATAGACACCAATGATGGACGAGACTGGACGTGTTGTGCTGCATTTGACCATGACCATTCGAGACTGCTTGTCGGAGGAAGTCCATGGATGATATCTGTATACACATTATCTCAAAAATGAACAAACGTTACGAGGATATTCTCAACAGTTTGTACCAGACATCAATCTTATTATAATCAGACCCTAACATGTGCTCCGTTTCTTTACGCTGTTAGATGTCAGAGTAAAGTTCATTCTGATCACCTCGGCCTTTATGCATTGCAATAGTGTATTTACCGGAGACATACGGAAATGGCCGAGCTTTTACGATTTGATAAAATTGTTAAGCGTAATGAGGGTCTGATTTAAATGAGATTGTATCAGACATTTATCGAATGCACTCCACCACTAAATCGCATAATTCATGTCCGGGATTGGTGATTGAAACAGACATCAAATGAGTGATACGTGTAACTATAAATATACATTAAGACTAAGTTTCGGTGTGACATCATTGCTATACAGATATTTGAATGATGCTTTTGCAGTGACAAAAGACTAAGGACTAAATGTTTTACATTATGCTCTAAATCAACTGAATAGAATGTAGAAAGCTTTGATTGTCTTAATAAGTATGTGTGTGTAATATTCGTCTTCCGTTTTCTGTGTTCATCTTCTATGGCCGTTTATATGTTCAGTTTGTAATATGGCGATGAACTTCACGTCTTCTGTATATTGCTGGCATCTCCTCACAGCTTGGTCACTGAAAATGTGGCTTTCAACCTCCCCTTATAGTCATACCTTCATCACGGTTTTTTTTAATTCCCAGATGTTATCCTGTCATTTTCAGTTTTCCTAAAATTTAGTGGTCACTCTAAATTGTGGAGGATCAAAAAGCTCACCTATTGTCACCTTGTGACAGGTTAGCTAATCAGAGGACACAAAGGGACCTAGGTCGCTCATCTGTCATAGTAGTGCATGCAGTCCCTATGTAGAGTAATCGTTTTTATCACATAACCTGCGGCACAGGAGTGCCGTAAAGCCGTGCCGTAAATATCGTTCGGCACTCCCAGACTGTGCAATAAATATTTAAATTAGCTTGACGTGACGTTAGCCAATCCATGCATTGATCCGTCAATGACGTCAGGATAATAGCAACGTCACCATGACGTCGCGCTCATTGTACTGCTGAATTTTGCAGCGTACATCATCCTTTTGAACAGTAATGAGCGTTCTTTTAGGTTATGTGATATATAGAATCTTACATTCGTGCTCATCACATACGAGTTTTATTAAACTCGTCGACAAGAATCGTGCAAACCCTCGTGTCATATCATTTGTCCACTCGTTTAATAAAACCCGTATGTAATGAGCACTCATGCCAGATCCTCTATATAATTTCTGACTAAGATTCAAGAATATTCAGTCTCTATTCCATCATGGAAGATTGCATTATTGTAAATATGTCGGCCTCGCAAAATAAACTTTACTTACTTACTATGATTCATGTACAATTCTCAAACTCAAACTCAAGGTAGAATTTGTATTTTCAAGGCATTTTCCAACACATTTACCAAGGTAAAATGGTATGAGTTTTCACTCTTTGTGCTGGATAAACATGCAAATATTGTCATCCTGACTTCTACTCAGCACTTCATGTCTCTCTCGCAGCCATAAATTTACAATACTTGCAAGAAAGTGTTTATGTTTCATTTTTAAGCAGAAAATGTGTCGCTTTGACAATATCTATACACTTTGTATATTCAAGGCCGTTCGCCTATATTCAAGGATTTTCAGTTAAATTCAAGAACTATTTCGGCATTTTTTCAAGGCAGCACTAAACTCGAGTACTTTTCAATGTTAAAACCAAATTCAAGGACTTTTCAAGGCCTGTGCAAACCTTGTGAAAAATGAGGTTACATTCTATCATTTGACCTATTTGTTATACCCAATGAAAACGAAGATTTTGCCCCAAACATTAACGGCACGGAAACCATGCGTAAACATAAAGATTCATGCGCTGTTTACGTCCAGTTTTACGTTTGCTCATTTCAGGGCGACTATAAACGTTATACAGCGTCATATGAAAAGTAATACCCATTTTATTGCTAAATACTAATCAGTTTTCTATAATATTTAAATTTTAGATTTAAACATACCTGCAGTATCTATGTTTACTTGACATTTGCCGATCCCGGAAGTCGACGCTCATAACAATAACTGGTATGACGTTACGTTTGTTTCCGCGACGTCGCCACAAAATCTCCCGCCAAAATATCATTAATTTGAAATACTTGGTTTGTATGCTACAATAGCGTTTACACATGATGTTTGCGTTATAACATCTGCGGAGTCCCTCGAGAGCGTTGGTACCCTCGCCCTGGGCGTCAACTGTCCCTCGGGACTCTGCAGCTGTTATAGCCAGAAAAAGCATGGAGAGTTAAAACTAGATTAGATTTAAATGCATTGGATGCAGATTATCTTGTTCTTTACGGGCCTGTTACATTTTAGTATGTCCTAGTTACACTTAGCGGCTATGAAAACGCAACACTTTAGAAATCTAGATAACTTTTTTATTTATTTATACGTCTGAATGAATTTTCGTGCGTTCTATTGACTGCCCATGTTTTTAACTTGATGTTCTATCCATCTTAATTCCCGGTACATTGAACAGTGAAATGGCAAAAAGCTAAAAATGACCAAGCAATTTAAAATGAGCATTCTCGTTCACCAGAGTATACTTCGTCCGAAACATAGTCTGGGAACTTGACTAACCTTTGATGTATGAGGATGAAAATGAGTTGATGCTAAGTATTTCTATGTATGGTCAATTAGATGTTTAGATCGATCGACAAATTAAGGCAGTTTACCACTCAGCAACATAATGGTCTTTAACTTTTACAAATGCGTATTAGTAATAAAATTATATTGGGTTTATTTTAAGTTATATTATCCCTCCAAAAACTTCTTTACCCGATCATCCAGTAAAAAGACAAAATACAAAGAATAAGGATGTTTTTCACAAATTACCTATAATTGACGACAGAATATCTGTCAAAATAGTACCCCTAAAATCCCATTTAGTAAAATGTATGGATGACAAAATACTATTTTTGCAAGAGTTGCTCCCCTTAGACTTTAAATTATGCATTTATTTAGTTCGTTGTTTCCATCTTATATTGACCGTGTTTTCCTCATTTGAGACTCACCTAAAGTGCTCAAAATGCATCATTCTGAAGATAGGTTGCCAAAGTATTACTTTTGAAAATAGTCATAATGCAACTTTAATTATGATTTTATAGTCCATAGGAAGTAATTCTGATTAAAAACATTGAGTGGAAAAACGTCTGGTTTTCTGAACCTAAACTGGGCTTCAAATTTAACAGATTTTGTTTTATTTCTGTCTCCATGTAAAGCACGGTCTGTTTTTAAAGAGCTTTACCAGCAAAACAGGTACACAGCTGCATTAACAATCTGACAAACGCCGAAAGATGCACATCACATAATTTGCAACATTTACTATAGGATAGATCACGCGTATCTGTTGTAAATGGGATCATAACTCCGAGTGAAACGAATAATTATAATCACAAAGAGAATAGCTACGAGCGTTCTATCTGACTTAGACCATAGATGAAAAATCTTTGTTTATCAGGTACACTTGGCCTATAAATCTACAAGTACACAGGGTATGACGATTTAACCATTTTAATGTTGTTGTAATATGTTAAATGTTGTACATATCTAAGTGGCAAAGTTAAGCTATTCACAGTAAAACCTGTAAAAAAATCTCAATAATTAAAAGAGCAAACAGATGAAAATGGAACGAACATGGTCTTTATTCTGAGGCAATCTTATTACAGAGTTGGCCTTTATATAGGTGAGATTTAACTATGAATTTGAGATTGAATAATATGCAAGCCAGTTGAATGAAAAAAGTAGTCTTAATTTTGAGTTTGTTGCACTATTGGGGTGGTCTTAATTTAAGGTCTTTAATTGAAAACTCTGGGTTGTGATAGTGTGAAATCCATTAACTTCAATCATAAGACACCAATGGGACCCCTAAAAACTTGTTTTCATCTTTAAGTTGGTTTTAATTTCTAGGCTGAATAAAAAGCTACTGTATGTAAATGGAACTAAAAATGGTGGTTTTAGAAGATATTTACGTAATTATGTACGACTCAATAGAACAGTACCACTGTATTGTTATAGCTTTGGGGGTTGCAAATAGTGCTTATTGTTTAGAGGTAGGTGCCTTTCATGGGTTATCAAAGTAAATAACAACTTAACAGAAATTTTGAAAAAGATATTGTTATGCAGAGGCTGTTGCACTACAAAGGTCAGCCGGAGAGGTTGTACTGTAGCCAGAGACAGTTTTCCACGGCATTCACCCTCTACTTAATAATGCCGTCAGCGCTCAGCACAGTTGTTGGCAAGACTTTAGTTCGTTAATTATCCATCAAAATCGTTGCCTCATATTATGACTGTAATAGTAAACAAATGTAGTAAAGGTTTGATATACATGTATTTTAATACAATGTATGACCAATTATTTACTTGTGTAAAATATTGGTGTAATGTTGACTGAACTTGGTATCGAAAGAATTTGCACATCCACATTTTCTGTGATAAATGCCTACATTGTCAACTATGATAAATTATTTTGCTTGGCCAACTATAGTATATATCAATCTATTGTTATATATACCACATCAAAGTGTTGTACGAGGGGTGATCAACAAATACGCGGAAAAGTGCTGTCATTTCTTTATTTGTCATTGTAAGTCGACGAAACTTTCTAAACATAAAGATAAATTTATTTCAAATTGATTCACCACTGACCATGAATATTAACCAAAATCGCAACGAACGCGGTTTCCTATGGCAACGTCACTCGACGTCATGCGGCCAAAATTTTCATATTTTCCAACGTTGTACGTAGCAAACGATGACGTATCATTCGTGCGCTTGTAATATTATCATTTTCTAACGGATGGGTTACGAATATGCAATGATATAACATTAAATTAATTATTTCAAAAAATGTTTTAACGTCAAAATTTCATTTTAGAGCCATTTGCATCGAAGTCATTGTCTAAGAATGGGTGTGATACAGAAATCGGCTGCGGAAATATGTGTTGCGAACGAAATGTCATAAAATACCAGTGGCAATATCACAAAATACAACAAATATGTAATAGCATGCACAACTGGTGTCTGTTTTGCATATTCTCTCATATGTAGTCATTTGAAATCAATGCCGATATGCGAATGGGCTATACGACGTATCTGTATCAATGTTCTCCCGCAGCTATTTCTGATGATAATAATAATAAAGTTGCAAAGAAAAATAAATGAGTTTCGGTTGACATATCAAGGAAATGTATCTGGTTGTATAGCTATATTTTGAGAATCATTAAATACGTTATACATAATGAATTGTGCCACGAATGAGTATGGACAATGATTTATGTAACGACGTCGTGATGACGTTAGGCCGGTGTAGCCATAGTGATGTCGCGGTTTCTATGTTAGTTTCACTAAATAATTCTTTAGGCTTAATGTTTTAATAGGTATGTACTCGTAAATCTCCAATCTAGAACCAGACCGATTTTCTTTAAAATTGGTCACGTAACAAATATTTCAGAGCATTTCTCCGCGTATTTGTTGATCACCCCTCGTATAGTGAGATATATGGTCTTACTTTGTTTATGTATTGATTTGTTTATTGTGATTGTTAAGGAACTGATCAGATTGTAATGAAATAAATTGAATTGTCATTTTACATGTCTTAGCTACCTACGTTGAAAACAAATAAAAGTGTAAATGTTGCGTTTTCGAGGCCGCTAAGTGTACATGTATACTGTACATAATAATAGCATAGGGTATCTGGTTTTCGGGAAATGAACGATAAAGTCATGAATTCAAAAGATTTAAACGTTTGAGGCAATAATAAATGTAACAAAAGATTGAATCGATTTTATTTCAATGCAGTATGTCAGTATTCATTCTCCACTCATAATTTGAATAAAAATCGTCTCTGCAATATACATGTAAACAGGTTAACCATACTTTTCTGTAAATATAAACCCGGCTGTTAAATGTATGAACATGTGATTGTGCGTAATGTAGGTTATCTGGTTTCAGAAAATATGATACATGTACATTTTGTATTACTTAAACAATCCTTCAAAATGGCGACTTGTGATCAGTTGAAATATTCTACGGACGAATCTGAGCAAATTAAACATGTTTGTTGTTCACTGTGTTTGGAAGATGTAAGCCGTACAGTGGCTGGACATTACTGTGTGGATTGTGAAATGTATTACTGCGCGAAATGTGTTAAATGGCATAATAAAATCCCGTCTACAAAATCACACCACGTGAATGATATTGATTCTGACGCAGTCATTGTGGATGGGCGGATCAAAGAACGAGGAGGCGTTGCTACGGAGATTCCGAGATGTTCCATTCATCATGAGAAGATGATAGATACACACTGCAAGGACCATAACGAGGTTTGCTGTGGAACATGTGCCATAGTTAAACACAGGTAAATATAATAATGTCTAAACTATTTTAAATGTATTACATGGGCGTAGGAGAAGGGGGTCCGGGGGGCCAGCCCCCCCCCCAATGTTAAAACAGGGGGGACCAACATATCGTTTGCCCCCCCCCCAATAATTCAGACCATAGTCATAATTTTCAGATTAAAATAGTCTTGTAATAGGTAATTTTCCTTTTATCCTTAGTTAAACAGTATAATATGTGAATTTTCGTGCTCGATTCGCTCGCACAATTATTTTTAATCATTAAATATGATATCACCTGATCACGTCACGGTTGAAAAGAGCTACAAAGACTACAGAAATACATTGTTAGATAAAGTTTGCACCAGCTCCTATATTGCTTTTAAACTTTGTCATGACTATGTTAAATTCCCTTACTAAACCACTTAACTCTCAGAATTCGGGCATCTGTCCAATAATTAGTAAAAATATTTACGAAATAAGGACTTAAGTTTGATTGATCTTACCAAATAATTATCTCAGAACGCACCAGATCTAATGTTTTCAAAATTTTCTCGGGGGACATAACATAATACGAGTAGTTAATGATATTTATCACATGTTTGACGTCGTGGTACCGTAATAAAGCCATTTTTATGCCCCCGTATCGATAGATCGGGAGGCATATAGTGATTCACCTGTCCGTTCGTCCGTTCGTCCGTCCGTTCGTCCGTCCTGGTTAACCCAAATTGACCCTCTCTTCTAGCATTAATATGGCTTGCTACAAAGCTTCATACTTGGATGGATGGATGTTGTATATGAACACTCTCCACGCGCCTGTATCACCTGACCCCATTTTGACCTTCACCTTGACCTAATTTTGGACTAAGACTTATTGAAGGGCCTAATTCTTGGTTAACCCAAATTGACCGTTTCTTCTAGCATTAATATGGCTTGCTACAAAGCTTTCATACTTGCATGGATGTTGTATATGAACACTCTCCACACGCCTGTATCTACTAATCCCATTCTGACCTTCATTTTGACCCAATTTTGGACTTAGACTTATTTATGGACAAGGCTACCACAGGAGGCATAAGCGTTTATTGAACGCAGTCTTGTTTATTTTTGATAATACACTAGTGTAATAAATCTATCACGCGACGTCATTCAAAGGACAGGCGACGTCGTCAAAGTTGCAGAGCCTCGCATTTTATTATTCAATTCAACTCGTCTAATAAATTCAATATGGAAATACACTCATGTAATATCCTCTATGTGTCGCATATCCCCTTTTACCGCCGATCACATGTACATGTACCAATATACAGTGCCCACCAAAAATAAGTATACAGTAAACAATTTTTGCTAAATTTAACTTGGTTAAATTATTCAATATCCTTTTATCAGCCGGTCACAATCATACTTGTTTCTGAAACAAGAGTTACTATATTAGTAAAAAAGACAAAGAAATAAAGATAAAGGTGTTCTGAATTTAAACACCCATGTGATAATAAAATGCTGATTTTTCCATCTTTTCGTGACTAAGGTACCATACAAGCGGGACAAAGAAACTTTATATTTTGCACCTAGGGTACCAATATTGTATGGTCTTTACATTTAATAAACAAAAGTATTCCCTTTTCTTCAAACATATTGTTGTTTCACTGTTTTACAAATAAGGTTATTACAGACAAGTAAATGGGGAAATATCATTTGTGTACTTATTTTTCGTGGGCACTGTATATTCGGAAATGAGGTTCTTGTATACGCTACGTGTCTCAATTCAATATTATTTTAATATTTATTTACAGATTATGCTCAATTGTGTCTATAGATAAGGCGGCGAAGGATTTCAAATCCAGTCCAGACGTGATTAAGAGCAAAGAAGCGCTGACTAAAGTTATTACACAATTAAAACAGGTAAAAGAAAACCGTACTGAAAACATTGATTGTATTGGCCAACAGAAATTAGAATTAATTGAAGCTATTGACACGTATGAGGAAAAGATTATAAAGAAAGTGAAAGAATTAGCAAATACCTCGAGACAAGAAATACGTTCTAAGTATGAGGAGCATAAGACAGACCTCGATATTGATGTTCAAGCCTTAGACACAGCTTTAACAACATCTACGACGTATCTAGACAAACTGGAACAATTAGATAATGAACCGCAGCTGTTTATCACATCCAAGACCAGTAAGATGGTTACAGAGGACGGTGAAAGTCTACTTCAAGCTATGATGAAAGAAAAGAATGACAGGAAACTCATATTTGTCTTTGACAAGACGCTTGAGAATACTGTTGATGGAATGGACGCACTTGGTCGATTGGAAGATATGTGTCCCGTTAAAGAATACAAGGCAACTTTGCAGAAGACTGTCAACATTAAACAGGGGAATGAACCATACACACATTTATTTGATATGTGTTTAATGGATTCAGGTGATCTGATCTTGATAGACCATGACAATAAGAAACTGAAACGGTTTAACTCGGACTTGCAATTTAAAGATTGTATTTTGTTATCTGGTTATCCTTTTGCAGTTTGTAAGATTGGTACACACGAGGTTGCTGTGAGAGTTGGCTGTAGTCTTGTACAAAAGGTAGCAGTTGGTGAATCAATGCAAATAACATCATCATTTACACTTGCCGAAGGTCATTATGATTACGGAATGACATATGCTTCTAGTACTGGGGAAATAATTGCATGTGATAAAGGTAATAAAGTAAGCGTCTTCAGTAAAACTGGAAATAAACTAAGAACGTATGACAAGGATGCAAACGGGGAAGCAATGTTTTCATATTGTAGGCAGATTGCTCTTAATGAGGACACTAAAGATATATACGTGACGGACACTAAGACCGGCCTGGTTATATTAGACAAGGATGGACACTTGAAAATGAAGGCAACGTTACCAGGTATTACTGATGCATGGCCATTATGTATATTACCTGATCAAATTTGTCTGGCAGGAAGTCAGAGCTCAGGTGTGATTGTTCAAGTGGACAAAGATGGAAAACAAATTGGAACGCTTATAGACACCAATGATGGACGAGACTGGACGTGTTGTGCTGCATATGACCATGACCATTCGAGACTGCTTGTCGGAGGACGTCCAGGGGTGATATCTGTATACACATTATCTCCAAAATGAACAAACGTTACGAGGATATTCTCGATGTGTTGTATCAGACGTCCACCACTGAATCGCATTAATCATTTTCAAGATTTGTGACAAATACATGACTCAGATGAGTGATGCATGTGTTACTATAAATAAACATAAGACTAAGTTTCGGTGTGACATCATGGCTTAAAAGATTTTGAGTGATGATTTTGCAGTGACAAAATACTAAATGTTTTTACACTATTCTCTCAAACAATTATGTAGAATGTAGAAAGCTGTGAATGTCTTATGTGTGCGTGTACTCTTTGTCTTCGTTTTGTGTTCCATCTTTTACGGCGTTTATATGGAAATACTTATTTAAAAAAATAAATAATGACTTTATGAGTTCATTGTCTGTTATGCATGATATTGACGCACACGAGGACTTGTCAACACTATATATTTCATTATTATTTTAACCGACTGCATAACTACCTTTGCCACTTGCTATAGCACAGAGAATTTGACCTGATTCTGGCCTGTATGCATGATTATATTACGAGGTCCTTGCGTTCAATATATCAATTTTTGCAAGCAATCGGTCCTTTAGATTTGTGTTCGAGCTTCTTCGTGATACTTTCCGCTTAAATATACAACGGGGATTATAAATATAGACAATATATCAGCTGTTAAATTATACTAATTGAAGATCGAGAGTCGTGTCAAATTCTCTTAACTATACTGTCATATGAAAATTGTATTGTGTTATTTGTATGTTAACATGGGCCTATGGCTTACTGAAATTTGAAATAAAATATCCGTCCGTCCGTCCGTCCGTCCGTCCGTCCGTCCGTCTGTCTGTCTGTCTGTTCAGTTAGATTGCCACAATGAACTACACCGTCTTCTGTAGATTGCTGGCATCTCCTCACAGCTCGGTCTTAAAGAACAGTGCCTATGTCGTGCTTTTTCTAGATTAGGATAGATTTACACTATATGGAATGGTGTTTGCTCCTCTGTCCCGCGCTGATATAACCTGCTGTCTCCGCAGGACCCAGTGTTTTTGTATGTTTCCGCAAACCACAGTATCCAGTACGTAGCCGGACGATGATAGTTTGACTATGCATGTAAAGAGTGTGTAGTCTGTATTCTGCGGGCATACCCTCCGTACATTGTAACGATGTATCGGACGAAACAAAAATGTATGACACGACTTTGAGTAAATACTGATAGTACATAAAACCAACATTGTATTGGTAATATATTTATCCAATGTATTGAAACAGTGTGATTGAGTGACTTTGTTTTCTGAAAGTCGAATATACTGACCTCCCCTGATATCAAGGGAAGTAACACTTGTATTATAGTAGGTTCCCTCACCTGAGTTTGATTGTGTGTACAATGCTCTCGACTACCAATCACAAGGTCCTTGGTTTGAATCTAAAGCATGATCAACTGATTATTGTTTTGTTTTATAAGACCGAATGATGTGCCAGTATTATTAAACTTCAATATTAAACAAAGAAAAAGAGCATTGTTATATTTTAAAATATTTCTTTAAAAAAAAAAAAATTGATTCTAAATTGATTATATATATTTTTAATGCTTTATTTCGATTGGCCATACATACGGCTTACTGTTATATGATGAAAGAGAGAAATGCTCATCCGGTTAGTAGAGCATACGCTAGTCACCAGAGCAACCACACGGTACTAACCCCGATACACCAAGTCTCAGTTTCATTAGAGAATTGTTCTGTTTTCATAAGGTTCTGACGGAACTGAACATCGGTATAACGCTAAGACGAAACTCCATGACATCTGAGTTACATCCTAGGGTAACATCAGTATTCATTTCCATCAGAGCCATATGAAAACAGAGCAATTCTCTGACGGAACCGAGAAGGGGTGTATTTGTATGAGTACCGTGATCATGGCCCCGATCTTCAAAAGCATCTAGATCTGAACTAAATCTCATCGAAAATATTGGCAGGTGTCTGAACGTTATTTTCCATCGGAGGCTGAACTCACGATTTGCATCACAAAACAAAAACACTATTCTGAGTTTAAAACAGTAAAATTTCTATATCTCAAACTTCAGATTTATCTCTAATGAGACAGTGGTTAGAGCATAAATCAATTAGAGTTGATATTTCTACAATGGTGCATGTCTATCTCCGGACGAACTCGGTAAAATTCACAAGCTCAATAACAAAACAAACATATACCAAAACACACTGATGTAGTCCGTTTAATCAGGTCTGTTACACACATTGCAATATTGCATTGTTTAAAACATTAATTGAGAATAATGCAGATAGAAATACTCTTTCCACTAAGCTACATACTAATATACACGATATCAATCCAAATTATACGAGGGGTGATCAACAAATACGCGGAAAAGTGCTGTAGTTTCTATATTTGTCATTATAAGGCAATGAAACTTTCTAAACATGAAGATAAATTTATTTCAAATTGATTCACTGCTGATCAATAATATTGACCAAAGACGACGGCATGGACGCGGTTTCCTATGGCAACGTCACTCGACGTCATGCGGCCCAAATGTTCATATTTTTCAACGTTGCACATAGCAAACGATGACGTATCATTCGTGCGTTTTTAATTTTATAATTTTCTAAAGGGTGGAATATGAATGTACAATGCTATAACATAACATTCATCACTTCCAAAAATTGTTTTAACGTCAAAACTCCGTTTTAGAGTTATTTGCTTTGAAGTTGTTGTCTGAAAATGAGTGCGGTGCCGAAAACGGCTACGCAAAGTCGTGTGGCGAATGAAATGACATACAATACCAATGTCAATAATGCAAAATGCAACTAACATGTAATAACACACAAAACAGGTGTCTGTTTTGCATATTCTCTCATAAATAGCCACGTGAAATCAATGCCAACATGCGCATGGGCTGTACAACGTCAATAATGTCAAATTACGTCATCAATATTAATGTTCTCCAGCAGCTAATTACTGTAATTTACATACAAGTTGCAAAGGAACAATATTGATTTTCGGATGACAGGTCTATGAAGTGCATCTGGTTGTACAGCAATTTTTTAAAGAATCATTCAATGCGTTATACATAATGAATTGTGCCACGAATGATTATGTATACTGTAATATGTAACGACGTCGCGATGACGTTGGGCCGGTGTAGCCATAGTGACGTTGCGGTTTCTATAATTTTTCAACCAAATATTACCATGGGTTTAATGTTTTTTATAGTTATGTATTTGTAATACGCCAATCTATTATCTGGCCGATTTTCTTCAGTATTGGTCACGTAAAAAAGATTTCAGAGCATTTTTCCGCGTATTTGTTGATCACCCCTCGTACATTATTAAAGGCATGCAATGATTATATACACAATGTTTAGTAAACAGATGACTGACCTGATTAAACGAGTTATACAACAGAATAGTAAATGTGCAAGTGTAACACCTATCATGCATCCATAGATTTTAGAAAATATTGGCAGGTGTCTGAACGTTTTTTTCCGTCGGAGGCTGAACTCACGATTTGCACCACAAAACAAAAACACTATTCTGAGTTTATTACAGTAACATTACGATATCTCAAACTTCAGATTAATCTCATATGAGACAGTGGTTAGAGCATAAATCAATTAGAGTTGATATATTTTTACAATGATGCATGTCTATCTCCGGACGAAATCGGTAAAATTCACAAGCTCAATATCAAAACAAACATAGACCAAATCACACCGATATAGTCATAGTCCGTTTAATATATAAAGGCTATGCTCGGCATTTTAGATATAGTCCGTTTAATAAATAAAGGCTATGCTCGGCATTTTAGATATAGTCCGTTTAATAAATAAAGGCTATGCTCGGCATTTTAGATATAGTCCGTTTAATAAATAAAGGCTATGCTCGGCATTTTAGACATAGTCCGTTTAATAAATAAAGGCTATGCTCGGCATTTTAGACATAGTCCGTTTAATAAATAAAGGCTATGCTCGGCATTTTAGATATAGTCCGTTTAATAAATAAAGGCTATGCTCGGCATTTTAGATAAAGTCCGTTTAATAAATAAAGGCTATGCTCGGCATTTTAGATATAGTCCGTTTAATAAATAAAGGCTATGCTCGGCATTTTAGATATAGTCCGTTTAATAAATAAAGGCTATGCTCGGCATTTTAGATATAGTCCGTTTAATAAATAAAGGCTATGCTCGGCATTTTAGACATAGTCCGTTTAATAAATAAAGGCTATGCTCGGCATTTTAGATATAGTCCGTTTAAACAGGTCTGTTACAAACATTGCAATATTGTATTGTTTTTAAACATTCTTATTTCTGATAAATAAAGTAAAAACCAATACATTTTGTCACTAAGCTACATACTCATTAACAACATAGCAATCATAGTTCTACATTCTTAAAAGCATGCAATGATTATATACACAATGTTAAGTAAACAGATGACTGATCTGATTAAACGAGTTATACAACAGAATAGTTAATGTGCAAGTCTAACATCCGTCCTGCATCTATAAAATTGCAACCTTGGAGATATGTCAGCGTTGATTACAAACGAGAAATATCAACACCACCCATCGGATAATAATAAGGCCCACATGGAAGATTGGGAAACCAAATGTGTAGCCTCGTTTAATAAAGTCTTTACTTACTTACTTACTTACTTACTTAAAAAGGAAAAAAAACAAATGCCACTACAAAATGGTTGATGTTGGTAAGTTTATAATTGTTTATGTTACTTGAATAATGACATTTGATTCCCCTGTGTTGCGGCGAGTATAATTATCGGTTGTTCAACACACAGGTAACTGTATCATTAATAAAGAGTAAAAAAACAATATTTTTATAAAGTTTATAATATCTTAGATAACATAAATTTTCTAAAAGAACAAACAATGTTTTACTCTTTATCAATGATACAGTTACCTGTGTTTCAACAGTGTTCAAATAGTATGCTGGACACCTCTCGTATAGTTGTTTTTAGCACAGAACTGAATTTTCTGAAGTAATTTAAGGGCAAGTTAAATGCTTCCAGTATCTTAAGTGGAGAATGTGGTTTAATGAAAAGTTAACGCACTGTCGCGCGATGGTCAACAGGCCATGACAATTGCTCCACAGATCTTAACCAGGAGAGCTAAACTTATATAGATGTAATGCATTGAATGAAGAGGAACGTGTTCTTTATGGGCCTGTTACATTGTAGGTCCTAGATACTTAGTCATTTAGCAGCTATGATAACGCAACACTTCAAAAATCAAAATAACTTTCTTATTTATTAATACCAATGTACTTCTGAATGATTTGAACCGTGAAATGGCAAAACAACGAAAAATGACCAAGCAATTGAAGAGTTAACGCTAAGTATTTCTATGTATGGTCAATCGAACTTTTTGATTGATCTACAAATTAAAAGAAACACATAAAGGCGGCTACCACTTAGGAACATATTCGTATTTAACTTTTAAAATGCGTAGTAGCGATATACATGTATTGGGTTAACTTCAAATTAAGAATAATTTTATTGTCCAGGGGAAGTAATTCTGATAGGACATTGAATGGAAAAAGTCGGGTTTTCTGAACCTAAATTGAGCTTCAATTTTATCTGATTTTGCTTTATGTCTGGTTTGCATGATAAGCAAGGAAACTTTTTCACGAGCTTCATCAGCGAATAAGGTACACAGCTGTATTAATAATCTGACAAACGCCAAAAGACGCACAGCACATACTTTGCAACATGTACTTTTGTTTATTTATTCATTTGTTTCTTGTGATTGTTAAGGATCTGTTCAGATTGAAATGAAATCAATTGATCTGTCATTTTACTTTTCTTTGCTACGTACGTTGAAAATTTCAGTAAAATTAAACACGTATGCTGAGCTATTGGTAAATATATACCGTGGTGCACACTTATAAAAGTGTAAATGTTGCGTTTTCAAAGCCACTAAGTGTACATGTATAAAATGGACATAAAAATAATATAGGGTATCTGGTTTTCGGAAAATGAACGATGAAGTCATAAATAAACCAAAGCGCAATCACAGGTAACTGTATCATTGAAAAAGAGTAAAAACATTGTTATTTTTTTATAAAATGTATGTTATCTTAGATCTAAGATAATATAAATTATAAAAAAAATTATATGCTTACTTTTTAATAATGATACAGTTATCTGTGTGCGCAATGGGTTTTAAAATATTTGAACGTTTGAGGCATTAATAAATGTAGTCCTATTACTGTTTAAGAAGTATGCGTAACCGGCGATTGCATCGATTTTGTTTCAATGCAATGCAGTTTTGCTGTTATACATTCTTAAGCTTCAGTTTGAATAAAAACAAGTTAATATATCTATACAGTGTAAACAGGTTAACGGTACTTTTTTATGGATACAAACCCTACATGTAAATGTCTGAAAGCTTGCGTTTCATTTAAAAAAATCGGTTGTGCAATAGATCTATACATTGTCAACAGGGTAAGCATACTATATTTTCTATAAATATAAACCCAGCAGTTAAACTGTATGAACATGATTGTACGTAATGTCGGTTATCTGATTTCAGAAAATATGATAACCTATATTTAAGTTAGATTCGTTAAACAATACATGTAATTCATAATGGCGACTTGTGATCAGTTGAAATATTCTACTGACGAATCTGAGCAAATTAAACATGCTTGTTGCTCACTGTGTTTGGAAGATGGGAGCCGAACAGTGGCTAGACATTACTGTGTGGATTGTGAAATGTATTACTGTGCGAAATGTGTTAAATGGCATAATAAAATCCCGTCTTCAAAATCTCATCACGTGAATGATATTGATTCTGACACGGTCAATGTGGATGGGCGGATCACAGAACGAGGAGGCGTGGCTACGGAGATTCCGAGATGTTCCATACATCATGAGAAGATGGTAGATACACACTGCAAGGACCATAACGAGGTTTGCTGTGGAACATGTGCCGTGGTTAAACACAGGTAGATACATGTATAATAGTGTCTAAAATATTGTATTGTACTTGTGGTTTATACATGTAGTCTACACACCACGTTTAAACCAAATCACTGTACGACTTATTGGCAGGGGCGTATCGTGGACTGATTTGAACTTACTCGAAAGTGGGTGATCCGAAAGGGCGGTCTGGAGGTGCTGATCCAGGAAAATTGTGTAATGTATAATCGATTTAAACGTTTCTGGTGGAGTTTAAAGTCAAGTTTGTCTCATTTTTTCAGGAAATATTAATAAGAAACTGCTATTCAGTCAGAACTCGATACAACGACGCTGTTCGTTTCCTAGAAAAATGTCGTTTTAACGAATATGTCAATATACTGAATTGATACAAAGAGCGTTTTAATACTTTTGTCCCCAAATATGATGTCAGTATAATGAATTTGTCAGTATATCGGATGTCGTTATATCGAGTTCTGACTGTAACAACGCAATTTCAGTTTTATAAGTTGTTGATCATCTGACCGACTGTACATGAACAACGGATAAAACTCACTGGACGATTTGTGGACATATTAGGTAAAATCTTAATAGAAATTGTGTTCATGTATATGGTATTCTGAGCGCGATGCGATGGTCAAGTGCATTTCAAATGCCGATAATACCAATAAAACTGTTAAAACGCATTGCTTATCTCAGCAGCATTATACCACACAGACTCATTCTGTACTTGATAATGTTCATGATCAAGTTTTTGTGCGATCGCAGCGAGCTTGAAAAAATACATCGTTATCTGAACAGCTTGCTGCAGATTTGTTAGCTACACATGATCGTGGTCATATTGACTGCAATTGTAATTTTGCTAGCGAACAAGCTATAAATGATGTAAATCTTTATCTCTGCTGTATACAATGATTCTAAACTTCCGCAAAAACATTTGAAAATCAGCAACTAGGGGGTGTCCGGAAAAGGTTGAAAACAACAGATTTATTTTGAGTGTCCTAAGCATTCTGTGAAACCTAATTTGTAGTATTAAAAAGGACTGGTTGGAGTTAAGATGATGAGTTACACATTTTTCGAATTTTAAACGATTGTTACTTTTGAGATTTTCATTATCAACTATTCTCGATAGAGTAAACTAATTGGGATACCATACAATTCAACGTGTATGACTTATTGTGATTAAAACATCCGGTGATTTCCTATCACTGTACGACTTATTGCAAGACTATACAATTCAACGTGTACTCCTTATTGCGATAACCGGAAGTTGACTCGTTCACAAATATAGTGTGCTACATACACACTGTGGGTGTCGGAGTATTTATTATTTCTATTAAAAATATTGTACATGTAGTGCAAATTGTTCTAAAATTGGGCAAATACTGTATTACAGTCGATTGAGTGTGTAGGCGGAAGTATTATTGCTGTTCCTTTAATCCTGCGACACAGAAGTTTGTGATATGTGTCATATCATGTTTTACCTCCGATCAAGTGCACATGTACTTATATATCGCTGGCTTAGATTAAGAAGGTCGTAAGTACAAAATCAATAGTTTAAAAAAACAAGAAAAAACTGTCTGAAAACTACTCTTTACTTACGGAAAATGTCAACATGACCGCTTCCGATTTTCATGCAAATGTGTTCATAATAAGCGCCTTGAGATGTAGACTTTATGTATGCACAATTCTTATCAAGTCGTAAGTAGTACTTAAGACCTTCTAATTCCAAGCCAGTGATATGTTCGGAACACAGGTACACATGTGTATAAGCTACGTGTCTCAATTCAAAATTGTTTTAATATTTATTTACAGAATATGCTCAATTGAGTCGATAGAGGAGGCGGCGAAGGATTTCAAATCCAGCCCAAACGTGAATAAGAGCAAAGAAGCGTTGACTAAAGTTCTTACCCAATTGAAACAGGTAAAAGACAACCGTACTGAAAACATTGATTGTATTGGTCAACAGAAAGTAGAGTTGATTGAAGATATTGATAAGTACAAGGAAAAGATTATAAAGAAAGTGAAAGAATTAGCAAATACCTCGAGACAAGAAATACGTTCTAAGTATGAGGAACACAAGTCAGCCCTCGATATTGATGTTCAAGCCATAGACGCAGCTTTAACAACATCCACGACGTATCTAGACAAACTGGAACAATTAGATAATGAACCGCAGCTGTTTATCACATCCAAGACCAGTAAGATGGTTACAGAGGACGGTGAAAGTCTACTTCAAGCTATGATGAAAGAAAATAATGACAGGAAACTCATATTTGTCTTTGACAAGACGCTTGAAAACACTGTTGATGGAATGGACGCAATTGGTCGATTGGGAGATATTGATGTATGTCCTGTTAAAGAATACAAGGCAACTTTGCAGAGAACTGTCAACATAAAGCAGAGTAACGAATCAAATACAGCTGTATTTGATATGTGTTTAATGGATTCAGGTGATCTCATCGTGATAGACTTTTACAATGAAAAACTGAAACGGTTTAATTCAGACTTGCAGTTTAAAGATCGTATTTTGTTATCTGGTAATCCTTATGCAGTTTGTAAGATTAGCACACACGAGGTTGCTGTGAGAGTTGGCGGTAGTCTTGTACAAATGGTAGCAGTCGGTGAATCAATGCAAATAAAACCCTCATTTACACTTGATGGTGGTAGTTTCGGAATGACATATGATTCTAGTACTGGGGAAATAGTTGCTTGTGAAGGTAATAAAGTAAGCTTCTACAGTAAAACTGGAAATAAACTAAGAACGTATGACAAGGATTCGAACGGGGAAGCAATGTTTTCAGATTGTAGGCAGATTGCACTGAGTGAGGACACAAAAGATATATACGTGACGGACACTAAGACCGGCCTGGTTATATTAGACAAGGATGGACACTTGAAAATGAAGGCAACATTACCAGGTATTACTGATGCATGGCCATTATGTTTATTACCAGGTCAAATTTGTCTGGCAGGAAGTCAGACCTCAGGTGTGATTGTTCAAGTGGACAAAGATGGAAAACAGATTGGAACGCTTATAGACACCAAGGATGGACGAGACTGGACGTGTTGTGCTGCATATGACCATGAACTTTCGAGACTGCTTGTCGGGGGAACTCCAGGGGTGATATCTGTATACACATTATCTCCAAAATGAACAAACGTTATATGGACATTCTCGAGTGGTTGTATCAGACATTTATCGAATTTACATAGACCACCACTGAGTCGCATTAATCATGTTCGAGATTTGTGATAAATACATGACTCAGATGAGTGATACATGTGTTACTATAAATAAACATTAAAACTAAGTTTCGGTGTGACATTGTGGCTTAAAAGATTTTTTGAGTGATGTTTTTGCAGTGACAAAATACTAAATGTTTTACACTATTACACAAAGCCTCGTGTCATATCATTTTGTCCACTCGTTTTATAAAGCTCGTATGTAATGAGCACTCATGCAAGATCCTCTATATATGCGTTACGTCATAATGACGTCATAAGTCTCACGTCGTGATGTTCTAATTTCGACGTGCTTTTTCCAATTAAGCCAATTACGGCACATATTTACGAGGAATTGAGGCATATAATTAACAGAATATTTGTTGATTTTTGGTGTAAGATAAATTTTATTTCACTCGTGATCACAGAAAATTAAATTTTCACTCGTGGCTACGTCACTCGTGAAACTATTGATTTTCTGTGATCAGTCCATCATGGAAGATTGCATTATTGTAAATATGTCGGCCTCGCAAAATAAAAAAATTACTTACTTACTACATTTGTATGGTTAATGCACAATTCTCAAACCTGCAAACCTTTTCAAGGTAGAATTTTTATTTCAAAACATTTTTCCTGCACATTTACACTCTATGTGCCTGGATAAACATGCAATTATTGTCATTGTGACTACTACTCAGCAATTCATGTTTTACTCTGGCACCCATATAAAATTTCAATGTCTTTAAACTAGGTTTTAACATATTTAAGTTAAAACAATAAATGGTTGCTATGGCAACCAAAAATATGAACATGAAGTAATAAATATATGAATCATACTCAGTGAGGTAAGGTCTTTCATTAACAACATTTTCACAAAAATACCATGTAAAATACGCATTTTGACATGTCAGTGTAATTTGAAGAAATGGTTGCTATGGCAACAAAAAATGAATAAAAAAGAATAAAAATGTTAAAATCTTTCACTGGATGTGCATACCTTTTAATTATAAAAGTTTCATAAAATTGGAAGTAGGGCCAAAATACCCCTTATTGTCCCTGCTCCTTTACAAATAAGAAAGTGGTTTTGTTTCATTTTTTAAGCAGAAAATGTGTCACTTTGACAATATCCATACACTTTGTATTTTCAAGGCCGTTTGCCTTCAAGGATTTTCAGTTAAAGTCAAGTACCATTTCGGCATTTTTTCAAGGCAACACTAAATTCAAGTACTGCTCAGTGTAAAGATTGAGCAGTACTTGAATTTAGTGTTAGGAGTCATCTACTGTTGATGACCAACCTCCATGTAAAGTTTGAAGATCCTAGGGCAAAGTGTTCTAGAGTTATTGAACGGAAACCATTTTATACGACCGACCGACATGCGCAAAGCAATATACCCCCTCTTGAAAGATGGGGGGCATAAAAATTGTGGCCTCTGACACAAGCAAATTTTGAATGGACAGTCGAAGAGTGGTTACAAAAGTTCACCTGTCACAAAGACAGGTGAGCTAATAAAAGTCCACTGAAACTTGTGACCTTGAGTCTGCATGCTGTATTCATGTTTATCACATAACCTGCGGTCCAGGAGTGCTGTAAATATGGTTCGGCACTCCCAGACTGTGCAATAAATATTTAAATTAGCTTGATGTGACGTTAGCCAATCCATGCATTGATCAGTCAATGACGTCGGGATAATACCAACGTCGGGCTCATTGTACCGCTGAATTTTGGCTAAAACATATGCAGCTTACATCATCCTTTTGAAGAATAATGTGCATTTTTTAATGTTATGTGATAAATAGAATCTTACATTTGTGCTCATTACATACGAGTTTAATTAAACTCGTCGACAAAAACAATATGACACTCGGCAAAGCCTCGTGTCATATCATTTTGTCCACTTGTTTAATAAAACTCGTATGTAACGAGCACGTATGCAAGATCCTCTATGTTACACATTTGTTTTTGATAAGTTTCATGTAATTCGGCCAAGATAATGGTCATTGGAGCAGACAAGACTTTTGTTACAGACAGAATATTCCTATATTATCATATGTTTGACGTCGCGGCAGCGTAATAAAGCCATTATTTATTTTTGATAATACACTAGTGTAATAAAGCTTTGACGTGACGTCGCTCAAAGTATAGGCGACGTCGTCAAAGTTGCGCGTTTATTATAGTGAAAAGAAGTAGTTATTTTATGTTTGGGACAGAAATGGTTAACATATGATAAAAAGAACATTACATTTGTGACTTTCCACATTGGATTTATTAAACTCGTTGAATAAAATCGATAAAACGCTCGGCAGAGCCTCGCATTTTATTATTTTATTCAACTCGTTTAATAAATTCAATATGAAAAGACACTCATGTAATATCCTCTATATAATCCCTGTCCACTTCATGGCAGCCCGGGATTAAATATAACATAATAAATTCTACTTTTACACTTTTATTAATATATATTATTTTTCTTCTATTTCAATAACATGCCAGACATAAAACTATATGCATTTGAGTCATATAAATATAAAAAAAAGTTCAAGTTTTTTAAAATAGATGTTACACTTCACCTAAAATGTTCAAGAGAATGAGGGTGCTTAATCTAAGTGTCTACGCATTTAGTATAAAGATGTTGAATGTTACGATGTTCCTAGTTCACAGTTTACATGGCTTCACCATCTTCCTCCTCCTCATCAAATTCACCCTCCTCTTCCGCGGTCGCATCCTGGAAAATATCAATGAAGGAAATATTAGTAAACTTTAAAAACATGAACATTTGGGCCGACAGTAACCAATTTTATATGAAGCGTAGTAGCCTTAGAGAGCAATAGATCTGTAGTTCTTATCCTCAGCCTGAGGAATTTAAACAAAGTAAATTTGTAGGAAAATGTGCATTTCAATAAGGTGTTTGGTCACAGTGACCATGACCTTTGACCTACTATACTTTGCGTGACGTCACGTCAAAGCTTTATTACACTAGTGTTTTATCAAAAATAAATAATGGCTTTATTACGCTGCCGCGACGTCAAACATATGATAAAGCAATATATGACTGTTATCTGTGATTCTGTTTGTTTGGTGCATTGTGAAGTTGATTTTACAAAAACCATGATGCAAATTCTAATTGTGAATTAAGGGGCCTTTTAGGTTTGTGAAAGGGGCCTATAGCAAATTGTGAAGGGGCCTAATATAGGCCCGAAGGGGCCTAATATAGGCCCCTCGTATACAGTGAAAAAAAGCCCTGAGTACTTGAGCACTGCACTTTAACTCTACAGATACACATCAATCATGGAGAGAAAAGCTGACAAATTTACCTGGTATTGTTGGTATTCAGAGACCAAATCGTTCATGTTGGATTCAGCTTCAGTGAATTCCATCTCGTCCATACCCTCACCAGTGTACCAATGCAAGAAAGCCTTACGTCTGAACATAGCAGTGAACTGCTCAGAGATACGCTTGAAGAGTTCCTGGATGGCGGTGCTGTTACCAATGAAGGTGGCGGACATCTTAAGACCACGTGGTGGGATGTCACAGACAGCGGTCTTGACGTTGTTAGGGATCCATTCAACGAAGTAGCTGCTGTTCTTGTTCTGGACGTTCAACATTTGTTCATCAACCTATTCAAAAAAAGAATATACATTTGAACTTATTTATTAAACGCAAGAATACAGGTGAAGGGTTTGTTTATATTTTCCTTCAATTCAAAGCAACAGCCTATCCAGAGGCTGAGCAACTGCTGAAAGAAATATGTATAGAGCAGTATAGAGAATAAACTAATTGATTTTGGCCAGTAGTTTAAAATCCTAAATTTTGGCATACATCATTTAACTACTAGTCTTGAAATCATTAAAACCTACATCTGCAGCGAAGAAAATAATATTGACTGTGACACATGACGAACATCCAACCATCTTACAAGTTTACCTGACGGGCACAAACAGACAAGCTAGCTACAATGATCTTGTGATCACTTAAAGTCAGACTGACCATGACAAGCACATTGCATCTGACACTGGGTTTGCAGATATACCTGCTAAAAATGATCATACCTCTTTCATGGACATACGCCCTCGGAACATGGCAGCAACTGTTAAATAACGTCCATGACGTGGGTCACAAGCAGCCATCATGTTCTTGGCATCAAACATCTGCTGGGTGAGTTCAGGGACAGTCAGAGCTCTGTATTGCTGGCTTCCACGGGATGTAAGGGGAGCGAATCCTGGCATGAAGAAGTGGAGACGTGGGAATGGTACCATGTTGACAGCCAATTTACGGAGATCAGCGTTCAATTGACCGGGGAATCGGAGACAAGTGGTGACACCGGACATGGTGGCAGAGACGAGATGGTTCAAGTCACCGTATGTTGGGGTGGTCAACTTCAAGGTCCTGAAGCAGATATCGTAGAGAGCCTCGTTGTCGATACAGTAAGTCTCGTCAGTGTTCTCAACAAGTTGATGGACTGAGAGTGTAGCATTGTAGGGTTCAACAACGGTGTCTGATACCTGCAAATATCAACAAGACAATGCAATTTACAATACAATTTAATTGTCATGCTGAGGTACTGATTTATTGAACTATTAATTCGAATATTTTCTATAAAAAATAATCAATGCCATCATTTATCAAATAAAAGTTTAAACAGTTGAGCATATAGTTCTTTTTGGGGGTGGGGGTGGAGTTAGGGGTGGTGGAATCGGTTACTGACTTTTGTTTTCACTTTGTGAATTTATGCACAAAGACAAATATTTTTATATATTTACCCCAATGCTTAATTTTTTCTACTAGGCTCCAATAAAATTGAATTATGATAAATATTGTTAACTGTTAAAATTCTGTCCATATAGCAAACCCCAGACAAGTACAACTGTACAACTATGCAGTCATGTTTTAATATAAAATAAAATTATTTTATTTACCTTTGGTGAGGGGACAACTGAGAATGTGTTCATGATTCTATCTGGGTATTCTTCACGGATCTTGCTAATCAACAATGTTCCCATACCAGATCCGGTACCACCACCGAGGGAGTGTGTCAGCTGGAATCCCTGAAGACAATCACAGCTTTCAGCTTCTTTCCTTACAACATCGAGTACAGAGTCTACCAACTCAGCACCTTCTGTGTAGTGGCCCTTAGCCCAGTTGTTACCAGCTCCACTCTGTCCAAACACAAAATTGTCTGGTCTAAAGATCTGACCGAATGGACCGGACCTGACGGAATCCATTGTTCCGGGCTCCAAGTCGACTAAAATAGCTCTAGGTACATATTTTCCGCCGGTGGCTTCATTGTAGTATACGTTGATTCTCTCAAGTTGAAGATCTGAATCTCCGTGATAAGTACCAGTGGGGTCAATTCCGTGTTCATCAGAAATTACTTCCCAAAACTGAAATCAGACAAATAAATAAACTCAAGACTCTCTGCAACATCAGAAATGAAGAATAATAAACTATGTATGGTTTAACCGTTTTGACACTTGATCATTTCTGAAACGCCAGTGTTTCCCACCCAACTAGAGACAAACTGGTTGGAAACCCAGAGGTTGTCTCGCGTGTATCGGTGCAGTACACCGGGCATGTTAAATAACCAAGGGATCTATTCGAAGCGAGCTGAATAACTCACCTGGATTCCTTGTATCTCACCTCTGTCTCTACCAGGGGCGTAGCCAGCCTTGAATTGATGTTACGCACACAAGCCTTGAAGTTGGAAGTTATGGTTGGGGGGTCCTCATGATTGTCGAAATTTTGGACTTTAATGACATTTTGGCCATATTTATATTTTAACTTTTCAAATTAATGTTACGCATGTGCGTACGTTCGTATCGCTGGCTACGCCCCTGTCTACCTACCTAAGTCCACCTTAGTCGATTCCGATTATGTCTGCCCCTGCCAGGCACCAGTCCTGCCAGTAATTACTTTTGACCATTAAAGGGCAATAACTCATGCAAAAATAAACAGACATCCAATGACCTTACCAAAAAATCTGGGCAATATGCAGGGGTGTAGCTATGAAATGATCATCGTCAAAGACCTTGGATTAGCCCCGTGGAGCCTTACAATACAGAGGTCTAGGCCTCAGGCTCTGCAAGTGGTTAAGACGAACAAGCTTGGAGAAACTTTGTGACAAATATCCGGACACATCCAGCACAAATTTGACAAAATCAAAGTTGTTGGACAGTTTTTAGATGTTCACTTTCATTTTAGAAATAATAGATTCTAAGTCAATATCAAACACAGACAAGTTTAATACAACGTTTTACCGTTTTAGCAAAACTAGTAGAATCTATAAGGCAATCGCACAGACATAAAATAATATGCCCCAATACCCAGTCTAAAGTGAAACAGAAAGCGAAACAAGGCCGAGATGACACGAGTCATGACTCAAGGACATCGGTCGACGATTTGTTTTTGTCTTTGATTTCTATGGGTAAATGATTCACAAATAGAGTTAATATTACAAAATTCATAATCACCTTTGCGCCAATTTGGTTGCCACATTGGCCAGCTTGCATATGAACTATTTCTCGCATCTTGTAAATTTCTTTTAGTTCTCTGATAAAAAATGTCAACTTCTCGCAGCGTCTTCTTGAACTGACTGATGACGTAATGCGCTTCGTTTTGATTGGATGATGGATTGTTTTGTACCCAATCAACAACGCGTGCTGACAAGTGACGTCATGCGCCCGCTTTTTCTAAAGCGCGCTAATTTAAAATGCGTGCATGGGCGGCTCCAGAGGGGAACGGCGGACTGGGTCCCTGGGATTTTGGAAATTAATATTTTACGTGTAATACTGATTTGTCGAGACTAAGAGGTCTAATCAGGGATTCTAGTTGGAAACCTGTGAGAGATATTTAGCTTACAGATTACAGCCCCCAAGAAACATTCAACGAAATCTAGATATATCTATGCATAACAATTTACTGTGAGTGTGCAGCTTAGGTGTGTTTGTAATGCTCACAAATTAATATAAATTACTTGTGGGGAAAATATTTCCATATTTAACTCAGTTATAATCCTTCAGGGCGGATTAAATTGGCCATATCTTTTCCATTTCTTGAGATATTTTCATCAAATAACTTTTATTTTGATTCAGAAATCATAGCTCTTTACGAAAACATAAATCCGGAATTCCGGATTATTCAGGAAAATCGACACCCGTGTATTTCATTTTTCGATCATTTAATTTTTCATTTTTGAGAAGCATGTGTACGCAGCTGCGTATTCTGCGTACACGTAGCTACGCACCTGTGAGATCTGGAAGAGGGGCATGCCTCCCCAAGATTCTATATTGTTTCAGATGCATTTTTAGCAGTTTCAAGACTAAAATTAGAACAACTACAAATCACACTAATCAAATCACGGGTAGTAATTCTAGTTCAAATCAGAGGTAACTGTATTATTGATAAAGAGTAAAGAGAATTTATAAAAAAAAATTTTTTTATAAAATTTGTCTATCTAAGAAATACCTGTATATTTGACGGGAACTTGACCACAGTCACTGAGGTGAATTTTGTTTTAATAAATATTTAATAAATACTGGTGTTATTTAAATATATTTACAAAATCAAAAAGTAGATATATTCTAGTTTCGTCTTTAATTTGATACCAATATTTTAAATATACGTCCATAAAAAGAAAATAAACCCCTAGGACTGTGAAATAACTTATTTTTCTTGTTTAAAATAGCATTGGCTCTTTTATTGAATGCATCTGTGATTGACTGGAAACCGTGATATACATTTCATGGCATTACTTTTTAACTAGTTGATCAATTTCGATGGGATTTTGCATGGAGGTAGATCTAATAATGTTGTCTATGAATGTAATTACTTGATAAAGATATCGAAAGCCAACTCTTGTTTTTGATACCATGAAAGTCTGACCACATTAGAACAAATGCACCTTTCTAAGTTACATAAATTTTATAAAAAAATTTTTTTTACTCTTAACTTTATCAATAATACAGTTACCTGTGGTTCACATCACTTGTTAAATGTACTAGCTTCCTGTTTGCTTAAAATAGCATATGAACAAGTCGAATCTTAGCTAAGCTATGTCACGAAGTAGGATAATTAATGTGCGTGGATATGTCTATGAAACAGGCCCCAAAGACACTTGGGTATGCCATTCTTATTCTCCAGCATATTCACTGGTATCACAGCAACCACTTACTTCTGAGGATGGGTTATGTCCAGGCGCGTAGCGCCGATTACTCGATCGAGTAAAGTTGAAAATGAAAATCTTAAAAGTAGCAACGGTTTAAAATTCGAAAAATGTTTTAAAATGTTCATCGATAGTGTGCAGGGGGGTACGGGGATACTTGCAGAACTCAACTTCTCTAAACTCCAACCTGACCTTTTCAATGCTGCAAATAAGGTGCCCCAAAACGCTCAGTAGGCTCAAAATGAATGTTGTTTTCAAAATTTTCCCGGGGGAGCATACTCCGGACCCCCCTAATGGCGGATTTTCAAATAATTTACGTTTCTTTTTATCCCAAACCGATTTTCAACGAACGTCAATTTATGTTGAATGATGCACATATAAAGATTTATTTCATTTATAGCTCGTTATAATTATTATAACAAAATTTCAGTCAATATTATCACGCTCATGAATGTGTAACTAACAAATCTGCTGTATGCTGTTCAAATGACGATTTTTTTTGTGCTCGCTGCACTCGCAAAATTGACTTCAAAACTCCACCAGATATGTTTAAATCGGTTGTACAATACAAAATTTTCCTGCAGGAGGACCTCCAGACCACCCTTCCATACCAACCCACTTTCGAGTAACTTCAAATTAGACCACGCTACGCCCCTGATGTCTGAAGGATGGAAAATAAATGTGTGGGAGTCACATACAAGGC
Organism: Spisula solida; assembly: GCA_947247005.1. Classification (NCBI taxonomy): domain Eukaryota; kingdom Metazoa; phylum Mollusca; class Bivalvia; order Venerida; family Mactridae; genus Spisula; species Spisula solida. Next base: position 3,706,325 of record OX365956.1, on the reverse strand, counting down.
GTGCATATAGACAACAAATACACTCAAAATTCATAGTAAACATATTTAATAGCATATAATACTTCAGAACAAAACAGTTACATTTACTAATATACAGTGTAAGTTTTGTTATCAACTTTTAAAACATGTAAATGCACAGAACTAACAGTGGATAAAACAAAGGTAACTGTATTTTCTTCCTATTCTGAAATTTGAAATCCAACAAACTAACTATTCCAACTTACTTTGATGCCCACGTTTGTATAAGCATTGAATTTCATGAAAGTTTACATGTTTTTATGAATATGCAAGATCATTTACATGTTTGTACAAATGATGTATGAATATTCCTGAACATTCAAATTTTGGTAAGAATAAAGAATTGTAATGGTTGTTGGGTGCATAAAGGGAGGTAATTGAATAACTATGCACAAAATAAACATTGTAGGTTGTCATTAAAGTAGAATGGCATATATAAGGCCAACAAATCACCCTTAGTGGTGAGCTAGCTTTTCACTGACAGGATTTGTTGGTGTCTGTCTGTCCGACACGTTACAAATATTCATGTTTATATGAACGACACATCATATACCACAAACTGAAACATGTTGAATGGCAGTGAAACTAACACATATAGTACAGTACATGCATCACAGTATTTAAACAACAAAAATTCATCAAAGATGAAAAAGTATAGTGCACCCAGGATAATGTGATATTTACAAACATTAATAAGTTTGGTCAACTGTGACAAAATTGGGTTTACAAATTACTAAAGTAAACAGATATGGTCAGTATTGAACTAAAACTTTCGCTGATAAATCGGGCACATCTGATTAATCCTCCTTTGTGAAATATACCAAATTTTCTCGCTTTTCTCATTATCATGGGCGCACTATACAAGTCATAATGTATATGAAATATTCTGTAAATAAATTAATCACTCAGTGGAATGTCTACAATATTCTTACACTTTTTGTATGTTCTTTAAGCTGCACGCAGACATAAAGTTTGTTATATCACAGACAATAATTATACATCCTACACAACATGTGAAAAATGCACACATGTAAATTTGTATCGCATAGCTTTTACAACAATATTTAAGTCAAGTATTGAAAATACTAAACTATTATATACAGTACAAACTCAGGGTGGCCCTCTGTAGAGCAACAACCTCTCTATAACATCACATTCTAAATTTCCATAAGCTGATATTTACTTTAAATTAACCTCAGTAGATCAACAACCTCGGAACAACGGCCAATATTTGCAGCGCCCTAAGGGTGTTGCTATACAGAGGTTGTACTGTTTATACACGATGTATTAGACATACAAATGAATACATCTATACATGTAACTCAAAATGCAGTTAACATAACAACTCAATCATTTTTTTGCCCAGTCAGCACAAATATACGCCTACACAGTTGAAAATGTACAATATATTTCAATAATTTATATATTTATCATTTTTTTATACAATAAAAACATCACAGAATCAATTGGACGGATCTACAGACGTGCACACATCTATCTTCGAGAGCTGGCCTGGCTACGTAGACTGCTCATAGAGCTGGAACTGCGGGATCCACCGGGAGACTGAAGTCCTGCTGCAAAAAGTAAGAGTAAATTCATCAACATGTTTTTAAATCATAACATATGAGTAAATACATGTATATCTTTTTCTAGACATAACTATGGTAACTAATCACTCCATATACCACTAATTTATTTACTACATCATTCAGGGTCCGTAATTACAACAAATACTTACACACGGCACTCAAATATTGAAATTCACAAAAGTGGAAAACACTATAAGATGAAAGAAAACAAAATACAACCTCTAGTTGGTTTTGAAACAAAATAATAAATTGTAAACAATAAATGCATGATTTATAGTCTAAGGGAAGCAACTCTTACAAAATAAGAATTTTGTCTTCCATACATTAAATGTGATTTTTTGCATAGAATTTCAACAGATTTAGTAAAAATTCTGTTACAATTATTGGTCATTTATGAAAAACAACTAATTCCTTGTATTTACTGGATGATCGGAAAAAAAGTTTTGGGAGATATATTTAGGCTTTAGAAAAATGCTGAGCATAGCTTTTATTTGACAGTCAGATTTCTGCTGAAATTTGGCAGGCATATATATGTGTGCCCCCGCCCGGATTTGAACCCGGATTGCCAGATTAGTTGGCAAGCGCTCTAACCATTGAGCTACAGAGGCCACGAATATCATGTTGTAATGAAAGTCAACAAAGCTTTATAGAGTTTATAGTATTTATAAGAACGAATCTAACATCATTGGAGCCTAACAGGTCACCACTACATACCTCCGAAGTCGGCTCCAATCTGAGCACGGCCCATAGCACTACCAGTAGGAGATTTAATGCTGGATGCACTACTACGAACAGATGATAGACTACTCCTGGCACTTCCTGGTTGTCTACCTGGTGTCAATGAGGGTAGGTTTGCCTGTAAAAACATTCAACACATAATGAATTTATAGTGCGCCAAGGATAATGTGATGTTTACAAACATGAATCAGTTTGGTCCACTGTTGAAAATTTGGTTTACAACTTATTAAAGAAAATAGATATTGTCAGTTATGTACTAAAAACATCACTGATAAATCGTGCACACCTGATTAATCCACTTAAGTGTAATTTACCAATATTTCTCACCGTTCTCATTATTGTGGACACACTACAAATTCTTGGGAGGGTTTTTGATCAAAAAACGTATGTGACATATCGCATACGAAGGGCTGTAACTCTGTCAAAAACCACCCTACCTAACTTTCGAGACACAACTAGGCTTGGTTAGAAGGATGCGTGTGAATCATATAATCATATACATGTACCTTAGGTAGACCACAAAACCACAGCAGTGACTATTAAATGCTTTCTAAACACTTAGACAAGGGTTGATACACAAAGTAGAAAACCAAGGGTTGGATACAAGATGATTTACCTGAGCAAAGTACATGGTAACGGCTTCCCCTAGATCTGGATGTACTTGTGTGGCCTCCCCGATCTGTTGCATTACATTCTTGTTAAATTCTCGCAGTTCCCTAACCTGGAAATCTTTCTGTAAAATAAAACATCAACTTTGTGAGTAAAGTACTACAACAATTTGCAGGGCTTTTATCCAAAAGTTGGGGAAGGGGGCCTTTTCTTTGATTTCGGGGAAAAATAACTAATAATTTTTGCAAAAAGTGAAGAAAAAGCTTGACGTTAATTGGATTTTAGGGGACAACTGTATGATTTTAAAGAATTTTCCTGAGGGAAAGCCACCTGTAAACGGCCCCTCGTATAGAATATACTGTTATATAAATATATGTACAGTGCGACCTCTCCAGAGAGGCCCTCTGTAGACTCTGTAGAACTACAAACTCTCTTAAACACCTTCAAATTTCCCTAAATCACTATTTACTATAAATGTGACCTAGCTCTGTAGAGAAATAACCTCTAAACAAAGGCCAACATTTGCAACTCTCAAAGGGTGCTGCTCTACAGAGGTTGTATTATATAAGTATGACATTGTAATTATTAAAAATACTATGCATTTAAACTTATAAATTGTACAAGAGATGTTTGTAAAACAGGTATGCCTCTTAGCAGGCTAATAGTCAGAAATGTTAAAGTCAAAATGATCTTTGACCAATTAATGTCAAAGCCAATAGGGATCATCTACTATTAATGACCAACCTCCATGTAAAGTTTAAAGATCCTAAAGTCAAGCCTTCATGGGTTATTCACTTATTGAATGGAAATCATTAGGTCTACTGGACAGACAGACGGACAGACAAGTGCAAAGCGATATACCCCCTCATCAAAGATGGGGACCCCTCATCAAAGATGGGGGCATAATAATATAATATACAAACCTCCTCTGGTGTTTCCCCCTTGGCTTTCTTTGCTGATCTAAGTTCTTTAGCATAACGTAAATTCTGTAATAGACAACATAGAATGCCTTTTCAGCAAGTTTGAAGACGGAAGGACAAAACTTTTCAGAACAGACTATTTTCACATTTTCTTTATTTTTTGGTAATTTTAGGGCCATAATTGAAGATAACCTGAGGCGTTTTCAACAGGCAAATAACAAGAGCACAGCCTAAGAGTGCTAGATAATCGAGATTCTCGTACCTGATAGTAACAAATATTACCAATTTTTCTATGTTTAAGTTTAAACAAGGGCAGATAACTCCATAAATATAATTAATTCACAGGGTTATTAGCCATGTCAGTATTGACTCTCCTAGTGATGGTGAATAACTATGTTGAGTTTCAAGTGGATATATTTGAACCTGTAAACCAATTTACTTTCGCAAATACTAATTTTCGCATTTTGCTGATCGTTGGTATATTTGCCACTACAAACTTTTGCGTTTTTAAGTTTCCTGCAATGTCCATATTAATGTTTTTAGCACTAATGCGGCGACTTAATTTCGCGAAATTCTACCACTCACGATCTCCGCGAAATAATTTCTAGGTTTACAGTAGTCTTTGAAAAATTATCCCGTCACGAGATATAAGTTTCTTACCTGTTTTGTTACTCTCTCTAGTTTTGTTCTTTGGTCGTCAAGCTCTTTGTTTAGTTGGAGAATCTTGTTCTAATAAAATCGAAAAATATAATTTTCGATTAATCAGATTTATAGACAAACTTCAGCTGGATACCACTTGTCATCGTTCCGTGATACACAGGACATGCTCGAAGTGAAGGAGATACATGTAAAGTATCAATTTAGCAAAACACACTAAAAATTGCACTAATCCTTTCCTTCAGAGGTGTCAACCAAGTGAAACTTAAAATCCTGAAAAATCAGGGCCACATTGTTTCCATATTTATTTTATTGAATAAAATCCTTCAGAGCAAATTAAATCAACCATAACCAGATATTTTCATTAATAAACTTTATTTTGGTCAGAAGTTATAGTTCTTCCAAGATAGATAGATTCCGAATTTCAGATACAACAGGAATATTGACACCCCTGTTTTCTTTGCAGAAATAGTTTCAACTTTCAACTCGCAACCTTATCTCATTGTGCTTTTCACAAATTAGTTTCCAATTTAATGAGTATGTAGGGGTGACTATCAAAAAACAGAAATGGCCTTAACAAGAGAACTTATCAAGAAAGATCATTCTTGATTTTAAAATATATTTCTGAGATTTATACCTTCTTTTCATCGGCCATCTCACAATAAGCGTCCTCGTCTCTCTTCAAGTTATCCAATGTGTTACTCATAGTTTGTAGATCTTCCTGTAGTTCTCGTATCTGACGTCTCTTATACTTGTATTTATCCATCACGGCTCTCATCTGTTCATCCAGTTGTTGTTTCTCTTCCATTTCATCACCTGCAATCAATCAATCAATCAATCAATCAATCAATCAATCAATCAATCAATCAACACTTCATTCAATTCAAATCAATCAATCAATGTAAAACCAGACATTTTTGCAATGGATTTATTTTATTATCACTAAATTTGTAAATTGACCTACTGATCTCAAAATCAGTAGGGGTCATCTATTGTTGATGACCAACTTCCATGTAAAATTTGAGGAACGAGTTTATAAATAAGCTTAGCTTTCTACTTAATCCTTAATATGTGTAAATGAATGTTATCATATTATATGTTTATAAAGAAATAAATATTGTTTAAACTAAAGCGTTCTTGAGTTATTGAACACAAACCATTTGGTCGAATAACCGACATGTGGAAAGCACCCCCTAATCAAAGATTGAGTGGGGGCACAATTAAATTCAAAGAAAAAATAAGGTTTTTACAGAACTTACTGGAATCTGTGACTTTGTTGAAACTTTTTCTGTACGTTTCATTCCTGTTATTCATGAGTTTTAACGTGTTTTCGAGAGCTCGGATTTCTTTCTCGGCTTTCCTGATTCTAGCATCGAGATCGTCTCCTTCACGTTGCAACTCTTCTTTCTCCTGGGCCGCCTGTCGTAGAAAAATAAATCGTGAAATTATTATTTTTCGTGGAAGTTAACTAAATTTTCATTGATTTCTAGGGTTTAACTTGATGACGCATGTCGTAGAAAAATGTAAATAATTTGTTTAATTATGGGAAGATATGGAATTATAAAGCTACATAAATTTTTGTTCTGTTACATATCAGTAATACTTGATTGGTTTTTCTCCTGTGCCGCCTGTCGTAGAAAAGTGTTTATTTTTAAATTTTTGTTTATTTTGGGGAAAATATTGATTTTGAAAGCTACGTAAATTTTACTACGTTACATATAGGGCTGGTAATTAGCAATCATCCTCAGGCCTGAAAATCCCAGTTTCAAAGCCTGAAACTCTATATTTCCATATAAACAAAGAATAAAAATTCAGGATTCAAAAACCTGAAACCAGACACAGGCCTGAAAAATACCAGGCCTGTACATATGAGTAGTACTTGACTGATTTTGATGACTGTAATGACTGAACATAATTATGAAACAACACATTTGGACTTACCAAAAATTTCCAGTTGTTTTTAGTGTTTTTTCACTTTACTTGCCTTTTTTTGGAATAGCCCTATTGTCACAATTACTTGAAAAAAGTAATCGATTATTAATCATCATGATTACTTTAATCAATTACTCCATGTCTGCTATTGTGAAATCATCATTTTTCGTGGGCGTTAAATTTTCATTGATTTTGTGGTTTAAATTGACGACAAAATAAAAATTCAATACCAACAAAAATGTGTGATATTTGCGTACCTTGATAACATAGTAAGCTTGAGACCTCTCTTCTTCTCCCTCGGGCGGGGCCATGGATACCATCAGAATCTCATACCTGCGGGATAAAATGTAACATTGGTAATAAACATGGACATCTGACATATATACCAGACAATGTAACCAAACATAAGTCCCAGGATATAAACAGCCTTTAAAACATTTTGAGATACAGAGGATCTATCACGGGTTGTCAATTGATATAAACTTAAACTAAACAAGTTCTGGAAATTTTAGTAAGCAGGCCTCTGGCGAGTTTAATTTTAGTTTGTATAAATTGAAGTTGAGTATTAAGAATCTTTTTATCATATGACACAAATAACACAAAAAATGCACATTTTTCTGTTGAAAAACAGACTATATTATACAAAAGTTAGCGTCCAAAAATAATGGCATTTAAGGGATATAAGGACTACATTTAGGACATAAAGGCAAATTACCTCAGACTTCAAGGAAGATACAGTTGTGATACAACATTGTCTTTATGGCCTCCGTAGCTCAATAGTTAGCACGCTTGCGGTCTAATCTGGCGACCCGGGTTCAAAACCGGGTGGAGGCACACATATATATGCCTGCCATATTTCAGCGTAAAGCTGACTGGCAAATAAAGGCTATGCTCGGCATATTTAAAAAAATTTTTTTACACAATTCTCACACCCCAATTCAAGGACTTTTCAAGGCCTGTATAAGATAACTAACTTTTTCCAAATTCTTGGTTCTTAAACATGTCCTGTGTATAGCAACGATTTATGGAGTGACAGTAACAACTATGATTAGAGAAAAGTATAGTACAGAGAATTTGGCCTGATCCTGACCTTTATGCGTGAATATATTACGTTCTTGCGTTGAAAATATATATTTCCGCGAGCAAATCGTGCAACATCAGTCCTTTAGATTTGTGTTTGTATTACACCTTCAGCGCCTTCGTGATACTTACCGCTTATGAAAACATACAACCAGGTTATAAAATATCGACAATATATCAGCTGTTAAATTATTCTAATAAAATATCGATTCAGGTCAAATTCTCCGTACTATAACAACGAGAACAAACCTTTTCCTGAGTTTATCGATCTTAGAAATTCTCTCGTGTAATTCTGCGCTGATTTGTTGTCTCTCCTCGTTCACGGCTCGAACTTGCGCATTCAGCATGTCTTTATGTATGTTGATTTCCTGGTGTCTCTCTTTCATCGCCTGGAAAACAGTCAAAATCATATTATTATATTTGGGGCTTTCATTCATTAGCCTCCAAAATTGAAGAGTCAAAATTACTCTTGTATATTCAGTGCTTTCATTAGCCTCCAAAATTGAAGAGACAAAATTACTCTTGTATATTCAGTGCTTTCATTAGCCTCCAAAAGCATAAAAACTTCAACAATTAGGTTAAACAAGACTAGGCTATATATAAGCATGAATGAGGCACATTTGAATCCGGGTGTTAACACATGTGAGCCATAGTTGTGGTCCAGAGGGTAATGTACTTGATTTGTAACCCGGGAGAACTGGGTTCTGTTCCTAATCACGGCAGGTCATACCCTCTCATGAACATTTGACAATAATGTTGAGTTCCCTCAACAAGTGGGGATGTTGCTGGTTCATCAAGGGAGTGTAAGTTAGTAGACCATAACAATTTGTAAAGAGAAGAATGTTTTTCAAATATTAATTTCAACAAATGTACAAACCGTCTCAAGTTGAAGTCGTCGTTTCTCAAGGGAAAACACACCATCAGCGCGCTCATTCAGCATGTCGCGTAAACGTTTCAATTCCAACTTCAAGATATTTTGGTCGACCATTTGATCTTGCTTCGATGTGATGATTTTCTTCAATTCTCTCTCGGAGCTATCATTGTACAGATCAAGTTCTTCAATCTTGCTTGTCAGATCGTCTTTCTCTGAACCACTCTTCTCCAACTCTCGACTAACACGTCGAATATCATCCTGCATATACAAATATTAGAAGTATATATATAGGTATGTATGGTAAATGTTACTATTAATTATATAGGTACTTACTTTGGTTATATGGTAACTGAAATCTTGAGTAATTTATGCTTGAAATTTGAGTCTAATCCACAATATCATCTTAGATATAAAATATTAGAAGTATATAGGAATGTATGGTAAATGTTACTATTATATAGATACTTAGTTCGGTCATAATTTCAGGGGTGCAGAAATGTTTTCATGTAGCCAGTTAATCTAAAGGAGGGCCAATATAGGCAGAGCCGGTTGCCCAATCCTATCTTGTCAGAAATAAAATATATATTATAATATTAAATTAATCTTCAAAAGTAGGCGGTTGGTTTGAAATCTCACTAAAGTAACAACGAAGAAAATGACAAAAAGTAGCCGACAAGCATGTTCAAATAGCCAGTTGATTTTACCGCCATTCTTGGTCAGAATCATGTGTATACAGCCACATACTGACATATAGGCAGTTACACACATGACAAAATTACAACAAATTATCAACAGCTCAGAAATAAAATGTACGTAAAAATGAATTTCTTCTTATACCTGTAAACGTTTGAGTTGTAGTGTAAGGAGTGTATGTGTGTTGTTTTTCTGATCAAGTTCGTCGGTAAGATCTTTGATTTTAGCTTCCAGATGGATCTTCTCCTCGTTGGAGCGTTCACCCTGCATACGATTGATACGTCTCTCCAACTGTTGTACGGCAAAGTCCTGAAATAAAACACATAGACACATATATATCATATACACATACATGAATTTCAACAAAACAATCATGAAATGACACCCTAGATGAATACAAGGCAGTCTAAAAGACGGCTTAAATCCCCAGCCACGTTAATGGATAGTGAACTGTGAGATTGACTGTATAGCGGTCGGCTTGGTTGGAACTTGGTTCTGCACCTCTAGGCATTAAAAAGTCATGGAGTGGACACAAATTTAGCTCAGTGGTAACGCACTGGGCTGTCAATCCAGAGGTCGTGGGTTCAATCCCTGGCATCGGAACTTGACATTTCTGAAATATTTATAATATTTCCCACTATATCTGGCCGTGTGGTCTGCAAAGTATCCGGAAGTGCCAGGAAGCTGTGTATCGGTGCACACCGGGCACATTAAAGAACCAGGCTGTCTATTCAAAATAAGAGCTAGGCGCACCTCTGCAGCGCCGGACTGCCTGTATCTAATGTCTCTCTCTCCCTTCAGGGGCTTTCTCTCAGTCTGTCCCTCTGGTCAGATCATGCTGTATCTGCACTGGTAGAGGATGTACCTGCGACCTTGTGGCTGCAACATGGGTAAAGTGCCTTTGAACGTGCGTTCGCATGAAAAGGGCGCTATATAAATCTGGTATATTATTATAAATTGTAAGGCTCAAACCTTTGACATTGAACTGTAACCTCCAGCCAGCATGGTAGAAACATGGGTTTTGCACATCAACTTCATTAGTTACTCATTTGATGTAAGTTTCATGAAATTGGCTCAGGTGTTAAAATTGTATGGAGCGGACACAATTTTGTTAGGGAAGCACGTTATGTGACTTGTGACTGACAAGTTCCGTACACTAATAATAATAATAAATGGGTAGGTCAAGTTTCATTGCAATAGTATGGAAAATGAACAAAATATAGAACTTTATAAAAAAAAAAATCAATACCCGGAGGAAAGGATGGACTGTTCAATTTTAACATGTCCCAGAAGGGTCATCAAATTGGGGGGGCACAAAATTGTACAAAACATGGATGTACCTGATTATAGATGATTTCTTGTTGTTTCAGTGAATCTGTGTCCAGTTTACCTATCTTACTGTTCAAATTTCTGATAGCTGCATGACTTCCCTGTGGATGAGAAAATAAACAGAATACGAATATGTGGTATACAGTGATTTTTCGGGCTATTTTTCGGGCCGAATACAGGCCCTTTTCCCCACAAAATAACCTCCATTTCTCCCAAAAAGTCATAATTTCACCCTGTTGTTCTCCCTAGTTTAAGAGGCAACTAAGGATTTAAAGTCAAAACAATATATTTTAGTATACTGAATGGATACAAAGAGCGTTTTAATACTTTTGTCCCCAATATGATGTCAGTATAATGCATTTGTCAGTATATAATCGCTTGTTGTTATATCGAGACCAGACTGTACTACGATATTCACTTATATTCAAAGAGGAATATTCAATTGACAAATAGTGTATATATAAGTTTCTGGCTTTAAATGATCTTAATCAAATTGTTATGGTTTATTGAATTATTTCCATAACGTAAGGCATTGTGCCCATGAGTTTACATACAAGTACATAGACAAGTACAATAATATACTCCCATTAACGCACATCTCACATGCACGCACACACACAGAACATACAAAAGGAACCCACTATCTACCACTTAAGTAAAATGTCAATTAAAGTCAACTTTTAAGGAGTGATATGATTTCAATTGTGGCCTTAAGTTTATGAAACCAGATTTGACCCAAAATGTTTTTGTGTTACTGCCCTGAGATATTTACCTGAATCTCTGCCTCATTGTTTCGTTCCTTTGTCTTGTATTCCTGCAATTCTTGCATTTTCTTAAACTGTAAATCACGTAGATATTTGAGTTCCTGATCGATCTCTTTCTGTCTCCGATCCTCATCATCGAGAATCTCGTCCATACGAGCGGCACGCTCTTCGGCGCTGAGGTTAGACTCGGTGGCGATCTTTAATTTTTCTACCAGCGTCTCACGGAGATCCTTAGCTTGTCGTAACCTAACATTGATAAGAATGAAAAATATAATAACAGGCAGTTAAAAAATTTCACCAAAAGCAAAGGATAATCAGATATACCAGTACCATTTTTAATGACTTTTGTACTGCCTAGTCTGGGAAATGAGCCAGAAACCTTTCGCTCTTGTAGCGGACGCCATACCATTAGGCTATCAAGGCAGAAAACAATTTGTTCAAATGAAATCTAGGATGTATAATAGGAATGTATCCATGTACAACAGGGTTTCACTAGTTTCTAAATCTGAAGAGTCATTTTGATACTAAATATCTAAATATTACCATTTTATAGACAAAATATCCATGATTTTTTGAGAAAATGACCAAAATCTTGAGGGTCAAAATGTGACAGTTTGGAAATATCAAGGGTCAAAACCCTTACTTCCGAGTAAAATGGAACCTTACTTATTCTCTTTATCGACCACATCTTTCTTGAGTTGTGTCACGTTGGATCTGGTAGACTCAAGATCTGTGACAGTTCTATCAACTGTACGCTTTAACGCATCCAACTGAAAGCAAATACATAAAAGGTAAAGTTTTTGTTTATTACAGTGTCACCCCTACTGAAAGGGCCCGCCAATTTGACGTATGAGACACCTATTTTTCATGCACACAGTACCTCCCCAATCCCTTCTCGTATTGCCAGGCGCCTGGCAGAGATGGGCCTACGGTAAACAACTAGCTGGCGGCTCACCAACCGGCCGCATCAGTTCATCACCCAGCTACCGCCGGGATTCGAACCTTCGACCTCCCGCTTCCAAGGTGGACGCCCTAACCACTCAGCCACGGTCGCGATATATATACATACAGTCAAACACATCAAACCATTTCTAGTATTTATTAATGCCTAAGGGAGACTACTACAGTGACAGTTTTATCAACGGTACGCTTCAACGCATCCAACTGAAAGAAATCATATACATACAGTATACGACAGAGCTAGCCATGCATATATAGCCATCCAAAACTTTTTCTTAAATAAATGAGGGCTGTGGCAGATTATAATTTTAAATCTCATAAGTTTATTGCCAATTTATGCTAATATGCTGCGTATACAGTAACAAAAGTAGAACATTAGGGTTTTTTATCAACTGTAAAAATAACAACCCTTCTTACCACCAATGGTTTATTTTAGTTATGATGATTAATCAGTAAAATTGTACGTAAAATAACAATGAAATTAAAAGTAGCCCCTCCCACCCTGGAAGAAAACCATACGAACCTCATCGTGGAACTGAATTCTTTGAGTCTCCGCCTCCTGGTAATCATTCCTGATACGAGCGGATGTTCTCTCCGCGATAGAAATCCTCTTCTCTTGTTCCGCATTATTCTCCACTTCATTCTCAAGGAATTGTTGTTTCTCTTTAATGGTTTCTTCACGTTTACGAACTTCTGATTTCACTCTTGCCAGTTGCTGTAAATACGCCAATATGTCATATACTGTAAAATCACATATTTTCGTAGATTTTGTTAAAAAAAATCATTTTCGAGGGGTCGTAAATTTGTGAATTACAAAACTTGAAATGGTAACCCTATGTTCGATACTTGAGAGGTTGATTTATCGTGGGGATTACATTTCATAGATTTCACTGACTAGTTAGGGATTTACCACTGGCTACTTTTCTCAAACTGAGGCAGTTTGAACAAGTTCAATGTATAAAATGATAAGAAATCAAGGGTTGAATAACACATAAACAAACAAATCTCACTTTACGCGCCTACATTGAAAGTACCACTGGCTACATGTATACAAATTTACGGAGAGCCTTGAAAATAGCCCTGGTATTATTGACAAGCAGACTTACAGCAGCTAAGAGATCCATCTCTTTATCTCGACGTTGCATCTGTTCTATCGTATTCTCCCATTGTTTGATCAACTCTTGTCTTTCTTGATGTGCTTTACGGAAGTCTTCAGCTGTTTTATCTAACTCAATCTGAAATAGTCACAATTGTTAGTTAAAATATTCAGGTTTACATGCCGAGCATAGCCTTTATTTGCCAGTCAGCTTTCTGTTTGCCTCCATCCGAGACTGAACCTGGTTTGTCAGATTAGAAGGAAAGCGCGCTAACCACTGAGCTATGGAGGCCCTAAAGGCTTTAAAACAATAGTAATTTTTCTTAAGAAAAGCATCAATTTTATTATAAATGATCCAAACTATATTTTTAGGGAAGGTTCTTCAGCTCTTTTTTTACAAAATAATATGAACTTAGCATGTGTATAAAATGTCAAATTGTGAATATACTCCTCTCATAGTGAGGCAATTACTAAAGATGATGATGAAATTTTAATATTAGTAAAAATATGGCAACATCAACTTTAATGACATAAATTCAACAAACCTGAGCAGTAAGAGTTTCTGTAGTTTCATGATCAAGATTTCTCCGTTTCTTTGAAGATTCGTCAGTCAACCGTTCCATACGTAGAGAAAGTTCCTTGATTTTACTCTCATCATGTCTCGAATATTTCTGTATGGCCATGGAATCCTCATCTTTTCTCGCCGATTCTTCAAGCCATGCCTCCAACGCCTGCTGATCCCAGTTCATTTGAGATTTCATCTCCTCAAGCTTCTGGGTTTGCTTGAAAATGTTGTTCTAAAAAGGGGAGATAAAATGTCTTAAATATTTTATGCACCTTCATGAAGAGCTAGCAATTTGTGTGCTGTTCTTTTTTGTGCCTTCATTTTCAGGGTTTTTTTCTGATGAGTGCAGTAATATTTGAAGTGGACACCTTTTTCATTGACAAACTTGACTGCAGACTTATATACAACATTACATTGTCCTTCAAATAAAAATCAATCTACTATTATATTTCTATCTGCTTTAATTAAAAATCTTAATGATTGGTATGAACTTTTACTTCTAATAAGACAGGTGTGAACAGAATTGATAATCATTCCAAGAAAGTAATTTTTAAACAGGATCTTATTGCTTTTTAAGGAGAGCATGTAAACTGATTTATAATGGAAATTGTTGAAAGAAATCTCATAAAATATTCAAAATAAAACAATTTGTAGTAAGAATATAGTTGCACTAAAAGATGAAAGTGAATTTTTAACTGCTCATTGCTCAATAGTCAGTAGAATGACCTGGAATTCCGTCGGACCAGCATGTTTCATAAACTGTAAGTCCTTCAAGCCACTATGAAAAAAAGTTAGTGTCAAGCCATTACTCACCTCAAACACATTTTTCCTTTCCTTCAATTCTTCAACCTCCTTTTCAAGTTTCTTAATTTCTTGTTTAAGGCGACCTTCTTCCCTTTCAGCTATGGTAAGTAGATGACTTTCAGTTTCAACCTCTTTCTTTCTTGCGCCAACCAGACCTTGTGTGTGATGAAGTTCTTGTCGGACATTTTTTAGATGCTCTGACATCGCATGTATACGATCCTCAAACTCTTCCAGGTCATTTCGAACATGTACAATATTCTTCTGCTTGTTTTGTACCTAAAGAATACATTAAAACATGATTAATTTACTTTAACGGTTCTTCTAAGAAAAAAAGTTTTGTTACAATCAATTCAATAAAAACAGGCAATTCTGGCAACAGGGCAGTATTGACAAGCTGACATTACAAAGTACAATGGGCATATAATTTTTTTCTTGGGATCTAAAGAGGGTATTAAATGCTACCTAGATGTGACATAATGAGAAACCATTTACTTGCAGAGACCGTACTAGCGACGGATATAGCGACAACAAGTTGCAGTCTCCAAAGTATTGTTATTTGAGGAGAAAAAGTATTTACCCAGTGCAGGACTCGAACCAACGACCCCCTGCTTGCAAGTCAGGCGCTCTACCAACTGACCTAACCGGGCTACTAGCTCATAAATCACTACAACAGTCTCTAGATGCATTTATATAACTAAGTGAAGACACAATTTTAAGTGACTGATGTGAATGGATAATAAGCACAACTTAGCTTGGTACTAATATCATAAATATGTCATGCAAAGTGTCATTGAAATCCAACCAATGGCTATGAAGAAATAGCATGGAGAAATTTTATTCCACAGTAACTCAATCTGACCAACTTTTGTCAACGATATTCACAACATCTATACATCATTTATGTCAACGTCTTTGATATTCACAACAAGGTATGGTTACGCAAAGTTCCATTGAAATTCGACTAATAGTAATTAGGCTACAGAGAAATAGCCCAAACATAATTTTTGACACGGAGATCCACAAATCAAGCACCCTCAAGCATGACTCAACTATAGTCCCCATATACTTTTATATCTTGGAATGTAAATAGACAAATATGTTTTTGTTAAAGAGACCGTGGTTATTGGAATTTATTCCAACGATCGAGTATTCAAACTGTTGGAAATATTTTCCATTCCCCACCCACTTTCCACCAAATCACAACTCGACTCACATCATCTTCCAATGCCTTGTTTTCGGCATTAGCCACCGGCATATTCAACCCCTCGTCCCATTCTATCTCGCTCAAGATGCTGTTGTTATCCCTGCTTCCTCGACTCATTGTTATTTAGATGATTAAACTGATTCAACAAAATTTGTTTACAAAATCCGACATTTGTTTGGTATTGCTCTGGATACAAAAGACCCGTATGTAAGGGAGGTAATTTTCTGTAAATTCGTACCCGGAATATTTCGACCCATTGCATATTCGTACTTCATCTATATTTTAATACTGGTGAAATTCGATTATACGTTTATTATACATAAATAAACATTTAAAGCTAGACTAAACATAAATATTGACTTCAACATTATTATGTTAATATCTATTCTTCAACTAATAGAAAATATTTCTAAATTTGCTAAACACCTGAATTAGATTTATTCCGTTACTGTTGTATAAATCTAAGGTTTATTCCCTAGCATTCATTATCAAATACAATTGGGAGGTATATTGGCTTAACACGCTCTCTATATTTATTGTCATTAGCTGGCGTAAATTAGAGCCACAACCAACCGGCCAAGCGCTTATTTGTACAAGAGACTGCTTCGACAATGCTCCAGAGCATTATGCTGTGCAATGGTATTCTATCACAACCAACAAATCTCCCCCTTCTTTGGTGCAAGTCCTTCTACAACCATGCATGCACTGAGTCTGCCTAGTACTTTCCTTGGGCAACAGATCCCATGTGCTATGCATGAACCATGTTTCGTAAAATGATCGAAAGGGGAAATAACATCTGGTATAAAAAAAATTAATTTTATATGTATAACTAGTGACCAACACAAAACTTTACCTACCTAGCTGTCTCTTCAGAAAAACTGTTAACTTATATTGTGGTTACTGTACAAGGTCCAAAAATGTACTTCTTCCGTGTACTGAGCTAGGCACTTGATAGGCGTAATTAGTACTCCAGCCGGCTATTAAGATACTACAAGTTGACAATTCATTTTGTCCCAGTATCATTTGTATCCATCCATCATTCGAAGTGATCGTAAATTGCCATGAGAGTGAGAAAAGAGAAACCAGTTTTCCCTTTTTAATGCAGAGTGCCATGAAACAGTAATGCCCCCAGTTACCGTAATATTTTTTTTGCGTTTAACTGAGTTGTTTTGCATGGCCATTCGGTTAAATCCCTACCTAAATGGCCAATGACCTTCAGCGTCGAGGGAAAGACAGAAAGTTTGTGAGATACAAGGAATCCAGGTGCACTGCCCTTGCTCTTTCTGAATAGACTCCTTGGTTCTTAAACATGCCCAGTGTATAGCACCGATACACACGAGACTACCACTGGGTTTTCCAACTAGTTCGCCTCTACTTGGGTGCGAAATACTAAAATAGCGCTTTTGAAATTTCCACTGTCCCGGCTGAGATTCAAAACAGGGACCTCCGGATTGGAAGTCGAGAGCACTAACCACTCGGCCACCATTCTACCCGTAATTAAATGAATACAAAGACAATAAAATCATCTTTAAACATATTTTATTCATTTAAATAAGACAAATAATATCCATGAAAAGGTATCCATGTAAACATAGGTGTATATGTATAATTTTCAATCAGTAAAACTTCATGACATGTTCAACCTATAGCCGAGCCTCAGTCTCACATTAGGGAATAAACCTAACATATTTCATTTAAAAACAACATTTCTAGAATTAATGTAGCGTTGCTTTTATAAAATAAATAACATGCGACGGGGGCCAAGTAACATTGCAGTTAAACAAGGACAATGACCTTGTTTCCTAACAAATCATAGAACAATGAACAATATCCCATCGCACTCACGGTTCTGATAAAATAAATACAGTCAAACTTGTGTTAAAAGTCTTCAAAGGGCACAAGTCCTGTAAGAATTTAGAAAAGACCACTACATGTACAGTATAACCTTTGTAAATCAACATCATTTGGGAGCTACATATATAGTCCATTGTATCAAGGATGTTGCTCTTCAGAGGTTACATTTATAGTAAACATCGGCTTAGGGAAAGTTAGAAGGTGTTGTTATGGGGAGGTTGTTGCTCTACAGAGGGTTGTTCTAGAATTCAAACTGTATTACTAAACCATTTTAACATTTTATCTCCTGTCAGACTACTTTTAGTAAATATCCAAATTATACTTTAAATTTGTTAAGACAGACCACCTGTTACTATGTGTGGTTGTTACAGACAGGTTTGACTGTAGCAGGGGAGGGGAATATGTTTGTTACATTGCTCAGTGATTCAATAAATCTGTAATACTATGAGAAGAGCGGTCGTATACGTGTACACAAGCACAGTAAAAACCATGCCAAATTCACAGGTATAAAGATAAAGGCTTGTTTCATGCATAGTTTTATAATGTTTACAGCACGAATGAAAATACACACATTTATGATATAAGTAAACAGGTTTAATAGCCGTTTTCGGCTTTTAATAGCTGTTTTCGGCTTTTAATAGCCGTTTTCGGCTGGACTGTTTAGTGAGTAGGTTATAGTCTGGTTCCCGTCCTCAATATTACAGTATTAGTAATATAGGAGTACTGTAAGCTTGGGACGGGAACCAGACTGTAACCTGCTCCACGAAACAGTCTAGCCGAAAAGGCCTACAGTGAATCGTTTAGTCTACTAGAGATGTAACAATAGATCAACATCACTATCACACTATAGTCCACAAAGCCATTGTTACATATCTAGTATTGACTAAAGTGCAGGTCATATCAACAGCTAAATTTTACTAATAGTCAATAACATTATTTTTTTATACATCAATATATTTATTTCAACATTATTTCAACATTATTTCAACATTATTCAAGGGTGTCAACAGGTTCAAATTCAAAATCAGGAAAATTGTACGCGGTCGACCACTTTTGCCAAATAAGAGGCCTTCAATAAAGTTGTTTCAATAATTAACTAAGCTTGTATTAAAGAAAATCCTTCAGAGTAGATCAAATTTACCATAACTTGAGATATTTTCATCAAATAACTTTTATTTTGGTCAGAAGCCATTGATCTTTCAGAAATGATAAATCCGGAATTCCGAATAAATCGGGAAAATTGACATCCCTGATTATTTCTTCAACCATACACAAACTGTTGAAACAGGGGAAAGTTCTGATCAAACTCAACTAGTTTCTGAATCTAATAATTAATACATAATAATGTTCTACCAATAACTTCAGTGTTTCATTTTAGTGCGAGTCTTGAGTCACTGACTCATCAAAATTGTTTTGGGACTCATTCAATTTTTGAAATTTTGAATACTTATATTTACATAGTGGGACTCATAGATTTTTAAGTTCAGTGGGAAAGGACTTAAAATGAAACACTGAATAAAGTTAAGTAACACATACGTATACAAGGTATTTATGGCCAATATAAACAGTCACCATTATTGCCTTTATATGATAGTGGTACATGTATTAAGTCAGTAGCTGCCATATATAGAATATACTGTAACAAACATAGTTCTCAAATCAGATATTTTTGTGAGGCAAAAATGTCACATAATTAATATTTGTTGATCTAAAGTAGTTTGCGAGATTTAATTTTCATGAATTTAAAATTTGGCTCAAAACATTTCACAAGCAGTTATTCCGATACACTGCTTTTCAGTTCTTTCAGAGAATTGTTCTGGGTTTTTTTATGGCTCCGACGTCACTGAAAACCAATAGCTCTGACAGAACTCAGGACACTTAACATCTGAGTTCCGTCCAAGTGTGACATCCACTTTCAGTTCCGTCAGAGACATACGAAAACAGAACAATTCTCTGAGGAAACTGAGAAGCGGTGTATCGGGATATTTACCGTGCCAAGTTCAGCGATTGTATCCAACTTGCAAATAGTGAAAATCAAACTCTTGCGAAAATATCTGATGTTACAGGAATAACAATACAAGCTGAATATTGATGTTAAAGCATATCTAATAGCAAAAGTCAACAAGGAAGAAATTAACTTCACATTTTGACTTGAACAATTTAATATACATTATTTCAGATACACTGTATAATTACCGCACATGTATTTCTGAACACAATATTGGTCAACGGATAGCTATAAAGTGTTCAAACAAATCAACAACAAACTACGGTAATACCTTCCTGTGTATAGTGTGTCAGAGATAACACTAGCCTTTGTTTATAAATAAATTTTTTAATTAAATGCATTTTCGATGTTCATTTATGTTCAATCTTTTGCATATTCACTTTAAATGATATACTGCTACTCATTCAATCTACACTGATAACAAGCGGTCAGTCGACTATGCAGTGTTTTTATTAAGCTTGTTTGTTTATTGATAAGTTTAGATATCTCTGGCAAACTATACATGGTGTATGCTAAAGTCTATTTTTATTCTCAGTTGTAATTTTAATGCTGGTAGTCAAAGTGATTAACCAATGAAAAACTAAGTTTGCCAACAAGTATCTAGTAGTCATGTGAACACAATGCATGCTATTCTCAACTGATTTCCAAACAAAAACATACAATAAACAGAAACTTTGTTGATTTTTTGTGAAAAATTTAATTTTATTTCACACGTGATCACAGGAAATGAAAAATTCACTCGTGGCTATGCCATTCTCGAAAATTTAGATTCTGTGATCACTCAGTGAAATAAAATAAGATCTTACACAAAAATCACAAATATCCTCTACATATTGTATAATTTAGAAACACATAGCTGGCTTTATATCGACATCTACTGTCAGATTTTCGATTTTGATCCAACAAATTTTCATCTTTTTTGTCAGTATGAATGTCCGACATGTTTTTGAAACTCTCGTCGGGAAGTCTGATGCTAACAAATGAATAATTTCGGAGTCTGGTAATCCATAACAAAGAATAGTTCACACAGGACGAGAAGTCTTTCGTCCATTCATGGAAATAATTCTCCTAAATGAACAAGTAGAAAATAATGATCACCTCAATGAATATTAATGAGGGCGATGATGATGAATATTAATGAGGGGATGATGAATATTGATGAGGGAGATGATGAATATTAATGAGGTGATAATGAATATTAATGACATGATGATGAATATTAATGAGGGCGATGATGATGAATATTGATGAGGGAGATGATGAATATTAATGAGGTGATGATGAATATTGATAGGACGATGATTAAAACAGCAACAAAGGACATGTATAGTGTGTGCTACGTTCTCTCCTTCTTTTTTATGGGTCTTTTGCTCATATGCTTGGTGATAATTTCTGAGATTTTTGGTTTATGCTCGAGCACTTTTAACATCTGAGCTTTGGCTTCATTCAACTGGTCTGATATTAACTTGCATCTCTGTATATTGCCCTGTAAAAAAGAATGATATTATATAATGGGGCGCCATTTTACTATTATTCAGACAATTTTTTTATATCAAAAAGTGATTTCCTGATATCAAAAAAATCTAATGCTTTTTTTTATATCAAGAAATCATCAAGAAATGGTATCATTTCATAATAATAAGGGGCTGTCAACAGAGCCAAATTAAAAATCCTGAAAATCATAATGGGGCTGACCATTTTTGACAAAATGGAGGCCGTCAACCATATACAACTCAGTTTATCAAACTTTTTATTGAAAAAAATCCTTCAGAGCAGATATTATTGACGATAACTGTGCCATTTCTTGAGATATTTTCATCAAATAACTTTTATTTTGGTCAGAAAGCATAGTTCTTCAAGGATAGACAAATCCAGAATTCCAGATAAATCCGGAAAATTGACACCCCTGTAATATACAAAGTTTGAGGATACAATCTTAGGCCAAACCATTCTTAAGTTGATATTCTGAAACTGTTATGTCTAGGGACCAACCAACTAACTGACCAGAAAGAACAAATCAAAATACCCCTAGTTGTTCAAAGGAGGGCATGATCAAGACCAAGTATAATGTCTTCCCACAATTGGCCATAACTCTGAGGATATTAATTTTTTGTCCAACCTAAAATTCCTGTCAATATGCACAACTAGGTTTGGTACCATGTATTCAAGCTAAGTTTCAATGAAACGGGTAAGAAGAACAAGTGAGGACAGACATTGTGACATCCCTCCAGACAAAATCAATGTCTCCCCCACTATAGGTGCAAGACAAGGGGTTCTACTGAGGCGTAACGCCTAATCCTGAAACCAAGTCTTTTTGGATGCCATTAGCGCACATCCAAATCACAGTTCAAGCATTTTTCTATTGTTAAAAATCTGCTAATGATATTTCAAATGAAAATAACTTGGTCAAAAATTTATTTTCTACAGAAAAGTTCATTCTTTCTAATTCTGCAAATCCGAATTTCCAGATTATTCCGGAATTGTAGGACCCCTGGACATAACAAGTGCAATGACATACCTGAGTGAGTTCATGAATCATTCCCGATTCATCTTCCATTAGACTGGTCTTCAATGGTGGTTCTGGTCCTATAGCTGTCTGTAGACTGGTTAACTGATTATTTAACTCTTTCTCTAACTCCACCTGGCAAGTGTAATACAAACATTATAGTTTATAGTGACACAAGCAAAATTTCATCAAATTTGATCGCTTCAAGGGCCACAACTCCTATACAGGTCGGATCCAAATAAAATATATAGGTGCATAACAAGATTAACAACACATGCTGATTGAAATTCCTATGAAATTTAAAGACAGTAGCACAATCACCTCTCAAGTTAGACATCACAGGCCAAATTTTCTTATTTCAAGGGCTACAACTCTGCTAATACTGATCGAATTGGAACAGCCAAATTTTAGCAAATTTTATCATTTTAATGGCAATAACTCATCCAATACTTGTCGAAACCAAATAAATATATGTAGGTGCACAACTACTACTGCTGATTAACATTCCTATTAACTTTGAAGACTGTAGCACAGTTGTTCAAGTTTCAGACGACACAATATTCGTTATGTATGATGCTGGAATTGTTAGAGACTATAGATAACATACCAGATCCTCGACTTGTGCTGCCATGTGATATAACTTCCAACCAGACGCTTTCTGTAGCACTCCCTTCTGATTGGATAACTCATTTACTGTCGGACGTCTCTCATCTACACAATAAAATAACAACAACACAGTTTTACAATACATATTGAAACATTTTGTTTAACAAACCAAGTAAGTTTTTTTAATTAACTTTAGACACCTTTTATCAGGTAAAACAACCATGTTTTTATCATAATGTCAAGTGCATTAAACTTAATACAGTTAAAGAATGAAATGAACCTTACAGTATTATAGTATGATCAAATTAACCTGTTAAGCTAGAGATTAATCTCCGGCAAGACACGACTTTCTCGTCGAAATTGATTCATTCCGCACATATTCATGCATAAAGGACCAGGTTAAATTGTCAGACCATCACTTTGCCATTTCTTGAGATATTTTCACCAAATAACTTTTATTTTGGTCAGAAATGATAGCTCTTTTAAGATAGGTAAATCCAGAATTCAGGATAAATCAGGACTAGAGATGTTTGTAAAACATGTATGCCACCATGGCAGCCCAATAGTCAGAAATGACCTTTGACCTCAAAATCAATAGGAGTCATTTACTGTGGATGACCAACCTCCATGTAAACTTTGAAGAACCTAGGGCAAGGCATTTGTGAGTTATAGAATGGAAACCATTTGGTCTACCAACCGACATGTTCAAAGCTATACACTGCCCACCAAAAATAAGTATACAAATGTTTTTTGCCCACTTACTTGCCTGAAATAATAATATTTGCAGAACAGTGAAGCAACAATACATTTGAAGAAAAGAAATATTTTTGTTTAATAAATGGAAAGGTCATACATTAATTGGTAGCCTAGGTGCAACATCTAAAGTTTCTTTGCCCCTCTTGAATGGCAACTTTGTCACAAAAAAGATGGAAAATTCAGCCTTGATGATAATTGGTTATTTTAGTTCCGAACATCTTCATCTTTATTTCTATCTCTAGTGTGACTCATTTAGTAACTGTAGTTCCAGAAACTAGTATAATTGTGACAGTCTGATAAACAGATATTGAATAATTTAACCAAGTTTAATTTTGCAACAATTATTTACTGTATACTTATTTTTGGTGGGCACTGTATATCTCCTCATCGAAGACGGGGGGCATAAATATTTACACCCCTGAAGTTACAACAATATTTACCTTTAGGTTTGACATCCGTGTATCTATTGAAGTGATTATTTTTGGGTTTCCATGATATATTATAATAATTCAACAATGCTACACCAGGACGACATTTCTCTAATGTCCATCGAATTCCTTCTTCGTCCACAAATTCTGTAAATAGATCAATAATTACTTATAACTCAGTGAATATACCCTTGCAATGCAGACTTCTTGATAACAGCCCATACAGTGTCTGCTGTTTTTAGGACAGGCAGATTTTAAAGGCTTGTCACACCATACGTCAGATAAATCTTTTCAACTTTTCGGAAGTCTTGGATTATTCAACAGAATTGACCCAAGACATTTGAATAAAGTTGAATAACCTTTTGACCCCACAAATTTCCGAAAAGTTCTGACCAAGAAAATTAGTGGTGTCTTAGCTATAAAATGATAGACGATAAACTTAAGTCAATACTTAGAATTATTTCATCATGATTGTTCCGGAATCTTATGACCCCTAAGGGCTTTATTTAAAAAGTAGGAGAAGGGGCCTTTTCTTTGAATTTTGGGAAAAATAACTCTCATAATTTTTGCAAAAGGGGAAGAAAAAACTTGATGTTAATCAGATTTTGAGGGAAAACTGCATGATTTTAAAGAATTTTCCTGTAAATGGCCACTACTACAGCAGGAAAAAAAACCTGTTCCTACAAATGGAGAATTCTTACCATCTCTAACTTCCCCTCGGTTATCATCAGACAATGTATCGTCTTCTTCATCATCAAAGTCATCATCATCATCGTTGTCATAGTGATGATTGGTTTCCATATCTTCCTTCACACACGCTTCAACAAGTTTATCAAACACACTCACTGGAGTATCCTTAATTTCTTCTGTAGCTTGACTGGAAAATACAAGAAAAAGTTTATACTGCTATATAATCATTATTTTTCGAGGGAGTTGAATTTTCATTGATTTCTTTATTAAACTTGATCACGAAATCTTATGCCTATGATTGATCGAACTCCCAAATACAAAATAGCTTCCAAGTTTTGTAATCCACAAATTTACGACACCAGGAAAATGGATTTTTATATAAATCCATAAAATTTAATGACCACGAAAATATGTTATCTTACAGTAATTAATTTAGGGTTAATTGTGAAACAAGTTTTTTTCTACTTATATTAATCACTCTCATTCCTAATCAGAATCTAGACGAACAGGTGTACTGGTAACTGCCCAGTTATTTTAATGCCTTTATATTCACCCGGGCTCACACTTTAATAGTTAGGGCAAAGCATTCTTCAGTTATTAAACGGAAACCATTGTTCTACAGACATCCAAACCGACCGACATTAAAGATGGGGGCTTAATAAAGCATGTTTTATTGTAATTGTTCATTCAAATGAATTAAGATGTACTTACAGTAACTGTTTCCTTCTTTTCCTAGGCGACGCTTCTGGTGTACTGTTTGTGTAACCTACAATCATACACACATTTATCATACAATATGCACACACTAGTCATACACACATTTTGTGTTCATTGTTGTCTATTTTTACTTTTGGCTCTTAAGTTCCTAATCTAGCATAATGACTAGCCTGTAACATAAACCTGACTTCAGGTCAAACAGTCTTAAGATAATTCGTTCGTCGATTGGAAAAATGAAATCAAAACAATTTGTGTATCACATGTGTCTGTGTCCATAAAAATTCAATCTGACAAAAGGTTTACAATAAACAAAGCAATTAGCATATTGTGGTACCAAAGTAACCATGGCGACTAGAATAGCTTTTTGAGAATATTAAAGCAGACAGAACAGTCAACAATTTATTAACCAACTGGGGCATACTTAGTGACATTTGGATGTATATGCCGAAACGTACTACAGGGGTCCTGCTGAGGTCTAATGCAGAATCCTGAAAACGAGTTGCAAGTCTGCATCGGTCAGCATTAGTATACATCCCTACACTCCCCTGCTTTTAAAATTTCAAATGACCATAACTTAGTCAATACTTAGCAGGAATTAATTGTTTCTGGCCTCCGTAGCTCAATGGTTAGCGCTATTGCTGTCTAATCTGGCGACCCAGGTTCAAATCCGAGTGGAGGCAAACATATGCCTGCCATATTTCAGCAGAAAGCTGACTGGCAAATAAAGGCTATGCTCGGTTCAGCTGATTTCCAGAATAGTAGAAACCCTGCTTGATGTGTTTGCCCAATATACAAGGGGATCCATCCAGGCTTGCACCAATTTATCATAAAATTACTTACCATTTTCATGAGCATCGTGTAACTCTTGTTTGATTTTACTGTCGATGTGAGGTTGTGTTGGTGTGGTCGCTTCACTTGATAACGCCGTATCTGTGGATGATTGACTCTCACTGAAACAATACAATCATATTTTGAAAATTTCCTACAAATTAAACAGCAAGGGGTGTCAACAGGGCCAAATTAAAAATCAGGAAAATCCTATGCAGCCGACCTTTTTTGCCAAACAAGAGGCCTTCAATGACATTGTTTCCATAATTAACTAAGTTTGTATTAAAGAAAATCCTTCAGTGGCATTTAAACTTGCAATAACTTTGCCATTTCTTGAGATATTTTCATCAAATAACTTTTATTTTGGTCAGAAACCATTGCTCCATCAGGAATGATAAATCCAGAATACCGGTTAAATCAGGAAAATTGACATCCTTGAAACAGTTAGTAACATTAGCAGGTGTTGGTTGCCATGATTGGTAATTATTCTGAAGATTTCTTAGAATTATTCTATTCTTCCCAACATAAATTTAGTCAATCCATCATTTCAAGAGTGACTGATCCGCCATAACACCTTTTTAACAAAGATAAGAAACTCCCTTAAGAGCCTGTAGAAAATGCTATTTTGGCACAAAGCAGATCTTCGATTTTGCAAACAACAAAAGATTGTGTGAAAAACTCATTGATGAATTTTAGAATGGTTTCTCTGTTACTAGAAAATATTTTTCAATATGATTTTTAAAAAAAAAATCCTTAAAACTGTTTCTTAGATTCAACTGATGTAGCAGAAAAATGTCAAAAAGTATGACATGTCGTTCATGCAGGGAATTTGCATAAAACTTTGTTCTAGATACAGTTTTTTGACACTGATTCATACAGTTTGCAGATGGACAGTGGTAGGTAGCTCTTTACACTCAACTCCCATTCTTTAATAGTGAGAGCAAGAAAATCAACTAGCAACTTACAAATCAGTAACAGGTGAAACAAAGTCAACATGCTCATACCCAAGACCTATACATAACAAAGATTGGCAAGTAATTTAAATCTTGCAAAGTCACACGGCAGATTGAGAAGATCTCACAAATTCACGTTTGCTAATTGCTCATTTTCTTTTGAAGATACATTTAAGTTAATTACATCTTGTAATAGAGCAATAAATTCCCTAAAAATAATATATTGTTGATTGAAGTACAAACAAAGTTTTATGCAAATTCCCTGCATGAACGACATGTCATACTTTTTGACATTTTTCTGCTACATCAGTTGAATCAAAGAAACAGTTTTAAGGATTTTTTTTTTAAAAATCATATTGAAAAATATTTTCTAGTAACAGAGAAACCATTCTAAAATTCATCAATGAGTTTTTCACACAATCTTTTGTTGTTTGCAAAATCGAAGATCTGCTTTGTGCCAAAATAGCATTTTCTACAGGCTCTTAAGGGAGTTTCTTATCTTTGTTAAGTATAGGTCTGAGCTTATATTGAAACAATACTAACAGAATGTATGCCGTCACACAAGCTGCCACTATCCAGGTTAATCGACAACAAATAATGAAATACAGTGTCTACTTACTACATGATTTCAAATGTATGTTCCATAACATTCATGGTGTCTCACCATTTTGGTGTAAAAGTATATCATCAATAATTTTTTCAACTGATTTTTTTAATTGAATAATACGCTAGATATATGGGAATAGTTTAAATAAATTTGGCCATGTTTGTATCATTTACGAAATTGGTCTGTAAATTTATGAGCAGCCCTCATAAGCAAAATCTGAAGCAACTAAGCGAGCACTTTTCGAACAGCCTAAGCAAGATAAGTGAGTGAAAGCTTCAAGTTCAACAAAGTGCAGTCTGCAGACAAAATTCAGAAACAACAGGCATCTGATTATACAGCATGTAATCAACAATGGTATATACAAGAGGGTCCCTTTGGGCCCTAGGTCGCTCACCTGTCGTAGTAATTCATGCAGGCCCCTTAATTGTAATCCAGTAAATACAGCCTCTATTGCATGTACAAGGTTTTAACAAAGTGATATCTTATACACAGTGCAAATTTGCATTTACAAGTTAATCTCTGGTTTTCATATCTCGGCAATAACTATTGCAATAGTATCGCAATAGTTTCCAGCAATACAATAGTATCGCAATAGTTTCCAGCAATACAATAGTATCGCAATAGTTTCCAGCAATACAATAGTATCGCAATAGTTTCCAGCAATACAATAGTATCGCAATAGTTTCCAGCAATACAATAGTATAGCAATAGTTTCCAGCAATACAATAGTATAGCAATAGTTTCCAGCAATACAATAGTATAGCAATAGTTTCCAGCAATACAATAGTATAGCAATAGTTTCCAGCAATACAATAGTATAGCAATAGTTTCCAGCAATACAATAGTATCGCAAAAGTTTCCAGCAATACAATAGTATCGCAATAGTTTCCAGCAATATAATAGTATCGCAATAGTTTCCAGCAATTAGGGGTGTAACGATACGCTCACCTTGCGATACGATACGTATCACGGTACGGAGTATATGATACAATACGTATCGCGATACAAATAGTTTAACATGAAGACAGGATAATGAGCATCTTTTCTGTTTAAACTTTATAACATCACAGGATTTTACCCTTGTAATCAAGCAGAGGCTTTACGAGACCTTTTCTCCGAGGAAAATGTGTTTTTCCTAAACAAAATCAGTTCTCCATATTACATGTATCAATCAGTTCTTATTCCTAATTAAGGTCTTAAATGAAGGTAAAAAGACTTCTCATGAATGCCAACAATAGCGCCATTTTAGCCATCAACTATCACCTTTAGTTTCACTTAGTCATTTATCATGCTTCCTTTTAAAGTTATTTTTAAAACAAAAATAACGTATTCGTTGTATGAACTTATAATCAAGGAGTCCACGTTTTTTGTCCGTCGTATTTCGTGCATTTAGTCATTTCGCATATTAATAAAAATGGCTGCCGATGTCGCCGCGAGTTTCACCCTCGACGATAACAAATGCATTATTGCTTCAATGATGTCGCATTCGGAATTTTATCAATAACAATGGGCGACGTCCCCACGTTCGATATATTAATAATGTCAAGAGACCGTATCGTAGCCGTACCGTTCCAGACCATCGTCGTACCGTGAACCGTACCGTGACCAAACAAATTCGGTATACCGTCCAACGGTATATCGTTACACCCTTACCAGCAATACAATAGTATCACAATAGTTCTTTCAGCATCAAACTAGACCTAGATTTTGTTGAGATGATCATTATTGTGGACGGATGACAGAAGAAGAGTGATCACAAAAGCTCACTCTGTCACTTTGTGACAGTTGAGCTAAAAACATTGCAACAGAACAAAGCCAACAGAACATAACTAACTGAACAAAGAGTTGAAGCGGAAGGAAGCAAGGACAAGCAAGCTGGGAACAGTAACTGCAGGAATTACTTACGAGAACGGGGATTCTCTCGGACCTAATATTTGATTTGGTGTATCAGATTTAAGCAACCTACAATGTGAGTTTGTCACATAAACAACCATAAAACATACACATCATATAGAACACACTATTTGTCAAAACATGGAATTGAATATGAGACATTTGTCAAGAATATCAACAGGGGTTCTATTGAGCCACAATGCCTAATCCTGAAAATGAGTCTGAAATGTGTTTCCGTTGCTATAAGCACACACCCCTACACCAAAACTCAGTTAAACATTGTTATTTAGCTAAAATTTAGCTAATGCAATTACAAATGACCGTAACTTTGTCAATTATAGGATTTTTTCATCAAATAACTTTTATATTCTACAAAAAAGTTCCTTCTCTCTAATAATTCAAATACAGAATTGTATGACCCCTGTATTAAGCATGTGACAAAGGTTGCAGCGTGAAAATATCTTTTTTTTAAATGCAAAAGAAAGGAAGTTGCAAACATATCAGACTGTGCAAGTTTTTACAAGAATACTACTGTAATAAAATTATCTAAGAATATCCAAAACTTTTAGTGCTCAGAATGAATCATTCTGCAGATATTGCTTTTTCAAAATAGCTGTTTAGGGCTTTAAAGGGCTTTTGCAATTTATACAGTAGTGTACTCCATTCATTTGCATGGGATATTATAACTGAAATGCTGATTAGCCCGAATGAACATTTCAGTGTAAGAAATATCAACAGAGACAAATTTCAATCTTGAACAAGACTGCGTTCAATAAACGCTTATGCCCCCTGTGGAAGCCTTGTCCATAAATAAGTCTAAGTCAAGTCAAGGTGAAGGTCAAAATGGGGTCAGGTGATACAGGTGTGTGGAGAGTGTTCATATACAACATCCATGCAAGTTTGGAAGCTTTGTAGCAAGCCATAAAGATGCTAGAAGAAACGGTCAATTTGGGTTAACCAGGACCGACGGACGAACGGACGGACAGGTGAATCACTATATGCCTCCCGATCTATCGATACGGGGGCATAAAAACATTTGCACCATTTTTGCCAAACAAGAGACCTTCAACAATAGCATTTCCATATTTTAATCAGTTTGTACTGAATAAAATCTTTTAAAGAAGATTAAATTGACTACAACTTTGCCATTTCTCGAGATAATTTCATCAAATAACTTTTATGTAACATTGTTAGTCAGAAATCACAGCTCTATTAGGATACATAAATCTGGATTTCCAGATAAATCAGGAATATTGACACCAATGCTTCATTCAGTATACTCTATTCATTTGCAGGGATATCATGACTGAAATGCTGATTAGCCCGAATGAACATTTCAGTGAAAGATGTGACTATAATTTGTACAATTTGTAACTGTGGCATTGATATGTAACAGGATGAGAAAAATGTGCAACCAGACCGGGGCTAGAACCCGGGACCCTTCACTTACAGGACGATTGCTCTACCGACTGAGCTATCAGCTACCGGCTGCCTACACAAGTTCCTCCTCTATTAGTAATCAAATCCTATACACACTCCTACAGATACATACCCTGAGGCTGGTGTTTTAGGCGAGCTGGTGTTAGACTGTGGTGTACTGTCGGGTCGAGGCTCGGGTCTTGGACTGTGCACCTCGGAGGTCATGGCTAACTGTTTCTTCACTGCCGATATTCTAAATACAAAATGAAAGACACTATCAGTATCAGAGAAGCAATTTAGAAACAATGTAGTAGTTATTGTATAACATTAAACAAGACTTGTGTGTAAAACAGGAGCGTGTTGCCTAACTAAAACACTTACAAATAGGGCTATCAAATGCTTTGCTATGTCTAGCCAGTGAGCCGTGCTCGCTGGTAGCATATAATTTCTCACCACTTCGGTAGCACTTTGCTGCGCAAAATTCTGCTATCTGTGATAGCTCGCTGGTAGCATATAACAAGACTGCGTTCAATAAACGCTTATGTCCACTGTGGAAGCCTTGTCCATAAATAAGTCTAAGTCCAAAATTAGGTCAAGGTGAAGGTCAAAATGGGGTTAGGTGATACAGGCGTGTGAAGAGTTTTCATATACAACATCCATGCAAGTATGAAAGCTTTGTAGCAAGCCATAATGATGCTAGAAGAAACGGTCAATTTGGGTTAACCGGCAGACGAACATCAAATGAATGGACGGACAGGTGAATACTAAATGCCTCCCGATCTATCAATAAGGGGGCATAAAAACAACTTTCCCTTCCTCTGCATAATGTTGCCTAACTAGTGCTATCGAGCACTCAGTAGCGCTTAGGCAGACTTCAATATATACAGTAACTTACCCCTCATTAGTTCTCTTCCTCAGTATACTAGGTCTCGGTGATGCGTTAGGATTATTGACCGGTGTACTACTGGGTGTATTAGATCCAGTATGTCCTAACTGAGGTACTTGTATACCCTGGGTAGATGCAGTAAATAAACCACTCGCTACAGCCGCTACTGTGTTTACAGATATATTAGCTGAATGTACAGACTTCTCCAATACTGTACTGACTGCGGAAACATTAGATAACACTGTATTGGCTTTTATACCACCTCCTGAAAAATATTTGAAGTCAAAGTTAAAGTTACTGGGGTCGAACTAAGGCCTAATGCCCTATCGTGAAAATGAGTCGCAAGTCTGTTTCGAGTGTCATTAGTAGACATCTCTACACCAAATTCCAGATAAGTTAACAAGAAATGTTTGTAAAACATGTATGCCCCCATGGCAGCCCAAATAGCCAGAAATGGTAATGGTCACAGTTTCCTGGACCTTCGACCTACTGACCTCGAATTTAATGTGGGCCATCTAATGTTGATGACTAACCTCCATGTAAAGTTTGAAGAACCTAGGGCAAAGTGTTTGTGAGTTACGAAACTGAAACAATTTGGTCTATTGACAGACCAACAGACCAACAGGCTGACCTTACAAAGCAATATACCCCCTCATCAAAGATGAAATCTAAGACTATAGGTACCTGGGTACTGTTTTATCAAAGCACTTACGAAAATCTTAAAGTTACGCTCAAATTTAAATTCTTTATTATTCGATAACAACTGCTAAATGGTGACGGGTATGGTTTGTAGGAGTTCAGTAACTGAATCATTATTAGTATTGCAGCTCAATTTATCACAATTCATAATTGTAAACAAATTATAAAGAATTTAAATTTGAACGAAAGTTTAAGAATTTCGTAAGTGCTTTGATAAAACAGTACCCAGGGTTTCTACTGAGGCTTAGAGCCCAATCCTGAAAACAAATCGAAAATCTGTTTCAGGTGCTACAGTCAGATCTCGATACAACGACACTGTTTGTTCCCGATCAAAATGTCGTTATAACGAATTTGTCATTATACTGAATTTCACTAGTGACGAGAAATTTGATTTGGATATTGTTTCATAGAAATCAATTAATGATTACAAATGCGAGAGCCGTAAGCACACAAACTGTGACTCGACTGTGAAAGGTTTCACTATTATAAAGACAGCGATGATTTTCACAAGTGTAATTACATAATTAGGCTCCTTGCTCAGACAGTGACTCTGTGAAGCCGATAAATAGTTCAGGTGTGAAAAATAGTCCCTTGATAGTGTCAGTATATCGAGTATTAATTACTGTATAAACAATCGATTTGTTCCCATCTTTTTGCTGTCGGTGTCGGTAAGTGAATATGTCGTTATAACGGATACTATTAACGTTGTATAGAATTCGTCCCCACCAATTGGTGTCGTTATAACGAAATTGTCGGTATATCGGGTGTCGTTGTAACGAGTCCTAACTGTATTAGCACACACCCCTACACCAAATCTCAGTTCAATCATTGTTCTTCTGCTAAAATTCTGCTTATGAAGTTACAAATGACCATAACTTTGTCAATACTTTGAATTTTTTCAGCAAATAACTTTTATTTTCGGCAGAAAAATGTGCTCTTTCTAATGCAGCCAATCCGGATTTCCAGATTATTCCAGAACTGTAGAACCCCTGAAGTGCAAAATGTGTTCCTACCTTCAGTGGCATTTGCCAGTATCTGAGCAGAGGCAGTCTGTGGCGTGGTATGTGGTACGACTTGACGTAACGATTCTTGCATGACCATCAGTGAATTATTTAAGCGAACATTTGTACCTGAAGCCTGTGATACACCATGACTAACACCTTGTAACGATGCTATATTCGCTGTAGTATGTGTAGGTACTGAAATATATACAAGAGTAGACAGATGAATGCATAGTCAACTTTTCATATAGTTTATCACTTGACCTCCACCATTTTCTTGAAATTCATTGTTAATCAGTAGGGGTGACTATTGGGTCCAATTTTGACTATTGCAATACTATTGCTATTGCTGAAAGTACTATTGCGATACTATTGTATTGCTGGAGACTATTGCAATACTATTGCAATAGTTATTGCCAAGATTTGAAAACCAGAGATTAACTTGTAAATGCAAATTTGCACTGTGTAATATATCACTTTGTTGTACAACAAACAAATCTACTATTCGTGGAAATGATTTAAAATGAATTTGACAGAAATAGATTTATAAAATTATTGCTATATTAGTCCATTGTGGCTGTGTTGATGCATGTAGTTATTTACTATTAGTTTTTTTAACAAAAACGGAAGTTGTTTTAAATTTTAATAAACTTTATTTATAAAAAGGAAACTATTGTAACTATCGATATTTGAGCTAACTATCGGCGATAGTTATTAGATCGAGACTTTTACTATCGATCCGTACTATCGGGACACTCGGAATCGCAATGCATTGATATTTCGATGCATCGGCCCACCCCTATTAATCAGTACCAACTTGCTCTTCCACAAGCAATTGGCAACATCTCCACATGTGGAGGACTCCGACATGAGAGTAGCTAAAGTCACAGAAGAACAAAACCTGTCTAATCCAACGTCATACCTGCAAAGTGCGGGTGACAAGCCAAATCTTTATCCACTGTACAAAACTTAATGCTACTTATTATGACCATATCTTATATTGACTTTACAATTTCTCAAGTCAATGCTGTAAATTAATGTAAATATGTAATACCTTTAAATATCTGTGCAGGCATTGTATATATCCTTTATTCGTTATCCCTTATAACACTAAATTTTTATCAATTTTATGCATTTACGAAAGCCAAAATTTATGAAATCCTCATAAATTGACCATTTATACACGGAATATAAAGTAAACCAGATTTTTTGATACACTTAAGTTTATGGAGATGCATGTAAACGTTCACCCATGTTATTGAGAAAGAATCACACCTAAATAAATATATATTATGTTTCATGCCTCAGATTTATATCTCCAATCTAGATAAAAATTGGTATTTACTAACCAATAGTAAACACTTATGATCGATATCTTCTATGATGTCATCAGAATCTGTGATGTCAGATCACAGATTTGATAAATCAAATCTGATAAATGTCTTGAAAACTTAATTCTTATTTTCAAATGCAATTTCCATAATTACCAGTAATTGAACTGCTTGCAGGTATTTTGATATCACTATAATTGCTAGACAACATACAAATATTGTTTTTTTGGAGCACCCAAAAATAGCTTCATTTTTTTATCACTTCAAATATTTCTTTTATTTCTAAAATTGTTATATGGGGTATTCACAATGTAAGTAGATATTTCTGCAGGTCATTAGGTTAGGAAACTTTGAATTTCTTACATATGATGTGCAAAAATATAAGCAATTTTTTATTTCTTAGTACTAAAGTAGATTTCTAAGTACTGTAGAGATCTGTGTAGGCTAAAATTTATGCGAAAAAAAACAACAAATTAATTAGCAAATTTTGTAAATTCTTCTCCATTTCGATGTTGCTAACTTAAATCACTTATAAATACAATATATACGGTACCAGTGATTTTTTTGGCTATTTTTGGGGCCAAATATAGGCCCCTTCCCCTAGCAAAATAACCTTCATTTTCCCCAAAAAATCATATTTTTTCCCCAAAAAGTATGCATATTTTCCCCCTTTTGTGCTAGCTGGTTTCAAAGCAACTACAGTATAGCTGTTTTAAAGTAAAAATAATGGATTTTCAAACTTGCAAAAGTCGTTGTTACCATATGACTAGAGTATTATCAGTAGAAAATAGCAATTTATGAACAATTTTAACCAAAACAATTTTTTTTAATAATTCCCAAATTGCGCTAAATTTCTCAATTTTAAAGGCACAAGCTGTTTAATTTTGTTCAAGAAAAATCGCTGGGTACTTATGAACACCACTTACATAAGCCTGGTCTGTTCGCCTGTGCGACAGCAGCCACCTGACATTTCATTAACTGTTGATAGTAGGGATTTTCTGACGGAAATAAGTACGGGAAAACTGGCATGTGACTCACAGATCTAAAAATAGAAACAGTATAATTATGCTATAACATGACATGCCAATACATATACTGGAACACTAAGAGCATCGTCTAGCAGGCATAGACGCTCATCTAATTGTTAAGTCCCAGTAAGAAAGAAATAGTATCATAAGCTTAGTAAACCTAAACACTAGACCAATTAACTCTCAAAGGGCCAAAATTCTCTCAAAAGGCACAATGAGTTATGTTTTTAGCTTTACAGAAGCACGCACAATACACCTTAACTAGGTTTCAAACATTGTTTTAATGTTAAAATTTAGATTATGGATCTTTTCAAATGACCATATCTTTGTAAATACTTCAATTTTTTTCATGAAATAACTTTTTTTATGCAGAAAAGATAATTCTTCATAAAGCATCAAATCCAGAATTGTATGGTTACAGGTAGAGATAATACCAGTGATTTTTTCCTTCTTTATTAGGGTCCGGAAAACGGACCCTTTCACAATTGCAAATAGGCTATAATTTTCCCAAATTTGAATGGAGAAATTCCCAATAAACAATTTAAAATAAAAAATAACTTTCAAAATCGGACATAAAATGATGAAGTTATGAACATTTTTGACAAGAGGTCAAGCATAAAGTTCAAAGAAACCAATAAACATTCACATGTCATCTTTTTTCTGTTTTATTTGGCCTTTCTGCTTAATGGAAATTCCCAATTTCAAGTTGTCACGACGCGGAAATTCCCAATCTGAACGGACCCGGACCCTTTCCCAAAGAGGCAAAAAAAATCACTGAATGCTTACGATTCTCTGATCTCTGCATGTGGAGTGTTGGCAGTGGTTGTAATAGGAGAGCTTTTATACATCAGTAAACCACTGGTAGCTTGACTGTGAGCTGCTGACTGGGTACTGTGTAAGTGTGACGTATGAACCTGTGATACCGGGGCAACGTGAGCGTGTGCGGGCTGGGGTTGAGGGAAACTCGAAGCATCTGTACGGAACTCAGCGTGTGAAGATACAGTTATTGTTGTTGGTACGGCGTGAGGATGTGATAATGGCTGGGTGACAACATGACGCTGTGGAGGAACTTTTGCTGAAAACGAAGAGACAACATTTTAATAATCACTTGCCCATAACTGCTTTTACTTGCCCACCAAACAGACTTTTCATCAAGCTATGCTCTTAATCACTGTGACTGTTATAGCGACGTCATATACATATCAGTACACTATACATACACTGACGAAGGGAAATGTCCCGAAACATGTTACTGTAAAATCATTTAATTTCGATGGGGCGAAATTTCGCGGTTTTGGTAAAAAAGACCATTTCGATGGGACGTTAATTCGTGAATTTTGCATTTGAGGTAATAAATACAAGGGTCAAAATTATTGTTCGTTGGGATTTGATTTCGTGGTTGAAGGAGAACCACGAAATCCACGAAATTTTATCCCCCACGAAAATTAATGATTTCGCAGTAAGTGAATTCACTGATTTAAACAATAAATTTAGTAAGTTGTAGCAGATTCTTTTTCATTGAATTTTAATCACTGTTTCAACATAATACTTCGGTGAAAATGAATATAATTGAATACATGTTCCCAATCCTATATTTCATTCTTTTTACTCTATAATATTGTACGGTAACAATTCTGGACTCATATTTTGATATTTTGCACCAAATGGGTTTGAATTGGGCAAGTTCCTGTCAAATATTATGTGCCCGAGCCAACAGATACTTGCCATGGGCCTAGGGTAAGTCAGTTATACTGAAGACTGAAAATGTAAAGACATATTGTATAGTCTTTGTTGATAAATCCCTCTGATTACTTAATATTTCGACCTACATATCGTCTATTGCTTTGAATTAATTCATCAAATAACATATTTATAAAATTTTCTTCAAAAAAGATCATTCTTTCTAGTGTACAGGGGTGTCAACAGAGCCAAATTCAAAATCCTGAAAATCATATGCTGCCTACCATTTGTGCCAAACAAGAGGCCTTCAACCACATTGTTTCCATATTTAACTCAGTTTTTATTGAGTAAAATCCTTCCAAGCAGATTAAATTGACCATAAATTTCCCATTCTTTGAGATATTTTCATCAAATAACTTTTATTTTTGTCAGAAATCATAGCTCTTTCAGGTTAGATAAATCTGGAATTCCGGATTAATCAGGAATATTGACAACCCTGAGTGTAGCAAATCCCGGTTTTTGGATTTTTTTCTGGAATTGTAGGACCCTTGACACATGTGTGTATACACGTACCTATAGGTATGGTAGTAGATGTAGCGCCGGAACTGATGATTGGTATAGTGACAGTTGTCGTTGATAGAGCCACGGTGACCGTAGATATAGGTGATGCTCCCATAGGCTGACCTGAAAAAACAAAATATCAAATAGGATTCATATTTATCTTTTTATCAGAGCTACCATGACAGTAGATATAGATGATGCTACGATAGGCTGACCTGAAAAATACAATGCAGGGTTCAAAAACTTAAGTGCTTTCCAAAAATATTTTTTTTACTTATACATTTTATACCAAGAGATTGAAGACAGTCCGAACAAGAATCACACCACATCCCCATTAGACTGTCACTTCTTTCCTACATGAAAACGTATAGAACTATGGCTTAAAAGCTCAATAAGATATTGTCAAGTTTGTCAGTAAAAGTCAAATTAAGATTTTTTTTAGAAAATACTGTTAAATCATTAGTCGAACCCCTGTGACATAACCCACGTTAGTACATACCTCTGTTTCCTTTAGCAGCGAGTGTAGGATGTTGTAGAACCGGCGTTAATGAATGAGTCATCACCACCTTCGGTTGTGATGTCATATTTATAGCTTGGTGGGTTTTCCCGGGTTGTATGCTGGTACCTTGTTTACCAGAATTGTCGGCTTGAGCCCGGGATGCTTGTAAAGTTATCTGTATACTAGACGGGGTACCAGCTGTAGCAGCATTATGTAGTGATATACTTGCCCTAAAACATAAGTTTGAATTCTATCTATGAATCAATCTGTATACTCTTTATTTCCACTTTTCAGTGATCTAACATAATTTACATAATAACATGTGGTATATGATTTTACATAATAACATGTGGTGTACAGTAAGAGGCACTTATAACTGTGCACTTACACAAATCTCACTATCTCAGTATTTAGTGTGTATATTTTAATGAAATTTGCAGCAAGTATAGTTAAAAGATGTGTGATGATGTCTCAGAATTTTTCATTTCATAACTAACAATATTTAGGAAACGCCAGCACATAATTTAGCGTTGCGTAAAATTGCGAAGTCATAATATCTGCTCCGACTTAAAACGCACAGTTTTCAAACAAATAAGAACGCATATTCCTGAGAGTTTAGGCTATGCAATGTTGTCGCATTGACGTCACCTTTGATGGGCAATCTCAGTGACAGTTGATCGAAGCATAACATGCCTTTCTTATTAACATACGCTGAAATCCGACCGGTCATTGCAGAAAAATAACGTTGATTTTTTTTTAACAATGAACAAACAGATAGACAGGTAGAACATTGCTCAAACACCTGTAGGGGGGTAATGATTGTAAACGCGTACTTTTGCTTATTGGAATACCAATAATAATTAAATTCAAACAGTTACTTTGTGCAACATTTAAAAGCCCGTGTTGATAAACCCGACGTCACGGCGTCAATTTAGACAAACCTTGACGTTTGTGCTTTTTTAGGATAACATGTCATGCATTAAATGGAAATGAACATGTTTTATTTTATTTCCCGCTGTTTCACCAATTTCTCGTGCAATTCCTTAAATTGCTATTTTCACAGTCCAATAGACAATATTCTTTGAACCGTAAGATAAAAATAACGGATTACGTTGCGCGTCGACTGAAAACCAAATACACTAAATTTCGTTCAAAAATATTAACAACAAAAAACGTTATTAGGAATTGAAAACTGCACAGTTATAAGTGCCTCTTAGTGTATGATTTTACATAATTATACAAGTGCAATGTAACAAATTCACATGATGAATGCATATTTGCAGTCATGAGTGATATATATGTAATAATTTCGTAAAATAATATCACATATAGATGAATGCAACATTATATAATCTTACCGAAACGAAAAGCAAGAATGTACAATGTGGATAGAAAGAATTATTAGTGTAATGTTACATATTATACTCATCACAGACACACATACATGTCAAAGCATTTTAACCAATGCAAAAACTTTTCATTTTTCTTAATGTCTTAATGTAAAATCAGAGCCTAACATTTGCTCCATTCCTTTCCGCTGTTAGAGATCTGACAGCACTCCCCAAGAGGTCATATTCAAATGACCTCTCTAGCGCACAATGACGTCACGTAGCCTCAGCAGTGTTTCACCGCACTTTCAGATTTGTGAAAGAAGCGATTTCATTGGATGATGTTAAGTTCACATCAACATGACCCCATACAGAGTGTCTTCAGATCCTATATCAGCGTAATGTAGTGAACGTAATAAGGGTCTGAGTTTAATGAGATTGTCAAAATTGTCACATCAAAATTTAAGGACATTTTGTTAAATTTTTCTTACAATGCATTTTTCCCCAACATTTACACAGGTAATACTGTACAGTTACAGATTAACAAGAAACATCGTAAACAAGAATGCCCGATTGTACTTTATTCATTACATACCAGTGATATACACCCATACATTTACATACTTTTAATTTGTGAAAATAAAACGTGTTTCTGTTTTCATTTTTTACACAGATAATGTATTATTTTGAAAACATCTGTATACTTATATGAAAATTAAAGGCTGGACTGAGGCTAGAATTTCATCTTTACACAATAGGTCTAATTTACTGTTAACTACATACCTGTGGGCGTCGGCACCGGGACCGGTTCCAATACTTATAGCCGGTGATCCAGATCTGTTAGTGGGTGGGGTACCTGGTCGAATAATTTGTGGAATGACATTGCGAATCTGACTCTGCAGATTTATAGCAGACGCTTGTATTGTTGGATGTGTCTGTCTGACAGTAGATCCAGACCTGACGTGGGCAGACGCTGCTACCACTCCTGTAAGGAAGCAAACAAGTCATGTAACAAGAGCAATACAATCACAGACTGACATACTTATTGCCTTATTCAGGGGTGTCAATAGAGCAACTAGATTTCTGGCTGTAGCGGCATAATGTAGAGATGACAATGTTTGGAAAACTATATATGATTAGAGGCTACAATAGAGCCAAATTCAAAATCCTGAAAATCCCATGCGGCTAACCATTTTTGCCATAGATAGGCCTTCAACCTCATTCTTTCTATATTTAATGCAGTTTGTATTAAAGAAAATCCTTCAAAGCAGATTAATTGACAATACTTGAGATATTTTCATAGCGCTTTTTTGGATAGCCAAATAAATACGGATAAATCAGGAATATTGACACCCCTGCCTATTACTATGATTTGATTGATTTGATTGATTTCTGGGAAATTGAAATTGGGGCAAAAAATCAATACTGCCAAATTGGGATTTGTACCTAATTTTTAAAGAATTGTACTTTCAATGCTATTAAAAGGTTCAATTTGACCCATGAAATGACCCATGACTAGCAAAAATTCCAGATGGGTATTTTGCTATGAAATTCAGTACAAAATGCTGGGGTCCTACTGAGGCTTAATGCCCAATTCTGAAAACGAGTTGCAAGTCTGTTTTGGGTGCCATTAGCACACAAAATATTCTTCCATTTGCAGCAAATCCTAATTTTGTGATCATTATTCCAGTAATGTAGGACCTCTGAAAATTATCAAAGGGATTCTTAAAGATCAACCCCTAGTGGAATCCCTGGCTATTACATGACAAGAGCTGTCAGAGGCGGGTGATTACAAAGGGGAATAACTCCAAAAATATGCAATGAAGAGTTACGGTTCTTGTATACTGCACTTCTTATCAATGATGAGAGAGATCTATGCACATAGGTTTCAAATTAATAGGTATAATGGCTTTTGTGTAATCATCCTGACAAAAATTAGTCAAGCTGACTGACTGACAAAGCAGCGACTATATGCTCAACCCAAAATTTTTTGGCGAGAATATAAACGAAGAGAAATCTTACCTCTAGGAAGATGGGAGAACGTTTGATGTTGTACAGGTCCGCGGACAATGGAGCTGACATTAGGTACATGTAGAGCAGTACTGGCGGATGTCGTACTGGTACCACCTAGCTGTACTGGTATAATGTTCGTTATTGCTCCACCAGCGATGGTTGTCATGGCCGCAGTAGATGTCAGAGACAATGGAGCTTTCTGTATTTCTGTAATAAAACAAGTAACTAAAGAATTGCGAGCAATACTAAAGTCCCGTACTGATTTGAAGCCATGATCTTAAGGCTTTACTGATGTATTTTCACAATTTCCATCACCATAGCAACCACAATTTGTCAGAATCCTGACTTTTACCTATTTTCAAGATTGTCCTCTCTGTAGCAGATATATGTGCCATTTTTGTCCAGGTTTTTTTTTCACTATATACGAGGGGCCTATAATGGCCCCTTCACAATTTTCTATAGGCCCCTTTTACAAACCCAGAAGGCCCCTTAACAATTAGAATTTGGGTAATGTTTTTTGTAAAATCAACTTCACCACAAAGCACCTAACAAAGGAATCACAGATAAAAGTCTTATATTCCTGTAGAGGACTTGATATAAAGTATTATATCATAGATACATGCATGTTTGGGAAAAGTTGACATAAATTGAACTAACATCTGAAAAATGTTATGTCATAATTTGATGATTTATCACATTAAGTTTTTCACAATGTGAAAAGTTTCCACGCCTACTTTTCACAATTTTTAGAATTTTCGCGTTAAATTTTCACAAAACAAATAGGCTTGGGCCTCTTCACAATTCAGCGAAAAAAAGCCCTGTTGTCAGAATCAAAGAATATTTGAATACGCATTATCTTTTAATGGGCACCTACACACATGCAAAGTGAACCTAGCTTGGAAACTTAGTTGTGGCAGGATCCAGATTTAAACCTATGTTCACTATTTCTGTCTCCATAGCAACCACAACTTTTGTCACAATAAAAAAATATTTAGACATGCATTATCTTCCTAAAGGCCCCTATCCACATGATATTTAAGTTTTATGAACCGAGCTTTGAAACTGTTTGAGTTAGGGCAGGATCCATATTCTTGACAGACTAACTGAGTGACTGATGGAGGGAAAAACCTATAGTCAATGACAGTTTTCCATATCAAAATGAAACACTGGCATTTCAATCAGATCAATTGAATAAAGTTACGAAGCAAAGCTTACCTTTTTTGTGTATAGCTGCAGGATTTAAGCCAACAACAGACTTGCCTAGACCACCTAATATAGTACTGCCTGGAGCCGGGGCGATCTGTCGTGTTGGTGTCTTAGTCACCTGAAAATATGGAGTTCAAAACTTACCACCTAGCTTCCTAGAGCCATACATGGTCAATAAGCCAAATGTTCTATTTAGTGTCATAAAATAATGATACATAACTTTTCAGGGGTCATACTGAGGCAAAATGCTCAATCCCCAAAACGAGTTGCAAGTCAGTTTCTGGTGCCATTAAATTAACACACACCTCTAGACTAAATCAAATACCTCAGATCAAACTTTGTTCTATTGCTGAAATTCTACTTATGAAACTTTCGGAATTGTAGGACCCCTGCTTTTAAACCATATAGCTAATTTAAAGTAATTATGTAAATTGCAGATAGAGAAACACTACTTCACCCTAAATTTTACAAATTTTGACT
This sequence comes from Spisula solida, assembly GCA_947247005.1. Lineage (NCBI taxonomy): Eukaryota > Metazoa > Mollusca > Bivalvia > Venerida > Mactridae > Spisula > Spisula solida. The sequence goes on along the minus strand of OX365956.1, from coordinate 3,662,516 downwards.
ATAGTCAATTTTTCTTTAAACACATTATAGGTTACTGTTTAGTTAAGAAATGTTAAAAGACTTTTTAAAAGTCAGTTTAATACAAATTATCAAATTTACACTGGAGGTTCAATCCTTAATGGAACCCCTGATTGGTGCAATAAATACAGGGGATCTACTGAGGCATAATGCCCAATCCTGAAAATGAATCGCAAGTCTGTTTTTGGTGCCATTAGCACACCCCCCTAAACCAAAACTCAGATTAAACATGGTTCTATTGTTAAGAATAAGATTCAGCTTTTAAAACTTCAAATGACCATAACTTTGTTAATAAATTGAATTTTTTCATCAAATTACTTTTATATTGATAATTTTCTGCAGTTCATTCTTTCCAGTGCAGCAGTTTCCAGATTATTCCTGAATTGTAGGACCCCTGCATAAATCATTCTTTCCTTACCTGATAGGTGGACACTGCATGACTAATATTGAGGGGTAATTGTGCACCAGCTGCACCACCAATATGAGCCGTCTTCGGAATTCTCGCCAGTATTTCTGTCGGCTTTGGCGCCTCCTCAACTCTTCTCTCACCCTGTCCCACAGGAACAGGAAAATTAGGGTTATTTATACTCATCTGAAAAAAACAACTTGTTATAATAGTTTTTATACAAATAGTGTACACAATTTATACAAATTTATTTTAGGTCAATTGACACCTATGACTATAGTATTCACAAATTAAATAATTCTGGTGTCACAAACTGTCACTCTGTCTAGTGTGCTTGAACCTGTGACACCCTGTCACTCTGTCTGTGGTGGAACTTGAACATGTGACACCGTCACTGTTGGGCTTGAGCCTACATAACAGTGAATGATAACCCTGCAACTGTAGAACTTTAACCTGTGACATTGTTTCACTCTGGCTGGGTTGGAGCTTGAACCCACACAACCTGCTGTGGTGCTTGAACCCGCAACACTGTGCCACTCGGCCAGACGTTGAGCTTGAAACAATGCAACCGAACGACTGTAAAGTTTGAGCCCACAACACTGTGCCACTCTGCCTGGGATGGAGCTTGAACATGCACAACCCTGCCACTGTGGAGCCCATGACACTCAGTCACTCTGTCTGGAGTAGAGCTTGGTGACCTGCACAACACTATTACTGAGAAGCTTGAGCCCACAACACTGAGCCAATCTGCCTGGGATGGGGCTTGGACCAATGCAACCCTGGCACACTTTAGAGCTTGAGCTGTGACAATGTGCCTCTTTGCCTCGGGTAGAGCTTGAACCTGCACAACCATGCCACCGTGGACCTCGAACCTGTGGCAATGTGGCACTCTGTCTGGGGTGGAGCTTGAACCTACACAACCGTGCCACTGTGAAGATTAAGCCCTCAACACTGTGCCACTCTGCCAGGTGTGGAGCTTGAACTTACACAAACCTGCCACTGTAGGGCTTGAAGTTGATCCCGGGACACTGTCTCACTCCGCCCGGGTGGTGCTTGAACTCGCCCAACCCTGCCACAGTGGAGTTTGAACCCAGGACACTGTGTCTTTTTAAGCCTGGTGTGGAGCTTGAAACCATGCAACCCTGCCACTGTAGGAGCTTGAGCCCACGACACTGTGTCACTCTGTCTGGGGTGGAACTTTAACCCGTACAACCCTGCCACTGTTAGGCTTGAGCCCCCAAAACTGTGTCCCTATGTCTGGGGTGGAACTTGAACCTGTGGCAACGTCTCACGCTTCCTGGGGTGGAGCTTGAACCCCCAACCTTGTCGCTGTGGAGCTTCAAGTTTAACCTGCGACACTTTGCTGGGAGTGGAGCTTGAACCAACAATGACATGCCATATTATTACACCAAACATTGCAGCAAATTTGAATAAACAAGTTTACACTTCTCAACTTCAATGCTTGTTTTTGGCAATTTTACGGCAGATACCCCACCCACCAAAATATCGTTGTGGTGTAGAAATAAGTTTGCCACAACGAAAACTCGCTCATAATCGCGTCTATTTCTATTCGTATTACGTGAACAAACATTTTGAAAAGCAATTGACAACACCGTATCAAGTACCTCAAATATTTAATCCGTATGCGACACAAAAAGGCCGTTTGAATCACATTCCTAAATAAATTGATATTTGGCTCTCGGAGTAGACGTCATGTATTATGTTTTGTGATTGGTTACTTTAAGTCACGTGTAATAACTATTTCCGGTCTCTGGTTCCCAACTTTATTAACGCGTTCAGCGATTTTCAGCACGCTTGATTGGGTTCAAGACCAGCCAAATTCAGCACCTGTGCATTCGTAATTAGGTCAAGTGCTGTAAACCATCTAAACAACAAACTTATCAACGATTTTATGCTTGGCGAGAAAAGATACACATTTTGTTTTGATACAAATTGAAGCGTGAATATTAGGCGTGTTTTATTAACAACATTTGACATTTCAAGAACGCCTGGGCCCACTGATAGCGTCTACTTTCAGACGCACAATTAACGATTGTTGTCACCCTGGTTCTTGGTGCATGTTAGACCGGGTACCAGTGCAATGTGTGGTATCGGTTATCTCCCCTTCAGTCTGTCTGGTGGCGTAAAAGGACCACGTGGACCCTATCGCACAGAACACTATCCAATCCCCGAGTTTCTCTTAAAAGTGCTGGGCAGTAACGGAGTCTTGGAGTATTTGGGTCAAATATTAAAGCAGGGTTTAAATAACATTACTGTTGTGTTATGAATCTATGTGAGCCAGTCTCCATGAAACCCTTCTATTTTGACATTATGAAATTTCTACATGTATATGTTACAAGGGTTCTTAAAAAGCTCTAAAATAAGAAAAAAATAAGTATCTATTGATTCTCATTTCAGTAATTTACCCATATAGTACAATATCTGTTATCTTAGCTTTAAATTTTCCTATGAATTATGTCGAAATCACAAACTTCGTTGCTATGGTGACCAATTTCGGAAAAGTACTCTGGTTGAGATAAACGAGTAGTTAGTTGTTTAAAATAGTAGGATCCTTTCTCCGAACGCTAACACTTTCGATTTTGATACATTTTTAAAAATTAAAACATAATTCTAAAACATAATACTATTTTGACCAGTTTATATCAAGAATTGATTAAATGGCGTAATTATGAGTAACTTGTTACAGTTACGTCGAATAACGTTTGAATGACGTTTGCGACGTCACACAAAAAGCTCTAAATAGGGACTCTAATAAAACAGCTGTAACTTCCTTAAATCTCAAGATATTAACAAAATTTCTTATGCATTTTGCTTCTTTAACATTATCCTTTAAAACTGTAGAACATCTCAAAATCCTGGAGACTGGCTCATATCTATGATGAAAACATCAGGTTCCCGGGTCCATTTGAAACTGTAGCCCAATGTATTACGATTTATCAGATGGTTAAAATGTTTCTTTCACAATGCACATTTGCTAAGGAGGGAGAGGGTTAAAAATCTTAGTTGGAGAGTTCTTTATTTCAAAAGCATTTATGATTCAAATTGAAAGTTGTTGGATACAGTAAGCATAGCATTATGGTGTATGCCTGTAATTCATTAACCCTTGCGGTAAATGAAAAATAAATATTTATAAAGAACATTTATCGAAGAATGACAGCACTTACATTGCAAATCTAACTCATTCTCATCTACATGTACGTTGTACCAAAGAACTAAATTGGAATGTATTTTAGATCTTTGGTTGTACTGTCAGACTTGATCACTATACAACGGCGCACAAGAAAGAAAACAGGTAAAGAATTATAGAAAAAACACACAAACTATCAAATTCCTAGTTTAGAACAAGAAAAACCTGTCTGAAAACTACTCTTTACTTATGGAAAAACGAGCTTTTTGGTCAACATGACCTGTTCCGACCTGGTATTTCGAAAACAATCAGATTTTATACATTAGAGCGTATTATGCTTGTTTTCGTTTGAATATACGTTTCCTTCCTCAATATACTTCAAATTGTTCAAGGATCAATTAAATTGCAGTTATCAAGAACCGGTAAATTAAATATAGTATCTTTCCAGTGATAATATCAATAATGAAGTCGTACGTAGTGCATATTTCATGAAATACATGTACATACTACTTTAAACGTAGTCTGGTTCCCGATCTTCACAATTTACGCAGTAAATGAAATGTAAGATTTGGGAACGGGAACCAGACTACTTTAACCGGTCTTCAATCGGAACTCGCTAATCGAAACTTAAACTTTAAAACGGATACATATGTATTATATAGTTGTCTGAATAGTCAACATGTCTCTTAAAAACATGTTGTTTCCAAAATATCACGAAACATATTATATGCAAGTATCAAAGCACTGAAAGTATGGTTTTCTTAAAAACAACAACAAGCACAGACATGATTAATTAGCTTTCGACTTTTATATTTTTGATTATAGTCAATGCTTTCAATGTACCAAGCTAGCTATGTACTTAGATATTAACATATATTTTACATGATTGCTCATGATGTTTTGGTAGTGTTCTGTGGCAATGTGCTGAAAAACAAACTTTGAGAAAAACAAATGCTTGAGTCTTTTGAAAGGTTTAATTGCACTCAAACAACAAATGTGCATTTTCAACAATATCTAAACTGTAAAATTAACTTCTTTTCCAAGTGCACACACAATATTTTGTGAGAGTTATGTTGGAAAAATCCTCTGGAACCACAAGGTACACAAACCACAAAGCCTATATTAATGAATATTAAAAGCATTGGAATACTTTAAGAGAGACCCCCGAAAGAAAGGTTCAGATATCAACGCAATGTATCGTTAATGTTTACCATGTCCTACAGTTCATATTAAGATAGTTGTACATAACTACACAGGGCATGGTACTCAGGTGATTATTTAAGGGCATCATGGCCCTTTCAGGCTTTTGTTTTGGTACGAAACCAGAAGCGAGTTTCAGGCTTAAGTACATCACCACTTAGCCTTTAACTTGTTGTAACAACAGCATGACATCATTTTGCAAAATTCTTTTCTAAAAGTTTTGCCAATACACATATAAATATAAAAGTTTATTGCATAATGAAGGAGGGTAACCGCTTCAACAATTGTTCTGACTAGAAAGTATCTATAGTGTGCAATCCATGTGTCATCGTTTTCCTCTACAACGCATAGCTCACCTTCTGGAAACACTTTCCACAATAAATATACAATAGATACCGGTAACACACTTACTATAAAATAAAACGATATATACAATAAAAGTTTTGAATTTGCTGAAACCTTGTCACGTGGTCTACTGATGCTAGGGTAGTCGCCATGGAAACTCGATCGGTTCCTGGATTTATTAACTCCACGTATGACAAATATGTTCAACACAAGTACTGTGACGGGAACAAGTAGGAAGTATATAGACTCTGTGATGGATGACCAAATGTTCCAGAAGCTCTCTGACACCTCCTTGCGTGGATGGCATCCAAGAGTAGCGTCATATGTAAAAAGGTATGACTGCATGGCTGCTGTTGCTAATGACAAACATATAATTGATATGGACACATAGATTGCTTTTTTAATCGTGCAAAGCCGACGACGTTGAAAAGGATGATACACGGAAATATATCGTTCTGTGGTGAATGCAAGATAAAGCAAAGGCTCTATATACTGACACAAATAAGAGAAAGTCACATACATCTCACAAACCACAGGGTAATCCGTAACGGCTACGAGCCATCCATATTGTAAATCGTAAATTACTCTACATGCTAACAACAAAGTCTGAGTTATGGCTAACAATGCAAGGTAAACACCAAAGGAGCGACGCATTCTTGGTCGTATCCATACCAAAAATGCAAGAATGTTTCCTGGAATTCCGAACGGGGCGATACATATGCTGGTATATTTAATGATTTCTCCCGTGGCGTCGTAGTAGGGGTGGATAACGTGCGTACAATTATTATCCTCCGTTGTTACCAAAGTTGAGTTGACACCTAACCCCTCTTCCATACCTGAAATCGAATACACTTAAAAGTATTGCCATTAGTCAGTGTACAATTTTATGAAAACAGATAATATTAAGTCAGACAGGGAAGGCAGCGCTCAACTTAACGAGCCGAGCACAGAAAACATTAAAAACACACTGCATTGAAGTAAGTCGGAATTTGAATGTAAAATGAGGAAATGTCGAACTTACAAAAAGCACCATATATATTAAAATTAAGTGCAAATATGTATAAAAAATTACAAATTGTGCATGCATATACTTTCTAGAGAGGACACAAACAGATGGAACGTACAAAGTGTTGCTGGGCTTTTATACAACAATGTTCAACATGTATGTTGTCTGACCAGATTAAAATGAAACTCCAAGCTTATGCTCGTTAAAAGTGTTATGCGTCTGAGCAGTTTTTAATGTGGTTTACTAATATCTTCAAATCGTTTGCAATTCAATTTGGTCAACCTGTCACAAATGACTGTATAACAAATATACATATAGTTTTAGATGCATGCATTATTTAAACGATACATGTATACTAATAATATGGATCTGCAAGGCTGTATTACCTGATAAAGCGCCTTCCTATACAAGCAATGTGATAGCTGACTATAAAGCAGTCCCTAATGAATCGGACGATCCAGCCAGGTACTCTGTCACATCGTACGAGGGGTAATCCGAATGGAACAGTTCACACGCTATGTCTACACAATAGCACGTTACTAAATTTGCCTTGTGTATAAATGAACGCGTACTGCACAATGATTAGCTATATAATTAATATATGGTGTCAAGTATGTTTACGGAAGCCTTAACTTAACAATTAAGTGAAGTAGGAAATTAAAAATACATGTACTGTGCATCCCAGTCAATGAGTGAATCAAATGTGGCTTTCAATAGTTAATAATAAATCCAGCACTTGTCTGAGCCTCACATTTACCTTATAAATAGCATTCACGTTGTTCGACAATGCCCAGAGTGGGGCCTAAACATTATTGGAAGAAGAAGGTAGACTAAAGAAATTAAATGTGTACGTAACTTTAAAATTTCCGCAATTGCTTTGATAAAAACAATATCCAATAACGAATACACTTAGAATATACGTTCTTGACTATGATTTGATATGCTGGCAATACATAACAGAGAATATTAAAGTTGCTATTTTATAGTTTTAAGTATAAATATGCTGACTTTCGCCCAGGTACTAATTCCCGCCACTTCAAATACGTAATTAAACAGTAAAGAAATATTAATGGTATTGATGTACATGTATATAATAATAAGTTAGATTTGTCAACGTTTATTTTTTCTTGAAAAAAAACGTAGCTACATTTTAGCACGAAGTTTAATCAACATCGATGCCAACCATGACTGGTGAACCTTCACCCAAAATGGATGCATTCACCATCAGTTGTAATGGAGTGAAGAATCTGCTGAGTGACCTCAACCCACACAAGGCACAGGGACCAGACGCCATCCCATCACGCTTCCTGAAAGAATGCGCAGAAGACATATCCCCAGCTCTGACCCTTGTGTTTCAGGCCTCCCTGAAACAGGGTGCTGTACCAGATGACTGGAAAAAGGCCCTCGTCACGCCTATCTTCAAGAAGGGTGATAAGAGTTCTCCTGGTAACTATAGACCAATCTCACTCACCTCTGTGTGCTGCAAAGTCATATAACATATCATCCACAGCCAAGTGATGCAACATCTGGAAGCGCATGACATCTTGTCAGACTACCAACATGGTTTATGGAAGAAACGTTCGTGTGACAGCCAGCTTATCCAGACTTTGCAGGATCTCTCAGCCGGACTGGACGAAGGGGAGCAGATAGATGCAATATTATTAGATTTGTCTAAGGCCTTCGACAACGGTACCACACCAGAGGCTCTCCCTGAAGCTGCGCCACTATGACATCAACGGAACAACCCTGCAGTGGATTGAAAGCTTCCTCAGCAACCGCAGCCAGCAGGTCCTTGTTGAAGGTCACTCTTCTTCATCAGCACCCGTCAATTCTGGAGTCCCACAAGGTACAGTCCTAGGACCTCTGCTATTCCTTCTGTACATGAATGACCTGCTACAGAAGGCTGTACATCAACACCTCGTCTGTTCGCCGATGACAGCCTCCTATACAGGAAGATCCGCTCGTCCCAAGATTCTATCGCCCTACAGGATGATCTTGACCGGCTGCAGCAGTGGGAGAAGGACTGGCAGATGAACTTTAACCCCTCCAAGTGTGAAGTGATCAGGTTCTCCAGGAAACGAAACCCAATCCAGGCCAACTACACCATCCATGGCCACGACCTTGCCATCGTAAGATCTGGCAAATACCTAGGTGTCACGCTTACAGACAACCTATCATGGAACAACCACGTGGACACCAACACGAAGACGGCTAACAACACACTCGGCTTTCTCAGAAGGAACCTTGCCAGATGCCATAGGGAAACGAAAGCACAGTGCTACACTAGCCTGGTGAGGCCCATTGTAGAATATGCTTCAACTGCCTGGGACCCTCATACCAACAGGAACATCCAAAAACTGGAGGCGGTCCAGCGGAGGGCAGCTAGGTTTGTCACTGGTGACTATAGGACCATCAGTAGCACCAGCCAGATGATATCCGACCTCGGCTGGGAATCCCTACAACAGAGAAGATCCGACAACAGACTGGTGATGATATACAGAATCACCCACTCCCTCATCGACATCCCAACTGACAAGTACCTGCACCCTGCTACACTAGCCATACGCGGTTGCACCACCAGGTTCCTGCTCCCATTCTGTAGAACAGATGTGTACCGCCACTCGTTCTTTCCAGCTGGTATTCGTTTGTGGAACCAACTGCCAGAGCACATCGCCACAGCCCAGACCTTGGAAGCCTTCAAGGAGGGGTTAGCGGGCCGCTAGACAGATAAGCTGTCTGCAAGTGGCTGCTTAAAATTCTGACGGTCCAGCCACTACACGGGCATCCCTGTATAGATTGCGTCGAAATGGTTTGACTAGCGGGCCGCAGCAACTGAGCTGTACTCAGGGTTTTTATCAGCTTTTATCTGTTTTTATCGTTATGGTGCGTGATTTGCAACGACCTTGTACATAGTCATTTCATTTGCGACAATGCCCCAGAGTGGGCCATGCAAATTACTCGGAAGAAGAAGAAGAAGCGTGATTTTAGGACCCGGAGACGAGTTAGTTGGGGGACGAGTTTATTGTACGGTATGCAGCTGGTTTTTATCAGCGCACATATTTTCATGCGGAATATGTCGGTTCTTTTCATAAGCACAAAGCTACTCGTATCGAAGGGCGCCAACACAAAGTTCTTAATTGCGAAGTTTTGTTCTATAAATCGACTCATTTGCGAGCCCAATCGATCTAAAATGTAATTATGGATGTCTTTTGAATCCTTGTCCCAGTAATATGAAATGACACTCAAATTTTAAAGCCAGAAACTTAACTCATGTCAGGTCTGTTCTTGTTTGCTGTAAAACTTGTAAAGTGGGTGGGGTACTTGTGAAAAACAATACTTTGGTAATTTTACGTAGAATACTTGTCATTGTTGCTCTATTCAGTAATTATGCTGTGGTCTGTAAGTGATGGCATGGTGGTTGAGTGGAAAACGCTCTTCACTTCTGATCAAGAGTTTGGTCCCTGGTTCGCTTCTCGGCCGGGGCACTTGCTGACTTCTAGACTAAAGTGCTTTTCAGTGTTTAAGAGATGAACCTGTCAGAAACCGAGAGGTCGTCTTGCATGTATCGAAGTCTAGTGAACAAACTAGGGTAACACACCCTGATTTCTAGTATCACGCCACTGTCTTCATTGATTTTAACTCTAGGCAGTGGCTATTCTTATGGCACTCCCGTTAGAATAGCAAAACCCGTTAGAATAGCTAAACCGTCCGCGAGTGACTATTCTTACGGCTGTTTTAGTTAAATGTACTGATCTCCTATAAGTACTTTTCGATCTGTACTGTAACAATAAAATGTTAATTAACGATTTGGTGTTAAATTATCGCTCCTATGATGTATAATAAAAACTGACTTACTTTGAATGTTAATGACTGGAGCTCTCAGCCTCCATGAATACAACTGTAAGTCAGTAAAATATACCTGAACACGGTGTCCCCAGTCAAATTTTATCCTGGATCGAGTCATTTTTAGTAGGCCGATCACAGTCAGTAGTGGTAAATGGTCACACTTCTGATCAGGTTCCTGTAACTTCAGGTGTCCCACAGGGGTCCGTACTGGGACCATTACTCTTCCTGCTTTGTATAAATGACCTTCCTGACAAACTCACTTCCCAGTTATGGCTATTTGCTGATGACACAGCTGCTTACCTTGTAGTCACCTCCCTCTCAGATTGCCATGCGTTACAAAATGACCTGCTAAAACTTAAAAACTGGGAAAGTCAATGGGATATGGAATTTAACCCCAGTAAGTGTCAGGTTCTCCATATCTCAAGGAGCAGAAACCCAATCAAATTTCTGTACATGCTCCATGGTCAAACTCTTTCCTCAGTCACAGATGCAAAATACCTTGGAGTTGACATCAGTGATGACCTCAGATGGAACACGCACATAAACAGAATAACAACACAAGCAAACAAAACACTTGGCTTCCTCAAACGTAACATCAAAACAAAACATGAAAACATAAAATCTCTAGCATACAAAACACTAGTTAGACCACAACTAGAATATACATCACCCGTTTGGTCACCACATACACAGGCCAACATTAACAAGCTGGAAATGATACAAAGACGTGCTATTAGATGTGGGTAAAAGATTACTACTCCCGATATACCAGCGTATCGGACTTACAGATTACACTAGGATGGAGCTCCCTTGAGAACAGACGCCTCGCCTCCAAGCTAGTCTCCTTCTACAAGATTATAATAATCTTGTATGTACATCTATCCCACCCTATTTAGAAGTCCCCATCAGGTCAACAAGGCACATGCACCCCAATAGTCTCCGCCCCATTCAAGCCAACTCAGTGAGACTTCTTCAAGTTTTCCTTCCCCCATACCACAATCCTGTGGAATAGGTTACCTTCCCACATCGCGACCCTGACTGATCTTGAATTATTTAAGCAGTCAGTGGCCAGGATTTATCAGTGTAACCCAGCAGTTGTTTTTAGCTCACCTGTCACAAAGTGACAGAGTGAGCTTTTGTGATCACTCTTCGTCCGTCGTCCGTCCGTCCGTCAACAATTGGCTTGTGTAGACACTGGAGGTCACAATTTTAGCCTAATCTTTATGAAACTTAGTCACAATGATCATCTCAACAAAAACTAGGCCAAGTTCGATATTGGGTCATCCGGGGTCAAAAACTAGGTCACTAGGTCAAATCATTGAAAAACCTTGTGTAGTCACTAGAGGTCACAATTTTGACTTAATCTTTGTGAAACTTAGTCACAATGATCATCTCAACAAAATCTAGGTCAAGTTTGATATTGGGTCATCTGGGGTCAAAAACTAGGTCACTAGGTCAAATCATAGAAAAACCTTGTGTAGTCACTAGAGGTCACAATTTTGACTTAATCTTTATGAAACTTGGTCACAATGATCATCTCGACAAAATCTAGGTCAAGTTTGATATTGGGTCATCCGGGGTCAAAAACTAGGTCACAAGGTCAAATCATAGAAAAACCTTGTGTAGTCACTAGATGTCACAATTTTGACTTAATCTTTATGAAACTTTGTCACAATGATCATCTCGATAAAATCAAGGTCAAGTTCGATATTGGGTCATCCGGGGTTAAAAACTAGGTCACAAGGTCAAATCATAGAAAAACCTTGTGTAGTGACTAGAGGTCACAATTTTGACCTAATCTTTATGAAACTTAGTCACAATGATCATCCCAACAAAATCTAGGTCAAGTTCGATATTGGGTCATCTTGGGTCAAAAACTAGGTCACTAGGTCAAATCATAGAAAAACCTTGTGTAGTCACTAGAGGTCACAATTTTGACTCAATCTTTATGAAACTTGGTCACGATGGTCATCTCAACAAAATCTAGGTCAAGTTTGATATTGGGTCATCTTGGGTCCATAACTAGGTCACATGGTTAAATCATAGAAAAACCTTGTGAAGTCACTAGAGGTCACAATGTCGACCTTATCTTTATGAAACTTGGTCACAATGATCATCTCAACAAAATCTAGGCCAAGTTTGATATTGGTTTATCTGGGGTCAAAAACTAGGTCATTAAGTCAAATCATATAAAAACCTTGTGTAATCACTAGAGGTCACAATATTGGCCTTGTCTGTATGAAACTTGGTCACAATGATCATCTCTACAAAATCTAGGTCAAGTTTGACAGGTGAGCGACCTAGGGCCCTTTGGGCCCTCTTGTTATCTTATCTTTTAACTTTTACTATTTTTAACATTTTAACCATGCAGTGATTTTTCTTGAACAAAATTAAACAGCCTGTGCCTTTAAAATTCGGAAATTTAGTGCAATTTGGGAATTATTAAAAAAGATTGTTTTGGTTAAAATTGTGCATAAATCACTATTTTATACTGATAATACTCTAGTCATATGTGTCAACGACTCTTGCAAGTTTGAATATCCATTGTTTTGACAGCTATACTGTAGTTGCTTTGAAACCAGCGAGCACAAAAGGGGGAAAATATGCATACCTTTTGGGAAAAAAATGAAGATTTTTTGGGAAAAATGGAGGTTATTTAGCTAGGGGAAGGGGCCTGTATTCGGCCCCAAAAATAGCCAAAAAAAATCACTGCCATGTCTAGCTGGAAGCTTTCGCTTCCAGTTTTTATCTTCACTCTTTTTACTTTTAACTATCAGGCGTGCACCCTGCCAATAATACTCGGAAGAGGCGTTCGACAGTACATAAAGATAGATAGGTGCCTAATTTGTTCAATAAATATTTTTTTCGGACTAGTTTTGCAGTCCGAATTGATCTAAAATCATGTCTGTAAAAACTGGACATTTTGAGGCTTTTGATATTTTTCTGTTCTACTTTCTAAGTCTTTGAACATCGATAGTTTTTCTTCAATCATGAATTTAAGAAGCCGCAGTGGTTATAATGACAGTGCGTTATTTTCCGTTTAGCTCATATATATGCAGCAAATACACAGTTGCTCAAAATATAGGAATTTTAATAATGGAATCTTCCAAGCGTTATACTACAAATTTACTTTTGCCTTTCAGCTCCGAGGAACAGACTAGGAATTTAACGGCTAATGTTAATTAACATTCTATTGTTAAGGTACAGGTCGAAAATTACTTATAATTTCTTTAGGCAAAGTTACAATGATTATGATTAATGAAAAGGATTAATCGTTTTAAAGAGATTGGTACATTTAAATAAAAAAGCCGTAAGAATAGGCACTCGTGTGCAGTTTCGCTATTCTTACGGGCCCGTAAATATAGCCACTGCCTTTACTCTAAGGTGTTAGACAGTATAAGAGATAGATAGATACTGCCTGCCTGCCTGCCTGCCTGCCTGTCTAAGGCCTCTATGAGTATTCCTGGTTGGAACCAGACAGGAGGTGCTGATATTTTAATGAAAAGCCTCAAAGAGACCGGCAGTGATTTTTCTTGAAGAAAATTAAGCGGCCTGTGCCTTTAAAATTGGGAAATTTTAGCGCGACAATTCGCGAAATTGGGAATTATTAAAAAAGTTAGTTTGGGTTAAAAGTGGCCATATTTAGTATTTTCTACTGATAACACACTAGTCATATAAGGCAACGACCTTTGCAAGTTAGAAAATATATTGTTTTGACTTTAAAACAGCTACATGTATACTGTTGTTGCTTTGAAACCTGCGAGCACAAAAGGGGGAAAATATACATACTTTTTGGGAAAAAATTAAGATTTTTTGGGAAAAATGGAGGTTTTTTGCTAGGGGAAGGGGCCTGTATTTGGCCCCAAAAATAGCCCAAAAAAATCACTGACCGGTTGCGCTACGCAAGCACTTTCCAATTAGACTCCTTGGTTCTTTAACATGCCATAAGTGCAACATCAAATTACCGACCCAGAATTGAACCAGGGACTCTTAATCCATAGTGAATTGTGCATTATCCACTCGACCACCTTGCCACCCATGGAAAATGAATATTTTAATCTTTGGTGATTGTTTGTGACTGAGACTGTGTTAAGTGTGTGGTCATTTGTTTTTCCCTGCCAGATCCGCCAATGACCTCCAACTTGGATGGAAGATTCATAGCCCTTTCTGAATAGACTTCTTGACTTTAACAAGCTACATGTACAGTATATAGCACCGATGCCTGTTGTGCAGCATCTGTACACGAGAGACAGTTCATACCTAGAAGCAAGTGTAAAAAATGGAACACCCGTTATCTCGAAGTAAAATTTACGGAACTCACAGAACCCTAAATAACTTTTTTATTTATGAATATATTTTAATTATTTTAGTCGCATATCAAAGATAACTGTTACCATAACTCCGTTCTAAATATATAAAAAGTATATTATTAAAAAGGATGAATATCATTAAAAAATAGCCATGAAAAGTGTTTCAGAAATGACCAAAGACATATTTAGGTCTTTTGAAATGACCAAACGCCCTTACCGATATTCGCACCAGGGACATTGATCTGTCGTCAAGATGGTTACACACTTGAGTCTTGACCAGCGTGCCCGTCCCTTATAATAGAAAATCAATTAAGTTTATGTTTACATCTGATGATCTGAAAGAATGTGAGCTTTCATTAAGGAATTTGATTTGAACATCCTATTATCACCATTGAGTACTCCTGGAATCAGTCATCTCCTCAAATAACTTGCCCTGAAATGAACACATCAACAGGTTGCACTGAAACCGCAAACAAAACCTTAGGGTTTCTCTGGCTGAATATCGAGGACAAGTCAGAGACCATTAAGTCTTACCAGACGCTTGTTGGACCCCATCTGGAATACTCTTACAACTTCAAGGTTTAAACCCCACATACCCAAAGCAATTCAAAGACAGGTAGTGAGATAGATCAAAGCTAATTACCAAAGAACAGCTAACATGTCTGACATGCTCAGATCTTTGACCAGGGCCGAATTGACAGTTGGCTTTCCCTCCTGTATTGTACAAAATATCATACAAAATAGCAGCTTGTCAGTTGGATTGAACATGTTGAACCAGATTTTACTCCTTAAACCTATTTTCCACTTTCGTTCTTGTATTATACTGTATTTTACTTATGTACATTGCTTTAGAGACATGTCGCTGTTATGAGGGGGTTAACATTATGAAACGGCAGATAGATAAATAAAATAATGAAATATTAATAGGGAAATGGCCCTCTTGTCATGTTTGTATCTGGATGGAAACTAATGAATTGAAATGAACATAATGCACCTATCAATGTTTTCCCCCAGGGGGGGAGCGGCAGGCATACACGGGACTTTTGACAGACAGAATGGTGCCGAGTCCCGGGAAATTTTGACTTTGGTCGAAATTTTGATCCCGGGTGGTATGTAAAGCATCTCCCAGTGAGCAAATTGCCCTTGCTCTAGGGTGGGAATTTAGACTTTGAAAAAAGTAAAAATGTCAAATTCCCCTGGGTCAGCCCGCCGCTCCCCCCCTGGGGGAAAACATTGATAGGTGCATAACAATCTAATGAGTAACCTGTACTTCAGCTGAATTATTGTGATTTTAATTATGCCCCAGCATCTACTGAAGTTAACCAAAACATTCAAGTTTTTTAAACTAAAATATTTTATATTCTTGTCCATCTAGGTATTGCTTTCAAACTTGTCATACTTGTTTATTGTATTTACCATCATAAACACATTACATTGTCAAAGCCATGTAACACTATCCAACATTTCAAAAGAATTATAGCTAGTTTTTATGGACAAGAAATCTACATGGACTTCAGCAGCATAAACATTATTGAACTCAGTCTTGTTTCTTATGTACAATGCTTATGGTGTATATTTTCAGGTTGACGTTTAAATAATGATCCAAAGAAGTTGACACAATAAGTTGACAATAATGGCTTTGAAACCAACACTAAAACTGAAAGTGGACGAGTTGTTTCTCAGATGGATAACGGAACATGATACTCAGCTGATGCTGCGTGAAAATCTCCGTCAGTTACTACACGGTGAACCACTTACCGCTACCTATCCTGTCTCTAGTTCCAGGGGAGGTAATAAAGGTCAGTCTCCCAGAGTCCGGCCTGGATCGCCTCCGTTGTCATCAAGTAAACTACCGAGTCCAAGAAGTCCGAGAAGACCATTGAGCACGAAGAACAATCATAGAAATGGCACATCAAAGGTAAGCCCACTATCTGACCTTGTTTTGTGCAAAGTGTATTCATTTCTTATTTCAAAATGATTCATCCCTCCATCAGGCTCCACGAAAAGTTTTTAAACTTGTCAGTCCGAATTGGTCAAATGAGTGAATTTTCCTCTTTGTCTAATAGAAAAATACAGGATTTTGTGTCAGTCTGAATCAAAATTTGTCACTCAGGACTGGAGGACTGACAGTTTTCATGGAACCTGCATTTATTCATTCATATCTTTGTCCATCCATCCATCCATCCATCCATCCATCCATCCATCCATCCATCCATCCATCCATCCATTCATTCATTCATTCATTCATTCATTCATTCAATTTCATTCATTCATTCATTCATTCATTTCCTTGTTCATAATTCATCCGTCTATCCTTTTCACTGTTGTACAAGGGAGGTAACTAGGTTCCGACTTCTGTTGATATAATATAAATAATTTAATGATTACCTCCCTTGATTATTTTAGTAATGAAATTTTGATTTATAGTAGACAGAACAATAAACAAACCAGTTTTTGTTAGGAATTGATATATCTACAAGGAGAACATAAAGTTATGTGTCTTACTCCCTCACTCCCTTTCCATACAGTACATTAAGATCTATAGAAATTGACAATTGCCAGAATTCATTGATAAAATTACAAAAATATTGTGAAAACTTATTTGTTAGGATGATGTTGATATCAAATTTATACTACTATCCTTCTTCACATCACTGTGGAAGTAGTAAAGTTAGCAACATTGAAATATTATTTGGAACTGGAAATAAAATATTTAACAGATTTCCGACAGAAAAAACTGGTTACTACAGAGCTACAGATAAGCTGCGTATTGGGGTAATTACCCAATTAATTTTCTTAAAAACCCAATAGATTTTGAGAGGAGGGAGTAAGTAAAAGCAAAGACAATTTGAAATACCCAAAAATAAAAGAATGTTATAGTGAAAAATAGTACATAAAAGCTTATTTACCCTTTGAGTTTCATTAAATACCCAATTAAAATTTGGCAAAACCCAATCAAAATTGAAACTCGGGGGGGGGGGGTAAAATGCCCAATTGACTAAAACCTTATCTGTAGCTCTGTTATTAGATTGGCAAATTCGGTGAGTGGATGGGCCGGCGGATGTCCACAATTGGTTTGCGATTGATAACTTCAGTTAGGAATGAGATATCATGATGAAACTTGTGTATAGGTAGCTTATATGAAAACCTTGCTTGGGATTGAAAGTGGGGTAGGTGGGGTCAAGGTCACTGTTACTAAAAATAGAATTACATGGAGTCTATACTGTAACTCACTTAATTTTTGCGTAACTTTTATTTCACGATTTTTCCCAAAATTTCAAGATTCTTTGTTCGCGTCTTTGACATTGTCCGAGTCCTTTTTCATGAAAATAATGATTTCGCGTGTCATCATCCTCGCGAATATTAGCAAAAATAAAACTATCGTGAAAAATTTTGATTTGCAATACTTTCATGTTTTCAGTACCTAAGTGTGTCTACAGTCCTAGACTGATGTATTTCAATTTGTCTACCACACTTTAGGCGGCGTAGAAAAGTTTGGTACATGTCCAAACCTAAAACTATGTTACAGAAGTCATTATGGTAGGACTATATAACTCCCAGTGGGTATTATGCTAGACTAACTGGCACAGGGAATTGGCAAGCAGAATCGATTGATGGCGAGTGATTTATAATTATCTACTGTATTCTGATTCAATGCCAATATTGTAATCAAAGGTACATTAAGAAAATTAGATGGCACTTAAGCAGTGTGTATTGTAACACGGTGTATTGTGAGAGGTACAGAGAGTATCTACTGTCAGAGTGTGGGGGGGAGGAGGGAGGGGGGGGGGGGGCGTGTTAATTAGATAAAATGTTCTTAGTCTGTGTTAGATGGATGGCTAGTATTGTTGTCTTTGAGTTATGATTTTGATTTATGTTTGCTGCCGCTGTTTGGCTCGCTGACAAGTATTGCTGATTGTGGTTTGTGTTGTATGATATAGAACTGTACTAACAGAGGATTTCATTTTATTTTGGGCTTGATTAATATATTTTTTCAATCAATAATAATTCCATTTTCAATTTTAGCTACATTTTATTTTGGGCTTGATTATTTACTATGTTTGAGGGTGCAAAGGGAATTAATTTCAGTAGAAAAATGAGTAGACTGAAGAGTTGTCTCCTTTAATTAAACATAGGGTATGTATAGACAGACTAATACATATATAGTTAAAGACCAAGTCATGAGGCTAAACTTAAAATATTCTTTGTTTCCCCATCCCGACTCAAGCAGATTTAGAATGGGTAGGTAGGTAGGTTAAATATTTTTTTTAATTCTTTCAGAATACTAGTTATTGGTAAAGACATACAAATAATGAAATATAGTAATATGTGTAACTATAAGGTGAAAACCAACAATCATAAATTTAAAATATGTACAAAATGTAATAGAAAGAAACAAGCCTGTAAACAAAAATTAATATTTTCATCCCAAATATTTCATAAAAAAAATATTTTTTCAATTTGCGCAATAAAATATTTTGGGTAGGGCCGTTTTTTTCGGGTAGGTAGGGGATGGGGAAACAAACGATATTTTATTTTAGGCCTGAATAAGAAATTTTTTAACGACAAGAAGCTTAATTCATTGTCTTCTGTATTGAGTTCCAAACAATGTTTTGGCTTGTAAAGTGTGGTATAGTCCAGAGAATTTGACACGACTCTCGACCTTTAAAATAGCATAATTTAACAGCTGATATATTGTCTATATTTATAACCCCGGCTGTATGTTTTCATAATCGGAGAGTATCACGAAGACGCTCGAGGTGTAATACCACAAGAAATCTAAAGAACCGATATTGCACGATTTGCTCGCGGTAATTTATATATTCAACGCAATTACCTTGTAATATATTCATGCATAAAGGTCAGGATCATGTCAAATTCTCTGTGCTATAATACTCTTGTGTAGTGAAAAACAATGAATTGACTGATGTTTGAGCTTCAAATATGACCATGTCAAAAAATTGAACATGAATACCGGTATTTATACTTTAAGAAAAACATGGATGATACTTTCATTTGGTAATGGATCCTTTTGCTTTGGAAATGATAACACTAATATCAAGTAGGGCTGCGTATCAGTTAGAATGATCGATATTCCACTAATATCAAGTAGGGCTGCGTATCAGTTAGAATGATCGATATTCGATATATCATTTGATATTTTCTTTTGACAATATAAACTCCTAAATACTGTAATTAGGCACTTGCAGAATTACAACATGATTGTATTTAACTTGCAGAATACAAGTCAGACCTGAGGTGTGATTAACAACATATTTACATATGATTTAAATTGCATGAGTGGTTTGCATAGCAGATTCGTGTTTGAAAATTAGGTTGACTCGGGCATAAGCTGCGTCGACGACATGACCATTTTGAGACTTAACAAATAGACTACGAAAAAACTTGACTGAACATGGGATTTTGCTCATTTATATGTGTATTTTTGCTGATCGATTTATTGACTGATACGGACATGTTTGACATGTTTGATACGATGTATTGATCAAACGCAAAATATCGGTATTCGATTTATATCAGTAACCGGTACGCAGCCCTAATATCAAGTAGTCACCAGTTGTTAATCAAAGTTTCAGTTGACCAACATTGAACAATATTAAAAAAGTCGCCAAATTCTGGCCTTGTCAGATAAGAAATAATTCTTCATTTCCTGGAAAGCAATTCAATTATTTGAGTCCGGCTGTTTTATCGATCAGTCAAATTATTTGAGTCGGTCAATTTTATTGGGTGGGTCGCGAAAGGTCAAACAAATGATGTTTTAGTTTAAGAATTTTAGGCATAACTGAATTCATCAAGTAGACTTTTTGTATTAGACGGAGTGTATTTGTTATGGTAGGCTTTACAAGGCTATTTTTCTTGCCGAGTTGGCGCCCCTCACTATACCAATATAATTATATTGACAGGAAACATTACATAGATAACAATCCTGTTGACACGCATCCAGTTAGGTCTGTGACTTGTATGTATGCCAGAAAAATAATAAATAGGTTAGGAAACTTGGACGTATGTCAGAAGGATCGAAGTTCTACTGTTGTCAAAACATCAGGCTAAACAAACATCTATTTGATGTTAATTAAGCCCAAAGAAAAGTCAGGGGTGGTATTCAATATTGATCTTACTTGACTTAAGGATAAGGACAACCAATCAGATCACACCATATTAAACTCTTGATCAGTAACAGGCGATATGATTGGCTATCCTTATTCTTCAATTTAATAAGATCAATATTGAATACCACCCAGGTCGGCTTTGAGTAACACATATTTTGGCCTAGCCAACTCTGTTCTTTCAATTTCTATTGCCAAAATCGATAATAACTAATAAATGCTGATTTTTGGAATATTCAGCTTCGGAATGGGGAAACACTATTTTCCATAGGGATTCAAGCCCTGGATTGACTTTGAGGCCATTTTATGGAGGAAAAAGAACTTGTGTGCCTAATTAAATGTTTCTATTATATATAAATGTATTGATAAATTATAATATAATTAAAGGTTTTTAGGTCAATAAATTAATTACATAAACAACCTGTAGACCCCAAGTGTCATGTTTACCATAAATAACAGGTCAAAATTGACAATTTCCAGGTTAATTACCCAGTGTAATTGTATGTACTGTGTTGATCTGTCAATGAACAGACTTTTGTATATATCTGTCAATCACCACATTGTTTATACATAGTATGGAGAATTTGACCTGAGTTGGTATTCAATATTGATCTGATTTAATTGGAAAATAAGGA
Organism: Spisula solida; assembly: GCA_947247005.1. NCBI lineage: Eukaryota > Metazoa > Mollusca > Bivalvia > Venerida > Mactridae > Spisula > Spisula solida. Next base: position 3,641,474 of record OX365956.1, on the reverse strand, counting down.
TAGCCAATCATATCGCCTGTTACTGACCAAGAGTTAATATGGAGTGCTCTGATTGGTTGTCCTTATCCTTTAGTCAAGTAAGATCAATATTGAATACCATCCCTGATCCTCAACCTTTTATTAGCATAATTTAACAGCTGATGTGATTTTTTAATAACCTCAGTTGTATACATGTTTTAATAAGGGGGGAGTATCACAAAGCCACTCAAGGTGTAATGCAAACACAAATCTAAAAAAGGGCAGTCACCTTTATTGCACGATTTGCTCACGAAAATTGATTTATTCAACGCAAGAACCTTGTAATATATTGATATTAGTCATGCATAAAGGTTAGGATCAGGTCAATATCTCTGTACTATATCTCGCTACAGTCAGAACAGTATTATTGTCATTATTGAATTTTACCGAGTTTTCGAGGTTTTCACATCAAAGTGATGTTGTTGTTGTTATTGTTGTTGTTGCTGTTTGATCATCTGTGTGCTTTAAGATGTCAGTGATTTTTTTCGCCTATTTGGGAAAGGGTCCGGGTCCGTTCAGATTGGGAATTTTTGCGTCGTGACAACTTGAAATTGGGAATTTTCAAGAAGTAGAAAGACCAAATAAAACAGAAAAAGAGAATACTTGTGACTGTTTACTGGTTTCTGTAAACTTTTATGTTTGACCTCTTGTCAAAAATGCTCATAACTTTGTCATTTTATGTCCGATTTTGAAAAAATTAATTTTAAAATGTTCATTGGGAATTTCTCCCTTCAAATTTGGGAAAACTAGCCTTTTTTCAAATTGGGAAGGTACCGTTTACCGGTAGCAAACAAGGAAGGAAAAATCACTGGATGTAAGAATTTTAAACATGGATTTAAAGTTAATGCATTGTTCATCGTGAACAACAAAATGTAGATGAATAAACGCTGTCTTCAGATCCTTTAGGTCTAAAGTGTTTGTAATGCGTCATGCGGTACATGTGTAATTTGAATCACATTTAAACGGAGAATAAATTCCATACTGGATTAATTGGTGAGATTGGACATGAAAATTAAGTGAATTTTAGGTAGTATTTTTATGAAAGCGGACATTTTATTGCTTGATACTGTAACAGTGTTATCTTATTGTTCACAGTTTTTCATGAAATTAAAATATTTTTAAGGTTTATTTATATACATGTTTGTGAAAATTTCAATGATTATGACATTGTATGAACTGTTAGTGATTGTGAAAAGTTTGGCAAATGTAATAATATTAATGATTGTATGAACTTGAGAAATTTTGTGATTTTGAACATTTTGGCAAAATTTGCAATTATTTTTATCCATTGTGAATTTGTATTGTATTCAGATTTACATTGCCTGAGTGAGTCAGAGAATGTACCTAGTAACTTAAATATTTTCTTTTACAAGAATTAAGTTTAATAGATGGTTTAATCATGATTATAGGTCTGGGCTTTTTTTTCGTTATAAGGCCCTTTCCCCTGAAAAAAAATCTTTAAAATCATGCATTTTCCCCCCAAAAATGAAGTTTACTTAAACAAATCATTCCCTATGTTACCAGGCCTAGACACTTAACTATTTTGGCCACTGGTCCGACAGGGCAAAAGCGCCCAATTTGTAAATAGGACAGTTACTGGTCCTCCAGAATTTTCACTGGTCCTTCTGGATTTTCACTGGTCTCGGACCAGTGGACCAGTGTTAGTGTCGAGCCCTGGTTACCAAAATACAAATAGTTTTTCCCTCTAATTAAAGGTAGGGCCCCATCCCTAAGGTTAAAAAAAGCCCTGCAGGTTGCCTAGTAAGTAGGTTACTAAAGACCTTATTTAAAGGGACATGCCCTGGAACTGAAGTGTTTCGAATAGCAATCAAATTGGTATTATTTTAATACCTAAGTCAAATAATGAAAACCCCGCTAGTTTTTGTAAAAAAAAAAATATTTCAAGAATAACTTAATATATTTGTTGTCAATAAAAGGCTGACAGTCTTTTATTCAACTCGATATACAAAATATCGAAGCACGCGTTATAGAGTAAATTTTTAAGTCAAATTCTTCTTTGGCTTTTAGGTAATACAGTCAACTCTCGTTAACTCGAACTCGCTTATATCGAATTTTCCGTTATGTCGAAGTTTTTTTCAAGTCCCGACTTTTCTCCTTCTTTGTCTATATGAAATCTCGAGACCCATCTCGAAGTTTCGGCTCGAATTCGGCTCGAATTTTTCGTTATGTCGAATTATTTTTTGGTCCCGATTAACCAATTTGCACTTTAAATCTATTGTTCATCTCGAAGTTGGGTCGAAGTCTGATCGGTTTCGACTAGCGTCGAATGTTTTTCACACTTCGCCAGTCTGAAATCTTCGATTTACCTGTAATTTCGTGCCTTCCATTGTTGAACAAATTTTTGTTTGCAACACTTTGCGCAAACATGTCATAAAGCTTCGGGTTACGTACTAACATCAATAAACATGTCATCTCCAACAATTGTTTGTAAAAATAATAATTAAAATAAAATGCATTTTCTCGAGGAGGAATACATGTACATAAATAACACAACAAGCAATTCTCACGAATATGTCGTTCTTACGACCGTAACAATATGGCGGCGTAAAATGACAGAAACTGGAAAACTTGCAACTTCGATGCCGAAAATTCTATCTCGAATTTTCGTTATGTCGAAGTAATTTCCACGGTCCGGTGAAATTCGAGATAACGAGAGTTGACTGTAGTTGGTTTTACAAGTGATAAACGCAATTTTGTTGTATGCAAAACAAGACACTCAATTTTCTGGGCATGACCCTTTAACGAGGCTACGCATTTGGATTCCCAATCTTCCATGTGGGCCTACCTGTAACCAGTGCCTGGGGTACCCGGCCTTGATGGTTAGGAATCAAGAGGTACTGTGATCAGAAAATATATGTATCATAAGCCAAACTAGCTGGTCCTTTTGTGTTACAATATCACGTGACTTTGGGCTACAGGTCCAAGACAATATTTGTTTTCCAATGTTGACAAATTTTGTCTCGGAACTGTAGCCAAAAGTCATGTGGAATGGCTACACTGATTAGGGTGGCAATAATAAACACACACTTTACCTTGTTTAAAGAAAATGACATACAATTCTATTTTTTGCACAAGTACCTGGTATGTTTATAACATAAACTAACATTCAGTTGTTGAACTCTTGGCATAGAAACCAAATACATAAAAAACAAGCAATGTTGATTTAGATTTGTCTGTTTATAGGTACTTGATCTCGTTAACCAGGCATTAAATGAGGTCTAGGCCAAAAATAGAATATTATCCCTACCTACACGAGCACTAAGTCCCCTTTCCAAAATATTTTTTTGACCCTCCGAAAAAAATATTTTTATTTTATAAAAAAAGTCAGGTATGAGAGTACAAAAAGAACAATTATTGACAGTAAAAAAATGTTTTTAAAAAAAAAAATACCTACCTACCCAATCCTAATTGGCTAAGGTCGGGAAGGGGAAACAAACACTATTTTATTCTTTGCCTAACCAGGCATTAAATGAGGTTCTTACCAGGGCTAAGGTGATTAGCAATTTCATGGTAACTACTTGGAACAGTTGCTTCTAATGTAGGTAAGGCCAAAGTAAAATTATTCTGTGTTACTGATTAGCATTTTCAAGGTAACTACTTGGAACAGTTGCTTCTAATGTAGGTAAGGCCAAAGTAAAATTATTCTGTGTTACTGATTGGCAATTTCAAGGTAACTACTTGGAACAGTTGCTTCTAATGTAGGTAAGGCCAAAGTAAAATTATTCTGTGTTACTGATTAGCAATTTCAAGGTAACTACTTGGAATGTAGGTAAGGCCAAAGTAAAATTTTTCTGTGTTTCTGGTATTAACCCTATTTTTGCCCTTATCTTTATATACATTTTTAATGGCATTTTGCTGGGAGTAAAGTACAGCGTAAAGTCTTCAAGTGCATAAAATCAATAAAATATTTTTAAAGTAATAAATTTTCCCCACCTACCTATTATAACTACCTACAGGTACCTTTCATATTTTTTCTCTGCATGTTACCAATTTGTCTTGGCCTTAAGCTAACATAATTAGCAACATCAAGCTAATTACTTTAGAACAGTAACTCTTGGTTCCAATGTTGTTGATTGTGAAAAGTAGGCCAGAAATATCTATTGTTTTTTTTGGCCATGAATTTCTTTTTTGAAAATACAGTAAAACTTGTCTGTTAATACTGACTCAATGTAACTTACAACCTTTTAATTCTAAGCCAGCTATGATAGTATAGTCTGTATACATGGTGATCATTATATGGTGATTATGCATTGTATGCAAATTGATTATTCCTCTCATGAGGTCACAATTATATGGCAATTACTGATCAATTAATGACATAATTTCTTGTCATAATTTACTTAGTATCTACATATGGTGGTCTTCTTTGTATGTGTACTGAATTTGTAATTCACTGAGGGTTTAGTGTCACTGAAAGTTTGCCCTGTATTAAAGAATTTGAAGGAGTGGCAGGTAGCTAAAGCATATTAATACTGGAAGTAGATAGATAGATAGATTCTTACATTTCCTCCACATATGGAGAGCATCATAACATATTTACAATACAATAACAACAACACTCAAATTAACATACATGAGTATGTTACAAATTAGAGATGGCAACGAGTACTAAAATCGGTACTCGGGTATTCGGTCATTCTTCCGATCGAGTACTCGGGTACTCGGAAAACTATAAATGTGAATGATATTTGGGACACAGAAATGTTGCACTGCAAAACGTGCGTGTTCAACTTCAAATAGAACATCGTGTATGCCTGTCCATTCTGTTCAGTTGATGGTCACATCAATATCGGTAGAAGAATCTTGAAACAAAATAACAAACAAAAGATCAACAATACAGTGTAAATTCAGTATAAATTATAGTCAATAACGCTAGAAAATCGAATATTAACAAATTTAAAACTAAGGGGGAATACTCTTATCAACCGGTGACATAGTAATATTTACACAGCGTGACGCAGTCGAGTTATCGTTCATTTATATATACACGCGTGAGAACGATTATAATTATAATTTAAAGTAATATTTTATTAATTTCTTAATCGATTGTCACACCCATTAAACAATAACTGCCAATTGAAGATCGATGACAATCACTCGGATTGATGTCAACAAAAGAAACCCCAGCTACGTGTCATAAACAAACTAACAGACGATGATTGACAGGTCTGCATGTGTTTTGCTTGCAGCGATTAAGGATTGATGACACGTTGTTAATTGTAATTTTAGTAGACCAGATAAGACTTGGACACGTTCTGTACAATACAGGATTAACAATTATTATTTTTATTTTTTTACCGAGTACTCGAATACTGATTTTGATATTCGATAATCGGACCTTTGAACGAGTACTCGAGTACTCGGGTACTCATTGCCATCCCTATTACAAATACATCAAATTCAATAAGGTACATAAATAGCTTAGTAAATGCATTTTTCCCATCATGTACGTACAAACAACTGATAGACATGCGCCCATGAATAATGGCACATACAGTCTCTCATAAGCATACTATTATGTTTATCATGAGCTACATATACTAGTAGAGCAATTGTTCCTAACGCACAAACATGTTCCTAAACATATGATATAGTATTCTCAGTAATACAAATTTCGCTTTCCGAGATTCCTTGAATGCTAATGTCAATACCATATCAACCTGAATATCTCTAGGTTGTTTAATCCAATGATCCAAAATACCAATATTTTCCCCTAATTAAAGGTAAGGCCCCATCCCCATCTCCATAAATAAGCCACGTCTTTAGTGTACTTCTGAAAAATATGGACTGTTGAACATTACAGCCCCCTACAGCCACGACAGTGGTTTTTAAAGTGTGCTGGATTAGTAACTTGTAACCCGGCGATAGGGTTTGATTCCCGGTTGCGGCACAAGATCATACCCTTCTATGAAAATTTGACAACAATGTGGATTTTCCTCCACATGTGGGTGTGTTACTGGTTCCTTGTGAAAGGGCAAGTTATAACCTATAGTAATGGTTAGGAAACAGAATACAGTCCAGGAAAACCTGCTGTCATACACATTAAATTTATACAACTGAAAAATTATTGAAAAACCTCAAAAATTAGAGGTTAATACACGACACTGCTGGGCAGGGAGGCGATAATCCGCCCGGAAAATGAATAATCACCTCGAGGGCTTTAGCCCGAGGGTGATTATTCATTCTGGGCGGATTATCAACTTCCGGCCAGGCTCTGAAGTGTATTAAAGTCTTTAATACATGTTAGATTTCAAATTATCTATTAAGAACAAATAACGTAAATATTACTGACGTAGATATACACTAAGGTTGTAACTAGTAAAATGCGCTAAGAGTAAATAAAATTGGCAAAGAAATCTGGCATATGAGCAATGTAACGTTATTTTGGCGCCAACGTGACGTCATGTTTACATGGATAACGTAACGTGCGCCCGTTCAACCGGTCCGATTATGATTATGAGGTTGCGGACCGGGCGGATAGGCCATAATCAACAACGTGATGGCCATAATCAGCCGCAAATAGGCTCATTTTTGTTACTATATATAGTAACAAGTGTATTAAAAACAAATAAACATTACAGCTGGGTACACTACAACTTGTGATTGTTGATATGCTACTAATAAGCTGTCATTTTCTGAAGATCTAGATTTTTTCTAAGATGCTCAACACATGTTATATGTTAACCTCTGTTTGAGATAAGCCAAAAAACTGCCATATTATTCCTAGAAACAAGTATTTATTTGAGACATAATTACTCCCTGTATGTTTCTATACGATAAAATTCTTCTTTAGTACTTTGGCAATCCTTAGAAAATAATTGTTTTGGTGTAACCCAAGCAGTGATTTTTTTAGGCTATTTTTGGGGCCGAATACAGGCCCCTTCCCCTAGCAAAATAACCTCCATTTTTCCCAAAAAATCTTAATTTTTTCCCAAAAAGTATGCATATTTTCCCCCTTTTGTGCTCGCAGGTTTCAAAGCAACAACAGTATACATGTAGCTGTTTTAAAGTCAAAACAATATATTTTCTAACTTGCAAAGGTCGTTGCCTCATATGACTAGTGTGTTATCAGTAGAAAATACTAAATATGTCCACTTTTAACCCAAACTAACTTTTTAATAATTCCCAATTTCGCGAATTGTCGCGCTAAAATTTCCCAATTTTAAAGGCACAGGCCGCTTAATTTTCTTCAAGAAAAATCACTGCCAAGCCTATACCTAAAAAGCCTATGCCTAGAGTGACCTCAAAATCTATATACTCCTTACCCATGAAAATAACATTATACCCCTTTAACCTACCTGCCTGTCAAAATGGCCCCTAAACCAACTCACCACATGAAAATGACCCCTTTTCAATACAACATTATAAGTGATAGAGTTGAATTGTTTGTTTAATAATAATAATCGTCTTTATTTTCTGTGGATAATATAATTGGTAAACTAATTTTTATGGTCCACAATAAAAATAAAGACTAAGAGATAAAATACTATCTAAGGCACGTAGGCAGGGGAGGGGACAGGGGAAGGGGTCCATATATTCCTTCCTAATGTCAATGGACATTTATAGGTATTAAATTTGTCTTTTACTAGGATCTCACAATAACTTTGATTGGTGAAAATGTATTATATTTAGTAGGGTTAGGATCAAACAATATATATCAGGGGTTCAACAATTCAGGATTAATCCGGAATTCCGGATTTGCTGCATTAGAAAGAATTATATTTTCTGCGCAAATAAAAAGTTATTTGATGAAAAAATTCAAAGAATTGACAAAGTTATGGTCATTTGAAGTTTCATCATCTGAATTTTAACAATAAAACAATGTTCGCAACCTAGTTAAGGTGTAGGATGTGGACTAGTAGCACCCGAAACAGTTTATGATGCCAAACCAACACTGTATGGCCGAACTTAAAATATTCTTGGTTTCCCCATCCCGACCCTAGCAGATTTAGAATGGGTAGGTAGGTAGTGTTAAATATTTTTTTTTGGAACCGTTTCAGTATGATAGTTATTGGTTAAGACATACAAATAATGAAATTTAGAATTAACTTTAAGGTGAACACCAACAGTCTTAAATTTAATGGTAAGAAAGAAGTCAGTAAATAAAAATTAACATTTTCACTTCCAATTTTTTAATAAAATTTTTTTATTTCAATTTGGGCAATAAAATATTTTGGGTAGGGCCCTTTTTAGTCGGGTAGGTAGGGGATGGGGAAACTAACAATATTTTATTTTAGGCCTATTTTGTTTTCGGCCTTAACATGAATACAGCAGCATTCACATAACCTCATAGGTGAGTACATTGTACCTGCAATCCTGTTATATCTCCCGTGTATATCTTACTGATAAACCAAGCAAGGTAAAACTCCGGCTAATTCTGATAAGGCCGGGTACCGTGATAGAGATATAGTAGAGTTAAGCCAGGTACCGTGGTAGTGGTTTTGTACAGTTAAGCCGGGCACCAAGGTAGAGATTTTGTTGTAAGATCAGAGTTAAGCTGGGAACCAGGTAGATATATACTGTAGATTTATCATATCGGAAAGCCAGGTACCAGCTTGTATGATAGTGTGATTTACTATGAATGAAACCTGGTACCAGCACAGTGAAACTGGTACTAGATAGGTAGGATAGACAATATTTAGAATAGAAAATATTTCGGAAGTTGGGGAATATCGAGATTGTGTTCTTCACCCCAACACATCACCATTCTTGTTGGATAGAATTTGATTATATTACAAAAGTGAGGATTTACGTATATATGTGTATACATGAAACATGGATTTAAATTTTCTGGAGATTTTAAAATTTCGATTTTAGTGCGGAGTACTTTGATTATAATTCATACACATCCTGTTGATAATAACATTATCAAAGAAATTTTAATTGATATTTATTGATATTTGTTTTTCGTATACTTATCATGTAGGGAATGTCACTTTTGATAAATTATTAGTCTAAGATGACTAACCTGGTTGTTTGGGTATTGAAGGTATTTCAAAGAAGTTCATATTTTAGTGTAATTATGGTCATCACTTATGTTGTCAAAAAATGGTTGATTTCATCTGATGATATTAGTATGATTTGAGTAGATAAATGAGTACAAAATAGGCTGTTTGGTCAGTCATGAATCAGGGGCTGTTTATCAGATGGTCAGATTGGGTATATCAGTAACACTACTTGGGTGTTCAGCTTTTTATGCCCCCCTATCAATAGATGGGGAGGCATATAGTGATTCACCTGTCCGTCCGTCCTGGTTAACCCAAATTGACCGTTTCTTCTAGCATTAATATGGCTTGCTACAAAGCTTTCATACTTGCATGGATGTTGTGTATGAACACTCTCCACACGCCAGTATCACCTAACCCCATTTTGACCTTCACCTTGACCTAATTTTGGACTTAGACTTATTTATGGACAAGGCTTCCACAGGGGGCATAAGCGTTTATTGAACGCAGTCTTGTTGTTTGCTGAAACTAGTTCATTTTGCTTTTTGACAGCTGGGACTTTGGTGGATCATTTTCTTGTTCAGTAGTGTGTTGGACATTGAGCCTTGTATGTTTTTATGTTTTCTGTGCTCGACTGGTTTAGTTGAGTGCTACCTTCCCTGTCCGACTTAATATAATCTTTTGGCACGGCTCTAGGAGGTAACCATTGCTTCACTGGGATATCTGTATACAGCTTTAGTTTCTGTGGTTTATATAAAGGTGTTGTTTTGTAATTTTCTTGTTCAACAAAAAAAGTTCATTAAGTTCATGAAGTGGTTTATGTGCTTGATTTGTAACCAGGGTACTGTTTTATCAAAGCACTAACGAAAATCTTAAAGTTACGCTCAAATTTAGAATCTTTATAATTCTTTGACGACTGCAAATCGTTGTCTTGTAGGAGTTCAGTAACTGAATCATTATTAGTATAGCAGCTCCATTTACCACACTTCATAATTGTAAACATGTTATAAAAATTTAGATTTGATCGTAATTTTACGATTTCCGCAAGTGCTTTGATAAAACAGTACCCAGGCGATCTCACTTTGATTCCTGGTCAAAGCAGATCATACCCTTTCATGACAATGTCCATTTTCCTCCACATATTGAGAGGTTGCTGGTTCCTCGTGGAAAGGTAAGTAAGTACTGGTTAGGATACAAACAAGGAAGACTGGTTAGGTGAACCTGCCGCCGAAATATAACTGAAAATTTTTGAGAAATGGCGTTGAACTCAGCTAGGATAAAACAAACAAACATTATTTCATACCATGGAGTCAAGGGTTAATAGAAATGATTTTACTGTGTCAATTAATTAATACACAGATGTTTTTCATTGTTTGATGACAATAATGATCTATTATTCTTCTATAGATGTAACATTTATAATTTTATACTGTACATTGAGGATATTGTGCTTTTTGTGCTGTTTACATGTTCATCTTGGCGTTGTGACACGTGCCAAGCATGTTGAAAAAAATCTGAAATTTGTCGTGATTTTCTATAAGATGATTGTTTTGATGCACAGTGCAGATATGTCAATCAGTGCAGATCTCTTCCAGTGAAAATGTCTACAATATGTGACATTGTCAATTTATGTTATTTTGTCATTTTACTACAATTGGGTGGTACTCGTTAATAATACAATATTGTCTAGGAAAACTTGTGAGGACTGAATGTGCCTCCGTATATAACTGAAAAACTTGTAGATATGGTGTTAAACCTGAGTGAACACTTGTTCAATAAGATAAAGTTTAGGAAAACTGGTTAGGACTGAATGTGCCACCGTTTATAAACTGAAATTTTTTCGAGAAATGCCGTTAAATTGGAATAAACATAATTAAACAATTGGATGGGTTGGAATGGAATATGAAAAGCGCCCACCATACCCCTAGTCCATCACTCTCTACTAAATGAATATAACACAGGTTCTATTGGACTCGGGAGTAGGGGTTTTGACCCTTAAAATTTCCAAAAAAGCAAAAATTTTGACCCTCAAGATTTTGGTTTGAAGGGTCATTTTCTCTTTAAATCATGGGTATTTTGCCTATAAAATGGTAAAATTTAGCCAAAAGTATCAAAATAACCCTTTGCATCAGAAGCTAGTGGAATCCCTGTATAAATGTAATTGTTGATAGAGATGGGTCCAAATATGGGCATAGTTGGACATTGGTCAAATATTCTAATTAAAAAATCACCAGACTAACATGGCCATGTTATTGTCTTGTATATAGCATTAATATTCTCTCATTAGGTTTCCATTCAGGTTTCCTATCCTCTAGGGTTTAGGCCAAACTTAAAATAGTGTTTGTGTCCTACCGACCTGAGCAAAAAGTCCCCATACCAAAATATTGTTTGACCTTCCGAAAAAATAATTTTATTTTATCAAAAAAAAGTTGGGTATGAAAGGATAAAGTTTGAATCAAGTCACAATGTATTCAAAGTTAATATCAATCAGAACTGTATAAACTAGTAAAGTACTAGGCAAAACAAAAATTATGGATAATAAATTTTTTTTTTACCTACCTGCCTACCCAACCCCAATTGGCCAGGGTTGGGAAGGGGAAACCAACAATATTTTATATCAGGCCGAATACATTATACCCCACCTGGCTACCAGACTCTGTAGCCACGCTCAGGTATATCTAGTGTTATTGTTAGAACTTTCTATGTGTGTATGTAATTACCTGGAAACACTGTGTTCCAACCATCTGGTGTGAGTTAAGATCTACCAGCATATTGGTTCCTAACATTACACAGTCTCAGGTACCGGTAGACTAGCTTCAGAGAATAAGATAATATGTTACTATATTTTCGACTTTCTTCCACATGTGGAGAAGTTAGTGGATATGGGGAGTCCTGCTTCAGTAGTGTGTTCTAATCATGTTAATGTACACATAAAACAATGTATTCATACTATTTTTCTCCACATGTGGAGAAGTTGCTGGTTCAATGTATTAATATATTGTTGACTTAACTCCACATGTGGAGAAGTTGCTTCAATACTGTTGATTAGTTGGAAATAACTCGACAACAACACGTGTTCCGTATTTTAATAAAAATTTTTTTTTTTTTTTTTTTTTAATACTGTTGATTCAAAGTTTTCAGTGTTTCCCACCCATCTAGAGATGAACTGGTAGGAAACCCAGAGGTAGTCTTGCGTGTATCGGTGTATATATAATCTGGGCATGTTAAAGAACCAGGAAGTCTAGGGTATCCCAACAAAATTCCTTGTATCACAACACTGTCTCTTCTACTTGTTGTCCCTTCAGCAAAAATGTAGGAAATTTAAGTTGAATATGACATTGTGTTCTTATATGTAGTCTGTTTGTATTTTATTATATGGGGTTTAAAATCAATATTCTGTGCAATAAAAAAAATTTTTTTTTACACATAAAAATGTTGACTTTAAACTTTAATGAGTGTAGATATTAGTTTGTCGTGAATAGCTGATGATTGAACAAATACGTGAATAGCTAATGATTGAACAAATATGCTACTTAAGTTACTTGTTCAAATATTAAATCTGATAATAATAATTTTTTATGTGATCTTGTGATTTATATTTATAATTCCAATTTTAATGGCCACGAAAGATCTATATTTGTATTAAAAATTAAAAAGTGAAAATGTAAAAAAAAAAATTTAATTTGGAGCTGAGTGAGTTTTAACCAGATGATGAAAAGGAGTCTGAGCCAAGTTTGAATGCTAGAAAAAGCACACCAACTTTTAAGATATAAATATCACTGGCTCATAGAATAAGTCATAAGTGCAACATACAACCTTATTAGAGTCATGCATATTTGAAATCTGCACCACAAGGCGCTTCTTATGAGCCTATTTTCATAAAAATCGGAAGTGGTCATGTTGACCAAACTTAAGTTGAAGAAGCTTGTTTTCCATAAGTAAAGAGTTAGTTTCGAGCTATTTTTCTTGTTTTCTTGTTTGTACTTGCAACATGCTTATTCTAAGCCAGCGATTTGTAAATCTACATTGCCTTTATTGTTAGCTGAATGTTAGTCAGTTTAAAATGCCTGTCCAAATTGTTTGTCAATTTCTAAGTGCCGCACATACTTATACAGTCAAAATACTAAATATTATGTCATAACACCCCACACTCCCCTGGAGTAGTGAATGCTTTACTGTTGGTAATAAAACAACATTAAGGATCAGTTCAAGAGCTTGATGTAACAAACGGTGACCTTCACTTTGTCAATGACGAATGTACACTTAGTGTTACATACTGTTAAATCATTATTTTTCGAGGGGTCTAATTTATATTACTTCCGTTGTTGAACTCGACCACAAAATCTAATCCCCATGATTTATCTACCTCTCAAATTCAGACATGATTTTACCATTTCATGTTCTATAATCCATCAATGTATGACCCCACTAAAATGCATTTTTATTAAAATCCATGAAATTTAATACGCCCGAAAATATGTGATTTTACAATAATTAAGTGTTGCTGTATTGTTTATTTGTTACTATATAAGTACCTGCTCTAACATTTGTTACGACACAACTGATAATCCTAGTTCAATATGATCGTATCTCGGGGAATTAAATCATTGCTGTCGGAACGTGTTAAAGCTGGGATACACAAGTAGACTTTCACACGTTTCAAATTCCTTGTGGTTTTAAGACTCTAATCTGGATAAGTTGAAGAGTTTCGACAGCCGGCACAACTCTCCTTAACCCGGATTACAGTTATTGATTGAATGCATTGATTTTTGATTGATTAATCGTGATAGAAACAACCAGTTAGTCATTAGTTAGTGATTCCGTCTTGGATTTATCGGTGATAAAATTAACCAGTTTATCGCAAATGGGGTAGCGATAGTGATTCGTTTTGGATTTATTCATTTTATTACGTGTAATTAATCCCTTATCAGGTATTAATAGCTTGTAGACCTTTACTTACCTAAGTTGCCCGTCATTAATTAGGTACTTAACAAATTATTTAAAATTTGGATTTTTGAAATTTTGAATTTTACTCTTATGAAAAAAATGTGATAAAAATAACCAGTTTAAAATTATCTTGAGTAGTGATTCTGTTACGGATTTATCCGTTTCATTTTATAAATTTCAAATAAATCCCTTGTCAGGGAGTAAGTGTTTGTAGATCTTTACTTACTTAAGTTGCCCTTCATTAATTGATAATAGATACTTAACCAATTTATTGAAATGTTGAATTTTTAAAAATTTGGATTTTTTAAAACTTGAATTTTATAAAATTTGGAATTTAGTTTAAGAGAACATATGAAGAGTTATGTGTTGAAAAGCAGTGTTAATGAACTATTGTTACACGCCCAGATATGCAAATATTGGAACCGTGCTTTCAGTTGATGGGAGCCCTTAGAAAACGTTTTGACATCCATTCTATTTCTAGATAATCTGATGATAGGCTAATCAGAAGGGATAAAATAAAACCTCTACAAAAAATAGATTATTACGGAAAAACTGTTGTTTTTTGCCGACAAGTGACGAGATATGCGGACAAATCCCGAGGCCATTACGATTTGAAATCCTTAAACCAAATTTATTTTAGTATAAATGATATAACTTGTAGTTTTAAATACTTTATTATTATATCAAATATAAAATTGTGCAGGGCTGCTAGGGCATTGACCTTTCTAACGTTTTCCTTTGTTTATGCATCTAGTTATATCCATTTATTACTTTAAGTGGTACACTTAACTAACAACTGTTTTTTTTCCTCTTGGTTTGTCTACGTCTGTGCATTTATTGCGATAAGGTTATGTTTTTGTCGAGTGTTAAGATGATGCAGGAAGTGGCTTCTTTCTGCATTGTTCATTGTTTGATGCTGTCAGGCCGAAGAAAAAAATGTTTTTAGGATAGCGGTCTCAAAAAACCAAGGCAGGGTAGGCTTGTATACTTCGTAGTTGTATGTTTTGTCTGTTACATCTTCAATTTATTGATGGAAACAAAAATCTAAAAAAAGTTTAACTCTTATCTAAGGGCCAGGACTGAGGTTTATCAATGATACAGTTACCTGTGTCTAGGGCCAGGAGGTTTCAACAGTTACGGTCCAGTTGACATAAACTCACAATTAGTTTTTGGGGCCTCATTGTAAGCTTTGGTCTTGTTTGTATGGTAAATCAGTAACTTGTTGTGTTGACAGCCTTGTCACTTGTTGCGCAATCTCTTGTTCTTGGTGACGGTGTTTTTGTTGTTGTTGTTGCAGCAATTTTGTTTTTTGTCAGTTTATGACACTTACGATGCAGTTTATTGTTACAGAGTGTAATTGTTGACTAGGTGTGTCACAATTATACCTTAAAAGTACATCAGTGTGGTACTATTGTTCCCTGATATCAAATTAATTGAGCTCTTTGTTTCCGATGTGCTGTTTTCAATTACCTCATTTGCCTAACCTCAGTTTTTTTCAAATTAAGAGTGAATGATTACTCTGGCTGATTCTTAGAAATTCTCAGGTACCTTAAGTTGATATTTCTGTTGATAATTAAGCTTACTTTATAATTTGGCTGCAAGTTTTGTGTACTTTTGGGTAGTTCGTGCTCTTTTGGGTAGTTTATGATTGTGTACTTTCAGGTCATTTATGTGCGCTCATTTGGGTGGTTTAACTGCACTTTTTCTGCAGTAAAAAGCCACAACAAACTGTTAAAACTCAATGACATGATAGTTTGGTTCACTTTGATCAATGCACCATGTTGAAAGTCAAAATAAGGTAGTAATTTGATTCACACCATAATATTATTGCCTGGTTAAAATTACAGGACACCGACTCCTTGCAATAAAACTTGCAATTTAAAATCTTCACAGTTCAGTTTTTATCACTTACCTTTTGAACTTTTGTAGTTAAATTGTTGAAAGGTGATATAACATTATTTCATAGCCACAACAAACTTAGGCCTTTGTAAATTTATTGCTCGATTTATCATCCTAATTATTTCTTTAAAATCGGGAGGAGTGTAGGATATTTTATTATTTTTTGTCGCCTAAACTCAAGTTTCGCGGAAGTGTTCATAGTAAACTATTTAATTTTGTCCTTCGTACAGTACCTTCGTTATAATTTATTAAAACTACATATTTTGTTCTTAAAAAGGTGAAATCAGATGATTTTTTTATTTATATTTTCAAAAACTTGATGTAATGACTGATTTCCTTTCTTTTTACACTGGTGTTATAGCATGGAGAATTTAAAATGATCCTGACTTTTATCGGTGCATTGGGATAGATTGTGTTCCATTAGGATGAGTTGGCTAGGTTTCTTTGTCTTCCGTTGGGTTACTTTGCGTTGCATTGGGATACTTTGTGTTACATGGTTTACCTTGTGTCAAATTGGGATACTTTGTGTTACATTGTGATTGGTCAGATCATTTTTTGCTGGAGTTATGGCCCTTTGAGGGAGACATATTTTTGTGTCTAAAACCCTTCTAGTTTCAAAACAAAATTGCTTGATAATTGCTCTGTTGATTGTCTGTTGTAAAATACAAAGCCTTTGATGAACCGTAATAATATGTTAAGAACTTTTAATAAATTAGAATCTATGTTTCTTATAAGCTGTTTCGAATCATTTCTGCCTCCTCGATAGTCTTGTAGTTGAGCGTCCACTTAGAGTGAACCCTTAGGTCCCAGGTTCGATCTCAGGCTATGTCATTGTAAAAACAAAATAAAAAGGTACCAGTAACTCCCTCGCTAGACGCTCAGTAAAAAATGGAAACTGCCTTCTCTTCTCTCATACCCCTGTGGCGATGGATAACATCAGGAATGATGTGTTACGCGTCATTGATATAAGTTGGAAAAACTTGTTTCATATTCGACCTGAAATAAATTAGTATAAACTAATCATTTTCTGTGTGGTTCTGTCTACATTCAAAGACAAGCCTACGTAATGTGATGTTTGAACTTCATAGCAGAAGTAAACCAGCGCACATGTAGGGATATTATTGCCGATATTTCGACCAATGAAAATCTCTGGTATATATTTTCTTGTTTGATTGCCAAGTAACACATGTTATATGAGGTACATCTTGACTTTATGTTGATTACATACACCTGAACATTAAAGTCTGCATCCTGATTCCTGTAAGGCCAAACTTAAAATATTCTTTGTTTCCCCTTCCCGACCCAAGCAGATTTAGAATGCGTAGGTAGGTAGGTTAAATAGGTACCAAATTTACCTGCAAGAAACAAGCCATATACAAAAAATAACATTTTCTTTCTCAATATTTCATAAACATTTTTAGTCCCCTAACAGTTTTTGACCGGAGGGGACTATAGGTTTGCCCTCCGTCTGTCCGTTAGTCTGTCCATCCGTCAAAAAATCTGGATCCTGACATAACTGAAACAGTTTCCAAGCTAAGTTAATGTAACTTGGTATGTGGATAGAGGGCAGTAAGGGGATTACGCACGTATAAAATATTTTGATTCTGACAATAATTATGGTTGCTATGGCAACAGTAACGAATGAAAATGGCCACACACCGGTCGGGGACTTCTGTATTGCTTGCAATTCTTAATGACTTGTTTATTTCAATTTGGGCAATAAAATATTTTGGGTAAAGGCCATTTTTGGGGGGTCATGAGGTAGGGGAAACAAACAATACTTAATTTTAGGCCTAACTTATGATGTACCTGTAAAAGATAATGGAATTGTTTCATCTATGATATTTTTCAAGTTCAATCTTTGATATAAACTTAGTAATGGTATTAATTTCTGAGTGCAAACATGAAAGTTGAAGGATTGGCATTAATTTGTTTTAAGCTTAATTGTAAGATTTACTAAGGAAATGTTGTATTTGCGCTCACACTCACTAGGGTGGTCTTAAGTGAGATTCTTCATTTGATCCAAGATTCTTATAATATCTACCAAGTGGTAGAGTGTCCACTTTAAATGCACAAGGTCTTGGGTTCGATCTCCTAGGCCCTGACATACCAGGCTGTTGAAAGTGGTTCTTGTATATCAATCTCCTTCGCATGATGCTCAGCATAGGTTGGTTTCAACTAGTAACTGCCAAGGCTGGTTCGTTCGGTGTTAGGGAGAATTAGGAGGGTTGTAATGTGATTGGGTAGTTGTACTACTGGTGTCTGTTTCCTAAGCAAAGCGCTACCAAGCGCCTTCATTCAGTTTAACCTCCCGTTCAATTAAATATAGAAGGCATGGGTTACCTCGTGTGGAAAGCGCTAAGTAGCGTCTTGCTTAGGAAACGGACACCTGGTATACTATTGGGGACTTACACCAGGTGCCAGAATCTTGAAACAGTATTTAATTTTAATTTGTACAGGTTACAAGTTGTAAAAAAAACCAAATAGCTAGCTCATATGGCTTGCACCTTGCTTACATCATGTATATAGTTATAGTTCCATAATATCTATCTAGACATAACCTAAATGCAGGTGTACTGAGAGTAATTTCTCGATAAAAAATATCTGATTCTGGAAATTGCAATGTTTATGCAGTAAGAAATATATGTAATATATATCGCCATGGAAACTGACTTGTTTTCAGAAATCTACGATAAGGTGCATATGGTGATAACATGGATTTCAATCAAAATTTGTTTGATTTGAATAAAATAAGAATTTTAAATTTTAAATACGAGTATGCATCATGAGTGGGATGGTTGATATCAGATGAGTTTGACAGCTAGAAAATACAGTGAAGTTCCGCTAATAAGACCAGTCAAAAAGGGGGTTCCACTAGCTTCTGAATCTGAAGGGTCATTTTGAAACTTTTGACTCAATTTTATTGGAGCTATTTATTAGGCAAAATACTCTTTTAAGAGAAAATTACTTTTCAAACCAAAATATTGAGAGTCAAAAAATGTAAACTTTAAGCATTAATATTGTGATTTAAGTCTTATAGTCATACCAATTTTAATTTTGGTAAAATACGGATATATCCCCTTTAATGTATAAGAATTATTAAAAGAATGTTCGACCTGTTCAAGACTGTGAGATATTTCCATTTAATACATGAAGTAATATTATTATAAGACTAAATTGAAATTTTAATTTTGGTAAAAAAAGGATACATCCCCTTTAATGTAAGAATTATTGAAAGAATGTTTGACCTGTTCAAGTCTGTGAGATATTTCCATTTAATACATGAAGACTTTTATCGGTGTATCAGAAATCATGATCTGTTATACGCAAAAAATCTAAAACGTTTTTTTCACTGCATTCTTGAAATATTTGTTGAAACAGTGAAATGTTTGTTTTATTTTTATGTTCATTTATCATGTATTCATGTATTACTCACGTTTGAATTATATACGCTGGTCTGCACCTTTCGTACTGTTAGTAAACTTGGTATCATTAATCATGTTTAAAATGAAAAAATGCCGGCTTTTATTTATTCTTGGTTTTATTTTAATGCATTCTCCTTCTGATATGGCGGTGAGCTTTTCACCGCTTTTCACTGCTTTTGTTATATTGCTGAAATAACAAAGATTAAAACCCTTCAAAGCTTATAACCAAATGTTTTGGTGTTAAAACGGTCGGTTCTTAATGTCGGTGTAGATAAAGATTAAATGAAAAATGATACTTTTTGCGACATTTTTTTACACAATCAGAGTACTTTTTTCAAATATCACTTTTTTTCACAATCCGAGAATCGGGGAGTACTATTTTCAAATGTCAAGGAATTTAGTGAATTTTCATTGGATGTGTAACAGTGATAATACATTTAGTGTTGTAGGTTTATTGATGTAACCCAAGATCGTGGCGGTGTGATTGGAATTTAACCGCTACTGCTCGTTTTTCAAGGGCTCATTTGGCCTTAGGTCTTACCTATGACATAAAATTGCCACTAGAGGTTGGCCTTAAAAAGGTTAAGTTAAACAATTTTCGACACCCCCTTCACAGGTACCAGTTTACACCTTGGTCGAGTGGAGCATGTGGGTTATTCTTGCTCAGAGAAATTAAGCAGTGGCACAGATGTGGATCGAACCCAGGACCTCTCGATCCAGAAGCGCATGTCCTTAGCTTCTAGGCCACCCCTCTTTTAATTCTTACCTGATATTTTAATTGCGGTTTAAGGAGCCATCAGACCTAAAATTATATAAAAAAAATTATAATTTTTAAAAAAAATTTTAATTCTACATAAATTATTTCCATGTGTCTGTTTTGCTATGATTTGATACAAAAATGTAAATTCCAACAAATATGTTGATTAATATGATTATGATTGACATCACATGTCTATGCAGGTCACAAATTCCAATCAACCCTTTTTCATTCCAACCAAAATGGTTGAATTATGAATCAGGCCTCAAAACACCTCAATAAATGTACCAGCTCGTGAAATCTTGTTAAAACAGCTAATTTCGCATACTGTAAAGTCATTTTTTTTCGTGGGGGTTGAATTTTCATTGATTTCGTTGTTAAGCTTGACCACGAAATATAATGTCCACGATTAATTGACCTCCCAAAAACAGAACATGGGTTCAGCCTTCCATGTTTTGTAATCTACGAATTTTCGATCCCCACGAAAATGCATTTTATCAAAATCCACGAAATTTAATACCCACGAAAATACGTGATTTTATAGAAGTTGATGTTTTACTATTTCTGTAGGAGTTATTGTATGGTTAAGAGATAATGACAACAATGTATCAGATTAAGCATTACGGGGTGTCAGAATACCGGGGTATTAATCCAGTATAGGACTTATCCCCCAATACCCCCTCCAAACCCTAAAATTCCACGCTGGAGTAGCTATAAGGCCAAACTTAAAATATTCTTTGTTTCCCCATCCCGACCCAAGCAGATTTAGAATGGGTAGGTAGGTAGGTTAAAATTTTTTTTAATTCTTTCAGAAAACTAGTTATTGGTAAAGACATACAAATAATGAAATTTAGTAATATGTGTAGCTATAAGGTGAAAACCAACAATCTTAAATTTAGAATATGTACGAAATGTAACAGAAAGAAACAAGCCTGTAAACAAAAATTAATATTTTCATCCCCAATATTTCATAAAAAAATATTATTTGAATTTGGGCAATAAAATATTTTGGGTAGGGCCATTTTTTTCGGGTAGGTAGGGGATGGGGAAACAAACAATATTTTATTTTAGGCCTAAGCTTACTACAGTTTACTCCAGCTCGGTGACTGTTGTAATTAAGCACGGTAGAGTAATTAAATGGAATGTGTCTGTATTATTATGATCGTAGCAAACTAACAATACAGTAAGTCTTCTCATTCTAAATTAATTTTGGATTTGCGCTGATAGGATAAAAAAAACAATATAAACTTCAGACGGTGTAATAATCTCTTGTGACATTAATACCAAATAAATTGCCACTCCGATGATAGTTGGTGAATTTTTATTCAAATTTTGTGAATTTCAATTGATTTTGGGAATTTTACTTAATTTTATTTACTGGTAATTTGAAAGTATTAAATTGATAGATGCGTGATTTTGACAGTGTTTAAGTGTTTGCAAAATTTGTTAATTCAGTAAAATTTGTGAATTTCAATTGATTTGGGAAATTTTATTTACCGGTAATTTGAAAGTACATGTATTAAATTGATAGCTGCATCAGATTTTGACAGTGTTTAAGTGTTTGTAAAATTAGTAAAAAAAACATAAATTAATGAACATACTTGAAATATAATTTGTGTTTTTTGATTTTATTTTATTTTGTAAATTTTGTGAATTTCAATGGATTTTGTGAATTTTTTTTTAAAGTATTTAATTGATATCTGACTGGTGTTTTAGTGTTATAAATAGTGATACTGAGTTTAATTTTAATTTATTCGTACTATTTATTCGTACCTTTCTCTGTACTGAATAGTGTTGGTATACCTGTATGACTTATTTCATTGTCGGTTTAAAAGTTAAAGGATAATGTTAAAGTTAAAGGATTAATGTTCGGATTATAAAAATGTGTGTCAATTGTTCATTGTGGTTTAAATGATACAGCAATCTCGATTAGTCATAATTTATGTTAATTATACTTAGGATAAAAACTTCATGAATAAACACGGCTGAATAATTAGTTATAACTTGTCGTGTCAGACTCTGCGGCTTTTATAGTATTATAGTTTGACACACATGGACTAGCTGTATAGTACACTGTATGTATATAAAAAAATCTTCTGAACATCACCATTGGATTTATTGCATTAAAGGTTGTTTTTGATTTGTTGCGTTGCCAGTAGTTGTTTTGGATTTTATTGTGTTTGTTGTTTTGGTTTATTTTCTGCATCTTATGGAGATATTCACTGATCATGGAGATTTTACTGGTTCGATTATCGATACAATTTGTGGTCGAAATAATTTGATGTTTGTGTTTGCTTGCTGGATTATTTTCGTAACAGTAAAAAATTTGGATAGAAATTTTTTTATCCGTATATATAATATATTTAGTTAAATGATGATTTGATTGCAGTGGATTGATTTATGAAAAAAAGGATTATTTTATGTAAAAAAGGATTGTGTGAATTTGATGGATTCTTGCTTATCCATAAAATATTTTCGATAATTCTATCATAGTTAAAATACATTCATTACTTGGTTGATTATTTTATGAACTTCTTGGAAAATGGAAATTAGTTTTATAATACATTTGTAGTTAAAACGATAATTAAGTGGAATTTGGTAGTTTTTGCAGGATTTCCTTCTAACTTTCACAGATGATCAACTTTGAAATGTAGATGCGCATGAAGGAAGGAATATGTGCTCAGATGCTTTATTATGGCCTTTTACAGACAGGGATATAATTTGAGTTTGCGGAGTCCACAGCTCAAGTTGTTGTTGTTGTAGTTGTAAATGAGTAATAGTGAAACGTGTCAGATCATTCATTAAACAATTTGTATGGATAGTAGAAGTTTTTCTGCTTAATTGATTAATTATCAACATAGATTTTTGCGGTAATTTGATAAATTATCATTTTTTTGTGGTAGTTTGATAAATTGTCGTTTCTATTACGTTGATAAATTATTATAATTGGCTAACTCATTTAGCTGGTTTCCCGGCTGATCTGGGGTCTTCTGTGAAGTATTGATCAATTTTTGAAGTTCTGGCCGACATTCGGCGTTGACGTTTTTCAGAACAGGTGGAATTATTGTGACTGTTAATTAATTGTTTTAATTACTGTTAATTGGGATGGAAATGTTTGCTGGATCGTACTGAGATAGGCAGTGTGAATTTTTGTCAGTAATTCAGATTCTTCAGAGTGTTTTGTTAATATTATGATTAATGAGTAAATAGAAGTATCATGTAATTTCTGTATTTTTGTGGCATATAATTTTGTTTAGCCTTGTCTTCATTTGTTTGTTGGTTCCATCGTATTATGAAGCTCTTAATTACACTGTTTGGATTTTTGAAGGATCCGGGTCGGGACGTTTCATGAGTTAATGCGTTAACTAAATTACGGTGCAAAAAGATTTGCTAATACGGTGCAATTAAGATTTGCTCAATTTATTATAATAATGTTTCTGTTCTGTCGGGTTAATTGTATGCAATTATAGATTTGTATCTGTGTAATATAAATGAAGACAGTGTATGGCATTTATAGGTAAATTTGGCTTCCTGTCCGTTGGCGGTGGTATTATAAATGTGTTCGGCTTGTGAATCAATTTATCGCAAAAATCTGTACTTGAACAAAACTACTACATTTAAGTTCGTAGATTACAAGTTTAACATAATTGATTTAAGGCTTTGAAATTAAATTACGCGGTGTTTTGATTTGACAGAAATTCATTTTGAAATTTGTTTGGAAATTTCATTCTTATTTATTATGATAAAGTCTGACCTTGTGTGACAAGCCTTATGGTGTACATTTCAAAAGCTAAACTGTCAAGTTTCTTTCAGTGAAATAATGGAAAATGAAAAATTAAGAGAAGAATTTGAAATTTTTCATTTATCGTTCCGTATTATATGATTATGAAAGGTCACTACTTGATCTGTGCTTAAATACTCGTTCCTTGATGTCAAAAGAGATGGTAAATTACATCGGTATTTTGATCTGAAATAGTGTCTGTCTCTCTTTTAAAGTGGACGTTGCAGTATTTTCACAAATATTAAAAGTGTGATTGAATTTAATATCAGAGATAAGGTTTTAATTCAGAGGTTTTCATATGCAAAATTTGTGCCCACCAGCTAGCTATTGGTGAATGGCAGGTTTTTATTGTTCCTTCATCGAATAGTCTGTCGGTTGGCATTTTGCGTATGAATAGGTGATTACTAATTTATATTTTTATGAAAAAAAGCAGATTATGAATAAATACGGGTGCTTCTGCTTTAAATCGTATGTTCTGGTATAAGCATGAAATAAAAAGTTTATATTCTTATGGAAAAAAATGCAGATTATATAAAAAAAAGTTCATCCCCTTTAAATATTTTCGTGTGATATGGTATTAGCATGAAATTACTAGTTTATATTATTTTGAAAAAAAATGCAGATTATGAAAAAATACAGGTTCATCACCTTTAAATTTTTATGTGTGATATGGTATTAGCCTGAAAATGTGAAATGTATACAATATCATTTGCAGTGCTTATAATCTGATCAGCGTAGATCGTATTTGAACTGGGAATAATAATAACACACTGATGTGAAAAAGTTTAACACTTAGTCTAGTACTCCTTAGTATGGAAATTATGGATAATTTGACCAGCAATCGGTCTATAAAGTGAGAATGATGTAAAATCTTGGTCAAGAATAGTGTGTGAATTTCGTTACTGTGATTTCGTTACCGTTAATTGGATTTTAATTAATTAATTAACGATGCTTACAAAGGAGGAAGTGGTTTTCGAGTCGCCGCCGGTAAAATTGCCGGTAGGCTTTGTGAAAAACGGAGTAAAACTGAATAAGAGCATTCGGAATAACGTGAATCATAACAACAATATCGTAAAAATGAGTGAAATATTAACTCCCAGTGGACCGTGTGTGAAATACGTTCACTCTAAAGTAACGCTCTACTATAGCAGCAGGATTGAGTTAAAATGGCGCCGATCGTTACACCATTGTCAGTCATGTGACAACGGCGGTGAGAAAGGGGAGAACACTCCATGCGGGGCCATACATTACGGACAATGTACCCCGGTCACTATAGAACAGTTAGCTTCTTCAAGGAAAGTTAGTCGACCGAGCGTTCAGTCCGGTCGACAATCTCACGTTAAAACCGGATCTAGTCATATCGGATTACCGACTGGCAAGCATCATCATTCTACCTCAAATTATCCATCTAGTCATTCGTCGGCTGTTTATATTCAGGTAATATTCTTGTCTTAACTATTTTATAATGTTTTTTGTTATTTAAAAAAAAGTATTTTTTTGAAATGCCGAGCATAGCCTTTATTTGCCAGGCAGCCTAATTCTGCTGAAATATGGCAGGCATATGAGTGCCTCCTCCCGTATTTGAACCCAGGTCGCCATATTAGACGACAATCGCGCTTACCATTGAGCTATGGAGGCACACTCTTTTATAATGTTGTTATACTCAACCATAATATTTTGGGAAAATCGGATATAATGAATTATACTTTTGTTTACCTGTTCCTTTTGCATGCATTGTAGGTATGTTCAAGTTTGGGTATGTGACATTGTCATCTTCCATGTTAAATTAGTCTCTTTTGAGGGAGTCATCAGCATACTGATTTTATGCTAGACGTAGATGTTATCACAAAGTTTATTCAGACTTGGTCTCTTTAATCATATTGGTCTGATTTCTATGGAACTGTTTATTGAAACTTCTCACAAGTACCTGGTACCAAACCTTAAGTTGGGAATATTGTGAGGAATTTTAAGTCCGATGATTTTTAACAGAGTTATGGCCCTTGGTGGGAGACATATGTTTTTGTGTCAAAAACCCGTCTAGTTTAGTAACTTGATTTGTTTTGGTACCCCTCGTTTGTGCATACCGTAATTTGTGCCCTTTCCATAAAATCTTTGTTGATAATTGAGAGAAGCCACCAGGATACTTAAAAATTATTGCATCTTCTGTATAGCCACAATGACTGTCAACACAATTTGTCTAGGTACTTCAACATCAGTAATAATGTAGTGCATTCCATTATTACATAAACAAATGTTTCGAGTTATAGTGCATTCCATTATTACATAAACAAATTTTCGAGTTCATCCATGTTGTGTTAAGTAATTAAATTATCATGTCATGGTGCTGTAACCAGAATAAAGTCAACGATGACCCAGATATATGAAGACTCGTAGATTTAGGTCAAGTGACGGTGGTTAAAAACAAAAAATGAATGTTTTTCAGTGTACAAACTGATTGGTCTACTTCATCTTATTGAAATAATCATCATTACACTCTTTTAGATTCTGACAGCACATTTTTGTGGTTTTAGCAAGTTCCTAAAATAGTAAAAAAATCCACCACAGAGAAACATTTTAGTGCATTTAATGTAGATCAGTCTTTAAATATGAACTAGATCTATGTATAGTGTCAGTCAAAAGCTATACATAGCTTATGTTTATTTTTGTACCCAAATTCCGACAATAAATAATTTTTTACTTTGAGAGTATTTTCGTCTCGTCGTACAATGTGGTCAAATTGCATTATCCACTCGTCCACCCATCTTAAAAAATGACTATATATGTTACTAGGTGACCTACTTACGTTGGTTTGAAGTTCGGTACAAGTTCCTCTCCCACTTGGAGTAGATCTATAATTCGTCCATTGACAGCCTAAAGTACCTATCAGTCTTCTTATTTCATAGTCCTTTTGGCTATCAATGAAAGATATGTAACCTGACCTATATTTACATTGTTTCAAGTACCAAGTGCATGTAAGGGTCGTTTTAAGTGCGTCAAAATACAGGGAGAAAATGAGACTGTTTCAGTCAAGCCCCAGTACAATAATGTTTTAAATATGTATATAATGAATATAGGAGAATCAGCCCTCATGCAAATTAGTTTATAATACATCTGAAGAAGAATGCCGCCCTGGTTCTTCTATTATGTATATCCCCTCACCGCAGGGGTCTCTAAATTTCCATTTGTCAGCTAGTCCCTCGGTCAGTAAATGTTTGTCCTTACGGTAACTTTGTCATCTGCTACAGGATATTCAAATGACTTCGGCACAATTGTTCACCACCATGAGGTAGTGTGTCATGTTAAACAATCCCGTCAATATCTCCAAGGTCAAGGTCACATTTTGAGTTGAAATGTTAAAAGTAGCCAGAATCAAGCTTATTGTTGTTTAATTAACACAGGAGCTGATTGGTGACATTGTCACGGCTTTGTGACCAGCCCTCAGTAAACTAGTACTGTACCAAATGGACTTCAAACATCTAATATGCCCATAATCAAACTTGTTTAACTATGTGAGAAGGTGGGACAATGTCACAGCTTTGTGACCAACCCTCTGTATTCTTACTGTACATTTATCGTACATCAGGGAAGAATGTTCTTAAAGCAATGAATCTTGACTTGTCCCTTGTCCCTCCTTACAGTGAAGTGTATGTATTATATAATCTACATGAATGGCAAATATTAAATGTCTGTTAAGTGTTTGCAGTTGTGTTTGCAGTCAGCCTATGATTAGATTGACCTTGGATGCATCTGACAGTCATGTAGAAAAAAAGATGTGATTTTTTGTTATTTATAGAATTATAACGCTTTAATGATCTTATCATCTAGACATAGTGTGGTCATATCTACTTAAATTTACCAAAAACACAGCACTGTTCATTTATGTTAGACTGAGACTATCATATTGAAAAAAAAGAAGATTTTTATTATTCATAGATAAAGCTTATTTAGACATACTATAGTCGTATCTACTTGAATTTACGAAAAACAACAGTGTTCATTTATGGTATGGCCGGCTATTTTCATATAGTAGACTCCTTGTCATATATGCATTTGTGAAATTGTCAGACATAGTCTGTTCATTCATGATATTGGCCGGCTATTTTCATAGAGTAGACTGCATTTGTGAAATTGTCAGACATGTGAAAAGGCATTGTTGTTGAAGCAGCCATGATGGCAATCTACTTACTGGTATAATGGTTTGTCGGGAGTGGTGTCTACTTGACAACTGCTATGAATACCATCATTTTATTCTCCTGTCTCTTTTGGGTTAATGATTTCATTCTAAAAATATTCCTTTCGCTGTTTGAGACAGTCGTAAGTGCATGGTCATTCGGTTTTTTCCCTATATCAGATAATGGCCAATGATCTCTGACATCGAAGGAAGATACACTTGTGCGTTACTCTTGCTTTTCCTGAATAATAATCCTTGGTTCTTTAATGTGCCCGAAGTACAGTGAGCACCAATTCATGCAAGCGTTTACTTGCCTCTAGGTTATAGTCCAGTGAATTTGGCACGACTCTCGACCTTCAATTAGCATAATTTAACAGCTGATATATTTTCTATATTTATAATCCCGGCTGTATGTTTTCATAAGCGGGGAGTATCACGAAGACTCTCGAGGTGTAATACCAACACAAATCTAAAGAACCGATATTGCACGATTTACTCGCGAAAATTTATATATTCAACGCAAGTACCTTGTAATATATTCATGCATAAAGGTCAGGATCATGTCAAATTCTCTGTGCTATACCAGTTCATCTCTAGTTCTTTGAAAAACACTGAAAAACAGTTCAGGGGTCAGGTATTCAATATTGATCTTATTTAATTGGAGAATAAGGATAACCAACGATATCACCTGTTACTGACCAAGAGTTTAATATATGGTGTGATCTGATTGGTTGTCTTTATCCTTAAGTCAAGGAAGTTCAATATTGAATACCACCCCTGTATTCCTTTTGTATTTGATACATAAAATGGTTAAAGATAATTGCAGCATCATAGGTTTGACAGCATGTATGACTGTCATGTATAATGGGGAAAAATAGTAAATTATCCCCCCTTACTACTCTCTAAAACTCCACCGGTCCTATCATGCGGATTACTCTGTTTTTATCCCTGTTTTGTTTGTTGTACATGGTAGTAATTAGGCTGAAATATTTGCAACATTAATTATCAGATCAAATAATAATTTTGGCTACATGTTGTTTACACACCATGGTATATAAATTTTTATGGCCCTAACATATCAGATAATACCGAAGTGAGAAATTTCATGTCTAAAATCAATGATATTTCTGTTAGAAACAAGGATAAAGTCCGAGGATCTCAACTTGTTAGGACCTGTGTGCTAATTGGTCTACCTCGGGCTTTATCTTACAAGGGAGATAATTTATATGTCACTTATGTCTCTCATTGACTGTCACTTACATGTAATAACATCACTGTTGTCTTGTCAATTATCTTCCAATAATTGGTTCAATTAGTGACACTGTCATGTTATACCGACACAATAAATAAAATCAACAAAAACACTGTAATGTTTATCATTTTAATTCATTGAACCACTGGAAACTACATCATTGATGAAGAGTATAACATATTTTTTGTACAATTTATATTTTAAGTGCTATATAATTTTTACAAAAATTTTTTTTTGATACAGTTACCTTTGCATTGAACATCGGAAGGCTTTCTTCATGTCTCTTGATATTGTGATATTGACAAGAAGTGCTGGTTTTGAGTAATTATACCCCCCCCCCCCCCCCCGCAAACAAGGGGGTATACTGGAGTCACCATGTTGTTTGGTCTGTTAGATATATAGTGTCCGCTCTGTAACTTTGTCATTTCTTACTGGATTTTAAGATTTCTTGGTACTAATGTTCACCACATCAAGACGGTGTGTCATGCGCAAGACCTAGGTCCCTAGCTCAATGGTCAAGATATAAGAAATCTCCTGGCATCCCCCATCCAAGATATACCCGCAGTTTGAACATTATCATAGAATGTGAACTATATGTTGACTGACATTGAGTGGTATTTCAATCTCGCTATCTCTTGATGGATATTCAATGTTTGTTAATTGTTCTTTAATGATAGGTTAAAACTTTGTCATTCCTTGAGGCAAACTAGATACAGAAGGTCAGACCAGTACTGTAAACCAATTTACTTTCGCGAAAACTAACTTTCGCATTTTGCTGATTGTCGGCCTATTTGTGACTACAAATTTTCGCGTTTTTAAGTTTCCCGCTATGTCCATATTAATGTTTTAGCACTTTTGCGGCGACTTAATGTCGTGAAATTCTACCACTCGCTAACTCTGCGGAATTTAATAACGCGAATCATTTCTTGGTTTACAGTATTTGTTTACCACAATAATTTACCCACAGAATTCATGTAGATAAGATAAACACTAATGTTAATATTGTCACATACTTTGTGATGTTAATATACTGTATTCAAAAATCATAATATATTAAGGAATTTGAGAATCTAGAAAAAATTTAAATGCCTCATGAAATTTTCTGATAATTCAATTCAATTAGTATAATTTTACGATCTCCTATGCTGAGTGGTGTTAAATAAGGCATGCATCTTGGTAATTGGTGATCCCAGTGGTTCCATTTAGAAAGTCAGCCAGAAAACTTGGTTGCGATGCAAGGCCTCCAGTCTATCAAATAAGCCTCCGAATTTCTGTTCATATATTTGCCATTGTATGAGAAGAGTTGTTTGTTTGGATAAAGGTATAATAATCTGATCATCTGATTAAGAACACAATAGTGTAGGATATGTTTATCATATGTAGATATGTTTATCATATGTAGATATGTTTATCATATATGATAAGTGACTTGCCTCTGGCTCCAGTATCCAAATGTTTTATGTTATGGTCAATGAGCATTAACTACAATGGTTATGATACAGTATACCCATTTATGATTAAAATAAGTACATTATCTACTTTGTGTAAATTGAACTATAAGATTTGGGAAGTACCAAGACCTAGAGCCTGTTGCTTAAGCAAATAATTTCCGAAAAGTGCTTTCTTGGCTTTACAACATAACAGCTATAATGTCATGACAAGATATCCGGAAACACTGTGTGCTTTCATGATGCAAGTTATTTCATAGTGCTTTGCTTCTGAGGGGGCGTTACAGACCACAAGTCTCTTGGGCACCAGCCGGCTTCTTCGATGCTATAATATGATCAGCAAGCTCTTCCACACAGACCTTTTTGCTAGCTTTGCCTTTGCAATGGTCGCAAAGTCCCAATAACCATCAAGGTCTGAAGGTTACAATTAAAGGTCAAATTATTCAGCAAAAACAAAGCAATTTGCGAAATAATAAACAGCCAGATTTGGTGTATCCTTTGATTATAAGTATTTAATACAGTGCAATCTCCATCATCTGCCAAAAATGCTGCTGTAAAACTTGCTGGTTCTTTTCAACTCTCTGACACCTGTTGAAATGCTTTGAAATAATACTATAGCACAGAGAATTTGACTTGATCCTGACCTTTATGCATATTACAAGTTTTTTAAGTTGAATATGTAAATTTCCCCAGAAAATCGTGCAACATCGGTCCTTCAGATTTTACACCTTGAGAGTCTTTGTGATACTCACCGCTTATGAAAACATACAGCCAGGATTTTAAATATAGACAAGATATCATGCAGCTGTTAAATAATGCTAATCGAAGGTCAAGAGTCGTGTTAAATTCTCCATACTATGTAGCCATTTGAAGTTTATGATTTCTAAACTTTAAATGATACAATGAACCATGTACAATAATAGAGAAGTTGTCAATGAAATCCAGATAAACTTTAACTCCCGTAAAATATCAGCGGATAAAATTTCGATAATATTTCATCCCCCAATCAAAGCACTGTATGCAGCCATAAGATAAGCTAAGCATCATAAATTCTTAATTTGTATACATTCATTCTTTTGAAGATTTTCTGTAGTATTTATACAGAGATGAAGAGAACGGGGCCAAAAATAAAATATTATTTGTTTCCCCTTCCCTACCTACCCGAGCAAAAAATCCACTACCCAAAACATTTGTTGACCCTCTGAAAAAAAAAATGATTTCATAAAAAATCAGGTACAAGAGTATGAAAAAAATGTATTCACAATAAAAATTAAAAACAAATTTTTTTTCGAAAAGATTTTTTTTATTATCTTCCTACCCAACCAACCCTTATTGGCCAGGGTCGGGAAGGGGAAACAAACAATATTTTATTTTTGGTCCAATACCTTTACACTATTATCTACAAACCAGGCAATATTTTGTTTATGATAGGATAAACTTCTTGTAAATTCCAGATAAATTTGGTGAAATAAGAATAAATGTCGGATAAATTGGGTAAAATAAGAATTATTGGTTTATGGTTTTATTTAAACAAACAAGGCTGACAGTTGGAAGTGTTATTATCTCAATTGTTATGTTATCCTGTCCCGATGGAATGTTGCCTTATCATAATACGGTTGTCGTTACTGTAAACACTGCAATACATACAAGTACTCCGATGTCTCCATGAAGGCGGGAATTCAAGGTTCAAGGTCATACATCAAACAAAATCAAACGTAAAATCAAGTTCATTCATTTTGTTGAAAGTTTGTTAAGATTTGCATCAGTCATTGTTAAAATGATAAGGAGCTAGAAAAATCAAAGGCTTCTGATATTTATGTTATCCTGGACTTTGAATATCTAGTCATTAAACCCTTGTCACAGCCTTGTTGCGTCACAGCCTTGTTGCAATGGCTA
This sequence comes from Spisula solida, assembly GCA_947247005.1. NCBI lineage: Eukaryota > Metazoa > Mollusca > Bivalvia > Venerida > Mactridae > Spisula > Spisula solida. The sequence goes on along the minus strand of OX365956.1, from coordinate 3,608,914 downwards.
ACCATCAGGTATGAGGTGTTGAGAGTGAGTAATACAAGTTGTAAAAACATGTTAATTAATACTACTGCCTTAATTAGTGTACACTTTTGGGTATCCATACCCAATCAGTCACCACCTTAATCCTATACAAGTATGTAACATATTTGAATCATTATGCAAATGAAGAAATTTTGTATCTTAAAAAGACACAAGAAAAGATTTTGACCCAACGATCATCGCCCCACTCTGGAAAAAGCATCATCGTTATCGTTGTCACCATCTTCATCATCACCATTATCATCATCATTGTTGTCATCATTGTTATCATCATCAATTCGTCATTGAACTTTTCTATCTCATCAGTCATGGTTTTAAACAGGGTGGCCACAGACTGGAAAACAGGGAAAATGCCAAAAACAAATTCCCTGCAGGGAAAAATGAGGGAATTTTAAAATTGGGCAAAAATCAGGGAATTATCAGGGAATTTTACAAAAATTGGAGGAAAAAATGTGTCTACTGGCAAATTCTCTTCATGACTTTATTCAATAGTTGTATTTCTTCAAACAAACTGTATTTATTACACGATAGGTATAAATAATGAGTTTGGTGGTGTAGGTATGGCTCTAAGGGGAATTTGAAGGCCATACTTGCAGCTGTATATGAGTCGCGAACACCGAAAACAATCAATGGAAAATAACCTTTTTGTGAGGGAAAAATCAGGGAATTATCAGTGAATTTCATTCTTCATTTTCTGTGGCCACCCTGTTAAAGTCATGTAATTGTGATTAGAACTGGTATGTTTAAAATATATTTAAAAGCACCCTTTCAGGTGCTGACTGTATATGTATAATAATGTCATAGATTTAGGCTCATAGTGATGAAGTCTTCAATGAGTCCATATTTCTTAAGTAATGTAGACTTCCAAACCAAAAATATAAAAATATTTTAGTAACAGCTACAGGAGTTTTAGATCTGACTAAGAATTCTGGATAAATTGTTCTGCACTCGATAGATAAGCCTACACCTGTAGGTAATGAATGTATATTGATGATAGAAGATTTATCATACTGGAAACTCATCATTTTTCGAGGGGGTAAAATTTTCGTTGATTTATAATTCACATGATTAATTGACCTTAAATATATGGAACATAGGATCATACCCTTCCATGTTTTGTAATCCACAAATTTACGATCCCACGAAAATGCGTTTTTATCTAAATCCACGAAATTTAATATTCACGAAAATACGGGATTTTACAGTACTGGAAACTTAATGCCCGATATCTCTCTCAAATCTATATGCATGTATCTTACACCTTCTAACACGTCAGAGGGTTCGTGAAAAACTGAAATATGAAGAAGATAATTTAACCACTTCCAATTAAGTGTCTGAAAAATTCCTGTTCGGTGAAAAACTGAAATATGAAGAAGATAATTTCAACACTTCCAAATTAAGTGTCTGAAAAAATTCCTGTTCCGTCTTAATCACATTGATTATTATTTTCAAAGCTAATTATTGTTGCACCTTTCAGGTATGATTATTCTTTATCGAATATATCAAGATATACTTCACATTTTCTACTATTATCTAAAGCATTTCTTTCTGGGGAATTATAATGTCTTATCGATTAGTTGGAAGTTCAGTAACTGATATTATACCACCTTATCATTATACTTGTTCCAATTATCAAAATATTGGTGCAAAGCTGTGGTAACTCGCTTCTTAAGAACATGTTATGTTACCGTCATATTGCTCCAAGTCTTCAATATTGTACAATGTCACTTAAACCTCATCTATTCTATATGGTTTATAAGGCCTTAATATGTCGTTTCCAAATGTTTTAGGTCTTTTGCAACTGTTCTGGCTAGTGCCCAACTATTCCATCCAGGTTGTTTTCTTCCCTGTTCCATTTGACTTCTCTATGTCATCTTTGGTCTGCCAGACATTCTATGTATATCATAATATCAGTATTATTTTCATATCTTGTTAATCTTATAATGCTACCTTATTGTAGTGTTCACATGTGATATTCATTGTTGTATATTATTACAATTACCTACATGCGATAAACATACTTAGGCCAGAATAACTTAATTATCGTCCCCGTTATGCCTTGATAGTATTTTTCATGCCTCTCTGGTAACAGAAAACTAGTCTACGGGGAAGTAGTTGGTTGCTACAGAAACCTTTCCCCACCCACCTCATTCGTCAAGTTATACCTATATTCCGACCCATCCCAAAAATCATATTTTCAAAAAAATAATGCAAATTTCCACAATGTACTCAAGCAATACATTTCATCTTTTTCAGTTTATCCCAAAAAAATCATATTTTTCAAATTCATTCAAAATGTGTATATTTTAATTTTCAGAGTTTATCGAATGGGTCCAATCCTGGTCCAAAAATCATATTTTTCAAAATAATGCAAATTTTCAGATTTCGGGGATTTCCCCCTATAAATGTCATCATTTCTTGTAAACAATGTTAATTTTATTTTTCAGAGTTTATCAAATGGGTCAGTAAACAAAGAGAAAGACAACAACAGTGGTCTCAAAGAAATCAGAGACAAAGAACAAGAAAAAGAAAATACAAACAATAATGTTCATAACAATAATTTATCTCAGAATCTTGAAAACTTATCTATCTCCAATAAGGAGAGTCGGACTAAAAAGAAAGACAACTCTAGTCGACTAGTGAAAGCTGTGATACCCGATGCAAATATCCCAAAATTTCATTTTCCGTTGGGTCGACCGACGGAAAAAGATGATTCAGAGGAAATATTACTTCGTGTTTCTCAGGAATTCTCTAAAGTGGAGGGAGGAAAAGTGTTCAGGCAGCAGATGGCTGTTATTGCAAAGGTATGTACTGTGTTCTTTCTTTCCGTTATTGCCCGCACTCTCTATTCAGAGCAGGGATTTCCCCGACGCAGGTTTCTTGCGTCTCTGACGCAATATTTTGGCGTTGGACCTGCATTTGCAATTGTGTGTGCGTCCTCGGGACCCACAATTACCAACGGCCGCCGTAACTGGTTCGCTGCATTTTCAATTTACACATTATTGTATAAAATATTAATTGATTATTCTCCGCTGCGATATTCCGCGATAGGATTTGTTCCGAAGTAAACAGACTTTATTGTTACCCGGATGTCCGAAATGACGACGCGGTCTAAAAAAGCAGACGACTAATAGCAATATCGCTGTCAACGCGAAGGTTTCGTACCCAACACAATTCGTACTCTGAAAAATTCGTACCGTTCGTGAAAAAAGTCGGGAACAAAATGACATTGTTAGGGTAGGCACATCGTTGTAGGTTACTCACTAGTGTATGGTACATCATACAAATGTTAAAAACAATGGTACATGCGATTTTGCTATTTTATTTATAAAATTGATCTAGTTTGATGCAGTGAACTTTACTCAAGCCCTTGAGCTGTGGTTTTATCAGTTTTTAGGTTTTCAAAATATCAACAACCAAAATACATAATTATCTGCTTATGAGGGACCCTCAAAATTTGCCCGGGACTCCCAAAATGCAAACCCTGAGGGTCCTGGGACCCCCATATGAAAATGCCAAGGGAAAACCCTGTTCAGAGTCGTAAAAAATGGATGCATACTTTATGCTGCTTTAGACACTTTCCATGTTTCGAATGGACAAATGGAAGTAAAACTCAGACATCTCCTCAAACACTGAACGGATACAAGAGGTAGTTCTTTGGAGGACTTAAGGTGGAGTTAATGCGCTTTTTCCCCACTAGAAGATTTTCGCCTATTGTAAGCATTACATTGAATCTCAAGACTTGTTTTATGGTGACGACCTATTTGGGAAAGGGTAGTACAAAGTACAAGAAAGTAAAGGTACTGGTCTCACATTTGTGAGTTGTATTAGAACTGTTCCTGATCTTCTTACTGCCTCAACCTGTCTATGCATGTATGTATGTTTCCCGAAAATTCCCCATTTCAGCTAGGATCCTTTTCACAGAGTGGTAAAAAGATCCCTCTAAGCTCTTGTTAATACATGATTATGTTATTTCAGACCTGTGGTTTACCATTATATTGGAAGTGTCCATTGTTCATGGCTTGTGGGGGTACAAAACAAGGCTTCATTACATATCAAATGTTCTCATCTATGTGGAAAAGGTATGTACATAACTCATCTTACAGACTTCCAGAAAGTTGAACAAAATCCAAGCATTTGCCGAGCATAGCATTTATTTGCAAGTCAACTTTCTGCTGAAATATGACAGGCATATGTGTGCCTCCATCCGTATGAATATGACAGGCATATGTGTGCCTCCATCCGTATGAAATATGACAGGCATATGTGTGCCTCCATCCGTATGAAATATGACAGGCATATGAGTGCCTCCATCCGTATTTGAACGTTGGTCGCCAGGTTAGACGGCAAGCGTGCTAACCATTGATCTACGGAGGCTTGACTGGGTTTGTAACCTGGCTATGCAGGTCTGATTCCCGGTTGCGGCAGGTCGTATCTCAGCATGAAAATTTGACTATAATTGCATAAGTTGCTAGTTCCTTGTGGATGGGTAAGTTCTGAGTATCGGTTAGTTTACAGTTCAGGAAAACTGGTTTGGTGAATCGGTCACCATAATTTATGTAACTGAAAAATTGTTGAGAAATGGCTTCAAACCCGAATAAATATAAACTGATTCTGAAATCTCCCAGAAATGTTTCTGATTTTACTGCAAGTCTATCAGCGATGCCACTTTGTGTGAAGTTGTACGTAGATAGCAATATTAATATGAAAATGTTTTGAGAAACGGCTAAAAACCTAAATTAACCCATAGAAATGCCTGACAAATAATGCTAAATTTACTGCAATGCTAAATAATGCTAAATTTACTGCAAGGCTAAATAATGCTAAATTTACTACAATGCTAAATTTACTGCAATGCTAAATTTACTGCAATGCTAAATAATGCTAAATTTACTGCAAGGCTAAATAATGCTTAATTTACTGCAAGTCTATCAGCGATGCCACTCTGTGTGAAGTTGTGTGTGTAGGTAGCAATGATATTACAATTAAAATAATATGATATGTAGCAATCATGATTAATATCCTGATAAACGTATGATTTCTATCATAATGTTACCTGAAAGCACTCGTAACTTCTCTTAGGCCACAGCTAATTTATTCAGAGGTTTACTGGAAAGTTTTTGAGTACTTTGCTGTATAGATGAGGGTATAAGAAAAATGAAAAGATAGTAGAAAATCGGACAGGGAAGGCAGCACTCAACTTACACAGCCGAGCACAGAAAATATCACATACCACAATTACCTTATTCCCTCGAATAAATACTCCCCCCTCCTAATAAACGCCCCCTACTATTTTTAATGAAAATTTTACTAATAAATGCCCCCTACTATTTTTAATGAAAATTTTACTTATAAATGCCCCCTACTATTTTTAATGAAAATTTTACTAATAAACGCCCCCTACTATTTTTAATGAAAATTTTACTAATAAACGCCCCCTACTATTTTTAATGAAAATTTTACTAATAAATGCCCCCTACTATTTTTAATGAAAATTTTCTTAATAAATGCCCCCTACTATTTTTAATGAAAATTTTACTAATAAACGCCCCCTACTATTTTTAATGAAAAATCAATTTTAAAGACTTCAATTATGTATTGATTGGTGGTTTATTCTATGGATAATCATATGCAAACATGATTCACCTAAAATTATAGTACATAGTAAGACCTTTTCTTAAAAGGTATAGTACATAATAAGACTTTTTCTCCAAAAAGACCCTCAAATAAATGCCCCCTTTTGCAAATTGCATGGTCCCGGGTGCATTTATTCAAGGGAATAGTGTACATGGCACAATGGCCAAATATATCACCTACTATTGTGCGTCTAAGTGACCTAGGTACCCCATAGAGCCTGTTTTAATTTTCCCTCCTCCAGACAGATTTTTTTTCAAAACATTTCCTGTAAACAAAAAAATAAATTTTAAAAATGTGGCCTAAGACCAATTAAGATAAATGTTCAGATATCGAAACTTCCCTCAAGTGTTAAAACTTCTGAGAAATTTGTTATAAGTGGAATTTAATTTATATTTGATATAACCAGTTGCTTTAGACCTTTATTCTATGGTAACCCCTTTTCATCTTCATCAGTACAAAAATGTGAATGAACTCTTTAATTTAAATTGATGATTAAAAAGTTTTAAACCTGATGAAAATAAACAAAATAAACCATCTAAGTATATATATTCATTATTTAGAGGTTAATACACGACACAGCCGGGCCGGAAGGTGATAATCTGCCCGGAAAATGAATAATCACCGCGAGGGCTTTAGCCCGAGGGTGATTATTCATACCGGGCCGATTATCTCCTTCCGGCCCGGCTCTGAAGTGTATTAAAGTCTTTAATACAATTGTTTGATTTCATTATATCTATAGAGAACAAATAACGTAAATATTACTGATGTAGCTAGATATTATTCTAAGGTTGATACCAATAAAATGCGCTAAGAGTTAATAAAATAGGCAAAGAAATCTTGCATATGAGCAACGTAACGTCATTTTGGCTCCAACGTGACGTCATGATTACATGGATAACGTAACGTGGCCCGTTCAGCCGGTCTGATTATGATTATGAGATTGCTGACCGGGCGGATAGGCGATAATCAATCACGTGATGACCATAATCAGCCGCAAATAGGTTCATTTTTGTTACTATATATAGTAACAAGTGTATTAAATTTATTTCTTTACAGACCAATAAGGGGAGACAATCCAATTACAGAAACAGACTTAACATTGCACCTCAAGCAAGGGAGACTATTCTTGATTCTTAAAAAAATAATTGTCCCAAAAAGCTGCACATAAGAAGAGTATATATTTTTTATCAATCTCTTACAGGGTTCCCACGGTCAGGGAAAAGTCAGGGAAAAACATAATTTTTTCAAGGTCAGGGAAAAGTCAGGGAATTATGAAATTAGTCAGGGAAATTTGGAAATTGAGCAAAAGTCAGGGAAAAGTCAGGGAATTTTTCATTGAAGCTGTTGCTAAGTTTCATTTCCTATGAAGAAAATGCCTAAGAATGAAAAAAATCGCGCTCGCTATGCTCGCTCAGAGTATTTCTAAGTTGTATTAAATTAATGTTAATCAACATACTGCTAACCTAAACTCTTTTGTTCTATATAGAGCAAATATAGCCTCCTTTTCTATTTTATTGCCATATTTTGCTCTAACAAAAAGACGCCGATGTCGCCCAATCGCTGTAAAAAGTCAGGGAAAATTGCTCTGTAGTCAGGGAAAAATCAGGGAAAAGTCAGGGAATTTTGTCTAAGAAAATTTGTGGGAACCCTGTCTTATCTAAAAGCCGAAACGTCGGTCTAATAAATAAATCTTAAAAATAACCTGCTTTGATTGTGTCGCTACATTTACACTCCGGTGTCTTAGTTGATATTCAATCTCTTATCAGCACAGTGTAGGGTGTATTGAGTAAAGTGTTAATTGTATCAAACTCTTAGTCTGTCTATACAGACCCTATGTTTAATTAAAGGAGACAACTCTTCAGTCTACTCTTTTTTCATGAAATTAATTCCCTTTGCACCCTCAAACATATGAGGTATAGATAATTAAGCCCAAAATAAAATCTAGCTAAAAATGAAAATGAAATTATGATAATTGATTTAATTTTTTTTTATCTATTCAGGTAGCCAGACTAATAAAGACCCTATGTTAAATTAAAGGAGAAAACTCATCAGCCTACTCTATTTTCATGAAACAATTTCACTTTGCACTCTCAAACATAGATAATCAAGCCTCCAAAAAAATCTAGCTAAAATAGAAAATAAAGTTATGTTAATTGATTGACAAAATATTATCTAGTCAGGTAGCCAAACTATCAATTTCTATGTAAAAGTGTTCTAACCCAGTTAGCTACCAATTATTGTTAGACTAGAGACAGTTAGGCTAATTATTTAAACTGATTCGTAAAATCCCGATTCTGGAACAACCTTGGAGTATTGAATGTACGTACCTACCCATCTTCACCTTTCACAGCTCAGACTTTAATGTGATATGTCAGTAACAACCTTTCTATATATAAAAATACTTCTAAGTAATATCTGGTAACATTACTCTTGCCAAAGTTTGTCAGTGATGACAGGAGTTCAATCTTAGAACTTCCCTATGGTGCCAATCATATTAACGAGGAGGCAAACTTTTGTGTGAAATGGAAACCTTCCAAATTGATGGTGTAGGTAATTGGAGTTCCACACTGGATTCTATACCACATAGTCCCTATTCTTTATTGGCTGGTCAAACCCAGTTAGGATTAAGGACCCCTTCCTCAAAATCGGAAAAAGTCCCAGTAGTTGATAAAAAAGAATCAAATTAAGGATCCACTCAATCCTTAAAGACCCTGTCCTTAAAGGTGGAATAAAAGCCCCGACATTTTTTTGATAAAAAATGATCAAGTTGATTAAGGGCCCCATCCTATAAATTGGAAAAAAAGCACCAATAGTTGATAAAATAATATTGACATGACAATTCAGCACATATTGTTTGTCATATAAATCAGTATGGTGTTATGGTGTTTTGGCAAACATACATTAATGCAAGTAGCAGAATTAGGATTGAAATGGTTTTATATGTAATGTTATATTGATGCTTGGTAGACTGCTGATTGAGTGAAGTGCTTTACCAGGTACTTACCGTAAATCACTTTTTCGCATGGGTTTTATTTTTTCACTAACATTCACGAGATTCTTGACACGCAAATTAATTTCTCAATTTTCGCAATACAAAGTCGGGAATTGGCCATTGTCAATGATGCGAATTCAAAATTCTCGCGAACATAAAAAATCTTTAATTTTTCGGAAAAATCGCAAAATAAAGGTTGCGCGAAAATTAAGTGATTTACTAGTAGACTGGTGATAGAGTGAAGTGCTTTACCAGATTCTACACACACGCTACAAGTACATCCTACGTGGAAATTATTCTTGTCCTTGACATCATATGTTCTGTGCTACTTGCATTTGACTTTGTAACAGTTAGTTAGTGTATATTTATATACAGAACAGTTGCTTCCTGTTTGCGTGTGTTCCACATATACAGTGCCCACCAAAAATAAGTATACAGTAAATAATTGTTGCTAAATTTAACTTGGTTAAATTATTCAATATCCTTTTATCAGACAGTCACAATTGTACTTGTTTCTGAAACTACAGTTACTAAATGAGTAAAAACACAGATAGAAATAAAGATGAATATGTTCTGAATTTATATACCCATGTGATCTAAAATGCAGAATTTTTGTGACTAAGTTACCATTCAATCGGAACAAAGAAACTTTATATTTTGCACCTAGGGTACCAATTAATGTATGGTCTTTACATATAATAAACAAAAATATTCCTTTTTCTTCAAAAAAAGTGTTGTTTCACTGTTTTACAAATAGTGTTATTACAGACAAGTAAATGGGGAAATAACATTTGTATACTTATTTTTGCTGGGCACTGTACATCCTTAGGTCACCTTGCGCAATTTACGGCTTTTCGTGAAATTTCCATGGTCCCTAGATTCTGTCCCCATTGGTCAGATTTAATTATGATTACTTCATGTGAATACTTGTTACCCAGCCTATTTGCACATATTCAGGGGTGTTAATATTCCTGATAAATCCGGAATTCCGGATTTGTCTATCCTGAAAGAGCTATGATTTCTGACCAAAATAAAAGTTTTTTGATGAAAATACCTCAAGAAATGGCAAAGTTATGGACAATGTAATGTGCTCTGAAGAATGTTATTCGATAAAAACTGAGTTAAATATGGAAACAAAGTGGTTGAAGGCCTCTTGTTTGGCAAAAATGGTCGGCCGCATAAGATTTTCAGGATTTTTAATTTGGTTCTGTTGACACCCCTGCATATTGTCAGGAATTTGTGTCAGAGTTTTGCCAGAGTTATGGCCCTTTATGGGAGACATACATATTTTGGTGTCAAAAATCCTTCCAACACTTCATATTGCTTACATAAGGGTTGCTTTTTTTCTTACAAAGTTGCTTGAATTATTTAAAAAATAATAACATTTGTTTCTAATTTTGAAAAATGCTTAGGCAATGTCATAATTAAAGAGTATAAACTATGAGTGGTATTTAAAAAATGTTTTCTGTTTTGGTACATGACTTTATATAAAAATTCTAGCTTCGAGCATCAAAAAATTCTCTGATCTCGCTGTATGACACTTTGTGGTATTTAATGAATGTCATACTTAATTGTATACATCGCTTACAGCAAAAAAACATCGATTGATTTGTCATGACGTTTATGATATTCATTGAATGTGAAATGTAATTGAATAAATTGATTATGATGATTATCATGGGTCATTACAGGTCATGTTGTAAGACTTATGTATGTACGAAATATAATTACGTAGGTTTGATTAAGGTTTAATGCCATTTCTCAACAATTTTTATGCCCCACCCCCATCTTTGATGAGGGGGTATATTGCTGTGCACATGTTGGTTGGTAGACCAAATGGTTTGAGTTCAATAACTTAAGAATACTTTGACCAAGGATCTTCAATCTTTACATGGAGGTTGGCCAGCAACAGTAGATGAGGTCAGTTTCTGACTATTGGGCTGCCATCTCTTGTCCATGGGAACAGAAAACAGTGGCCTTTGTTGACCGGTGGTCTCTCTTATCAGGATTATAAATATAGTACAACCTCTGAAAAGCAACACCCTTTGAGAGCTGCTCATATTGGCTGGTGCTCTACAGAGGTTGTTTCTCTGCAGAAGTTAAATTTAGAGTAAATATCAGCTTAAGGAAATTTTGATAGTGTTGTTACAGAGACGTTTTGCTCTAAAGAGAGGCGCTCTTGAGAGGTTGTTGCTCTACAGAGGGGCACTCTTGAGAGGTTGTTGCTTTACAGAGGGGCGCTCTTGAGAGGTTGTTGCTCTACAGAGGGCCGCTCTTGAGAGATTATTGCTCTACAGAGGGCCGCTCTTGAGAGGTTGTACCATTAAAAAAGGTCTTATATGGAAGATCAAATTAATGGTGTTTGCAGACACTGGTTTTGTTATCCTGTCATATATTATTGATTGTTATTATTTGTGTATTTCAGAATATATCAAACGTGTCATATGTTTTTTGACTGTTATTATTTGTGTATTTCAGAATATATCAAACGTGTCATATGTTATTGATTGTTATTATTTGTGTATTTCAGAATATATCAAACGTGTCATATGTTATTGATTGTTATTATTTGTGTATTTCAGAATATATCAAACGTGTCATGATCATGCTGCGTTGTTTATTATGTTACTTGCCAAGCCGGGGACCAACTATCTAGAAGATGATGATCTGATTCCCCTCATACAAGTAAGGCCAAACTTAAAATATTCTTTGTTTCCCCATCCCGACCCAAGCATATTTAGAATGGGAAGGTAGGTAGGTTAAATATTTTTTTAATAGTTTCAGAATAATAGTTATTGGTCAAGACATACAAATAGTGAAATATGTCATGTAACTATAAGGTGAAAACCAACAATCTAAACTTTAAAATCTGTACAAAATGTACTTAAGTAAGAAACAAGCCAGTAAACACAAATTAACATTTTCATCCCCAATATTTCATAAAAAAAATATTATTTCAATTTGGGCAATAAAATATTTTGGGAAGGGCCGTTTTTTTCGGGTAGGTAGGGGATGGGGAAACAAACAATATTTTATTTTAGGCCTAAGTTTTCAATGCGATAGTATACTTAAGTAATATATACAGTAAAATCACATATTTTCGTGGGTATTAAATTTCGCAGATTTTGGTAAAATGGTATTATGGTTGTTTCTTAAATTCGTGGATAATAAATATTGAAAGAAAAATCTCCTGTTGCGTATATTGGGCCAATTTTTCAAGGAGATTTGATCATTTTGCGCGAACACATTTAGAACATGTTCAATGTTTCTAGTTTGTTCGAGGTGATTAGATTTTATATAATTCGGTCATTTAAAGGCACTTATTGATGACGTAAGTTACTCTTCTAAATGAAGACATTTATTTATTTAATATTCACGTTCACTGTGTAAAATGACAAGATTATCTAGATTTGTGTTTATGTTTTATATGATAATCATCCTGCTTATGTTTAGTCTACATATCAATATATATTGGTGTATTATAAGAATATTATGGAGCCATATAACTGCCACCACTTTACTTTAAGATTTCATAAAAACTTTCGTAAAAATTATGGGTTATTTCATCCAAAAATATAATTATCATGAAGACAGATAAATTATCTTAACACGAAATTCTGCTAGTTAGTGCTCTGAACTGACACCACATAAAGATGATGTTTTCACGAAACTAAATAAGTTTTTCATGAAAGTATCAAAATGTTTCGCAAAACGTAAAGATGTTTTGGTGAAAATAATCGACTTTCGTGAAAAGTTATTTATCTTGCATTCATAATATTTTTCTGTTTTCATGAAATCCCTCGGTAATTTCACGAAATATTTCATGAAAATTAATATTTATTTGGTGGCAGTTATATGGCACCATAGAATATACCCCAATGTGCCTATGATACTGTGTTCCTTATGTTGTTTAAGATAGGGATGTGGAAATTTTGCAAATTTCATGAATTTACCAAATTCGCTAATATTCCACTTGTGTACTTTTTGACCTTAGCCATTGATAGACTTTCGTATAAGGCCTTTGTAATAGTTGCTATGGTAACTAGGCTTTGAATATTTTTCCATATCTTTGCACAGTAATTTTTACCTATCCTTGACTATGCAAGTTTCTGGAACTATTAAATTGACAATTTTGGAGAACTGGTCATAACCAGCAATTGATTTTGGTTGCTCTGGTAATGCTTTGAATATTTTACTTTTTCTTGACTTTGAAAGTTTTTGGAAGCTAATTGACAATTTTGGAAAAAAACCTATCATAGTCACCAATTGATTCTTGTTGCTATGGTAATGCTTTAAATATTTATGTTGCTTTACACAAGTAGTCTGTCTGTCGGTCGGTCAGTCAGTAGACCTATGGTTTCAGTTTAATAACTCGAGAACACTTGGCCGTAGGATTTTCAAACTTTACATGGAGGTTGGTCATCAACAGTAGATGGTCCCTATTGATTTTGAGGTCAGTCGGTCAAAGGTCAAGGTCACTGTGACCTTTATCCTTTCTGACTATTGTGCTTCCATAGGGGGGGGGGGGGGGGCATTCATGTTTTACAAACATCTATTGTTTACATATTCTAGACTTTGAATGTTTTGGAAGCTAATTGACAATTTTGAAGAAAAAAAACGATCATAGTCACCAATTGATTGTTGTTGCTATGGTAATACTTTGTATATTTGACTATTGTTGAAGTGTCTGAAGCTGATAAAATTATAATGTATGTATATATTTCAGGACGTTGTCGATACTCATCCTGGTCTCACATTCTTACTCGAAGCTCCGGAATTCCATTCACGATATGTAAATACTGTAAGTACATGTAGGTTTATAATATACAGTATAGTCCGGAAATAATTGATACGACTCTCGACCTTCAATTAGCATAATTTAACAGCTGATGTCTTGTCTATATTTATAATCCCGGTTGTATATTTTCATCAGTGGGAAGTATCATGAAGATGCTCAAGGTGTAATCCTAAAACTAATCGAAAGGATCGATATTGCACGATTTGCTCGCGGAAATTTATAAATTCAACACAAGAACCATGTAATTTATTCATGCATCAAGGTCAGAATCAAATTCAAATTCTCCGTGCTATATAACCTATGTATAGCAACAATCTTTGGGAGCTGTAAATATTGGCCTTGTATAGAGGTTGTTGCTCTACAGAAGTAAACTTTAGTGTGAATATCTACTTAGTGAAATTTTAAAGGTTTCAATTATGGAGGTAGGGAAATTTTAAAGGTTTCAATTATGTTCAACTCAAAATGTCACCATATATCATAAGATTTGTGATTCTACAGTCTCATAGTTTTACCTGTTATATTTCTTCTATTTCAGGTTATAGCTAGAATATTGTACTGTGTAAATAGGTCATGGTCTGGTCGTATTACTATACCTGAACTTAGAAAATCTAATTTCTTACGTGTAAGTATAACCCAATGTGGATTTATTCCGTTTAATCATTAACTTCACACATATTCTTTATTACGATGCTGCTGGACTAAAATTAAAGTTATTTAATGAAAATATCTCAAGAAATGGCAAAATTATGGTGAATGAAATCTGCTTAGTATGAGGGATTTTCTTTGTTACAAAGGGAACAAAATATGGTAACAAATGAGGTTGAATTCCTCTTGTTTGGCAAAAATGGTTGACAGCATATGATTTTCAGGATTTTTAATTTGACTGAGATGACTGATTAGACTTCGGCAATTACCATTAGCTTCTGTATCTGCCTCGTTAGCCATGTGTTTGAGCATCGTCTTCGAGTGCTTGAGCATCGTCTTCGAGTGCTTGAGCATCGTCTTCGAGTGCTTGAGCATCGTCTTCGAGTGCTTGAGCATCGTCTTCGAGTGCTTGAGCATCGTCTTCGAGTGCTTGAGCATCGTCTTCGAGTGCTTGAGCATCGTCTTCGAGTGCTTGAGCATCGTCTTCGAGTGCTTGAGCATCGTCTTCGAGTGTTTGAGCATCGTCTTCGAGTGCTTGAGCATCGTCTTCGAGTGCTTGAGCATCGTCTTCGAGTGCGAGCGGTCTCTGGTTTGATCCAAGGCAGCGATATTCCAAAATTGCTAAAAATAGTACTTGCATAGCTCCGTGGCTTGATCAGGGTTCCCACGGTCAGGGAAGTCAGGGAAAAACATAATTTTTTCAAGGTCAGGGAAAAGTCAGGGAATTATGAAATTAGTCAGGGAAATTTGGAAATTGAGCAAAAGTCAGGGAATTTTTCATTGAAGCTGTCGCTAAGTGTCATTTCCTATGAAGAAAATACCTAAGACTGAAAAAAATTCTCGCTCGCTATGCTCGCTCAGAGTATTTCTAAGTTGTATTAAATTAATGTTAATCAACATACTGCTAACCCAAACTCTTTTGTTCCATATAGAGCAAATATTGCCTCCTTTTCTATTTGATTGCCATATTTTGCTCTAACAAAAAGATGCCAATTTTGCCCGATCGCTCTAAAATGTCAGGGAAAACTGCTCTGTGGTCAGGGAAAAATCAGGGAAAAGTCAGGGAATTTTGTCTTAGAAAATTTGTGGGAACCCTGTTGGTGCTCAGGATAGTAAGTTTCAGTTAACTGCTGGTTCACCTGATATCAGGATAATGTGACTGAGTAGTCTGCATAAAAATAAATTATAGCCCGGTAGAACTTAAAACAATATTTAAAAGGAAATTCAAAACTTTGTAAGGGCAAATGACCATTGAAATTTGGTAGTTGTTAGGGCAAATACCAATAGTTTTGATTAAGGAAATTTGGTAGTTGTTATGGCAAATACCAATAGTTTTGATCAAGGAAATTTGGTAGTTGTTAGGGCAAATACCAATAGTTTTGATCAAGGAAATTTTGAAAAATCAGAAAAGTTGGGCATTTGTTGGAACTCATTCTATCTACTACAGGTATTGAGCATACTGGAAGACGAAGACGACATTAATCAAATACAAGATTTCTTCTCGTACGAACATTTCTATGTGATATATTGTAAGTTCTGGGAGCTAGACAAAGATCATGATCTCTATATTGATAAAACAGATCTGGCTCGGCACAATGAACACGGTAAGTTAATATTACAGCATGCGCAGAAATATTCACAGGTAACTGTATCATTAATAAAGAATAAAAAAAAAAAAAAAAAATTTTTTGTATAAAATTTATAATAACTCCAAATGATCTGGCACGTCACAATGAACATTGTAAGTTAATATTACAGCATGCATGGATCTTGAGATTAACATATTAAACTTCGTCAAAAATAATATAGACTTGAACTTGTTAACAAAATGTTAAAGGTTCTTTTTACACCCCTGTTCAGACAGTCATTTCTAGTTCAATTTTACTATAAAGGGGATGTAGGATTTGTTCTACCTTTAAAATTATGGCTAGGGATTTTGTTTAAGAAATAAAAATCTGTTCGCATATTTTGTCGGTGAATAAAACATGGGCTGGAGTTTGGATGCGGAAAAATTAAATACGATAATATCTCGCACTATTTAACTGCGCGCATTCCATTTTCACCCATTTGACATTTAATATAATTCCACGCTGAAATTGAGTGGCTTATTAGCTGGTACAATTACCTCCCTCGTTAATGAAAATGACCTTCGTAAATTTCTGAAGGAAATAACACATTTTAAACATTGAAACAATTTTAATAACACGAGTATAGGGTAGCTACTTAATGAATAGTATTTAATGAAATGAAAAATATAAATAAATTGATTATCAGAAGTTTTTATAAAACTTAGTTTCGAGATTATATTGGAGTTTCTAAAAATAGATGCGTCATATCTGTAACACTGGATACCTGTGCATCTTGCCTTGTCATCACGTTTCGTTGAAGATTTACTATAAATTTTACGTTCATTCATTCATAAATATGTCATGTGATACGAGGCATAAATAGTACCAGCCAATTTGATACCATGTTTTATGGGGGTAATAGTACATGGCCAGGTCTGCTCTATATTTAATGGATTAATCCGCAGATCGTGTTAGAATCCATCTTTAATCATTACTCATTCTTCTGTTATACATGTTGTTCTATAAAGTAAATATTTCAAACTGTTCGGTTTATTTCCAGCAATTTCCACGCGGATGATTGACAGGATATTTAGTGGTGCTGTAACAAGGTAAACTATTTATAGAACAAAGTTGTCAATTTATTTTCAAGACCATACAGTCTTAATTATGTCTCCCACATATAGTGGGGGAAGCAGCACTCATCTTAACCAGTCGAGCACAGAAAACATAAAAAACATACAGCGCACAATGTCCAACTGAACAAGTAAATGATCGCCCAAGTCCAAGCTGTCAAAAAGCTGAATTAACTAGTTTCAGTAGGGCCTAAAATAAAATATTGTTTGTTTCCCCATCCCCTACCTACCCGATTAAAAAGGGCCCTACCCAAAATATTTTATTGCCCAAATTAAAATAATATTTTTTTTATTAAAAATTGGAAGTGAAAATTTTATTTTTTTGTTTACTGGCTCCTTTCTTACGATTAAATTTAGGATTGTTGATTTTCACCTTTGAGTTAATTCTAAATTTCATTATTTTTATGCTTTAACCAATAACTATCATACTGAAACAATTAAAAAAAATATTTACCCTACCTACCTACTCATTCTAAATCTGCCAGGGTGGGGATGGGGAAGCAAAGAATATTTTAAGTTCGGCCTAGTCAAATAGCTGAATAACAACAATAAAACGGCTGAAATACCTAGTTTATCTGACAGAAGTCATACAAGTTGAAGATTATAAGTTGGATTTCAATGAAACTTTACATGTATACTTTGTACCAAACCTAGTTGTGCATATTGTCAGGATGTATAGCCCTTTGTGGGAAACATGTTTTTGCCTTTTTGTTAAACTTTGTTCATTTTGTATTTGCCATTCTGCAATTTCGTTGTCCAGCACAAGGCTGCTTCGTATCTTTCAAAATTGCATGTACACTATATATATATTGTAGATTATCCTTGTGGTGTGTGGTGTCCGGTTGTTATTTTCTCGTCACCTGGCTCTCGTTCTGTTTTAGTTTGACTGACTGAGGCGGCAGACTTTCGGGACGGGATGCCGTGTTTTCTGTGTGTTTTTAATGTTTTCTGTGCTTGGCTGGTTAAGTTGAGTGCTGCCTTCCCTGTCTGAATTAATATAATATTTTTGTGACATATATTTCATACCGATCTCTGTAGATTTTCATTCAATCTTAATGAATAGCTTATGTATGTATTCGTCAAAAGCTGTTATTTGTACCAAGTTGAATGAAACAAGCCCATGGGTTTTGTGAGGTTTTGAGCCTTATTGGAAACAAAATTGTTAATGTTATTTCCATGTTATATTTGTTATAAATAGATGGAAGATTTTTCGAGGAGTTTATATTTTGTATGTAATTTTCAAGTTTAATTATCTTTTATAGAGGGAAGACTTTTGAGGAGGGAAAGATGAGCTACCCAGAGTTTGTATGGTTCCTACTGTCAGAGGAAGACAAGAAGCATCCTACAAGTATTGAGTACTGGTACCGATGTATGGATATAGACGGGGATGGTCTGATCTCGATGTACGAGATGGAATATTTCTATGATGAACAAATGCAGAAAATGGAAGCCCTGGGTATTGAAAGGCTACCGTTTGAGGATTGTCTCTGTCAGGTACTTATCCTTGAAGAATCCATATACAAAATAAATGCCTCCATTATTAGTCCCCTACCGGTTTTTGACCGGAGGGGACTATACGTTTGCCCTCCGTCCGTCCGTCAAACAATCTGGATCCTGACATAACTCAAACAGTTTTCAAGCTAGGTTTATGAAACTTGATATGTGGATAGGGGGCAATAAGGGGATTATGCACGTCTAAAAATATTTTGAATCTGACAAAAATTGTGGTTGCTATGGCAACAGAAACATCGAAAATGGCCTCAAACCGGAAGGGGACTTCTGTATTGCTTGCAATTCTTAATTACTTGTTATGCCTGTCACAGTCATGTAATGGGGAAGACATATTGATTTTGTACTGTATGCCTGTCTGGGTGGATGTCAAAACGTTTGTCAATGAATGCATTCTACCAAGCCTAGTTGTGCATCTTGTATGGAATTTTAGGTGGGATAATTTTTGCGGGAGTTATTGCGCTTTGTGGTTGACATATGTTTTTTGGGGTCAAAAACCCTTTAAGTTCTTCTATTCAGGGGTGTCAATATTCCTGAGAAATCCGGAATTCCGGATTTATCTATCTTGAAAGAGGTATGATTTCTGACCAAAATAAAAGTTATTTGATGAAAATATCTCAAGAAATGCCTTAGTTATTGTCAATTTAATCTTTTCTTAAGGATATTATCCAATAAAAACTGAGTAAAATATGGAAACAATGTGGTTGAAGGCCTCTTGTTTTGAAAAAATGGTCCGCTGCATATAATTTTCAGGATTTTCAATTTGGCTCAATTGACACCCCTGTCTATTATTTTTGCGTGAATTTCCATCAAAGACCAGACTCACAATTTGTATCACAAAACTGGAACATTGTTTATAACTGTTTCTTCCCCCAAAGTCAGGTAGGGAAAACAATTACGAAAGTTGGACTTGGTCGTAAACGAACAACATTGTCAAATTGTCATTGGTTGGGATTATCCTATAATGTCAATTGTATACAATGTTATTTTTTAGATGCTAGATTTGGTTCAACCAGAACTTCGACTGCAGATTACACTGAAAGATCTGAAGCGGTGTAAAATGACCAATATTTTCTTTGACACGTTTATGAATCTCGACAAATTCTTGGAGCATGAGCAGCGAGATCCTTTCGCCAATCTCAGGGTAGGTTTGTCTTGATACAATTTGATCTTATTTTAAAAAAGATCAGGGATGGTATTCACAAAGCATCTTAAGGGAAAATTTAGAATTTTCTGAAAATCTTAAAAAAATTAGAAAGTGTTTTAGCTAAACAGGAAAATCAAGATATCCATTTTTACATAGTTTAGAAGCATTATGTAAAGAGCTACATTGATCACATAGAAAACACTGGTTATTCTTTGTTTCTTCGGGAATATATGCCGCTCAATTGTTTTAACTTAAGTCGAAATATTTAAGTTTTCCCTTAAGATGCTTTGTGAATACCAGCCCAGCCCTTTACTCCATGAAGATGTATTTTGATGCATCAAATTCATTTGGTGTCAGATTTCTATGCTTAACTGATCACAAATTATATTTATTAATAATCTTTAAGAATGTTTCTCAGCATGTGAAATTGTACACAGAGGGTTTTGGGTTTTGTTAAAACCAAGTTTTGACAGAGCTTTCAATGAAATTTCACATGAATACTTTCTTTCCAAGTCTTATTGTGCATATTGCCAGGAATTTTAGGTGGGACGATTTTTTTCTGGAGTTATGGGCCCTATGGCCCTTTGTGGGAGACATACATTTTTGTGTCAAAAACCCTTCTAGTAATGTATGTTTGTTCACTGTGCTATATTTACCATGAAAGGCGATTGGACAAATGCACGGCCACTAATGACTTTGTGGAACAGTCTGCCGGTAGATATGAGACACATTGACTCTCTGGTGGTCTTCAAAAAGGCACTAAAAATCCACATGTTTAAAATGACATATCATTAATGTAATTTTCAAGCAGAGTTTTCAGACTCTAACAGTGCTATAAGGTCTGGTTTTATCAATATTTTCAATTATAATTGTTATACTCATAGTCTATCCAGGACTTGGATAATGATTTGTGGGAGACGTACATGTTCATGTCAAATTAAAAACCCTTCATTTGATGTGTGTTTGTATGTTCACTGCATGTGCTATATTAACATAGTCCTTCCTATTTTCAGGACTTGGATAATGATGCACCTGAACCAACAGACTGGGAGAAGTTTGCGGCAGAGGAGTATGAAACACTGGTGGCGGAAGAGGGGGCTAACGAACAGGAAGAAATGTAAGTTGTAGTGTAAAAATGTCCGTCTGGATGGGAAAATGTCTCATTTCTTGACTCTTGGCTCCTGAACCGCTGAAAATTTATAGCCTTTTTCAGTGTACATTTTATGTAGATTGTCATTGATTCGACCCAAGGTATATCGACGATTCCGATATATCAGAAGACAAGTATCGACGATACATTGATATATCAATTTACACATATAGACAAACAAGAAACAGCCCATCAGTCATGATTCCCTTTTTCAGCTATTCTACGCTGTATATTTTGGGCATAGATTAAGCTTTTGTAAATAGCACCTTTGGTTTGAGTTTAGACTTGACCCATATTTACAATTTGTGAACTTACATTTTAACAAAAAAATGTTTTGTGCAGGAAAATGAGGCCTTTTTGGTGGTTTCATTCATTTACCCGTGTATCGATATTTCAAAATGTAAATCGATAATTAATCGGATATAAAATATCCTCGATACATCGATATCGCTTCGATCAATGACAGCTCTAGTTTTATGAGCCGAGATGCTCCTTAGATAGCTAGTTTTACAATTATTATATTTCTTGAAGTATATTACAGTCAGATCTCGATACAACGACGCTGTTTGTTTCCAAGAAAATTGTCGTAACGAATATGTCGGTATACTGAATTGATACATAGAGGGTTTTAATACTTTTGTTCCCAAAATATGATGTCGTATTACGAATTTGTCAGTATATTGGGTGTCGTTATATTGAGACCTGACTGTATTAGTGATCTGCATGGATGCTTGTCATAGAAAACAGGTTTTCAACAAAGTTGCCTGGTCCAGTAATTATTCACCATATCGACATTACTGGTTTAAACCCGTTTTCTGGGATTACGGTATTAATTTAGCGGAATGTGCAAGATATTCCGAATACATGTCAGGGTGGTCAAAGCATAATAGCGAATAGAGCAACCAGATACATTAATCGCGATTATTTTAGCCATTTGAATTTGTAAAAAGTCTTAACTCGAACACAATGATAACACTATTTGACGATCTTGCTGACAATATTTTTGCCTAAATAATATGTTTAACTTCAAAAATGCGTATATTTTCTCGTCATCGGTATCGAGCAACGGAAACGGCAGTGATGATTCTACAGAATTGTACGAGGTTCTCCGAATGGCTACCCCCCTGACGGTGAAATTTCGAATCCGGAGAAACGGGTTTCATCCTGTAATGTCGATATTGAGTATAAAACACTCTTCTTGCTCATCTAATTGAATTATCTTTACTTTATCAGAAATATAAGAGTGCTTTCTTTAAGGTTATCCATCTAAAATAAGAGTTTCTTTAAAACATCAGACATTTTACTGTTCGAAGCATTTGAAGTTTTGAGCACGAAATTCAGTTGAGCATAAAAAAGTTTTATAATCACCTGGCCAGATTGAAACTCGTGGAAATGAAAAGGCACCGACAACAAGCACAGGACTCTTTTCTCATAAGCTGTAAAAACACTTAAAGTGCCTGTGGCTTGCCAGATTATCTTATATATTGTTGCATAGTTGCATGAAATTTAACATTATTTTATTGCATAACACAATTATATTGTCATGATTTATTTTTACTTAGTTTTTGTACAGTGTTTATTTTATCTATTTTATTGCATATTAACACATTTCTGTATATTTTTATTATTTATGCTCGCAGCAAGGATTTTTATTGGCTGAAATGGTAATTCCTATTACTTGTTGTTATCAAACTAGTGTGGTTTTGTTATTACCTCCCTTTGTTTCTGTTGGCCAAGAAGTAGAATCCGAATGTTTTCCCCACCCTTAGATTATACTAATTTATTTGAGATAGACTGTGGACCCAGCTGGGATCTGATTCTTTTTTGTGTAGGCACCTCCATTTTGCCTTAAAATATTTTAATCTCAACAGTGCAGAGTGTGTCTGACCTACTTAAAAATAATGTTTTTGCGAAAGTGAGGGGGTGGTGGTAGAGTATTTGAGCCGTTTTGCTTTCAGAGTAATCACAGACCTGAAATTATACAACTTATGTTAATCACTCTCTCAACGCTTCATTCCTGATGGTATCCATCCCCAAAAGGGTATGGAAGAAAAGAAGTCATTTACCCATTTTAAAATGCTAATTTTAGTCAAGCAGGGAAAACGCTGTAACCATTTCTGTTTTGTCTTTGGTATGACACCTCCAGGTAGTGTTTTAGGAGACTGGAAATAATTTGGCCATGACATTTCGTTGTCTTCCTGAATGTTGTTTTCCTTGTTTAGCTTGACTTCCCTAGTTATTTACCTGTCCAAATGTCCTGTCAAGTTCAACCTACGAATAACATGTGTTTAGTTATTTGAATTTAATTTTCTTAATCTAGTAAATAAATACACTACAGAAAGTCTGAACCTGTTGATGCGAGTTTGATTCCTAGTAATGGAAAGTCATGCCCTTCCTTAAAAATTTGACATCAATGTTGATTTTCCTCCATATGTTGAGAAGTTGCTGGTTCATTGTAACAAATAATTGTTGATAATGCTTTCTGTAGAGCTGCCTCAGTTTTTAACATCATTTCAATGTTTTCCTATTCCATCTACAAGCATGCTCAGATCTTGTTCGGTTTGCTGTGGATTTGTACTATCTTTTCTACCTACATGTACAGTATCTGTGGCTCAATGGTTAGCACGCTTGCCATTTAATCCGGCAACCCGGATTCAAATACGGGTGGAGGTACTCCGATGCCATGCCATTTTTCAGCGATAAGCTGACTGGCAAATAAAGGCTATGCTCAGCATTTTATAAAAAAAAGTATAAAACAAGTACAATAGTATGGTACACAGTTTCTTGCCTATTAGAAGCAGCCAATCTTCAAATGAATAGTGACATCATGTTTAAACATGTCAATCTTGTATAAAAAAATTCCTTTGGTGAAATAATCACTTACAAATTTGTGATATGCATGTATGTAATTCATTGCCTAAAAAGAACTAAGATATAATAAAGTCACTGATATTTCTACATATCAAACATCTGAAATTCAAAATTTACTTATTGGACAGCGGAAACATTCACTAATACGAGGGGTGATCAAGAAATAATAGGAATTTTCTCATAACTTCGTACTCAACGCTTACACTTAAATGAAATTTATCTCATATCTGTAGTATTTTATAACAAATCAGTTAAAAAAAATATTTTTTTCTGCGATGTTATGAAAAAAGTTCTGTTATTTCTGGATCAACCCTTGTACAGAAGATTTTATTTCAGTTAAAATTTAGAACAATGTTTTCTCAAAGCACATGTGTATTGTATATTTGTATTGTTATGTCTTTCAGACACTATGAGGATGATTTCGAACCCGATGATGAAGATCCACTTGGAGGAGGTGACGTACGACCTTCAGATCCTGTTCAAGGTCGTACGATCGGCGGTAATCCCTCCATACACAGTATTGAAGATGACATTTATGATTTCAGTAACTCCTCGACATACTGATGATTGTGTCCTACCATGGAATGATTTTACTTTGAATAGGCTATCGTCCAATCAGATCCCTTGAAATCAAAGCCATCCAATCAGATTGTAGGAAAATAAAACAGTTAAAATAAAACTGTCCCATCAGATTGCTTAAAACTGAAGCCATCCAATCAGTTTTTACCATTGCGTATACTGTGTCGAGGAACGTGTAACAGTGTGCCATATGACTTCAAGATACAAAATGTAAGAGAAGATAGTCTTAATATTTTAAGTCTTGTATGGAGTTAACATGACTTGAAGCTGAAATGTGAATGTTTAGTGCAATCAAATAATGTCACAAAGTCAAGATTGCTTGATAAGGCTATCATCCAATCAGATGGCTAGAAAATGAAGCCACCCAGTTAATATTGCTTGATAAGGCTATCATCCAATCAGATGGCTAGAAAATGAAGCCACCCAGTCAATATTGCTTGATAAGGCTATCATCCAATCAGATAGCTGGAAAATGAAGCCATCCAAACAGATTGCAGGAAAATAATAAAACAGTTAAAATAAAACTGTCCAATCAGAGTGCTTGAAACTGAAGCCATCCAATCAGATTGCAGAAAAATAATACATTTTAAATAAAACTGTCCAATCAGAGTGCATGAAAATGAAGCAGGGCTGTTATAATTGTTTGGATGGAAGATTTGAGAACATCTAGACACACTATTTTAATGGGTATAATGTGTTAATTTAATGGATGTTTAAAAATACAAAAATGTAGTACAATGGACTTGGTTGACTGGATGTCGGGTGGTAAGCGGGGAAGTAATGAAAAAACAATCAAGATAGAGAATTGTAGAAGATTTGAGAATATTATACTATGTATGATGCTTCTACCATAGTTTTAAAACTGTTACAAAGTTTATTTGTTAAGGTTTGATTGTTAAAAGATATTGTTAAGAGAATATTGATTTACCGGTTTGTGTCTTACCTTTGCTGGAGTTTATACAGTAATTCATGGAACAGCTATTTAAAGGTGCAGAACCCTGGACGAACATCATGATATGAAATATATAAATCGGCTGAAAATGTTAAAATAATTCATTCAGATCAAAACATGCTTAAAATATCGTTTTTCATGGCAAAAAAATGTCAAAATATGCAATGTGAGGGTACTAGTTTGCCTGATTGGCTAACCCAGTAAGTTTTTTTCTTACATAGTTTATTGATATTTCTCTGGAATTTTGCAATATCGACTAGCAATATAGCTAGATCATTTAGTATTAACATTGAACTGGCTCTAAGAAATATTTTGCAAAAATATATATTTTCTCATCTGGAGTTGTGCCCCTTTAACCCATAGAACATACCATTACTCTTGTTACGATCTTTCTTTCAGTATTTGACTTAATAATCTGTCATTCTCACATGTAACTATCATTGATAAAGGGTAAAAAAAATATTTTTGTTTTATAAAATTTATATTATCTTAACATAATTTATATTATTAAATTTATATTATCTTAACATAAAAAATAAGATAACATAAATTTCATAAAAAATTATTATTTTTTTTTTTACTCTTTATCAATGATACAGTTACCTGTGGTTATTCTGTCATGTGACAATCTTTGTCTTTCTGTATGTCTGTTTCTGAATGATCATTTAACTATCACAGTTTGTGCACACATGTATAAATCTGGACTTGGTGCCAATGTCATGAAGTCTCAATTTTTATGAAAATTCGTAATACATTACTAAAGGCCCATTCAAATTTATTTTGTACTATTAAAGGCCTAGTCAAATTTATATTGCAATGATTAAAGGCCTAGTCAAATTTATATTGCAATGATTAAAGGCCTAGTCAAATTTATATTGCAATGATTAAAGGCCTAGTCAAATTTATATTGCAATGATTAAAGGCCTAGTCAAATTTATATCACACTATTAATTAAAGGCCTAGTAAAATTCATTTTGCTTTATTAGAGACCGAATCATTTTTTATTACATTATTAAAGGCCGAGTAATATTGCAATGATCAAAAATCTAGTAAAATTAACTGCAAAATATTTAAGAAGAAACTCTCACAGTGGTTGGTAAATTTGAGATCGGTTCTGTCCACTGTTATACTTGAATATTAAATATTTATGTATATTATAGGATTTCAATGTTGTACACTCGGTTGAATGTAGTTACAAATTAAGTTTTAATTGAATCCGAAAAAATGTACATAGAATAAAAATGTAAATAATTATGTATATTATTTATTTCTTGTTGCCAGTTTCTGTGATTTTGGTATTATGTATATATTTAACAATGTGCTATTGTTTTGAAGGGAACTCTCTTGCGACTTGCTTTGTTGTGTCTTATTGAACCTTAATAACAAAGACCTA
Organism: Spisula solida; assembly: GCA_947247005.1. Lineage (NCBI taxonomy): Eukaryota > Metazoa > Mollusca > Bivalvia > Venerida > Mactridae > Spisula > Spisula solida. Next base: position 3,582,504 of record OX365956.1, on the reverse strand, counting down.
CATGATCACGGAAGTTCCACATAATCGGAATAAGTGTCTTATTCAGTGTGGTCATTAATTTCTTTTTGCAAAGAATGTTTATTTGCCATTTCCTGTGAAATGGTTACTTACATGTATTATCTGGTTTGTGTTCAATATTACGTTTGGTGGTATAAATCAATTATTTAGGTCAGTCACTTGTTTACATTACATTGTGTACATAAACATTGCAATTTCTCTTACTTATATCTTATTTTGATAGATTTTAGGTGTATTAGTATTGAGCTTAATAAATAAATGAGCCAGTCTCCAGGAAAACCTGCTATAATGACATTATGTAATTACTATATGTAACAAGATTTTGATAAAGCTCTAAAATAAGGAAAAATACAAATCTATTGATTCTATTTTAAGTAATTGACCCATATAGTACTATACCTTAGCTTTAAATTTTCCTATGAATTATGTCGAAAACACATACTTCGTTGCTATGGTGACCAATTTCAGAAAAGTACTCCGATTGAGAAAAATGAGGATTTAGTAGTTTAAAACAGAAGTAGCCTTTCTCTGAATGCAAACAATTTCGATTTTGATGTATATTTTGAAAAGTGAAACATAATTATAGAATTTGGTACTATTTTGAACAGTTAATGTCAAGAATTGATCAAATGGTGTAATAATGAAATACTTATTTCAGTTACGTTGAATAACGATTGAATGACGTATGCGACGTCACACAAAAAGCTCCGAATAGGGACTCTACAAAAACAGCTGTAACTTCCTTAAAACTCTAAGATATTAACATAATTTCTTTCGCAATTTGCTTATTTAACATTATCCTGTAATACTAAGGAAAATCTTAAAGTCAAATTTTTGTCAAAATAGCAGGTTTTCCTGGAAACTGGCTCAAATGTATTGGTTTTCACTGCCCTTTTCTCCAATTCTAATGTTTAAGACAATAAAAATCTAATGTTATGATATTGCAATGTTTGTTTACGAGTGACAGACGTGAATAAACGGACTTTAACAAGCGTTGGCAACTTAGTTAATATAGGGTTGGTGTGTGGGAAGATATTAGTCATAGTTAATGAACTTATAATTTTGGTATTTCTTGTGCAAGTTTTACGAAAAAAGTAAAAAACAGTGAACTAAATTATTGCTGTTTGCATGAATGTGTGTATTTTTGTAATAATTGTTAATTGAATTTGTATAAGAACTTTACCTTAACTAGCCTGCACTGTACAATTTGTCTTTTAACTGTATCTTTTTGTTGTCCCTGCCTTTCATAGAATATCTTAAGATACATGCAGTGTTTCCCTGTTCGTCTGTCCATGTAATAATAACCCTTTTTCTGAAATCTGATGTTTGTCTTGTGGAGATTTTGAAAACTCTTGTATTCTACAAATGACAAGTATTAAATTCTAACAACATAGTTTTATGTATTGTGAACACTGGTTCCCTTAAAGCCCCATAATGCCTTAAACGGCTATTTTTAAAAAGCAATAACTTGGTAACCTATCTGCAGAATGATGCATTTTGAGCCATTTAGTTGAGTCCCAAAGGTGGAAAACGCCATAATATGGAAGAAAACGAAATAAAACCTCCAGGCGGTTTGAGTTTATGTAAACAATAAATGCATAATTTAAAGTCTAAGGTGAGCAACTCTTGCAAATTAGTATTTTGTCATCCATACATTTTACTAAATGTGATTTTTGGGATACTATTTTGACAGATATAGCTGACATTCTGTCGTTAATTATCGGTCACTTGTGAAAACCATCCTAATTCTTTGTATTTAGTCTATTTACTGGAAGATCGGGGAAAAAAGTTTTGGGAGAGATGAAGTGACTTTTTATTTGTTTACATATATTGTCAAGTTTCTGTTAAAGCCTTTTCATTAATTTTGTTTTCTTTATAATATCTCTATTAGATCTGATAATTATGTGTTGATTCTCATCCTTTAAGAACATCGGCAACATTTCTCCAACGTAAACGGTCAAAAATATACTTTCGCTGAATTTATACACGCTTGAAATGTCAATTTTATGCCCTATGTACATAGTGTGGTGTTGCTAGGAAATAAAGCGATATTTTGAAAAATTAAAAACTACAAAATATGAACTGTATGTTAAAATATATTTCTGGAGATTTTCATTAGATTCGGTTGAAAAGTTGATTTTTGACCGATGACATTGGAGAAAGGTCGCCAAATCTTGAATCAATTTCACTTGCTTAGAATCGGTAAGTTCTTGCTGTACTTGAAACTTACCCAACAATATTTTTTTTCAAATAGAAATGTACAATACCAGTATTTATTTGATTTATTTTTTACAAAAAAAAAGAATGCTGAAATTTTTACCTTCGAATGTGTGCGAAAATGCATGTTTTTGCTTGATCATTGTGTATAAAAAATGTATAAAAAATGACCCTTTACCTTATATTGTGATTGTCACGCTAGCTGGTAATGAAAAATGTTGAAAAAGAATAAAACTAGAATGTATTACTGTCTTCGTGTTATTTTGTTAACCTGAAATAAGATTGTGCTATAATAGCTCATTCATACTTTGCTTATCAAAAGATTCTTATAATTCTGTTCTATGGATATCCTTTACCTCACTTGTGCAATTTCAAACTCATTGAATGCACTGTACATAGCCATCAATACAACACGTATTCTCTGTGTCTAGCTGTTGTGTATAGGGCACCCCAATTCATAAAACAAGAGGGCCCAAAGGGCCCTAGGTCGCTCACCTGTCGAACTTGACCTAGATTTTGTTGAGATGATCATCGTGACCAAGTTTTTTACAGATTAGGTCAATATTGTGACCTCTAGTGACTTCACAAAGTTTTTATATGATTTGACCTTGTAACCTAGTTTTTGACCCCAGATAAACCAATATCGAACTTGACCTAGATTTTGTTGAGATGATAATTGTGACCAAGTTTCGTAAAGATCAGACCAAAACTGTGACCTATAATGACTACACAAGGTTTTTCTATTATTTGACCTTGTGACCTAGTTTTTGACCCCGGATGAACTCATATCGAACTTGATCAAGATTCTGTTGAGATGATCATTGTGACCGAGTTTCATTAAGATTAGGCCAAAATTGTGACCTCTAGTGACTACGCAAGGTTTTTCTATGATTTGACCTTGTGACCTAGTTTTTGACCCCGGATGACCCAATATCGAATTTGACGTAGATTTTGTTGTTATGATCATTGTGACTAAGTTTCGTAAAGATCAGGCCAAAACTGTGACCTCTAGTGACTACACAAGTTTTTTCTATGATTTGACCTTGTGACCTAGTTTTTGACCCCGGATGACCCAATATCGAACTTGACCTAGATTTTGTTTAGATGATCATTGTGACCAAGTTTCATAAAGATTACGCTAAAATTGTGACCTCTGCTGTCTACACAAGCAAATTGTTGACGGACGGACGACGGACAAAGTGATCACAAAAGCTCACTCTGTCACTTTATGACAGGTGAGCTAAAAAGACCATTACTAGTAGTCTCATGATGAGCTTGCAATAGACACCCCTACCTATAGGGAATTTCAGTCACAATATAATATCCCCCGCCGAAGGCCACACCGTACAACCCGCTGTGTGTAAGGCAGTACTGTATGTTGAAGGCAGAGACACACGCGTTTTTCGCCACTAGAGTGGGGTAAGTATTTGCTATTTTATATGTGTTTTGCGTTGCTTTTGAAAGTGATCACTTACATATATCGTTCACGCGATGAATGTACAATAAGTATATACAATTTATGTGCCCACAAATGCCATATTATTCGAGTAAACAGGGTTTAGGTATGCGATGTTTGCCAAAAGTTCGAAACTTTCGCCTTTGACATTGAATTCTCAACTTAATTCGTGGTTTGTAACAATTCTAAAACATTGAATACAAACCTCAATCCTTCCTCAATATATCTGTCGTTTCCGATTTGGAAAATGTGCATTTTCTGTGAAGATACAGAGGTTTAAATTGAACGAGGTACAAAAAAAATGCTAACGAAATAGGCAGTTCTGTTTTTCGAATGATAACGGCAAAGGCAGAGCGTTAAATATTAATGCTAACGCAGAGGCAGAGATAAGAGACTTATGCTAACGACAAAGGCAGACATTCTAATGACTTGACAGGGCCATAAAACCCCTTTGTACGATTTGTATGTTATAAATATAACCCAGATTCATGTTAGGCTGTATTCCAAAGTCCATTTCACCAAGAATCATGAGTGTTTAGTGGTTATTTTTATCAAGTTGATTAACGGAATATATTACATACTTGGCGATCGCTGACGCCGGCAATTATCGGTTGTGAATGGCCCTTTATGTCTGTAAATGACGAACTGGTGTGTTGGGGGGGGGGGGCATTAAGCGCTCCATTTGTTATCATGAAGTTAAGAAACAAATAGTTTTTAGCATTCTATAGAATACGTAAGTTCGAAATGCAGCAATTCAAATTACTTGACAGGGAACTTAATGCACTGTTTTGTTTGTACAAAAATGTATGTTATTTGTATATCACAAATTTTATTTGATTATTTTCGTGAATAACTCATACGAAGAACATAAGACATAATGTCGTAAAACATTGTAATGCCCCGATACATTGCTATCATGTGCAGTCGAACATTTGATCTTGTTATTAATATTCTAAGCAGCCAATGTTGATTAAAATTACCTGTATTTTATAAATAAAACAGTCAGGTTATTTAAACAGTTTACATCTATTTATGGGCTGACTGCCTAAAACAGTTGGGCAACACGTACTCATGTTGCATCACGCATATCATGTAACATATTATTCCATGCTTAGTTGTTTGGTCTTAATGACATCATCTAACGTCACCGGACGGCAGATAATTATGCAACGAGGCGTAGCATAATACCAATAAGACGAGACGCAAGTACGCGTAAGTTTCTTTATGTATAATTAGATTTACGATGTACAAATGTAGTTGTTATCAATAACATTTCATATAAAATCAAAGCGCTGAAAGCCAGGAGTTTTTCGAAGGAATACCATTCTGATCACCACGGCCTGTATGCATTGAAATATTTACCGGAGACAAACGGAAATGTCCGAGCTTTCACAATTGGAATGAATGCATGCAGGAAGTACACGTCAAATAGTTTTCTGCGGCCAGATAATTTCTAGTATGTTTCAGCAGCTTGGATGCTGATCAAGTTTATTCCGGTGTATGTTTAAATGTATTGGTCTAAATAACCCAGATACGTGTAACATCGGATACTACCGTCTGATTAATCTAACCTCACCAACTACGTGTATGTGTAACAGTTAATATAGAGTGATGCTCGGATATTCCGCGTACCGCTCGTTGAGAGTAGCTAGATTGATAACGCATGGAACCATGACCTCGATATAATTAGAAATACTGGGTCTGTACCACAGTACAAAAATGTACATGATTACCTAACAGTTTATGCCGACGAAAAAGGTACGGAAGGCAGTTAACAGAAGTCGTTAATACAAAGAAATACTGGAAAAGGTTTAAACTATTTATTGGGATATCCAACTGTCCTATAGATTAAGAAATGTGAAGTAGCTTTGTAGTATATATATTATGCTGCAATTTACGGAACTATTTTGCATGACGGTTTACATCCGTGTCGGTAGTTATGCAATACCGGCTGACCGGTTTACTATTGCAAAGGTGGCGCTGCCTAGCGGCGGTGTAGGAAGAAAGTAGTTTCATCAACTAAAGTATAGTCGATTGTAGAAACGTGTGTATATAACTATACTTCGTCGATTCTCGAACAAATAATAAGTATTTATTTAATGCTAACTGATGAGATATCCTTTCCGCTACCATAGCGTACTAATGCAGACTCGCCTGGATGGCCATTTCGGCATTCCGTAGTTTTTTACCTAAATGCCAAAATTCGGGAATTTCGCTGTCATTGGTACATCGCAGACTACAGGATATTACGGGCCCATGGTGGTGCACAGGTTTTTGGGCCCGCTAGACCCCTTTAAAGAGGGCTTTGAACGTAGATTTTACAAAACTGAAATTACTGGTCCTACCCGCCATTGCGGTACGATTCCCTGTGGAATTGCATTAACATTTAGCGCCAAAAAAAGTTTTTATTTTTCTATTGAAGGAATATGAGGCAAGACAAAGGGGTCAAGAGCAATGCCCTAAAGGGGCCAAAAAGTAGGCCTGTCAACTTAAAAAAAAAGTTTTTCACGCAAGGGTCACCGTCACATCGTCATAACCGGTGACCTTTAGTCGAAATGTTGACAATTTTTCCTACTTTCGGTTAGGGGCAAGCGTGTAGCATCCGGATGTATCAAGTTTTTATCAGTGCTGCAAGTCAATAGTGTCTCAGGGACGGGGTATAGGGACCATATGAATTTCTCACCGCCCCCCAAAAAATCGTGGTAGCGGAAAGGATATGGAGTTCTATCAGTGAAATAAAACCTATATCAGTCACTGGTTATCACCTACAATGTGACTGATATAAGCTCTGTCCCCTCACAGGGACTACTTTAATTTTACCAAAAACTCATCACTAAAATGTCTCTAACCTTTTTATTACCGAACGGAAACATGTCATGTGGGGTTTAGTTAGAACATTTTCTACAAGTTGGTGTATGATTTGATTCAAAATTCTCAAAAAAATGTTTTCTCATATTCACCATAATCAAAGATGGCGGATTATGAATGAATAACATATTCATACGGAGCCTAACCATAGTGGTAGATTCTAATTTGGCATAAATAGTACCAGTTTTGACACCAGATACGCGCTATTGAAAATATTGAATTTTATCTCTACGCGATGAGATATAAAGTTTTTTTATAAACCATATTCAATTAAAACAAACAAATATCCTATATCTATATTACATAAAGCAGTTTAATAGAGTGTCACGTAAAAATTCAAGTGTCGATGACTTACAGTTCATGTAAACTGCTGACAAACAAGTGCTGTATTTATACCTAACTGTGATAGATCTACATTTGTTAAATATGCAGACGAGCATAGACATGTACTTAGTTAGAGAAATAAAGCTCCAGCACGAATAATATGTAAAGTACAACCTCCTCGACAGAGCAACAGCCTTTGATTTCCGGCCATTGTATGACTTCAATGATTAGGCGACTATAAAATTCAAATTGTATGACCTATTGCGCCTCCCAAAAACTGCAAATTTCACCGTCATTTAGTTAACATTTTACTTATATTATCGATGGAATACTACGAGAACCATTCGTTTGTACATTCTAAGACAGTTCCTGAAGAGCTTACGCTCCTAAAAAGCCATGCACTCATCATTAACAAGCATAAATGGCCACTCACAACCGACAATTACCAGCGTCAGCGATCACCAAGTATGTAATATATTCAGTTAATCAACTAGACGAAAACAACCACTAAACACTCGTGATTCTTGGTGAAATGGACTTTAGAATACAGCCTAACATGAATATGGGTTATATTTATAACATACAAATCGTACAAAGGGGTTTTATGGCCCAGTTAAGTCATTAAAATTTCTGCCTTTGTCGTTAGCATAAGTCTCTTATCTCTGCCTCTGCGTTAGCATTAATATTTAACTCTCTGCCTTTGTCGTTATCATTCGAAAAACAGAACTGCCTATTTCGTTAGCATTTTTTTTGTACCTCGTTCAATTTAAACCTCTGTATCTTCACAGAAAATGCACATTTTCCAAATCGGAAACGACAGATATATTGAGGAAGGATTGAGGTTTGTATTCAATGTTTTAGAATTGTTACAAACCACGAATTAAGTTGAGATTTCAATGTCAAAGGCGAAAGTTTCGAACTTTTGGCAAACATCGCATACCTAAACCCTGTTTACTCGAATAATATGGCATTTGTGGGCACATAAATTGTATATACTTATTGTTCATTCATCGCGTGAATGATGTATGTAAGATATCACTTTCAAAAGCAACGCAAAACACATATAAATAACAAATACTTACCCAACTCTAGTGGCGTAAAACGCGTGTGTCTCTGCCTTCAACATACAGTACTGCCTTACACACAGCGGGTTGTACGGTGTGAAGGCGAAGGGATATAATAATAGTATGCTTCTGTCCGGGCATACGAATGGCCACTTGTTGGGTATGAGAGAACAAAATAAATACCCAATAGATGTCCATTCGTGAGTACATTCTAACGTCCGACCGTCCCATATTTTGTCCAGAGCATAACTCCAAAACTATTTGAGGTATTGACTTGAAACTTGGGGTGTTAATAGATGGCAACTAGGAGAAGTTTAGTGATTAAGAACCATAACTCTATATGGTCTAGTTTTGAAATTATCTCCCCTTGTTTAATTTTAAAACAAATTTTTGTCCAGAGCATAACTTGGAAACTATTTAAGGTATTGATTTGAAACTTGATATATGAATAGGTGGCAACTAGGAGAAGTGCAGTAACCACGAAACATAACTCTTATGTTGTCCAGTTTTTGTAATTATCTCCCTTTCTTTAATTTTAAGATAAATTGTTGTCCTCAGCTTAACTCGAAAACTATGAGGTTTTTACATTAACTTCATATATGAAGAAATGGCAACTGGGAGAAGTGCAGTGAGCAAGAACCATAACTATGTCGGGCATACCATTCAGAGAAAACCAACTAACAAAGTTTCCTCAAACTTTGGCCGAAGAAATCAAACGAGCACCTAGTAAATCATGTGAATGTAATCCAGTTCCAAATGATTGTTGAAATATTGTTGAGATAAACTAACTACTAATATTAACAAGAGCTATGTTCACATGGCCATCCCCCGCTGTAAATGTTTGTTACTAACGGGTGTTTAATAATGAGAAACAGAACAATATAGAAAAAGAAGGAAAAAGATGTTAGGGAAATTCAATAAAGGGAGATAATTGATTAGTTCAATAAAAGGAAAATATTAGGAAATTAAATCAAGGGAAATATCTTAACTTCTTTGGTTAAAGGGAAATAATTCAAGACAGGCATCAGTTAGAGTTATGTTTCCTAGTCACAGCAATTCTCCTAGATGCCTTCTACTTATATTTAAAGTTTCAAGTCAATCAATTGAACACTCTGGACAAAAATATTTTAATATTAAATAAAGGGAGATAATTTAAAAACTGGGCAATGTAGAGTTGTGGTTCTTGGTCCTACATTTTGCAGTTGCTATTTATTAACATATCAAGTTTCAAGTCAATTAATTGAATACTAAACAAATATTAAACAAAAGGAGATCATTTCAAAACTGGACGACATAGAGTTATGGGTCTTAATCACTGCACTTCTCCTAGTTGCCATCTATTTACACACCAAGTTAGAAATCAATATATCCAATAGTTTTCAAGTTATGCTTTGGACAACAACATATTTTAAAATAAACAAGGGGAGATAATATCAAAACTGGGCCATAGAGAGTTATGGTTCTTGGTCACTGTACTTCTCATAGTTGCCATCTATTCACATACCAAGTTTCAAGTCAATACCTCGAATAGTTATAGAGTTATGCTCTGGACAAAAAATGGGAAGAACAGATGGACGGACGCATACTATTTCTATATCCCTTCGGCGGGGGATAAAACAGTTTTTAAATGAATGCTCCAGAATAAGACCACCGATAAAGAAACTAGACATGGATCAAAATGAACAGAAAAATACAGACCTGTGTCAAACTTACTTTTCACTTCCAAAGTTCTTGAGAAGGTAGTCGATGCTCAACAAGAAGAGCACTTAGCACTATAATCTCCAAGAAGAACACTTGTCAACCTATTCAGACAATTTCAATCATGGCTTCATGAGCTACTCAACTTCGTGTGAAAAATTGCATCATTTGTGTTCTAAAAGAAAATACAGTTTCTTTCCTGATCATGCTTGATTGTTATATTTTTTAACTTAAAATAGCTAAAACTACGTAGTTCAGCCTTTGCACTGTTAAAACTATGTCATTCAGCTAGGGTATTCAGCTTTTGGATTTTTGATTTTCAAAACTAGGTCATTCAGCTTTTTGACAGCTGGGACTTGGGCTGTTCATCGTTGGGTATTGTGTCGTGTAATTGTGGTACGTGATGCTTTATATGTTCTGTGCTCGGCTGGTTGATTAAGTAAAAAACGACATAAGTGTCAATTATGTAAGAGAGTCACCCAACAACTATTTCTGTAAAATTATTTAGAAATCTGGCCAGTGGTTTATTTTATGATATTTTAAGTATTTTCCAATCGGTTGCCATTGCAACCAGAGTTCTGCATGGGTTATAGTTCTTTTAGCTAATTATACCCCCGCACAACGAGTTGTAAGGGGGTATACTGGATTCAGCTTGTCTGTCTGTCAGTCAGTCAGTCTGTCTTTCCGTAGACGCATTCTTGTGGACGCAACTCCTCCTACAGTTTTGGCAGGATTTCGCTCAAACTTTCACGGATGAACAACCTCAACGATATGCATGAAGAAAGGAATTTGCGCTGCGATGAATTTTGGCAGAATTATGGCCCTTTGCCGGCTGGGGTATATTAGTCTGCCGAATGGCGACAGCTCTAGTTTTAGAAAGGACCACCCAAGAACCATTGTTACCAATTTATCATGAAATTCAACCAGCACTTTTAGAGAAGATTTTAAAGGATTTTACTATAGAATAATTATACAATGTAGGTCAAAACGGGCCTCAACCACGGGCGATCATGGTTTTTGGCGAATCGTGACAAAAAAGTCAATTTTGTGAATGGGTCACTTAACAACTATTACTGTACAATTATTTGGAAATTAATTCATGGAACGAAACCAATTGGTGGGGGTGTTATTCTTTGACCCAAAATAACATTTTGTCCCGAAATTTCGTCGTCAAGTTCGTCGAATTTTCACTTTCAAATGATTATGGGGTTTTTAAATCAAGAAAAAAAGCCGGGCACTTACCTTTGCATATCAATAGTCGTTATATAAAACGTGTGTACATTTACATTACATGCAATGGTAAGAAAACATCACAAGACTAAATATCCCCTCATATCACTGTTTATTTTTGGGTAACATTAAAATTTACATCAATAATTGAACTCGTGCCGTCCTATCTCTGCATTCGTTAACCTGAAAAATTCGGTAAACTTACAAATGAATCAGTTACATGTTTACAAGTGAACAACACATTTCATTGTCAAAAACGTAAATCGTGAAACCCCAGAGATTATAGTCTCTGGCAGCACTGAAGTTCAATTAAACAAATTATTGTTCTTAGTACATCATGCATAACTCACATAAGGCCTAAGAAAAAGGTCGTAAAATTTATAAAGTAAAAAAAAGCGAAAATATGGAATTTTTCATGTACCGTAAAACAGTCAGGAGCGCGACAAGATTTTGGTATAGTTCGGGATATCGAAAACACCAGGTCAAAATTCGAAACTTTTACGCTAAAACCTTTCAAAAGTACTTCAATTTTTCACACGAGAGACAACAAAGTTTTTACACTAGGACCCCCGGATATAAACTACCCATGATTTTATTTCAGTACCCATATTATTGTTAGTATTTATTCTGAATGGAGACCAATAGTTTACATACCTATAAGCGCATGAGATCCTTGCCCAGCTGCTGAATGGAAAGGAAACATTTGTTTTTTTTACAATAATTACATGCCAATGTATGTTCAGTGACTGAATAATAATAACGACTTTATTTGGATTACATATTTGACAGCAATATAAATTTTCAATATGGTCCACTGGAAAGAATACAGACAATAAACAAATAATAACTGAATATATATTTGGGATATAAAAAGAAGCTTTTGGAGCAGTGACATACATGTACTGTTACACTAAAGACAGTTTACAGTTTATTTAGAAATATGTCTTAGGCCACCAATGCTACAAATTTCACACTGTATTGAAGTTTTCAAACAAATATTGTTTCTGGTTTTGGAGTATTCATTCCTTCCTCTAGGCATCCACATTAAAAGAAACCCGAAGGGTTTAAGTCTGGTGTGTGTAGAGGCCAAGGCCAAGTAAATGGTCTTCAGCGAAATGATACAGTGGCCAAATTACTTAAAATCACTGAAAATGTATGGCAGCATCAAGGACGGTATGGACGTCACCTTTATATCACATGCATTTATTAGTCATATCCAAACCTTGGGCTCATTAGCTTTGTAACAAGGGTCAAACCAATTCTCTATCATAAAATCTGACAAAGTTATTAAAGTTATTCATGTTACCATATATTAATGATCACCATGTATAACACTTTACCGTACACTAAAGACAGTATACACAGCCGTAAGCAACAGTATCCGGACTGTGATTCAAGCCTCATTGGATGCATCGATTCTTATAGTCTATTAGTCTTGTGTAGACTAAACCCAAAAATTGGAAGTGATAACAATATCTATTCGTTTTCTGAGAAAGGGTTTCATACGGATTCCTAACATGGCTTAAGCAGTTGTCATTCCTTATTGGAATAAGATGACTGGAGCCCACATAATATAATTTTATGTATATTACATGTGTTTTCTTCCATCATTTACTTAAGGACAATAAATTCTTTACACGTTTTAACATTAAAGCTAGCAATATAATGTGTACCGATGGCGGGATATAAGTAAAGGGGAACAACCCTGCATCCCGTTTTGGTAAGGACTAAAAACTTCACAAGTTACACGGAAATCCCGTCTCACCTGAACAAACTGTTCGACTTATGAGAAGATCATCTATAGCGGTGTCACCATGGAAGGTTGGTCCTACATCAGCTTGTATGATCAGCCTATAATCATGTGGTACATCGTTAGGAGTTACCATGACAACTCCTGGATACCACTGTTCCCCCTTATCTCCCGATATCTTGAATACTTCTTTCTTGTTGTTATTACAAGCATCCTACAATAAAATGTACAAGTTTCCTGCAACAAATGTACAAGTATCCTGCAACAAATGTACAAGTATCCTACAACAAATGTACAAGTATCCTACAACAAATGTACAAGTATCCTACAACAAATGTTAAAGTATCCTACAACAAATGTACAACTATCCTACAACAAATGTACAAGTATCCTACAACAAATGTACAAGTATCCTACAACAAATGTACAAGTATCCTACAACAAATGTACAAGTATCCTGCAAAAAATGTACAAGTATCCTACAACAAATGTACAAGTATCCTACAACAAATGTACAAGTATCCTACAACAAATGTACAGGTATCCTGCGACAAATGTACAACTATCCTGCAACAAATGTACAAGTATCCTGCGACAAATGTACAACTATCCTACAACAAATGTACAGGTATCCTACAACAAATGTACAGGTATCCTACAACAAATGTACAAGTATCCTGCGACAAATGTACAACTATCCTACAACAAATGTACAGGTATCCTACAACAAATGTACAAGTATCCTACAACAAATGTTAAAGTATCCCACAACAAATGTACAAGTATCCTACAACAAATGTACAAGTATCCTACAATAAATGTACAGGTATCCTACAACAAATGTACAGGTATCCTACAACAAATGTACAAGTATCCTGCGACAAATGTACAGGTATCCTGCGACAAATGTACAACTATCCTACAACAAATGTACAAGTATCCTGCAACAAATGTACAGGTATCCTGCGACAAATGTACAAGTATCCTGCGACAAATGTACAGGTAGCCTGCGACAAATGTGCAAGTATCCTACAACAAATGTACAACTATCCTACAACAAATGTACAACTATCCTACAACAAATGTACAACTATCCTACAACAAATGTACAACTATCCTACAACAAATGTACAAGTATCCTACAACAAATGTACAAGTATCCTACAACAAATGTACAAGTATCCTACAACAAATGTACAAGTATCCTGCGACAAATGTACAAGTAACCTACAACAAATGTACAAGTATCCAGCAACAAATGTACAAGTATCCTGCAACAAATGTACATAAAAGACCCATACACATTTGTAATTTTCATCACATGGCGTTTCTTATGAGTCTATTTTATGAAAATCAAAACAGGTCATGTTGACCAAACTGAAATGAAAAAACTTGTTTTTCCATAAGTAAAGAGCAGTTTTCATACGTTATCTCAAAACATCGGTTTTATACTTTCGACCTTCTCATTACAAGCCAGCGATATATGGACCAGGGAATTTGAGTACCCAGTAACCGTTAGTGTCCGACAATGAGCAAAACTAGAGTATAAGGTACATACATAATTGCGCCAGTCTCCAGGAAAACCTGCTATTTTGACAAAACATTTGGTTTCGAGATGTTTTATGATCTAAAAGAGTAATCTTAATGAAGCAAATTGCAAAAGAAATTTTGTTAATATCATAATTTTTAAGGAAGTTACAGCTGTTTAGCTGAGGCCCTATTCAGACCCTTTTTGCATGACGTCGCAAGCGTCATTGACGTCGTTATAAGAAGTACTGTATAAATATTTCATTTGATCAATTATTGACGTAAACTGGTCAAAAAAGTATCAAGTTTTAGAATGATGTTTTAAGTTTTACAATATACATCGAAATTGTAAATGTTCACATTTAGAGAAAGACTACTACTGTTTTAAACAACTAACTCCTCGTTTTTCCTCAATCAGAGTACTTTTCTGAAATTGGTCACCATAGCAACGAAGTAAATGATTTCGACATTATTCATAAGAAATTTTAAAGCTAAGATATAGTAATATATGGATAAATGACTTAAAATTGAATACATGTATATTGATATGTCATTTTTCTTATGTGAACGCTTTTTTAAAAGCTTGTTACAGGCAGCAATTAAATGTCAAAATAGCAGGTTTTCCTTGAGACTGGCTCATATCACAGGAACTTGCATTTATAATTTGAAAAAAAAAATTGAAAAAAAAATTTCTTTTTCACTAGGCCTACTGTACTACTACTATATTTTAGTAGTACAGTAGGCCTAGTGAAAAAAAATAATTTTTTTTTCCAATTTTTTTTTTCAAATTATACATGCAAGTTCCTGTGTTTCAAATGTGATACAAACCTGGATAAATACTTGAAGATCACCGATACCATCCCCGTTCATGTAATACCAGAAAGTAAGACATAATTTTTTGTTACCAGGCAACAAAGGGGAGATAATTCGTGCCTTCTCACCTACCACTCTCGGTGCAGATGTCTCTATGAACAAGTATATACCTTGCTCTGAAATTAGAAAATGTATAAAGTACTGGTTTAATAATTATTTCATTCGTGTTTTAGAAACTGTCAAAACCATAGACACATGGTTTCAAATATTCTAAGTCAAAATTCAAATTATCTGAGTGTACTCTATATCACGCATGTTAAAAAAAACATTATTATGAATACGTCCGTTCTGTTTTATTTCGTTGGCGGTCGACAACTCGCAAATGCTTTAAAAATAAGTTTTTACATTTTATAAAACCTTACAGTATAAGCTTTTAAAACAAGCTTTAATGAACAAAATCGATCGAAAATTAGATTAATGTTTGATGATTTTCGACGGTTGATTGAATTTTTATTTGGTAAAAAACGGGATATTTTAAACTTACTTTTACGCGGAACGGATTCTTACTCGTCGCCGTGGATTTAATAACTAGGGTATCGTGATGAATGTTGTATTAATAGACAGGCATATATCTCTGCTTCATTACAAACTTTAAATATTTAAAATCGGATAATAGATACGAAAATTATGAGGTCTTACATAAAGCAGGGTAGAATTTGACTAGTGCGTTTTACGCTTAACGCGGTAACATTGTTAATCGGCCTATCTATATGTGTAAGCGGCAGCATATTTACACCTTTTACAGACGTTAATATAGAGTGTCATATACATTTAATTAACATGCGTGTCTATATAGAGAGAAGGTTGTGTAGCGGCCATGTTTAGCCGCAACGTCTACACGTATGACTTTACGAAAGCTAGTACCCAGTTTTTCTACAGTTGTCACAGCAAACACGGATACCAGTTCATGTGACGTCATATCCGTTGCGACTAAACATGGCCTCTGCACTACATTATATACATATAGGGTGCACTCAGATAACTCGAATCCATGTGCCTATGGTATTTATAAAGTATATAACTATATATTTCCTTCATGCTTTAGAAACAGACAAAACTATTGACCCGTGGTATGTGCATGGCTGGGAAACACTTTTGAACTATTGCTTGAAACCAACAAACCGATTTAGTAGGGCATATTCTCTCCTAGCTCTGGCCCCGATCTCCCAAAGCATCTCAATTTGAGATAAATCTCTTCTCAAATATTGTCATTTGTCTTTGAGGTAATCTCCATGAGAGGTTGGTCTCCAACTTGGCATCACAATACAGGAACATCATTCTGAGTTTATTACAGTAAAAGTTCAAGACCTCAACCTTCAGATCTATCACAAATTCGGACTCTCATTTGAGCTAAATCTCAATTTGAGTTGAGATTTCTACTTGAGATGCTTCGGGAGATCGGGGCCAGACCACAATTCTATTTTTACTTCTGCGAATACCATTCTGACCAACCTCGGTCTTTACTGCAAGTCTAAATGGCAAGCAAAAGAATGAACAATAATAAATGGAAGTTAACAACTACAAAAACAAACCATCCTACTCCGAAACCTGCAGCTTCAGTTAATTTTACTGTTGGAAATGGGTTCTTCGGCTTGGACACTCAGCTTAAACCTTGGTATTAAAGGGACTGCCTCACGTGTTTGTGTATTGTAAAAATTGTCAAATATTCGCGCTATTTTGGTATAGTTGCCTGTATATGCCATAAACAACCACACTGACATCTAAAATAACTTGCGAAACATCGGCATTTTGTAGTTATTCAGTATTTCTACATCAAGAATTAACACTACTACAATGTATTACTTAAATTGCCTGAAATTTGTTCGCATTTGATGGAAACGAATGAAAAAACGAACCAAATACCTCATTGGTGTTTACGCTGTGGTTTGCTGATGTTACAATTCGATCACGTGTGAATTACATAATTCACAAAGCATGTTGGAAGGAAACTTAGCGGTTTATTTCATATCAAGAGTGGTTAAAATTGCTTATTTGCACCAAATCTTTCACAAAGCAACCGTCAGTGGCTTTCTATTACATCAATACTTGGTTAGGTTGGAAAATCACGATATACAAACATTTTAGCCAAATCTGGGAGGCAGCACCTTTAAGCTTTTTAATACTGTGATTTTTCTACTTTGTAGGGTGTTTTGACAGCTAAAACTAGGCATTTTAGCCGTTTTACAGTTCGAAATGGGTCATTCGGATGGGGCATTCAGCATTTTGATTGCTGAAACTAGTTCATTCAGCTTTTCAACAGCGTGGGCATGTGAGGACCATTTACATGTACTTGTTCAGTTGGGCATTGTGCCTTGTATGTTGTTTTATGTGTTCTGTGTTCGACAGGTTAAGTTGTGTGCTCCCTTCCCTGTCTGAATTAATATTTTCTTTTTAGTAAAACCTAACCGGAGTAGCAGACAGTAACGAGTCACAAGGACGACCACACATCACAAGTACAACCCCTAAAGCAGCACAAATAGAAACACCACATATGAAATTCGGAAACTAGGTACTTAGTAATCAAATTGCTAGCTCTGGGATTGTATTCAATATTGATCTTACTTGACTTAAGGATAAGGACAACCAATCGGATCACACCATATTAAACTCTTGGTCAGTAACAGGCGATTTGATTGGCTATCCTTATTTTCGAATTAAATAAGATCAATGTTGAATACCGCCCCTTCAAGATACCGGTCAAAATGAGGAAGACTTTTTAATTGACTATACACTTCTACTTCGTTTCTCGTCAAAATCCGCTTGGTAGACATAATAACGAGGGGAAAGGGGTGCAATTACTGCCTCATGGTGTAATGATAAAAGTAATTTAGTGAACTTAAAAATAAAACGTCTTATCATGTTTATACACTGTGCCATGCATTACTATACATAGTATTATATACATTACCGTTGCCTAAGGTGTGATCATTGTCCGGTCCGGTAGATGAGGACTGAGTGGGTCCATTCTGGAATGCCCAATCAAAGTCGTCAGCACTATCCTGTACCCACTCACACATGTTATCATCAGCGATTGTACACATAGAGCCATCACCATTACCTAGTGTAGTAGAAATTGACTTCAGTGTAGTTATCATTATAATTACCTCCCTTTATGGTTAATTATGCACATAGTTCGAAGTCCATAGTGTTTCATTCATTGCGGAGTAAGTATATAGGCTTGCTTGATATATGCATTTTTGGTGATATGGATGGTTTGTTCTTTGTCTGACTCTTACGTGGGCGGCTAGGCGCTACTGTCGGTAATGTGTGGCTTTGGATTGTCTGTATACTACAGTATTTTCATATCAGGAAATTTTGGCGTGGTATATTTAAACATGACCGGCGATTTTGCCTATATATATACAAAGAACAAATCATAACGTCGTATATCGGCCGATATACAATGAAAATGACGTGAAGTCGTTTTATGACGTCATGCAGGTAAACAAGTAACGTAAACCACATATATCTCGCCAAATAACACTGGCTTAATATATAATTCCGAGTTTAAATCATGTTAGAATCGATATAAAATATTCAAAAGCCGTTGTATACGGCCTAAGTGGTAAATAACAAGCGTCAGGACTCCAAATCATTGTATAACAGCCGGTTTACAACGGTTTTTCATAGTTCACAGCATTAAGTCTGTACGTCAAAGCAGTCCAGGCTTCACATAGTTTCACGATTGGGTTTTGAAGGAGAAGTTGAACTTACTGGTTAGATCAACGTAGAATATTTTACTGATGACGATACCAGTGTCATCTGTGACATCACATTGGTAGGTACCTATATCACCGAGTGTAGCATGTTGTGTGAGCGGAAGTATAGCACCTACAATAAGAGTTAATGATGTAGATCTAGTCCGGAGAATTTGACACTACTCTCGATCTTCTATTGGCATAATTTAACAGCTGATTATTGTCTTTATCAAATGTGTTACTAAATATAGTAACAAAATTGCGCTGTAAACATAAACCATATAGACCGTGAGCCAGAGGGGGTTTTGCTCCATTTGTGGACCATAATTTTTTGAAACACCAAGGTCTGGCGAACATTTTGGCATAAAGTTTGCAACTGGCGGGTGGGGCTTTTCTCCGTTACCACGCTTTAAAATACGTTACTCCCAAAATAAAAAATAAAAATTGTCATTTTTAAAGATAAATTGCACCATTATGCTATTTAATAATTCCAAGTTTGCATATGTTATTCAAGCGTGTAAACTAGTAGCTGCAAATTGATAGAATTTCAATGCCAAAATGCAATGTTAAAGAAGATAAATATGGGAAAACATACGTTACCCTAAAAAAACAAAAGGTTTATAACATAAAGTTTTTTATTGCAAATTTAGATGACCAGGCAATCAAATAATGAAGTTACCATTACGAAGTTCACCATTCAACCTAAAAAATGATGTATAGATTGCCAGTATAGGTTAAGAGATAGATGTTTGGTAGCGATTCTTAAAATGTCACCCATTCTCCAAAACATGTGCGTTTTTCATTCCTTCAATAATTTCAAGTATTCAAATTGTATCATACACTTTTCAGTTACATATAATACCACTTTATATATCTATAATGCTTTATATTATATATATTATTAAGCCTCTTACTTGTAAGATATGTTAAGGCAATACCAAATTGCACTTTACGTTACCAAACATACAAATTAAAGTTCATGTCTTCAGTGCCTTAAAAACGTACTTAAAACAATTAAAAATAAAAAAATAACAATTTTATCCTACTCAAAAATTATTATAGGTTTGCAGTTCAAACTGTATATTTAACTAAACAACATGTACACTATAATGTACATGTATTTTAATATCAAACAAAAGTACAATTTACTAGCATTGTAATCTGTTACTTTAGATAAACTTTACCACTAAAAAATAATTGATTTTCAAATCAAAATATCTTTTATCGCAGTTTCCATTTGAACTTTCAACACATGTATTTAAAAAAACAATTTATGTTTCAATTTACGTTACCTTACTTACAAACTTTACAATATCATATATGCTAAAATTTTAACACAATGTTAACCTATCCTTGTAAAAACGTACAAGTATTTTTGTTTGCTTTATACAATATGTATTTATTAACTATGAAACTAGAACACAGATTGTCCCTCGATTTGATATCTTCATGAGAACACTATACACATACATTACTTTTAAACATTTACTATATACAATCGTATGTCAGTTATTTAAGCAAACTACATACAAATTAACAACCACAGTGTATATTTGAAAATAAGTTTGAAACATTCTCTAGGGTGCACCAGGAATTAGACTCCAAAAGTAAAATTGTCCAATTCCTCTTGGTCTGTCCGCCACTCCCCCACTGGAGGAAAATATTGATAGGTGCATAATTATCTTATGGCGACTACTTGAATTGTTGTGCAATACTGACCAGTGAGAGGTCAAGATCATTTAAGGTAAAATACTCCTAAAATAGTGTAAACTGTGTTACTGTTCATAGTTTAAAGCCTTTGCTTATATTTCCATATCTGTCTATAGCCAGTATTGCATGTGTTACATATGCCATGTAGTCAATTGCTGCATCATATAACATTGTATGGCTTTAATAAGTGGGGTAGTTACACAATATGGCCTAGGATGGCTGAAATCTGTGTTGATGGGTTCCCAATATGGCATAGGAGGGCTGAAATCTGTGTTGGTGGGTTCCCAATATGGCCTAGGAGGGCAGAAATCTGTGTTGGTGGGTTCCTAATATGTCCTAGGAGGGCTGAAATCTGTGTTGCCGGGTTCCTAATATGTCCTAGGAGGGCTGAAATCTGTGTTGGTGGGTTCCCAATATGGCATAGGATGGCTGAAATCAGGTTTGATGGGTTCCAATATGGCATAGCATGGCTGAAATCTGTGTTGATGGGTTCCTAATATGTCCTAGGAGGGCTGAAATCTGTGTTGGTGGGTTCCCAATATGGCCTAGGAGGGCAGAAATCTGTGTTGGTGGGTTCCTAATATGTCCTAGGAGGGCTGAAATCTGTGTTGCCGGGTTCCTAATATGTCCTAGGAGGGCTGAAATCTGTGTTGGTGGGTTCCCAATATGGCATAGGATGGCTGAAATCAGGTTTGATGGGTTCCAATATGGCATAGCATGGCTGAAATCTGTGTTGATGGGTTCCCAATATGGCCTAGGAGGGCTGCAATCTGTGTTGGTGGGTTCCCAATATGGCCTAGGAGGGCTGTAATCTGTGTTGGCGGGTTCCAAATTTGGCCTAGGATGACTGAAAACTGTGGTGGTGGGTTCCCAATATGGCCTTGGAGGGCTTAAATCTGTGTGGGTGGATTCCCAATATGGCCAAGGAGGGCTGAAATCTGTGTTGGTAGGTTCCCAATATGGCATAGGAGGGCTAAAATCTGTGTTGGTGGGTTCTCAATATGGCCTAGGAGGGCTGAAATCCATGTTGGTGGGTTCCCAATGAGGCCTGGGATGGCTTAATCTGTGATGTTGAGTATCCAAAATGGCTTTGGTGACTGTACTCAGATTTGGTGGGTACCCAATAGGGCCTAAGTTGACTGTACTCTGACGTTGTGGGTACCAAATGGAACCTGGGATGGCTGTTCTCTGTGGTGATGGGCATCCAATACAGCCCAGGATATCTGTACTCAGAGGTGGCAGGTACCCAACAGGGCCTGGGATTACTGTATTCTGAGGTGGTTGGTACCAAATGGGTCCTGAGCTGGTTGTTCTCAGTGGTATAGGGTAGTCAATATGACCTGTGATGGCTGTCCTCTGTATAGGTGGGTACCCCATTGGGCCTGAGATGGTTGAACTTGTGGAGGTGAGTACATAAGCTGGCCCGGGACGGCTGTACTTGGCAGTGTTAAGTACCAAATAGGGCATTGAATGGCTTTCCTCGGTGACTATGAGTATCTCTCAGGCATAGTATGGCTGTACACAGTAGTTGTGAGTAGGGCACAGGGTCTGGTAGTGGTAAGTACCACATAGGGATTAGTATGAACATAATCATAATTGATGGTGGGGAATTACCCAATAGAGCCAATGATGGCTATATTGCACCTGGTATGGCAGTATTCAGTTGGTCAGAGTACCCACTTAGGACATAGTATGGTTGTTACCGCTGGTGGTTACTGGTAAGTACCACAGTCAGGTGTGACTGTACTCAATGGTTATGTGTACAAAATATAAACTGTAATTGGTGGTGGTGATTGGGCCTTGGATGTCTGTACTATGTTGTTGTGACTCCTTTGTATCCTATACAACTTGGTGATACTGTAAGTCATTGGTTATGAGCATCCCTATGGGGTATGAAATCTGTAATTATTTGGGATGAGTACCCATTTGGGTAGTTTTGTACTAGTGACTAACCCATAGGGCATTGTACAGCTGTGATCAGTAATAGTGAGTACCTTATAGGGACTTACATGTATATGGCTTTACTCAGGTGTTGTGAGTATCTCTTATGACACACTATGGCTATAATTAAGGGTGGTGAGTACCCAATATGGTCTTGGTTGGCTGTCCTCTTGGTTCTAAGTATCCCATAGGGCCTCAGATATAGCTGGTGCCATTAAGAATTCAATAGGAATGGTTGTATTGGGTAGTTGAAGTACTCCATTGGTTTGGGAATGTATGTATAGACAGTGTTATTAGTCCACCATAAGGCCTGGGTTGACTATTAAGTGGTTTAAGAACCCCTAAGGGCATGATATGAGTGTACTCGGTGTTGGTTACACTCCATTCAGGCCTAATATATGATGGTGATGAGTACCCAGTCATGCCTGATACTGGTGTAATTGGTAGTGGTAAGCATAACAAAGGGTTTAGTTGAGAGTACCCCTTATGGCTTAGTATGGCTATAATAAGTGGTAGTGACTACCCCATACGGCATTGGATGGCTGTACTCTGTGATGGTGAGTACCGAATGTGACATTGGGTGGTTGTACTTGACAAGTGTAATGTACCCCATATGGTCTTGGGATGCCTGTACTTTGCAGTGTTGCATATCCCATAGTGCATACTTTTCGTAACTTGACCTTGAAATGACCTTGACTTCATAGTGGTCAGCCTTGTATGTCCATATGATGCACATTATCAAATGAATAATATCTAAGCAAATATTTGTGACTATATACATAAATAAATAAAAATGCATGAGAACATAGAATTTTAAGTGCATTTGTAAATTATGGCGGCCATCTTAGACCACGTGTTGACAATTTATGCCGGAAGTTCCATATAGTACATACATAGGCGAACATTTTGGTATATAACATTGCTTGTTCTACTTTAGCTGTCACCTAGCTACCCCCAAAAAATCACCCATTGTCACCCCACTATATGTGTTATACCGAAATTTTAACTGAAATGTTGTTTAAAAAAACCAATATTTTTGAAAGGTAACGTAATTTACTTGGCATTTCATATCAATTAACTATTTGTGTAGTTGCACTATAGCTATATACATTATTGAGCTGCATACTAATCAGTACCATCATTTCTTAACTTAAAAACGTCATATACGTTGACTGTTTTTTTAATATTCTAGTAATTTCATGCAAAGTAACGTAAATTACGTATGTTATATCCCAGTTTTTGCCTATAACAATTTGTACAACTGATAGTTTCAATTTTAAATACATTTAACATACATAAATGTCTTATTCACATGATTTATTGAACAATTGGCATGTTTATAATATCATATAAGCAAAATTAGCGATTCCTTAAGAAAATCGCAAAGTCACGTATTTCAAACCTCAGTAACTCGTTAAAGCCCCAACAGAAACTTGCAAACTTTTGTCTGTGAATGCTACCTACCATAAGGTTTAAGAAAATCATAGTGTTGAAAATTCCCCCTGGGGGGGGGGAGCAGGGTCAATTGTCGGCTCAAGGTCTAATAGGCATAATGCCGTAATTTCTGAATAAACTGTAAACTGTAAACATATTGTAACTGGTATGTGTGTCTAGTGTGCCAAACATCGATATCAGGCCCTCCTCCGGTGTGCCAAAGCTCCGTATCGAGGCTATATCCGGTCATTTCGGAAGCGACGCGCGTAAGTAACGTTCACAAACATGTGATGTCATTAGCGCGCTGGAATACAAATTGAAGATTATATAATATAATAATAATAATAACGACTTTATTTATAGTGGATGACATATTTGGTTCTAGACCAATTTTCAATATGGTCCACATCAACATGGGATACATACAATCATTTACAGGAATACATGATAATTATGAGCAAAAGAAAAACATAACAGAAAAACTCATGGAGTCAATAATAAAGATGCAAAACAAAACAAAAACACAACAGCACAATGTTAAGGTAATGGTAAATAATTATGATATACAAAATTCAACAATGGAATTAGTAAATATCATTAATAGTGTAATGCTGTGAAACATGTAAATGTTACATCATGTGGCCAGAGTACATCCACTGTAGATAGGAGTTTTTGAATTGTTTGAGTGTTTTTGAAGTACGTATTTGTTTTGGGATGACATTCCAAATGACTGGCCCTGAATAATTTAAGGACTTGCGGTAAAGTTCGAACCGTGGTTTAGGAATATTGAGTTCACAATTTTCAGTTGATCTAAGATGGCGATCTGAGTGTTGGTAGTTTTGGTTAAATGTGAATTTCGAATGAAAGTATTCTGGGCAAATATTATTTAGTGATTTTAGTGATCCAATATTGCCTTTTTGTAATGAATTCTGTCTTGGAAAGTCATCCACTTTAATTCTTTAAATAATTCTGCAGATGGTGCATCAAATTCCTTATCAAGAATGATTCTGGCTGCGCGTTTTTGGAACTTCAGAACAGTGTCTAACAGTTATCCACTGCAGTTTCCCCATACTGTACAACAGTAGTCAATATGGGGCAATATGTACGCATTGAAAAACATTTTCCTAGAGTGGATGTTTAGGAAGCTTTTGATTCTTAGGAGAAGATATAGATAACTATTGCACTTCTTAAGAGTTTTTCAATCTGACCCTTCCAGTTTAGATTTTGGTTTACATGCACTCCTAAGAGTTTCTCAGACGAGGAGTATGTCAATGACTGTCCTTGCATTTGGATGTTGTGAGAGTTAGTATGCGTAACAATTTTCTGGTTATTGTTGGAAGCAGAAATATACATCGCCTTTGTTTTGTTAATGTTTGGAATCATAGCATTTTGACGACACCATTCGTCTACAGTGTTGACCTCATGTTGTAAAATGTTATGTACTTCTTCTATGGTATTGCCATATGCAGATAATGTGGTATCATCGGCAAACTGATGAATTTTGAGTGTGGAGTGGAAGGTCGTTTATGTAAAGTATAAATAGTACAGGCCCAAGAAAATATCCTTGGGGAACTCCTGCTGAGATTGGTTGTGCATCTGAAAGTTCTCCAGATATGCATACCTTCTGTGAGCGGTTTGTCAAGTAGGATGGAAACCATTTCACTGAAACTTCGCTGAAGTGATAAAGTTTCAGTTTGCTTATTAAAAGAGAATGATTAACAAGATCAAAAGCTTTAGTGAGGTCTAAGAAAATAGTCCCAACATAAGACTTATCATTGATAGCAGTAATCCAGTCATCAATAATGGCAGTAAGAGCTGTTTCACAATAATGGTTTGATCGAAAGCCTGATTGCTTATCGTACAAAAGTTTGTGTATCTCTAAAAAGTTTTTTATATGATCAGATACATGTTTTTCTATGATCTTGGATAAAACTGGCAAACTTGAGATGGGTCTGTAATTGGTCTTATCAGATTTGGATCCTCTCTTAAAAATTGGAGAAATGTTTGCCATTTTAAATTTTTCTGGAAATTTACCCATGTTAATACTTAGATTAATTAGTTTTGTTAGTGGCTTTGCAATTACATTACAACTTATTCTTAATATCCTGGGACCAATGTCATCCAGCCCTGTTGATTTTGAACCATCAAGTGTGTTTAGTTGTTTTAATATGTATTCCTCGGTTGCTAGAGGTATAAGGAATGTTTCATCATGTATTTCGCTGTTGACAAATTGTTTGATTTTTTGCTCACTCTCTTCTACGAGAGTTTGAGGCGGATCTGGCACTGTTCTAAATATGTTTGTGAAGAAGGTGTTGAAAGCTTCTGCTGTGTCTGTTGGGTTTAGAATTGGAGTACCATTGTCATCATTGATATAGTAAGCTTGGTGGTGTTTTTCTTTATCAGATAGGCTCTTGAGATTTCTCCATAGAAGTTTGGGGTTTCTTTTGTTTTCATTAATGGTTTTGGAACAAAATGATTTTTTTGCATGGGTGATTAATATTTTGACTTTTTGTCTCCAGAACTTAAATTGTATTTCATTGCATGTTTTCTTAGCAAAGTTTCTTTGACCAATAGCATGTGCTATTACATCATTAAACCAGTCTGGTTGTTGTTTGTGTTTGACACGTTTTTCTTTCTTAGGTAAATGACGGTTCATAACATCATCAAATATCTTTAAAAAATAATCTAGTGCATCATCAGGATCATCATATATGTCTATTACAGACCATGGCTGATTTTCCAAGTCATGTAAGAATTGATTTTCTACAAAGTTTTTGTATGATCTATACTTTATTGTAGAATGCAATGGGCAATTTTCATTACAGGAAGAGCATTTCCTAGTAAAGCAGACTGGGAAATGATCACTAAATGTAAGGACTGGGACTTTAACATTTATTATATTTGATGGCCTATTTGAATAAATGTGGTCAATAATAGTGGACGTAGTTGATGTAACTCTGGTTGGTTGCTCAACAAGTTGTTTAAAATTGTGTGCACTAGTTAAGTTGTTCCACACATTGTTAACTGAAATATGATTGACATAATTATAGTTAAAGTCTCCAAGCATTATTATTTCTTTGTTTTCAGAATAAACAGTTTCTAAAGATTGTTCAAATTCGTTATTCCAATTTGTTGTAGAGGAGGGTGGTCGATATGTATAACATAAAAGAAATGATTTTTGTTTTGGCGGTTTGATTTCTAGCCACAGAGTTTCTATATTTTCAATTTCCAAGTCTGTTCTTTGCCAACATGGGTATTTCGTTTTGACATACACTATTATTCCTCCTCCCTTCTGACTGTTTCGCAGTTCGAAAAAGCTCTGTAAAAGTTATTTCTGAGCTTGTTTAGTTATTTCGTGAAAACATCAGTTGAGTTGAACATATATGCGATACAAAGGTTATAAAACAGCCCTGCGTTCAGGGAAAAATAACGTGACGCACGTATTATACCTGGTACGCAAACGGTACGAAACGTTTCGTAACGATAGCGTACCAGGTACGGAAAGTATCGTACCTGGTACGAAACGTGCGTCACGTGATTTTTCCCTGAACGCAGGACAGGGTCATTGTGCATTCAGTTGATATTGGCATACTAGATCGGTATTGGCTCGAGGACTTTAGCCTAGTATGCCAAATATCAACTTAATGCCTATCGTCCCTGTGTAATAATCTATACATATTTATAATCCCGGTTGTATATTTTCATAAGCGGAAATTATCACGATGACGCCCGATATGTATTACCAACACACATCTAAAGAACCGTTATTTTACGATTTGCTCGCGGAAATTCATGTATTCAACGTAACAACCTTCATTCATGCAAAAGTGTCGCGCGCGTGTCGAATTCTCTGAGCTATAGTATACAGTAACTTGTGGCTACAGTTCCTAGTAGGAATTGTAAACATTGGAACACAAGTGTAGCCATAAGTGTTTATTTCTTCATCGATTTCTATGAAATATACACCACGCTACGGGGAACATTATTTGCTTTACATGAAATATAAAAAAATGAAAGATCTTATATTTCATGTAAAACACATAATAATACCCCCCTAAGCGTGGCGTATATTTAATAGAAATCGATGCAGATATAAAATACTTATGGCTATTCTATTTTCGAATGTTGACAAATTTCTTCTTGTAACTGTAGCCAAAAGTAACGTGGTATTGTAACGTAACGTGGACAGAAATGCAATGTACAACTTCTTTAACGTGAATGCATAACGGTACATATACAAATTAGTCAGTCACGTGGTCTAAGTCGGATAGAGTCCAGACATCTCGTATCACTGGTTATGAGATTAAACGCTCGCTACAGCTCGCCGTCTAAATCTCATAACCAGCGATACTCATTGTCTATCCTATACTTACCTGAGAATGGAGCCAAACATCCATGTAGTTTTGCCCAGGTAAATTGCGTGGTAACTGTCTGTGTTACACTGCAATCCAGATTGACAGATCCATTCACAGGAATGGTAATATCTACCTTTTGTGGTCCTAGTAGAGTTAATCCAACTGAAATTATATTTAACAATTTAAGTCATCCGTAGTGTTACCGTTTGTGTGTAAAGTAAATAAAGGCGGAGCTGTCCATTATGATTGACAGCTAACTTAAACGGTTTGCATACTTTATGGTGTACCATCCTATCATAGTTTTTATGGCATTGGGTCTATGCACAGGTAACTGAATCATTAATAAAGAATAAACCAAAAAAACAAACTTTTTTATAAATTTTACAATATCTTAGATATCTAAGATAAGATAATTTTTATATAGTAATCTTTTCTATTCAGCTTTTAAACAATGGAACACCCCGTTTAATTTTCTTGGTCGGTAGTGTGTTGGGCACTTCTTCGTTTTAAGATTTCTTACAGCTAAAGCTGGGCATTGTAGTCCTTTTGCTTTGGAAACTGGGTCATTCAGCTAGTTATGATTTATTGTACTTTTCGATAGCTTGGGCTTGGGCGGAACTCCGCTTGTTTAATTGGGCATTGTGTCTGTATGTGTTTTATGTTTCCTGTACTCGGTTGGTTCAGTTGGGCATTGTGCTTTGTGTGTTTTTATGTTTTCTGTGCTCGGCTGGTTAAGTTGAGTGCTGCCTTCCCTGTCTGACTTAATATAATCTTTTTTCTGTGTAGAAGACATACAAACTACTAGCGCTCAGCAAAATTAGCAACGTGTAATGTTCAGTGTGGACACCACGTGGTTTGTTACGTAATTATTTTTACCAAGAACGCATAATTGCTAAGTAAAATCAAAGCACTGAGAGTGCTGATGAGAGGCGATCTGGTTGCTGCTACTAAAGCTTAAACCGACTTTACACGTTTAATGTTCGTTTTCTTACTGCCGATCTTGTGACTATATAGGCATGTTGGGTATCTAAATAATTGTTAAAAGGTGCGTACTAATTTATATGTAATACGTGTATTGCATGCGTATATCAAAAGTGGCTTTAAAATATACTACGCGCCTATTTATCAGATTCTACAGTACCGTCTTGTAATCACTTCCCTCACAGCGTGAGACAGTCTATAGTATATAGCGACACCATATCATTGCATAACAGTACTTTGCCGGCGATTTACGATTCATTGATAAACCATAACGTGACCCAGTTCTCAAGTTTCTAAAAATAGCTATACAGCCGGGACATTTGATGAACACGTCATTTTCATATTATAAAACAAGTCCGATATGACCTCGGCGGAGTGATTATATGCAAAAATATCGATTTAACGAACTGTTTCACAATAATTGTTGATCTTAGAATAAACAAATGTTGCTGATTGACTTAAATCAGTTTAAACATTTGTAGAAACATATGAAGCAGTATTGGGAATGTTGGCTGTTTCTGGAACTACTTGAATGCGGATTCACATAGCAGCCTAAAGGCGGCTAAAGTTGTATTAAGAAATGGGCAATGGTAGTAAAGAGAGGCTATCGCCTCTCAAATATGTTAACACATACTTAAAACAACCGAGACATGAACATGTTCACAATAGGAGATACATCGCATCTTTGTGGTGCATTTTGTCAAAAGTTTGCTCCCTTTTAGACTTAAATCTCAATGTTAAAGTTTAACCATAACCCAAATATTTTCAATCTCCTTTCACATATTGCTATACTCTAGTACTATAAACACACATGAATTATATGATCCCTTTTCTTGACTTAGCTCATATTTAAGATAGAGTCAAGCACGATAAACTCGAGCGTGTTGTGCTTGTCAGATGTGCATGTTTTTTTCGTGAAGATAAATTCCCATAAAATATAAATGAAATGCTCCTCGCTTGATCATTACTCACCCAATTGATTGACTAAGATGTAAGACATTTCCTACCTGTTGTAGTTGTCGGAACGGTGGTTGTCGTAGGTTTGGGAGTAGTTGTCGGAGTTGTTGTAGGTTTTGGAGTCGTTGTTGGTGTTGTCGTAGGTTTGAGAGTCGTTGTCGGTGTTGTCGTAGGTTTGGGAGTGGTTGTCGGGGTTGTCGTAGGTTTGGGAGTTGTTGTTGATGTTGTCGTAGGTTTGGGAGTTGTTGTTGATGTTGTCGTAGGTTTGGGAGTCGTTGTCGGGGTTGTCGTAGGTTTGGGAGTTGTTGTTGATGTTGTCGTAGGTTTGGGAGTCGTTGTTGGAGTTGTCGTTGGTTTTGGAGTCGTTGTTGGAGTTGTCGTAGGTTTTGGAGTCGTTGTTGGAGTTGTCGTTGGTTTTGGAGTCGTTATCGGAGTTGTCGTAGGTTTTGGAGTCGTTGTCGGAGTTGTCGTAGGTTTTGGAGTCGTTGTTGGAGTTGTCGTTGGTTTGGGAGTAGTTGTTGGGGTTGTAGTAGGTTTTGGAGTAGTTGTTGGAGTTGTCGTAGGTTTTGGAGTAGTTGTCGGAGTTGTCGTAGGTTTCGGAGTAGTTGTCGGTGTTGTCGTAGGTTTGGGAGTTGTTGTCGGAGTTGTCGTAGGCTTTGGAGTAGTTGTCGGGGTTGTCGTAGGTTTGGGAGTAGTTGTTGGAGTAGTCGTAGGCTTTGGAGTAGTTGTCGGAGTAGTCGTAGGTTTGGGAGTGGTTGTCGGAGTAGTCGTAGGTTTCGGAGTAGTTGTTGGAGTAGTCGTAGGTTTCGGAGTAGTTGTCGGAGTAGTCGTAGGTTTGGGAGTCGTTGTCGGAGTAGTTGTAGGTTTGGGAGTGGTTGTCGGAGTAGTTGTAGGTTTGGGAGTCGTTGTCGGAGTAGTTGTAGGTTTGGGAGTGGTTGTCGACGTAGTCGTAGGTTTTGGGGTTGTGGTTGGTGTTGTCGTAGGTGTTGTTGTCGGAGTTGTCGTAGGTTTCGGAGTAGTTGTCGGCGTAGTTGTAGGTTTTGGGGTTGTGGTTGGTGTTGTTGTAGGTTTGGGAGTTGTTGTCGGAGTTGTCGTAGGTTTTGGAGTCGTGGTTGGAGTTGTCGTTGGTTTGGGAGTTGTTGTCGGAGTTGTCGTAGGTTTTGGAGTTGTTGTCGGTGTTGTCGTAGGTTTGGGAGTCGTTGTCGGAGTAGTCGTAGGTTTTGGGGTTGTGGTTGGTGTTGTTGTAGGTTTGGGAGTTGTTGTCGGAGTTGTCGTAGGTTTTGGAGTCGTGGTTGGTGTTGTCGTAGGTTTTGGAGTCGTGGGTGGTGTTGTCGTAGGTTTGGGAGTTGTTGTCGGAGTTGTCGTAGGTTTTGGAGTTGTTGTCGGTGTTGTCGTAGGTTTGGGAGTCGTAGTTGGTGCTGTAGTAGGTTTTGGAGTCGTAGTTGGTGGTGTAGTAGGTTTGGGAGTCGTGGCATGTGTTCCCGAAGATCCAATTGTTTTACATTCTTTGGTTACTTTGTCATTGCCGGCTGTAATAAAAACAACATTGAATGCATCCGTTTGATGTTTAATGCGAGGTTTGAAAATACCTGAATTGAAAAAAACCTGAAATCATAGTTTTCTAAGGCACCCATGTATAATAATAGCTGTTGATGATAACTCAAGCTTCTCGAACTAATTTCTACAAAATCATTTTTATTTGTACATGTCTTACCTTTGTTACGGTATCGAACGTATCTATTTATAAACAAGGTACATGTACAGTCCAGTTAGGATATTGTGAGAGTGACGTTGCAGTTTATGTGTATATGTAAAGGATTACAACCATTGTCTCAACAGGTAGAGCGAATTTACAAAAAACATGTAGTATGTTAGTATAACATGGGAGTTATATACAGCTATAAGCATTTATTATTGGTTTTACACCGTAATAGTGGACTCGACCGCAGCGTCACTAGATTCTAACCCTGACTGGACCATATTACTTCATATTCAAATTTTAAGTAAAAGGTCACGTGATATTTACCGAGTGCAGTTAAGTTGAGTCCAGCCGGGAAGCCATAGCCACTGCTCATGTCCATTTGAAGACCGTATATGTAGAAAGCTACCAGTATCTTTGGATCTGGTATGTGGACCCCGTACACCATTAAACCGAATGTTGTTGTGTTGTCCTCGTGGTACATCACGTGACGACCTGTTGAAATCGTGCTCACCAGCACGACATAGTTGTCCTTCGGTTTCGGTACACTGTACATAAATTTAAAATCAAACGATATTTGGCCGTCCAACATAATGCCAGCGATTTCACTCTTCTCTATGATTATAGCAATGTGATTTTGGAATGTTTTATACACCTCAGGTACGGAGAATATGTACCGGTTCAAGTAGCTCCGTACCCCAGGAATGACGGTCATAAACGCATCTCCTTCCTGATTCGTCAGGGTTTGACTTCCGGTTCCGTACTGGACCACGCCCACCGGTAAGACTGATTGGATTAGCGTGGTCTCGTTACCAAAGGTAAAACTCTGTGTACCTTTCACAGACGATACGCAAGATGTCGATGACGTCATATTTTGCATACAAATCGTGGTACCCTTTGTGTTGCAGTTTGTCAAAAATCTCAGTTCGTAGTGTTCTATTGGTAGAATTGGGGGTACGATATAGGTTGTGTCCCAAACGTCAGCTGGTACCATGCTCTCCATCAACATGTCACAGTTAAATATACCAGCAGGCAATGACGCACACAGGGTACCAGATATAACGGAAACAGGATTATTTGACACGATGTTATATCCGGAAATGTCGACTTCGGAGATGAATTTAAGCGACTGTTTTGCGTCCAGTGTGTGATCTGTTCTTACGCTATAATCCTCATTATAAATCGTAACCGTGGTTGCATTATTCATGCTATATATATCTATGTAACTTTGTTGATCTGTACTATTGGGTTTATATGTTGCTACCGTATAATTCCTACCTAGGTGGGCATTTGGAAGAAGGAGGGCTGTTTCTGCGGATTTAATGCTAAAACTGGTCACCGTAACGGCTGAATTGCGACTGGCTATAAAATACGTAGCGTCAGTATCTGTCATGTTCTTACGTGTTGTGTTTCCTAAACAATCTATGGCCACTTTACCGAATCCTTTATTCTTCATTGCTATGCCGATACTGTCCGCATTGAAGTAAAACACGGTCGTATTTGACTCCGCAGCGACCTCCATCGTCACATTGATACAAACATTAAGGTCTTTGGTAAATGCACCACCGAAGAACATTGTTCCCATGCTGCCTGAAAACACACAGTCTCGAAATTTATTACAATGTTCTCCCACACGATATTATACAGAACATGTCTTAATTATAATTACACAATTATATGTAAATGTCGAGCATAGCCTTCATTCGCAAGTCAACTTTCTGCTTAAACATGCAGGCATATGAGTGGGTGCATCCACCCGTATTTGAACCCATACCGACAGATAAGACTGCCAGTGCGCTAACCATTTAGCTACGGAGTCACCCAATAAGCGACAGCCATCCTAAAACCTCCTCGGTCATTTCCGTGTTTTTCCGGTAAGTCTATTGCAATGCGTAATGGTGATCAGAGTACAAGAGACAGTAGTAAGTTAGCTCAGAGGTGGTATTCAGTATTGATATTAATTAATTGGAGAATAAGGATAGCCAATCATATCGCCCGTTACTGACCAAGAGTTTAATATGGTGTGATCTGATTGGTTGTCCTTATCCCTAAATCAAGTAAGATCAATATTGATTACCACCCCAGGACTATTAATGCTAAATGTTTCTCATTTCATTGGTCCTATCAGTGAGTATACAAGTACACGTATTGTTTGTTTATCCTCGCCACCGAGTCCGAGGCACATCGGACCACAGCCTAAAGTGATTTTAGTGGGTTTTAACGTTCAATGTCAATAACGTCATTTCGAAAAAGCCAGATCTTTCTTTAAATTCTTTGTCATTCACAAAAAGCTGGCTTTTAGAAATTGGTCGACATGTGATTTTTCAAGGGCATAAATATAAATTGTCCGCCATTTTGAAAATTGAGATATAACCCATACAGATGTATAAATAAAACTATGAACATAGTTCTCATATTTACAAGAAGTTACCTTCCCTGATTCTAAACTGGCGGCCATCTTTGAAGGTGTAGTGACCGTAATTATGTTTAATTATGAATCCGATACTTTATTTAGAATATTCATAGGCAGTTATAGTGCGGAAAAATTGACGTGTTCCTTACATCTATGCATGCATATTTGTGTTGAATATTATCAATGTCCACGAGCAAACCGTACAATACTCGTATTGATAAGTCCATGAGATTGTGTTTGTATTTCACCTCGAACGTCTCTGTGATACTTCGCACTTAATAAAAACACATATCCGCGGTTAATTACGGGTTTAGATATAATTATACAAGATATCAGCTGTTAAATTGTGCTAATAGAAGGTCGAGGATTAAGTTAATATATCTGCACTATATTTTCTCGAAAGCATATACCCCGAGGATCGCGTTAAAACCTCTGCACTATACATGTATATTCTTTAAATGCATATACACCGAGGGTAAGGTTAAAATATCCACACTATTTATTCTTTTAATGCCTATACACCGAGGTCAGGTTAAAATCTCCGCACTATATATTATTATAATGCCTATACACACCCTTCAAAGACGACCGACACTTCAAAAACAAGGGATATAAATAGTGTAAGATTTATGTGGATGTGGGAACAATGTATGCAATAATACCTACTGTCGGTGCATTGGACAGAACTGGTAACAACACCAAATACCTACAAGTAAACATAAATGCATTGTGAGTAAAAAGCCAACTGTGTTTCCCCATCCTACACAGCAATTTGTTTTTAGTTGCTCGAAGAACGACTAGTTTTTACGCACATTTTCAACAGTCACACTCTGTTTTTACTTCCTGAAACTACGTTTCCTATGACGACAATAGACGGCGCCATCTTAGCGAAAGAAAACGGGTCAGCCAGCAATTGTGTAACTTCGGCCGATGTAAACCGGTCATGTAAAAATGTAGTTCATCAATTTCAGAATATATTTTAAATGTAGAATCGTGTACTTATCATTACGCACAACTTTCATTTTGTTATCTCCACTTAGTTTATATTTGTCTGCAATTTGCATTCTATGTACATAGTGGTTTGTCATGTTGTTTTGTTTGCATTGTTTATTGTTTACTTTTGTACATGCATATATGTTCTTCTGTTTATTTACCCGCCGTCTAGTGTTAAGGCGACGAACATAAAAAAACTGAACAGAACTAAACTGAACTGAACTTATGTGCAAAAGTAGATAAATTGCCAGCAGAATAAAGTAACATGAATTGATTGTACAAGGAAGCCATATTGGCCCCTATCTACATGAACCCCTTCACATTCACGAACAGGCCATTGCTAAACATTCACATTTTCGATATTATTCCTATCTGGCTTAAATCAATTGAAATAAAGGTTTGAATTATATAGTTTGATTTACGAGTATTATTATATATCAATACCTCAAAATTAAAAAGATATAATTAAAATGGTTGAAAGCACTATAACACGTTCCAAAATACATGTAGTGTTGTTTAGATTTGGATATCTACATTGCATTAAACCTAAATATAAGGAATATTATATATTTATTATATGATTATATACATGTATTCCACTAAAGCCTGAACCGTGATCGACAAATCAATTCTGGAACTTTTACCAAGACGTGTTAATGCTGAAATTGTCTCTGGTCAGTTTGAATGCTTGCCTTGTAGGACTTTGTTTTGTCCAACTTCATGTCATGATTTGCTTACATAACCTTATTATGTTATCAATGAAACGTCTGCCATTGTCAGACACCATATTGTGTTTAAGAAATAAAAATCTGTTCTTGTATTTTGTCAGTGAATAAAACACAGGCAGGAGTTCGGATGCGGAAAAAAAAGTGATTTAATTTTCCGCATCCGAACGATTAGAACGAAACATATTTTTGGAGTTTAATTAAGGAACAACAATAACAGTTTAGTCAATAAATGCTAATTATGTATTTTATATCGTTGTTTGTCATTTTTGAGCGCACAAACAAATATGACTAATTTGCTGTTTGTGGGGCGTAAATAGTACCAGCCAATTTGCCAGGTATATTTTGTTACGGTTATATTACACAGCTTGGATTCCTCTATGCGTATATGGATTAATCCGCAGATCGTGTTAGAATTAATAATAAAACATTGTCAGACACGTTCAATCCACTTTGGTGTTAGTGTATTACTGGTACATGTATATTTAATATGGCATAAATGAACTGCATTGCTAGAGGGACACATGCTATTATTGCACTTCTTCAGTTCAAAGACATCACAAACCTCAACACCGTTATCATATATCGTTATATTTACCAACCTTGACACCACACAATTTATCGTAGCATAATCAGACATCTCGGAACTTGCTCAGACTTGTCCGAACACAAGCGGGCAAATATTATATGAGAAGTAGCAAAAACATTCGTCAAAGAGCACTTCTTATCACCACATTAGTTGATTCTTCAGCCTAATAAGTTAAGATTACGTGATGTTCTTAAAAATCTTATTAAATGAACTTGAATGACCAATCGACCCCTGATTTAGAAATACAAATATAGTAGCACCATCTATAAGCCTTATTATTGACAGCGAGTAGATATTTGTGTATATATATGTAGTTATAATTATATGTGTATGTGTACATACCAAATAGACGAGTAGATGATTTATATCCATGTTTGGTTTCCTGATGTGAGCTTTCTCTATGCCACCATGTGTACCTTATCATATAGGTCAATGATTCGTTTCATTCATGTTTAATGTTCACATATAAGATAATTATATTAATATGGACATGTAAAATGTACTGTAACGTCGGAATCGGTTACGCTAATGTACGCCAACAATGAGCGTAACGTCAAATACAGACATGTAATATGTACTGTAACGTCGGAATCGGTTACGCTAATGTATGCCAACAATGAGCGTAACGTCAAATACAGACATGTAATATGTACTGTAACGTCGGAATCGGTTACGCTAATGTACACCAACAATAAGCGTAACGTCATATGCATTTGACCATGATTAATAAGTACATGTATAGTAAGACATCAACTCGTTTAATACTGTTTTCGTACTACACATTGCTAGTCGATCGTGTCGTACGATGGTGTTCGAATCCCACAGTGGACCAGTGTTGTCCATCGCTAAAACGGTATGAGAGAAGAGAAGTCATATTCCATTTTATGCTATTAATGCTCGACATACTCGTCCATTAAAATGATTGACACTTTCTGAAGTAAAAATGTTATTTTGTATCTAAAAATAACTATCTATATACAGTCAGATCTCGATATAACGACATCCGATATACTGACAAATTCATTGTACTGACACCATATTTGGGGACAAAAGTATTAAAACGCTCTTTGTATCAATTCAGTATACTGACATATTCGTTACAACGACATTTTTCTTGGAAACGAACAGCGTCGTTGTATCGAGTTCTGACTGTATCCACGATAGGCTAGCACCGTTCTCATAACAAAAATTCGCAGTGGAACTATAT
Organism: Spisula solida; assembly: GCA_947247005.1. Classification (NCBI taxonomy): domain Eukaryota; kingdom Metazoa; phylum Mollusca; class Bivalvia; order Venerida; family Mactridae; genus Spisula; species Spisula solida. The sequence continues at coordinate 3,544,777 of OX365956.1, read as the reverse complement.
CAAACGATAGGTGACAAAATATGAGTTGAGATTGAGATCAGAGGGAGTTGCTACGGGAGCTCGGAGCCAGGCCCCGTTCTCACAAAAAAAAGTTAAGTATTAAATTAACTAAGTTTTTGTGAGAACGGGGCCTGGCTCCTGACTCAATCTGAGTGAGCTCAATCTAAACTCAAATTTTGTCACCTATCGTTTGATATAGTTCCAATGCGAAATTGTACTTTAAATTGATCTAACAAAACAGAAACTTTATTCTGAGTTTATAAAATTAAAATTTCGAGAGCTCGAGCTTTCAATAGTTGATATTTCTACTTGAGATGCTTCGGGAGATCGGAGCCAGGAGTCATTTCACATAACGCATCAGTGCCAGTGGACTTAAGTTACAAGAACTACGGAACTCATAATCAACATATTCACAAAAAAAGAGAAAAACAGAAGATTTGCACACACAATACGTTTTATTGATAATACTACACAAATATATATCCGTTTATGGTATACTGATACAGAAGTACATTCTGTACAAAGTTTCTAAGTCTGCAAAATCAGTGTTGTTTTTTCGTCTTTATTCAGCATCTTTCTCTCTATTGTATAGAATCGTTTGTATCAGATCACCTCGGTTTTTATGCAACAGATGAATACGGAAATAACGGATTCTTCTAGTTTATTCTAACTTATTTTAGGTCGATTGTGAAACAAGTATTCCAACTTGTATTAATCACTCTCGACGCCTCATTCCTGATGTTATCCTTCTCAACGATTCTTGAGGATTGGCTATTCGAGATCTCAACATTACTCGTATATCAAGGTGACACACCATACTTTTTTGTCTTCTGGAACGGCTTTATTAGCATTTCAAACCAGCAAAATCGCATTAGCTTGAATTCAAAAGGGTTTGGTTATTTTTTTTATTTTGATGTACGTTTTCAACAGAATTCGCCGATCCAGAATTTTAGAAGACTTGTCATTTTTCTGACGTCATTTTTTTACTAAGCCTTCTATGCAACGAGTCGAAGCCATTTTATTATTTTTGTTTTAACAACAGAATACCTCGATTCCTATGAAGTAAAAGATAGCTTGTGAATTACGTGTTTTGCATATAAAACTTGTGACGTCAGACGCTGATGACGTGTCACTTTAAGGGGTTGATACGTCATATATTACTTTAAATCGGGGATCCATAGGTCAAACATCCGGCCAAATTAAGTACATGTAGGTTCTATCTAAATCATTCTGTCGCCAACGTACATCGCATTGTCGATAAACTTGAACTTCCTGGAGAAAAATTGTTCTCATCTTTCACGGCGCATCTTGTATACCAGTTACATCTTGTAAATACTCAGCACTACACGAGAAATAATTCTTACTTCATTCTGATCACCTCGGCCTTTATGCATTACAACAGTATATTTATCGGAGACAAACGGAAATAGCCGAGCTTTCACGATTGAGATCTACATAAGAAATGTCCACCTTCGGTTATTATACTGTTAATAACGACATAATTATAATTTACTATAAAAAAGTATTGATACGTAGATCTATACATGGTTATGCTATACGTGTGCGGTTGTATGTGGGATGTCCTCGACCGCATCTTCATACAGTAATAGAAGAGGAATTTCCCCCAAAAAAATCATCAAAAAACACCACCAAATTATTAATAAATGGCATCGGTAAATAATAACAACATTTTTATTTACAAATTATCTCCCCTTAAAAACAAAAACTGACCCTCTAACACATTGTTGATCAATGTCATATGTAAATAATAACAATATGATTATTTACTAATTTTTAAGCGCATATCTTTCACAAATACCAGCAACATTGTTCATGATAGTCTCGTCCAAGGAATTCAGGTCCTTCCATATTCCAGAGGATGTACTAGTAATCTGCCATTTTGCAGAATTGTTCCGGAATCGAATCGTGTAAGAGACGTCGTTACCTTAAATGAAAAAAACAAATAGAGATTGTTCTATAATCATAGAACACTATATCATAAATTTATGTTCAACAAACATCGGACACTGACAGTCCCGACCATCGCCAGACATCCACTTTCAATTTGAACATAAAGTTGCCGGCATCGTCTATACGAGTTTCAAGCTTGAAATGCTATATTTTGGCAAACATATGATAATGATTTTTAAGTGGCTGAAACCCTAGGAAAAGAGGACGTAGATTGATAAAAGCGAAATGCGGATCCAAGGTAACTGACTGTTTTCTAAGAACTCTGCAAGAACCTTTTGTTTTTAAGTACAAATCGATAATACGAATGAGGTTCATGTTGTAAATCACAAACATCAGTATAAAAACATATATACATAAATTGCAATTAGTATAATACCAATTGCTTAGAATAATATAAACAGTAAATCAAACCAATAATAAAACACATATGCCCCCATGGGAGCCCAATAGTCAGATATGGTAAAGGTCACAGTGACCGATGACCTACTGACCCCAAAATCAATAGGGGTCATCTACTGTTGATGACCAACCTCCATGTAAAGTAAGAAGATCCTAGGACAAAGGGTTCTTGGGTTATTAACGGAAACTATTTGGTCTACCGATCGACATGTGCAAAGGTGGGAGCATAATTAGGACATTTTCCCTAGCTGACTGCATGTTCGAATTCAAGTCGTGATATAGGATTGGTAGGCGAGGAAACTATTGTCTTACAGAATATCGGTGATACGAGCAATGTGACACATATGTACAACCTAATTCTTGAAGAATTGTTAGCACTTATAATTGGATTCGAACCCGTTCTGTACGGCACCATCGCCCAATGGTTTAAAGATCTATGATCTTATATTCAAGGTAATCAAGATGTTCAAGTTTTCAATTTTACTAGTTTATTACGTAAATAGTGGTAACCGGTCAAAAATACAAATATATACATGTGCACAAAATCATTTCACATAATATTAAGTTGAATAGAACTAAGAAATGTTACCACATACTTGTGATTCTTAAACTTACGTTTATATTCCATGGAACATTCCTCAAAGATGGACCAATCGTCGTCACCAGGGTTACACGTTGCCTCGTTGATTTCAGTTGTTTTGCAGTCGTTTTCAATTCCATTACCGCGCAATGCATTGCTTTCGTTTTCACTCCCATTACCTCCGTTTACAATGTATTCGTTATCACTTCTATAAGGACTGTACGCATTGGATTTGTTATCATAGCCATTACCGCTGTTTTCATTGGTCTCGTTTTCAATCACATTTCCGCTCATTGTATTTTTATCGTTCTCGCTTCTAATGTCATCATTGACATCATGGCAGTTTCCACCTCCAATTTCGCTACTTGTGTTACTCGTACTTTCGTTATCGCTTACAGTTCCACTCATTGCATTGCATACTTTATCATTTTCATTGCCGCTGTTTACATCGATACCGTTATGAATTATATTTCCCCTGTTTGCAAAGCTTTCCTTTTCACCTTCAATATCGTTACTTGCATCGTATTGAAAGACATTCCCGTTGTTGTCATCGGAGTCATTTTCTCTTCCATTGCCATTGTTTGCAATGCATTTATTTCCACATTTCCCCATTTTCTGATGTGGATAATCATCCTGATTAGGATAATTTTGGTCTGACTGTTTAAGAGAAAGAGCTGGCATTTCGTGCCTTGCACTAATGTCAGGTGGAAAGGAAGTGGTTATTTCTATTTGCCCAATTACTAACGCCGGTCCTTCTACTGCAGCTTTCGTGTTAGCAACATGATCATCGTTGCTTATTGGTTCTATTTCTGTACATGTTACAGCATCATTCGTGTTACAATCACTGCCAGAAGATTGGATATCTTTACATTTGTCTCGACCTTGCACATCTGTGCCGTAACTAAAATCTTTAGGAGATGTTGGCTTTAAGGGTGTCCATGCTGGCAGTATACATGCGTTGGATGGAGTAACATTGACGACAGCATTATGAGGTTTGGTTACAACTGGCTCATCGGGACATAATTCAGACTCTAATACTGTAGCCTCAACATTGACCTCTAGTCTGTGTTGTATTAAGGTATTTTCGGTTGACTTCTCTTCGTTTATTGAGTCCATTTGCATTACTTCTTTTTCATCTTCTTCATTGTTAATTTCGTTGCTACTGTTCTTCTCAGTACATGTAACAACCTCGTCAAGTTTGAAATCATCAACGGATGAAGAGATACTCGGATCATCTGGTTTTCTCTCACTTTTGGGTAGACATTCTGAATCCTCAGTAGACGACAGGACGTTTATATCACCATTTCTGTTTAGCATAATTGTTTCCACTGTTTTGTCACTCGCATGCAATGTTGCTGACTCGTTCTCGACCTTTGTTTCTGTAATATTGTCGTCAGTACGTTCGTTTTCAATTTCATCAAATTGTTGAACATTGTCTTGACCATTTTGAAGAATTCTTGCCTCGGAACCAACACTACCTGTGGACTCATCATTTGCATCACTAGTCTCCATATTATTGTCATCAGTACGTTCATTTCCAATTTCATCAAATTGTTGAATGTTATCCGGACCATGGTGAAGAATAAGGTTTGCCTCGGACCCAACACTACCCTCATACTGATCATCCTCATCCCTCGTCTCCAAAGGAATGAAATCAAGCGATGTTTTAGTCGTTCCAGATCTGTACGGGCCTTCAGTCGCACTACTTCTAAACATCTCATCGACAGTGTTTGCTTTAGGAGAGTTGCTTGTTTCTTCTATTGCATTGTATTGCTGATGGCTAATCGTGGCCAACGGGATGCCTTGTGTTATTTCTCTTTTCAGTTTGACGTTCCCACCTTCTAACGTCTTAACAAGAAGTTGAATAATTGTGTCATCGTCTTTGCATTTCGGGAACAAACCGTAGAATTTCTTAAGAACGTCCAAAGCTTGGCCTTCACTTATTGTATGTGTACGTTTGCATCGATAATCAAACTTGCATTCTCCTTTTACGAAATACTTACACAAATGCAAGTGTTTACAGTATGGCCTGCTACAACCCCCTTCGTTGTTGTAAAATTTACAGATAAGCGGGAGCGTTGACATATTTCGGCTCTCGTTCGTCTGCATCAAACGTCGTGTTTGGAAGTCATTGAAATCCTCAAGGGCGAATTCCTTCCGTACTTCCCCATTATGTGGGTTAGATAATTCGTGCCCAAATTTGCAAGTTCGTTCCTTGCACTCCGATAACATGTAATATTTGCAAATATGCAAATCATTACATGGGTGTGTTGTGCTAGGATTGTTGGTAAAAATATGACAGATCTTGACGTCTGTTTTGGGCCATATTCTCATAGTATTCCAAATACACAAGCTTACAAACAAATCGTCGTTTCGTTTTATAAGCTCCATGAGCAATTCATCTGGTTGAAAGTGAACTGGAATACTTGGATCTTTGTTCAACATATCTTTCAACTCATGCGACGAAAGATACTTTTTGGTGCAATTTGACAAATGTAATACTAGCAGTTTATATATATACACTGCGAGTGAGCGTTTTCTTTTATCTGAAGTGGATTCAGTTAAAGTATTCCGTTTTAACTGTTTAAGAAACGCAGGTACATTTTTCACAAAACTTTCATTTCTGAAAATGGCAACAGAAGTGTCATTCTTCTCGATAGATGTGCTACTGTCATTCGCGCCCTGGCATGGCGATAGTGATCGCTCACTGATCGGGGAATAGGATCGTGAATCTGCTTCTTGACCTAAGGGAGGCCGACTTTCTCGTATTGGACTGTCTACACGTTTTCCGTCCTCAAGTAAAATTGGAGATACACTCTTAGCAGATCTTTTGACGTTTTCATGTGAAGAATGGTATGTTTTTCCGGAACGTCCTTCAATACGCTTAGTGCTCTTCTTTGGTTTGGTGTAATGGTCAGATGCTGACTTCATCTTATGCCCTTTTAGACTGGAAGGTCGGGATTTGCTTACTGCCCTGCTTGTCGATGATTTACTCTCATGGTATTTTCTCGATGACGGTATGTAAGAGCTGCGTTTTTTAGTAAATGGTGCCTCGTCATGTTTCATATTAGGACTGTGCTGTCTTTTCATGGCTTTATTGTCCTGAATTCGTGAGCTCTTGTGTGTATTCTTAGAAGTTATGTCTTCTTTAGATCTTGAAGACGAACGGCTAGTTCTGTAGTGGTCTTTAAGGCTTCCGTTTGTGTTAGGATGTTCCACTTTGACTTTCCTATTGTCTGCATTGGAACATAAATTCACGTTTATTTCAACTGAAAGATCGTCTAGTTTATCTTTCTTTGTTCTGCTTTGGTTTTCTTTGTCATCCTTAAGATTTTTATCAGACTCACAATCATCGACTACTTCATACAAATCATCGTCGTACTGAAGGACAGGTCTGGATGAGTTGTCATCGGTTCCATTCCGCGAGGGTCTAGCGTCTCTGTCATAATAGGTCATCTTGTTCGCTCTTCCTTCCTCGAATCGAACTTCTTTACGGACAACCCCTCTATCACCTTCATGTGCCTATAACAACAAACAAACAAAACAAACACACATTTATAAATACTGTAAAATCACATATTTTAGTAGGTATTAAATTCCGTGGAATTTGATAAAAAAGAATTTTCGTGGGGGTCGTAAATTCGTGGATTACAAGCCATAAAATTGTAAACCCATGTTCGATATTCGCGAGGTCGATTAATTGTTGGAATAATATTTCGAGGTCGAGTTCAACATCGAATTCAAAGAAAGTTGAACTTCCTCGAAAAATAATTATTTTACAGTAATAAAGTTACAAGGTGTCCCATTCTATGTGTTGGTATTACAATCAATGGACATGAGAAAACTGATATATTGCACTGCCAATGGAAAGCTAACATTTCAATGTTTTATTCAATACACAATCAAAGGCAATGAATGAAATAATTAATTGAAAAGAATAATACATGTAATCAGAAACCAGTACTTTTGCTGAAGTCAAAATTTGAGATAAATTCGAAGCTCGATCTCTATAGAGTTTACTGTAATCAACTCAAACTATTGATTTCTGTTTTGTGATGTGAATTTTGAGTTCAGTCTCCAATGAAAATTATCTTAAAGACACATAGCAATATTTGCGATGGATGCTTCGAGAGATATGGAACAGATCTAAGAATGTTTGCGGATGCTTCGAAGGATAAGGAACCGGTCTTTCGGACAAAGGGACGACCTATCTTCAATCTTCAAATAAAGTTGAGAAATACCCGTTTACAGATAAAACACCGTACCATGCTTGTTGCACCATAGTCCACATCATTCCTTGGGTTTTGGTCCTGGTCTACTGTAGAATTAAAAAAATTAATGTAATACGTCGATGTGACAGTTAACATTTACGTGTTCATTACCGACATGTTGTCTATAACATGTAAGCAAGTAAAAGTAAACAATTACATTTAGGGTTAATATTATACATCCCTAAATATGTATGAAACCAGTGATATTCTAATGTTTTATTATTTAACGAATTCTTTAACGTGATAATATTATTATTAACATTATTATTGTTTAAGAAATAAAAATCTGTTCGCGTATTTTATCGGTGAATAAAACATGGGCAAGAGTTCAAAAACAATAGTAACAGCCAATTTGATACCATGTTTTATGGGGGCAATAATACATGGACATGTCTGCTCTATGTTTAATGGATTAATCCGCAGATCGTGTTAGAATACTTATTAGCAAAAGCACGGTAATTTTATCGGGAATTTATGTACAAATTTAGTTTATACTATCAATAATTTATTTTTCGATTGTAAAACAAGTTTATTATATTAAACACTCTCGCCACCTTATTCCTGATGTTATACATCGCCACGAGGGTATGAGAGAGAGACAGAGAGAAGTCAGTTTCCTCTTTATGCTGAGCGTAGAATAACTAGTGTCATTTTTATTTCGTCTTTGGAATGACGCGAACTGGGATCGAACTTAACGTATTGGAATTTATTTTATTCGTACATTACATACTTAAATCAGCGCAGTCAAAATCAATAGAGGAATATTACCGTAAGAATGTTTCCACTTAGTCTCTGGTATTTCACCTTCTTCAAGGTCACTGTCACTGTCAAGGTCACATTCCATCTTGACCTCACACTCCGCCATCATGCAACAAACTCGTTTCTTAGTGTAAGAAAGATTGGGTTCTTTTCGACTTTTCTAAAATAGAAGATGCATCACTTTGTTTACTCGTTTTTTTATGACGAAATAGAAAAAGTTGGCCGTTGTTTAGAGGTTGTTGCATATACTGAGGCTGAATCTATTGTAGAAAGGACATGGTGTTGTTATAGAGAGATTGTTGTTCTGCAGAGGCCAGCTCTGCAGAGGTTTAACTGTACAAATGACAATATTTGATATGTGATTTTGCTCCTATGTAGGCACAGGTTCATGAAAAGTGACCTAGCCCACCTATATAATTATACGTATTTAAATATGTATATATAGACGGTATTGGACACTTTTCATGGACCTGTGTATGTAGGTACCAGTGTACTGTTTTATCAAAATTCTTAAACTTACGTCAAAATATAAATTCTTTTAAGTTTATAAATAATTCTTTAAAAACTTAAACTTGTGGCGAAGGGACTGTAATATTAACACAAATTTAGTTACTAGCAATTTATTCGGGACCACAACCCAGTTCCCTATTTGTTTGTGTAAAAACATGATAAACATGCGAAATTCAATGTGGCCCGAACAGGATTCCGTAGATAAGGCATTTAATTTAGAGCGTAAGTTTAATATTTTCGTAAAATCTGAGCCTAGTTTGTATTTTTTATAAGTTTATTTGTTTAGGTCGATTGTGAAAAAAGTTATATTTCTCTTGATACCTCATTCCAGGTGGTAATCATCGCCACGAGGGAAGTGCTTTGATAAACAGTACCCAGTTAACCAAATTCTAAGTCATCTGTCATCTGCGCATTAAACATTTTGTTCGATATCGATCATTAGAAACTAGACTGACAATTTTCTGAAAATGGGAGATATGTAATCAATCACTATATATATAGTACAGAGTTTTTAAAAATGGTCACACCGCAGTTAATGCTAAATTCCAAATTGTGTGTCCTTTTCTATAAATATATTGATTTTTATTCTATATCTATCCATTTCAGTAAACTCGAGTTCACAATACTGCAAACTTTTATTACGCATCAGCATTTAAAATATTGTTCTATTATTAGACCTTATGTCAAAATGTTCTAGATTTTGAAGTATTGCCAATAAGTTTATCTATATGGTTGACATTCATACATACTTGAAGCTGTTTGTTGAAAATAGTATTTAAACCTTGTTTGCTTAAAGTTTCTGAAAGTTTTAGTATATCTTGATTTCAGTGCTTGACTGATACAAACTATTTACAGTCCACGTGTATCCATGCTTGGTCTGCCCTCCGTCTGTCCTTCCGTCAAAAATCTGGATCATAACATAACTCCAAGCTAGGTTTATGAAATTTGGTATGTTGGTAGGGTGCAATTAGGGAATTATGCACGTCTAAAAATAATTGATTCTGACAAAAATGCTGTTGCTATGTAGACACAAAGAGTGAAAATATTGCCAAAATCTGAATCCTGCCATAACTCAAGTAGTTTTAAAGCTGTGAGTGATATTGTTGTTAAACTCTTCCGTGATTCATAAATATTGCCATTGAACCGTATTTCACGGAATTAAATCAAATGGGTGAGATATTTATAATTCCATGTTTATTTGAATGTCTAAAATAACAAATTATGATCACGGGTCATCTCTGACCTAATCATCGTGTGTATTTGGTATGTACGAGGGTGTTCGATATGTATTGTCACTGTCGGTTGCATTTTTCTATGACACTATTTAGAAGGATTCTACGATTACTGTCTAAAAATTGTATGTTTCTCTTCTATGTCTGGGAAATTACATAGCCTTTCGTCAACAATTAAATTTTTTATTGAACTTAGAAGAGGGTATGCTCGAGTTCACTGGCCTAATGTTCATTTTAAGCTAAATTTGTGTCATCTTTGCAGTAGTTGTTTAGAAAAGTAAATGTCAGTATTCGTTAAACTGCAACAAACGATACGATAACTGGATCCTTATATTTCCATTAGAACTTTAAATCAAAATGAAATTGAGCCAGTCTCAGGAAAACCTGCTATATATATAATGACATTATGTAATTACTGCATGTAACAAGGTTTTAAAAAACTTTCAAATAAGAAAAAAATGACATATCTATAGATTAAATTTTAAGTCTTATCCATATATTACTATATCTTAGCTTTAAAATTTCTTACGAATTATGTTGAAATCATTTACTTTGTTGCTATGGTGACCAATTTTAGAAAAGTACTCTGATTGAGAAAAACGAGAAGTTAACTGTTTAAAATAGTAGTAGCCTTTCTCTAAATGTGAACATTTACAATTTGGATGTATAGTTTAAAACTTAAAACATCATTCTAAAAATTGATACCATTTTAACTAGTTTATGTCAAGAATTGATCAAATGCAGTATTTATAAAGTACTTGTTGCAACGACGTCAAATAACGTTTGAATGACGTTTGCGACGTCACACAAAAAAAGTCCGAATAAGTCCTTAACAAAACAGCTGTAACTTCCTTAACAATCAAGATACTAACAAAATTTCTTTTGCATTTTGCTTCATTAAGACTACTCTTTCAAATAATAAAAAATATCAAAATTCAATTTTTTTGTCAAAATAGCAGGTTTTCCTGGAGACTGGCTCAATTATTTGTTGTCTACGAGTAAGACGGTCAAAACAAGGGAGATCACTCTTATTTATACCAAATTATGCTTGTTGTTTCACGCACCAATAACTTCATATCAATTGTATTTTGATCGCAAATTCTTCCCACAAATCAATGTTGATGGTCTATGGTTTATAAACATGGATGATATGTCAAATTCCAATCAATAAAACTAATCGAAAATTGTCAATGAAAAAGAGCATGCTTTTTTGACTAATTTTGTCGCCTATTTTCGCGACTTTGAAATGCTCTTATTTTGTTCAAAATGGCAATCAAGTACAGCAAATCATGTTTTTATCAAAGGAATTTAGATTATTTACGGTATGATAGTTGTGGAATAAGATTATTTCCCGAAAGGGAGTTTTAATCGACAGTTATTCGCAAAAAGTCTCAGTGTCTACTACTAGCCCTTTGAAAAGACAACAGAAACAACATTCCGGTAATTAAATTTTATTGATTTTTTTTCACGAAATATTGCGGAAATCCTGATGGTTCCAGAAATGTAAAAAGATTTAAAGATATCAACGAAGTTTCTTATTTGTGACCCAAGTGACAATACATATCGAACACCCCTCGCATATTGATGAAAAAAACTATTTTGAAAAACATGCACTATCCCACTATATTATAGATTAGACTCCGTGTCCTTAATTAACATAAAACTGTCTTATTTATATTATATGTTAGCCTTGTTAGGCCTATGTTGAATTATGTTTAACGCTAGAGCGGATATATAATTATATTCATTCTAGAATCTACAACATAAAAAATCAAAACAAAACTGACTAGATCTAATAATTTAATTTTTTTACTTACAACATTTATCTCCTACCTCCAATGGATATGTGTAGAATTTTCACAATACGATATTTATAATAACATCAAAACCGAAAGTAGATGTATTTTCCGAAAATATTGAGTCGCGTGATCTAGATTTTAACATGTGGGTTGGAAGAATGGTGGGTTGGATCGGTTTAAATTGACAATCAATTTGATCACCGGCCAATTTTATATAATACATTTGTATATGTAGGCTAAATTCGATTATAAACAGGGATTGGCATTTTTTGAAATACTATTGATAGCAAAATTAACGCTCATAGGCATATTCAGTATATTGGCTTTTTTCCTGAATATGACCATTTATGCCATGGTACGATTATTATGATTATATTAACTTTAGACTCATCTCGCTATATAATTGCCAAGGATTTGTACCAGTGAAGTTTTATTAAATTGCTGACAAATACAATACAAATAATGGTCCGTGTGGGTGTGTGCAATATACAGCAAAGTATGTAGAATCTATTTATTTAAAGACCAGGTTTTTAGGGGACGGGGGATGGCGTACGCTCCCCTAATTTACCGGAGCATACCATTAAGTAGTTTGCCTTTTGTTCGAGGTGACAAAAAACGAAGTAGAAATATAATTTTGACAAAATACCTACTCATGTACACGTAGGGTTTGGGGTCATGTTGTTGAACAAGTATGCAAAGCATCGAAGTCAACTATGGTATTTATAATGGGTGGCGCTTGGCAGAGTGATTAACACTCTTGACTACCAATCCGGAGGTCCCTGGTTCAAATCTCGACCAGAAGCGTTTTTCAGTGTTCCCCATGGCACCCAACTAGAGATGAACTGGTTGGTAACCCAGAGGTAGTCTCACGTGTATTAATGCTGGGCACATAAATGGACCAAGACGTCAGACTATTCAGAAAGACTCCTTATATCACACAACTGTCTCTTCCCTCAAAATCAGAGGTCATTGGCCATTCTGACAGGGTGAAAAACTGAATGACCTCGAAGTTTCAACTCTCTCAGTGGATCGCAAACAAACAAAAAACAAACATTATAAAGTCAGAGTTTATTGCCATGTTCACTCATGCTTATAAATACAGAATTATGTATACATGTAGAGATGAATTATATAATGCCATAATAATTACACAATATAAATCAAATAATAAACACTAAAATATGAATTTAAAAATGTCCATACAATCTGAGGGGATCAAATCAGAGCAATGTCACTACTTGTATTGTAATCTCTGAGTCATGGGCATAGATCCCCCTTGCCCATAAAACTTCAGTATCCTATAAACCAAGGGTCCCTACTAAGACATCATGCCCAATCCTGATAATAAGTTGCAATTCAGAGTCTAATTAGTGGTGCCAAAAGCCGCAACAAAACTGTGTTCCAAACATGGCTCTAAATATGATTAAATATTCTTACTATAATCAATAAACAATCCATAAACAGAATTCAACTTATTTTAAAAACAATTAATGCACCCACAATATTTGTAATAACAAACAATGGAACATTGTCTTAAAACCTAGCTGACCAGGGGTGGTATTCAGTATTAATAATATTCAATTAAAGAAAAGGACAGCCAAAAAATTAATCATATTGCCTATTACTGACCTTGAGTTTGATATGATGTGATCTGATTGGTTGTCCTTATCATTAAGTCAAGAAATATCAATATTGAATGCCACCCCAGAATTAGCTGAGAAAAGTTTTGTTTTGTGTACACAACATTATATTTGTCAATCATTTACAGAATATCACAGGCAGTAAGAAATTACACCACAAAATACAGTTTTAACATCGCCGATTTTTCAGCATAATCTTCTTATATACATAGCAAATGGGCGAAAAAATGGGGATGTCAAAACTCTGTATTTTGTGATATAATTTCTTCGGCCAGTGATAATAAGCACATTAATAAGTACATGTACACTATGCAGTACAAATGCATGCCTTTATAAAATAAAAATAATTTTGATACAATTTAATTATTGATAGATCAAAGTTTAAAAGTTGTACATGAACCCAAAATCACGACTCAAAGTTTAAAGCTTAACTAAAGTGAGTATCAGGAGCACTTAGACGTCAGCACATACTACCTATACATCTGTACAACTTTATGCAACCAGAACAACAAACGAGTGAGTTCAACTGTCCATTGACCCGGGCTCTGTTTTATCAAAAGCACTTACGAAAATATTAAAGATACTCTCAAATTTAATTTCTTTATAATTCTTAAAGGTGCTGCCTCACAGATTGGGCTAATTTTTTTGTATATCGTGACTTTCCAATCTAACCAAGTATTGATGTAATAGAAAGCTACTGACGGTTGCTTTATGAAAGATTTGGTGCAAATACGCAATTTTAACCACTCTCAATATCACCCTCTGAGTATTTTTTTTCTTGAAAAAAAGCGTTAAGTTTCCTTTCAACATGCTTTGTGAATTATGTAATTCACACGTGATCAAACTGTAACATCAACAAATTACAGCGTAAACATCAGTGAGGTATTGGGTTTGATTTTCGATTCGTTTTCATCAAATGCGAACATTTTCAGGCAATTTAAGTAATATAGTAGTGTTAATTCTATAGGGTATTAATACCCTATAGAATTTTTTATGTAAAAATACTAAATAACAAATTCCGAAGTTTCTCAAGTTATTTTAGATGTCAGTGTGTTTTTTTTCTGGTATATACAGCCAACTACACCAAAATTACGCGAATAGTTGACAATTTTATTTTATTTTTGCAATACACCAATATGTGAGGCAGTCCCTTTAACAAATCCAAATTGAGGTCGGATATGGCTTGTTGGAGTTCATTAACTGAATCATTATTAGCGTTACAGCTCCATTTACCACACTTTATAATTATAAACAAATTACAAAGAATTTATATTTGATCGTAAGTTTATGATATTCGTAAGTGCTTTGATAAAACAATACCCTGGGACGTTTAAATAAAATTAAGTGAAACTAGAGCTGTTGCCATTCGGCAGACTACTATACCCCCGCCGGCAAAGGGCCATAATTCTGCCAAAATTCATCGCAGCGCAAATTCCTTTCCTCATGCACATCTATATGTTGAGGTTGTTCATCAGTGTAAGTTTTAGCAAAATCCTGTCAAAACTGCAGGAGGAGTTGCGTCCACAAGAATGCGTCTACGGACAGACAGACAAGCTGGATCCTGTATATCCCCTTACAACTCGTTGATATAATTTAATTTTGACTATAAGAATATTGAAACTATTGCACATGTTTGCCTACTGTAGAATCATTAGTTTTCGAGGCAGTTGAATTTTCGTTGGTTCCGTTTTTTGCACTCGACCACGAAATATAATACCCACGATTAATTGACCTCTCAAATATCGAACATGGTTATTCCTTTCATACTTATATTCTACGATTTAACGACCCCACGAAAATGCATTTTTATCAAAATCCACGAATTTAAATATCCACGAAAATATCTGATTTTACAGTCATTCAATGGATTTCATGATAACCTTCGGGAAAAACCTTTTAATGAACCTTCAATAAGGCAGAATGTAGTCTACACTGGTAACTATAGTGTATTAAAATCAGTACCACATTTCACAGAATCAGTCCAAATGGATCAAGCTTGGAACTCAAGTAACCAAATACTGTAAAAATCCCTAATAGATGTCCCTCCCCTAATAAAGGCCCCAAGCTGAATTTTTAGCTAAAACATCTACTCACAAACACAAGTATGTATCCAAATTCATATTATCCAGTATTTTAATGGGAAAAAACATCAGAAACAAGACTGCGTTCAATAAACGCTTATGCCCCCTGTGGAAGCCTTGTCCATAAATAAGTCCAAAATTAGGTCAAGGTGAAGGTCAAAATGGGGTCAGGTGATACAGGTGTGTGGAGAGTGTTCATATACAACATCCATGCAAGTTAGGAAGCTTTGTAGCAAGCCATAATGATGCTAGAAGAAACAGTCAATTTGGGTTAACCAGGACGGACAGACGGACGAACGAACGGACAGGTGAATCACTATATGCCTCCCGATCTATCGATACGGGGGCATAAAAATCATCTTAATAAAGGCACTCCTTTCAGAGAATTTAAAGCCCCAGGGGCATTTATTAGGAATTTAACGGACAAATATTTTTATAGATACATGCATCATTTTTTATGAAAATTCAAAAAAGCAATATGTAAAGCTAAACGAAGCATATTATGATATTTCTAATATCACTGTAAGTAAAACAAGCAGGTATATAAAGACAAATAGGGACCATACTGACCCTTAATCGCTCACATGAGTAGTACATGGTACATAAAGACAAATAGGGACCACAGTCTGGCCCTTAATCGCCCACTTGAGTAATAGTAATACATTGTACTAATATTGGACAACATCAGAAATGAGGTGTCGAAGAGGATTACAATTTTGTTTTGTAGAACTTTGTTTCACAATCAACCTCAAAGAAATTAGTTCAAACTTTAAACATATTTTATGGCATTTTCTTTTATTTGAACTTTTATAAGAAGATATAAAATACGTTTAAACTAATTGGAAAATAATAGGTGATGCATACCAGTTTACTGAAGGAGCGTGAAAAAAGGATGACTATGAGGTAAAAGGGTATAGAAAATTACATCAAACGAACAAAAGTTGATCACAAGAGCTCATCCATACATACATTGTGTACAGGTGAGATAAGGCCAATTTATTTTTATTTTCAGGTTTATGGGATTTTTTGAACATTTTGCTAGCTGGAGAAAAGAATGGGAAAATAGTAAGTGGCCCTTTTGGGGCTGTGTGGGTCACTTACCGGTACACAATGACAGGTGAGTGATTTAGGTCCCTTTCAGCAGTCTTGTTATTTTTCATGTTTCCATTCCCAGCTCACAAAATCAAAATGTTCAAAAAAATTCCCATAAAACTAAAAATAAAATTTTGGCCAAACAATATCACATTTTTATTATATAATACAAAATCATTGCACTAGTTCCGCTAGAGTAAATATGTAAGTAATTCAACATAAACATTTTACAAATAACTAAAACTAGCTACATTTCAGATCATCACAAAACACCACAAGGAGCACACAGAAGACCAAGTAGGCTGTACACACTGGCACTCGACCAGAGAAATATTTGTATAAATAGCCGTGGCTTTTAATCTATATATTGATATTATAAATTATAGGTCAAGGCAATTCATATTTTTTTCTGGTCGAGTGTCAGTGGGCCAGGGATCACTCGTACACAGAGATCGACCAGGGTGCCAGGGATCACTCGCACACAGAGATCGACCAGGGTGCCAGGGATCACTCACTCACAGAGATCTATCAGCTTCATTGCATTGCGATAACTTGTCTACATGTATGTAGGTCAGTCGTCTGTATATATAACATTGTGGACATAAACATTTTTTACAATTTTTCTTATTAATTTCTTCATTTGTTAGATAATGTATAATACAAGTACATTTGAATGTGGTTTAGCGGATAAGCTATTGATGTTTGTAGCCTCTTTATGCGATCAAAATGTTGAAACCAATAAAAGTGCTACATGTATGTTATGATAATGCTATTAACATGATTATTTGATGGGATGACCAACTGATGTACAGACTGACCAGACTAATCAACATGAAATTACAAAGATTTCTATGAAATTGATAATATTTCTGTGAAATTGACAAGATTTTTATGAAATTGACAAGATTTCTATGAAATTGACAAGATTTATATGAAATTGACAAGTTTTATATGAAATTAACAAGATTTCTATGAAATTAACAAGATTCCTATGAAATTACAAGAGTTCTATGAAATTAACAAAATTTCTATAAAATTAACAAGATTATTTGATGGGATGACCAACCGATGTACAGACTGGCCAGACCAACAGCTATATTCCAACTAAACAGGGCACCAGTCCTATGTCATAAATGCTATATCAATAATGCATGTAATAACTGAGAAAAAATGAAGAGTGTTTGGTCCACTTAAAATAAATGGTGACTACGAATTTATAAATAAGGCAAGACTATATTGATGGCACATAATCAAATGAATTGGTAAATAGGTGGTGAATGTTCCCCCCTCACATTTTATGATTAAACAATGTAGAGAGAGTTTATTAGTAAATATCAGCTTAAGAAAATTTTGAAGGTGTTGTTATAGAGGTTGTTGATCTACAGATGACCGCTCTAAAAAGGCTGTACTGTAACATAAATAACTTATACGTAATAAAACCAATTGTCTACACTGCCTGATACATGTTTGTGACCTACAATATTGCAACATTTTTTAAAATAGATAAAGCTATGTGACCGATTTGAAGAAATAAATGGTAAACAAATTAAACAAAGATCATATGAATTGTCTGACATGTGTCCAACAATATTGTGCAATTTCTGAAAATAAACAAAGCTATGAGACTAAACGTAGAAATCAATTGTTAAATAAAGATAAAAACATTTAAAACATGTTCTTTTATAAGTCTTTTACAAAAGTACTGTAAAATTCAAAAGCTATATTCATACCATTTTAGAACAAACTGATAAATACTGCATATTGATTCATTTGTTTTATCTGCTAAAACCTAAAATAAATGTCTTAGATACACAACTGTCTACAGTATTATTAAATTGACAAGATTTATATGAAATTAACATTAAACATAGCTTGTAAGCCCTCGACAAACAACTTTGACAAACACTTAAGGCAAAGCAATCTCTGCTCTGGTGTAATGTCAACTTTATCTTATATAACTCAGGGGTTCCACTAACGTCTGAATATGAAGGATCATTTCGATACTTCTGACTAAATTTTACCATTTTATAGTCAAAATACCCATGATTTCAAGAGAAAATGACCCTTCAAAACAAAATCTTGAGGGTCAAAATGTGGTTTTTTTTTAATTTCAATGGTCAAAACCCCTACTCCAGAGTCAAATGGAACCCCTGTTACTAAATGGGTGGGTGGGGTATTCAAAGTTTTAAAAAAGAAATGTACCGGTAGATACAAACTATTGTTGTGTATGAGTTCAGTTTAATAAATATCATATCAATACAAGAAAACAATATAAAACATGTATAAAATGTAAGACAATTACAAAAATGAGAAAGGTCCACAATGGCCCCTATATCGCTCACCTGAATTCATATAATTGCACTTTTAATTTGATGAAGCAGGCAGTGACCCCAAATTGAGGTCAAATCTAAATGGTGGTTTATGGTTACAATCTCAAAAATCTTGGCTATTGAACACACAAGCTGAACCAACATGTATGATATTTTAAGCTCTGGTAGTCACAAAATGGCTTAAAAGGTTATCTAATAGTAGTTTCAGTACAAGAAAATATGGCCCCCGCAGTGTGGTCCAAATTTGCACACAGGCAAACTTGCAAGAAAACCTCTAGATTATTCCCCATGCCAAATTGAAATTTTAAAGCTTTTTCCAGACGAGAATTTTAAAGCTTTCCAGACAAATTTCAAAGTTTTCCAGAGCCAACTCGAATTTAAACATAGCCCTTGGTCAGACCACTTTTGATCCAAGAGAGCCACTCATTTGAAGAGAATCTGGGTTTCAGGGAAAAAAGGTCCTGTCACATACATGAAACTGCTGACCACAGACGGATGGTGTACGGTGAATGGTCACAAACGCTCACCATGATAACTTTGTGCTCAGGTGAGATAAAACACAGCAAAGCAAAGACATATAATTATATATACAGCATGATCATAAACAGCACACACAAACCATTTAAATGTATAACTCTAGGGCGATAAATTGCAAAACAAAAACAAACACAAAATCCACTATATTTATCGTTTCTGAATATTTAGGAGCATGAAATGTTGTGCCAAATGTTAGAATGCTTTCATTGGCAAATATTACGGTCCTTGATTTTTAACCCATAACAACAATATAGGCAATATTGTGTTTGTTTTTGTACTGCAATTTATCTGATTTAGAGTTACCTTGTTATAATCTAGTTATAATATGTATTTTCTCTTTAACTTTCACTCTCTTTTTTCTAATATTAATAACGTCAAATTAATCCTATCTCCCATCATCTTATAATTACGGCTTTTCAAGTGCATGAAGGGAGGTAGGATTCTTTAGACCTCTAGCCTTATTTATTTGTGTTACCAAATCAAGATCAAGCCTTATTTACTTTTGAAATTATTTGTTATGTTTATTTGTTTCAACCCATTTTGTTTTATCTGTGATTCATATGTCATGTTATATGACCCTTGATTGGAAATAAACTTTATCTTATCTTATCTATCTTATCTTGTATACCATTATACCTCTACATAATGTATACAAAACAGCAACATTTTCGAACACTGTTAAAATAATGAATACATAATAAATCAGAACAAAATCTTCATAAAATATATTTGTTGTTTCCCTGCCTACCAGAACCAGAGAGAAAACAAGGAATCTATTAGCCTAATGCAGGATTTCTTAGTGTAAACAAACTCAGTACCTAATCTAAATCGATTTCAAATATTTGAGCTAAATTTCAACCATACAAAACAGTGATAAACAAGACTGCGTTCAATAAACGCTTATGCCCCCTGTGGAAGCCTTGTCCATAAATAAGTCTAAGTCCAAAATTAGGTCAAGGTGAAGGTCAAAATGGGGTTAGGTGATACTGGCGTGTGGAGAGTGTTCATACACAACATCCATGCAAGTATGAAAGCTTTGTAGCAAGCCATATTAATGCTAGAAGAAACGGTCAATTTGGGTTAACCAGGACGGACGAACGGACGGACAGGTGAATCACTATATGCCTCCCCATCTATCGATAGGGGGGCATAAAAACAAAACGAAGGGAGTGCCTACTTAGTTTTGAAGAGAATTAATGGAAGATAATTCACTTATTTTTGAAGAGCTTTTATAGTAGAGAACATGTGAACATTTATCATTGAATTTGGCACTTACTGTAATAAATTAACGAACTAAAGACTATATCATGGAATTCATTCTTTGCTGAGCACATTAACATTAAAGTGTACCAATGCAAAACAGGACTATAACTATCCTAGTACCTTCTTTCATTTACAGTAGGAATAATTCTATGCATGTATTTATCTAAATACAATTATGAAATTTATCTAAATAAAATTGTGTTCTTTTGTTTCGAGGGCTCTATAATTATACATGTATGTAGTTACCTTAGTTTTGCATAGAGCCCTCAATTTACTACATTAAATGTATACTAAAGAACTCTAAGCTTAAACATTGCATGGTACATGTATACATGTTATTATCTAACCTAAATTAAATATACTAGATCACAGAGCTGTCATGGAGCTAATAAAACTGTAAAATAACAGAAATACGCACTGATAATTTAATTTTCTTCGTCACATTGTTTGAGGACCAAGATTTATGGCTAGAGGAAATCAAAAGCGAATTCATAAAGCAAATCAAATTTTGTAAAGTTGCAAAATTCGCCATTATTTTCATGCCGCTAACTTACCCACTTATGCAGTAAACATGTACATATATTCTACAATACAAAGTACACTGATATCTACAAATACTGTGAAATCAGTAATTTACGCGAAGGATTGATTTTCTCTATTTTCACGAATTATATATGTTAGCAAAATTTTAAACTCGTGAACTAAAATAATAGCACAGAGAAATTTCTTTCAGATGTTTAAAATCAATAACATTTAACATCGCGAAAAACTTTTATGTTCACATATACGCGAAATTTTGACATCGCGAAAATATGTGATTTTACAGTACGGGACATCTATCTAACATAACACTAACATATAATATATGAACAATAACTGATTATCAGAATGAGATAAACAAAATGAATGTCATGATTTACGCACAAATGAGCTGATAAACAAACAATACAAACAAACAAATACAATACAAACAAATACGATACAAACAGGTTTTACAACAAAATAAGATAAACACTTAACACTTAATCTTAGTATACAGATCCATTTGTATGATATCTTTTTGTTTAACAAAAATACATCTACCGTAAAATTCCTAGTGAAGTCCATTCCCCTAATAAATGCCCCCAGCTTTATTTTCAGCTAAAACATCTACTCACAAACACAACGGGTAATCCAAATACATCTAATGTAGTATTTTAATAGGAAAAACATCAGAAAAACACTATCTTAATAAAGACTTTCCTGTTCAGAGATGTAAAGCCCCCGGGGCATTTATTAGGAATTTTATGGTAAGTAAGTTCTGTGGGTAAGAGTTATTACCTTAAATTTGGAGTAATAATAGTTCATTACTAAAACTGACTGTCACATGAGAATTTTCTTATAACATTCTTTATGATCATATAGTTAAGAATAACTTAGATCAATATTAAATCAGATTTGCCTCTCAAAATGGCCGACAATTAAAAACCAAGGGAGGTAATGTTAATATATCTGAAACTTACTCTTCACACTACAACAATGAAGATGGGTAGAGGGACAAAAAATGACAAAAAAAATAATTAACAAAAATAGTGAAAGTTCCTTTGATCAGAATCTTAACAAATTTACCCTGACTAAGGCATATTATGGTATGAAAATCATATTACGCATACATGTAAGTACTCAACACAAGAAGGTATATGTACCAGCATTATACTTCAAAGGTCGTAAGAAAAAATATTTGTTTCTGGAACCCTAAATATCTGCAGCGACTCCTAGATGCTTTAAGGCGTACAGAAAAAATCTGTATTTTATTTTTTATTTATTTTACACTCTTCGAATGGCTTTTTCTCTATGTAAAAAATCCCCAAAACCCCCCATTTTCAGAATCACATATCCCATTGTTTGTTGTTACCAGAAACAAAGATTTTTAGTTAGGCCTAGACTAGGTCTCTTCCGTGAAAACACCTTGTTATTCTATTCTCATATTAAACGACCGTTAAACATGACTGACATGACTGATTGTCATAGTGTAGTATAATGTATAATAGAGAATTAACTAAATTCTGATAAATTTTGTAAGACCAGAGTAGATTGATAGTTAATTGAATTAAATCCCGTTCATATAATAGAAACCACAGGAACCAGGGGCCCGTTTCGTAGACATATCTTAGCAAAGAGTCAAATCTTTTGTATGCTATTTGGAGCAAACTAAGACAGTTTATACATTTAAGCAGAGTTGTGTGAACTGAAAATTAATATATATCATGATCGAATGAACTATTTTAACTTTACGAAAATGTATGGGTTCATTTAGTATGCTCTAAATCATCTTAAGTCCGATCTTAGCCAAGGTTTGTCTATGAAAATGGTCTCAGGAGCGTTAATTGGTCTAAAATCATTGAGGGACCAATCAATGCACCTGACCCCTGCGATAGAAAAGGGAGATAATTCATTATGATTATGATATAAATTATACAATCATACATTCCTGAAGAATTTACGCCAATGGGATGAAGTACATGCTATAAGAACAAGAAGGATGACATTGATATGATTAACCGATTACTATACAATGCTAACTCCTATGCAGTGACCTAAGGACTGTTCTCTTGCATGTATGTTGCTGATAGTAAGGATGCTACAAATTGAGACAGATCTATAACCTAACTAACTTGGATTTCACAATCCAGTATTGTCTGAATGAAATCAGATCATTAGCACCAACCTAGGAAATGTAGATTATCTTGAGTTACCCCCCTTTGATTTACATTGTATAGCAAGGGGAAGAACTCTTAACAATCCCCTGTGCTGTAAACCTAGGAGATTGAGCAGAGTGATGTCCCTTTCTAATAGATACAGAAAGGGTAAGAACTCTTGACAACTGAAATTTATAAGTACAAAAGTACATTTAAAGTAACCTTACATATCATAGCAGTTGCTAAAAGTTAGCGTGTTAAAAATACAAAACACCGTACAAACAAATCACTGGCTAAGAATTCGAAGGTCGTAAGTACAAAATCAATATTTTGAGAAAACAACGAAGAAATTGAGGGGGGAAGACAAAACCTCAAAAGGTTTATTAGAAGATCCCCCACATTCAAGAAGGTATTCAAGAAGGTATAAGAAAAAACTGTCTGAAAACTACTCCTTACTTATGAAAAAAAAGCCTTTTAAGTTTCAGTTTGGTCAACATGACCACTTCTGATTTTCATGACAATAGGCTCATTGAGATGCAGATTTTAAATATGCATGAGTCTTATGAAGTTGTAAGTTGTACTAACGACCTTCTTATTCTAAGCCAGCGAAATGTTTCATAAAGCCTAGGTTTACAGTGTAAGACCAAACTATAGAAACTCAGCAGTTTTTAATTTTTGTTTTACAAGGGTGTGAAAAATCTTCACAAAATTTGAATTATAAATTGATATTAACATATTCATTTTACACAGTGAAGAATTTCTGTATATTTTGAACACTCACAAATAGGTTAAGTATTGCTCTTAAGTGAAATTGATTGAGAAAATATGAAGAAAATTCATGTTCTGGTATCTAAAATTCAAATTTGGTGAATAACTTTGTGATCACCCTGTACATGATTATTATGTATTAAATCAGGACCAAATTGCCTTAAATTGTCATACAGATGTAAGGATATATACCTTAGGTATTGATCTAAAGTGGCATTGACTTAAAATATGTAGAAAATTTCACAGGTAACTAACTAAATACCGGTATTTAAAATTCAAACATGGTGAAATAACTTCGTGAACACCCTGTACAGGATAATTATGTACCAGTATCATATCTGTAACAAGCCTCCGCTAGACGTCATACTGTCGTCTCTTTCTTGAAATCTAGAGAAGCAGAGTTGACGCAGAAACGAACCCCTGAAGGTTTTGGTCCATCATCAAAGACGTGCCCTAAGTGAGCCTTACAGTCTGCACATCGTACTTCTATACGCTTCTCACCTGGAAATAAAGGCATCCCATCAAACTTACATGTGTTGTTTAGCATGGAGATATTGACCATTTCCTCACCTTTAAGACCCTTCAGGGGTTCCACTAGCTTCTGAATGTGAAGGGTCATTTTGATACTTGTGACTAAATTTTACCATTTTACAGGTAAAATACCCATGTTTTTTTAAGAGAAAATGACCATTCAAACCAAAATCGTGAGGGTCAAAATGAGGCTTTTTTTAGGTCAAAACCCCTACTCCCGAGTCAAATGGAACCCCTGCCCTTTGACAAAAAAGCTACAATATGACCCTCAGGACTACCGGTATTGAAGGGTCAAATTTTCTTCCAATTAAAGATGTTTTGGTTAAAAATTGTAGCACCCAGTACCAACTTAACAAAATGACCCTTGTTTCAGCCCTGGAAGATATCTCTTGATATTAATAGATAGATCACAAACACATTCGAGGGCAGTAACTTTATTTGATTAAGCAGTTTTTTTACACTTAAAGTTCAGATTTTATTTTAGGTAGTTTTAAACTTGGTGTTTCAAAGTCTATAGCCGCGGAGTTAATACAGTAGCGTTGGCCCGTAGGTTTGGGACCGTCATCAAATAGGTGGCCAAGATGTGCACCACATTGAGCGCATGTTACCTCAACACGCTTCATACCTAAAATGTGGAGAGGAGAGAAAATTAATGAACGCCTACACACCTTATTCCAATTACTGTATTCCTAGAATGTTATAAGCAAGGATATATCACCTGCCACCTCTGGGAATAGAACCTTGATCACCGACTTAAAAATTCAGCACAATAAAAATTACTAAATCTAGTCCTAGTCTCATTAAAATCAGACCCTTATTACTCTTCACTACTTTACGCTGATATAGGATCTGATGACACTCTGTGTGGGGTGATGTCGATGTGAACTTTACATCATCCAATCAAATTGCTGCTTTCACAAATCTGAAAGTGCACACTGCAGTGAAACAATGCTGATGCTATGTGACGTCATTGTGCACTAGAGAGGTCATTTAAACATGACCTCTTACAGAGTGTAGTCAGATCTCTAACAGTGTAAAGAAATGGAGCAAATGTTAGCTAGGATCTGATTTTAATGAGAATGATCTAGTTCCCAACCTAATCATTCAAAGTTAACTACTAACCATGAGAAAAATCGTCGGACAATACGACGCTATCTTTCTTCATCACGTCGGAGAATGACGGCCATCCACAATGTGCGTTAAACTTGTCCTCTGACGAGAATATACGGTTCCCACATACGACACATCTGTACGATCCCTCGGCATCATGTTTTACGTACTGTCCAGAGAAAGGTCTGAAAATAAATCATAAATCTTATACTGAATCAGAATTCCTACTTCATCCAGCACACCATCACGACCCGGCGGGGCCCTTCCAAAGATCCTTACGAGTTATATATTCAAGGTAGGACATGTTTTAACAGTTGATACAACTTTGGTATGTCTTATCTGGGGATCGAACCAATTGAAGCAAAAATAAACTCATTTGATGGCTGAAACACAAGAGACATGAAGCAGTTTTATACTGGAACTGGGTGTAAAGGTCAAGTATAATTTTAATGGCTTTTCCTCTCAATAATTTTGTATTATTATGTTTAAAATAATTATACTATAATTAGTTGGTGAAGTAAGTCTGGAAAATTAAAACACCTAGTGACCTACAGGGCTTTCATTTGACTCTTGAAATTGACAAAAGTGCCAGTTTTACTATACTTATAGTACATATCTTCTTGCAATATTTTTATGGCTCTTGAAAAATGAGGGTTAGGAGTCATTTTGACTAGTGAAAGCTCGATCTTACCCCCTCCTCAATAGCCTAGTGGTAGAGCTATTGCTTCAAGTGCAGGAGGTCCCAGTTCGATCCCTGGCCGTGACATACCAAAGACAAAATAAAAATGGTACCAGAAATTACCTTGCTAGACGCTCAGTATAAAAGGGAAACTGGCTTCTCTTCTCTCATACCTTCCTAGTATGGATTACGATTGAGGCATAGAGAGTGATTAATATAATTTGGAAAATTACCCAAATGGGTCCTCAAACGAGAAATATAATTTGGAAAATTTGTTTCACAATCGACCTTAAGGTGGCTCGGGACTTTCTGAGCTCGAAATTAAAAGTTGACATATTTGCTTGAAACTTAGTACGGACATATATCATATCCATCTGCGTTGCTTGGTAATGTTTTTATTACAATGACGTCACATGATGTCGCCTTTTGGCTCAGTTTTTGGACCCAGTGACATAATCATAACGTACATTGATTATGACTACATAATTCTTTTATTTATTCGCCGAGTTTAAATTGTAAACTAAGTATTAATGCTCGATAAATTATCGTTCTGATTATATGTTTTTATTTACACTTGATTAACCTAAAATAAATATTGTATGCGGAAATAAATTAGTACAAACTAAACTTAACTAAATAAACTAAACTAGTGACATACCTCTCCGTTCCGCTCTCCTGTGTGACTTTATACTGTACGGGAGTGAGCCTCTCTTTCAGCTCCGCCTTCGGGAACGAGACCGGACATGTTGCTGTTTCTTTACATGACGCCTTTAACTTCTGAATATTTGGGGATTCTTCTTTTTTAGAGGAAATAAGATGCAAGATGTTCATCCAGAATAAAATAGTTAACTGAACTTTCATCTATAAAATACCTGAAATAAAGTACAGTTAGTTTTAATCATTATACAAGTTTGGAATTTCTATATAAGTAAGAGAACTTATTAGACTGAGATCCGATGCAAGATTTTATCCTTTCACTTAAGTCTTTGACTTTTTTAACATTTTAACAATTTTCTTACTCCATTCACTTGCTTAAATTATATACTTTTTTACTCTTTTATCAACTCACACTGTACTGACGCGTACCTGAACATAATATCCACAAGGATGAATAGATAGATCTATAGATAGATTTTTTTACCCGACTAATGGAATCAGTGGACAAGACTTAAATGCACATGTGGGGGGGGGGGGGGGAGTACAGCAGTGTAGGTAAAGACAGCCAGGGAATATAATTAGTCAACTGACAAGTTAGTGGTGTTAGTCAAGCTAGAGTGATTGGGTGGTCATGGGTTCAAACCCCACAACGGTCGCACAGATACACTGCTTGTTCAAGTGAAAAGTTCTAATGAAGTCTCCTTTGTTGAACCTGACAGTGCTTTTCTGAACCATCACAAGTTGGTTAGTGACTAAAAGTCATGCGGAGACCAGACAGTAGAACTAGAAGGGCTTGACTAGCAACCACAGGTCAAAATTTTAAGGTCTTTTAAGTTGTACTTTTATTTGATCATTAGAAAGAGCTTGGGAAATGCTGCACAAAACAGGTGGAATTTTGAAAATATCTCTACCCTATCAAAAGTTATATAAATTTTTGCGACCAAAATTATGTCGATTTTGCGGAATATTTCGTGTATAATTATAGAGCGTTTTTTCGACCGCTCGCGGAACCCTTTTTTATTGAAAAAATGGTTTAATTCACATATTTCAGTTACTTTTTCTTACATTTTCAAGATTTTCACCAGTTTTATGTAGTTTTTCCTGCTCTTTCTGATTTTGATGTTGTTTTTCATGTACACAAATGTATTCTCAAGATATATAATAAATAAATACATAAATTGATACAAAAATAATACAAAAATGGTACACATTTTCATTTTTATTTTACATAGTTATAACAATTGCATGACATCTCACACATACTTGATAAAACATAACAACACATTTATAATGAATAATCAATACTTAAACAGACATGAAAATGATACATGTAGATCTATGTGATATCAAATATGCATACATAATGGGACATTTGATATTAAAGTTCACAGACAATTTGAATGAACAATCATTTATCACGGCATCTTTAAGTTGGAATTTTGTTCAAAAGAACAGTTCTTTGTACTTATGGAAGATTTCATTGACTTCCAAATAGTTTGGGAAGAACCATTGTCTTCCAGAATTACAACAATCAGGGAGCACTTGTCTACATAACACAAACTGTTTATCAACAACCTGGACATCTTTGCGTGATGGCCACATGAATGTACCGGGTTTTTTGCACGGAATCATGAAATTCACTGTTGCAGTATCAGGGGATTTACAATTTATTACACAGCCTGGATACCAGGCATCTTGGTAGGCAACAATAATATACTCATTCTCAATAAAACCATTGTCCATGTTGGGCAGAAGGGACACTAAAGTTGATTCTTGGTCATCATACTCATCACCGGAATCGCAGTCCTTATCATCAATTCGTCGACATTTTGTTTTTCTCCCAGTTTCCATTTGATTCATTATGTCCTTTTGAACTTCTTTATCTTCCTGGAAATGTCGTTTTCTAAGCTGAATACCTCCAAGACGCGCTTTTTTCATTGTGAGGCTTTTTTCAGTATCAGGCATGTCGGTTAGCCATGACACCAACTGTGACCGATTTCGTTTCAACATTTGGACTGACGAGTGGTGGTGTAATGATGCATTTGGTCTTCGGCGTTGACTTGCATCCAAATCTCCAAAGTGATGTTCACAGGCCAAATTGTTGACTTGGGCAAATTGTGTTCTCTTCATCGCTGTTTTTGTCGGAGCAACACTGAATCTACCACCTGGTAAAAAGTCCACAAGTTGCTTTGTAACAGTTTTGATTAATGCCTTACAAACGATTGTTATAAAGTCATGTAGCATTTTTCCGTCTGTGTCTGGTGATAAAGTGTCTAATCTGCTTAGAAACAGGTCAAGATGTGGGATAATCATTGTCTCATCAGTAATCCAGTTATGGTCTGGACTAAATAGGTAGGTTGGGTTCTCAGCACATTCAATGAGGAAATTCTCCAGTCTTTGGACATGCACATGAAGTTCCAAGTATGAAACACTGCCTGATGTAACGAGCCACCAATATGGACCAGTTACCTTCACAAACACAGCTGTCAATCCTCTCAACATAGTTTGAACAGTTGTTGACTTCAGATCGGCTTCCACTGACAAAATCTTTCTATTTGGGGCGGGAACAGTTTTAATAACGTCTAAAAAGTCATCACTATGAAGGTACACTTCAGCTGCAGTTTGAAACAATGAGTTGAATCGGTTGTCCTTATAATTGCCAATAGTTGACTTTATACCTTTCCTGGCGCATTGTACCTCCCATCTGTCACGCAAGCCGAGATATTCGCCGACTGGTCCGAAGATTCCTGATGCGGTATACACAATCCGTTCAATTGTCGTTTGTTTCTTGCTCCAGAATTTAAACATGGGAAGGTGGTCTCTCCCAATTGGTCCAGATGCTGTAGT
Source organism: Spisula solida (assembly GCA_947247005.1). Taxonomy (NCBI): domain Eukaryota; kingdom Metazoa; phylum Mollusca; class Bivalvia; order Venerida; family Mactridae; genus Spisula; species Spisula solida. Next base: position 3,515,043 of record OX365956.1, on the reverse strand, counting down.
TAGTTCTTTTTCATATGTTTTTAAGTCAATTGATACATATCTATGGAACCCAAGCAGAACATGGGCCATACAATGGAATTGATATACGCTCTCTTTTTCTCCATCATTTCCACACTGCGTCAGGACACTATCACGCCAGTCACATAGCAGCTTGTTTGCAAGTTTTTCATTACTTGCCCTGTCGCTCATGGTGAAGGACAATTTATGAAGTGAATCGGCCAAGAATGTGTTCGATATTGATGGATCCTTCACAGTGTCTGCCAACTCATTCATCTGCTTCTCTGTGACGGAATGGATAACTTTAGCTGTTTCCCTAGCTACCTTCGTAAATCCTACACTCATAATTTCCCCACTACTTAAAGTCACTGACGTGTCGACTATTTTTTCTTTTTTTCTTGTTGTTCCATCCCGACAGATACCGATGTTTTCCGAATTCTCTATCCGTGATGCGATATAATGCTTCGCGAGGTAGTGTCCCTCATCTACGATATTTCTGACGGTGGTAGGAGTGGGTAAATCAGCTTTATTGAATTGGTGATTGAATAGGTGCTTCCCAACTACTTCAATTGCACTTGATATTTTTGCTGTACTGATTTCCAATGCAAACAGTTCTATAACACATAATCGTACACAGTCACTGAAGGAAGCGTCACTGTTCTTAGTTTCACATTTGAAGCTGCAGTCCTTAATATATTCCACCTCATTTTGTAAATATTCAATTTCATCTTGTTTCTTCTTTAGCTGAAGCCGGAAGGAATTTATTTCAGATACATCTTTAGTTCTAGTTGACAAAATCTTGTGTTTATAATGACAGGCAAGTTTCTGTGCTTTAGTCTTTTTTGCTTTGACAGTATTGATTTTGGACAGTTTATGCTTTAATGACTCATTTTCACCAAGTTTTGTGTTGAGGTCTTTGTTTTCTTTGCGCAAGTGCTCGACTTCATGTTGTAGTTTTGTAACATCATTTTTCTGGTTGCGGAACTTCTGTCGTAAGTTTTTGGCATTTTCGTCTCTTTTGGTTACATTTCTCACGGAAAAGTGTCCGGAAAGTGTTTTTACCTTGGCGAGCGCTTCTTTTTCAGATACAACTAAACTTTTCAAGACTGCGAGTTGTTTTTGGTGCCTCTTTATTTCATACTTCAGTTGATTCACCTTTTTGGAATGGTCAATTTTCACAGGTTGGGGCGATGATCCATGAGTCTCTTTCTCAACAACTGGGGCAGTACCTAACACAGGTTGGGGCGATGATCCATGAGTCTCTTTCTCAACAACTGGGGCAGTACCTAACACAGGCTGGGGCGATGATCCATGAGTCTCTTTCTCAACAACTGGGGCAGTACCTAACACAGGCTGGGGCGATGATCCATGAGTCTCTTTCTCAACAACTGGGGCAGTACCTAACACAGGTTGGGGCGACGATTCACACGTCTCTATGTCAACAACTGGGGCAGTACCTAACACAGGCTGGGGCGATGATCCATGAGTCTCTTTCTCAACAACTGGGGCAGTACCTAACACAGGCTGGGGCGATGATCCATGAGTCTCTTTCTCAACAACTGGGACAGTACCTAACACAGGCTGGGGCGATGATCCATGAGTCTCTTTCTCAACAACTGGGGCAGTACCTAACACAGGTTGTGGCGACGATTCACACGTCTCTATGTCAACAACTGGGGCAGTACCTAACACAGGCTGGGGCGATGATCCATGAGTCTCTTTCTCAACAACTGGGGCAGTACCTAACACAGGTTGGGGCGACGATTCACACGTCTCTATGTCAACAACTGGGGCAGTACCTAACACAGGCTGGGGCGATGATCCATGAGTCTCTTTCTCAACAACTGGGGCAGTACCTAACACAGGTTGGGGCGATAATCCATGAGTCTCTTTCTCAACAACTGGGGCAGTACCTAACACAGGCTGGGGCGACGATTCACACGTCTCTATGTCAACTGGTGAATTACATGAGGGGGGGTCAATATGAACGTTTGCCGCTTGTACGGGCACAAATTCATGATCAGGTTGTACCCCGTAAGTAAAAAAGCCTTGCTTGAATGCTTCAACAGTTTTATAGACTGAATGTTTCTTCCTTTTCTTAAATTTCTTATCAGCTTCAATAATGTCACGATTTATCCTTGATTCTAAAGTTTTTAGGATCACTTCATTGCAGTCGGTGTTGATCAATTGCAACCACAGTGCAACTTGTCGAATTGGAAGACTCTGTTTTTTCACGAAATTTACGAGTTCAAGAACTAATCCATTTCTTATAGAAACAATTTTTTTTTCAAATAATTTTTCATCATTAAGAAGATCTGAAGATTTGATGTTCAGTTCTTCACAGTATGGTCCTGGGTAGTCGGTGGAACAATTCATGTTGTCTTTGAAACTCTTTCATTGCTTCCTTTCACATGCCAAAAGTCTTTTTGGTGGCTGAAAATACAACAAAAATTATCATTAGCAAAGTAATCAATGTTATATTTTAATTTAGGCCGTAATAAATCAGCAAAACTTATGTAATACATTCGATTTTGAAGGCAGTAAAAGTCTAAAAAAAAATTGTCCGAATTTGGATACATCCGAAATTTGGCCATTTTGAAAAGTGCACGAAGTCTGCGTTTGAAAGTTTTGTCATTAAAATCGTAAAATACGAGATTGGAGGTAAAGTTAATAGCAGTAGACACTATGAAATACACCAACAGTATTTATATTCCCAGAAAATGCTTCATTACCTACTATTTGTACCGTTCAGATAGAAATATCAACGGAATTATTTACAAACTGATCGTGGGACGACGTTGCCTTTGTCACGTTTGAATTTTCACGAGAATTAATGCAGTTGTTTTACCCAAATATGATTGAACTCCGAACTATTTCAAAAATATAAAGTTTAAACCAGCCATACACACCGATATTTTCCTTCGATAATTAGCAATCGTTCGAATATTTATCGATTTGGTTGAAGACGGGCGGAGTGTAGTTTACTTCCAAAATGGCGGCGTGAAAAAATCAACATCACGCGTCAGCGCGTATGACCTTTCAACTTTGAACTTGCATCCGATCGCCAATTATTAATGGATTTTCATGATTTTAGTACCATTTTAAAGATTAAGGATTAAATAATATAATGATGTACGCGGCTTACCGATATAATGATGCATTTGCAGTACAAAATTTGTCAACTTTGGACATTTGTCACATCGTCAATTTTTTTCGTAGACGTAAGCTGCTTATACCGATGTGAAGAGCATTCTATTTTCTGATTGGTTGTTTTAAACTTATTTGCATAAATGACGAATCAGCGATCGGATAATTATTCAAAAACACCTTCTGTTGTAAACCCGCGTCCAGTTCACCGCTCTCGGCGAGACGGTAAAAAATCGCCGATTTTCTAAAGTTTATAGATCGCTTAAAAAGATTTAAATAACATAGATATATATTTTTTACACCATTTTGAAGATAATTTTATTAGCTTTTAAACGAAATAAGACTTACACAAATTGATTTACAATAACTAGAGAAATTTTAAATTGAAGACAACCACCCACTGAAATATCTGAAAATTCCACATGGCTTATCAGTTGATCTGCGGTTGCTAGCTTGACTGATGGTGGAACGTATACATGTCTTGTAGTTGTACGCAGCAGTCTGAGCCGATGCTTTAGCTGACTGCGGGCATTACGGTTACCCTATGTTGCAGTGTAGGGTCGCAGAGTTGTCGAATGGATAACGCTCTAGACTACTGGTCGAGAGGTCCATGGTTCGAATTTGGCCGGGGCACTTGGCGAGCTTCAGAAGCTGGTCATTTCTGAAACGCATAAATTTTGTGTTTCTAATCCAACTAGAGACGAAACTGGTTGGAAACCCAAAGGTAGTCTCGCGTGTATCAGAGCTATACACTGAGCATGTTAAAGAACCAAGGAGTCTATTCGAAAAAAGCTAGGGTAACGCACCCAGATTCCTGTATCACACCTCTTTCTCTTCATTGAATGATTGATTTTAAGTCTGCCCTTGACAGACAAATGTCTACGTCCCCGTAAGGGGTTCAAAATAATGGAAGATAGAAATGATTAAGTTGAAGTTGCTTTGAGAGTGATGTTATTGATTATTGCCATGACAACTCAAATCAATGTGATTTTCCAAATTACCAACTACCAAAACTAATTTAAGCTATTTGGTTTTAGTTTTATACCCTGCCCCTGGTAGTTTTACCAAATTTTGATAGAAAAACAAACTCCACAGTCCGTTAATTTAACCAAAATACATTAACAACAAGTTTATCACTTACCTAAAACAGGAATTAATCGATCGAACGCAAACATCAGCAATAAACTACATTCTTAGTAGCAAAATATTTACTTCCGTATAGGGAATTACTTCCGTCGGCCATAAACAAGGTTAGACACCACTAAATTAGGGTTGTGGCTAAAACCCGTCATTTTAAAAATTCACGCTGCAGTTACTTCCCCTCGGACATGGTGTTTTGATATTTGGTATGTATGTATCGTACATATACCTCGTTATAACATAGTACTATCAGATGATTTTTATTTGAAGAGCATACGATATGGATGTTCCAATACAGGTTTTTACTAAAATGAAAGAAGATTGGATTGATTGAAGGAGTATTTTTTTCTATTTGCATATGTCTGTCAGTTCACTTACAAAGCACTGAGTCGGCAGGTTGATTTGTAACAGAATTTTGAATAAACTTGCATAAACCTAATGACATTTTTGAGACAGTAAGATAGTCCATATGAAACCCATTTAGGTAGCACAATCATGTGCATGCACACAGGGCTGCCTAGATGGGACCAACAAAGGCTTCTGTTGCACTTTCTATCTGGGTCTCATATGGGCGGCTTATGTGCATTTACATGGCATATCCGAGATGGGGTCATATCAAATATATAAGGTTGCACTTTCTATCTGAGTCCCATTTAGACAGCACACGAGGGACTCTTATAGGCAGTACTAGTCTGTCTATACAGGTCTTATGTTTAAAGTAGACAACTCGTCTGTCTACTTTTTTTCATGAACCTGATTATAACCCTTTGCACACTCGAACATAATTAACCAAGCCCACAATAAAATCTGGCAAAAATAAAAAAGTTATAATTGATTGTCAAAATATAATATCTAGTCGGGTAGCCTGACTAAGACAGCACATGTGCATATGTACACGGGGTATACTAAATAGCCCATTTGCATGAACATTTAGAATTTTCACTCACAGATAAGAAAGAGTACTTCCAAGTACGAAAACGTCGAGCGTCCATCACTCATATATATTATCTTATAAGACATGAACTATTGCTAATAAAAATGTCCAAGTGTTTTTAAAGTATTTCGCTAGGAGAAGAAAAGCTCAATGTTGAAATGTCCACAAATTTTCTTCACAAGAGCCTGCAGCTAGCTGTAATAATAACTCGCCAAGAAGTATAACTCAGAAATGTCCTGTTTTGTTGTCTTGTCAGAGCTGTCTTCCCTTGATAAGTATTGCAACCATCATTCAAATCAATTGTCAGCTCGGCCATTTCCGTTTGACTCCGATCTATTGCAATGCATAAAAACTGAGGTGATCAGAATGCCAATTATTTATATTCTGTTGATGGCGTCCTATAAACATCCAGCTTTATAACCGAACGGTCGACTGTGTGACGTCACAATACGAGGACCCAATAAACTCCTATCAATTTGTATCTGTCTATACAATGTATATGATTTTAAACCTTTTTAAGGATTTTGGAGCGGTTTGGTTCCCACATTCAGATTTGGTTAAAAAAATGCCAGGAAGTAAAGACATTTATTCTGACACAAAATAGGGTTAAAAAACCCAATAGGCCACCGAATTTGTTTTCCGAGTACTTCGCTCTGTTTGAAGTGTGTATGGTATTTTTTATAATTACTTAGACATTAGTAAATCTTCGACGCTCATGCCAAGTATGACTTCTTTCCACGAAACTTAAAATACTACATGTAGAACAAAAGGTCAAAGGTCAACTGCCTTGATTGTAGTAAATTCGGTATCGGGTACATTATGTGACCTTTTGCACAAAAATAGTATGTTGCACGAATGATACTCATTCTGTGTTTGAGCGTCAAAGCTGTCTCGTTAAATCGACCAAAGAATAAAAATAGTTACGGTTGTTTTGAACTTAAATTTGTTGACAGATTTGTACTTGCGTGCTTAGCTAAAAATCACGTCAGATACCACGTGGTCTGTCCACAATGATTGGGCATATCTCTTCACCCTGGAAATACTGGAGTATCCTGCATGTGTACGTCACGTGCATCCATTTATAAATGAATATATGACACAAAATAACGATAATTCATTTAATTATATGATTGTTAATGATCATTTGTATCGAGACAACTAAATTAACATAATTATTTTATTACATACCTAGATTACATAGTACATTAATATCTGCATATCATCATGCTGTACATTATAGAACCAAATGTCAATAATCAGTTTAGAATACTATAAAATAATCATTTTCGAGGGGGTCCAATTTTCGTTGATTTCGTTGTTGACCTCGACCACGAAATCTAATCCCCACGATTAATCGACCTCTCAAATTTAGACATGAGTTTACCCTTTCATGTTTGTAATCCACGATTAACGATCCAACGTAAATTCGTTTTTATTAAAATCCACGAAATTTAAAACCAAAGATCTAGATCTTTGTTAATACCCACGAAAATATGTGATTTTACAGTATATATAGTCTAAGAAAATCGGATAAGAACATGCATGATAATTATCACTCATAAAATTACATACCAGCTTATATATGTAAAGTAATGATACTAAATCTAATACTAAGTATTATTTAATCATCGTTATTTACATTCTATATCCCTGAATGGTAACATGCTTGAGTAAATGGCTGCCTAATATTACTGTAGTAAGACCAAAGCCAATTGATATTGTGGTTTTGGCCATAGAAACATGTGTTGTTATCGACTTATTTTCATCTAAAACATTAAGGCATTTACTAAGTACATACATTATGAGGAACGACTCAAGGCTGTGTACAGATCTTATATATTTTGAACTACTTCCGCAGGTACAAATATCTCGTTGGACATTCCAAGTGGTATCTGACGTACTATTGGACTAAGAATGCTAGTAAAAATATGTCAACACAAAGTTAAACACAGATGAGGAGAACTCAGAAATTCTGTGTTTTGCTTGAGCGCTTGAATCACTCCATAATACGCATTCCGTTTTCACTATCACTTGTAAGCACGTGTTGCAATTGCTGCAACATCTCGTCACGTGTATCAACTAATTTCGTACTTCATAACACCGACAAAATAATAAATAACGATTTATTAATTTACTCCACGATTAAGATGATTTATTAGTTATATATATCGCTGGCTTAGAATTAGAAGGTCGTAAGTACTACTTACCACCTTATAAGGCTAATGCATATTTGAAATCTGCAACTCAATGCGATTCTTATGAGCCTATTGTCATGAAAATAGGAAGTAGTTGACCACACTGAAGTTTAGAATGCTTGTTTTTTCATAATTATGTAAAGAGTAGTTTTCAGACAGTTTTTTCTTGTTTTCTCAAAATGTTGATTTTGTACTTACGACCTTTTAATTATAAGCCAGCGATATATTATATGTATCGGATAGCTGAATGAAACTGTATTTCTCACCGTTTATTCTATTTCCATCAAAGAAGACATAACTTGCGGGCAAAGTTAACTGTATCATTGATAAAGATTTTTTTAATTTATGAATTTTATTAAAATAAATATATTTTTACTCTTTATCAATGATACAGTTGCCGTGGCTGCGGGAATATGCAGCTATTCCATGCCTTGTTCCATTAGAAACACCGTACAACACAATAAGTGTTTTAAATAAGCACCATGTCCAATCCAATTATCGCAAATATATGTTTTCCAAGTGTATGTAATTAAATAATTAATGACAGTGTAAGTGGAAAGTCTGCGTTGTGATTAACGATGCAATAAGCAGAATAATTGCATGTGTTTGTTTGTATGACGTCGGATACAAGGATATACTTAAAAATGGTGCATTTTATACTTTATAGGTATTGGCTTAAGTACTCCACACTCAGTGTTGTGGGTACCATAGTCTGAGTTTCATTTCTGAATTGCTTATTGGTAATTTAGTTTTATTATGCATACTAATGGCAACGTTCAAGTTTGTTTCATTTGAAAGCAACAACATCTTTTTGATCTTGTCTGTATATGTGTGAACACCACTTATTTTAAAGTTTTTAATCTTTTATTATTGACGTGCAGCACACTTAATTTAAGTTCTTGTACAGTTCAAGTTGACATGCATCTAAGCACATAGTTAAATGTATCCTTGATAAAACAATCATTTGGTCCTCTCCATGTACTTATTCATCATCTCCAACAGATACGCGCGACGTTTTAGACTGATACACACTTTTTCAAATGATGTTACATCATCATTTCTTTTGTATATGCACGCGTTTACTGTATATATACTTGACAAGAGCTAAACCGTGACCTTTACATGCCTTCCAGTTTGAACATCCCTTGTTCGACGCCCCAGATATATATAATTGAGAGGAAATAAACTAAATCGAAATAATGTTTCCGATTGCATGTAGTGTTGCACTTGAAACACTATTTAGTTAACAAACATTCTGTATTCCTCTAGTTTTGGTGGGTAGCTAGGCTATGCTGCCGCTTCTGTATGACTTTTAATTGTCTGTGCTTTACATAATTGTCTGTGCTTTATAGTATTGTCTGTGCTTTACAGTATTGTCTGTGCTTTACAGTATTGTCTGTGCTTTATAGTATTGTCTGTGCTTTACAGAATTGTCTGTGCTTTACAGTATTGTCTGTGCTTTACAGTATTGTCTGTGCTTTACAGTATTGTCTGTGCTTTATAGTATTGTCTGTGCTTTATTGTATTGTCTTTGCTTTACAGTATTGTCTTTGCTTTACAGTATTGTCTGTGCTTTACAGAATTGTCTGCGCTTTACAGTATTATCTGCGCTTTACAGTATTGTCTGCGCTTTACAGTATTGTCTGTGCTTTACAGTATTGTCTGTGCTTCACAGTATTGTCTGTGCTTTACAATATTGTCTGTATATATAATATATTGCAATGCATAAAGGCCGAGGTGATCAGAATGCTATGCAATAAACGTCCAAATGAGGCGACATAGTGTTGCATGTTCAGCGTATACTGGTCAGCGCATTTGTCTGTCCGACGTTCTGGACATGTATTTATAAAGCATTTTAGTGAAAAACTTAAATATTTTGACTTAACTCGAACATTTGCGATGCACATAGTTCCCACCAATTGGAGAATAGCTCATGCTTCCTTGTGATTATAGTAGCTCTCTACAAAATGCATAAAATTTATGTAAAGAATTAATAATATGGATTGTAATATTTAGCTACTAATCTAAGATTTTAAGAAAATTCTTCGGTTTCTACTAAGATGATTTATAAATACCGGCCTTTTTGTTATATTGACAACACAATAAGGCATTGTACTAATCATGTGATAACGTTGTACCTTATATAGTGAGTGTTTATGAAGACTTAGAAATGAAATTAAACAAGACAAACTCCAAGATATTTCTACGTTTCGACTTTAATAACAATTCTTATCAGGAATTTAAACAAATGAATAAAAAACGTCATGAGTTATGACGTCATGAAGACATAGAAATAAATAACAACAGTACATATCCACATATAAATAATGTTATTTGCGTCATAATAAAATGAAACATTGAATATTGTTTCAAACCATTTATAAAATGATTGATTACTCTTATGTAATCTATAACAATTATCAGCAAATGTCATACACAATTCCTTGAGTACTATCATACTCTCAACAAACAGTTATAAAACTGATGTTCGTCATATTTATACATTTTGTGTTACATAATGATTTCATTGTACAGGTACATAAGTTTTGGACCCAACATTACAACTTATACCTTGCAGGCAATTCCAGCAAACCTGTTCTTTAAAAATATTTTTACAAATCGGACAGAGAAGGCACACTCAGCATAAACAGTCGTGTACAGAAGACATAAAAACAGCACAGACCACCACATTTACACGACACAATGTCCAAACCAAACATACAACTGAACGAGAAAAGGAACTTAACCGACGAAAGTCCAAGTTTCAGCTGTAAAAAGGTCGAAAGTCCAAGTCCTCTCTATGTTTGATTTTGAACGGTTAACCGATCTTAGTACGGTCACTAAGATTGCAATATAAACGGTACATGAGTCAAAATGTTTTCCATAGATGTGCATCCAGTTTCTGACTTCATCAAGCGTTTATTTTCCTGCTGCTGTCGCTGCTGCTTTTGCCGCTTCTTCTAATAATGTCGATTGTTCTTTACCTGTGGCGAGGGCAGTCTTTGCTGGTGTTTTCGATATTACTTTTCCTCCTGTCTTTCCAACTTTAGATAACTGAAGATTATGAAACATTACATGTGAAGATGTTAAACAGAAGTGTTTGTTTCACATTTGAGATCAATATACAAAAGCACATTTCGCTGCCTTAGAATTAGAAGTTCGTAAGAGTACAAAATCAATATTTTGAGAAAACAAGAAAAAACTGTCTGGAAACTACTCTTTACTTATGGAAAACAAGCTTTTTAAAGGTCAGTTTGATCAACATGACCACTTCCGATTTTCATGAAGATAGGCTCATAAGAAGCGCCATGAGATGCAGATTTCAAATATGCATCAGTCTTGTATACTGTATAATCATTTTTGTTCAAGGTATGTCGAGTGCCTTAACACTTCCGTGGTTCGGACTTTGCTCATAGCAGCATTCCCTGATAGGAGTATGCATGTTAATTGTTTTGTAACAAATAGAACGTAGAACGTGTATTAATCCGGAAAGTATTATTGACAACGCAAATTTCTTAAGTTACAATTATGATACTGTAAAATCCTTAATTTTCGAGGGTATTAAGGTAAAATGGAAATTGGTATAATCTTAAATTCGTGGATTCAAAATATTGAAAGAAATATCTCTTGGTACATATTGTTTGGTCAACTAATCGTGGGGATTAAATTTCGTAGTCGATCTAAACTATGAAATCAACGGAAATTCAACCACCACAAAAACTAGTGATTTTACAGTAATTCAAATATAAACATTTACTTACAGCTCTAGAAAACCATTGTTCTGATTCGCCCACCAATGTCAACAGCACAATACTGGCAATGAGGACATACGTCACTTTCATCTGTTAAAATAATAAAGTTATAGTTCAGTCAGGGTAAGAATAGAGTGACGCAACGGTCGAATCCACTATTACGGTGTAAAACCAATTATAAAGTCTTATACAGACAGCTATAATTTCAATGCTGAACTAATATATTATAGTAACTCTACCTGTTCTTTTGTGAACACTTTTATAAATGACAACGTCACTCTCACAGTATCACAACTAGACTTTAATTAGAACATATTTAAACATGATTAAGTATGTGATTACGACAACATTTTTAAGTCTTCACCTTAATAATGATGTAAGCAACAGAAAAATCTCTAAGTAAAGTATTGAAGTAGCTAATTTATTTTCCCCGTCATAAGCGGGACAGGGTCACTAGTCTCATCTTACAATTATGCATGTATATATTTATTTAACAACTTACATTTTATAACAAATTGAAAATGTCTGCATGGTTATATCTTGAATGTTATTCTTGTTGAATTTATTAAATCCATTATCGAAATCATATCTCTCAGATGACAAGCAAACACTCTATCTATTGCGCTAAATGGGCGGGTACAGTGACCAAAAAGATAATATTAAGTCGGATAGAGAAGGCCGCAATCAACTTAACCAGTTGAGCACAGAAAACATAAAAACAAACAACCGAAAGAGAATATGAACTGCCCAAGTCCCAGCTGAACAAAAGCTGAATAACCTAGTAAAACGGCTGAATACTTAGTTTTAGCTGTATGAAGTCCTAAAAGTTAAAAGAATAACAGTAATAAAAAGCTGAATGTCATCGTTTCAGCGTGATGACCTAGTTTCAGCAATAAAAAAGATAAAAGCCCCTGCCGAATAAACGCCATTTATTACGGAACCGTAATAGCATCATTTAAATAATTATGACAACACAATGGTTTCAGAAAAAAATATTAGAAACATAAAATGTTGCATAAAATCAACTTACTCTTGTTGGTCTATATTCTGAACGATCCAAATAATTTATGTGAGAGTTTATTCTATCGTTTTATGGCAATGTTTAATGTGGTGAGCAGTAACGCGTCATGCCTTATTTACTCTTCATTGACCTATTTGAAGATAATAATAAACAATTGCTTCTTAGTATATTTCACTTCGTTGAACTGTTGACGTAATTAGGCTCATTTTTTTATGATGATGAAGTAGTAATTTGCTCGTATACTTAGGCTGCGTTGAAATAATGAATGTTTTCTGTCAGAATGACATTCTATTGTGCCCTTTTTAACACAGTTGATTTGATAAGAATAAGAATACAAGAATTGTTCCAAATAATCAGGGGTCATATACAATGATATAATAAAAATAAGTGCCAATTTGACAAATATCATACATGTACGAAAATACTAAATAATAATAAACATAACAAAAACTACAGAAGGCCATTCAGCCAAAACAACATTTTTTTCTGAAATCTAATTGGGTGGGGGGAGGTTCAACAAAATAAAACAACAATACATCTAGATAATGTTTGACAGTTCTAGACTTGAATTGTAGAGATGTTCTTTTAGTATATGTATACATAAAACAAAAATGTTGCAGAAGTGCTTGCCACATCATGATATTCCGAGGACGAAAACCATTCATATGTTTAATATTTTAATATGTTTTTCGGACTAACACGTACATGTACTATGTTTTGATGTTGAAACGGCAAGATAAGAATTATAGTTCAGTTTGAAAACAATGACTAATTAATTCGACTTCTAAGAATGACACGACTTAGATGTTGTTGACGTAACTCTAAACGGAGGACTTGAACCAAACATCTAATGTAGCATACACAGCTATGCACGAGTTTCTAAATTTAATAGTACGCTTGTTTAATCTTTAAGGTATGACATACACCGAAAGTTTATACTAATTTGTTTAAGGTCGATTGTGAAACAAGTTTTTCCAACTTATATTAATCACTCTCGACACCTCATTCCTGATGTAATCCATCGCCACGAGTGTATGAGAGAAGAGAAGCCAGTTTCCCTTTTATGCTGAGCGTCTAGCAAGGACATTTCTGGTAACATTTTTATTTCGTCTTTGGTATGACACGGCCAGGGATCGAGACCTCCCGCACTCGAAGCGAACGCTCAACCACTAGGCTATCGAGACATACACCGATGAATGTATTATATAAGATTCATTGTGATATATATACGAACGTCTATGTAACCTTGAATATCTTAGAAATACACAGCGTCCTAGAATGTTTATCAATTTACTTAAATCAGATAAATAAGTTGTATTATATCGTAAATATTATTCTAATACATGTACAATGTACTAGTAATTGTGCGTAAGTGAAAATAGACTGCGTCATGATTTAGACGACTAACCACGAAGGAGGAGTGACACTTGTTCTGAGTCCCATTATTGTCATACTTTCTGTCGAATCCCATAGTTAGTCACAATGAATATGACATTGATGTTGGATAAACAATATGCGTATTATTGCTTAGCATGCAAAATACTAATTTGATTAGCAAAGTTATTTGCTAATCAAATATTTGAGTAAATTATGTGTTTACTTTCCGGTTGCCGAGAAATAACAATACGTATTTCATTATGAATTAACACATTTTATCAGATTGCGTAAGGAATGTTAACAACATACTGAATGAAAACATTGTTGAAGAGTATGTTTGTCCATATTTATAAAACGTTAATCAGTGTCTATATATTATTTATTTCGCATTCATTTTTCGCGTCACCTATCTGATTCGTTCGCGCTATTCGTACCCATCTTGTTTCACAATCGACCTAAACAAATAAGTATGAACGTAGAAACTGTTTGGCTCAGTAGCAAGTCAATAATACTTGGTAAATTCTCCAAATGACATTTAGATCTTCGTGGAATTACTAAAGGCAACAATCTAACACATTTAAAATCCAAAGTAAATGTCTGGAAAAATATACAGACGAGACGTAACGTAATTCTTTTCATCCAAGTAAATGTCTGAAATACGAAAGTATGGAAGCTTCTGGGTCTTGAAAAGTGTCGTTTCAATACCAACAATTGTTACAGATAAATAGGGCAGACGACAATATGAATCAGAATGTAACGAATAATTACTGGATGGCAATTGATTGGGACATGCATAGCGTGTCATCGATCCACACATTTTGCCATGCCGTGGAATCCGACCAATGGGTACATAGAAATAGCTGGGATAGAAATATCAAGAAAAACAGAAAGGCTATTCATTCTGTTTAAAATGAGTATAACAAGCTTCGTACTAATGAGTAATTTGAAGTTCCATTGTAATAACAAGCTTCGTACTAATGAGTAATTTGAAGTTCCATTGTAATAACAAGCTTCGTACTAATGAGTAATTTGAAGTTCCATTGTAATAACAAGCTTCGTACAAATGGTTAATTTGAAGTTCCATGGTAATAACAAGCTTCGTACAAATGAGTAATTTGAAGTTCCATTGTAATAACAAGCTTCGTACTAATGAGTAATTTGAAGTTCCATTGTAATAACAAGCTTCGTACTAATGAGTAATTTGAAGTTCCATTGCAATAACAAGCTTCGTACAAATGAGTAATTTGAAGTTCCATTGTAATAACAAGCTTCGTACAAATGATTAATTCGAAGTTCCATTGAAATAACAAGCTTCGTACAAATGAGTAATTTGAAGTTCCATTGTAATAACAAGCTTCGTACAAATGGTTAATTTGAAGTTCCATTGTAATAACAAGCTTCGTACAAATGAGTAATTTGAAGTTCCATTGTAATCCCACCCGTGACCAAAGAAATATTGCACAAATTGCCAATAGAAAGACCGACAACCCGATGGACTTAGTTCAATCATGACTCCAGTTCAGCCCCGACCCAAACCTTCGTACCTGGAAGTATAATAAAGAAATTTAGCAGGACACGTTACATATAAATAACACATGACCTATTCATATGCAAACTAGGCTAGAAAATAGAAACAACTTTGAAATGCCGAATATTTGAACGCCCCATACAGCGGACTGAATTTTTACTAACACTTTTAATGACTTGATGCATTTGCTGCAGCAGATCGTCTCAGAAATAGATTATTTCGTACTTCATAACCCAGACGAAATAAAACATTTAGATTTATTGATCTATTCCGTGATTTAGATGACTGATTGCTTATTGACATAGTGTCTGTCTGTTAGCTAATAGTTGCTGTATGACAGTGCTTGCTGCAATTTATTCCATTGCCATCAAAGAAGTTATGATGTGCACAGCTGCAGGAATGTTGGTTATTATGTTTGTACCTTTTCAATGTCATGTTCTATTTATGAGACACTATGGTACACATGATGTGTTGTAAATAAGCACCAGGCCAAATCCAATTAACGCAAATATACATTTTTTAAGTGGAAAATCTCTTTGGTGTGTTTCATTAAACAATATATTTGACTGTGGATGTGGTTATGCGCTTGAAGGACAATAAACACTTGCATAATTACTGCATTTGTTTGTTTGTACGGCGTATGGGGAAGATATACTCATAAATGATGCACTTTATACGTTATTTATGTTGGCTTGAGTGCTTGATGCGTGTGTATTGCGGTTTATCGTTTGGTTGCATTATCGGCCATTTAGTTTACACTTACGAATTTTAAAAACGCACAATATTTCATGGTTCCGATTTTTAGTAAAGAAGATGACGTTTTGGTCACAACCTAATGCGCATGGTATCCAGTGGGTACAAATGTTGTAAACTGCAAGCATTTTCTTTCAAATTTAGTGAACTTGGGATACACTCCAGCATGTACGAGCAGCTAACAATCCAACGGTCTATTTTGCAGCTTTGAGACGAGTATCCTGCTTTTTTATCAATGTTCTGTTGGGTTGTTGTATTTGGTCGACACTTTTGTTGTTGTTCTTCAGATGCTCTTGGACTGCTTTGAAACATTTAATAAACGTGTAGCAATGCTAAAAAACATCTTACAATGGCGTAAGTCACACACAGATCCTCGTATTAAACTTATCACTTAAATAAAGTTGAGACCTTTCTTTGATATAAGGCATAAACGCTGTTTTAGCATATCGCAAATGAGTGTTTATTGAACAAACCTTATACTCAAATCGATAAATGGAAGTAAACCAAAATCTACCCAAGAAAAGACAATAGACTAACTTTTACACATGCCATGTTTGATGCGTAAAAATCCTTAAAATACAAAGATATGCATGTACATGTAGTTGCATTTATTTTCGAACACCCCTTGAATGTTTGTGTCTGTTCATGTATATTTAGGGGTTGTGTGCGGAGTAGAGACGTGGTTCTGTATGTAATAATAATTGTGGATTTCCCTGAGATAACTTAATTTCTCCTCCCAAGGTTTAGTCAAACCGTTGGAATATGTACATCAATAATCGCGTGTATAATGCAATATATGCTTGATGATATGAGTATATAACTATTTAAAGAATTGAATTCTCAAGAAAATCCTTTTCATACTCTGGTGCAAGACTGTGGAATAATCCACCAAAATCAGTGCAAACTGCAAGGACATTTTCTTCATTTAAAAGCAAATATGTAAAGTGGAAATTTACTGGCATTTCATAATTATTGCCAAAACATTTTATGATATAAAAATTGTTGTTTATGACTGAAATACACGCGGACATCTGATTAATGTGTCATACTTATGTATTTGTACCTGTGTAATTTGAATTATGTATTGTTGTAAATATTGTCATTGTATATGTATATCTATTGTTATTGTGGACCATAATAAACATTGGTTTGCCAATTATGTTATCCACAGAAAATAAAGACGTTCTTATTATTATCATTAAATGTGTATGCTTGAGGAGTAGTACGATCTTGACACACGTATTGAAGTGGAAATGGGGAACATCTTCGTCGAAATAATTGATGTTCACGGTTGCATCCCGTATTTAGAGTCAGTTTTTACTCTAAAACATATAGAAACATGCGTCTTTTAAGTCGAGATTTAAGAGAAAATGTTGAATATTAGTCATAAAAAAGGAAACTTATTGTGAGCAATTGATCGCAATACCGTTAAATATAACATGCGCAATGAAATGAACGGAATGATAAGTGTGTGTTAGAATAAACACAATTGATTAATAAAAAACAATTTTACATGATATGCTCTTTTATGTTAATGTGTGCGAAAGTGTTGCCTGATTAACATATGGATACCTATAAAAAACGATATTAAACACAAAAATTTATATCTTTTTATGGGAATATAATTGTTTATATCTTACTTACACATGTTTGGTCGGAAAACATCAAATAAACCCTTTGACACCATCTAATACTTATTAGGATTATTGCACGTTTACGTTACCCTTAGGAAACTTATACTATAGGTGTAAATATTATTGTGTTCATAATATGTCATTATATTGCTGGCTTATAATGAGAAGGTCGTAACTAACGACCATATAAGACTAATACATATTTGAAATATGCATCACAAGGCGCTTGTTATAAGCCTTTTTTCACACAATTCGGAACAGGTCATGTCGACCAAACTGAAGTTGAAAAAGCTTGTTTATCCATAAGTAAAGAGTAGTTTTCAGACGGTTTTTTCTTGTTTCTCAAAATATCGATTTTGTACTTACGACATTCTCATTCTAAGCCAGCGATATATAGGATCCGTCATGAATTGTATGATTATTTACATAGATCTGTCAATCCACTATAGTCGGACAAACATAAATTGGTCGGACTAAATTTAGCACCAGTAAATAAACACAAACGATGACCTTCACATCTAATTAATCGAACAATTTGATAGACATGATTATACTGAAACCATTTGTCGTAAAGCTCAAGTGGCTCAGTGGTAACGCATCCGCCAATAGATGATGTACCCTGCATTTTATTTTTGTACGCAGGTTCGAATCCTCGTTGTGTCTTGATTTTTATCATCATGGTTATTTTGTTTTCTTATCAATTTAAAAATACGAACTTTACAAAAGATCAAACAAAAAAAACGAAAAAAAGTCAATATATACATTTTTCTAGCCGAAAAGTCATAAACTGGGATTCGAACTCGCGCGTGATAAAACATGTTTTTGTTGTGACTCGACCTTGCTCGGTACTGACTTAGCTATATTCGCATTGGCTTTTAAAGTGAAGTTAATAAACCGTAATAGTTCACTTCAGGTGCAATATGTAAACGATATTGTTTTGGTTCTGGTACTATATTTAGCCTGGCCAATTTATCTTTGTCCGATTATACAGTCGAGCATGTTATCACTTTGTCTAATATACAACAATATAGAGAATCACGATGATGTGCCCAAGTGACGTGACGAAACCTTTTTTATTTGGCGAATGTAGTGGTGAAAGCTAAAAATTCTCCAGAGGAAGGTCTGAGGGTATCCGTATTTTTAACAGAAGTCAAATTTATCTGATGCTGACTGACAACTAGGCTTTGAGAGAACATTGTACATTGTATACATATTTATTAATGCCTGTCAATCAATCTCAGTTTATTTTGGGTTGGATAATTATAATACCAGCACTTACTATAACTAGAATCTGACCTCTGTGTCGTAACCTTAAGGTATCCACTATATAAAGGCTGTAACTAAAATAGCAGTCATGGCTCAATACTCGTTTTCGATCTTTATTTTATAAGCTAAGACATAACATGTTAGCGGGAAACGGACACAAACATATCGACAATTGGCTACAGTAGATTTTGTTTTACCTTCAATGTGCCTTTAAATAGATCAGACAAATTCAGCAGCACAAATTGTATAAATCGTTTTAACATTCGAAAGTTCACCAATATTTGCCGTTTATTGGCCAAATTGTAATGAATATTTCCAATCCCTGTTCGTTTTATGTATTAGAAGCGCGGCTCCTTTTAGGTAAGCAAAATATAACGTCACTGATTTTGGCTGATCGACAATTGTATGTATTCAGTGCCTATAAATAAACTGTATGAAAAGCAGTTTTGAATATAATTCATCGACTGAATAGTGATTTATTGCGCTGCTGCGTCTAATTAATAAATCCCAAAATATATTCCAATGCTTAAGATCTAAAGCTATGATTCCGCTTTTAAGGGTTGGTGTTAGAAGGGATTAATTCTCCATCATATCACTATCGTCATATCTAGATATTATACGGTGAATAGAGATAAACTTACGTTTTCGTACAAATTACTTACTATCTGATTCCTGATTGAAATCATGTCGTATTTTTAATATCTTGGAAACAATCCTTTAATAATATTCCAACGTTACTTTATAAAAAAGCTACTAATGCTGTCTTGGTAGATCTAAGAAGATGCAGCACAAAACTGTTCAAGAGAAATTGGAATGTATGACATAATAACAACCATGAGGAAACAATCGTAATTGAATGTTTGATGGATACAAAGATAATGATGTGAATGATGATACCATTAAGGTCTATTTTGTATTGATGAATCTATATAGTGGAACACGATGAAACACTTGAGTGAAAATACAATATACAGGAACACCTGTGCAATACTGTGCAGGCATATTATATAAGGTATTTGGCTTAATGTGTACGTATTTAGCCCCTTTCGTTCTCGTGTTCACTTTTGTTGCTTTTAACTATGGCGGCTGATCTACAACCCTTTCAACTTAACAGCGAGTATAATCAAGAACATTTAATGTTTTTGGTTCATTGAGTTTTATGACAAATACATGGATTGTTTTTTTGATTTAGACCTGGGCCCGGAATTAAAACCAATACTTACACCAAACAGTCAGTTATATAATGAGCTATTATTTGTCCTAAATCGCAAATCTAGATGAGGGAAATGTATAAACTTGTGCTCTATGAGTGTTGAAAATGATATTTGGTATCATTTGAATCTGAATGCCACACAGACTGATAAATTACAATGATTAGTTGACAATACACTAAATTACACTAGGAAGTAAGCTAAAAATAATATTTTGTATTAAATTAACTTTTTGCTCTAAAAAAATATTGTGTCAGTCACGAAAAGTTTTGTTGAATGCTTTAATCGTATTAAAAATTTAAACAGCTCAGTAGTTAAAGTATGTAGTAGAAATGTTAAGCCAAAATGGAAAACATTTGGTGACGTGATATCAGGAGGTACACACATTACTTGTTTAATATAGAAAAAACACGTTTAATCAAGCCACTATATAAACAATACATGCACGTACGTGTAGGAATGTCACGAAATCAGACCATTATGTTTTCAAACAATAAGTATAAAACAATAAGTTTGTAACAAGGCAATAAAGAGACTATGAATGGGAAAGCTATAAAAAGTATTTGGAACAGTGCGTGACAGTTCAAACAATAGTCCAGTTAAATTTAATCTGCTTTGTAACAATGATCTACTTACACTCTGTTTTGCTTGTTTTTCCTCATTCCATAAATTCTCTGCACGACATTAATGTCTTTCAATAACTATATAGTCTGCAACTTCAAGGACATTTATAATTTCGTTGTTTTTGTCTACTAGTATCTTCTGGCGACCTGACTTGGAACGTGTAGGTCTTCACGTGTTTTGGCAGTAAACGGTGGCTAATTTATTGACATCATAGCATATTTTGTGTATGATGCATTGTATCGACGATGGCTGAGAATACTTATTGATGTCGTTCCTGCTAACATCATTGCGTCCTATCACATATTTCACGCCTTAATTATCTTGTCTGATGTCAAGATTAATATAAACCGATACACACTGTCTGAAAATATATCTAACCCTTCCTTTGTTATAGTTTGGCAATTTATCTAAATGTCATGTCAGATACGTCTATATGTGTCTTCGCGATTTGATAATGTAGTTATCATTTATAATTACCTCCCTTTATGGCTAACTATGCACAAAATTCGAAGTCCACAGTGTGTGAGTATATAGGCTTGCTTGAAATATCCATTTTTGGGGATGTGGATGGTTTGTTCTATGTCTGACTCTTGCGTGGATGGCTAGGCGCTGCCGTCGATTCTGTGTGGCTTTGGATTTTCTGTGCGCTACTGTATTTTTTATTTTTGTTTGGCATGGTTATAGCAACATCATTTACCTCTAATCGATTTAACTTTTGTATTTTGTATTAAGTGAACGAAATATCGAGCAAATTGTTGTTATTGTAATTAACCTAATGGTCTTTGACATGATTGATACAAGATGAAGACACCTTTTTTGCTAATAGGTATTACATGATTTCCCCGTGTTTGCTGTTCTTCTGTCGTTGTTAGTGAATGGTGTTTGCGTAATACTTAGTAGGATACGATTGTGTCAAGAGACGTTTGCATGTGTTGTTAAGAACTGGCACAAATGGGTCAACAATATCTAGAATTGAAGCATATCGTTGTTTTTATTACATATTTAATAATAACGTACAATTAGTCAATCGAAAAAGTATATGATTCAGGTAGAAATATCATTAGAAGATATGAATTAGGGAGTAATTAGTAATTATACAATTCATTAGAAAAAGTGTTCGGTAATATACCAATTAAGCAATAATGACTGAAGAACCATTCCCTAGAGCAAGCATTATTAAGATAATTAAGCAATCATTAAGATCATTTCTTAGAGTACAAATTAACGACCCATGGGTGTATTCCAATGTTTACGAGTGGTAAAACGGATATAGGTTATATCTTATATTCCAAGGTGTTTGTAAATAATTTTATAAATAGAATAACCACTTTACATGATTAGTTTGTAAAACCTATACTAATGCATAAATTTCAGTTTCCCGCCTATTCATGACAGCGTTTATAATACCTGAGAAATTGTGGAAATAACTGATAACATAGCCAGCGCACAGTACAGGAACTTGCCTCATTTATTTATTTACTTTCCGGTTGTCGAGAAATAATTATAAATAATTCAATAGAAATTTACAAAATCCGTCTGCGAAAACAATTGTAACAACATACTGAATAACAACAGGTGAAGAGAGTTCATGATTTCTGTGTTTTGCTTAAGTGCTTTCACTTTATATGGCGCTTTGGGTTTTCACTAGCACTTGTTAGCACGTGCTACAATTGCTGAAACATCTCGTCACGTACTTCATAACCCTGTCAAAATACTGAATATAGATTCATTAATTTATTCCACTTCATCTCGGTTTGAAGATGGAGAAATAATCCCTTCGAAAATCAACCCTCGAAAACAGAAGTACAGCTTTAGCATCTTAAGAATTGCAATATCATTTGGGATCACTTAATAAATTTACATCGACAGAGCAATGCGTCACTACTCAGTCGATGGATTATATTCAAAGCTGCTAGTTTTTTCAGTTTATTTATAGACTATAAATACCTACATCCAAAACCAAGTGACGTTAACTATCGATTGCTTAAAAGAAAGCCTGTTTCCTATACATTTGTACAACCACCGCTTAGATGTAGTAATATAGCTTGATACCGTGGCTTTACTATAGGTATGTGGTAATGACAGCAATTAAATTAACAGTCGGTATTTTCTAACTCACTTTCTGTTATAGTTGTCTTCCCAGATAATAATAGTTATACAACTTATGTAACAGTCCTTGTTTCTGTTTGCATCTTATGATTTAGCTTATGGAATAGCAATTGTGTGTATTATTATGTTTATTCTGCCAGAATATACTGACTATTGACAGGATCAAGTAAACAGACAACTAAACACATTTTTCTATGTACGTGTATACATTTATATTTCCTGTTCTTGTTTATTAGAAAAATAAGAAATCATACGACAATACCAAAACATAAAATGCGGTACATGTATATCAGATCATTTTTACTTTTATAGTACATGGTAATCAAGGAAGAATTTTTCACTCAACACATGAAAGAGCATGCAATGTTAAAGCGTTTTCCATTACTATGTTTATTCTAATATACCCACCAATCTGTTCTGCTAATTGCGAACGCCTGTTACATCTAATGTATTTTTCGTGCAATTGTACGTTATAATTTCTGCTTTAACAGTTAAATATTCAATATCTTTCTTAGATCTTAACTTAACATACATAATTATGTTGTAATATGAATTACTGCTGTAGGGTTATACTACTTACAGTACAGAACAGAACAGAACAGACCTTTATTAACGCAAATCGTATAAACGACAAATGAGTATACAGAATATAATACAACATTATAAACATAACCCAGTCATGGTAAACGTATAACGGAAATCCTAACATATGTTAACAATATGTATGGCTCACATGTATTACTCAAATCGTATAAACGTCACATGAGCATACAGAATACAATACAACATAATAAACATAACCCAGTAATGGTAAACGTATAACGGAAATCCTAACATATGTTAACACTATGTATGGCTCACTTATATTATTATTATTATCTAATGGAATTATTTATGATTATATTTTATGTGATGAAATTAAAAAGCCAAAATAAAGTATAACATATAAAGAGAGTTATTGAAAATTTAATATGATTTTGAAATAGTGTGTCGAAACATAGTCTAAATGAATTGAGTGTAGAATCGATTTGGTGGCGAATTAGTACTTCACGATGATACTTTTAGGACTTGTTGACACCTGTAGTTTGAATTTGTTGCTGTATAGTTTCATTTTCTTGTTCAGGGTTGTGTCAATAAAATATACGAGGGATGATTCATATATAACAAGAAAATGCTCATAACTTTGCTATTGCATGTTATTTTCTAAAAATAGTGTATGTGGTTGTTAATACATATATAAGAAGAAAACGTACGAAATAGTTTTGAAATATATCGAACAATAAATTGTTTGGAACATTTTTGCCGACCTATGACACCAGTAGGCGGGGCAATGTCATTTTTGAACTTTTTAACGTCATTCAGAAGTTAACTATGATATTTAACGGTCACATTACTTAGGTTCTACGGTATAATTTTTTTCAAAAAGTCAGATTATCCTCCTTCAATATTTATACCTCTTCGCCAATGCGATACCAAGTTGAAAAAGACGCACGATAGTCATCCTTTGGAATTTCGTTCAGAACATCCACTATTATCATGTTACGTATCATTGCGAAATAGTAAATAGTAGTCAGGGCTTAAAAAGTCTACATGCATGGTGTATATAACCTGTTACACAACAGGTGCATGGATTTACATTTTAGTTAAGATATCTACATTTCTGTCAGTCACGCCAAAAGCTTTAAATGCTACAATATTAAATGTCGATAAAATAAAAAAAACGAGTGCGCAGTAACATTGTGTAGTATTAATGTTAGATGAAACATTGGCTGACGAGATGTTCAGCGTGACACATGTTACGTGTTTGTTTAGATACTAACATTTGGCGTTTAATCAAGCCACTCATTACCTCCCTTAATGGTTAATTATGTACATGTACTAAGTTCGTTCTGTGTCTGACTCTTGCTTGAATGACTAGGCACTGCCGTCGTTTCTATGTGGCTTTGAATTGTCTGTGCTTTGTAGTATTTACTATATCACCAACACATGCATGCAGAAAGGTCAGTATAGTTAAAACATTGATGATGATACAAAGGAAACCTGACGAAGGAGATCGGGGCACGGGAACGAATACCAATATACCAATCGATTTCAGATTCATTACTATTTAAAATCATATAAATACTTTCCATTGGAATTTCTAAATATACTGGCAATGTAAATCGAGATCCCGCAGGGCTATTAAAACAGTACTTGTTCTAAATATTGAGTATGTGCATTAATTTCATGCTAATTAGAAATAATTTAGTTAAACTTATTGGAACCGTGTGTAACAGTCACAATTACTGTTTTATCAAAGCACTTACAGAAACCTTGAAGAAAAACGTTCCTGGGTACTGTTTTATCAAAGCACTTACAGAAACCTTGAAGAAAAATGTTCCTGGGTACTGTTTTATCAAAGCACTTACAGAAACCTTGAAGAAAAAATGTTCGTTCCTGTGTACTGTTTTATCAAAGCACTTAAAGTTACGCTCTAATTAAAATTCTTTATAATTCGTTAACAACTGCAAATTGATGACGGCTATGGTTTGGAGGGGTTCAGTAACTAAATCATCATTAGTATTGCATATCCCTTTACAACACTTCATAATTGTAAACAAATTTTCAAGAATTTAGATTTGATCGTAAGTTTACGATTTTCATAAGTGCTTTGATAAAACAGTACCCTGGTTCATTATTTAGTAACAATACACTACTTACACGATCTACTGCTTACTCGTTTTCCTCATTCCGACCATTCCATCTCTGTATAACATTAACATATCTCATTATTTCTTTGCAATAACTACATAGTCTACAAATTCAAGGACATTTGTAGTTACGCTGTTTTTTGTCTATTTTCTGGCGACATGACTTGGAACGTGCCGTATTTCACGTGCTGTAGCTGTAAATGGTGCCTCACTAATTGACATCATGGCATAGTTAGTGTATACTACATAGTTTGACGGTGATGCATTGTGTTGTCGGTGTCTGTGAATACCGTAATTGCTGTTGTTTCTGCAAACATCATTGAGTTATATCACATATTTCGGCTCTTAGTTGTCATGTCTGATGTAAATATAGATATAATCTGATACAACCTGTCTTAATATATATTTACCCCTATGTTATAGTTTGGCATCTCCTCTAAATGTCATGTCAGGTATATGTTAGATTTAATATGTCTTCGCGAATGGATAATCATTTATCCTATATGCTTGGCATGGCTTTTTACCGTCATTTTACGGTAATCCATTTCGTCTCTGTAACTTGTTCTTGCAACAGTTAGATTTGTAATTCAAAAATAGAATGTACTTCATTACCCTTATACATATCGCTGATTTAGAATGAGACGGTCATAAAAGCGACTTACGACATTTTAAGACACATGCATAATTGAAATCTGCATTACAAGGTGCTTCTTACATGTATGAGTCTGTTTTCGTGATCATGTTGACCAGGCAGTTTTTATCTTGTTTTCTCATAATATCGGTTTTGTACTTACGGCATTCTAAGCCAGCGATATATCTGAGTATATCACTCAATTGGTTACACTTATTATAAAATGAAACGGTTATATCAATTATATATAATTATGTCCTGGTAAGCTACTTTTACAATTAATATTTATTTCGTTCGTCCGAATTTAACTTGGCAACAACACGATTAAATAGTAGAAATAATTTATATTGATAATGTGATGATCTGCCATTTTAACTATTTCACAATTGTGTGTATACATGTATATATAGACTGTCATATAATTTAGTAGAGCAGCAAAAGCCTGAAAAGTGGCTTATTTAAGGAGTAACATTGCAATAAAAAGACACAAGCTGAGTCATATACCAAAATGTTCGGAAGACTTTGAAGTTTATCAAATCGTGATCTAAAGTTGCCGACCTTGGGAGGAAAGTTGGAATAATTCAAGGTCAAGGTCATACTGATAAGCAAAATATAATGTAGACGATACTGTATTTGGTTTAAAAATAACATTATAAAAATACTTGTTATTGCATAATGTTTGTTATTTTATTATGCCTTAGGACACAAGCTATTATTTAATGTCCATATTTTGGGTCCCAAATGTCAAGGTCGTTTCAAGGTCAAAGTATAAAAATATTCAAAATTTACTGTTTATGAAACTTACACTTTTCCTGGCTTAACGAACAATGTATAAATACGTATTTAGGGCATAATCTTCTAATCAATATCTTTAAATCCATACCAAATAAGTGTATATTTCATGCCTATAATAATCTGAAATTGTGGTCAACCACAGTTCAGTTAGTACATATTGTTTCGAACAAACCTAAATTCCCAGCGGTATTTGTCAAAATTGCATAATATTTACAGATTTATATAGATGTATAGAACTAGTGTTTTGTAATATACAAAGAAAAGCTATTTTTTCAATATGACTTAAGCTTATTACCTTCTTATTTATGAAAGAAGAGTGGAAAAATGCATATCATGTTAATTTACTCCACCCACCATGTTATACAGCATTTCTAAAAGCAGTTGGTATTCATGTTCCGTGACAATCAACTCAAAAGACTGAGGTAACACATGTTTAGCAAGTAATTTTATATTCAAATATGGGTGTCTATGTCTGTAGTATATAAAATAGCTTGCTTAAACTGTCCATGCTAGGCACAGACAAAGAAATCAAAGATGGCGTCCAAGATGGCCACCATTCTTTGCCCATATATTCTGTATGTGTGTTCAAATATGGCATATTCTTACACATTTGTGATGTTAAATGGTTATATGCAAAGCACTTAGTTGATAGTGTACACACTATTGATATACTACACTGACCACTTTGTGGCCAGGTTCAAGGTCATTTCAAGGTCAAAGTATGAAAAGTTCTACAAAATTTCCTATTATTTCCTCTATACATGTCTAACAAGCCAGGAATTTCTTCATCGAGCCGTGCTATGTACTCCATACAGCTAGGAATGGCTTTGTCATGTAGTACTAGTATTAGGTTATCCAACGAGTCAGCATGTGCCTTTCAGTGTTAGGTACTCGATAGAGCCAATCCATGCATGGCTGTATTTGGCAGTGTTAGGTAATCCAATAGAGCCAGAAATTGATTGCTAGGTAGTATGAGGTAACCACAATAGTCAGGAATTGGTGTATCAGGAAGTGTCATGCAGGAGCCCCAAAGAGCCAGGAATTATCATGTCTAGCAGTGTTAGGTATTCCATAGTTTTAGGAATTGCTGTACCATGCAGTATTTAGTACCACACAGAACTAGAAATGGCTGTATTTTACAGTAATAGTTACCACATAGAGGCAAAAATGGATAACAGAAACTGTTAGGTACCCCGTAATGCCAGCAATTGCTTAACTAGACAGTTTAAGTCACCCATTTCAACCACAGGAATAGTTGTATCTGACAGTTTGAAGAAGGACATACGTATGTATCACTGGTGATCATTAATGTCAGTACCTGACAATGTGTAGTTGAAAAAAGGGTTTGCTAGGCCGTTTCTGGTAGTCCAAAGCTCTATGAAAGGATGTTCCAGGCATAGCTTGTTAATAAATGAAGTCATGAATGACTGTTTCATACAGTTTATAGTAGCTCATACTGCAATAAAAGCCAGTATACTAGTAAGGTAATGTTTGATACCACATGGAACCATTAAGGATGTTTCAGGCAGTGTTAGATATCCAATGGGACAATGTAAAGCTGTTCCTAGCAGTAGTACAAGGATAGGTTGGTACCCCATGAAGACATCAAATGATGTGTAGAACAGTTGTTGGTACCCCATGGTGCTAAAAATGCTATGTTAGACAGTTCTTGGTACACAATGGAGCTATGAAATGCTGCATTAGACAGTTTTTGGTACCCCATAGAGCTATTAAATGCTGTGTTGGACAGTTGTTGGTACCCAATGGCACTATAAAATGCTATGTTACACAGTTGTGGGTACACCATGGTGCTATAAAATGCCATGTTAGACAGTTATTGATACCCCATGGCACTACAAAATGCTGTGTTAGTCAGTTGTTGGTACCCCATGGCACTATACAATGCTATGTTACACAGTTGTGGGTACTCCATGGTGCTATGAAATGCCATGATAGACAGTTGTTGGGACTCCATGGCTCTATAAAATGCTGTGTTAGACGTTGTTGGTACCCCATGGAGCTATGAGATGCTGTGTTGGACAGTTGTTGGTACCACGTGGAGCTATGAATTGCTGTGTAACACAGTTGTTGGCATACCCATGGTGCTAAAATGCTGTGTTAGACCGTTGTTGGTACCCCATAGAGCCATGAAATGCTGTGTTAGGCAGTTGTTGATACCCCATAGAGTCATGGAATGCTGTGTTAGACCGTTGTTGGTGTCCCATAGAGCCATGAAATGCTGTGATAGACAGTTGTTGGTGTCCCATAGTGCCATGAAATGCTGTGTTAGGCAGTTGTTGATACCCCATAGAGCCATGGAATGCTGTGTTAGACCGTTGTTGGTGTCCCATAGAGCCATGAAATGCTGTGATAGACAGTTGTTGGTGTCCCATAGAGCCATTAAATGCTGTGATAGACAGTTGTTGGTGTCCCATAGAGCCATGAAATGCTGTGTTCGACAGTTGCTGGTGTCCCATAGAGCCATGAAATGCTGTGTTAGACAGTTGTTGGTGTCCCATAGAGCCATGAAATGCTTTGATAGACAGTTGTTGGTGTCCCATAGAGCCATGAAATGCTGTGTTAGACAGTTGTTAGTGTCCCATAGAGCCATAAAATGCTGTGTTAGACAGTTGTTGGTTTCCCATAGAGCCATTAAATGCTGTGATAGACAGTTGTTGGTGTCCCATAGAGCCATGAAATGCTGTGTTAGACCGTTGTTGGTGTCCCATAGAGCCATGTAATGCTGTGTTAGACAGTTGTTTGTGTCCCATAGAGCCATGAAATACTGTTTTAGATGGTTGTTGGTGTCCCACAGAGCCATGAAATGCTGTGATAGACAGTTGTTGGTGTCCCATAGAGCCATGAAATGCTGTGTTAGACAGTTGTTGGTGTCCCATGGAGCCATGAAATACTGTGTTAGATGGTTGTTGGTGTCCCATAGAGCCATGAAATGCTGTGATAGACAGTTGTTGGTGTCCCGTAGAGCCATGAAATGCTGTGATAGACAGTTGTTGGTGTCACATAGAGCCATTAAATGCTGTGTTAGACAGTTGTTGGTACCCCATAGAGCCACGAAATGCTGTGATAGACAGTTGTTGGTACCCCATAGAGCCATGAAATGCTCTGTTAGACAGTTGTTAGTACCCCATAGAGCCACGAAATGCTGAGATAAGACAGTTGTTGGTGCCCCATAGAGCCACGAAATAATGTGCAAGACAGTTGATGGTACCCCGTGTTGTCATGAGAGCCATTGTCATACATTATTAGATATCCCACTGAACACTGGATGACTGTGCCAGACAGTTGTAGATGCCCCATGGTACGAAGAATAGCTATACTAGGTGATGATCTTATTCTTCTGTGGCTAGTAAAAGCTGTATTTGAAAGTGTTGAGTATCCCAAAAAAGTAGAAATATCTACCTGGACTTTTACTCTGCACAATGATTAGTAAAGCTGTTTTTACAACCTTTAAACATACATGTTCCTTACACTTAAACATTAGAAACATTTGTTGACACATTTTCTTGATTATGACTATTGCTATTGGGATTTGAAATAAATCAACTGCAATGAATGTTATGAAAGTAGGTGGGGTAATTTTTAATTACTGCCAGTTGCCACTTAAATCTCTAATTTCCCCTTTAAATTGGTACATTTCAAATCATATTGACTCAAAATCGACTTCCATGTGTAAATGAATGTGTTTAAGCATCATTTCTACCACTGGTACATTCGATATCTAGTGTATATCCGTTTTTTGCACTTTTTTACCATTTGACCTTGAAACGACCTTGACCTTCATTCATGATGACCTCAATAAATGAACCCTAGCATTGGCAGTATTAGAACTTTATATTCAGTCAAACATTCGATAATGATAATTCAAATACTACAGGGTATTATGTGTAAATCAACTAAATTTAATGTTTTGAAAGGGGTGGGGTAATTGTTTATTACACTAAATTGACTCTCAGACTCCGAATATCCCTTGGAATTGATATATTTCAAATCTTTTTCATCTAATATTTACTCTCATGTGCAAGTACATGTGTTTAAGCATCATTTGTACTATTTATGACATTTGAAATCTAGTGAACATCCATTTTTTGTACTTTTTTACCATTTGACCTTGAACTGACCTTGACCTTGACATTGTTGGACTACAAAATGGAATTAAAATTGTGCAATTAGTTAGGATGTATCAAAGTCAGTGAACCATTTTACTATAACATGCAAGTTTGGTGTATTAATAAAGGTTAAGTAAACTGTAGTTTGTATCTTATTTTGAAGCACCATGTGACCTTGAACTTGACCTTTTCAAATTTTCCTCCCAAGGACGGCAACTTTTACCTACATTACAGTAATCCTGAATGTCTCAGGAACATTTTGGTATATGACTCAGCTTGTGTACTTTTATTGCAATGTTCACTCTACTTTGAGTCAAAATGCTGCTCTACTAATTGGTGTTCTGAATAAATCTTGAAATCTTGAAATATTGAAATCTATATACAAATGAAGGGGGTTGGCTACAAGTTAACCTAATTGCGACCATTCGCCTTTTACAGCAATATTTGATTGCAATGTGACAATCTACATATGACATATTTTACGACCTCTTACATATGTTTTGAAGAATGGTAAACTGTGAATAAAATACGCTTGAAATATCTTTTTTCATCGTAATGTTTCGATAAATCTCTATTTTATATGGTAAACATACACCAGGAAGTATATTAATTATACATTTATGGTTTTACCAAGTGGAATTTCGCTAGAACTAAAGTAATGGAAATATGAGCTTTTTAAAGGTTTTTCAAAATGAGATTTTTACATCCTCTAGAGGTCTGCACCGAAAATATAAAATTTCAAATTTTATATGTAATAATATATAGTATGCACTTATCTTGGTATTCAAACCTGAACTGTACAAAAGCAAAAATATGAAAGGATTTGACACCCCCTCCCCAAAAAAACCCCCATATGTCGCTGCTTAAATAATTAGAACACGTTACGTGATCTCCACTGATCGCGTGAAGGACCCCCTCCTTTTCAGGCTCATTATTTATATCTTTTACATTTTTCATAATGACTTCATTTGCTTTCTGTATATCTCTACACCTCTATATCCCCCTAACCGTCAATCTCCGTCTTCCAAAATGTAAATAACGAGTATAGCAGAATAATAATTGTGTTGTAACCGAATTATTCCACAGGCACGTTTCAAATGTCAGTTATACATGTATGTAAATGAAAAAAAAATGTTCGAAACATAAAGACCTGATAGCGTACAAATGTAGCTCAAGGTTAATCGCTCATCGCGTATGAAAAAAGTAACATACAATAGTAGCACAGTTGCACTTTTATCTAGAACGAGACTGAACCGAATTGGATGAGTGAATTACGGGTATATAACAAGCCGTTGTTAAAGTAATTTACCTAATGGCCTGTGACACAATTGATACCAGATGAAGATAATGATGTGCTAATAGATGATTAAATTACTTCACCGTTTCTGTTGTGTCTCTGTCGTTATTAATGAATGGTGTTTGTGTAATGTTAAATGAGACTTTGTCAAGAGACGTATAAATGACATGTCATGGTGTAAGACAAATCGATTCCTATCCGTTATCAGCTAGTTTAGCAAATTAAGCTAATATCAAAATATTCAACATGAACACGGTGCTTTACATATTGTTTCTTGACTTACACGTTGGGCAACATCACCTATAATATATACACATCGTTGCTAATCCTATACTAATTAGCCTTAATAAAACGTAAACTTAGTTCCTCCAATTAGTATAGGATTCATGCAGTTAGAAATATTGGTATGAGATATGAATTAGCTAATGTAAAGTAATTATGTTACACCTTAGAAAACGTGTTTCATGTTAACCCATTTAAGCAATAATGACTTCTTAAGTCATACTTCCGAGAGCTTTTATTGAGATAATTGTTAGTACTAATATAACACTTGAGTAATGGAGGGGATAACTGCTTCCATGGGAAGCACATAATACATGTAATTGCCTAACTTATTTATTTACGTTCTGGTTGCTGAGAAACAATTATAAACAAATCTTTATGAATTTAGTTCAATTTACAAATTGAATCGGGCTGCGAAAATAATGTTGATGTGTTAACATAATGGTTGAAAAACAAAATGTGATGTTGATTTAGAAGTTTAGTGTTTTGCTCATTTTATAAAGAAAAGGTTATAATTAAAAATATACACGGGTATGTTATTTAAATATGCATGATACATCCACTAGTTGACCCTTATTATAGAACTTTAGATTATTCAATTTATTCATACATGAATGCTTTAGTATTGATGTTTTATATTTTAACCTTACAACAACGGATACATATATGTTTCATTATAATAATGATGTATCCTAGTATAAACTTCATGCTGGATTAACATTGCTTATCTACAGATCTTTGGGATAAATAATGTTGACAACTGATCTAGAAGAAGGTATATGAAATAACTCTTGTGATTCCTGGGGAAAATGTCATTGATGACAGGGTTTAATAAAAGATAAGCAATGGAAATCTGAAATTGAAATAATTGTATACAATCTGTGATATTGTGTATAGTATTGTAGTAAACTGTTGATAGTCTCTTATAATTCTATTATAGAATGACCATATACATGTTTATTGTATGTATGTATATATGATTTTATAAGCTGTATACATGTAAATGGATGAGACTTGAAATAAATAAATATACATACATGTATTTGGAAAGGGATTATCGTACAGTTCAGTCAGGAACAAACTGGCCCTGGAATTACAACCAATCTTCTTACGCTCAGCAATCAAATATTAATATTATAACATATAATGAGCTATTATTTGTCCTATATTGCAAATATAGATGAGGGAAATGTCGAAAACTGTTATATAAGTGACAAAATTAACAATTGATACATTTTCTTTGCCATTGTGTATTATTTATGAGGTAAAGATGTAATTTTTGAACCTGAGTGCCACACTCAGCACTCAGACTGATAAATTACAGAAGGTCTCGGGTACGATCACTGGCTGCGTCATACCAAAGACGAAATAAAAATGGTACCTGAAATTCCCTTGATAGACGCTCGGCAGTAAAGGGACACTTCTCTTCTCTCATACCCTCGTGGCGATGGATAACATCAGGAATGAGGTGTCGAGAGTGATTAATATAAGTTGGAAAAACTTGTTTAACAATCGACCTTAAATAAATTAGTATCTAAAACTAAACTAAAATAATATTAAGAACCAATTTAACAGTATAACAACTTCTTGCTCTCAAAAAGGGTCCATATGAACCCCAAAAGAGTACATTTTAATATTTGAGTGCTGAGTGCTGAGTGCTGTGTGTAATATTTCGCTCCCTACTGTTTTTTTGGATCTTCACTAACTTTTAACCACGTGATGTACTTGCTTCAGCCAGCATCTTGTTGCATAAATTAACTTAATTAGATGTATTGGTAAAGTCTCTGATTTAAATGATTGATTGCTTATATATTGTTTGTCAATTAATTCTTACTGTATGTCTGTGCTTGTCGTCGCCGTATGTTTAATTGACTTCAAAGAAGCCATAATATGCACAGCTGGAGGAATGTTGATACTTTGTTTCCACTCATTCATTGTCATGTTTCATAAGAAACACCATATAACACAGTAAGTGCTGTAGATAAGCATAGAGTTAAATTCAATTATCGTACAATTATCGCAAATAGAGATTTTGCAAGTGTGTGTAATTAAATGATTAACGGCACTATAAGTAGGAAGTCTGAACCATAATTAATTTTAGCAGTCGCGGTTCGCCTCGTTCGAGTATACTGATCTTACATTAAGTTTGGCTTTTCACAAACTGGCAATCAGACAGGTAATGCGAGTGTTAATGCTACAATGTTAATGCTACAATTTGTGATAATTAATGATAAACATCATTTTTACGATACAGTAAGGTGTTTATGAAACTTTATGCCATCTGCAATATCTCTTTACGCGCAGAAAGTAACATCCCGCCCAATTCTACAAACGCCAACAGTCTTCGTTTATAGTTTTATATTTGATAAAATTTGACAAAAGCGCAAATATATATATACCCAACACCATCTATAGCTAATTTTAGGGAATTGTTTAATGCCCAAATGCACTACACATGTGCTGTAAGTGAGTATGTATGTAATAATGTAATGACATCATATTTACGTGGGGCTGGTGTATGTGTAGCTATAGTATCGTTACGGTTTCTGTGATTGTTCAGCCAAATATGTATTAAAATATGATAATTTTATAGGTTAATTATCTCTATTATCTGAGGAAAAACAAAGACTACAACACATGGCACAATGCGCAACAATCAACCGAAGAGAAAATAAAACCACACGTCAAAATAACGTAAAGAAATGACATTAAAAACTTTTTTTTATTTCTGGAGAACGGCTTAAGTTAATAATCAAGTTGGTCTCTAAATTATAAACATTGTTACATATATATGCCGATGAAGTCGCTCTCGAACTAATGTTCTGATACGATGATAGAAACGCAAAACAGTCGTCTGATGTATAAGTTGGATCAAGAGTATGAGAATAACAGATCTGAATCAGTGGGCAAAAACACTCCATTACGCCAAATATCTTAATATATGATATGCTTGCACAAGATTGCTCCTCTGGTGTTCCGGTCTATTGTGTTTACACTCAAGTGTTTCAACGTGTATCATTATGCTTAGTATATAATCGTCAATACGAATCTGCAAATAGGCCTTAATGGTATCATCATTCACATCATTGTCATTGCATCCATCAACACATTTAATAACGATTGTATTTTGATGGTGGTTGTTATGTCATATATTTCTTTCGAACAGTTTTGCTGCGGCTTTTCAGTTCTACCAAGACAGCATAAATAGTTTCTTTTATAAAGTATCGTTGGAAAATTATTAAAAGATTGTTTCCAAGACATTAAAAATACGTCAATCTGAAATCAGACAGTAAGCACTTCGTACGAAACTTAAGTTTATCACTATTCATCTCGTAGATAAGTCGATAGTGATATGATGGAAAATTAATCCTTTCTTACATCAACCCTTAAAAACGGAATCATAGCTTTAGATCTTAAGCATTGGAATATATTTTTGGATCAATTAAATTAGACGCAGCAGCGCAATAAATCACTACTCATTCGATGGATTATATTCAAAGCTGCCTTTTTATACAGTTTATTTATAGGCTCTGAATCAATACAATTGCCAATCAGCCAAAATCAGTGACGTTTACTTTTACTTACTCGTACCTAAAAGGAACCGCGCTTATAATATATAAAACAAACAGGGATTGTAAATATTCATTACAAAACGGCACAGATTGGTGAACTTTCGAATGTTAAAACGATTTATACAATTTGTGGTGCTAAATTTGTCTGATCTATTTAAAGGCACAATAAACGTAAAACAAAATGTACTGTAGCCGAGTGCCGATAGGTTCTCAATTTGTGTAACAGTGTTTGTTTCCGTTTCCCTTTAACATGTTATGTCTTTGTTGCTTATAGAATATATATCGAAAACGGTAATTGAGCCGTAACTGCACTTTTAGCTACAAATGTACATGTATATACTTTATATAGTGGATACCCAAAGGTTACGGCACAGAGGTCATAATGTTTGGCATTATGTTTATCCAAACCAAAATAAACTGAGATTGGTTGACAAACATTAATAAATTTGTATACAATATACACTCAAAACCTAGTTTTCAGTCAATATTAGATAATTTTACTTCTGTTCAAAACTCAAGACAAAAAAACTGACATACGCAGGCCTTCCTCTGGAGAATTTTTGTTTTCGCCTTCGCCACATTTGTTCAACTTGGGCACACCATGCGTGATTCTTTCTAGTGTTGTTTATTAGACAAAGTGATAACATACTCGACTGTTATGGACTACAATATACAACGTAGTCACATACTATGAACACACTTAAGATTTACACCTATAATATAAGTATAAGTA
Organism: Spisula solida; assembly: GCA_947247005.1. Taxonomy (NCBI): domain Eukaryota; kingdom Metazoa; phylum Mollusca; class Bivalvia; order Venerida; family Mactridae; genus Spisula; species Spisula solida. The sequence continues at coordinate 3,478,228 of OX365956.1, read as the reverse complement.
TAAAGTTAAAGTGCAATAATCATAATAATTATTAGATGGTATCAAAGGGCTTACAAATGTATCTGATTGATGTTACTCGGTCAAACACGTGTAAGTAAGATATAAACCATTATATGACCATAACAAGATATAAAATTCTGGTTTTAATATCATTGTTCATAGGTATCCATCAGCGCATATTAATCAAGGAACAATTTCGCACACATTAACATAAAAGAACATGTCATGTAAAAACAAACATAACTATGCTTATTCTAACACACACTTATCATTCCGTTCAGTTGATTACGCATGTTGTATTTAATGTTTTTGCGATTAATTGCGCACAACAATCTTTGCTTTTTTGGTATAATATTTAATTTTTCTCTTAGATCTCAAGTTAAAATACACATGTTTCTTTATGTTTTAGAGTAAAAACTGACTCCAAAAACTGGATGCAATCGAGAACATCAATTATGTAAGTGTTTCCCATTTCTTCTTCAATACGTGTGTCAAGGTCGTCCTACTCCTCAAGGATATTAAACTAAAAACGTTTGAAAAATGTATGACAAAACTGACTTGAACTTAGGTATTATATCAAAGAAAGGTCTTAACTTGGATTAATTGATAAAACTAAATAGAAGACGACATTAGTATGAAAAATTGAACTGAACTAAATGGCCGATGAGGAAATAAAAATAAAACTCAGACGATAAAACACAATACACGCACAACAAGTACTCAAGCCAACATAAATAACTTATTTGTTTATTGTACACATATTTTGGTACAATATTTATCCTACATCTAGGTCGGTTAGGAACATACATTCTAAAGTACATTTGTAAGTATATCTTCCCCATGCGCCGTACAAACAAACAAATGCAATAATTATACAATTGTTTATCGTCCTTCAAGCACATAACAACATCTACAGATTAATTAAACACGCCAAATAGACTTTTCACTCAAATGCGTATATTTACATTAATTGGGTTTGACCTGGGTACTGTTTTATCAAAGCACTTACGACATACCTAAACTAACGTTCAAATTTAAATCCTTAATTACTCGTTAAAACTACATATTGGTGACATATATGGTTTGTAGAAGCTCGTTAACTGAAGCATAATTCATATTGAACAACCTTTTATCATAATTTACATTATGTTAAAGAACTATAATTTATCAAGAATTTAGATTTGACGTAAGTAAGTAGAATTTGGTAAGTGCTTTGATAAAACATTATCCTGGTGATTATTTACAACACTTCTGGCGTTCTAAAAAATAGAACATGACATTGAAAAGGTGCAAACATAATAACCAACATTCCTGCAGCTGTGCATATTATAACTTCATTGATGGCAATGGAATAAACTGCAGCAAGCACTGTCATAGAGCAACCATTAGCTATCAGACAGACACTTCACGTGTATCAATAAGAAATCAGTCATCTAAATCACGGAATAAATCAATAAATCAAAATATGGTATTTTTGTTTGGGTTATGAAGTACGAAATAATCCTTTTTCTGAGATGATATGCTGCAGTAAATGTATCAAGTGGTTAAAAGTGTAAGAGAAATAGCAGTGCCCTGTAGGGAGCGTTTAAATATTCGGCGTTCCAAAGTTGTTTCTATTTTATAGCCTTGTTTCCATATGAACATGTTATATCTGTGTTATTTCTATGTACCGTGTCCTGCTCAATTTCTTTATCAGAACAGAACATTTTATTTTCTGACTTGAGCTGTACAGCTCATCATCATACATAATAAATACATGCATAAATAAACTTGACAGGTGAAGAGAATATGAAATTTAGACACAGAAAATATTAATATTAAACAATTACAAGAGTCAGTGAAAATACATAGATTTCGAGGTTGAACTCGAAATAAACAAACAAACACGCACGCACGCATGCATACACAAGCACACACACACACACACACACACACGCACTCACACATGGACGCACGCACACACACACGCATACGCACAAAAACGACAACAAAATTATAATTCAAAAATTCAATTTTCAATACTATGTATAAGCAATGTTGCTAGCTAAATTTTTTCTAACAGCAAACGCTTTATCATCCTTCCTGATACGAAGAGTTTGGAGCTATACTGGAGACATGATTGAATTAGGTAAGTCCATGCGTCTATTGACAATGTGTTTCCTGTGCTATATTTATTTGGTCACATGTCGGATTGCAAGGGAACTTCCAAATTACTCATTAGTAGGAAGCTTATTATACTCGGTTCATTTTAATACTGAATGAGTAGCCTTTGAGTTCTTCTTGATATTATTGTCCCAGCTTTTTCTCTGTAACTATTGGTCGGATTCCAAAGTAATAGCATAATAATAGATGTGTGTATCGGTGGAATATTATGAATACCCATAATCAATTTCAATACCGTAATTACTCGTTGCGTTCTGATTCACATTGTCGTCTGCCCTATTTATCTGTATTCATTATTGGGATTAAAATATTGAAGCTTCCATACTTACGTATTTCAGACATTAACCGAGGATTTTTGAGCTGTGTTAGAATGTTGCCTTTAATAATTCCACAAAGATCTAAATGTCATTTGGAGGAGTTACCAAGTATTATTTACTTGCTACTGAGCCAAACAATTCTACGTTTATACTAATAGTTAAGGTCGATTGTGAAACAAGTTGGGTAGGAATAGCGCGAACGAATCAGATAGGGGACGAATTGTGAATGCGAAAAAATAAAAACGATCATACCCTCATACTACGAATGTTCTAAATTGTTCGAATATACAGAACGAGTTCATCATAGTAAGAACCAATGGTAACACTATTCTGGTATCACAACAAAAGAGTACCAAAGAATATATTAACTTTGTTGAATGTTTTATAAATGCGGACAAACGCACACTTCAGTAATGTTTTCATTCATTCATGTGGAACTTTTGGGCTAATTCTTAAGGAAAAGACAACTCTGTGGATAGTGATTTTTGTACCTGTGTGTTTGTACGAGTTGTTTCCCTTTACACCACAAAAATCGATAAACATTCCCCATACACAACAATTTCGCTTATCTTAATCCAATCGATTCAGATAGATATCGGCTATTTCCGTTAGTGGTCGTAAATTTTCCGATAGTCACGAATGATGTCTTTAACATTCATTTCGCAATCGGATTAAATTTGTAAATTCATGATGAATTATACGTCATTATTTCTCGCCAACCGGAAAGAAAACAAACACTAGTAAGTGACGCAAATGCATACATTATATGCTTGCCATGGGGTATCTCTTCTATGACTCAAATATTACTAGTATAAGCGCTGTCATGAATTGATGGTTATTGGGTTGCTATACATTTGTCTAGATTTGACGAAATGGTGATGTTAATCAGTTGATGTATTTACCAAATTATAACCAAACATCACGTAATGTAAGGAGCTGACACCATTTAACCATTCTTACAGCATTAGGCATTTTCGACTGGGCTGTTTCGTGAAGCAAGTTTTAGCCTGGTTCCCGTCCCCACAATTACAACACTACTAAACTAATACAACTGTAAAATTAGAACGGGGACCTGCTCCACGAAACATCCCATTCGAAAAGGCCTATTGTCTATTGCTCACGAATACAACGGTAAGTAGGTAATTAGTATTCTAATAGTACTGTCAAATGTGTATCAAATAATAGTATATGTTTGCAGAGACTCTAGGTAATGGGTTGATTCGACCTTCTTTTTTGTAAGTTACAAACAAAATAAATGAATATAAATAAGGGCAGACATTAGGCATAGATTGAGCTTTCAGAATAACCAAAGCTTTAGCTTGTACGTCTATTATTTGTTACAAAATGGTAAACTTTGAGCAATTTAAGTCACACGAGTGATATTTGGTAGGTTATAGGGGCAGTTGCTTATCTCTGATATCTATAATTGACTTTTGGTAACGTTAATGTGTCTACACTTTGTTTCCATACACATATTTTGCATAGTGTCGTGATTGTAATTTGAATAATGTAGTGTTTTAAATTTTGTCATTGTATGTACTTGTACATACATTTATATAATTATAGTGTTACTGTGGATATTTGTTTGCCAATTTTGTTATCCATAGAAAATAAATACGTTATTTTTCTTTTGTTTCTTTATCATTATTATTAATGCTGACTCAATAATTGATATGGTTGTAGTTTTCTAACTTTGCCAATCAAATTGGTATTCTGCAATCTAAGCAATATAATGAACAGTGTTTACCCAACAGCGATGTCATATTGTTTGTGACTCACAAAGGGTCTTGACAGAGAGCAGGACAATAATCGGACTCTGTACAATGAGAGACATAAGTGACATATAAGTTATCTCCCTTGTAAGATAAAGCCCGAGGTAGACCAATTAGCACAGCGGTCCTAACTAGTTTACATCCTCGGACTTTATCCTTGTTTCTAACAGACATATCATTCATTTTAGATATGAAATTTCTCACTTCTGTATTACATTATGTGTTAGGGTCATAAAAATTTATATACCATGGTGTATAAACAGCATGTAGCCAAACTTATTATTTGATCTGATAATTAATGTTGCAAATATTTCAGCCTAATTACTACCATGTACAACAAACAAAACAGGGATAAAAACAGAGTAATCCGCATGATAGGACCTGTGGAGTTTTAGAGAATAGTAAGGGGGGGATAATTTACTATTTTTCCCCATTGTCACTCCTTCGTGGTAAATCGTCTAAATCGTGACGCAGTCTATTTCCACTTACGCACACTTACTAGTATTAGGAAACTATTTACGATAGAACTTATGAATCTGACTTGTATGGAGCCATATAACTGCCACCACATAAATATTAATTTTCATGAAATAGTTCGTGAAATTAACGAGGGATTTCATGAAAACAGAAAAAGTTATGAATGCAAGATAAATATCTTAACGTGAAAATTTGCCAGTTACTGCTTTGATCTGCCACAAAATACCTTTTTTTAAGAAACCAACTTACTTTTTACGAAAGTGCATTATTTTCACGAAGACATTTTTACGTTTCGCGAAACTTTTCACGAAAGTCGATTATTTTTACCAAAACATCTTTACGTTATGAAAAACTTATTTACTTTCGTGAAAGCATCATCTCTATGTGGTGTCAGTTAAAAGCACTAACAAGCAGAATTTCGTGTTAAGATAATTTATCTGTCTTCATGATAATTATATTTTTTCATGAAATATCCCAGAATTTTTACGAAAGTTTTCATGAAATCTTAAATTAAGTGGTGGCAGTTATATGGCTCCATAGTTTGAGTAAATTGATGAACATTCTTTGAAGCTGTGTACTTCTAGGATATTCAGGGTTGTGCGAATGTTCGTATATCCATCACAATATATTATAATTATATTCATCTGTGTATGTCATACTTCAAAGATTAAACAAGCGTTCTATTAAATCAAGAAACACATGCATGTCTTTGTTGGCTACATTAGATATTTGGTTCATGCCCCCGTTTAAAGTTAAGACAACGACATCTACGTCGTTTCGAACCAAGCAGTCGAATTAAAAAAAATTTCAAACTGGACTTATCTCTCTGTTTTAACATCAAAACATAGTCCATGTTTGTCCGAAAAACATATCAAACATATGAATGGTTTTCGTCCTCGGAAGATCATGGTATGGCAACCACTTTTGCAACGTTTTTGTTTATGTTTACATACTAACAGAACATCTCTACAACTTTAGTCTAGAACTGTCAAACATTCTCATGGTGTGTTTTGGTTTTATGTTGTTGGACACCCTAAGATTTCAGAAAAATGTTGTTATAGCCTAAGTGACTTCTTTAGATTTATATTATATTTATCATTATTTAGTATTTTCGTACATGTACTAGTATGTTATTTGTGAAATGTGCCCTTACATTTTATTATATCATCGTATATGACCCCTGATTAGTTGAACCAATTAAATGTATTCTTATTCTTATTATACCAACAGTGTTAAAAAGGGAACAATGTAATACCTTTCTGACAGAAAACATTCATTATTTAAACGCAGCCTAAGTAAACGAGTAAAATACTACTACATCATCATTAACAATTGAATGAGCCTAATTTCGTTGATAGTTCAACGAAGTGAAATATACTAAGAAGCAATTGTTTATTATTATCTTTAAATAGGTCAATGAAGAGTATATAAGGCATGATGTGTTACTGCACATCACATTAAACATAACACTACATAAACAGAATAAACTCTCTTATATTTGGATCGTTTAGAACATAGACCAACAAGAGTAAGTTGATTTTATGCAACTTTTTATGTCTTTGTATTTTGTCTGAAAACCACTGTGATTTGATAGTTATTTTAATGATGTTATCTTGGTTCCGTAAAGGCGTATATTCGGCTGTGGCTTTAAGGAGCCAACAACTCTGACAAATTTCCTTACCCGTCGAAATTTATAATAAAAAAGTCGTCGAGCCTTTCTGTCGGTGCCGTTGTTACATCTGTTTGAACATGAACTAATACATATTCGCGATTATATGTATTGTATATATGTATGTCTATTGAAATAAAAACAGTTTAAACTAACTTTATTATTTTAACAGATGAAAGTGACGTATGTTCTCATTGCCAGTCTCGTGTTGTTAACATTGGTGGGCGAATCAGAACAATGGTTTTCTGGTGTTGTAGATTGTAAATATCGGGAACCAGACTATGTCAAACCGACAATTTCTCGACAAATCAGTCGTTCAACTCCTTCATTGCATGTCTGATATTTTACAAAATATACAGTTTTTTGTGTTGTTTAAATCATTATCAAGTAAAGTAAAGTAAAGATTTAGAAATGTTGTAGGTCACAAACCACTTATTACAAGTGTTCTTTAGCTCGATGTAAAGTGACAGTTGTCAGTCCCAGATTGTATCATGTTAAAGTCTATGGCTAGTGGACACATATATAGCATTTCAAAGAAGTATGTTTCTGCTACAAAATAAGACCAAAACACAGGGGGTCATGTATCCGAGTTCTGTCCGCGTATACATTTAGTGGTTTATAACATGGAGTGATCACATACTCAATCAGGTTTATATATGTACTAATCAACTTTATTATTTTAACAGATGAAAGTGATGTATCTTCTCATTGCCAGTCTCGTGTTGTTGACATTGGTGGGTGAATCGGAACAATGGTCTAGTGTAAGTAAATGCCTTTTGGATCATTCTTACATTTAAATTACTGTAAAATCATTATTTTGCGTGGTGGTTGAATTTCCGTAGCTCGACTACGAAATTTAATCCCCACGATTAACTCACCTGGAAATATGTATAAAGAGATCTTTTTTTCAATATTTTGAATCCTCGAATTTGAGATTCTACCAATTTCCATTTTACCTTAATACCCGTGGAAATTAATGAGTTTACAGTATCATAATTGTAACTAAGAAGTTTGTGTTGTCAATAATACTGTCCGGATTAACACACGTTCTAAGTTATATTTGATATAAAGTTTTAAACATGCATACTCCTATCAGATAATGATTATATGAACAACGTCCGAACCATAAACGTGTTAAGGCAGTGGACAGACCTTGAACAAAAATTATAATACAATACATTATATATGCGCTTTTGGATATTGATCACAAATGTGAAACATTCAGCTCTGTTAACTATCTTCATATGTAATGTTTGATAATCTTCAGTTATCAAAATTTGCAAAGAAAGTAGCAAAAGTAGTATCGAAACCAACAGAGACTGCCCTCAAAGCAGCTCACGAACAATTGACAGGAATAGAAGAATTGGCGAAAGCACCAGCGACAGCAGCAGGAAAATAAGCGCTTGATGAAGTCAGAACCTGGATGCACATCTCTAGGAAACATGTTGATCCATTTACCGTTTTTTATTGCAACTGAGTGATCGTGAAACGATTTGTTAACCGTTCAAAATCAAACATACAGAGGACTTGAACTTTCGACCTTTCTAAACTGAAACTTGAACTTTCAGCGGTTAAGTTCATTTTCTTGTTCAGTTGTATGTTTGGGCATTGTGTCGTACAAATGTGGTCTGTGCTGTATTTATGTTTTCTATGATTAGCTGTTGAGTGCAGCCTTCTTTGTCCGATATTTAGTATATTTTTACTTCTTCTTAAGGAACTAGTTTGTTAGTATTGTCTGCATGGTATCTGAACGACATTAAGTACATTTGTAACTTATTTAAGGAATTAGTTTGTTCGCAAGGTATTAGTTATAATATTGGGTCCAAAACAGGTGTACCTGTACAATGACAATCATCATTAAACACAAAATGTATAATTGTGACGTACATTAGTTTGTGAGTATCATAGTACTCATGGAATTATGTATGACATGTGCTGAGAATGTGTTATAGATTACATGTGAGTGATTGATCTATTCATAAATGGTTTGAAATAATTCTATTTTTTTTCATATTATTATGACGCAAAAAGCATTATTTTGAATGTGGACCAATACTGTTGTTATTTATTTTTCTATGTCTTCATGACGTCATAACTAATGACGTTGTTGATTCATTTGTTTAAATACCTGATTAAGACTTGTTATTAAAGTCGAAACGTAGAAACATCTTGCAGTTTGTCTTGTTTTATTGTATTTTATTTATATGTCCCATAAACACTCACAACGTTATCACATGATTATAACAATACATTATGGTGTTGTCACATTACCTATAACAACAACGTATACCGAACGTATACATAACGCCGGTATTACTAGTACGCTGGCATACGCTGAAGATGACAACAATATGTTGCCGCATTTAAACGCATTCTCCATGCCATTCTAACCACATTGACCTTCATGCATTGCAATATATTTAACGGAGACAATTTCAGACAAAAGGAAATAGCCGAGCTTTCACGAGTGTCACCTTGGATGAATGATTACATACTGTAAAGCACAGACAATACAGTAAAGCGCAGACAATACTGTAAAGCGCAGACAATACTGTAAAGCACAGACAATACTGTAAAGCGCAGACAATACTGTAAAGCACAGACAATACTGTAAAGCACAGACAATACTGTAAAGCGCAGATACTACTGTAAAGCACAGACAATACTGTAAAGCACAGACAATACTGTAAAGCGCAGATAATACTGTAAAGCACAGACAATACAGTAAAGCGCAGACAATACTGTAAAGCGCAGACAATACTGTAAAGCACAGACAATACTGTAAAGCACAGACAATACTGTAAAGCGCAGATAATACTGTAAAGCTCAGACAATACTGTAAAGCGCAGATAATACTGTAAAGCACAGACAATACTGTAAAGCACAGACAATACTGTAAAGCAAAGACAATACTGTAAAGCGCAGCCAATACTCTAAAGCGCAGACAATACTGTAAAGCGCAGCCAATACTCTAAAGCGCAGACAAAACTGTAAAGCGCAGACAAAACTGTAAAGCGCAGACAATACTGTAAAGCACAGACAATACTGTAAAGCGCAGACAATACTGTAAAGCGCAGACAATAACTGTAAAGCACAGACAATACTGTAAAGCGCAGACAATACTGTAAAGCGCATAATACTGTTAAGCACAGACAATATATCGGGAGAACATCGCCAATGACGAATTCCTCAGTGGGATCTATGTTTTACCAATGCGTTTAACAAAATAGTTTATTGCATTGCGAAGATGCTTGTGCTTAATTAAAATTGATACATCACATTTTAACATCCCTTTATGTCTGGCTGTGACATTCGGTCGATTAACAACGTCTAGTCGTGTGCTCTAGTGCGAGGCTCGTTCGTTATGAAAATCTAAACACACATTTGCAGCTTGTTTGATATTTTGAAAAGGGAACATCAATAAATAAAAAAAAACAAAAAAAACGTAATTAGTGGTGTTCACACATTTACAGACGAGATTAAAAAGAAGATGTAACTATCAAATGAAACAAACTTGAACGTTGCCATTAGTATGCATAATAAAGCTAAATGGCAAATAAGGAGTTCAGAATATAGTACCCAGTACACCGAGTGCGGAATACTTAAGCCAATATCAATAAAGTATAAAATGCACAATTTATAAGTATATCCTTTTAACTTTGCGTCATAAAAACAAACAAATCAATAATTATATAAATGCAATTATTATGCAAGAGGTTATTGCATCATTAATCACAACACATACTTTCCACTTACGTTGTCATTAATTAATTAATTACATACAATTGGAAAACATATATTTACGATATTGGGATAGGGCATTGTGCTGATATAAAACACTTCCTGTGTTATACGGTGTTTCTTATGGAACATGTGTAATTATTAAGGCCTTTCGGTCAAGGATAACCCATGAAAGTGCAAGCACTTATTTCCAATGGGGTCCTTTTTTTGCTGAAGGGACAGCTAGAAGAAGAAAGAGTTGTGATACAAGGAATCCGGGTGCGTTATCCTAGCTCGTTCCGAATAGACTCCCTGGTTCTTTAACGTGCCCGGTGTATAGCACCGATACACGCGAGACTACCTCTGGGTTTCCAACCAGTTCATCTCTAGTTGGGTGGGAAACACTACAAAGCGTTTCATAAATGACCAAGTGTCCCGGCCGAGATTCGAACCAGGGACCTCTCGATCAGTAGTCAAGTTCGTTATCCACTCGACCACCATGCCACCCTATGTCACATGGCAGTGAATAGATGAAACACAGAAACATACTTCCTTGAGCTGTGCATATAATGAATTATTAGATGGTATTAGAATAAAATGCGTCAAACACAGTTATACATTTACTGTTAGCTAAAAGACATATAAAATATCACTAACAAATAAATAGAGGAAAATATTGATTTTCTGTGATCACTCGGTGAAATAAAATTCGATCTTACACCAAAATTCAACAGATTTTCTGTTATTATATGCCTCAATTCATCTTAAAATGTGACGTTACGTTTCTTTTTCGGCATGATAATGGAACCAGCTTCAAAACAGTGAAAATAACAAAGTGGTAATTTCACTGTTATTTTCACTGAAAAAAATCCATAATCCATTGAAAGCAAATAATAAATAATATAAACTGTGGAGTTAATCAATAAGTCTTTAGTTATTATTTTATAGAGGATCTTGCATGAGTGCTCATTACATACGAGTTTTATTAAACGAGTCGACAAAATGATATGACACGAGGCTTTGCCGAGTGTCATATTGTTTTTGTCGACGAGTTTAATAAAACTCGTATGTAATGAGCACGAATGTAAGATTCTATTTATCACATAACCTTAGAAAACGCTCATTTTTGTTCAAAAGGATAATGTACGCTGCATAAGTTTCAGCCAAAAATAAGCGGTACAATTAGCGCGACGTCATGGCGACGTTGATATTATCCTGACGTCATTGACAGATCAATGCATGGATTGGCTAACGTCACGTCAAGCTCATTTAAATATTTATTGCACGGTCTGGGAGTGCCGAACGATATTTACGGCACGGCTTTACGGCACTCCTGAACCGCAGGTTATGTGATAAATCAGGGTTATGAAGCACGAAGTCAATCAATTCATGCGACGAGCTCGAGATTTTGCAGCATTTGCAGCATGTGCTAACAAGTGCTTGTGAAAACCCAAAGCGCCGTATGAAGAGAACGCACTTTAGCAAAACATGGACTTTCTGAACTCTCCTCACCTGTTTTTATTCAGCATGTTATTAACATTGTTTTCGCAGACTGATTTTGTAAATTTCTATTGAATTACTAATAATTATTTCTCGACAACCGGAAAATAAATAAATAAGGCAAGTTCCTGTACTGTACGCTTGCTATGTTATCAGTTCTTTCAACAATTACTCAGGTAATATAAACGCTGTCATGAATAGGCGGGAAACTGAAATTTATGCATTAGTCTTAGTTTTAAAAACAAATCATGTAAAGCGGTTATTCTATTTATAAAATTATTGATATACAAACACATTGGAATATACTATATAGGCTGTATATGTTTAACCAATCGTAAACATTGCCAATTTCTCTTGAATATAAGCGTAGTTGTTAATTAGTACTCTAAGAAATGATCTTAATTATTGCTTAATTATCCTAATAATTATTGTTCTTCGATAGTTCTTCAGTCTTTATTGCTCAATTGGTATATTACCGAACACTTTTTCTAATGAATTGTATAATTACTAATTACTCCCTATTCCTATCTTATAATAATATTTCTAACTATCTGAAGCATATACCTTTTCGATTGACTAATTGTGTGTAATTATTAAATATGTAATAAAAACAACGATATGCTTAAATTCTAGATATACATTTTTATACTTATTGTTCTGCAATTCCAAAAATCTCATGCTATAAATAAGGTAACTTCATGATAACACCCTTCAGAATCAAAAAGATTATATTAAGACAGACAGGGAAGGCAGCACTCAACTTAACCAGCCGAACACAGAAAACATTAAAAACACACAAAGCACAATGCCCAACTAAACAAGCGCAGATCCGCCCAAGTCCAAGCTGTCGAAAAGTATAATAAATTATAACTAGCTGCATGACCCAGTAGAAAAGATTCAGCAAACAAAAGGCTGAATGCCTACGCTGAATGACCTAGTTACAACAGTAAAACTGCTGAACTACATAGTTTTAGCAGCCTTTAGTCTCAAAAGTTAAATAACAGTATTAAAACGTTGAAAGGCCCGTATAGTCGTATGACCTACTTTCAATTAGTAAAATGACGTAATTGAACAAATCAAGATATGACGTAATGAACAAGTCATTAAGAATTGCAAGCAATACAAAAGTCCCCTACCGGGTTAAAGCCATATTCAATGTGTCTGTTGCCATAGCAACTACAATTCCCGTAAGAACCAAAACTGACGGACTGATGGCAAACCAATAGTCCCCTCCGGTCAAAAACCGGCAGGGGACTTACAACTACATAAAATGACCTCAGGGGACAAAACTTAACTACGTTAAATGACCTCAGGGGACAAAACACTACATCCATAACTCCACAGCTGTACCTAAACTCATGAACGAACCACTCTGTACGTAGATATATGAAATTGAAACGGTTATTTTGAAATTCACCCGTTACATTTACCTTTGTGCTCAAGCTTGCTTGTCTGGGCGGCCATAAAGACTAGCGCGTCTTTATGTTTCTGGCGATTTCTTATGCCCAGATAATACAAAATTCGATTCTTATAAGTTTTAATTGTATGTTGTATATATTGTATATATGTTATGTGTTTTTACTGGCTTTAATAAAAGCCCATTTACAACATATTCATAGTGTCTGTTTTAATTTCGTATTACAAGCTACGCAATTTTTCACACAGGAAAATCATTTGAGAGCCATAAAATGTTGTGCCATTTGTGAAGCCAGTTCTAAACAATACATGCATACTTCTCTTGACACAAACATATCTCACTAAATATTACGCATTAACCATTCACTAACAACGACGGAGGAACAGCAAACAAGTGGACATCATGTAATACCTGTTAGCAAATAAGTGTCTTCATCTTGTATCAATCATGTCAAAGGCCATTAGGTTAATTACAATAACAAAGGTTTGCTCGATATTTCGCTCACCTAATTCGATTCATTCACGTCTTATTCATTAATCAATAAACTGACTAGTGCAGTAACTGGACGAGATATTAAACTAACTTTTGTGAAATATTGATGAAGTAACCCTGATCCGTTTTGGAGATACCAGGAAGTATAAAAAGATAGCGTTAGAGTATATTGTATATTACCCTTTTCAAAAGCGATGAACGATTCAACATTTGCAAAATTTGTTTTGCAAAGTACTACAATAAACAGATAAGGTCAGTATTGTACTCAAAACATCACTGACATATCGTACACATCTGATTAATCCACCTTGTGGAATAAATCAAGTTCATTATCCTGGGCGCACTATAGAAGAGCCATTAAGAGTAGATTGTATACAACATTTTTCATAAGCGATGAGCGAATAACCTTGAGCTACGCTAACAGGTATTTATATGTCTAACATTAGTTTCCATTTACATGAAGTAATCATTTGACATGCACCTGTGTAATAGTTCGGTAAAACACAATGGTTATTACTCACTAATATGTAAATGGCAATAAACGGGTTCTTGAGAAATTCCTCTGGCCGACACATACCGTCTCTCAAAGCAACACACCGTAGAAATATTCACACCATTTACCAAATCCTCAAGTTTAAAAAAATTCAACCACTAATGAAAATTTCAGAACCTTGTGCCCACATCAGTTAAACTATGGTCCAACCTACGCTAGTTCGCTGTTATTCTAGTTTAATCTGCGCCATCTTGAAACCACTGGCTCTCAATATGGGCTTTGGTTTCTGGAGAATCCAGACATGCGCAGATGATCGAACCAAACCAACCTATAGTAAGCGCCAAAAATCAACCATAGTTCCGGCGAATACAGTTAAAAGTTTGACAAAAGATAGTAAGTCTGAACATCATGTAATAACAAGTAAGTCATACAGTTGATATTATAATTATCTAAGTCAAAACTGTGCACTTAATACTAAAGTTACCATAAAAGATAATATTAAACCGGACAGGGAAGGCAGCACTCAACTTAACAACGCACACGGCCCAATACATAACCGAACGAGAAAATGAACTGCCCAAGTCCCCGCTGTCAAAAAGCTGAATGGACTAGTTTCAGCTATCAAACCTAAGTCAAATTAATCAAATCCATATACCTGTCTATATCTATATATGAATGCGTTTGTATGAATGTTAAAAGGGTAATGGAATACAATGTATGCTTAAACTACTAGTATTACGTGCCACTGAACATGCCGAGCCGAGCATAGCCTTTTATTTGCCAGTCAGCGTTCTGCTCAGTGAAATGTGGAAGGCATATGAGTGCCACCATCCGTATTTGAACCCGGGTCCCCAGATTAGACGGCAATCGCGCTAACCGTTGAACTACGACGAAGGCGGTGACAAAATCGATTACTGGTAAATGAAGTTACAACTATTATGCCGAACACATTGAATAAACCATTGTCAAATCGCGAAGACACATTTAGACGTTCCTGACATGACATTTAGAGAAAGTGTCAAACTATAACAAAGGAAGGGTTAGATATATTTTCAGACAGTGTGTATCGGTTTATATTAATCTTGACATCAGACAAGACAATTAAGGCGTGAAATATGTGATAGGACGCAATGATGTTAGCAGGAACTACAGCAATTATGTAACGATATTCACAGACACTGGCAACACAATGCATCATATACAAACTATGTTATGATGCGAATTAGTTAACCACAATGTACTAGCAAGACACGTTAAATGCAACACGTTCCAAGTCAGGTCGCCAGAAGAGAGACAAAAAACAACGAAAATATAAAATGCCCTTGAATTTGCAGACTATGTAGTTACTGCAAAGACATTTTATGTTGTGCAGAGAATTTATGGAATGAGGAAAACAAGCAAAACAGAGTGTAAGTAGATCATTGTTACAAATCAGATTAAATTAAACTGGTATACTAGTACCAGACAAAAAACGAAACGTCTAGACATAAAACATATATATAGTAATTTATCCAGTCACTTCCGGTAAAATCTGCCTGTTAACGGGGTGCCTGATAAACTTAGCGATAATCGGTCACCTGGTCATGTGACTAGTGATAATCCGTCACCTTACCACGTGATCTGACGGACTTCTTCTTATATGAGAGTCGCCGGTGGCAATTCCGGGCCCGAGGGTGAGGTTTTCCTATCCTAAATGAGCTGGTGGTTGATCGGTTATTTTCTTCGTCTTACCTGCGTCTAAATGACGTCAGACTCTATCAAGATGTCCGACGTCGTTGTTCATCATGACGTCACGGAACGAACGTGGCGTTGTGCGCTTGTTAATGAAAGAGTGACAATATAGTCCCGAGTTTGATCCCCTTACTGAGCAGATTAAGCGACTGGATAAATAGAATAATAGGTTAGTGCCGTGAATGAAGTAAAAGTTTATACGGCTCACCCGATAAATTCCTCCGCCTTGCCAGATAAACTTTTTCATCCACGGCACTAATCTATTATTCTCTATAAACATGTACGTCCTTGGTTAGCTAACCATTATTTTTCAATATGTTTTCATAGCGAACAGAAGCACTCTTTGTTACCGAGAATAATTTAACAATAATGAAAATACTGTTAATTGAAGCCCACACTTATCACCAAGTGCATGCATGTTTCCCCGTGTTTTCGTTTCCAGAACCAAACATGGATCACTTGTCTACTGTTGACGTCGTTTGCAGGCTTTATTTGTTGATGTTACATGTAGCATTACTGTTAAGATATGCTTAGTAATAAAGGAAGTTTCTATTTGTCAGCGAAATATGAATTCAAAATATGGTGTTGTTATTGAGTTCTAGCTGGTGGAAAATAGACATTCTACTATATAGAAGATGTTTCTTTTTTGCCTTGTTTATATTGCTTTAACTGTCACGTATTTTTCATAGCTTCCCCATCCATAAACTCCTCATTGCCTTGTGACATACTTATTGTTTTATACTTATTGTTTCAAAATATCACGGTCTGATTTCTTGACATTCCTTCGCGTAAGTGCGTTTATTTGTTGATTGGCGTAAATCATCCACCATATTTAATAGCAACATTAAACGAGTGGGGCTAAATGCCACATTTAGTCAAATAGCTTATATAATATGCCTGCACAATACTGCACAGGTGTTCCGGTCTTTTGTATTTACACTCAAGTGTTCCATCGTGTACCATTATATAGAATCATAAATACAAAACTACAAATAGACCTTAATGGTATCACATTTACATCATTGTTATTGTATCCATCAAAACATTTAATTACGATTGTTTCCACATGGTGGTTATTATGACATATATAGAGGATATTACATGAGAGTATTTCCATATTGAATTTATTAAACGAGTTGAATAAAATAATAAAATGCGAGGCTCTGCCGAGCATTTTATCGATTTTTTCAACGAGTTTAATAAATTCAACGTGGAAAGTCACAAATGTAATGTTCTTTTTATCACATGTTAGCTTTTTCCGGCCAAAACATAAAATAGCTACGTATTTTTCACTATAATAAACGCGCAACTTTGACGATGTCGCCTGTGCTTTGAGTGACGCCGCGTGAAGGCTTTATTACACTAGTGTATTATCAAAAATAAATAATGGCTTTATTACGCTACCGCGACGTCAAACATGTGATAAATTCCAATTTCTCTGGAACAGTTTTGCTGCAGCTAATGATGCTAAAACTGGTTTTTGTAGTTAATACAAAATACGCCTTACGTAATTAACCTCGCCATAAACATAACACAATCTGAACATTTAATTACGACAATCGGGACACCTCGGACAATCTTGAATGAATCATCTCTCGGGTGTAAATAGAACGTCGCCATATTTGAACTTCTTTCGCCATGACGTCATCATGACAGATTTAATTAAACAGCGCTTCAATGGAATACACGCCCATCATACAAGCGCTGCGTAGCTGCGTGTTATGCTCAAGGAGTGTAGCGAAATTGTATTGTTTAAACAATAAAAAAGCTTTTGATATTTCCGCTGCTGATAAGTTACGGTCTATTTTCTTCGGCCCATTTTCTTCTGCGTAGGATTTAAAAAAAAAAGCTGCTGGATTCATCCGCTTGATACATCCGAGGTATTTTATCCTGTAAAAATGCCGTACGGACCTTTCCGATTGTAATTACGATTGTTTGAGTATGGTGGTTATTGTGGCGTTCATTCCAACTTCTTCCAAGCATCAACATACTGGCCGTAATGGTGGAAATAGTAAAACATGACCTTTGTATTCAGTACTACAGCACAACGACAAACGATTGGAAGCCACACAGAAACGATGGCAGCGCCTAGCCATCCACGAAAGACTCAGACACAGAGTGGACCATCCGTATCCCCAAACCGGATATTTCAAGCAAGCCTTTATACTCGCCCCGCAAGGAATAACAAACCTCACCGTAAACACATATTAAGCTCGACATATCGCTGGCTCAGAATGAGAAGGTCGTAAGTACAAAATAAATATTTTGAGAAAATAAGAAACAACTGTCTGAAAACTACTCTTTACTAATGGAAAATCAAGCTTTTCAAACTTCAGTTTGGTCAACATGATCACTTCCGATTATCATGAAAATAGACTCATAAGAAGCGCCTCGAGATGTGGATTTCAAATATGAATACGTACTATAAGGTCGTAAGTCGAACTTACGACTTTCTCATTCTAAGCCAGTGATATACTTACAGAACGGTAATGGCCTACGAGACGAAACACAAACGCAGTAGTTCGTCCAAAGAAGCTCCAAAGAAACACAAGTCATATATTTGCATGTGGTTTGACTTCAATATGAGACGTTTGCACCCTAGTCTGGTTCCCGTTCCCCAATCTTACATCCTTTACTGCGTAGATTGTAAAGGTCGGGAACCAGACTAGTTTGCACCCGTGGTATTCTGGTTCCCGTTCCCCCAATCTTACATACTTTACTGCGTAGATTGGTAAGGTCGGGAACCAGACTAGTTTGCACCAGTGGTATGTCTGTTGATTGATCATCATAATATCCTCATCATTGCAAAACCTGTTGTTCATTACGTTTTCCGCATTCTGTACTAAAACGAAAATGCCGATAATTATGCAGTTAATAATGAGTTTGAAAATGAATCGATATACCAGGTTACTATTGCTGCCTGTTGATTGGTCGAGACAGAACGGAACTCTGCAAAGTTTTGTTTATCAAATAAATTTGAGTTCATTTTGAGCAATGTTTGAGTTAATTATGAGTAAAATATGAGTAAATGTTGAGCGTCTTTACTCATTATTAACTTAAACTTTGCTAAAGATTAACCCAGAATAAAAAGGCGCTCACGATTCACTCACATTTTACTCATCATTAACTCAAACATTGCTCAAAATAAACTCAGTATAAAAAGACGCTCACAATTTACTCAACCGTAACGCATTATAGGTTCAAAATAAACTCAGAATAACAAGACAACAATGAACTCACACCTTACTTATTATTAACTCAAACATTGCTCAAAATGAACTCAGAATAGAAAGACGCTCACAATTTACTAAAACTTTACTCATTATTAACTCTGACATTGTACAAAATGAAATCAGATTCTAACACGATCTGCGGATTAATCGTTTAAATATAGAGCGGACCTAACAATGTATTATTACCCCCATAAAACATACCTATCAAATTGGCTGTTTCTATTTACGCCCAGTATCACGTGACATATTTATGAATGAATGAACGTAAACTTTATAGTAAACGAGTCACGATGACAAGGCGAGTTGCACGAGAATCCAGTGTTACAGCTATGACGCATCTATTTTTAGAAACTCCAATATACTCTAGAAACCAAGTTTTATTAAAGCTTCTGATAATCAATTCATTTATATATTTCATTTTATGAAATAGATACCATATACTCGTGTTATTAAAATTGTTTCAATGTTTAAAATGTGGTATTTCCTTCAGAAAATTACCAAGGTCGTTTTCATTAACGAGGGAGGTAATTGTACCAGCTAATAAGCCACTCAATTTCAGCGTGGAATTATGTTCAATATCAAATGGGTGAAAATGGAATGCGCGCAGTTAAATAGTGCGGGATATTATCGTATTTAGAATCGAAATAAAAACTCTGTTCTTGTATATTGTCGTTGAATAAAACACGGGCACTCGTTCGGATGCGGAAAAATTAAATCACGAGTGCTACTACGCACTCGTGATTTAATTTTTCCGCATCCGAACTCCTGCCCGTGTTTTATTCACCGACAATAAACGCGAACAGATTTTTATTTCTTAAATAAAAAGACGCGGGGTTAGGAACATCTGATCTACGCGTAGCTTAAAAAACCACTCTCTAGAAACCATAACCGTGAGCTATTATCTGGTTTTGATGAGCAAACCACGTGAAAACGTTAGTGGTGTGATATAGCACAGAGAATTTGACATGATCCTGACCTTTATGCATGAATATATTACAAGGTAATTGCGTTAAATATATAAATTTCCGCGGGCAAATCGTGCAATATCGGTTCTTTAGATTTGTTTTGGTATTATTCCTCGAGCGTCTTCGTCATACTCTCTCCTTACGAAAACATACAGCCGGGGTTATAATTATAGACAACATATCAGCTGTTAAATTATGCTAATGTAAAGGTCGAGAGTCGTGTCAAATTCTCTAGACTATAATAGAGAGGTTGCGAAATTCAACGTGTATTTCGTCATCCAGGTATGTGTAGTTTCTACAAGTAACGGACGTGTGACAGACGAACATATAATGTGTACTACGTCACACAGGTATGCGTATGCACGAGAAACCCAAGATGTTATCGCCCGTGGTCTCGGTGAGTTTATATAAACACTCATTATATATTCATGAATAAATCATGTTACAACTGTCATGTGACGTTACACGCACACGTTGTGTTTAGCAAGCCAAGTTTAATTGCAACGCGTACGTATACGCGTACTTGTGGCTACACGTACACATAGTCGTACACGTTCGCATCGCAACCTCTCTAATATCATTCAATGTTACTGAAATACGTTTTACAGAGCTGATTTAGATCAAATAACGAAATGTCAGAGAATATTACCACATCGATACTTTAACGTAAGTATAAGAATCCTTACATTTTTTTCACTTCAAGTGGATCACTGGACTATAGGAGAGATCACCTTATTCATACGCAAAATGCCCACCAGCAACCTATTGGATGAATGAACAATAAAAACCTGCCCTTAACCAATAGCTAGCTGGTGGTACTAAAAAAACATGATATGTCCTATTTGATGTACAATGCTCGTAAACTTACCTTTTTTTCGTTTTCGTCCGATGTAGGGAGGCTATGTCTACCAGTGATAGATACCGGGTCAAAACGCATTTGTTATCACACACTTTTGGGAACTTTACTCACGAATCATCAAGAGGCTGTTTTTCTGTACTTTCTGCTTGTTATCATAAACAAATTACTCAATTAAAGAATCACCTATAAACATAATGTCAGGTATTGTGCAGTTAAGCTATTGCGACAGTGACGTTGCAGTTTATGTGTACGCAAAAACCACAACCATTGTCTATACAGGTGGAGCGAAGTATGTTAGTTTAGCATTGAAATTATAGTTGTTTATACAGTATAAACCACCTTTATAATTGGTTTTACACTGTTATAGTGGACTCGACCGCTGCGTCACTGGATTTTTATCCTGACTGGTCTATCTAGGTTGCTTGGCGCTGTCGTCGATTGGCTTCGAATTATCTGTGGATGTTTTACATTACGTGATGTGCAAACCACGTGATCTCATGCTAAACATAGTTGTTATTCATTCTAAGTTATAATTAGCCGTAGTACTGATAACCATGACAAAGATGTATTCGAATATTTGGAAACAATAATGAAGTCTTATCATTATGCGCACGAACGATTGTAGATTATTTATTTTAGACGCCCGGTATGTTGTAAACAAACTGTTGTATTTGGACACAAGGTTCTTTATTAGCTGCTGTTTGTTTATATTTATCGTGAAACTATGTTATTGTTTATCTTCTTCTGTAGCAACACACTGTTACACCAAGTTAACATACTGTTATGTTTGTGGGAAACTTTGTATATTCTCAACAAAGTTTGATAATGCAGAGAACGTATCGTATGAAATAATATACGCTTGCTTGAAATATCCATTTTTTGCATATATATATGGTTCGTTCTATAGCTGACTCTTAGTTGGATGGTCACTGGCTTTGCGGTGCCGCCGTTTGTGTGTGGCTTTGGATTGTTTGTATGCTATTATATCAAATAAATTTAATGTAATGCAATTCAATTCAATACGATTGAAAGCCATACACAAACGATGGCAGCGCCTAAACGCACACGCAAGAGACAGACATAGAGTCTGAGCGTAAGTTATCCGTATCCACCAAAATGGATAGTTCAAGTAAGCCTATATTGCCTCTCATGATTTTTTTTATGTCTGACTCTTGCGTGTGGCTAGGTGCCGACACCGCTTTTTGTGTCATGGATTGTTTGTGCGCTGCAGTATTTTAAATAATATTCTTATTATCAATAGTAAAAGTAACGATACAGATACGCGATCCTCCGTAATTGCACGAAAATGTCCTACATCGTAATGAGGTTAAAGGAATGTGTTTTAATCCCGACTGCATAACCTTCAGCATGTTCACAGCTATGACTTTGAACATTTTGACAGCTAGCACTTGGATTTTCGGCTTTTTGACAGCAGGGACTTGGACATTCGACTTTTTGACAGCCGAAACTCTTGGATTTTCTGCTGTTAAGTTCATTTTCTTCTTCAGTCGTATGTTTGGCATTGTGCCAGGTATATGTCACTATTAACAGGTCCGTACCACTCTGAGGCCCACATAGGCGCTTGTCTCGTTGCTTTTTTGAAAAAATATCAAAAACAAATTTTGGGGAAGCAAATGCCTCAAATAGACCCTTGAAAATATTTGCTTCAGTGCTTTTTTGTCACTGGATAAGGCCCTGTGGTGGTATTCAATATTGATCTTATTTAATTGGAGAATTAGGATAGCCAATCATATCGCCTGTTACTGACCAATAGTTTAATATGGCATACGGAACATTTCTGTAACTTATCGGGTGTTATCGGCGAAGTAGCCTCCCTTGAAAACGTCTAATCGATCACATCGATAACATTTAACGATACACTGATTTACTATATATTTATATAGGAGCCGTATGGTTTAACTCTAATAACTTGTTTATAACATAAGATGACAAAATGTTTTAACCTCGTGAAGTAATCTTCATTCTTTACACTTTATTTCAATATAAGTGTTATTAATGTGGTACGTTAACTTTTTGCTTCCATTTTCGTTTGAAGTTTGTGACTACCATTCCTATATAACTCTATATGAAAACTGTCAAAATACTCAAAACCGCGTTTTCGAAAGGCTATAAAATTTGATCTGATTGGTTGTAGTCAAGTAAGATCAATATTGAATACCATCCCAGATGAACGTCAAATAAAATCATCAAACAAGTATGACAACATGTATCTCAAAACATGAATATATATTAGAAAAGTATTGCATAATACATGTGAACATTTTATCAACAAAACAAATATAATAAATAACTAGATCTACATAAGGGTGCAGAAGTACGCAAAGCTTCGTTTGTGTAATGCATAGCGAAGTAGAGTGCTATAAAATAGCTACAATGATTGCATTATATTTCACGTAACCTAACTTGTATTTTATATTTTTTATAAAACAAATAAATGTGCAATGTATAACAAGCATAAATCAACATACTACACTATAGCTATAAGTACTTTGTTATGCCTAGTTTATATTTGAGCAAAAGTCTTAATGAATGACAGCGTAAGAACTCTAAGGTAAAAACGGCTGTTGCTAAAATACTACGAGTATTCAAGTGAATATTCCTTAATGTACTACATGTACATGGTCCTACTCGATCTAAAATAGGAAAACATGGTTTGAACTACTAGTGTTTAGAAGTCTAGTTCTATATATGTAACTATCAATTTCTGGGCAATTACTCTACGCTAACACAACATCCCATCATCTCTGTATGTTCTTGATAAATATATTATTCAGTACAAATGTTGCCTAAACGCTCTGGAATTCATGCACATAATGTTATTTAAGGTGGATTCCAACCTTTTCGGGGAAAGAGAAACGTTGGTTAGATTGTAATGATATTTGGTCTAATTGAAGTATGAGATGGGATATTTACAAATGCGTGGTTTTTAGTCCGCAAAAGTAAGTTTATCAGCGTTAAAGGCGCCACCTGGCGGGACGTAATTTTCGTAGCAGTTTGACGCGTTTGCTCCGTTTTCGTAATACCGTTTTATTACTCTTGTGATGTCATTACAACCTGACGTACATTTCTCTTTCACCGAAAAGGGTGGAAACAACCTTAAGATGACTCTCAAGGCACACTAAGTGGTTATAAAGTACACTCGTATATACACCAATATGCAGACTAGAACAAACAAAGCGGTTCGAAAAAAACACTAATAAAGGGACAGGGAATGAGAGAATTGTGTATGGTAATTCTAATTGATGATTCATTGTCCTTTGTAGTTAGTGTGCTCGTTGTTTTGGAATTGTGCGGCACATCGACTGTCAAAGGAGTCGTCGCTCCTTTCTCACATGTCTTTCCTCACAACCCAATCTACGTCATCTATATTAATAGCGACAATTTCTTGATCCTCCTCACAACCCTTTAAAATGAGTTCGCATTTAGCCACCTGACCAAGAGGGTCTTTCCCTTTTAGTACATCGTTTAACTTGAGGTTCATGGCCTTGCCATTGTCATCGGACACCATCACTCCAAGACACGAATCACCAAGTTTCTTATGATTTCTGTTGACCGAATATTCCACAAAACCTGTAAAAAGCAAAATGTTGGTGAATAATAATAAAAATAATAAAGACTTATTTTATAAGGGCAACACAGTTAGGCAATTGCCCAATCTTCCCTGTGAGCCTTATACATGTAAGTACATATGCCTCGTGTTGTAAAATATGTAAATGTTGGTGCTAAATTTTGTGTTGTGTGTTGTCGAATAATAAAATTGTGGTATTGCATTTGGCGCTGTCGAATAACAAAATGTTGGTACATTGTACTATATTTCGCGTTGTCGAATGATAAAATGTTGGTATTATATTTGATGTTGTCGAATAATAAAATATTTGTGTTATATTTGACGTTGTCGAATGATAAAATGTTGGTATTATATTTGATGTTGTCGAATAATAAAATATTTGTGTTATATTTGACGTTGTCGAATGATAAAATGTTGGTATTATATTTGATGTTGTCGAATAATAAAATATTTGTGTTATATTTGACGTTGTCGAATGATAAAATGTTGGCATTATATTTGATGTTGTCGAATAATAAAATATTTGTGTTATATTTGACGTTGTCGAATGATAAAATGTTGGTATTATATTTGATGTTGTCGAATAATAAAATATTTGTGTTATATTTGACGTTGTCGAATGATAAAATGTTGGCATTATATTTGACGTTGTCGAATAATAAAATATTTGTGTTATATTTGACGTTGTCGAATGATAAAATGTTGGTATTATATTTGATGTTGTCGAATAATAAAATAATTGTGTTATATTTGACGTTGTCGAATGATAAAATGTTGGCATTATATTTGACGTTGTCGAATAATAAAATGTTTGTGTTATATTTGACGTTGTCAAATAATAAAATGTTTGTGTTATATTTGAAGTTGTCGAATAATAAGATAGTTGTGTTATATTTGGCGTTGGTCCGTTAAACATAACTGTAACAATAAAAACGTTCCAATAGATAATCGAGTTTTACGTCTGTGGTTCACATTTAAAACGTATGTGTGACTAAGATAAGCTTACAGTCTAAATACGAGGAATGATCAATAGATATCCGGAATTATGTTGTCATTTCTTTAATTTTCTGAAATAAAAGTCATGTAACAAAGATTTCAGAGCACTTTTCCGGAAACTTTTTTTATCATCCCTCGTATAGATATGTTGATAGGGGCGTGAGTAAAATACTGGTCATATAATTAAGATTTCAGAGCACTTTTCCGGAAACTTTTTTATCATCCCTCGTATAAATATGTTGACAGGGGCGTAAGTGAAATATTGGTCACGTAATAAAAATTCCAGAGCACGTTTCCGGGACTTTATTATCATCCCTCGTATAATTATGTTGATGTAAAAGATTTCCGAGCAGTTTTCTGGACTTTTTTATCATCCCTCATATAATTCGCTGGCATAGACTAATTAGAAGGTCGTAAGTCCAAAATCCATATTTTGAGAAAACAAGAAAAATCTGTCTGAAAACTACTCTTTACTCACGGAAAAACAAGCTTTTTAAACCTCAGTTAAGTTAACATGACCACTTCCGATTTTCATGAAAATAGGCTAATAAGAGGCGCATTGAGCTGTAGATTTCACATATGCACGAGTCTGATAATTCTAAGCCACCGAAATTTGTTTTTGTGGACGTGAGTGAATTCATATTTACCGTCTGGTTTGCTGTCCGGTGTCTCCCACTTCTCGGGATTGAAGCTATCGATAAGGTTATCAAACATATTGATGTCTCTGAAATTATAAAATCATAATGTTGTAACAATAAATTCAAATTCAAGGCAACGGTTACAGTTTTGGTATTAAGCATGTTCTTGCATCGAAATGCTACGGTTCTTGCATCGAAATGCTACGGTTTTTGCATCGAAATGCTACGGTTCTTGCATCGGTTCTTGCATCGAAATGCTACGGTTCTTGCATCGAAATGCTACGGTTCTTGCATCGAAATGCTGCGGTCCTTGCATCGAAATGCTACGGTTCTTGCATCGAAATGCTACGGTTCTTGCATCGAAATGCTACGGTTCTTGCATCGAAATGCTACGGTTCTTGCATCGACATGCTACGGTTCTTGCATCGAAATGCTACGGTTCTTGCATCGAAATGCTACGGTTCTTGCTACGGTTCTTGCATCGAAATGCTACGGTTCTTGCATCGAAATGCTACGGTTCTTGCATCGAAATGCCACGTAACAGATACGACAAACTATGTCAACATGAGGTATGTGGTTATTTGAAGTGTACGAAGAAATTCATTTAAACAGCCTGTGTTCAGGGAAAGCTACCAACAATTTACGTTACTAAATCACGATATTTGTTGCTTTAATCCTTCATTGAACGTTCTGTTTGGCACTAACAAGTTGAACGTGTAAAATCCCATTTTTTCCTTCTCAGCTCGAAACAAATACTGATGCACGGAATTTACTATTCAAACACCATTGTTGGCCTCTGTCAGCCATTTTGGTGTGCTCGGCCTATAGTTAACCAAAATTCGCCCACTTGACAAATACGTTTTTTTAACATATCGTTCAACGAATCATAGTTACAAAACGTCACGAATCATTTCGTCTAATAATGTTCCCTTGAACGCACGGCAGTTGTTACCAGAATTTGTTTATTTTCGCAGCACGTCTTGCATAAGAACAATACAGTTTTGTACACCAAAAACCATGGAAGGGTTAATGGTATTGCAGGCAAGCACACGAGGAAAATGAGAGACATAAGTGACCTATAAATTATCTCCCTTGTAAGATAAAGCCCGAGGTAGACCAATTAGCATACAGGTCCTAACTAGTTGAGATCCTCGGACTTTATCCTTGTTTCTAACAGAAATATCATTGTTTTAGATAAGAAATTTCTCACTTCTGTATTATCTAATATGTTAGGGCCATAAAAATGTATATACCATGGTGTGTAAACAACATGTGGCCAAACTTATTATTTGATCTGATAATTAATGTTGCAAATATTTCAGCCTAATTACTACCATGTACAACAAACAAAACAGGGATAAAAACAGAGTAATCCGCATGATAGGACCTGTAGAGTTTTAGAGAGTAGTAAGGGGGGATAATTCAAGCTGTCATTGATAAGTAAGTCATAACTGTCTACATGTCGAACCATTACCACAAACTACTACACAGTGGTCGCCCTTACCACTTCGCTAAGTTCTGATAAAAGGGAAGTTGCAACTTAAACAGCCGAAGTCAGAACACATAAAAAACACGACATATCACAATTAAACGGCACAATGCCCAACACACAACTGAACGAGAAAATGATCTAAACCGCTGAAAGTTAAGAAAGATAATATAAAGTCAGACAGGGAAGGCAGCACTCAACTTAACCAGCCGAGTACAGAAAACAAAAAAAGCATACAAGGCACAATGCCCAACTCACAACCGATCGAGAAAATGGTCCGCCCAAGTCACAGCTGTCAAAAAGCTTAAAGCACTAGTTTCAGCCATCAAAGAGCTGAATTCCCAAGCTGAATGACCTAGTTTCAAAAGTAAAACGGCTGATAAAGACAACATTCAAAGTAGCGACCAAAAGAAACCTGGCACATGTTTTGTTGAAATAAGCGAAACAGTTTTCTGCTGGGCTCCAAAGCTGCAAACAAGCAACAACGTGTTTCTAAATAGATACAAGACAGTAAAGTCTTGAAGTATATCGCCAAAGTAAGGATCTGCGAGATTGATACTGTTGTAAACAACACCACGGGCGTTTACAACCAACTTAACATTTATAGTGTCTTAAAATATACGCCGATGTGAACAACCGTGCTACAAAAGCAAAAATAAACAGCTGGCTGAGCCAACAAGAGAATTCAGTTCTGGCAAATGTTTGACATGGCAAAATGAACGAGTCGAGTCGTTAACGTCAGACCGTGGTTGTTATTTAAACGACTGAAAAGATACCTTGTGTGTGTTACTGGCAACTGTCTAAATTTAAATACCATTTGTCTTGGAAGCGTTTCATTGAATGTTACACATAACAAGAAATGATAAAAACCGGAAACAATAAACTTCAGACTTTTCGCTTCTAGAATGATGTAAACAGATAGTATACGGTTCCGGGTAATTAAATAAGACCTAAGTTTGTAATGTTTTAATCTATGTTCCCAATACATAGATAAACGGTTTGGAAAATAATTAGCAATCTTTACAAAAAAGTAAGTTTGTACTTGGAGGAACCGCATACATAGATGAATGGTTCGGAAAAATAGCAATCTTGCACTTTTACAATGAAGATAGTTTTGTACTTCCGTAATTATAGATGAACGGCTCGGAAAAAATAGAAGCAAGCTTGCATTTTTACAACAACAAAAAACACCCGCAGTACTTATGTTGATAGTTGCAGGTACCGTGCGTTACTTGAAGACGAAGTGCGCTTAACGGCATTGCTTAAGACCATCCGCCCGAGGGCAATACCTTGCATGCGAAATAATTGTTTCATTGAGCTGTGAAAATGCCAAGTATCTGGATTGTAAAATAATACGGTATACAATAAATCCGCCAAGCAACAACATGTTCATATCGTATATAATTTTATTCACTCCTTATGTTAGCATGGGAACAGGGACCGTAGAATATATATTCTTCCCAGATGGTGGTTAATGAAAAAAGTTTAATACTGCCAAATGCAATGTATTACAACTAACAAGCAATTTAAGAGCATGTTATTTTGAAAATTAATATATTTTTTTTTTGGATTTTCCCCAAGAAAGGAGTGCTATTTGATATGTTGTTCGTTTCCAAGAGAACTAAACATGTATGAGAAATCGAAAGGGGTGTTTCTTGATATTTAATTCATATCCGACAGAACTAAACTTGCATGAAAAATCGAAATGATTGTTCCTTAATATTTTGTTCATTTCCGACAGAACTAAACTTGCATGGAAAATCGAAAGGATGTCCCTTGACATTTGTTAATTTCCGATAGAACTCAACACGCATGAGAAATCGAAATGATTGTTTCTTGATATTTAGTTCATTTCCGAAAAAGAAAACATACAGGCTGTTGATGTAATGGTTATAGAGCCTACGTGTAGTATGTTTACTGATTGACTTCAAATGTAAGTATGCACATTCACATTTCAAAGTGGTTCGACAAACATAACAAAGATAAGCACCCGCTTAATTACTGTGGCTTATATTACTATTTGCTACACGAATTCGTGTCTGCAACAAACCGACAGCCAACCAACACAAATTGCTTAAATGAATTGTCTGTCTGGTTTGACGCATTATTATTTATATAGACGTCTGTTATGCCGTTGTATGTATGTCTTCTACATATTTGTAGTCATAGGTGCCGACTGAATGATGACAATTCCGACAAAACTAAGTCATAAATGCACAAATATTTAGAAATATCTGCCTATCTGGTGTGTAAAAGCACTCAAACATTTATTGATATAATATGAATATAGAACTTGAGTCTGAAGTGCCGACGGATGAACGTGTGTAGGTAAAAACCAAGGAACAATCCTTTCGATTTCTCATGCATGTTAAGTTCTGTCGGAAATAAACAAACTACAGTACACCGTTTTTTGTGCTCAAAATGTCTCGTCTTATAGGTATGTCAACAGACTGATTTCTCCTTGTAACTTTATGCGATATCTACTGATAGGTTGGCTGCCCGACTTTTTTGTCAATCAACTATCATAACTTTTTCAATATTTGCTAGATTTTATTTTGGGCTTGATAACCTAAGTTTGAATGTGCATAGGGAAATAATTGTATGCAAAAAGAGTAGACTGTCGAATGGTCTCCTTTAATGAAACATAGGGTCTGTATAGACAGACTATCTACACGTGTATAAAAAAATATATATACCAGATTTATATAGCGCCCTTTTCATGCGAACGCACGTTCAAAGGCACTTTACCCATGTTGCAGCCACAAGGGCGCATGTGCATCCTCTACCAGTGCAGATACAGCATGATCTGACCAGAGGGACATACTGAGAAAAAGCACCTGAAGGGAGAGAGAGAGACATTGGATACAGGCATGTCCGGCGCTGCAGAGGTGCGCCTAGCTCTTATTTCGAATAGACAGCCTGGTTCTTTAATGTGTCCGGTGTATAGCACCGATACACAGCTTCCTGGCACTTCCAGATACTTTGCAGACCACACGGCCAGATATAGCGGGAAATATAATAAAGTATAAGAACTGTTATATTGAAATAGTTTGCACAATCTACAGTGAGATTCGACCCCATACTGTCAGTGACATCGCCTAGTACTGTGAAGTACGAAATCATTAAAAATCACCTTCAAATACCGAAGCCATCGCTGTCCAAATTATGACGTCATAACTCATGACGTTATAATTATATTCATTTGTTCAAATTTCTGATGAAGACTTGATATTAAAGTCGAAAAGTAGAAACATCCAGAGTTCGTCTTGTTTAGTTATATTTACAAAATTTTTTTTTTACTTTAAGATTACTTGCATGTCAACATTAATTTAAAAACGCCGTCAATTTTGGGCAAATATATTTGTTATTACATGCATCATGTAGTGCTTCCCAATGGTCGCGCTAGCAACGGTCATCTGTCTTCTATGTGCTTTGAGACGACGTAATAGAAATTCATTAAAATAAGTTATTTGCAAATCAAACGTCTCCTACTGGCTTGTTTACATGTGGCCTTGGAATGTATGTGCGCTACAGTAATTACACACACAAATACGAACACAGGGTAGATAAAAAAAAGCAATGAAAATCACCATTCAATTAATGTAACTTCAAACTAAAGAGCGATGAAAATCACCATTCAATTAATGTAACTTCAAAACTAAAGAGCGATGAAAATCACCATTCAATTAATGTAACTTCAAAACTAAAGAGCGATGAAAATCACCATTCAATTAATGTTACTTAAAAACTGAATATTATAAAAAATATTTCACAAGAATGATAGGCAGGTACTTAAAATAGATAAACTATGATGAATCCATATCACGCGGGGAAGCCAAGATAGCATCAGTTGTTTAGAGATAAGATAGCGATGGTTTCTAAACGATTTTATAATTGCTGAAGCTACGCTGTTTGTAATAAAATGTCAACATGGTTTCTAAACGAATTTGATTGTTGTATCTACGCTGTTTTCTAATAAAATGTCAACATGAATGTAATAACATAAGTGGTTTGTTATATATGTACAAGTGTTTCAATATTGATCTCAAGATGGAATCTTTACTTGAATTAATAAAGCATCTATTTATTATTTGATTTATTGCATTGTCACTTTTACTTTAGTCAGGGATTTGATATACTATTTTTATCAGTTCGATACAAAATGGCGTCTTCTTTGTTGATGAAAATATCTGACCATGTGACTAAATTCGTGAACGGCCGAGAAGTTCACGAGATTTCGGCTCGTTAAAATAACAGGTCCTGCTTTGGGGCAGCCAATTTGGTTAATGAGATACTTATGTTCTTGGCACATTTACTTTCCAAATACTATCTTTTAATACTTGCAAGCAGAGGAAAAAAATGCGCTCACAAACTCATGTCAATCAAAATGATGGAATAGCGTAACGCCAGCGGAACACAAGATGTATTTACGCAACAAAAACATCAATAGATGGCATCCTATCCTAAGATTATCAAGTTATCTAAGTTACCAAGTTGGCAAAGCGCGTATATTATCATAGTATTTTCATAGGTTAATTCCGTTTCCTGGTGCCAATGAAAACAAACATGTCATTTTGACAATTATTCGTGTTGTATGTGATCATATCGATATGTATATGAGACATTAATTGTTAGAGAGTCCGTTTTGAGGCACCCAATAAAATAACTTGGCTAACATTATAAACAAGCTGCCAAAAGTACGTTTCGCAGCGCACGGTAATGAAAACTATTTAGTTACAGCGTTACTTATTTAGTAGTGCGAATAACTACACCATTTCGTTATACTCGTAAATCTCGAAAACAGAATATTCGAAACAACTCTGAAATTTTCATCAAGTCTGGAATGTACTATTCGGTAATTTCCGTTCAGTCTGGAATGTTCACCTCGGTAACTTCCGTTAGGGTTTTATAGTACACTTCGGTGCTTTTCCACAAGCCTGGTATATTCGCATGGGGTAGCTATGATTTCAAATTTCATACATATACTAAAGGAAGGAACGTCTGTGCATTCTGAAGCATACTTGAACACTTTCTGATGTTTCGTGCATTTTTTTTTGGATTAAGCACGCGCGTTTTGTATGTGTCGGGCGTTACACCTTTCGTAGACCGAGGTGCTTACCGCCACGCCTTAAATGTACCACTCGGTCGTTGTTATTCGCCAATTCTGTTATATACACCTTGGGTATCTCCTAATACCACCGCGTATAAACTTAATCACTGTATGACTTATTCGGATACTATACAATTCAAATTGTATGACTTATTACGATCAAAAGATTCTGTGATTTCTTCTCACTTATAGGAGACTATATAATTCGACGTGTATGACTTATTGCGATCGAAAGTATCTGTGATTTCCGATCACTGATTGACTTATTGTCAGACGATACAATTCAACGCGTATGATTTTTTGCGATAACCGGAAGTTGACTCATTTATACACTGTAAATACGTAACTATTTTCAGTTTGTTATAACATAATGCAGATGCTTGCACAGAACTGGGATGCCTGGGGAAGACTTATGAGCTGTCTATGCCCCATTAATGGTTTTAGGCATAGATAAAGGCACAAGCATAACATAATGTCACAGACAAGAATACCACAGCAACATACAAATTGTATTGTATTAACTGAACTGCTAGCTTATCTACTTACATGTATAGTTTATATCATTTCTAGAATTCTAGAAGCCAGATAATTATATATCTACACCATAACAACTGCAAGTAGATCTAATGCCACTGTTTTATTACACTGAGTATTACAGTAAGTATTCGTTATTACATTAAATAAAACTACAAACAATGTGAGGCATTCACGTAAACGACTGTGTGTGTTGTAATGAAACATTGATTATATTATCCATGAGAGTTTATTTATTACAATATTTATCATTTTATGAGTTACAGTTATTATCGATGCAATAAACAATACATAGGTATACTGTTACCGATGGCGATGCCGAGCAAAGCCTTTATTTGCCAGTCAGCTTTCTGCTTAAACATGACCAGCATATGTGTGCCTCCACACGGATTTAAACCCGGGTCGCTAGATTAGGCGACAAGCGCTCTAACCACTGAGCTACGGGGGCACAACAAGGCTCCTGTAGATAACCCTATCTATAAGGAGGTTGCGGAATCAAACGTGTTCGAGTTCCGCAACCTGCGTGATATTTCACACGAGGATAAAGTTACGTCACTGCTTGACGTTATGTTGTCATTGCTGGTGACGTCATGACGTAAAACATATGAGGCAAGATCTGAGAAAAGAGCACTTAATGACATTTAATTTGTTTTGGCATTTTTCCTGTATACAATTAATAAAGATTTCTGTCAAAATTCCAAATACAAATGTATTAACAAAGTTGTGACCTTCCAA
Source organism: Spisula solida (assembly GCA_947247005.1). Classification (NCBI taxonomy): domain Eukaryota; kingdom Metazoa; phylum Mollusca; class Bivalvia; order Venerida; family Mactridae; genus Spisula; species Spisula solida. Next base: position 3,444,329 of record OX365956.1, on the reverse strand, counting down.
TGGATCAATGACGTATGTGCTTTTTTGCCAAAACGGGCATCTCAATTCATATTATATTATACATAATGTTGTTTATTTAACCTGAAAAGGTTGAGTAAACGAAACGCGTCGTTGTGTACACCCATTTAAGTTGTTCGAAGAATGATTAGTTTTAACGCACATTTCAACAATCGCACCCCGTTTTTACTGCCTGACACTATGTGTCTTCCCGACGGCGCCACCTTAGCAAAAGTAAACCGGTCAGCCAGCAATTGCGTAACTTTGGCCGATCCAGAGGAAGCATGTGAACCGGTCATGCAAAATAGTGCATTAATTCAAGCATATATACTATGATTGAGTTATGTCTTTTTTTCATTGATATTACACGAGGAAAAACTAGTTCGTCAAAGCTACACGTTCTCGTAACTAGACCGGATGCTTAGATATAATAGCGTTGTTCTATTATAAATGGAATGTGTCATGAGTTTTTTTTTTGCACTCATGCATCGTCGCAGAATTTCTGTCAAAGACATTTAGCTGTCAATTCTGTTTTTATGAGAGTATTGTTAATTGTGATTTAGTCTGTTGTTTTAATTCCGCATGAAATCATTTCAGTGATGTGATAAAGATCAAACCAACTGTAATCATTATAGACTATTCATTACAAAAATAGTATAACAAAAGATAGTAGTAAAATATCGGACAGGGAAGACATCACTTAACTGAAACAGTCGAGCACAGAAAACATAATAACAACACGAGACCCCAATTACACGGCACAATGACCAACGCACAACTGAACGAGGAAATTAACTTAAACGCTGAAAGTCCAAGTTTTAGCTGACAAAAAGTCGAAAGTCCAAGGCCAAACTGTCGAAAATGTTAATGACCCAGTTAGGCAGCACCCAACAGTTACAGCAGGACACGAACGGTAAAAAAAGAAAAATCACAGGTGACAAGTACAATAAAATAATAACACAAGTACAAAAAGATAAAAAAAATAAATCGGACGAGTAAAGCTAACACTCACCAGAAACAACACAACACGAACGGCACACGAAAGGAACACGTAAAACAGAAAAACAACAGAACACATGACATGTACAAAAAAGATGATAACGAACAGCTAGCCAAGGCAGCACTCAACAGAAACAGTGAAGCACGACAGACACACAAACAAACGGTGAAAATAACGAATAGCTAGACTTTGATTGACTACTAGTATTTAAGTTTGACAATTATTACTGTTGATGCTTTTTAGCTTAAAATCAGGGATGTTGTTCAATATTGATCTTACTCGACTTAAGGATAAGGACAACCAATCAGATCACACCATATTAAACATTTGGTTAGTAACTGGCGATATGATTGGCTATTCTTATTCTTCAATTAAATAAGATCAATATTGAATACCACCCCAAATCTAGCACCATTTTCTGGAAGGCAGGTAGACACAACGTTTATGTTGAAACACAAAACACGGTGATAAGAACCAGAACTGTCAACTCAGAGAGACAATCAGCACTAACTAGAAATCACGGTGTATAAACGAGTCAACTTCCGGTTATCGCAATAAGGCATAAACGTTGAATTGTTTAGTCTTCCAATAAGTCATACAGTGATAGGAAATAGGATGCTTTTGCTCACAATAAGTCATACAAGTTGAATTGTATAATATCACAATAAGTCATACAGTAACCGGAAAGCACTGATGCTTTTGCTCACAATAAGTCATACAAGTTCAATTGTATAATATCCCAATAAGTCATACAGTGATTTGGTTTACACGCTATGGAAAAAGCATTGCACGAAAGGCACATAAAAGAACACACGCAAAAGAAAAAAGCACATATGACAAAACACATCCAACACGTAATCAAAACATATCTAGTAAGATATAACAGCCGATTGTAAGAACACCAGTGCAATAAAATGCAACTTACAAAACATATACTCAAAAAACTTTCATAATTTATTTACCATTTCTGAATATTTAGGAGCGTGCGGACTTTGTTTGCTGTTTGGTGCTTTCATTGGTCAAAGGTACTAGATTTGTATTTAATCGATAACAAAATCATTGCATGGGTAAAAGTTTGAAATTCCAAAAACCTGAAATCCTCAAAAATAGTCAATTTATATAGAGAAAATAAAGAAAAACAGGCTGCAGATTGGTACTCTAAAAAACCTGAAGTTCAGGCATGTGCCTGAAAACTTTCGTCCATGCCATTAGCAGTTTTGTGTTTCGTGTACCATATAAATTTACAAAGGAATAAAAAGTTCATTCTGTTTTGTAGATCTATTAGAACGACTGCAAACGAATTTTGAGGTGTTTACTGTTTAGCCAATGAAAATGTGTCTTACAAAGGATTGACCAATATTAAAATTTATATATTTGAATTTTGGAACGCACGTTATGCATACTCGTGAATTTGTAGTAAATGCAACTCGCACATTATAAATATACCAATTTGTGCAACCCGCGTGAAGTAAATCATAAAACTCTAAGATGCGACAAAACCGAAATGATTTGTCATTATTTATAGACATTTATTGCCAGTTATCTGGTCGTTTGCTTGAATTGTTAAAAACGAAATAAAGCGTTTGGCAACGGGACAAAATACCGAAGCATAGTTTCAGCCACCCAACTATCCACAAAAAATTACCATCCGCAAAATTTCCCGCAACCGCCAATATTGAAAATTTTCCCGATCTATGTATAGCTAGTTTCGTGTTTCTGGGACGTTTTCTTCATTGATAAGTGACTTAAGATATGGTTAGACAATGACCCAGGTGAACCCAGCTTATAATGCGACCTGGGGCGGTATTCACAAAGTATCTTCAGGGAAAACTTAAATATTTTGACTTAAGTTCTAAAAAATGCACAATGTTCCCAAGACACTAAGAATAACCCATGTTTTCTATGTGATTATTAGAGCTCTTTACGTTATGCTTTTAAACAATGTAAAAATCAGTGTAGCAATACCACGTGACTTTTGGCTACAGTTACAAGAAGAAATTTGTAAACATTGGAAAATAAAATAGCCATAAGTATTTAATTTCTCAATCGATTTCTATGAAATATACGCCACGCTAAGGGGAAAATTATTTGCTTTCCATGAAATATAAGATCTTTTTCAGCAGCTTTACCGATTTTTCCATTACCCTGTGAAACCTACACGTTCCACGGTTTCACAGGGTAATGGACAAAATGGCACATCTGCTGAAAAAGATTTTATATTTCATGGAAAGCAAATAATGTTCTCCTTAGCGTGGCGTAGATTTCATAGAAATCGATGAAGAAATAAAATACTTATGGCTACATTTGTGTTCCAATGTTTACAAATTTCTACTTGGGACTGTAGTAAAATACCACGTGGTATTGCTACACTGAAAATGATAATCTTGATTTTTCTTTAAAGCTGATACACTTAAGGGGGATTTAAGATTTCACGAAATGATTAAGTTTTCGCTTAAGATCCTCTCTGAAAACAACCCCTGGTTTAGACGAGTGCCAGTGCGATTAGTTGTATTTGCCGATCAATGACAGATGCGTCTTATGATCGAGACCGTCTGATAAGCGAGTTTACACGGTATACAAGTGACGTACTAAATCGACATCATCGGCAACGTTTTTCACATCCGGAGAAGTTGTAATTTGCTTTTGTCAGTTTATGAATTAAGGCCAAGTACCAATGCACATCTTCAATTACTGCTTGTGTGATTAGATAATGTAAGGCAGAAATTGTTGCAAAGAATTATTTTCGCTATTTTACGCGAATTTGATAACTTCGCAAAACTTTATGCTCGTCAACTTAAACAATTGCAGTAAAACACAGACAGAGGTTAAACATTTCAAAGTTTAAAAATCGCAAACATTTAATCTCACAAACAACTTTAGACAGATAACAAATTTGCGAATTTTTGACCTCGCGAAAATATATGATTATACAGTATTGACGATGTTAGGAATGTTGCACTTTTACCGTTAATTATCATTGTTTCTTTGGTGAAGGAAAGCAAAACTGAAAAACCATTATCATAGAAACTGGTATGTACAAAACATGACAGCAATGTTGTTCATTATCCCTGATGGTCGGGCCGGTTGTAACTTGTAAATTAAGGTGGTGTGTACGCCGTGTAGACAATGCCTGATTCTCGTGTTTCCTATGTTAATCTAGTATAATGATTTTGTAATTATTCCCAGGTACAATAGACGAAATGAACCGAGACTAACTTTGAGTCCACCATTGTATTGTTGGTACCGGTAAAACGATGGCTTCTGTCCACTTGTTCTGTCGATAGGGCGTTTCGGTGCTCGAACGACGAGGCTTATCGCCCAGGCCACAACAACACAACGCCAATCTGGCAACCAGGCCACAACAACACAACGCCAATTAAGCAACAGGGCCATAACGACAGAACGCCAATTTGGCGACAGGGCCACGACAAAAAACGTCAATCTGGCGACCATGCCATAACAACAGAACGCCAATCTGACGACCTAGCAACAAAGACAGATCGACAAAAAAATCCAACATGGCGAGCGACAAGACCATCAGAACAACAAAGCTGGCAGAAACCAGCTACCATAGTTTAAACCCCGTCTTCATATCCACTATCTCGTCATAGAACCTAAATATTATTATAAATGTATCAGAGAAATGCCTAAATTACACAAAACCTCTCTAAAATACCAGAATATGCCGCTGCTTTATCTTTTATGGACTAACTAATAAAACGGTATATTGGGAAAAACTTTTAACAAACAAGATAACCTAAATATTTGCTTAGAATCAAATTTAACTACATTTTGTATACGTATGTCGTGATACCGCTAGTTCTGAACTCGTTTTCTACAAGCCAGTATATTTTAGTCAACAACTTGATAGTCTGGTTCCCGACGTTTTCGATAGTAACTATGTTTCATAGCTTTACCTGCTTGTATGCAATATGTACACAATCGAGTCTGTTCGAGTTTTAACACTTTAAATGTTGAAAGACGAAGGCCCGCCCATCTGAACGCCAGCCCGCCTCCCCACACGGACGGACGTTCGACATGTATTTAAGGCGCCGCACAACACATACCGCTCGTCACGTGAGCGATCACAACATCTTACCATGATAATAATAATAATAATATATTATTATTATTGTCATTATAAAGATTGTAATTAAAGAGGCAACACAGTAAGGTATACCCAGTCTTCCATGTCAGTCTCATTAACATTATCATGATGGTAATTTGTGGCCAAAAGAATAGCAGGAAAACGTATGAGCCTAAAGGCGTAGGAAACCGAAGGAGTCTTGTAGGAGCTGCTTGGAAGTACATTAATAGCTTTAACCTCAAACGTAGTCATGTGAATAGAAGTATGCCCTGGTAATGTGTGTTTTATCTACAATTAAATTAATCAAAGCAACAACGTATGTATTTGAGACAGACATCATTAATAACATCAAATCAAACACAAAAACTTAGAGAATATTATCATTAAGACCTGGCAGCGGGAGGGAATCCGAGCCATGCCACCTATATTTAATTGGAAGAGAGGTAACTGAATAAAGGCTCATGGGCGAAAGTTTAAAATTCTGAAAAATCTGAAATCGTAAAAATTTGACAATTTAGATATAAGGAAAATAAAGAAAAAAAACAGGTTTTTGGCACTCACAAAAACCTAAGTTCAGGCATGTGTTTGAAAACGTTCGCGCCATGCACTATGCTTAGGCAAATGATTCCTAGTCATTCCGGCTCAGAATACCGTTACAATGGCAACCGATAAACATAAACTGTAAAATCACATATTTTCGTGGGCATTAAATTTCTTGGAAATTGATAAAAAAATCCATTTTCGGAGGAGGGGTGTCGTCAATTCGTGGATTACAAAACATAGATGGGCTTTCATATGCTTTACAGTGCCCACCAAAATTAAGTATACAGTAAATAATTGTTGCAAAATTAAATTTGGTTAAATTATTCAATATCAGTTTATCAGACGGTCACTATTATACTAGTTTCTGAAACTACAGTTACTAAATGAGTCAAAATAGAGATAGAAATAAAGATGAAGATGTTCGGAACTAAAATAATCATGTGATCGAAAAGGCTTAATTTTCCATCTTTTTGTGACAAAGTTACCATTCAAGAGGGACAATGAAACTTTAGATTTTGCACCTAGGGTACCAATTAATGTATGGCCTTTCCATTTAATAAACAAAAATATTCATTTTCTTCAAATATATTGTTGTTTCTCTGTTCAACAAATAGTATTATTACAGGTAAGTAAGTGGGCAAATAACATCTGTATACTTATTTTTGGTGGGCAGTGTACATTTGGGAGTTCGATAAATCGTGGGGATCAAATTTCGTTGACGAGTTTAACAACGAAATCAACGAAAATATTCAATCCCTCGAAAAACAATGAGTTTACAGTAATGTATAAAACAATACATTATAATGAAGCTGACTAGACAATGCTCGTGTTTTACGTGCTCTCAGCACGTGCGTACATACATCATGCGGATATCCTCAGTGATTACCGGGCCCGTTATCTCCTTTACTTGTCAAGTAGAAACATCGGGAGGAGATTCGCTTCATCAAAAACAATCAAACAAACATCATGTCAGCAAATTCCTAACATATGTTTCATACCGAACTGGTCAAGCAAAAAAATGGTCAGAATCGATAATTGATTGATTGATTAATTGATCTCCAGACATCGATAATAATCGGTGATAATTGATGATAATTGTTCGTCCGGTCAATGCTAATTAGATAATTATTTGCACGTGTTTGGGTTTATGTAAGTAAGTAAGTAAGTAAGTAAGTAAGTAAGTAAGTAAGTAAGTAAGTAAGTAAGTAAGTAAGTAAGTATGTTAAGTGATAACATTATCTATACTGATGCAAAGCAGAGATGTTATTATACATGTTTGATTATTTTGTACGTTTATTACCTCCAATGAATACTACTGGAGAGCTCCTACGATGATGAAATAATTACAGATTACTAATGTAACTATAAAACACCCCGTGAATCAATTATCTTAATGTTCTGTTGTGAAATAATAACATATCTAAAATCACATCTTTTCGTGGGTATCAAATTTCGCGGATTTTGATAAAAATGCATTTTCGTGGGGTTGTAACTTCGTGGATTACAAAACATGAAATGGTAATTCCATGTTCGATATTTGAGCGATCGATTAATCGTGGGGATCTGATTTCGTAGTCGAGTGTAACAACGAAATCAACGAAAATTCAACTCCCTCGAAAATAATGATTTTACAGTATGGTGTTTAGTTCCATGTAATGTTAGTTTTTAAAAGGGCTTTAAAAGGGGCCGTGTTTCGTCTTGTTTCTAGTGCGCTCAGTGTTATTGTCAGGCCGGTAGAAGTGCAAGATTTTGGGACTGCAGCTGTAAACCCTAGTCGGACTCAATGTGGTCCACACTGACTAGGGTGACCCCGAAAATCTATCAAATATGAACCTTGAAAAATGTAATATAAAACTGTAGCATACAAAATGCTGAGCCGCGTAGCAGATTGAAAATCAACTAACATTAATTTTATCATATTTACGATGACTTCGAACACTTTACTATAATTCTACGATAGCAACCGAATGTTAAGTTCTCTGGTTCTAAAAAATATCGGTTTTTCGAATAATATTGCATACAAGCAGGGAATAGTCAACCGGCGTTAATCATTTCCAATAACTGAACGTTTTACAAAATGGTGTTATTCGAGAGCAACAGACATCTAAGTTCAACGTTCTGCGGTTTACGAAAATATATCGTTATTCTGTATTCACTTCTTATATTACATAAAAAGAGGAAAAGTCAACCGGCATAAATCATTTCTGATAAATAAATGTTTTTTCTATAATCATAATAATGAAACTATACGGGGGCGTTTTATTGACGTCTCTGAAGTGTTGAACGCAAAACGAAAAGACGAGAAAAGTTTGATTTGAAGGCTTAAACAGATTTTGTGTGGGGTTTTTTCTTTTATAATTTCAATGATCCATTTTGCAGGCTGAGACAAATCTGTTTACCTATGAGAGATTCGGTTCATGTTTAGTATATTATTTCCACCCAGGAGATACGTTTCGAGAAATTGATTGAGAATCGTATCAATTGAGCGTGCCGTAATGTTCTTATGCAGTCGGATGGCGTAATCTTTCAAGTGTTTTGAACTGTTTCCCGATCAGCTCAACGCATGGGATAGGTATGCGAGAAAGCGTGAAAGTATTCATAAACGCTGAGATTACCATTGTTAACAATTCTCATGTTCTAGTCTTTGAGAAATGGAACCGAGTATATTGGCGCGTTCGTTATGTTTACGTTCTTGCAGTCACGCTTATTATGAATTAACTAACGTGGCAATGTTGCAGGCCTGCAATGTTGTATTTCACAATCAAGCCGAACGATAAAACAATGCTGGGTGGGCACAGATCAGACAGGATGTAATTGCAGAGGGTGCCGAGAATGTCTGCAAAATGGAATATCTATAATAGGGTATCAGAAAAATACGGTTAAAACCGATTTCGGAGCTGACATTTTTTTGTAAAATGCATTGTGCAGATTTCCTAATTAACGCCATTTTGTAAGCATGTAATCAACGCTCCCTTTGATATTACATTGTATATGATTAAACATGACAAAAACCTAAAATGTTCGGTTTGAACATATCAATACGCATCACAACACCATTACAATAAGATAATTATCGCGTAGTTCCTTAACACACTAATCTCATCAACATAATATAATACTCTAATGAAACACATTGGAACATACGTGCCGTGCAAAAGCAATACACAAGCTAATAAAATCGGACAGGGCAGGCAGCACTTAAACAGTCCGGCACAGCAACCATAAAATACAACTCAGGCCACAATTACTCGACACAATGCCCAACACAAAAAAAACTGAACGTGAAAATAAACTTAACCACTGAAAGTCTAAGTTTGAGCTGTCAAAATGCTGAATGTCCAACTGCCAGTCAGTTCAGCTCTGGTCCCAATTCCACGAAAAAACTTAAGTTATTGCTCAGCTGAGACTGTTATTTTTTATTTATTGTATGACTACAAGTATAGTCTTGTGATGTAGATTGCTACCAGAAACTGTGTATTTATTGCTAAATAATGATATAGTAGGTGATTTTTGTATGTAATGCTCATGGAAATCCAACAGTAATGAATAATAAAAAAACTTCATACTTGAGCTTGTTATAACGGACTTAAGTTTTTGCTTTAGATGTTTATAACTTTAAAACACTATTTTCTGTAAAAAATGGACTTATTATGTATTGCTCTATTCAATAGGCATCTAACTGTGATGAAACAGTATATACAAGTATACATGAAAGTCCTTTAACCAACTAAATATGTTGGAATTGGGGCCTGTTATGTTATACTAATAACAAATTCAACGCAATATTTCTAAACACTTCAAAACTTTTACAATTTCAACACCTATTTCTAGACACTTCATAACTTTGATAGAACCACAGGCATCTATAACATCGAACAATAATTTCAACGCCAATTGGTTATCATTACAAACGAAAAGGTCGTTATAACTGCCGGTTCTTCTGATTTGTTGCCAAGAAGTATCTCATAATTTTCCCCGTAAGTATCATTTTGAATATTGAAACACTTTCAAAAATTAATACAGAAAATTCGTTATTCAAATTAATATTCTTTAAAATAATTTGGAAGAGAACTTGTATTTGATATTTTATTATATTTGAAGGACCTTCTTGGTTCGCTCTTGAACGACATAATTATATAATATTATATAAACAGTTTTTGCACTTTAACCACAAGAACGTTATTGGGTGAACGACCGCGCGTCACATGTTTAACCAAATAAAATAAGTTAATAGTTCGGAACGATAGTCAGTTATGTGGGTTTAATGACTTACTGCCGTATTCCACTAATTAATCATACATATCGACTTGTGATTATAATTTATGAGCTTTAAGCTTCAAAGAAATAGCTTCCGAAAATAAAAATTGATAGCTGCTTGAGACGAATTTACAGAATTTCCGTATAGCAGTAACACCCGAAAGAAAGCGCACCGGAAACAAATATTTATAAATTATTACGTAAGCCAAGTTAATTAGTAAATAAAAGAAGATTTTAGAGAACTTCTCTACTGTTTGATCACCCCTCGTACGTCCTAAAATTTCAGAATGGATTGTTGCCTTTTCTTAATTAATCTTTCTTAGCCTTCGGACACTAAGGCCGTAAGTCCTACTTCTAAAATAAAAAAAAATTAAAAAAATCTTATGCCTAGGTCCCACTGAGCATTTTTCCCTCGGCGATGTACTCCCGAGTGAAATTAATGATCGTTCTGGACACCGGGAACAGGTTCCTCGTGGTGTAGGGGAAGCTTCGGGGAAGTCATGAGACAGTTTGTGATATCAGAAGGGATTGTGATGAATCGGGTGGTATTGGAAGAAATCGGGAGAACATCACCGATGTAGAGTTCCTCAGTGGGACCTAGGCTTTACGAGCTTACGATCTTGTTAGATACGTACATATTCGAAATCTGCAATGCAAGGGACATCTGAAGCCCCCCCCCTCCCCAGAGGAATGATCGCCATCTCAAAAGAGTGTAATGGAGTGTGAACCACTGTTACAAAAGTTTAATGTCACGAATCACGTGACGTCAACAAGCCAATCACGTTACGTCAACAAGCCAATCAAGTGACGTCAACAAGCCAATCAAGTGACGTCAACAAGCCAATCACGTTACGTCAACAAGCCAATCAAGTGACGTCAACAAGCCAATCAAGTTACGTCAACAAGCCAATCAAGTGACGTCAACAAGCCAATCAAGTGACGTCAACAAGCCAATCAAGTGACGTCAACAAGTCAATCACGTGACGTCAACAAGCCAATCACGTGACGTCAACAAGCCAATCACGTGACGTCAACAAGCCAACCATTTTCAAGTTAGTGATTTTCTTCTCACAAAAGACATCTTACTTTATTAGTTCTATCAAGGTGAACTAGTATTAAATAATCATTTGACGTTGAATTGCCAATCGCATTAAAATCAGACCCTTATTACGCTTCACTACTTTACGCTGATATAGCTCTAACAGCGTAAAGGAATGGAGCAAAAGTTAGGGTCTGATTTCAATGAGATTGCTCGAATTATTGTAGTAAAACCACACGATATTCTTGAAATGTAAGTTGGCATGATTTGTAAAGAATGGTCATTCAATGCTCACTAACAAAATCAAGGTTTCTACTCATACTGCAGGTGATTTATTCAGAAAAAGACGTATACTTGTATTTAGACATCCGTAATTAGAGAAATGCTTATATTGTCATTTTCTACTGACGTCTCCAGGGTATATGTGCAAAATGTTTGACAGAAATCGTCACAGAATGACAGACGTCGATGTTACCGCTATGTAGCAGGAATGCTCGTTATCATGAGGAAGCCGGCAGTATGTTGGTAGACGAAACTTCAATGCATTTTTGTGTGTGTACAAATATACGTTTTTGCAGTTAATGACTCTATGCGGAAGGAGGATGCAGCATGAAACGTTACAGGCGGCACTTCGTGGGCGAGCAACAATAACAAGGCGCTGAAATGTTAATGTTTTAAAGTTGGTTGCACTTAGTGCTTGCTAGGAACAGTTGTAGAATATACTAGAACTTGAGTCAAGTCATAAATTCTAATTGACACACGCTAGAAAACTCATTTTAATTGCAAATGTTTGTCAAAATACATTTGGAAGTTATGCCACTTTGTAGACATATACATGCACATTCTCGTTCACCATAGTATTCTTCACCTGTGATAACCACTGATGTAAGAGGATGATACATGTATGCACTTGTTCATTGAGTTAATGGATTCTGCGCTGGAACTTTCTACGGGCAGTATAACTCTAAATCATTTAAGTATTTACATTATACTTGCTCTTAGAAACTTCAAAAGTTTATTAATCATTTGGAGATATGCATCTTTAATATTATTACTGCAAAAGTCTCTCCACAAGTTTCAGACTGTCTGTCCTGATGAAATGCGTTCAGTTGATGACGCCAAAGAAAATAAGTAGAAAACCAACTAAAATCATTGATTGTTTTGAGAATAACGCCAAAGTTTGATATGTTTATCACTAAAACAAATCCCGTAAGTTAGGAAGTAATTTTGCAAATTTGAGAAACACTCGCACGTGGAATTAAAAGTGCAGGTGTTCTAATGAAGTATGTAATGTTGCAGTAACTTCATAATAAAATGATAAATATCTATTTTGGACTGTGATTAGATTACCTAACACTTCGCTATTGTCGCCATTGCGCATGCGTGGAACTTGTAGTTAATAAGGCGGACATGATATCGTTACAACGACGCTGTTATTGAGAAACTTTGCTATATTCTTTTTTTGTTATACACTCGCATGCAGCGAAAAGAATCTGATATATTTCGCAATGATTCACGCGCTATTAATTACGGGTCAAAAACTATGACGTCACAAGGTTATCAGAAAACTTCAAACACATATTGGATTCCCGTTAAATATGTATTTTTTCGCGAGATTTTCGCTGATATCTTTGAATATGATTATCTGACCGATCTTGTCAAGTTTTTTGTCGGCTCCGCGATGATTGCAATTTTCTCGGTAAATTACGCAAACACGCATGCGCGGAAATAGTAGATGAAGAATAATTCGAATGTATGTCTAAAAAATTACATAATGAAGTCTGCAGGAAAAAAAATACGCAAACGCGCATGCGCGTAAAAGGTAGATGAAGAATCATTCGAATGTATGTCTAAAAAATTATAAATTATAATGAATTCTGCAGAACATATCTCCGAGATATTTCTTTGGATTAGATAGATTATGACAGCAGGGCATATAACGAGTGTTGCTGTCTGATAGCGCATCGGATGTGAATATTAATTGTAATGACATCCATTCATATCATATCATACTTATGGTGTCGGTTTTAATTGAGTGATGCATTTTACCTGTACAAACAAATATTAATAACATCAATCAGGATGATAATAGGGTTCAAGCGTAAATAGTTCAACGCATCAATGTGTGGTAAAGGGTAAGTTAAGGTGTTTGACTTAACTGGAAATTGTCATCCACATAACCTTATGTTTCGACTGACATGGTATTTTCAGAAACATACTTTTATATCTGCAATATTGTAAGCGAATAAAGATGGCTTAAAAATTGATTTCTTAGTGCTGGTAAGCCCAGCCTCACTAAAATGTTTGTGCTGAAGTCAAGCCTCTGTGATAGCAGAATGCTAGTTCGAGACTTACATAATATGAGAATAGAAAATGGACAAACTATTCCATGTTATTATTGCTACTTTGGTCCATGCCAATAGGGCTTATCAGTTACTTAGAAAAAGACAAAATTATGTCAATGCATACCAAATGTAAAAAAGGGCATTTTTTTAATTTAACAGCAGATTAGATGATATTGTAATATTTGCACAACGTTTTCTTAATCGGTTTTGCTCAGTTAACGTAAGACGGACATGCATATACGTATAGATGCCTTGACCCTTATCAAAGTTTGAGACTTGAGTAGTATAAATAATTGAGAAACAACGAAAACTATAGGTGTTGCGTTATGAATGTGATTAAGTGTACATAAAAACGTCAATAAAAATTAGCAATATAGCACGGAAGCTGAAAATCACGAAAAGCACGAATTTCACGAAATTTACGAAAAAGAGTTGAATATAAATTACTGGCTCTGCAAGTTAGTTGCATCGTTGCAAATGACGAATAATGAGTGTTGAGGACTTTAGATTGACTATTTAAGTTTGATACTTATTATTAATTATGTTTTAGGTTAAAATCATGGATGGAATTCAATATTGATCTTATTTAATTGGAGAATAAGGATAGCCAATTATATCGTCTGTAACTGACCAAGAGTTTAATATGGTGTGATCTCATTGGTTGTCCTTATCCTTAAGTCAAGTAAGATCAATATTGAATACCAACCCTGCATCTAACGCCGTGTCTATAAAGCTTTTGCGATGTAACCTATTTTAATCAGGAATGCCAAGGTTTACTGTTGGGTGGCGTATTATTGCACCGTATACTAACAGAGGCCTTTATTGATAAACAGTATGTAGCGTATCCACCAACTTATGAAACAAGCCTGTGTCTGTCTTTCATAGGCTTGATCGTAAAATTTGCAGTTTTGCTAAGTAAATAATGTAATACAAACGTGAACGTATTTTGTTATGAATTAATTCTCGTACATGTATACTAAAACATGTATAAATAGAATCTGACCCATGGTCCGAAACCTTTCGGTATAGACTATATAAAGTATAATAGTCTATAGCTAAAAGTGCCGCCCCAGTTCAATCATCGTTTTCGATCTATACTAACTTATTGAACTAAACTGTTTTCAGTGCTGTAAAGCACATATTAACGCAGACTTATAGTATAATTATTGTTGTTTATTGACCTTTAATACCAAAATCGTACCAGTAATATTTCATCTGCGCGGGCCATCCTATCATAGGTTAATAAATAACGCATAAATCGTGAAATCGTATTTTAAGTGAAAGTCCTGTATTACACGCAATACTGTGAAAATGTATTGCAGAATAGTTCCTGCATACTTAGTGAAAAAAAAATTTTTAACGTCACATAACGAGTTATAGCATTTGTCTACGGTATTTTGGGTACAACCCTCGTATGAACATTACAAGTGTTGTGATTGATGAGTTCAGCTAATTCAGTAATGAGTTCCAAAACGTTCAGCATTTGTTTGCAATGAATTTTCATTACACACGTTCCAAAGTAAAATATATACCTATGCCAATCTGAGCCATTTTTGTTTTGGGAAAAAAAAGTTTTATGATCTCATTGGCCACTGATTCATTGTGATAAAATTGCAGCAGAAAATATCGTGACAAAAGTAGCAAAATACTGAAATTGTTAAAATAAATGTCACGTAATAATCACAGGTAAGTGTACCATTGATATAGAGTAAAAAGTTGTTTATCAGTGATACAGTTACCTGTGGTGATAATGCCAATAGGATTAAATAGTGTCTCTTAAAAATGCTTCAAATTGGCGTATTATATCTTTTAACAGTAGAAACGCAGGAAGCAAAATATACTCTCACATTATTTACGGAGTTTTCAGTTAATACATAGGTATACAACATCTTTGGGACAAAGTCCTACAATCATAGTTTGATACATATTGTATATCACTTTTTTAGAAGGAAAAGATCTATACATGTGCGACTTACGACCTTTTAAGACTCATGTATATTTAAAATCTGCATCACAAGGCGCTTCTAATGATCTCGGAACTGGTCATGTGGACCAAACTGAAGTTGAAAAAGCTTGTTTTTCCATAAGTAAAGAGTAGTTTTCAGACAGTTTTTCTTGTTTTCTCAAAATATCGATTTTTTACTTACGACCTTCTCATTCTAAGCCAGCGGTGTATACTTTTATACATATTGTATAATTATGAATGAATTAATAACAAATATTTTGTTTTCTAAATACAATATACTGTCAAATGCAAAGTTATTTTGTAAATGCCGATAACTTGTGCACCAAAAAAACGAAGTCGATTTTAATAGTTAATTGACGTCATAGTTTATACTAAATATGTTTTGTCGATTATAAAAGCAGTTTTACGACTTTTATTAATCACTCTCGACACCTAATTTCTGATGAGTTTCAATGCCATGAGGATATTAGAGATGACAGCCACAGGTAACTGTATCGATTAAGATTTAAAAAAACGTTAAGAATTTATAAATTTTACCCAAAAAAGAGTATTCTCTTAATCAATTATACTGTTACTCTGTGAGGGTAGCTGTATGCAATATAAGGCAAAACGTATGCACAGTTTACATACAACCGGAAGTAAACACTTATATACTTAATAGTAGCATTTATTAATTCATAACTTGCATATTTACGAAATAGTAAACATGCCAAATAAATATATGCTATGTTGTTTCTAATGTACGCGTAGTCTAAAGAACGAAATTAAATGCACACTTATTTATTATTAGAGCAAGAAATCTCATAAGTGGGTAGGTAAGAGCATGGTATATTTTTGAATAATTGCAAATATTATTTATTAATTAGTAATATTAATTTTTTATTGAATTCCGACATAGCTCAACGATAAGTTAGTTAGAACTGTTTTGTTTTATATCTTAGTACATGCAGTGGAAACTGTATCATTGATAAAGAGTAAAAATGTAAAGAGTAAAAAATTATATATTTTTTATAAAATTTATGTTATGTTAGAAATATGTGTTCGTTCAACATCATTGATACAGTTACCTGTGAGTACATGTGCATGTAATTCTAAAAAAATATATGAATAACTCACCAAAATGTGAAAAACTGAAAAAGTGAAAATAATATCCTCCGAGACCAAACTATGAAGCCAAATTGCACCACGAGTATTCAAGAGACCAGTGCGAGAGGTTTCGCTGCTAACTGATAAGTTCCCGCCAAAAGATAACTGCGCTATTTTATCAACTACATTGCGCATGCGTACTGGTGAAAAAATAAAAAACCTTGTCTATCGTTTGTATTTCATAGGTAATTAAGTTGGTTAGTGGCATTGATGGTTCTACGTGTCGATAGGTAGGAAGAATTTTAGAAGTACATGTAATTAGAGTCAGGAACCGATAGCAAAACCCACTGACAGATAAGATCAAGAACAGTGTTTCAAATAGCAGTTACTGAAAACGCAAGCTATTTCCTAGTTACATGTTTTATGTTATTGTCTGCTAAGCAAAAAGTTGCGCAGTATTTACGCAGTTTGATGGTAGACCAAATTCTCATACGTGCATACTACTGGAAGTATATTTCTGAAAAAATATATATGTTTATATATCCGGATGTCGAAATATGCTGATCCAATCACAGGAACTTGCATAATTGAAAAAAAATAAAAAAAAATTTCACTTCTGAGCCTCTGTTAAAATATATCTATAATGTTATACAGTCTCTACTGTACTGAAATAATGTTCCAAAAATTATTTTTTTCATTTTTTTTATAAATTATGCAAAAACTGTGATCCAACCAACATCATGTTTGCTGATCAAACACTGTAAATTGTCGTAATAAAACTATGCCTTATGTTGTTAATTGCACAGAGCTATTTCCTGGTTGTTAAATTTCTGTTGTTTCGTGAAAGTTTTTGCACTCTTCCTAATGCAATCACGCTCATACATCAGTGGTTAGTTAAATACGCCGGTGAACGGGAATGTGAGGTAACAAGAACATTCTCAAACGTCTCTAATTCTCGGTTCAGAGTTGCGCACCTGTCTCGATCTGTAATAAAAAATGTACGTTATGTGATGTTCATGAAAACGAATATCACTTCCTTAAGATGAATAAGATTTCGCATGAATTGTGTACAGGCTATTGTTGGATGATATTTCCATTAGAACATGCATGTGGTTATTAAACCACCATGCCTTAAATGGCTATTTTTAAAAAGCAATAATTTGGCAACCTATCTACAGAATGATGCATTTTGAGCACTTTAGTTGAGTCCCAAAGGTGGAAAACGCCATAATATGCAAGAAAACGAGATAAAGCCTCCAGGTGGTTTGTAAACAAAATAACGAAATGTAAACAATAAATGCATAATTTAAAGTCTAAGGGGAGTAACTCTTGCAAAATTAGGATTTTGTCATCCATACATTTTACTAAATGTGATTTTTGGGATACTATCTGGACAGATACAGCTGACATTCTGTCGTCAATTATAGGTCATTTGTGAAAAAAATCCTAATTTTTTGTATTGAGTATATTTACTGGATTATCGAAAAAAAGGTTTTGGTAGAGATCATGTGACTTTAATGAAACGTTTCTAAAGACGTGTATGTGATATAAAATTTATGTCTTTGATCACAGGTTATGTGACGTCACGTACGTTATTTATCGCATCGTACATTACCCTTCAATATTGCATAAAATTCGATTCAGAAATACGGATGTTTCTATTTTATATCACAAGAAAGGTATAAATTAAGGTTGTTATAATCACAAGAAAGGTATAAATTAAGGTTGTCAAAGCTGCATAAGAAGTAGAAAAGTTGATTAAGCTCCTAGTTACCAACCCATGATATCGTGCGACCAATCCAGCTTGCTTGGGGCACAGGAACTTACATAATTTAAAAAAAAATGAACAAAAAACGAACAAAAATTGAACAAAAAAATCAATACTGAGAGCCTGTATTAAAATATATTTTATTGGTAGGCCAAGATCTACTGAATTTTTTTTCAATTTTTTTCTCCATTTTTTTTAATTATGCAAGTTCCTATGCTTGGAGCTACCAGGGCGCTAACCCGACCGGCATACCTCGGATATCTTCGTGAGGTATAGCAGCTGGGAAGAATGTCTTGTTAGTAGGTTGTGTAGACAATTGGTGTTCGGCTTTACGTTTAGAGAGGGGTGTTATCGATTTTGCGACGTATTGGTTTGTATAATATTTGGTATAATTGCGGACCAATTATTTAGATCCAACTTGGTGACCTAGCACTCGTGATTTAACTACTACGCATCCGAAATCTACAATTAAACACAGGCATACATTCATTATTTCTTTAAATAAAGTCGTTAATACTGGTCGGTTAATTATCTGGCCTCGGAAAACTATTTGACGGTGTACATCTGTCAAGTGACAAACTGTAGGTTGGAGGTGCAAACCCACAAACAATGTGTGATCCCAGATGCAGAGCCAGTTACACATACAATATGTGATTACATGTTATTGTAACTCCTGATTTACTTTGGACAGTTATTCGTTTCTGGCTGGAAAATATGTTTATCATGATAAGAAATCCTGCTTTTGATCTACTGTCGATAATCTCCGTATAACACCCACACAAATCTACCAACCCGACAAAGTTGCCACACCTGGAGATTTATTATCACGTCACGTGGTCATATATAACAACGTCAAACGTGAAAAAGTACGTATAATGATAGACAACAGGAGTATTTTTAGTGCCGATCATAGCCTTTATTTGTCAGTCACCTTTCTGGCCTGTGAGTGCTTCCGTAATTGAACCCAGGTTGCTAGATTGGACGACAAACGCGCTAACCATTGATCTACGTAGGAACATGTTGTTGTTGTTATTGTTGTCTTTTACTAAAATGTTAGTCACCGGGTAATATTAACGTGTTAGCCACTCGAGTGTTGCCAACTTGCAAATAAAACGATTTCCGAATAATAATAATTATAATAATAATAGTAATTAACGAGTGTGTTTCTTAGGTTACGAGTGTAAACATGTTTTTCATTATCAAAAAATAAATACCATCTTGTCTCTGGCGTATTTGTTTTATATCATAACATAATAATTATATATATAATCTTACATAGAGAGTTGTTGATCATTAGACTGATAAATGCCATTTAGGGAACATAAATGGTCACTACAATAAGCTAGTATAATTGTTTCTGTTAATACATTTGTACTGGCATTGATTACTTGATTGATTGATTGATTGATTGATTGAGTGATTGATTGATTGATTTATTTATTTATTTATTTATTTATTGATTGATTGATTGGTTGATTACTTGATTGATTGATTGGTTGATTGGTTGATTGATTGATTGGTTGATTGATTGATTGATTGATTGATTGATTGATTGATTGATTGATTGATTGATTTATTTATTTATCTATATGCAGATCTACCTAATGCATTTTTAATTTGGACATGACGGTAGGCCTACTCTCGGAAAATTTTCGGTCTTTCTTCGAGTGATGTTAATCAAAGCGCTGATAGCACGATTTGTTCCTGATGTCTGTATTATCAGCCACAGAGTAAATGACAGAATCGCCACTGTGGTTTAGTGATTCGCAAGAAATTACCACTTTCTGTTGTTTTTAGAATTTCGTCCATTGACAAACAAAAGTAGCTATCAGCCTTCTAATTCAATACACTGATAGTTCCTTTTGGCTGTCAATTAACGAGTGTATCTACGAAGAATGGAATAGCGTTGAAAACTGGTAAATGCTCTGTTATGATCAGGGTAACCCTGTTCAAAAACCGTATTTTTGCGTTCGACTGAGAATGTCGTTATGCGTGGTCATTTTGTTTTATCCCTGGCTTATTGGTCAATTATCTACAGCTTCGAGTACCTTTACGTGAAACTATATACAACTGTATGACAAATCGTCACTGAATCTAAGAGAAACAAAAAACAACAACAGGATATTCGTACTTCTAGAGATATGGTATATATAATTGAATTGACAGTTAATGGAACTATGTTGATGAATTACACGGCAAAATAATGCTAAATATGTATAATATTTTAAGTATAAGCAATTATGCAACATGCCTGAGATTTGAGAAGAAATTGGATGTCCTTTTTTCTCTATTAATAGCATTCTATTAAATTATGTTCAATCTTGGTAACCATTTGGTAGACAATACAAATTTTCTAATATAGCGATTTCGGGTATAGCGAAGTACAGCTTATTGCAAGCTCGGATAAATTAAGTATTTCTTATAGCAAACTCGGATATAACGACGTGTTGCTTATATCAGACTCGGATATAGCGAAGTATTGCTTATTACGAACTCGTATATAACGAAGTATTACTTTTATCAAATTCGGATATAGCGAAGTATTACTTTCATCAAACTCGGATAAAGCGAAGTATTGCTTATAACAAACTCGGGAATAGCGAAGTATTGCTTATAACGAACTCGGATATAGCGAAGTATGGCAATCTCTGACAAACTACGTTTGTACAATGTTATTCAATAACTCGGATCAGAGTAACGCGTTATAGCTATGTTTTACCGTAGTATCATCATTTCAACAGTGGTAGCGTGTTTCTGAGTAATGGCATTATCCATTATAATGGTGGAACGCCTTCCTCAGCACAGATGTTTTGTATAAAAGTGGGCGATACCCGGTAACATATTTTGTAAACAATCTGATAATGAATATAAAGCAACATTCTAATCGCGCTGTTGGACAAACATAGTACTTGAATGTACTTACAGCAATTCTGTCAGCGAAAGTCAGAAACAACAATAGATATGTTAGATACAGCGAGGGGTGTTGAAAAAGTCAGAAACAACAATAGATATTTTAGATACAGCGAGGGGTGTTGAAAAAGTCAGAAACAACAATAGATATATTAGATACAGCGAGGGGTGTTGAAAAAGTCAGAAACAACAATAGATATATTAGATACAGCGAGGGGTGTTGAAAAAGTCAGAAACGACAATAGATATGTTAGATACAGCGAGGGGCGTCGAAAAAGTCAGAAACAACAATATGGATACATCTTTGGGTGGTAAAAAAAGTCAGAAACAAAAATATAGATAAATCGAGGTTGTTCAACGATTCATAAAAAAACATGGATATAGATAAATCGGAGGGTATTCAAAAAAGTCAGAAACAACAATATATAATAGATAAATCGAGGGGTGATCAAAAAGTCGGAAACAACAATGGATATAGATAAATCGAGGGTTGTTCAAATAGTCAGAAACAACAATGAATATAGATAATCGAGGAATGTTGAAAAAGTCAGAAACAACAAAGAATATAGATAAATCGAGGGTTGTTCAAAAGTCAGAAACAACAATGGATTTAGATAAATCGAGGGTTGTTCAAAAAGTCAGAAATAAAAATTGGTTTTAGATAAATCGATGGGTGTTGAAAAAGACAGAAAGACCATTGGATATAGATCAACCAAGGGGTGTTCAAATAGTCAGAAACAACAATGGATATAAATAATTTGATGGGTGTTCAAAAAGTCACTTGACGTGGAAAAATGCTCTGAAAATGTAGCTTGACCATGAAATAGTGCTGATTTTATTTTCAGATAATTGACTAACATAAATATCGTCTTAACATGATTTATAATGAAATGATTGTATACATATTTCCCCGTGTATTTAAATGTAAAGATCCAAGTTAAAGGCTGTTTCAAGACATGTGTCCGTTCAACCGACTCTACATTTACTCATCCGATTATTAAATCGCAAGTCGGCTGTTACACTTTATTGAACACCCCTCGTAGCTTTCAGTTATAATAAATCACATATGGTGACGTAGTGTTATATGCGCCTCAAGTTAATACATACTAACACTAAAATAATTTACCATAATATTAGTAATGTCGCTGGTAATAAAACATTAAGACGCAAAAAAACAATCGTAGTTAGTGCCTAGTAAATCGCTGGCTTAGCATTAGAAGGTCGTAAGTGCTACTTACGATCTAATAAATACTGAGGCGGCGCACAGACAATCTAAATCCACACAGAATCGACAGTAGCGCCTAGACGGATGCATATTTGGAATCGGCATAGCAATGCCAATCTGATGAACCTGTTTTATAAAACGCGGAACAGATCATGTTGACCAAACTGAAGTTTAAAAAGCTTGTTTTTTCATAAGTAAACAGTAGTTTTCTGACTTTGTGTTCTTGTTTTCTCAAACTAATGAGTTTGTACTTACGACCTTCTCATTCTAAGCCAGCGAAATGGATAACACCGTTTACAGACACATACATTAGAACCATCGACGTGGTGTGAGTCAGAAGATAATACAAGATAACCATTGATGCAAAGCATCAAAGGGCACCGCAAAAGAAATTATGTAAAACTGTATAGTCCGTTTGCGGATAAAAAAATCGTCTAAAATGATTTCTCACAAAAGATAGTAAACTAAGTGTAGATTTAGAAAGAGAAAGAGCTCTATAGTACGTATATATATATGCTGAAATTGATGAACTATTTTGCAGGACCGGTTTACATGCTTCCTCTGAATCGGCGGAAGTTACGCAATTGCTGACTGACCGGTTTACTTTAGATAAGGTGGCGCCGTCTACTGGTCACGGGCGTAGGCAGAAAAGTAGTTTCAGGCTGTAAAACGGGGTGCGATAGTTGAAACGTGTGTTAAACTAGTCGTTCTTCGAACAACTAAAAATCGGACAAGGAGAGCACCACTAGACTGAAACAGCCGAGCACAGAAAAATAAAAACAAGACAAACCACAACTATAGGCAAATCTCTAGGTTGTGTATGTTTATGTACTTTTACCAGTAAAGTTTATATAGTAAATCCCCATTTGAAAAACAAGGTTAAATATTTAACTATACACGGCACAATATCAAACACAACTTAACAAGAAAATGAACTTAACAGCTGAAAGTCCAAGTTTCGATTTATTGCAGGTCCCAGCTGTCCAAAAGCTGAAAGCCCTAGTTTCATAAATCGTACAAGGAAGGCAGAAACAAGAGGACATGAATATGTACAACATGGAACACATAAAAAATAGCACAAACAAAAACACAGGCCACGTACAGGCCACGTACAGGCCACGTACAGGCCACGTACAGGTCACGTACAGGCCACATACAGGTCACGTACAGGCCACGTACAGGTCACGTACAGGCCACGTACAGGTCACGTACATGCCACGTACAGGTCACGTACAGGCTACGTACAGGCCACGTACAGTTCACGTACAGGCCACGTACATGCCACAATGACACACACAAAAATGAACATGTCATGTAAAAATGGAACTTCATCGCTATAATCTCCTTCTTTCAAGCATTAATGGGGTTCAATATAAGAGAATAAATCAGTTACAACATCTTCAGACCCGATTTCTAGTGGTAGACAACAAAACGAAGATAATACACATGTAACCGTTTTGCAATTTTATTGATATAATCAAAAATAGAATATAACCACCAAACACGAATAACATTCAATGTATATTCATTTGATCACAACGTTTCGCCCAAAAGACTTCTTCAGGTAATGCATTTTTTTTATCATTTATAATCAGAATTTGAAATGCCTTTGACCATTTACACAATAGAACAGGATGGTCAGGACAATATACAGGGTGTTAAAAAAGTTTGTTCTCAAAATTTAAATTCATTCTAATTTTAGTCTGAGCTTTTACGCAGTATGGAAGTTTAAATTCTTACACTAACAATTTCATTTAAGGTCGAAATAGTAAAGCAACGGTAGAACCCTATGGAATTCAACCTGAAAATTTTACATTCTCCTGACGTTAGAAAAATAAATAAACACAGAGAACGAACGTTTTTACCACCCTGTACATATGTATGTATATTTACATAACTTACATCACCACCCTTGTTACCAAGAAAATCGTTTGTGGAACATGTTATATAATTATCCATCGCAGCCACACAGTCGGTAATGATAAGGGTCATTGAAAGGACCTTGACCTTTGACCTAAAAATCAATAGAGGTTAGCCGGTAATGGTGACCAATCAGTCTATAAAAGTTGAGGAGTTCGGATACATTATAATTATCCAATGCCCCGTCTCACAATGGACCATCAATCTTCCGGAAAATGTTTTAGATTGGCAAATACTGAACAATCACATATTTTCGTGGGTATTAAATTTCGTGGATTATGATAAAAATGCAATTTCGTGGGGTCGTAAATTCGTGGATTACAAAACATGAAAGTGTAAACCCATGTCTGAATTTGAGAGGTCGATTAATCGTGGGGATTAGATTTCATGGCCGAGTTCAACAACGAAATCAACGAGAATTCAACTCACTCGAAAAATAATGATTTTACAGTATATTTAATCTTTCTTTAAGCTTTGACTGACCAAATCATTTTCGAATATTCGAAAAAAGATATCAGTGTTCGAATATTAGTATGCGACGTAACGAACAAATATTCGTTGACATCCCTAAATTATCACTATACACATTAGTAATTAGCATTATTCCAAAACCTCCAGATAACGCACGTGTGCGTATAAAATTATGTATGTTTTATTTTGTGTGTGGGTTTTTTGTTGTCTTTCGTGGGGTATTCATTTTTTATCACATGATCACGAGTTTACGTCTTGTTTGCTTGTTAGTCCCCTACCGGTTTTTTACCGGAGGGGACTATAGGTTTGCCCTCCGTCCGTCAGTCTATCCGTCATTTCGTCAAAAAATCAGGATCCTGACATAACTCAAACAGTTTTCAAGCTAGGTTTATGAAACATGGTATGTGGATAGGGGGCAGTAAGGGGATAATGCACATCCAAACATATTTTGATTCCGATCAAAATTGTGGTTGCTATGGCAACAGAAACAAAATGACTTAAAACCGGTAGGGGACTTCTGTATTGCTTGCAATTCTTAATTACTTGTTTGCGCTGCAGTATCTGCTGAATACTGCTGTCTAGCCGATTTATTGTTATCGTTTTGTTTATAGAATAATAATACTACATGACTCAAACGATGCCTACATTAATTGGATAATAATCGCCCTGGTAGGGAGATAATTGCCCAAGGATATGAGCAAAACAAATTAGTAATAAGCAGCAACTATAGTACGGAGTTTTTTACCTGATCCGCAACCTACTATTAGCATAATTTAACCCTGAAATATTTTCCATATATATGACCCTGGTTGTATGTTTTCATAAGCGGGGCGTATCACGAGGTGTAATAAGAAAAATTCTAGAAAAATTCTAGAGGATCGACACTGCATCATTTGCTTCGGAAATTGATATATTCAACACACGAACCATTGTATTATATAAATGCATAAAGGTTAGGATCAGGTCAAAATCTCCTAATTACTAAACTGTTCAGGGGATTCAGCTGTGAAAATCATACATAGATGCAAGATAACTCCCTGTGCGGTAACGATGCTCTGGCGGTTATAATAATAACAATAAATAACAACATGCAACACAAATATAATAACATATAAGATCGATAAAACATGATGAAACAATTATTGTAAATACAAATTATCGTAATTATATCAATCTGCTCTTTCTCTTCCTATACCAATAACAATAACTCTGATTTAATGTTTCCATTTATAAAAATATCCATGTAATGGACGATGAAAAATAAAAAATCTCGAAAAAAAAAACGACGGTTAGTCAGAAAACATCCGAAGTATTCCGTAATCACCCGAGTACAATGTACAATAAAACGTAGATCTAAAAATACAAAGATTGAAAAAATATACCAAAATCTCACAATATCTCGCGACAGTCTTCTGAAATCTCGGGAAAACTCATTTGATTTTAATACCTGATATCTCCTGTTTCAATGTACATAGACAAAAACTAATACGTTTATGCAATAGCTTTATTATTCAGCTTTAAAATGATACCTCATTTATTGAAATCAGTCAATACAAGGAATAAAACAGGAAATCACAATTCTCGGAAATCTATTAGAGGAAGACAAAAACAAGTTACCTCACGCAGTAGAAGAAACGTAGCTCTTCAAAACAAGACATCGGTTATTAAGAAACGATAACAAACAAAAAATATTATGCAAAATAACAGAATCTGCTGCGTGTTATTTTGCATTTTCTCTCAGTTTTCAATTCGGCGTCCTATCTGTGATTTTAGATCTTTGAATAAAACAATACAAAAGCATGTTCATTGTTGCTATAAACTATGGAATATGGAAATACTGATACGTATAGTATAAATACAAAGGGTCGCGAAAATATGTTAAATTGTACTTAACGAAATGTCTAACAAATATCAGATAGTTGATAATTTATTCAAGTTCAAAATCAAGAAGGTCTTAGACCTATGAGGACAACATATTTACATAAAATATATTATATTTTGTACTACTAGCAAGAGTATCAATGTTCTGAACAAAATGTCTAACACAATATCAGCCCTACGTTCAAGGAAAGCTACATGTCCTGCGTTCAAGGAAAAATAACGTGACGCACGTTTCGTACCTGGTACGTACCAGCCCTAGGTTCAAGGAAAGTACCCAGCAAACATGTTTAACAATCACGGGTTTTTGTCGATACAATCCTTTGTTGTACGCTTCGTTTGCGGCATACAATTTGCAAGTACTAATTCCCGTTTTTCCGTTCTCAGTTCGAAATATGTACGGATGCACGGATTGTAAGTCTGACGTAACGTCAAAAGTTGCGACCATGCTAAAATTCGTTGGCGTTATAATTAAAAATGTGAAGTTTTTAATTACTAGTCATCCTATTTTCTTCACAAAAATATCAAAATACACAGACATAATAGGGCTTTAATAAATTATTAAAAATGTAATAGTTTAATAACGTTAATACGTAAAAACACACAAATTGCGTGTAAAAAAAGCCGAAAAAGCGTGCGTCAAATGTAACATTTATTTTAAAGACGCAGTACCTTATATTAAATGATTCTATTGAGCGGAACTGAAAATTCGGCAAAACTTGCATGCGTTGTCTTGGAACGTGAATACGTTAGTGGTGTAATTTTGACGGTTGTGCATACGTTAATAAACGAAATACCTGCAATAATGACATTTCTATATACAGATGAGTGATACTTAAAATTGTCCCACCTTAAAAAAATGACGCCATTTGAAAGAAAAAAACACATCTAATATTAAGGTGTTATTCAAGCGATTAATATGCACTTTTATAGTGTTTGTATTACATTTGAAATATGATTTAATGTTAATATGTTATGTATTAAAAATATAATATGAAATAAAAATTTGCCTGATGTAAAATCAGTGATAGCATTTAGGTGACCCCTTTTACCGTGTACAAACAAAAAATTGACGTTACCCGTATTGTGTTACGCTAATGGGTCGCAACTTTTGACGTTACGTTGCTATTCACATTGTTTGCCTCTGTCCGCCATTTTGTTTAATAACACAAATACTCGCACACCACCTCTGGATATGGTTAGCCAAAATTGGCGTACGTGTCAAACACACCGTTCAACGAATAACAGATTCGTACCAGGGTGCGAAACGTACGCCACGTATTGTTTTCTTGCTCGCCGAACAAAGACCACATCTACTGTTCACACCATGTTTCAACGATAACTTCACATGCCTATGATAATATTTCTAAAGCCAATACTTGTATCTATGACAACGAACAGTCAAAGAGATAGAGTCACCTTTGAATGTATTGATTTTAGCACATGGTGCTATTGTTGTTATATTCATTAGAGATTTGATCAAAGTATGAATTAATATGACATAGTAAAGAATGGACGCTGGTAAAGAACATGATGTTAGCGGCGTGATGTGTAACATGGTTTTAGGATTGTAATTGATAGCTTTATTCTGGGTACACTCTCAGGATATTGTTGGATAGATTCATTCTGTGTACCTTCGATCATTTAAATGATCGTACGATTGTTTACTAGGTATTTTGTTTGTTTGTTTTTTGCCTGTTTTGATATCGATGAATTTTATACACTATTGTACATGTACTTGCGCCTAACGGCGACACCCTGTGTCCCAGTATCAGAAAGAATGTTGTATTTTGATATACAAGCAGTGCGCCCACGATGATAAGAAAGGCGGGACAAATCAAAGGTTGATTAATCAGATGCGCACGATTTATCAGTGATGTTTTAGTACAAAACTGACCATAGCTGTTTACTAAAAGTAATTTGGATAGGTGAGCACAATTAACATGTCATTCTTAAATATCCGTGCTCATCCGTTGTCCAATCAGAGTTGTTAATTATAACATTCTTACTGTAAAATAACGAAAACACACGAGGGTGAATTAGTGACAGGTCAAACATGCTCGTCTTTAAAACCAATTTTGCAAGAGCTGACTTAACCGATTAATGTTTGTAAACATCACATTATCCTGGGCGCACTTATGACACAATTTATTTTTGGAGACTTTTTGTAGCAATAAATAATCTGAACTTATTGTATACATGTATTATAGTATACACAGCTTTCATAATCTAGATATTTTATGATAAATCGATTAATCAGGTCAGTCATTTGTTTACAAAACATTGTAAATACTTATAAACATTTCAGGTTCTCGTATTAATGACTTATATTTATAGATATTATGTGGCTTAGTGAATACGGTATTGGTTTTCACTGCCTTTTTGTCCAATTAAGATGTTTAAAACAAATGAAATACAATGTTGTCATAATGCGATGTTTGTATACATGCGACCGACCTGAATAAAAGGAATATATAGTCCAGTCAGGATAACAATCCAGTGACGCAGCGGTCGAGTCCACTATAATGGTGTAAAACCAATTATAACGGCTTATACTGTACAAACAACTATAATATCAATGCTAAACTAATATACTAAACTTCGCTTTACCTGTTTAGAAAATGGTTGTGATTTTTTGCGTACACATAAATTGCAACGTCACTGTCACAATATCCTAACTGGACTATACATGTATGCATATCAATTGTTTTGAATTGTCGGTCATTTTGATTTTGAAATCTGACTAGAAGCACGAAGTAGAATAAATGTGCGTGGTAGAAGATATTCATAGTTGTGTGGTTAAATGATGGTCAGACACAGCGTCATAGTGAATCAAATTGTCTGGTTTAATGTTCACCAGTGAAATAACATGTGTTTTTATTCATTATTGTGTATCTGACGTACTAATACAACGGTAATGTAAATGAGCAGTATCAATTTACAATATAGTACGGAAAATTAAGCTTGATCCTCGACCTTCTATCAACATAATTAAAATTTTGATATTTTGTCTATATTTATAACCCCGGTTGTATGTTTTCATAAGCAGGGAGTATCACAAAGACTCTCGATGGGTAATACCACAGATAAATGTATCATTTAATGATTAATAAAGAGTAAAAAATAATCTTAAATATTATAAATTTTATAAAAAAAATGTTTTTGTTTACTCTTTATTAATGATACAGTTACCTGTGGGTAATACACACACAAACCTAAAGGATCGATATTGCACGATTTGCTCGTGAAAATCGATATAATATACAACGCAAAAACCTTGTTATACGAGGGGTGTTCCAGAAATAATAGGATTTTTCTCATAACTTCTTACTCAACACTTACATTGTAATGAAATTTATCACATATGTGTAGAATTTCATTCTCTATATACTGATAACAACATATTTTGGTTGATGGTGGTGGTGCTTATACAATGCGTTGTCATAGAAACCATGTAACGTATTGGCGGGTCACACTGTAAATTTTTATTATTAACCTTACTAAACATGTGCATATCTCAGTAACCACTGATTAAATAATATTGGCAAATTATGTGGCATTGCCTTGCTGTCACTGACGTGTGCATGCAAATTTACGAAGAAATCGCTGTTTGTATATGATCTCGACTGAGTAAACAAGAGTATATATCCAAACGCATCATGGACGAAATGACGCCAACGTCAAAAACTAGACACCGCGCGATTGCTAAATTATGTTATAAATTGGAAAAAGCAACAATGCAAACCATTAAAATAATTAAATAAGCAAAATGTAATAGCATCCTCAGCATCTACTTGTGTTCTATTGGCACAAACTGTTCACAGATAGCGAATGAATGAACTAACAAGTGAACACAGGTCAAGTCACAGAAAAAGTAGTTTGACGTTGATAGACACCGTTCGTACACTGATAGACGCTTCAAGGTTAGAGCAATTTCTTACATCACTGTAACTCATTTTTTGGGTACAGAGACAAATATAAACAATGTTGACAGTAACATCAGATTCGTTTTGAAAGTCAGGGTGACAATATATAAAAATTACTAAGGATGTCTTTCGGTTAAAATACTGTGTTTGAAAGGCGACGTCATCATAACGTCACGGCACGACCCGCCTCCATGGTACATGGTATATTTAATGTTTAATAAATTTTTATTGTTAATCCAATTGCTTATATATTTCGTGTGTTAGTCATTGATAGATGAAATTTTATTTACAGCAAATTAGTTTTCTAAATTTCTCATTAACCGCGCTGCTATTAAAAAAGTCCTATTACTTCTGGAACACCCTACGTATATCCATGCATAAAGGTCAGGACCAAGTCAATTTCTCCGAACTATGTAACATGACGATATATAAGTATGGAAAACATAGTGTCGTTATATCCTGTCACGTATCATGATACTTGAGATGTCGTGATGATACTGAATACTGAGATGTGACCGCGGCTGTATCTGCACTGGTATACTAAATGTTAAGCACCTTTGAACGCGTGTTTCGTATGAAAAGGCGCTATATAAATCTGACCCCGAATCATCTCAAGTAGAAATCTCAGCTCAAATTGAAATTTAGCTCAAATCAGAATCTCAATTTGAGATAAATCTTAAATTCAAGCTCTTGATGTTTTACTGTAATAAACTCAGAATAGTGTTACTGTTTTGTGATGCCAATTTTAGCCCAGCATCCAATGGAAATCCTCATATAGACAAATGACAATATTTGAGATGAGATTGAGCTCAAATTGAGATCCTTCGAGAGATCGAGGCCAGATATGTTATTCTTAGTATTACTGTTATCGTTGTAACGATATTGCCAAAGTATCATGTTATACCTAACGTTAACCCTTTGATTACTTTTAGGTACCTCTGACCTTACATTTAGGTGCCTCTGACCTTTGCTCAAACAGTCAACAATGGGTTGTTCATCATCTCGAGCGTCGACTATAAAGATATCACGTGACTACGATGGCCTGCGTGTGACGGAAATAAAAGATGCTAACATTAAAGGTATCCGAGCTGTCTCAACTGGACAAGATATTTATGTTGATATACGTAAGTAGCTGTATTATGGTACTGTTTTATCAAAGCACTTCCCCTAGAAGTCGTGGGCCATTGGTCATTCTAGCAGGGAAAATGTATGACTGTCTCAGTCGATCACAAAGAAAGAAACGAACGAACGAACGAACGAACGAACGAACGAACGAACGAACGAACGAACGAACGAACTAATTGAATAGAACCAGAAAACACGACCTTCTTCATATTTTTTATAAATATTTGACTTTGTCAACGAAAAGCATAATCATATATACAGAAAAAGACGTTACGAAAGTTGGTACCCAGTTTTTTTACAGTTGTCACAACAAACACGGATACCAGTTCCTGTGACGTCATATCCGTTGCGGCTTAACATTCTGCTCTCTATATAGGGTACACAGTCAGAGGTAATTTGAAACTATAGGGTTCATTCCAATAATTTGAAACTATGTTGATTTTTGCATTCGAGCACTTAAAATGTTATTTTGGTTTTTGATATCTCTTAATGATTAGTATTTGCATAGGTTGCATGTTAATCAAACTGAATATTTGACATTGGAAGTTGGACGAATAAGGAAGTAAAATTTCCAGTTCATGTAGTTATATTAAATTTAATAGATTATTGCAGTTATTAATTTTGAAGAGAAGCAATGCTGCCTGTGACATAAATGTTATATACACTAGCATATCATCGTTCATTTTTATGACAAATTGATGCATATAATGACAGCAAATGTGTGTATAATCACGTCACGTAAAATACAAAATAATTCCACAGTTGTTTGAACCAATACAGCAATACATTGTTGGCATATTGGCAATTATTTATTGTCTTATAGGCTCAAGTTATAGTGATATGATATGTTATTTAAATGTCATTGAATAAAAACGAAAGTTTTATACAATGCAAATTTGATCAGCTCGTGTCTACTGGGAAATGGATGCGATTCTTCAAACTTTCTGATGACTGAACAGGGCTCTCATAGAATCAGTAAACCAAATATTAACATTACATGTACAGTTATGGGAGATATTTTAGAAACAGTATGTGCTATTAATATGTTATTTGCACAAGTTTTGCTTCCGGATTGATGGTTTGGTGTGTGTAAATTATTGTTTAGAACAGGGTTCAAAACTGGTATTTTACGCGACAGTCAATACATGTTACATGACAAAACTCTAAAGCATGTTTAACGTGTTAAGCTGTTTTTTTGTATGTCTTAACGGAAAATCATGTTATATTTCTTATGTTCTAGTTTCGTGTTTAATGTTCTTTTTATTAAATATTACTAGTTCACGTGACAACATTTTGCTCAATGCGTTAACTAATCACTAGAAGCTATATCGTCGTGTATTTGATTTTTTCTGGTACACTCATGCAAATAGTTCGATAATATGATGCCAGACACGACACTTCAACAAAACATGTAGCGTTTTATTCCAGTCTTGGTTGATGACTTTCTCTTGAATTTTACGTGACGATTACTTCTGTACAAACACACAAACCTGTATGTGTGTACGTAGCCAGTAATTGTTTAGATACTGTCCCAAATTGTTAAGTAGTGCCATAGGTTATGACTTATGTTTTTGAATATAACACTAAGACTTTTATGAATTTGTAGTACTAATCAAAATATATAAGAAACTAAATGAGTGTTAAAAAGAGTGAAAACAAAATTGAATGTAATAATGAACATACCGGTTTCATAAATATACTGGCAGTTTATTGTTTTCATACAGTTGGTATGTGTAGATAAGTTGTATTCGAGTATTAAAAATAACCAAATAATTACTGAACATCATGGTAGTGTTCATTTAGGTTAGTCAGTATATCATATATGCAGTCATAACGTAGAATACACTGGTGAAAACACATGCTTGTTTCAAACAACAACATAGAAAAATGCATGTGTTTATTGATGTGGGCATGTATGAAAAATGTTGCTAAAGATGTTCGACTTTCATGTCAGATAGATGTTTTTAATGAACTTAAAGGTCAGATTTTTCATACCTGTACCATCCAGATTGGCCCAAATTTTGAGAATGCGTGACTAACGACCTTCTAATTCTAAGCCAGCGATATATAGCACCTACACTTATCACGGTGTATAACCATATCGGTACCCTCTCGGTGCAAATTGATATATCGGTACCCTCTCAGTGCTGGCACGGGTCTCTCTCGGTGCAAAACAATGAAATGGAAGGCAGTAGAGGTAAGAAAATCATGTTTTTGTCCAAAATGCATAAAAATCGATAGCCCACGGAACCCCCTGATGATTATCCATTGTATTCCTATTGTTCAATTTGTTCTATCAGTTGTCATATGTTCAGACTTGGCTGGAATGTTGACCGGGGTACTTGTTCGAAAGAATATCGAGCTATGTTTATGCCGCTTAAATGCGACTTTTATTCAATATAGCAAATATTTAGTACCTCAGACGTAAAGCCGTTGATCATATCTTGCCACTTAAAGCTTTTTTTCGGTAACATCCATCACATTTATTTAAAAACACCCTACTTTCGGTTTAGACGCGGCACCGGTACCCTCTCTGTTTTCCTTGTTTTGCACCGAGAGAGTACCGATATATAAGTTTGCAACGAGATCGAGGGTACCGATATGGTTATACACCGTGCTTATACCTTTCGGACAACAATTGATAGTATTGTTTCAAAATTATTATCCATCTGTGTTCGTGTATTTCTGTCAAAACGAACGTGAAATGTACCACTAGTTATCAAAATTGATCAAGGTCAACCAACTAGTTCCCACAAATACTGAGAGGGGTGATCAACAAATAAGCGCTCTGAACTCGTAAGTTAGGATGTTTGTCCAAAGGCTGTGCTTTAGTACGCATACGCGTGACAAAATAGTTCCGCGTTGACCAGTAGCATTTGTATTAAACAAAAGCTACAACTTGATAAGAGAAACTTGAGGAGTTAATTTTTTCAGGAAATATGTATTTCTCTAAATAAACCAATGATGAATGACTTCCATTCAAGTCGTTATTATCTTTGATACCCTTGTGGCGATGGATACAAGG
Organism: Spisula solida; assembly: GCA_947247005.1. NCBI lineage: Eukaryota > Metazoa > Mollusca > Bivalvia > Venerida > Mactridae > Spisula > Spisula solida. The sequence continues at coordinate 3,409,761 of OX365956.1, read as the reverse complement.
CTTTTGAGACTGATTAATGTATATTAAGCCCAGACACCCATGTACAACGCATGTATCTGATTATGTTATAGAAATTTACTTCACAATTGATCTACAGTTCATGCTTGAGTATAAATCAATATGTTATCTTTAAAACATAAATTTAGACTTGTCAGAGGCTTTCTCTACTGTGTCTTTAATACAAACATAAGAAAGCAACAAAATGTGTTTGTTGTAAATTCATTCATTTTGGTACACTCTAATCCGCCCAGGATAATGTGATATTTACAAACATGAATCGGTTTGGTCAACTGTGGCAAAATTGGTTTTACAAATCACTTAAATAAACAGATAAGGTCAGTATTGCACTCAAAACATCACTGATAATTGGTGCACATAATTGTAATCCACCTTTGTGGACTATACCAAATTTGTCCGCCTTTCACATTGTCCTGGGCGCACTATAGCAATCGTAACCACTGTAATGACTAGTTGCTTTTCTCTGCGGAGTGAAGTTTTTTTAAGATTCTGGACAGTTTGTCGTTCTGTAGAGATTGGAAGACAGTGCAACAGTATGGATTACGACACTGGCTTCAGCTTATTTATTCAGGCAGCATTTATTCAACAAATGTGTATTAATTACAAAAAAGCTATTTTAAATATTTTGAAATTTGCTCGACATAGGCCGGATAATCGTGATACCGATGCTCGACTTATCGATGTTTGACTGTCAGTGTAGCAATACCACGTGACTTTTGACTACAGTTGCAAGAAGAAATGTGTAAACATTGGAAAATAAAAGAGCCATAAGTATTTTATTTCTACATCTATTTCTATGAATATACGCCACGCTAAGGGGACAAATATTCGCTTTCCATGAAATATAAAATCTTTTTCAACGACAGTGCCGCTTAGTCCATTACCTTGTGAAACCCTGGAATGTGAAGGTTTCACAGGGTAATGGAAAATTCGGTATATTTCACGGAAAGCATATAATTGTCCCCTTAGCGTGGCGTACATTTCAAAGAAATTGATGAAGAAATAAGTATGGCTATATTTGTGTTCCAATGTTTACACATTTCTACTTGTAACTGTAGCCAAAAGCCACATGGTATTGCTACACTGACTGTATGGCTCTTTTATTTCAGGAACACAACAAGATGTTGTACGGAAGTACAGACAATGTCAAACCACACAGAGCACATACGTGTCAGACTCAACGACGTCCTTGGATCAAAAACCTGACTTGATTTAAACTACCGTAAAATCACATATTTTCGTGGGTACTAAAATTCGAGGATTGTGATAAAAATGCATTTTCGTGGGATCATAAATTCATGGATTACAAAACATGAAAGGATAAACCCATGTTCGATATTTGAGATGTCGATTAATCGTGGGGATTAGATTTCGTGATCGAATTCAATAACGAAATCAACGAAAATTAAACTCCCTGGAAAAATAATAATTGTTCAGTATGTTCGTGTATGCTTTGTTTCTCAGCAGAGAAATGTGGATTTTGGAGACTCCCAATGACTTTGAAGGTGCTAAACAGAGAGAAATGGATATTTCTACGAGCTTCTCGTCAACCTATTTACCTAAATTTATGTAATTGTTGTAAATGTGTGGCGTCAATCAATCTATATAGATATTGATATGGAGAAAAACAACATCAATTTATACCTCAACTATTTACATACAAGCTTACATACGTAACATGGCCGATGGCATCCGCATTTATTACCCCTCACTTTTTTCGTAATGTTAATTTCCCATAGACAAACAGGTAGTATTCTTACTATTACGATCAAGCGGATCAATATACCACGTGATTGAACATTTTTTTACTGTCAGCAGGCGGATAGAACTTTTTGACAGTACTTTTTTGTCACGTGACATTTTCTTTCTAAAACCAATATGGCGGCATGTCCCGCCCGCATAACCATGTTTTTTGTTCGAGTTCTCTATACCAAGCCAAGTATTAGGTGCCGAAAATAATAATAAAAATAATTTCTTGATTTACAGTAGATAATCGCTGAAAAAAGTTTAGGGTAATAAAATAAATAACACATAGCTTCGGCCTTGGGTAACAGTACTTTCCTCAGGCTGACATTTTTACTGTCACCCTCGAAGCTATGTGTTATTTATATAATGACAAATTTCAGTTATTAAGAGAATCGACGAGTGTTGAGAATTGCTCTTGGTTCCTGAGGACAGGGTTTAAGAAACCCTGTTCAAAAACTACGCAACACGGCGTAGAAAGTCAAAATTATTTATGCCAGGGGCGTAGCCAGCGATACGGACATACGCATGTGCGTAACAAAAATTTGAACAGTAAAAATATAAAAACAAATGTATCGCCAAAATGGCATTGAAGTCCAAAATTTCCACAATCACGAGGACTCCAAACCATTACCACCAATTTCAAATCTTGTGTTCATAACATCAAGTCCAGCCTGGCTACGCATATAGCCTGGATGCGTAAGTTCAAAGATTCTAAACGATTGTATTTATGTGTAAACGATTAACTATTATATACGTGTATGCAGAGTTTCTAAACTGAATTGTTATTGTGCATAATTGTTCGTTATTTATTGAGTATGTGTCGAATATTGTATATATTCACCTTGACTACAATAAGTGTCGTCACTAAGTCCCTTGTGACGTCACGATATAATTAATTAATTAAAACGCGAGTTAATTGATTGTTGTACACCAGTTGATAACCTCACGTTTTTGTTAGAAAATAAATCTGGTTCCCTAACTTTACATTTTCGCAGTAAAGGTCTGGCTTTAAGTAAACAATATGGCGGCGGTCAGTAGTAACATTCAAGATGGCGGAACTTTAGTTATGTATAGTCCAGAGAATTTGACACGACACTCGACCTTCTATTAGCATAATTTAACAGCTTATATATTTATTACCCCGGCTGTGTGTTTTCATAAGCGGGGTGTATCACGAAGATGCTCGGGTTATAATACATGTACCAACACAAAAAGAGCCGAAGTTGCTCGATTTGCTCGCGGAAATTTATATATTCAACGCAAAAACCTTGTAATATATTCATGCATAAAGGTCAGGATCAGGTCAAATTCTCTGTGCGATACTTATTATTATTTTTATATATACATACTACAGGTAACTGTATCATTAATAAAGAGTACACAAAACACTTTTTTAATATTATAAATTTTACAAAAAAGTAATGTTTTGTTGGTTTACTCTTTATTACTGTTACAGTTACCTGTGATACACACCGGGCACAAACTCATGTAATTATAAATGTAAGATTAAGGACAGGAACCAGACAAGACAAAGGGGATTTCATGGCCCTTGTGTTTATTTTTATAGAATAAAAGTACATGTACATTGCAAATACAAGTATTTGTATCAAATTAAATACGAAACATGCTCAGCAACAGTTCACAGTCCGTAATCAGTTTGTAATATAATATAATGAAAGCCGATACGTTTTTACAAAATATAAAAGGGCATACGCCGACTCTACCCATCTCGCATTAGTTAATCAAGTTTAAGTACCAAAATTAAGAAGGAAAGGAATTTTCAATACCACACATATGTAAAAAAATAACTAATGAATAGCGACTTTTGTGGACAACCCTCGTATGTACTAGCATTTGGGTTTGTTCTCTTACCTTTAATAATAGTGTCGGTCCGACATGGCTTGGCGTTTCATTCGAAGTATGATATTTACGTTAACTAGCTTGAGGGCTAGGGTAAGTGCTTTGATAAAACACAGTGACCCGGATGAACATGAGCACATGAACTATTTTAAAACCACTAACTGTGTATTCAGGATTATTTCAATACAAATATAATTGGTTCTGATTAAAACAAGCTGGAAATTTCTTTTTTTTTCGCCACAAATTTAGGCCTATATCAAATACATAATGTAGTAATGTACACAGATAGGCATACACTGAACCACTTTTCTCATTGGTTACTTTTCAAAACCCCAAATACGTTTAACTGTGTTCATTATGTTTAAGAAATAAAAATCTGTTCGCGTTTATTGTCGGTGAATAAAACACGGCCAGGAGTTCGGATGCGGAAAAGTTAAATCACGAGTGCATCCGAACGAGTGCCCGTGTTTTATTCACCGACAATATACAAGAACAGAGTTTTTATTTCGATTCTAAATACGATAATATCCCGCACTATTTAACTGCGCGCATTCCATTTTCACCCATTTGACATTGAACATAATTCCACGCTGAAATTGAGTGGCTTATTAGCTGGTACAATTACCTCCCTCGTTAATGAAAACGACCTTCGTAATTTTCTGAAGTAATTACCACATTTTAAACATTGAAACAATTTTAATAACACGAGTATATGGTATCTATTTCATAAAATGAAAAATATAAATGAATTGATTATCAGAAGCTTTAATAAAACTTGGTTTCTAGAAAATATTGGAGTTTCTAAAAATAGATGCGCCATAGCTGTAACACTGGATTCTCGTGCAACTCGCCTTGTCATCGTGACTCATAGAAAATTTACTATAAAGTTTACGTTCATTCATTTATAAATATGTCACGTGATACTGGGCGTAAATAGAAACAGCCAATCTGATAGGTATGTTTTATGGGGGTAATAATACATTGTTAGGTCCGCTCTATATTTAATGGATTAATCCGCAGATCGTGTTAGAATTGATGATATTTTGCACCCAAACGTTTTATGCAATTGTACTAACACTTAAATTATTAAAACTCAAAATCACGTGCCAAAGTATGCATGGTCAGTCACGCTTTTAATTTTGGATTTCCGCCATCAAAATATATAATCACCGTTAAAGGTATTTCGGGTTTGAAAATTGACCAATTAGAAAAGAGTGTACATCTGCCTTTATGGGCGAAAAAGACATTATCGCTCTACAAATGTATTATTTTTTATTCACTCACGATGTTAATACATATATAGTTCGCCGGAGATAACACTAGCCTTTGTTTACACATAAAAATTAAACTATGTTTATTTTTGTGCATATTCACTTTTAATGACATAATCTTTAAAGCCCCATAATGCCTTAAACGGCTATTTTCAAAAAGCAATAACTTGGTAACCTTTCTACAGAATGATGCATTTTTGAGCACTTTAGTTGAGTCCCAAAGGTGGAAAACACCATAATATGGAAGAACACGAAATAAAGCCTCCAGGCGGTTTGAGTTTATGTAAACAATAAATTCATAATTTAAAGTCTAAGGGGAGCAACTCTTGCAGAATTAGTATTTTGTCACCCATACATTTTACTAAATGTGATTTTTGGGATACTATTTTGACAGATATAGCTGACATTCTGTCGTTAATTATAGGTCAATTGTGAAAAACAAAAAGTCCCTTTGTGTGTTGACATATAAGTCCCTCCCCGTGTTGATCTTCGTCCCTTTAGATGCTGATCTATGCCCCTCCCTGAGTACTGAATGTTTAGGGCCCTCATTTCACCTTTTTTCAAAGTCAATGAAGAGCCTTTGTAAATGCTGTTCAGCAGTTGTTATAGATGTTATTATAGCTTAAAATTGGCTTTTTGTACAGTAAATATATATTACTTTTATAATAGTATTGCTATTAATTTTATAAAAGACAAAATTCACCTTTTTCTTCAAAGCAACTCGAAATTCCCCTACCTGAGGGCCCCTGGCCCCAGTCTCAAAACTGTACTGAGGACCCTTGTGTTGTTCTAGGTCTCTCCTCAAGCCTCCTTCCTGTATCCAGTTGTACATGCCATGGTGGTCTATGAGTTCTAAAAACAGTTGCAAAATGTTGTGTGTGGCAACATACAAACAACAATGTTTTGACATTGATTTGCTGTTCTGACATAGGTACTGATGAAAGGTCTACGTTGCGATGAAAGTTGGTGGAGTTAGGAAAGCGGACATTTATTAACAGCTGGTCAGTCAATCATTGAATTAAATATGCGCTCCCAACAACTCTTTTCCACTATAGTGCGCAGCGCATACATTAACCTGGTCCAAGACCTTCATACGTGTATATATAACATGCTTCTTGCACGGAATACAGGCGCATGCAGTGGTTAACTTTAAGCGAAAAGAGAAGCAAAATACTAAAAAAAAAGATTAATGAAAAATACATTTAAGTAAACTAGAGAGTCTGAAGTTTACTACACGAACTTATAGAACTTTTAAATATTTGATACAATTGTGTTTTCAATCTAACCAAAAAATGTCCCTCTATATTTTTATTGTAAATGTATCGAGAGACGGTATTGAGTCAATCAATTTCATCGATACGCCAGTAAAACGCCATGATCAATTTCTGCAAGGAAGTCGTGCATCCTTACCGGTGCTTTTAAAATGTGATTGGTTTTTATTAAAGTACACATTCCTAATCCTCTCTGCTTATGAAAACAAAAACAAAAATTAAATTATAGACAGAAAATCAACTGTTAAATTATATTAATAAAATGTTAAAGGACCACGTTAATTTGTTTCTACTGTACGTTATTATGATGTAAGAAAATAAATTGATTCTTGCACGTATAAACTGTTAGCGCCATAATGCTCAGAGTTGCACAAATATTCGAACAAAGGTTTACGTCTTTCTTTCAGATTTACTACGCCCTTGTTGTTACCTAACATTTCATTATACAATAACTTATTTATTCAAATTCTACGAATTCAAATTATCTGAAAATTTGTATGAACAATTGAGATGTTTATCCTATGATTTGGAATGAAGGCGTGTCATGATTGCATGCAATTAGGCTGAGCAATTTTTTCCCCTAGTAAATCAAAGCACTGAAAGTACTGCTGTGTGGCGTACTGATGCCATTAAATCCAATATCGAATCCAGGTTGTATCATAATTTTATGTCACAGTTCTGATAAGCCCACCCTTACTCAAACATTTGTGCTGCTAAAGACACCAAGAGAACCAGCAGTTACCTGGAACTTACTTAAGTAACTGCTGAGCATCAATGAAGGGATATTTACAAATACCATTTTTAACGACTTGGAGAATTCGACCAGTGTCAAGATAACTGACTGTTTATTCTCCGTATGACCACGCATGTTAATTAAATGACACTCTATATTAACGTATGTAAAAGGGGTAAACATGGCGTCGCTCCCACATATCGATCGGCCGATTAATGCTTTAAAAACAAGTTTTACATTTTATAAAACCTTTAAGTATTAGCTTTTAAAACAAGCTTTAACGAACAAAATCGATCGAATATTAAATTAATAATTGATGATTTTCAACCGTTTATTTGGTATAAAACGGGATATTTTAAACTTACTTTTACGCGGAACGGATTCTTACTCGTCGCCGTGGATTAACTAATTAGGGTATCGTGTTGAATGTTGTCTAAAAGAGAGACATATATCTCTGCTTCATTACAAGCTTTAAATATTTAAAATCGGATAATAGATACGAAAATTATGAGGTCTTATATAAAGCACGGTAGAAATTGACTAGTGCGTTTAACGCTTACCGCGATAACATCGTTAATCGGCCGATCGATATGTACGTAGAACTATTTCAGTTCCCCCCACCAGCTATATATAGCATCAATGTTTGTATACAACATAATTAGGTCATCGTCTGCAATGTGCAGCGGCGGAGTGATTTACATACGTTACAGTATACGATTGAAAACCGTGGGAACTATTAGATTCCCGCCACCAGTGAGAACATTCGTTGGTAGTAAAAAAATAGTCCGTTGCGGAATGATTTGCTATAAAAATCCTCTAAAAATAAAAGTCTGATAAAATTGTTGGTCTTAATATAAGTAAATGTTGGTAATGTAAACAAATCAGGTCCAATGATACGTGTAACCTGTGTTGCATGCTTGTAATATTGTTCAAATCATAGAACTATTTATTTGCCGAGGCCTAATGCGTTAAATTGGTCGTAAGCTGAAAAGTGGTAATATCATTGTATGGCGTTTACGCCACACAAAAACGAAAAACAGGTGTAGACAAAAGATAAGGTAATTGTAGGGAGGTAAACATAAAGGGAGCTTCTGTGGACGATGAGGTAATTTCTAGTAACCTGGTACTGTTTATCAAAGCACTTACGGAAATCATAAATTTACGATCAAATTAAAATTCTTTATAATTTATTTCCAATTAAAAAGTGAAGCAAATGAACTGCAATACTAATGGTGATTCAGTACCTGGACTCCTACAAACAATATCCGTCACCAATTTACCGTTGTTAAAGAATTATAAATATTTTTAATTTGGGCGTTACTTTAAACTTATCGTAAGTGCTTTGATAAATCACTACCCAGGAAGTGTACACATGAAATAAACCCGGAAGTATACACAGAATATCTAACTTGAAACAAAATGACTTATTATACATGGTATAATATACGACTACGTTATTGACGCACAGTTGCTGTCAGAACACGTGCTTAGAATCCAAAAAAAACATCTTAGAAAACTGTAGTTTTTGTTTGTTTGTAAAATTTGGATACAAAGCAAGTCTCTGGTCTAATTGGTACACACTTCATACGCAAGACGATACATAAATCATTTTGTCAAATGCGACTATGTCTGGTGATTGCACGTGAAGCACGTGCCAGACGATACAGAGTCTATCTATCACTCGTCTTGTTATTCACCGAATGATGCACGAGATTTGTACGTAGATAGATATACAATCTCTCTGTCTGCTGAAAATAGTTACATTAGTACAAGCGTCAGTGTACAAAAACGTGTTTAACAGTAAAACAATAGTTTTTCAGAACTTGGAATAAATGATAGAACGTCAACAGGTTACTGTATCATTGATAAAGAAATTGTTTTAAATGTATAAATCGCTGGATTAGAATGAGGAGGTAATTCTAAGAAAACAAGAAAAAACTGTCTGAAAACTACTCTTTACTTATGGAAAAATTAAAGCTACATGTACTCGTTCTTTAAACAACTAACAAGCTTTTTCAACTTCAGTTTGGTCACCATGACTTGTTCCGATTTCAAGAAAAGGGTTCATAGACTGAGCGCCGTGTTATGCAGATTTCAAATAGGCATTCATGAGTCTTATAAGGTCGTAAGTCGCATTATTTAAAATCCACGAATTTAAGAAACCACCAAATTACCATTTTACCAAAATCCGCAAAATTCCATACCCGCGAGGATTAATGAGTTTACATTAATTTAATTGTTGAGGCATCAAATTATAGTGTGACACACGTGGATTCAATTTATTACCTACGGTCTAGATGCCGCGGGTGTTATTGGATGCATTAAATTCACATTATCTCTCACAAAACTTTTTCCCGATCATCCAGTAAATAGACTAAATACAAAGAATTAGGATGTTTTCCACATTTGACCTATAATTAACAACAGAATGCCAGCTATATCTGTCAAAATAGAATCCCAAAAATCACATTTAGTAAAATGTTGGATGACAAAATACTAATTTTGCAAGAGTTGCTCCCCTTAGACTTTAAATTGTGCATTTATTGTTTACATTTCGTTATTTTGTTTACAAACCACCTGGAGGTTTTATTTCGTTTTCTTCCATCTTAGGCATTTTCCACATTTGAGACTCATCTAAAGTGTTCAAACTGCATCATTCTGCAGACAGGTTGCCAAGACTTATTTTTAGTTATTGCTTTTTGAAAATAACCATTTCATGCATAATAAGTCTTTAAACGATTTGGCTATGGAGGAGAACGTGACACATCCTAAACAATACTAGGAAATTATCTGGCCGCAAAATAACTATTTGACATGTAATCAGTATTAACTTGTATTTTGACAACTGCTCTGATTGATAGGCTTTAAGGCAGCTCTCCGATATAAATACTAAGGGAAGTAACTGCTATGCGCAGTTTGGTCAATGTACTAAGCATTAGTCTCCCTTTTTAGAAAATCAAAGTACTGAACGTATTTTCAATGAGGAGCATGCAATTCTTGGCAGTACATCGAGGTTGGCGGAGTTGTCCATCGTGTGAATTCAGAAGTTGAAACTACTGGTCTGAATGAACTCAAGTGAATAGTTATTTTTCATTATACTTTGTCATTAAGAACAACGGCACTTTCCGGGTAGTGGTTCATGAAATATTGAATAACTTATGTCCACCAATGTCGAAAAGTAGTTATTCATTCGTACTAGTAACTTCGGCAGAAAAGATGTATAAAAAGTTAAACTATGGTCAAAGCAACGCTAGTTTGCATTTATTCTTTTTTTAAATGATAATGCCGAGCATAGCCTTTATTTGCCAGTCAGCTTTCCGCTGAAATATGGCAGGCATATATATGTGTGCCTCCACCCGGTTCGCCAGATTAGACGGCAAGCGCGCTAACCATTGGGCTACGGAGGCCATTTATTCTTGTTTAATATGTGTCATCTCGACATTTCCCAAACGTAAATATGGGTTTGGCGCGGGGAGAAACCAGACATGTGTAGATTTAAACGAACCAGACCAGACTAAAGTAGTCATTGAACTGACTAGAAACATACTAACAGTCAATACATGATAGGATCAAATAGGTAAAGTTTTTGTTTTTGTTTATTATAGTGTCACCCCTATTGAAAGGGCCAGCCATTTTGTCTTATGAGACACCTATATTTCGTGCGTACAGTACCTTCCGAATCCCTTCTCGTATTGCCGGGCGCCTGGCGGAGATGGGCCTACGGTGACCGTTCTTTAACTAGCTGTCGGCTCACCAACCGACCGCATCAGTTCTAACCCAGCTTCCGCCGAGATTCGAACCTTCGATCTCCCGCTTCCAAGGCGGACGCCCTAACCATTCTGCCACGGTCGCTATTTTTTAGATCTTTGGTGAGATTTTCTAATACTAGTAACAGGTAATGTCCATTGATTGAAACATACCTTTATTTGGACAACAATGCTATGTACATACAAAAAAATCAAACACACTCATTTATTTAGAACATAATAATAAATATTGACCAAAGACATTAAAACTATGGTCGTGTAGACGGAGTTCACAGTGTGTCATTCATTGCGGGGTAAGTATATATATAGGGTTGCTTGAAATATGCATTTTTGGGGATATGGATCGTTCTTTCAATGTTTGACTATGGATGGTTAGGCGCTGCCTCGTTCCTGTGTGACTTTTCGATTGTCTGTGCGCTACAGTATTTGCTAATACATGTATTTACATACATTAAATATTGAACGACACTTATCAACCGAAACGTTATAAAATATGTTACATTAGTTTTCCCTCGAAGCCGGAGGTCATGTGCCAATTAGGCAGGGGTAAACCCGATTGGCTACGCACTATGGCTGTCTCAATCGAACGCAAAAAAGTAAGTTTATATATCTGCATGTAAACTGTACATGCGCGAGGGTCAGTCAAAATTACTCGTTGCTAAGTTGTTAAATTATTGTATGGAAAATAAGTGTTTGTATATATATGTTTCATATATTATCATGCAATATGATATACATGTACTACAGATAGATCGTAAGGCGGAATTCATATCTTGGTTATAACAATAAGATTCTTGAAGACTAAATGGGACTCCCAATCTATGCATGTTCAAGTCTGACCAGTCTGTGTTTAATGTGGTTCACTTCTTGAATACATGTGTACAATATATACAATATAACTAAAAAAGCCGAAATTTGTTTCTTTGTCAATATACTAAGTTGGTTTAAACTGTATTTATTTCAATATTCGTACATACATGTATATACAATAAAACAAACATGTAATGGATCGGAAAACAAGTTTTTGAAAACTTATATTAATTCCTCTCCAAGGTTTTTGTTAATACGAGAGGAAAGATCAAGTGATGACGGGTTTGAAGGTATAGTTCAGTTTGCCTTTGGATATTCACAAACCACACAGCCTCACAGTCGGCGCTCTCGCATTAGATAGAAGTACATAATAAATCGTGTGCGCGAAACGAAAGCACAGATCGCGAGGCTATGTATTCTGCGACAGTCAATGGCAAAATGACCTTAAATATATTAAGTTAACAATAATTATCGTAAACCATGCTTACAAATTGTTTACCATGTGTACCCAATCTATACACAATACAAGTACATCTTCATTTGAACATGGAAATGGAAATCGATTAAACAATCGAAGATAGCGTTATATCTGGACCACTAGATAAATAGTGAGAGAATGATATGGAAAGCCTGGACTGTCTTATACGTACAAAATGAAATTATAAGAAGTCAAAACGACATTATAACATGCCGGTGTGTCCTTATTTTAAGTAAAACGGCAATTAAATAATGTGCATTTATAAATATACTATGCCAAACCACAGGTAAATGTATCATTAATAAAGAGTAAACAAAAACAAAAATGTTTTATAAAATTTATAATATCTTAGATAATATAAATAAATAAAATTTGTTCTTTTTATCAATGATACAGTTACCTGTGTGTCAAACCATCCTTGATATAACCAAACCATGATACAATATCTTGTTGACTCCATGTAAGGATTGTTTGACATAGTATATTGATAAAGAGGCTAAATATACTAAGTCTTCTATTTGGACACAAAACCGTTCATTTTGTACGTGCAAGACAGCTAAGGCTTTCCTTAGGATAAGGTACAAGCAGATTTATCTGACCAATGAATATTCAATGTCAAAATACCCGAGACAGCTTGAAAAAATCGACGTATACACTGTGTACTATAGTCCAGTTAGGGTATGAATCCAGTGACGCAGCGGGCGAGTCCACTATAACGGTGTAAAACCAAATATAAGGGCTTATACTGTACAAACAACTATAATTCCAATGCTAAACTAACATGTTATATTCGCTCTACCTGTTAAGACAATGGTTTTAATCTTTTTGCGTACACATAAACTGCAACGTCACTGTCACAATATCCTAACTTGACTCACAGGATATAGTGGTGTTAACATACTACACAAAGTCATGTTCGTTCAGTTTTGTCCGATTGAGGTCAATATAATCCTATATATAGTCCAGTCAGGATAAAAATCCAGTGACGCAGCGGTGGAGTCCACTATAACGGTGTAAAACCAATTATAAAGGCTTATACTGTACAAACAGCTATGGTTTCAATGCTATAAACAAACTATATTTCTCTACCTGTTTAGACAATGGTTGTTATATTTTGTGTACACATAAACTGCAACGTCACTGTCACAATATCCTAACTGGACTGTAGGTTCATGTATTTACTATAAATACTAACTTCAAAGAAGTAAAGAAAATGGACCTTGCTATATTTAGTAACGAAAACGCCCCTAACCTAGAGATTGACATTGTGACATCATATATAATAACATAAACAATAAATTGACTGTGCAATTTTGTTCTATCTCTAGTTACTGAGATACTCTGATGATGTCCCTATATCTAATTAAGCTTTATATAGTGATTAATTATAAATTTAATTGATTAGCATTTTGATTTATACCTCCCTTTCATTGTACATTCCATACATATCGGTTTCGCACATTCTTTCACTGAAACTCTTTTATGAAATTCCCCAATTATATATAAAATTATGATATTGTGGACGTCATATGGGCCAAATTGCCATTATGCTTTTTTCATTTTATGTTCTAGTGTTCTTGTTCAACTGTTTATTGTTGAGGATCTCATGGAAGATTGCCATTTAATTTAATTGTCAAATGAGTTTCCTCGTAAAATAAAGTCTTTATTATAGAGAGGTCAAAATCTTTAAAGTCGATTTTCTCAAAATGAACTTTTGTCTAGACTTCGAACCTTCTGGAATTGGGGGGGGGGGCGTAAATTCGGCCGTTGAGTGAAAGAATACATCAAATTCCATGAAATATAAATGATTTTACAGTATTCAATGTTCTGTAAAATCATCTATTTTCGTGCGTATTTAATTTCGTGGGTTTTGATGAAAATGCATAGGGTCGTAAGTTTGTGGATTACAAAACATGGAAGGATAAACCTATGCTCTGTATTTGAGAGGACGATTAATCGTTGGGATTAGATTTCGTGGTCGAGTCCAACAGCCAAAACTACGAAAATTCAACTCCCTGAAAAAATAAAGATTTTTCAGTATCAGAATTTGGTGGCGCTTTCGTGAGATTTTTGTCTGTAAGTCTGGATAGTAGTAGTGGAGTTTAATTTGATTATAATACAGCTAACAACCATAAACGTGACACACTGAACAAGACTAAAAACTATGTCCATTATAATGATTATTTTCAACGATAAAAGTATCTTATGAAGGGCCTTGTCAAAGCAAGCTTGCTTGTATATGGGTTGATTGTTGAGTAGTGAGCAAGTTCCTTGACGTTTATCTTTAGTATTTTCATCACAAGAGCACGATGACATTAAATCCTGGTTAGGTGCATAGCAATGTGTATCGTTTGTATGTGATAAACACCAATCGGTGTTTTTAGTATATCCACAACATCTGTAACTTCGTTGAATTTCGTTCCAGCAGTCCATATCACTACTTGTATCCGAATTGTTGACATATCCGATTTCTAGTTTAGTATCGGCATAACTTTTTGCCATATCATTAGACAAACGGACGTCAATTATGCTATTAAGAGTCACAGCGGTTATCATACTGGCTAGTTCTAGCACAATAATCACAGAGAGTCCGAAAATAAAGTACCGAGAGTATGATGTACAGCGGTAACAAACAGTTAGTCCGATGCTTAGCACCGATGCCGCAATCCCGCCTGTACCCGACAGTAAATGTAAGCAGATCGGTGCTAGGTAGAGTCGTAGAAATGAACATGAGTTTGTATTTGTAACAAGTAACCATATTGCTGTAGAAATCTGTGAAGCTCCGTGTACGAACAGAGAAATCACGAACACAAGAGATAAATATTTGGTTGCAGTTGAACGACTTCGCCGATCGAAATGTGAAAATCTACACATTCCCTTGCCTACATTGTCAAGACGCCAGGTAGGGAGAAACGTCCTGTTGGAGGCGACTGCTCAACACACACTGTGAGCGTTGACCATTGCTACTTAGTCTGAATATAAATAGAAATACATATTTAAATATCACAATATTATCATAGATGAAATTACAAAAGTTTACCTAAAATACCAAACGTACACCCAACATTAAGTTACTGACAACAAAGCATGATTAAGATGACTGAAGTCTAGCAACGGAGAACATGAACGCTTCTTATCAAACATTAAGATGTACAATAAATACGTTTATGAACTGATGTTGAAACATTCGGTTACAATGCAGCTATTGCAGATTTATTTTCTCATAAATAGCCGATTAGACCATTAGTCTGGTTCCCGATCTACGCAGTAAAGGATCTAATGAAATGAATGATTGGGGAACGGGAACCAGACTAAGTATACCATCAGCAATAATTAAGTAGAGGACAGTAAATAATATAAGCTGTAAAACTTGTATCAACAATCAACCTAAACTATGATAAATTAAACAAAACACAATGTTTGATAAATACATGTACCAGCAAATTATTTCTCCATAAGATCGGTCGTCGCTTTGGCTCGAAATATATGTACATGTACAGGGTGATCATTAATATATGGTTACATAAATAACTTTAATAACTTTGTCAGTTGTTAAGATAATATATATTGTTAAATACCTTTTATTAACATACATATGTAAGTTTTATTCTACACATAAATCATTTTCAAATGTAACATACTTTTTTCACAGCATAAGTTCGAAACGTTCCCCTTTATTCTGCAAAACTGCAAAACCAGTCCGAAAATACGTCGAAAATAACCAATTGAAACCTTGTATATTACACCACTGATGCTACACCGTTTTCACACTGTTTTGAAGTTTTCAAACAAATATTGTTTCTGGTTTTGAAGTATACAATCCTCCCTCTAGGCATCCACATTAAAAGAAACACAAAGGGTTTACGTCTGGTGAGTTTAGAGGCCAAGTAAATGTATGGTCTTCGGCGAAATGATACAGTGACCAAATGTCTGGAAATCAATGAAAATGTATGACAGCATCAAGGACGATATGGACATCACCTTTATAGCACATGCATTTATTAGTCATATAAAAAAACTTAGCTTTATAACAAGGGTCAAACCACTTCTCTATCATAAAATCTGAAAAAAGTTATTAAAGTTATTTATGTTACCATATATTAATGATCCCCCTGTATAAAGCACACGTGACAACAATTAAATAATGTTCATTTTCTGATAAGTAGAGTTGTAGATAAAACACTTACTTGTGATGTTCCAAAATACGTACACACAAAAAAGTCATGTAACTCGCATTGCTATTGCTATGCACGTACATTGGCTGAGTTCAATTCACATAAGTATTGAATATTTCCCATCGTGATTAAATCTATATATGGAACATGTGTGATAAGACGAAGGTCAACTGCCTTTAAAGTTAATAAATTTGCTCACTTCAGTCCGAACACCCATCTACCCGATTTTACGTCGTATCTTTTAGACAGATAACCGGTTGTTCAGAGAGCGATTTTGTGATCGATTTATACCGTAAAAACTGCTGTATTGTGTTTAAGGTGTTCCGAATACCGGTGTAATCGATTTCCGATTATGGTAGACCATGCTGGATAATTACCTGTGGCTGTCACTACGTAATAGATGTGGCTGTTTTAATGGTGTTGAAGAAAGTCAATAACCTTGGGAATAGGCAGGTGGTCGTGCGTTGTACTATGGTGTGGGTTTTAAATGTACAACTAATGAATAATAAATAATGAATGTAGATTGTAGATTATTAACCTGCGGCCTTGAGCCGCAGGTTATATTGGATTGCCAAAAGTAAAATGACCATGGAGGGGCACGTGCCATGTTCACGATGGTTTACGATTTCGAAAAAAATATCCAAAAAAAAGAAGCATTTTATAAGAATGTCGTGAACCAGACTAATTCCATTATTCCATGCGGATAACATCGGTCTTTATCGCAATACAATAGTTTATTTACCAAAGAAAGCAGAACTATTCCGAAATTTCACTTTGAACGCGAGACCACGAATCTAAACAGCAGGTGTCTGCAGCTGCATAAGATTCCCAGTCAAAAATAAATATAGTGGGCAATGGACTACATCCCGCAGAGAACACGTCGCTAGATTAACAGAATCATGGTATTGATACATGATAAAAAAAATCTAATTCTTTTGAATTTGTTCATTCGTTCGGCACATACATTTAACACAACCAAATAATTGGAAGACAATCGGTATTGTCCGATTTTACATGTATTGGAATTATTTTGACAGAAACATTAATTTAAACTTACACCGGAATAAATTCGAATTGCATCCAAACTGCAAAAACCACATCCTAAACAATACAACTAAATTACAAGGCCGCAGGTAATCACCCGCAGGAAACTATTTGACTTGTCTACAATTTACTTTGTGTACTGTAGCTAACGAGTCATGGACTCCATAGAATCAGCTGAAGTTGTAAGACATGATGTTTCTGTTGAGTGTTGAGCGTTGCCTACCCTGTCCGATTTGTTCTTATCTTGTTGTGCGTCCGGATAGCGCAGTACAGTGGCTAGAACACTTACATCGACCGTTTGTCACCCAAGTAGGGTAGAGCAGGTTACATCCTTAGATAAGATAAGATAATGTTTCATTTCCAATTTTGGGCCCCCATATTGGCATACAATTTTGACATAATGTACATGGCCTAAAGTTTAAAAATATGTTTTCTAACACTGTCTGTATTTTGCTCCATGTAAACGTATAGAGCTGTAGTGTTATCTAATAAACGGTATATCACGGTAGAATTTCGGCTGTTTAATTTATCTCCCGCGTATATTTCGCGATTTTTATTAATGAAATTTATGACGTCGCCGTAGAGCGCGACGTTTTGCATAATTGCAACATGAGGTATACTATTAAATTTAGATCATACTTATTTAATCATCATAGTTGATCATATGTTCGTTATACTTTTTCGTTTCTTTATTTCAATTTGAATGTAGCCAAAACAAAATATTTTTATTACTAAGTGTAGCAAAATTGACATTTGTTGTATCAATATGTTCATACAATAACTTTCTCTCAATATTATATGCTTCACACGATGTTATAAAATGAATCTCGTCCTCAACTTCATTTAAACTACACAATTGACATATTCTTTCATGAGCTTCCAATTTCTTTTTGTCCTGTTTAATGTATCTTCCAGTTTCAATTCCTGAGTTTGTGTGTACTGATTCTAAGATTTGTGTAACATTTTCTAATATCTATTTTTGATGACATCTAGATACTTCTCCTTTACCATATTTGTTTTAATCAATGCATATGTTCTAAATTTCCCAGTTTTTTCATAACTGTTTAACATTTTATTGGTAAAATGTTTTTTATACATGGCTATGAGCTTAACTTTAACAATACTATATAAACTCTTCTTATATTCACCCAAAGGACTAATTCCAAGAAGCTTTAAAAGAAATTTAATGCTGGGCAACCAACAGGTTTTTTAGATCCATACAAAGTATTGATTTCTGTAAAGGCGCTCTTTAATAATGTATCTGAATCTAAGGTTATCAATCTGCCAAAATATTTAACAGTACAAGTAATAACATTAATGAGTATAGGGAATATTCCCAGTTCGCCATAAATTGCGCCATTGGCGACTTTTCTATTAACTCCAAGTACATATTCATATACATTGTAATTCAAATGTAATTTTTCACATATGAGATCCACATCAAACAAATTATAATCTGGTATTTTTGTTTTGGTAGTTTTAGTGTTAATCTTTCCCCATACACTTGACGAATGTTCTAAGTACACACTTTTAGAACTAGAATAAATCAGGAACATAATCATCTCAACTCAATAAAACTGTTAAGATAGCATATGTTGGTGATTGTCTGTAATACAGAAGAAGAAAAACCAAGATCTACGTGAAAATCATTGATGCGTGACAAAAATGACAAAATCACATTTTTCTCGTGCTTACACCTCAAATATGTGTAAATGTATTTAAATCATTTCATACACGATTAACATTCGACACCCAAATATAAAGCCATACAAATAGTTCGTATCATTTGACGAAAATGTCGCGTGAGGAGTGCGCAAGTGCGACATGAATGCTTGAAATTGGCATGCCAATAAGACTGGTAAGATTTAATTCATTATTTGGCTGTTTTGGGGTTCTTAGCACATGCACAAACTTTTTATTATGGTTGTTGCATTGAATTCTCGAAAAAGCTGCATGTTTCTACTGACTCGATTTAAAATTGAGACGTCACATGGCGTCATTTACATTTAGTCCTTAAATTCGTTAAAACACGTTTATGACAACAACTGACTAATGGTTGTATCACTTAAAGATTGTGAAATAATGTGGAATCGTTGAATTCAACAGAATAAGTCCATTTATTTGTATGGAGCAATTTGAAGTTGAGCATGGAAGTAACTTTCAATAAGCATTTGCCATCCGAATTACTAATACAATTTAACAAAAACTCACTATTTTCGATCAATCATGTATTTTGTAAGATATGAGCACATTCTCATCACATGGAATTTGATTTTGATGCAATTTCCTATTTAGGTTGCACGACTGAATGCCCGCCTTGTAGCCCGGACCAAAATCCGATGTAATACGTCTGGGATAAGTTGGGGCGACGCATCCGAGCACGACGGTAACACCAGAACGTACAGGAACTCACAACGAACCCTTTACTAGAATGGAATGCACTCCAGCAGCAATTGGTACACATCATTATCAATTTAATACCTCAGAGGATGTCAGGCTATCATCAGGGCAGACGGTGGTCATACATAATATTGATGTGCGACTTTGTTCTTTTAAGCAGTGAACTAAATGGTCATTTTCTAGTATGTTGTTATTATATTTCAGAATGGTGATTAACTAAACTTGATAGACAATAGTTTCCTGATTCCAATGGTATATTCGATTCACTGATAGGTCTAATACTTTTCCTGTTAAATGAAAATTACAAAGTGTGTACTTAGAACATTCGACTAGTGTATATATACACACATTTTAATGTATGTATAAATCTTAATTTGATATGCGAAGTGTGTACATAAACATGGAAAAGATCAAATACATGTCTGCTAAAATTTACTGAACTGCTTACGACCAAAAATACTAAAATAGTGTCTTCATATTTTATCTCCTTATTCCATACTTGTATTTACCGGCAAATGGTAGGTTTTGTACCTTTTTAGTATTTTATGTCTTGAGGTCATGATGGTGAACAAGTATGCAAAGTATCAAAGCAATATGTCAAGTCACTTTGAAGACATAAGAGGTTAAAAGACGTGTACCTAAACTTTAACATAATCATTACGCCGACGCTCGGGTGACTACAATAGCTCACCTCATTCTTAGAATAGTGGAGCTATTAACGATGAAAAAAATGCAAAAATAAAAAAAAACATTGCATATAATATATATGCAGACACTGTATGTCCAATGCCCCTATGCAAATGGGACACCCGACTAGCATCAATTACGTCAAATCACGACAGCAGTATACTTATTAAGCAGTTCAACAGCTATAATTTACTTACAACATGTAAGTCGATATCTGTAATATGTATTTAGTTCATCTTATTTCACGTGTAGTTTTTTTATAAACATTAAACGCGTCATCACGCATGTTAATTAAATGTATATGACACTCTATATTAACGTATGTAAAAGTTGTAAATATGCTGCCGCTTATACATATCGATAGGCCGATAAACAATGTTACCGCGTTAAGCGTAAAACGCACTAGTCAAATTCTACCCTGCTTTATGTAAGACCTCATAATTTTCGTATCTTTTATCCGATTTTAAATATTTAAAGTTTGTAATAAAGCAGAGATATATGCCTGTCTATTAATACAACATTCATCACGATATCCTAGTTATTAAATCCACGGCGACGAGTAAGAATCCGTTCCGCGTAAAAGTAAGTTTAAAATATCCCGTTTTTTACCAAATAAAAATTCAATCAACGGTCGAAAATCATCAAACATTAATCTAATTTTCGATCGATTTTGTTCATTAAAGCTTGTTTTAAAAGCTTATACTGTAAGGTTTTATAAAATGTAAAAACTTATTTTTAAAGCATTTGCGAGTTGTCGACCGCCAACGAAATAAAACAGAACGGACGTATTCATAATAATGTTTGATGTAAACTACGCCGACCATTGATCATCTTTTGTGGCGATTTTTTCAAAGGCTAGCATCATAGTTCGTAATTTAATGCAACCAATACCTCTCAAAATGCATTTAATAGCAGGTTATATTGTAAATAATCGCTATTTTATAATTAACATTCGGCAATAAGTCCGCAAGTTCAATACAGCTACCAAAAAAAAAAGTCCCGCATCGTGACAAAAATCACTATTTTTGACTCCATTCTGTAAAGACAGAACCAATAGAAACCAGAAAAAAGTACAACCAGTACCTCAAAACGTATTTAATCTCACAATTTAAACAAGTTTCAATCAAAAATATGTTTTCAATTAGCGCATGGAAGGTGTGCAGGTGCCCGTTTCACACGCGTTTCGACGTGATTCCGCCATTTTGAAAATTTATTTGCAATAATTAGTACATAAATGCACGAAGTTTAATCAAATCGTTGGCGGTCGACAACTCACAAATGCTTTATAAATAAGTTTTACATTTTATAAAACCTTAAAGTATTAGCTTTTAAAACAAGTTTTAATGAACAAAATCGATCGAAAATTAAATTCATATTTGATGATTTTCGACCGTTGGTTGTATTTTTATTTGGTAAAAAAAGAGGTATTTTAAACTTACTTTAACGCGGAACGGATTCTTACTCGTCGCCGTGGATTTAATAATTAGGGTATCGTGATGAATGTTGTATTAAAAGACAGACATATATCTCTGCTTCATTACAAGCTTTAAATATTTAAAATCGGATAACAGATACGAAAATTATGAGGTCTTACATAAAGCAGGGTAGAAGTTGACTAGTGCGTTTTACGCTTAACGCGGTAACATTGTTTATCGGCCGATCGATATGTGTAAGCGGCAGCATATTTACGTTAATATAGAGTGTCATATACATTTAATTAACATGCGTGGCGTCATTCCACATGAATGTTGACACCAATAAGTAATGCATATTATATGTGATGACGTCATGATGACGTTGGTCAGTTTAGCCATGGTGTCGTTACGGTTTCGGTGATTTAGCCAAGAGCTGTTCTATATACTTGTGTTATCAATGCCCTGATTTAGCCCAAGAACTGATGACGATTTACTCAATTGTGTGTCCAAATCAAAGTTAGTCATGTGATCGAACGTTGAGAAAATCTATTTCTTACAAGTTTTTTCTTTCACATCTCTACAGATTCCATGTGAAATTGGTACTAAACGCTTATTTAAAACATAATTGCGTTGTTTTGTACTGTCCTCATAAGATTCAAAACGAATAAAAGATATAATATATGTTGTTTTGGAAGCACATTTTGACATTTCTTTCAAAGAAGACCAATAAATATATTAAAAAATAGCGATTTCACGGTGTACCGTATATTTCTTATATAAGTATTTGGAAAGAAATACTTTTTTAATTTATATGACATCACAAAACTTAACAATGAGAAATAAAAAAGGTCAATAGGGTGCCTACTGCCACATTTCCATCATTTTATACAAATATTGGAGCCGTACAGCAGTGCAACGTGCTTGTTCGGGAAATAGCTATTTCAATGACAACCAAGCGTCCATGAAACATGAAGAAACAAGCGTCTAGAAACATTTAGCACATGATCTTGAAATAACACGAATTTCTTCAAAGATTCGGATTGTTATAAATACAAGAACACCAATTCATGTGTTGATATAGTAAAACTAACGTAAGCAATATGTACCAACAGTCTTCTATTGTAAATAAGCGCCTACTTGAATAAAACTGCAATAACCGGCATTTTTACCCCACCCACTTTTTCAGAATTCCTAGGATATTTCATTTATTTGTAAAATTTGCATGCATATAAGGCAGAATTGTGTTAACTGTATTGTAAAATGCGAATATATTATTGAATATATATATAATTGCAATCTATGATCTTTGTGAAATGACTGAATGAGACTGTACCCAAGCTATGGTACCAGTGACCTTGGTCCGAATTATTGCAAATAGTTCTGGATATCATTTACCTTATCGACATAACAGGTTAAAACCCGTTTTCTGGGATTACGGAATTAATTGGATGACTGATTGCGAGATGTTCCGAATATATGTGAGAGGGGTCTCTGCAAAACGGAGAACGGGTTTTATCCTGTAATGTTGATATCGAGAATAACTAAATGGTCTTTGATTTATACTGACGTGTCACAGTTTAGGCACATGACAATGTCTTACAGTTCTACCGTTCAAAGATGTACACCAAAGCTTTCACTACCTGGCTTCAACAAATATTTTTAAAAGCACTAGTCCTGCAATATTATATAGACCAAGTAGAAAACCCCAAAATCTTACTCGTCCTTCTATATAAATAAAGAAGGAAAAAATGTGCTGGACTAGTAGATTTATTGAGGCCTGGCCCCGATCTCCTGAAGCATCAATAAATCTCAAATACTGTCATGTGTCTTTGAGATAATTTCCATGGCAGAAAATACTCTGAAAGTTGGCACCACAAAACAGATACATTGTTCTGAGTTTATAACAGTAAATATTTTGAGCATAAAACTAATGGATACTCTCATATTTATACTCTTGACTTGAGCAAAATCTCAATTTGAGTTGAGATTTCAACTTGAGATGCTTCGGGAGATCGGGGCCTGGTTACCTACAACCTGAGGTCGGTATGGTGTAAGACTATCTATCTTCCTGATAGTCAAACCACTGCTGGGAACTTAAACTCGACACGCGTCAATCTGACAAGAATATTAATAAGAAATTGAAAGTGTTAAAGATGTGAGAAAGAACAATGGTTAAATACAGGGTATGTATCATTTAGGGAGAGGCGAGTTCAACTCGAACCCAACACATCATGTTTAAAAACCAACCTGTGACAGACGTGTCAACCTTTTAATTATATTTTTTCTTTCAGATTTGCAGGATGGTGAATAAGAGAGATAAACTGATGACTGACGACAGGGTGTCATTGAAGCCCGATGGATATCAGCCAGTATGTGTTCCTTCAAATCAAGCCCCTACTGGAGCTGTCCGTATGACCCAACATGAGGTGATA
This sequence comes from Spisula solida, assembly GCA_947247005.1. NCBI lineage: Eukaryota > Metazoa > Mollusca > Bivalvia > Venerida > Mactridae > Spisula > Spisula solida. Next base: position 3,385,654 of record OX365956.1, on the reverse strand, counting down.
ACCATGCAACAAGAGAAGGTTAACCAAGCTCCATGGGAAGAGAAGTGAGACATTTTTATATTCAGTGATTTTTTTCCTTCTTTATTAGGGTCCGGTAAACGGACACTTTCTCAATAGCAAAAGGCTATAATTTTTCCAAATTTGAATGAAGAAACTCCAAATGAACATTAAAAAAAAATTTGTATCGTATATATACAGTGTAAAACAGCTGAATAAGTGGATCTGTTTCTAGTTCATCTCTAGGTGCAAATTTATATATCAATGTATGATTGATACTTGTCTCCCGATATGTCAGAATCATAGGCATTTGGTTTCAACTCACCGAAAATTAATGATTTGTCCTAGTCACTGATCGACCCGGGTACTGAAGAGAGTAGAAGGTTGGGAAGCGGCCATGTTTAGCCGCAAAGGATATGACAGTACGAAAGCTGATACCCAGTTTTTCTACAGTTGTCACAGCAAACACGAATGCAAGTCCTTGTATCGTCATATAACATTTATTGTAGCATCTTGCCTACTATATCTACTATATAAAGTAATTCAAAATACACAAGTAAATAGGAACATACAATGTTTACTAGTGCAATGCAACTTCTCCTAAGCAGCCCCTTCTTAAAACAATCACCTCCCTTCAGCTATATGAATATTTATTTATGATTCAGGCTACCAGCCAATAACACAAGCATTTACTATTACTTTTACCACTACACAACAACCAAACTTTGTTTTCCAAAGGATGTTGTTCTACAGAGGTTATACTGTAATAATTTCAGCATTATCACACACATGTTGCTGTCAAATTATTCTCCGTTTGAACATTGGAAGAGTGAATTTTCATACCGGAGATCTGACATCTCGGCTGCCTAGTTCTATCTATAAATCATTATACCCCCGCACAACAAGTTTAATGGGTTATACTGGATTCAGCCTGTCCCTCAGCCTGTGATTGCAACTTCGGCAGGATTTCCTTCAAACGTTCACAAATGAACAACCTCAACATGTTTATCATGTGCATGATCATTGAAGAACTTAATTTGGGCAGAAATGATTTATGCCAGAATTATGCCCCTTTGTAGGTAGTGGTGTATATTAAGTCTGCCGTATGGCAACAGCTCTAGTTTTATGTAGTTCGTCTAAATTGTTTCCTCTTTATATTTTACAGGTACTGGCTTGGGTTTAGTCAATATATAACAATGGGTTCTTCAATAATATCAGCCGCCCTAATAAATTCACATTTTAGACGCAAGTTCCATATACGATACTACGGTGCAATGTCTACAGTACCGGTGCTTCTAATCCCTTCAGTGTTCGCACGAGCGATGGACTACTTTTTAACGCAGAGAGTGTTATTATTACCTGAGTGTCAAGGATGTTTAGAAGTTAAGAGTGGTGTGATTAATTCTATGGCTACTGTTCTACCAACACTATGTTTATCAGCATCGGTGTCTGTATATTTAGCGAAGAAACATCACACTTACGTCATATCCAGCAACTTTCAGCCCGTGATACAGCGTGTAGTGAAAAGTACTCGGTCAAATTTTTTAAGTCTAGCAGCCATTGCGGCAATAAGTTTCGGGATTGGAGCTATTAATAGACATAAACAGCGACAAGAAATTGACGCGATGATGGAGAAGGAAGCGGTTGCTGTGAAACGTTTATTGGAACAAATGGAGTGAATAGTTTATTCAATATTTTAAAAGTGTTACGAGTTATGTTATATTTAATTTTATTATGTGATACTGTAGAATATGGTAAATAAACGCCGATCAAAAGTAAGCACATCGGGTCTTACCTTCAATCCATATTTGATTATTATTTTATAAGCCCATATCTTATCCTAACGGTGGCATATAGGGAGACACAGGAAATGTTATCACGTGTGCACGTGTTAGCCGTTACATGCTCATGTGATAGCAATTACATGCTCACATATTAGTATAAGCCTTCATGTGCGCACATGTGTTAGCTATTACATGCTCATGTGAGAGCAATAACATACTCACATATTAGTATAAGCTATCATGTGCGCACATGTGTTAGCTATTACATGCTCATGTGAGAGCAATAACATGCTCACATATTAGTATAAGCTATCATGTGCGCACATGTGTTAGCTATTACATGCTCATGTGAGAGCAATAACATGCTCACATATTAGTATAAGCTATCATGTGCGCACATGTGTTAGCTATTACATGCTCATGTGAGAGCAATAACATGCTCACATATTAGTATAAGCTATCATGTGCGCACATGTGTTAGCTATTACATGCTCATGTGATAGCAATTACATGCTCACATATTAGTATAAGCTATCATGTGCGCACATGTGTTAGCTATTACATGTGCACATGGTATAGTCCAGTTAGGATATTGTGACAGTGACGTTGCAGTTTACGTGTACACAAAAAATCACAACCATTGTCTAAACAGGTAGAGCGAATATAACATGTTAGTTTAGCATTAAAATTATAGTTGTTTGTACAGTATAAGCCTTAATAATTGGTTTTACTCCGTTATAGTGGACTCGACTGCTGCTTCACTGGATTTTTATCGTGACTGGACTATACTTACACGTGCACACATGATAAATAAAATATTTCCTGTTTCCTCTCAGTGCCACGGTATGTAGTAGTATCAATAAATGCCGCTTAAACGAAAACCTTATTCTAGGGAACTTTAGTTTTCTCACTATTAGTTTTTCAATACAAAATAATATAAAAAATAGGTACGTATGGCGTATCTATAAGTGCATATAACTTGGCTAAAACATATTAAAAATAGGCGCCATGTAATTAAAGTGTCACAAAAATTATTATAAGCATAGCGCTAAAGCATTGTGCTTTATTTTCCAGATTCTACAGTATATGTTATACAATCATGTCTAGTTATGCTGGATTAAATTTTAAATCACTACACTCTGTAGGCCTACTATCTCGTTTTTGCTGAAGCAAAGGACAAATTATTGATATTACTGAAATCGGACATCATGGAGTGCCTCATTCTGAGTATGGCAGATAAATTATATCTCCCATAAGTATGTAGGAGGCATACTGATTTTGTGCTTGACCGTCTGGGAGGCTGTTTTGATGTTACTACAGTTTTACCACACTTGTTTTACATACATTCTGTAAACCTATTTACTTTCGTAAATACTAACTTTTGCGATTTGCTGATCATGGGCATATTCCTGACTTCAAATTTTCGCGTTTTTAGCTCACCTGCCACAAAGTGGCAAAGTGAGCTTTTGTGATTGTTTTTTGTCCGTTGTCCGTCTGTCTGTCCGTTAGCTTTTTCACCGTTAACACTCTAGCACTCTCAATTTTGGTCAGTAGTTGAACCTCAATGAAATATAGGTCAAGTTCGAATTTGGGTCATGTGGGGTCTAAAACTAGGTCAAAAGGTTAAATAATAGGAAAACCTTGTTAACACTCTGTAGGTCACATTTTTGCTTTAATCGTCATGAAGTTTAGTCAAAATGTTTATCTTGGTGACCTTAAGGTCAAGTGCGAAGTTGGGTCATGTGGGGTCAAAAACTAGGTCAAAAGGTCAAATAATAGGAAAACCTTGTTAACACTCTGGATGCCACATTTTTGCTTTGATCTTCATCAAACTTGGTTAGTAGTTGTATCTCAATAGAATCTAGGTCAAGCTTGAAGTTGGGCCATGTGGGGTCAAAAACTAGGTCAGAAGGTCAAATAATAGGAAAACCTTGTTAACACTCTGGAGGTCACATTTTTACTTTAATCTTCATGAAGTTTAGTCAAAATGTTTATCTTGGTGACCTTAAGGTCAAGTTTGAAGTTGGGTCATGTGGGGTCAAAAACTAGGTCAAAAGGTCAAATAATAGGAAAACCTTGTTAACACTCTCGCGGCAAAATCTTTGCTTTGATCTTCACCAAACCTGGTCAGTAGTTGTATCTTAATGAAATCTAGGCCAAGATCGAAGTTGGGTCATGTGGGGTCAAAAACTAGGTCAAAAGGTCAAATAATAGGAAAACATTGTTAACACTCTTGAGGCCATATTTTTGCTTTAATCTTGATCAACTTTGGTCGAAATGTCTATCTTGATGACCTTAAGGTCACGTTTGAAGCTGGGTCATGTGGGTAAAAAACTAGGTCAATATGTCAAATAATAGCAAAACTGTTTTAACACTCTGGAGGGCTCAGTTTTGCTTTAACCTTCATCAAGTTAAGTCAATATGTTTATCTTGATGACCTTAAGGTCAAGTTCAAAGTTAGGCCATGTTTAGCAGGTGAGCGCCCCAGGATCTATGATCCTCTTGTGTCCATATTAATGTTTGTAGCACTTTCGCGGCAACTTAATTTCGCGAAATTCTACCGTTTGCGAACTCCACAACACTAAATCGCGCGAAATAATTTTTAGGTTTACAGTACATAGTAGATTCTAGTAGTAGGTTGAGATCCTCTCACACCAGCTCAGATTAATTAATTCAGATTAAGTCAGGTTATTATATTAGCATCTTTGTTGTACTTTTGATCTTGAGAGCCCCAGAATTTATCAAGTTTTCTTTCAAACGATCTTAAGTTTTCCTTAAATCACTGGTCAGATTTCCATACAACTTAACATGAATAGTTGTTACCAAGCCTAGTTGCACATATTGTTATGACTTATTAGTCATATCATTTTTGCCAAAGTTACGACCCTTTGTCTAGTTTGTTATTATTTTGATTAAATAAATGTTTGAATAAAGTCTATAAACCTTAGTGTAACATGTTCTTTGGTGAAGAGTTTAAATTTGAAAATATATATACCAGGCGAAAAAGGAATTGTCTACTATAAAGTAGAGTCAGAGCTACAGATAAGGTGTCTATTGGAGATTTTACCCAATTAATTTTCTTAAAAACCCAACTTTGACATTTTGAGAGGAGGGAGTAAGAAAAAGCAAAGACAATCTAAAATACCCAAATAGAAAATGTTATAGTGAACAGTAGTACATAAAAGATCATTTACCCTTAGGGTTTTATTAAATACTCAATTAAAATTTGTATAAACTCAAACAAAATTGAAACTGGGGGGCGGGGTAAATAACCAATGGACTAAAACCTTATCTGTTGCTCTGGTAGAGTGTTTATTTTTACACCTGCTAGAACTCAATTACTATGACATATTTTCAATTCATTTTTTGCTGATAAATATAAACACCCTTTATTACTAAGCGTAACTTGACTGTAATATTTTTATCAATAAATGAATCTTGCAAATGCCTTTAATGGTACCTTGTTTTTTTCTCTTTTTTTGCTGATTAAGAAGAAAACACTGGAAACATGTATGTGCTTAGTGGCCATTGTTGGCTTCAATTAAAAGTATTTCAAATGTTAAATTATGCTCAGTTTCAAAGGGTGTGTCTGTTTGTCAGAAGAAGCTTTCTAGGCGAAACAATTTTATGAACATACATTCAATGTTATTTGTGTTTGGTGGTTTCATTCTATTTTAGATATATCTTTGTCAGTACAAAAATATTGCATAGTTAACAAGTTCTAGTAGTTGCAAATCACAAAATTAAATCCCAAATGAATAATTATACCAATAAATATGCCACCGGCTGCCATACTTACTTCCAAGTTCAGTCAGGTGTAAGACTGGGTTTTTGGGAAATTTACTTGCATATATGAACATGTAATGAAACAATGAGTATATCTGTTTGTTGTTCGAATGATTTCTGATAATAAGTGTTAAATTTGACCTTGCTATTTTTTTCCTGAAAACTCAAATCCTTGAAATTATGTCCCTATGAAAATAAACGATTTTACAGTAACACATTATGTTTATGTTGAGGTTTCCTTTTTTGCCTGTTATGCCGTAGAATCATTAAAATTTGCAGGGGTTGCATTTTCGACTGAATCTTTTACAAGTCAATTTGATTAGCTGTAAAATCAGATAGTTTTGTGGGCACTAAATTTCGTGGATTTTAATAAAAATGCATTTTCGTGAAGTCACAAAATGGTGAATTACAAGAAAGAATGGGTACAGCTATATTTTGGAGATCAATTAATCGCGGGTCTAACTGAGGCATAATGCCCAGTATTGAAAAGTTTACAAAAGTACCATACTACAAAATGTTTCGAACATTGTTCTATTGTTAAAATTCAGCTCATGATATTTCAAATGACCTGTACTTAGAATTTGAATATATTCATTAAATTACTTGTTTTTTCATCAGAAAAGATCATGCTTTCCAAAGTGCAGCAAATCTGGAATTGTAAAACTCCCGACTACATCCTAACCTGTACTAACTACCCTTCCACCAGCAACTTCTCATGGTGAGGAAATTTGACATTGTTGTCAATGTGCCATGAAAGGGTACGATCTGCTGCGACCAGCTCTGCGTTTAACGAAGGATTATGTGACGATACGTTTGTTGCATTTCATACCTGTTATTCGTTGAATGCTATGTGAAAACAAGACTGCGTTCAATGAACGCTTATGCCCCCTGTGGAAGCCTTGTCCATAAATAAGTCTAAGTCCAAAATTAGGTCAAGGTGAAGGTCAAAATGGGGTTAGGTGATACAGGCATGTGGAGAGTGTTCATACACAACATCCATGCAAGTATGAAAGCTTTGTAGCAAGCCATATTAATGCTAGAAGAAACGGTCAATTTGGGTTAACCAGGACGGACGGACGAACGGACGGACAGGTGAATCACTATATGCCTCCCCATCTATCGATAGGGGGGCATAAAAACAGGTATGTCACGTGAGCGAAGTTTGGCTAGCAATAGACAGAGGTGGTGCGTCTGAATTGGTATATACTATCAAAATGGCTGACAGAGGCAAACAATGATTTGTCAATAGTAAAACCCACGCATCCGTACATATTTCGAACTGTGAAAGGGAAAAGTAGGGTTTTACATGTTCAATTTGTTTGTGCCAACTAGCTTCTCTGAATGCATGGCAGGAATTATTTGCGTTGTTAAATTGTGGCAGTGATTAACATGCAGAGCACAACCTAGTTTCGGATGCGGTTCGTTCTAAACACCCATTTGCTTAATGGTCTTCCGTCTCAATTTGACAATCACTTGCTTAATTTTTTCGTCAAATAACTTTAATTTTCTGCAGAAAGCTCTATTCTTACTAGTGCAGAAGATCAGGATTTCCAGACTTGTAGGACCCTGGGGGCAATCAATTTGTTGATCAATGCACAAAAGTAAAACAACACAATTATTGGTGTTTCAGTTTTTATTTTTCACTGTATTGTTACAGCAGTTATTTTTATATAATAAAGAATAAACAGTTTTAATTAAAACAAACATTTTAAGCCTGCAATTTAACAAAAGAACAAATCTTGCTGACAGACACGTACATAGCAGTTCTATTCACAAACTAATGATTTCTACACTCAACACATATTTCTAATTGGTCACCTGTTAGATAATAATTTACCGGTATGACAAAAAGAATAGCAAGTAAGCATTTAGCGTTTGGTTCAATTTTACCTAGTACCGAAACATAAGCTATTACTAAATAAAATACAGCAATGCTAAAACAACAGATTTTCAATATGTACGAAAGCATTCTTCTTTAATTTTCATGTTCCTGGTTTTTCAATATGAATTCCTGCCACAATTTGAAAGTCAATATATGCCTAGTCAGCGATTTGCAATGAGGATAATTTCAGTAAGCCAAAATGAACCAACAGATAATTTTTTCTTGTGGACTTAATTTGTATGGAAGAAATACTTGTTAACACTACATAATTATAATATAATATTTAGGCCTATAGTGCGCCCCCCGTAATGAGAAAGGCGGAAAAACTTGGTATATTCCACAGGTGGATTAATCAGATATGCACGATTTATCAGTGATGTTTTAGTACAAAACTGACCATATCTGTTTACTTAAGTCATTAGTAAAACCAATTTTTCCAACAGTTTACCAATCTGATTCATGTTCGTAAACATCACAATATCCTTGGCCCATTAAGCTTGTATTAAATTTCAGTTTAAAATTATAGTAGTTCAAACAAAAATCTGAAACATCTTGGCTTGTTCGAACAAATTAAGGTTCGCTCAAAATTTGAAAACGAAAAAAAAATCAAACATTAAAACCACTCTTGTCCTGAATGACAGTAATTAGTTTGTGCCAATGACAATGTAGCGAACATTATTCTATGCTTGAGTAATCTCCCTTTGTTACCGAGGTATCTCTCTATTGATCAAGACATGAAAACGGAACCAAGAACACTGGACTGAACACCAAAATGTTACCAAATAGCACTATCAAGCGCTTTACTATGTCTATGCAACGACACGCTACCAGCGAGCAGTGCCTGCTGATATAGCAGTGCCTGCTGATAGCATACCGTTTCTCAACACTTTGCTAGCAAGCGCTACCAAGCCTTTTCTTGTGCAACGGACCCCTTCGGTAGGGCTTTGTTGTGCAACAGTCTGCTATCTAAATATAAAATTTTCACTTCGTTCGCTACAAATAGCGCTTTTTTTAAGTATGCCGTTTCTAAGCAAAGCGCTATCAAGCGCTCGATAGCTGTTTGGTTAGGCAACGGGCTCCTGGTGACAAATGACAAGTTACTGCTTTTATACAAAACACCAATTGTAACAAGAAAGCTGGATTTCTATTGAAACCAAGATATACACAGGCCTCGATATTCATTGATGTGTGAAATAAGCCACAACAAGTATATAATAATTACAAATGTCTAGTGCGGAGATATCAACTTGACCCTCTACCTTCTATTAGCATCATTTTAACAGCAGATTTCTTGTCCATATTTAGCCCCGATGGTAAAGTTTCCATTAATGGAAATTATTATGAATACCCACAAGATGTTATACAAATAAATCTAAAGGATCGATAATGTGGTGTCTTTATTCGATATATCGGACTAATATGTTTGTTTTTTCTGATATTCAAATTACTTTTCAAGACCGAACCTTGTGCATAAAGGTCAGGATCACATTAATATCTCCACACTGTAGTATAAATTAAAAGCAAAAGCATAAAACATACAATGGCACCAAATATACATGAACTTTGTAAACCCAGAAAAAGCAAAACGTGATACTGTAAAGCTATTAATCTTCATGGTGGATTAATTTTAGTTGATTTCGCAGATCTATGAACTTGATCGGAAAAATAAATCCCCTTGCAAAAACTACCTCAAAAATACATACATAAGTAGAGGTGTTCTTTCAATATTTGAAATTCACAAATTTAAGAAACCATCAAAATACCATAATCCACGAAATTTAATACCAGCAAAAATTAATAGTTTTACAGTACAAATTCAACACTGGCTGCTAGTCTCTTAATTAAATAAAAAAATAACTTTTAACATAGAATATATATTTAACAGAAAAATATTGAAAATTCCATCAAAAGTCAGGTTTTAAAATCTAGTCTGAAATTTTGTCCTAGTAAAAATAAAACCTCAAGTGCACCATTTCACATTTTGAATAACATTCTAAATTAACTTTTATGACCAGGGATGGTATTTAAAAAGCAACTTGATGGAAAGCAAAAATTGTATATTGGCCCGTCCCTAAGCATGCTGTCCTTTGCAAAAAATAAAAGATCATATCCTCTACTAAAATATAAAGACTCTAGTTAAAAGTTTGTGTGCCATATATCTCTCACAAATTGAAGAATAATGGTTTCTTAGTAAATTTTTTTAAAGCAACAATTTAAGTACTTTTCAAGGTTGAAACCAAATTCAAGGACTTTTTAAGGCCTGTGCGAACCTTGTAAGACGCTTTATAGATACTGACCTAGAACATTCACTATAGTAAGTTTGAAGTCAAAGTTGAGATCTGCCTGCAGAATAGACTCATCATCCTATTAGTTCTTATATTGAAAGATCCAGCTACTTAAGCATCATAAATATGAGCTTTTGTGCCTATATCCAAGTCTGATGTAGGTGCAAGTATAAATGCCATTCTTAGACTTCCAGTTGAAAGGGGTTGCTGCTTAAATAAAACATGTGTTTATCTTCATTTCAATACACTGACCGTGGCAAGAGAATATACTGAGGATAGTTCCCTCGTCTCGGTAAGAAAAAATAAATAACTTTACATAATGATATATATACAATGAGAGTGTACGAGTAAATTACTTAATTAAGGGCTTCCGAGGCATTTTCTTGTGGGATATAGGGGGGAAAAAATTCCCAAAATTTTCCCAAAATAGATTTTGTTCAAACTTAGTATATGGACAGTGTAGAAATCAGAAACAGAAATCTGTATAAATAATCAAAGGTGGCTGTTTGTTTATTGAGTTATCTGCCCTTGAATTCTGAAGTTTTGAGAAAAAAAATGTTTTAAGGGCAGACAAATCATATACAACGTTGCTGATTAATGACTATTTTGTATTTATTTTGTATTTTTCTGTGTTCATATACAAAGTTTAAACAAATACGTAATCAGATAGCACAGCATTTATCAATATCAATTTCATATAAGCCAATGTTTTGAATTTTAAGTAACAGATAGCGAATGGAACAAATACAAAATCTTTCAATAACAATGCATTTTTATCATCTTCATATTAGCCCCAATCTCATGTAGCATAGTGAAATAGAAACCTCAAATCAAGTTAAGTTTTGAGAAAAATCTCAAGTTTGAGGTTTTCAAAATTTTCTAAGAAAAATCTCGTCTCAAAAGTGATTTCAGATTTCCAAGCAATATCTCAATGAGAACAAGTTTGTTGAGATTTAGGTCTAATTTGGTGAGTAGGGTAGATCATTCGGAAATATGGAATCATTACTGTCAATAGTATATCTAATTACAACAAAGATTTCTTCACATATTATGGAGTATTTGACAGGTTTTTCGGGAGATAAAACAATTCACATCATCACATGACACAGCAATTGAAAGATGGATTTTAAACATGATGTAAAAAAACAATTTTTAAACCATATTTCACACATCGCAAAAAGAAACAGGTAAAGTCATTTCAACAAAAAGAATGTACAGTATTATGAATGGCAAAAAACATTGGGACAGGACAGCATGTGGATGGTAAGATGTGATCTCAAAAATAATGTAATAAATTTCCCAGATTTTGATAAAATGACATATTCGTGATGTAAATTCATAGATTTAAACCATTAGAAGACCATACCTAGCTGTGCATTTCGGATGCTGATTCATTGAGGTAAATAGTTAACATTACTTGGTAAAGTTCAATCCCGGAATCGACAAAATTTAATCTCACCATGAATATTACTGATTTTACATAACATTATTACATTTCTTCTAATTATGCTTTCTCTAGCTCTACGTTGTCAACATCCAATAACAAGTCAACGTGAGATTTTCTCGCTAAAAAAAAACTCATTTCAGAAAAAGTAAAAAAGTCTGAAATAAATGTTCATTTTCATTCCATACCCGTACATGTTTGCAAATGCTGTTTTTTTACCGGAAGTTCACAGAAAAAGTTGGGAAATTTCTTAACTTTGTTGCCTCGATAAATAAAGTATTTAATAAATTATCATTTACATAAATTCAATGCTAGTTCTCGTTATTCATATACTTATGAGCAAGAATAAAATGTGTTAGCAGGTTTAACTTCATATTCTAGTGAAATCATGTTTAGCCATAAAAGCGGTCAGCAATTGAACAATAATCACAGTCAACTTTTACGATAATAAAACCTCTCAGAAGATGGATGAATATAAACAAGATCTATCGACAGAAAGACTTTGAAATACAATGTACAACACGTGCACTCGCCATTCCTTATTGAGCAGTTGTTGGAAAGGTCCTGCGTCCGATAGCCATAAAAAAGCAACTCAAATGTTGCATTGCACAATTGCCAATAAAATTCACAAAACAATGTTCATAGCTACTGGTGTTTTTTGTGGATACCAGAATCTATTTATAGTAACTGGCTACCAGAAGCTATTTATAGTAACTGGCTACCAGAATCTATTTATAGTAACTGGCTACCAGAATCTATTTATAGTAACTGGCTACCAGCAGCTATTTATAGTAACTGGCTACCAGAAGCTATTTATAGTAACAAGAACATCTGTGTGGATAATTGATGAACTTTCAGCTGTTTCAAGGCATAACAAGTGGGTGGGGGTAACATCACGTGATTTTCTTTAACTGTTCATATGTCATGAAGAAGATGATGTTCCATGGACCTAGTCGAACCCAGTTTGGTATGAAACCTTTGTAAAGAGCCATCACACCCTCAGTTTTCACAGTCTGTAAATAGATGTAAATACATGCTCTAGTTTTATACTTTATTTTAAAATTCAATCCTATACTCCACGGAGACCCCCTTTAAGACATCAGTGCAATAAAATTTAACAGTACAAATTCTGAAGTAATGTACATAAAAAATATGTCCCACACATCAACACTTGAGGATGATCACATCAGAAGTTTAGTTACCATGAAACATGTTTTCTGCAGACCCCGCAAAATCACTGACGGGCTGACTACCTTTGATGGACAAACCAACCACTGACCAGCCGACTTACCAACTCGTGGTAGGATGCCTCAAATAAAACCCTAATTGGGGTGTGAGAAATATTGCCCTTAACAGACAAGGTATTGTAAGTAGCCACATACCTGAGTTAGACAATCGAGCGATGATGAATATATAGCAGGTACAGCCACTCCACCGTTAACTACCACACTAGCTTTAAGCTTCCGCTGATTCATCAAACGTGTCTGAAACAGAAAACATACACTATAAGCCACACAATCTCAAGAGCGTCTATCTGGATGGCAAAATGTAGACATCATGTTACTTTTTCACTGAACATTTTCGACCAATATTTTTGAAAAAGGTTATCCAAAACAGAAAATAGAACTTTTGGAAACGGTTTATGTTTTATTGTTTGTTTACATAAGACTGGAATCAGTCTTAATACGCTCACCTAAGTATGCAAGTGAAATCAAATGTATTGTTGTATTGTATGCAATACATTTCAAATTACTATAATCTCAGCCGATGTAAGCAGTCTTTATTGTGATAACTTCCCCTCAACTCAGTGATTACATATATTCATAACTATACGGGATACTGAGTGGTAACTTCTAAACCCATGGACATTAAGTGCTTACTTATAAACAAATGGGCATTGAGTGGTAACTTATAAACAATTGGACATTGAGTGGTAACTTATAAACCATGGGCATTGAGTGGTAACTTATAAACCATGGCCATTGAGTGGTAACTTATAAACCAATGGACATTGAGTGGTAAGTTCTAAACCCTTGGACATAGAGAGCTAACTTATTAACCAATGAACATTGAGTGGTAACTTATAAACCATGTGCATTGAGTGGTATCTTATAAACCAATGGGCAGTGAGTGATAACTTATAAACCATGGACATTGAGTGGTAACTTATAAACCAATGGGCATTGAGTGGTAACTTATAAACCCAATGGACATTGAGTGGTAACTTATAAACCAAGGGCATTGAGTGGTAACTTATAAACCATGGAAATTGAGTGGTAACTTATAAACCATGGGAATTAAGTGGTAACTTATAAACCATGGATATTGAGTGGGTACTTATAAACCATGGACATTGAGTGGTAACTTATAAACTATGGGCATTTAGTGATAACTTATAAACCATGGACATTGAGTGGAAACTTTTCCCTATGAACATACAATGGCAACTTTTACCTATGGACATAGTTGGACAATCAATGGCAACCTTTTCCTTATGGACATAGCTGGACAATCAATGGCAACCTTTTCCCTATGGACATAGTTGGACAATCAATGGCAACTTTTCCCCTATGGACATAGTTGGACAATCAATGGCAACTTTTCCCTTATGGACATAATTGGACAATCAATGGCAACTTTTCCCTATGGACATAGTGGGACATTCAATGGCAACTTTTCCCCTATGGTCATTCAATCAGACATTCAATGCTTAGAAACCTTTACAAAGGTTGACATTCTGAGGTAACTCTACCTATGGACATACAGTGACCACATTATCTCAGCACGGAGAAAATATCCAGCGAGAGAAAAATAATAAATCTTCTCCAGAATAATATCTGGATAAAAAGTTAAAACTAAATTGCCAAAATATCTGCTTTAGTAAGTTGATGGTGTAATAATGTTGACATCTGCATCGATTCCCGGTAAAACAACGGGAACATTTTTAGATTTCAATTATTCCCGGTAAAACGACGGGGAAATTTTTAGATTTCAATTATTCCCGGTAAAAAGACGGGGAAATTTTTAGATTTCAATTATTCCCGCTAGTAAAGCAACAGTGAATTTTTTTAGATTTCATTGCTTCCGGTAAAACGACGGGGATTTTTTTACACTTAGGGGTTTTGATCCTTGAAAATCTTTTCCTTTTAATGCTGTACTGGGGATTGCATTGTCTTCAGCCAAAACCGATAGTTGTAAGGAAATAAATGTTAAACCGTATCTCTACAGCTTTTTGTTCTGCTGTATAAATAATGAAATTATTAGGCTGTTCAGACTAGAGACAATTGAGATTACAACATGCAAGACTCGGTAATCAGATGCTTAATGCAAAAACTTCCATCACATGAACAAACAAGATCCAATATTGGCAAAAAATCTTATAATATCAACATTTCGTGAAGCGCTGGATGTCATTTAATGAGAGGTAGATTGCATGCAGGAATGCGTGGGTCAGGGAAATTGCACTTTGTATACCATGTTTACATGTATATACTGGCAACCAGACAAACAAACAGAAAACACAGTCATGCAGTATGTAGTGTTTGTTTATTGGGGTTTAACACTTTTTCTCAACAATTTTTCAGTTAAATATGGCAACTAATTCACCTTACCAGACAAGGGAGTGGAGACAAGGGGCAGAGACAAGGGCTATCTCACCTTCAAACTTCATGACATAATTGAACAATTCACCAGGAGAAATAGAGTAGACTAAACTATCTGGGAGCTTCTAGCAGCTAGTTCGCGAAACTGAAGGAAAGCTTTAGCAGGTTTTATCAATATAACAAGAAGGGTTTATGTAACTATGCCTTCCACATGCACAACTAGGCTTTGGTACAAAGCATTGATGTTAAGTTTTATGGAAATCGGACAAGTAGTTACGGAGAACAAGCACAGAAAACTTTGTGACACCCATTCAAGATACGCAGACATTGATCCAGACCTCCAGCTATATGTGGGAGACATAATTTTTCAATAACTTATCATTCATCATAACACAAATGTATAGTATCTTTGACAGATACAGGGGTCATACTGAGACCTAGTGCCCGATTCTGAAAATGAGTCTCGGGAGCCATTAGAACACAACACAGTACATTTGCAGTTCAAGCGTTGTTCTATTACTAAAATGCTGCATAAATTATGCAATTTCAAATAAACATAACTTTGTCAAAACTTTGAATTTTTTCATCAAATAACCTTTATTTTCTGCAGAAAAGATCTGTCTTTCTAATGCACCGAATTTCCTGATTATTCCGGAATTGTAAGACCCATGCAAATATTATGTAATAGTTGTATGCAGATGTCAACATTCGTCTGTGAAGAACTTAGGCAGTTATGCTGTACAGAAAGGAAATGTGTCACATTATCACATTATCAATTACAAACAAATATTATTATTATTATGTATACATGATAGCATTAACTTTATAATGTATTTACACTTTTTTTACAGTCACACGGCCCACAAATCAGAAAACGATGCATTCTGGGACGCCACTGAGCGTCCCGGCACTTGTCCGATTAATGGTGGGTTGTTCCTTCTTTTGCCGCAGCACGTATTTTCCCAGGATTCCCTACACCTTCAAAGAAGTATAATATCCAACCACAAAGTCAAGAATATTGTGACAAACGTCACATACACGAAAATCAACAAAATCAATCAATCAATAAATGATTTAATAATTAACATAGATAATTAACATAGATACACAGTGCAAAATTATGACTCGATTAATTTTGATTGGAAAGGCAAGAACTGGTCACAAATCATGGTAATAATTAGGGGCCATTTCAAGGATTTCAACGTCTTGTATTAAATATCATACAATGTAATCAATTTGGGAGATCATCGTCCTTTTTGACACAAAAGTTATTGACTATAAACCACGTGAATTTTAATGGAAAATATTGCAGCAAACAGCCAAACATGTTTCGATTTTTTTTTTTTAATATTCGTCCAATATAAATAGAGAATGTAAAGCTATTTTTAGATTTGAGAAATCCTTCAAATGACCTTGACTTGCAGAATGAGGTATACACCTTGTTTGTTGTGAAATTAAACATTCGTTTGACAAATAAACGCAATGGGGGGTGTATTTTAAAAGCTCAATGCCGTGAAAAAACGATGAGTTGTAGAATCACATTTGTATAAATTGTAAATTATAATCAATTTTAAAAGTACTGGTAAATTAACAATTAATTAATTTAAAACTTAAATATATGTGGCCAGGTTTGCACTCTCCTTATGGAAGCCTTGACAAAGCTTAACTTCCAGTTAAAGAGCTTAAAATTAATGCACACGAATAGGGGTCATACAGAGGCATAATGCCCAATCCTGAAAAGACACAACTCTATTTTGGGTGCCATTAGCATGTTTTTTTTTTAAATGTGCCGAGCATAGCCTTTATTTGCCAGTCAGCTTTCTGCTGAAATAGGGCAAGCGTATGAGTGCCTCCATCCGTATTTGAACCTGAGTCGCCAGAATATACAAGCACGCTTACCACTGAGCTACGAAGGTACCCCAAAACTAAAACTAAGTTCAAACATTGTTCTATTGTTAAAATTTCAAATGACCACAACTCAGTCAATACTTGGTATTTTTACATCAAATAACTTTATGTTTCTGCAGAAATGTTCATTCTCCCTACTGCAGAAAATCGTGATTTCCGAAATAATTCGAAAACGTAAAACCCCTGAAGCTTGGTGTAAAATTGCAGAGTATAGTTATGGATTCCACAGTATTCATAAGACACTTGGCATTATCCAATAAATATAGTCTGTTTCCAAATAGGCCGAGACAAATCAATACAAACGGCATCGTACAGAAGACAGTTTATCTGGATTACCAAGATGGAATGCATTTTGTCGACATGTTACACTCTTGATATCAAACTGAATCAATAAACACACCGTTGGCACAGTCAGTAGCGTTTTGAATTACAGCGCACTGAATTTAAGGGCATTCAAGGCAGTTTAAAGTGAGATCTGAGGAGGAAATTTGCAGTGTAAAACTACTGAATTTAAGGGCATTCACAACAGTTTCAAGTGAGATATGGGGGGAAATTTGCACCAAGTAAAATTAAAGCACACTGAATTTAAGGGCATTCGAGGCAGTTTAAAGTGAGATATGGGGAAAAATTTGTCCAACGATAGAATTTGTTCGAATATTGTATATAAATACAGTATTAAATCCTCCATGAATATTAATTATTTTACAGTATCTTTGATACATTCATACATGTACAAGGAAAGTGCAAGCCTGTTCACAGTGTGATTCAAAAATATCATTTACGTATAAAACTATATAGTCAGGCTCCGCGACAACTGTCAGTCCTCCAGTCCTGCCAGACAAATTTTGATTCGGACTAACAGAAAATCCAGTATTTTCTATTAGAAAGTCAAACAAATTTTATTCAATCCTAGTACAGTTTATACATGTAATATAGGATTATAAACATTTATATTGTTATGGTACAGTTCTTGTGAGTTTAAATATATAAATATTAGCACAGTTTAGGTACACAAAAAAGGCAAAGAGGAACATTAACTCATTTTACCAATTTAGACTGACAAGTTTAAAAAAACTTTTCGCGGAGCCAGTATAGTATATACATTTATAGTCAATGAATAACTGCTGACATAGTTATCAAAAAATGACGATAGATTGAAGTTTTGATGATTTTCTAATTAAAAATGAATTTCTAACAATATTCAATATAAAGTTGGTAACCGTAGAAACAAGGTGTATAAATGGAAAAGCTTCGAATACAGATTGGTGTGAAATCCGTTAATGATAAAAAGATTTCGAACAAAACACTTCTGGCTTCATCATAGAGGATGGGTAATAATTGAATTAAAGAAGTTCAATGTTCCTAGAAGTCACAGGGCCAAGGGCATCGGCAATCAAGCCGGGGAGAAAACCAAATTACTACGCAATCGTGTTTGGGAGCAAGTTAAAATATTCCTTTATATCATATATATCAAGCTGTTTAATATATAGTGGTGCTGAGTTATAGGGGTGACAGTACATCTAGCTATTCTAGTTTCAATGGAGGGGTCATTTCCAATATCTTCACTTTTCATTCCATATTGCCCAAGTATTGCAACCAAGCATTCGAGAACCCAGAATCATAAGCAAAATTGAAAATCAAAATTACTTTATATCCACAACATTTTGCGTCTGAATTTTACAAGCGACCAATACACTGCTGCATGCAATTTGGGTGAATCAGGCACTACTAACAGACAAAAAGCCACTTGCCATGCCTAGTGAGGAAAATATTTTTCCGACAAACAATGGGAGAAGAACAGATAGTAGATAACTGACTCTGGACATATTACATAACCAGACTGTCTTCAATCACATTGTACGAGACGGGCCATACAATATAAAACTCATTCCCAGTCATTAAATGCCCAGACAATGTGATTAATACCATCACATACAGCCAACTTGGTGAACTAGATCAAGACTGACAGACCATGAAACTTGCCAGTATATTCCTCGGACAATTTCAGCAACCGACAAGAAATGCAGAATTATTGGGAAATTAACTTCAGAAAAAGACAAGAAATGCGGAATTATTGGAAAACAATGCATGAGGGACATGGTAAAGAGAAGTAAATTGACGTTTTCTGTTTGTTGGTTTATTTGGGTCCAACACTGTTTCTCAACAATGTTATAGTTATATATGGCGGATGATTCACCAAACGAATTTTCCAGGTCTGTTGAGCGATCAGGCATGAATCTAAGAAGATGGGCACAGGCTTTGGGATAGAGGTTCAAGGTTCGATCCCTTTTGGAGCCACTGCTTTTATCATTTCTCTGAGCAAATATAACCTACAATGCCAATGCTCCTTTACCCCGGAGTACGTATGAGCAGCTGAGAAGGTCAAAAGCCAATGAGCAGCAGCCTTGCTACCAAATGATCGAGAGGCAGAGAGCAAGGGAGGGCGAGGGGTACTTTTTCATAAGAATACATAAGACAACAACGGACCACACCAATATGTCACATTCAATTTTAGCATGACAATGATGAGGATGCTACTCAATGATTGAGAGGCAGAGGGCAAGGGGGCTTAGGGGAGGGGTAGGGCGGGCAATGGAGGGGGGGATATTTTTTCGTAAGAATACACAATGGACCACACCAATCTGTGACATTGAATTACAGCATGATTATGATGAGGATGCAAGTAAAGCGACTGTATTGATGTAATACATGGAATGTATGAAGGGAATATTTACCTTTACTACATCAACCGGTGTAGATGCTATCGCTCCAGCCAATCCAGCTATAAAACTTGACCTAAAATACAATTTAAACAATTAATACACAAATTAAGTGCTAAACAATGTTACCCAATATAGGCTGAAGTTGAACTGATAGAACAAGTAACCCGCATCAACACCCCAACATGGGCCCATAAGGCCTAAAATAAAATATTGTTTGTTTCCCCATCCCCTACCTACCCGATTAAAAAGGGCCCTACCCAAAATATTTTATTGCCCAAATTGAAATAATATTTTTTTTATTAAAAATTGAAAGTGAACAATATTTTTTTTGTTTACTGGCTTCTTAAATCTTACCATTAAATTTAAGACTGTTGGTTTTCACCTTAGGGTTAATTCAAAATTTCATTTTTTGTATGTCTTAACCAATAACTATCATACTGAAACAGTTAAAAAAAATATTTACCCTACCTACCTACCCATTCTAAATCTGCTAGGGTCTGGATGGGGAAACCAAGAATATTTTAAGTTCGGCCTAATGTTGCAAATAACACAACAACTACAACTGAACTAGTGCTTGGAATGACGACTTGCAAATCTATGCAAGTACTGACTGGATCAGGTATATGTAGTTAGGCTTTTAAAGTCCCATTCACTCTCAAAATCAGACACTTCTGGAGCACAAAATCAATGTCTGATCTTGTGTATATGATGGTTTTACAAGTCCAGTTTTACAATTGTACAACAATAAGGAACATTACTAAGGCAAAATGCTCAGTCCCGAAATGAGTCGCAAACGTGTTTCAGGTGCCATTAGCATGCACCCTTACAGCAAATCTCAGTTCAAACATTGTTCTATTGATGAAATTCAAATTATGAAATTTCAAAAGACCCTAACTTTGTCAATGTTTGGAATTTTTTCATCAAATAACTTTTATTTTCTACAGAAAAGTTATTTCTTTCTTATACTGCAAATCCGGATTATTCCGGAATTGTATGACTCCTGGGTCAAATTTATGATTTTGAAATGCATCACTTACGCAAAATGGTTGTACTTGGTATCTCCCATAATGCCACTATTGAGAAAATAACGTTTGATGACGTCATACGCTGGTAATTCCACACCGACTACAATGGCTGCCCTCTGTGCTGTAGGCCCTACACCCTACAATATAAAATAACACCATTTTAAAAACTAAACAATAACATATCACAGCTACATTTGCTAATACTGAAATCAGGGTTCAGACACTGTACAAACAAACTGCCTTCGGACTGGAAAAATGGTTCCAGAACTCTTTAAAGCGAGAGCTCAGTGCAAAAGTATTGTACATGCCTATATAAATTGATGTAGTTACCATAGTTTTGCACCGAGCCCTTGAATTATTGTACTGCATATTACTACATGATCATTTTGCTTGGACTGAAGAACCTGTTTTCAAGGCAAAACTATTCATCATGGCATCAAAATTCTACCATACTTGTAAATCAACACTACTCACATTAGCTACAGGTCATAATATATGGTATTTATTCTAGTTTGGGACCAATCGGTCTGGCACCTGTGATTCATTTCAATTTCTACACTTCAATGGTATGAATGAATGTATAATATGCAGAATATTTTTTGTAAAATTGAGGCCAAGATATGCTGTCAATAATAACATTTCAGACACTCTGGCACTGAACATTTTTTACCTAGGAATACTGCTATCAGGGTAACCGGTTCAGACAATCTGTAGCTCAATCGTTAGCGCGCTTGCTGTCTGATCTAGCGACCCGCGTTCAAATTCGGCACACATATTCCTGCCATGTTTCAGCAGAAAATATAGGCTAAAGGCTATGCACAACACTGAACAAACCAACTTACTCTCCAGAGTCCTGGAAGTCCTTCTTGACGGAATATATCATGGAATGCCTTGAACGTTGTTTCATTACCATTCAGGGAGGATCTTGCCTGCATACGCACCTGAAATATATCAAATATACAACATCATTTTAAATATAAAGACAATTCAATGTTGAACTTGTACGGATTTTTTGGACCTCTGAATATAGCAACAATTCAATCAGGGGTTCTACCGAGGCATACTGCCCTGTCCTGAAAAAGAGTTTCAAGTGTCATGAACAACCCCCCCCCCCCCCCCCGCAGAAACAAACACCAAAACACAGTTCAAACATCGTTCTGTTGAAATTTCAAATGCCAATAACTTTGTCATTTCTTTGAATGTTCTTACCAAATAACTTTTATTTTCTGCAGAAAAGCTCATTATTTCTGGAATTGTAGTTCAATGCTGCACTTGGGAATTTCACAAAATTCAGAGCAGGACTCGACACTAACACTTATCCGCTGGTCTGAGACCAGTGAAATTCTAGAAGGACCAGTGAAAATTCTGGAGGACCAGTAACTGTCATATTTACAAATTGGGCGCTTTTGCCCTGTCAGACCAGTGACCAAAATAGTTAGTATCTAAGCCTGATCAAGTTGGAACAACAAATATGGTAATATAGGGCACAAATCTCGTCAAAAATCTAAATTTTAGCTGAGACGTTACATTTGTATTTGAGTTGCCTGCAGAAATCTAACCACCTATCTGGTCTTATACTGCATTGTTTTGAATCATTTCTTCAAGCCAATCTAAACACAGATCTGAAGTGTACTCTACTACAGTCATTCCAGATCAATAGATTTCAGCCTTTGAAAAGCACCCCCCCCCCCCCCCACACACACACAGTCACACACACACAATTCAATATTTATATACAAATCACCTGGATTCCTGCCAAAACATAATAAAAACCCTATTGATATGTAACATCAAACATTAATGACATTCTGACCTGGACTTGTGAGGTAACCTTGTGATGTCATGTAATTATGGGCTCTCATCTGACACATGGCCTGTATTGGACTTTTATCTGACATATTCGAGCCTAATTAAAATCATGATGTAGTAAACTTGTTTGCAGTTACTGTATATCTCTGGTAGACCTAATCAAAGAGAAATACAATAAACACCAGCTACTAGAATACTTCAATGATTACATTGAGGTCTCGATACAAGGGCGCTGTTTGTTGTCGATCCATGGAGTCTCATTAAAACAGCTGCTGTTTGGTCCCAGTAAATTGTTGTTATAATGAAACCCCGTGTTTCAATCTTAATTGGGTATTTAATAAACACAAAGGGTAATTAAGCTTTTATGTAAAATTTTTCACTATAACATCCTTTTCTATTTGGGTATTTCGAATTGTCTTTTTCTTACTCCATCCTCTCAAAATCTATTGGGTTTTTCAGAAAATTAATTGGGTAATTACCCCAATACGGGGCTTATCTGTAGCTCTGATGTCAATATATCAATATCGGGTGGCCTTGTATCAAGATAGGACTAAAACATGTTACCCATCCCCAGACCGGGCTTAGTCATAACAAGCATGCAATTTAAACAGAATCTGAAGTTATCTTTATTTTTTATAAATTTACAACAAAAACATGGCATATAATTGCATATTCTCAGGGCTCGAAACTAATACTGTTCCGCTGGTCCGAGACCAGTGAAAATCCAGAAAGACCAGTGAAAATTCTGAAGGACCAGTAACTGTCCTATTAACAAATTGGGCGCATTTGCCCTGTCAGACCAGTGACCAAAATAGTTAGTGTCTAGGCCAATCGGGACACCTCGGACAATCTCTACGAATCATCTCTCGGGTGTAAATAGAACGTCGCCATTTTTTAACGTCTTTCGCCATGACGTCATTTAAACAGTGCTTCAATGGAATACATGCCCATCAAGCCAACGTT
Organism: Spisula solida; assembly: GCA_947247005.1. Classification (NCBI taxonomy): domain Eukaryota; kingdom Metazoa; phylum Mollusca; class Bivalvia; order Venerida; family Mactridae; genus Spisula; species Spisula solida. Next base: position 3,362,446 of record OX365956.1, on the reverse strand, counting down.
GCGTAGCTGCGTGTTATACTCAAGGAGTGTAGCGAAATTGTATTGTTTCATCAATAAAATATCGTTTGATATTTCCGCTGCTGATAAGTTACGGTCTATTTACTTCGGCCTATTTTCTTCTGCGTAGGATTTAAGAAAGAATGCTTCCGAATTCATACGCTGGATACATCCGAGGTATTTTATCCTGTAAAAATGCTGTACGGACCGTTCCGATTGTGTCTAGGCCTGATTCTATGACATGTTCCTCGTATGCAAGCACCAGACAATCATGTTCTACATAGGTTGACAACCAAGATCTATCACAAAAGGTATTTCAAGCGAGGAATCTGCTTTTCAATCCATCATCAAGTCATACTGATACATGGAATCAAAGATCTTTAATCCATAATAATGAAGTCATTCTTAATTCTAACATGACCGGCGATTTAGCCTATATAGACAAAGAACAAATCATAACGTTGTATATCGACCGATATACAATGAAAGTGACGTCATGCAGGTAAACAAGTAACCTAAGCAACATAGATCTCGCAAAATAACACAGGCTTTATATATAATTCCGGGTTTAAATCATGTTAGAATCGAAATAAACTATGAAAACCGTTGTATACCGGCTGTTATACAATGGTTTGTCGTTCTGACGCTTGTTATTAACCACGAAAGGCTGTACACTCAGGCCTACGGCCTTCGTGGTTAATTCCTACGCGTCAGAACTCCAAACCATTGTATAACAGCCGGTATACAACGGTTTTTCATAGTTTATTTCTAAATTATAATATGATTATGAACCGACTGGTATTATAAGTCACCCAGATCAGACCAATCTTAAGCTGTATACATTCTTTCAAACAATTAATTAATTTATTCATTCATTAACTTATTACAAATTTGAGATTAACAGATTATGAGATACTGGCCAACAGCCAAAAATCATGAATAAATATAGAACAAAGATTTAGATTATAATCAACTATCAACTGTAACACTGGGCCTAAAATAAAATATTCTTTGTTGCCCCATCCCCTACCTACCCGACTAAAAAGGGCCCTACCCAAAATATTTTATTGCCCAAATTGAAATAATATTTTTTTTAATAAAAATTGGAAGTGAAAATTTTATTTTTTGTTTACTGGCTTCTTTCTTACCATTAAATTTGAGCCTGTTGGTTTTCAGCTTAAAGTTAATTCTAAATTTCATTATTTGTATGCCTTAACCAATATCTATCATACTGAAACAGTTCCAAAAAAAAATATTTACCCTACCTACCTACCCATTCTAAATCTGCTAGGGTCGGTATGGGGAAACCAACAATATTTTAAGTTCGGCCCTATCAACTGTAACACTGCTGTGGCCGGCTTTATTGCAACATTTTACAGGTTCAAGTTTGAAGCCAAAATTCATGAATAAATTCCAAAAATTCCAAAAGCCATAATTATATACTTAACAGTTCATCTCCTCATTATTGCCAAATAAATCATTTATTGCCCAAATGTTGTGTAATACAATACTCATGCACATTATGTTGCCAAATTGTCCATGAACTGTTTCTAAAAGTATGGTAATACAAAGATGACCTACATTATTTAACTTTTCTAGCATATTTTGAATCATCTGTTTGTTGCCCAACTAGATTTAATTCACAGAATTTTATAGATACAAGCTATAAATCATATCCTATTGCCAAATTAGTCCAAAAACGGTTCCTTAAAAGTAGGGGTGGGCCGATGCATCAAAATATCGATGCATTGCGATCCCGAGCTACCCGATATTATGGATCGATAGCAAAAGTCTCGATCCAATAACTATCGCCGATAGTTAGCTCAACTATTGATAGTTACGATAGTTTCCTTTTTATTAATAAAGTTTATTATTAATTTAAAACAGTTTTCGTTCTCGTTAAAAAAACTTATTTTAAATAATTCCACGCATCAAAACTGCAACAAAGGACCAATATCGCAATCGTTCATGTTCTATTTCTGTCTTATTCATTTTAGATAATATCCACAAATAGTAGATTAGCATGTTGTACAACTTAGTGATATCTTACACAGTGCAAATTTGCATTTATAAGTCAATCTCTGGTTTTCAAATCTTGCCAATAACTACTGCAATAGTATCGCAATAGTTTCCAGCAATACAATAGTATCACAATGGTACTTTCAGCAATAGTAATAGTATTGCAATAGTCAAAAATGGCCTCAATAGTCACCCCTACTAAAAAGTAAGTCAGTCAAAATTAAAATTCAAAACATGACCTACAAACGTATTATTTATTTAATATATTTTCTATATACCACAAAGGTATTGGATTACTGTTACAATTCAGATTAATCGGTCAGGCAATATAGTATAGGGCAAACAAGTTGAAACATGATATAGGAAACCCTTTGTGTTTTTAGGTTATTTCAAGTTACAAATGTACACATACTTTTTTCTGATCTACATATATAACATTAAAATTAAATAAAATTAAGAATTTAACACGAAACTTAACATTTTCATCCCGAAACTATCATTTTCATAGAACAAGTAATATAACAACATGTGACGCATATTAAAATAGTTTGCTGTAAAAAATCTGCGGCAAATTTAATTTCAACCACAACACTCCTCTACTTAATAATCCTACCGGTAGAAATTATTGAAACAGACTATAGTCAAATACTAGCTCAATTACACCTGTGATATCTCATTGGGTAATGTGACCTTATTAGGTCAACTATATATTTTGTGAATGGCAATGTTTATAAATATACTCTACACTAAACATTCTACATTCTCGTGATACACGCATCTACAAAGAAAATGACGTTAAGTTAAGTTTTAAAGTACTTTATTCAAAATTTTATTTATATACATGGAAAATGAGGTTAAACTTTAATGTACTTAATTCAAAACTTTATTTATCTACATGGAAATTGAGGTTAAACGTTAATGTACTTAATTAAAAACTTTATTTTATCTACATGGAAATTGACATTAAACGTTAATGTTCTTAATTCAAAATTTTATTATTTATCTACATGAAAAATGACCTTAAGTTGAAATGTGCTTAATTCGGAATTTTATTTTATTAAGTATATAAATGGTTTTATAGTTGATCAGTTGCCAAGTTAGCCTTAGTTACAATGTAGTATTGAAGTATCCAATAAGAGAAAGATTTGTACAAGCAATTGTGACTAATGACTTGGTGTTTGGCACATTTTTTATTTTGTCTGTCTCCAATTAAGTCAGACAGATTTAATTTTCACTATTAATGTGGTAATGAAACTGGCTTTATAGTTTACCCGTAACTTCTTTGTTTTTCAATTTTTTGGACCACATATTCATACTTTTATATATTTACCTATTAAAGCATTAACACACCAAGGTACTGTTTTATCAAAGGACTTCGTAAACTTACGTTCAAATTTAAATTCTTTATAAGTTGTTCACAATTATTAGGTGTGGTAAATGGAGGTGCATTACTAATACTGATTCTGTTAATAAACTCCTACAAACCATATCCATCACCAATTTGCAGTTGTTAAAGAATTATAAAGAATTCAAATTTGAGCGTAACTTTAAGATTTTAGTAAGTGCTTTGATAAAACAGTACCCAGGTATCAATTTTACTTAAAAGTTTAACAGAAAGTTTAAGAAATACAATACTCAATACACAGAAATAAAAATCTATTTACACTAACTGGACCAAAAAGACCGTATTTTCTAAACTTTAACCCAAAGATTCATGTAATGTGTTAGTTTGTTTATTTATTTGTGTGCATTTCATGCACTACTGTTTCTGTTGAATGCTGCCTCTGTCCCATTTGTTATTATCCTTTTAACATCAGTTTCAGTCCAGACAGCAGGAGCTAAAGAATTGGTCAAGAACATACAAGTACCAGACCTTATTTAGAAAGAAGTACATCTAATCATAAAATATTGAGGACAAGTCTCGAGGGTAGGAGTGAAGACACAACAAAGTTTAATTAAGCGTTTCTGTGTATTGATCCAAAAGTTTTCTCAGCATTACCGCTTAACAACAATACTGTGTAACTAAAACATTGTATAACAACAAAACTTGAAATACTCGGCAGAAAAGTTCATTTTTTCTATTGCAGCAAATCCGGATTTCTGGATTATTCTGGAACTGTAGGATCCCTGAGTACCTTTGCTTATTCAAGTTAGTCTTACTGAAAATCTTCAAGTGATGCTCAAATTTAAATTCTTTATAATTCTTAAACAACTGCAAATTGGTTTGTAGGGGTTCAGTAACTGAATCATTATAAGTATTGCAGATCCCTTAACCACACTTCATAATTGTAAACAAATAATAAAGAATTTAAATATGATTGTAAGTTTATGATTTTCGTAAGTGCTTTGATTAAACAGTACCCAGTTTTGTATCTAAGTTCACACTACAGTTTTGTGTTGACATGCCATATCTCTGTGGACGTCAGAGCCTGGAACGGTGGTGAATAGTTTTCGTATAAAAATATGCAAATCTTGGTATGAAATGTAGACGCTCTCTTGTACAAAACATGACCTACATAACTCATATTGTGAAGAATTTATCTAGGGATTATGTACAGACATATTAACATGTTTATATATACTGTAAATCTGTGTTGTTTTTCGACAGAGTTGAATTTTCGTTGATTTGGTTGATTATTGCACTCGACCACGACATCTTATTCTGAATATTAATGGACCTCTCAAATATTGAACATTTCGTGATCCACAAATTTACGACCCCATGAAAATGCATTTTTATCAAAATTCATGAAATTTAATACCTACGAAAATAATTATTATGAGAGTTTACAGTTTACAATAATATGGTGTAAGGTTACAATGTTATGATGAATGGGGTTAAGCGCTTCTTGTTACCATTCATGCTTGATTCAGTTCTCTCTTTGAGCACTGGAAGTCACAAAAACCTGGGGCAGGATAAACCTAACCTTAATAATCTCATTATGCTAATGTTAGAACTCTACGAATAAAACATATTTTCAATATAAGTTTGTTGTGAATAGTTTCGCCTTTAAATACGAACATGTAGATAATCTATTTATGCTAATGTAAGGGATCTCTGAATAAAAAGATATGTTTTGAACACATTTTTATGTTATAAGTCTCGCCTTACGAACATGTAAATAATCTTTTTATGCTAATCAGGTGGCTTGGTATGTGTTTAATGTAATTCTTTTATGCTTTATCACATTCATGGTAGCATTGAAATTAAATACAAGATATGAAACTTAAATTTATCACAAAATATGATACGAAGTATTCACATATAAATGACGCATGTGTTTTGGTACTGTATTTAATGTTTTGGCCAATTTACCTAAATGATACTGTGGTTCTGATAACCCAATAGCATGGAGAATTTGACCTGATCCTGACCTTTATGCATGAATATATTAAAAGGTTCTTGCATTGAATATATAAATTTCCGTATGCAAATCATGCAATATCGGTATTTTAGATTTGCGTTCGTATTACACATTGAGCGTCTTCGTGGTACTCTCCCCTTATGAAAACATACAACCGGGGTTATAACTATAGACAATATATCAGCTGTTAAATTATGCAAATAGAAGGTCGAGGACTGAGTCAAATTCTCTGGGCTAAAAAATAACATTGGCCCCCACCATAAAGATGGTTTTTACTTTATGCTGAAAGTTATCGGTGATCGTTGATGTTCCAATGCAGAGAATCAATAAAGTGATTTTAAAAATAAAAATATTTTTCTAACTATCTAACCCATTTTTTAACATGATGGTTTCAGATCCACAATATTAATTTCCCTGTCATAATTGAATTGATTTCTTCCTTTATATCTCGCTTCTGATTTTTTACTAGGTAAACATTTTTTAACAACCATTGAAATTTTTATCAATAGATTTTTTTAATTCTATATGGACAGTAACCACTCTGTGCCAGCCTGTTTATTATAGAATAGACGAGTATAGAATACAGTACTTTTATTTTTCCAATTATGGGCCATTGCTGGCATACAATCACATTTAAATAAATATAACTTATTGTTTGGTATAATTCCGACTACTGACTGTTCAAATAAAGGACAAAATTATGTGGTATTGTACAATTATACAGATCTAATACTATGAGAACTCATATTACAGGTCAAATAAAGTAAGTTTTTGTATTGTTACGGACAGTGGCTTTTTATCATTATAAGTAATTACATTTATCACATGTTTGACGTCGTGGTAGCGTAATAAAGCCATTATTTATTTTTGATAATACACTAGTGTAATAAAGCATTGACGTGACGTCAGTCAAAGTATAGGCGCAGTCGTCAAAGTTGCGCGTTTATTATAGTGAAAATAAGTAGATATTTTATAATTTCGGCCGGAAAAAGCTATCATGTGATAAAAAGAACATTACATTTGTGACTTTCCACATTGAATTTATTAAACTTGTTGAATAAAATCGATAAAATGCTCGGCAGAGCCTCGCATTTTATTATTTTATTCAACTCGTTTAATAAATTCAATATGAAAAGACACACAATCATGTTATATCCTCTATTTAACTAGGCCAACAAATGTTTCCATCCAAAAGCATGCATGAACACTGTTATACAGTAACTATTTCAAGTTCATTTCATTCTCCGTAATTTTGAATATGCAAATTAATGCAATTAAAATACTTGATTATATTAAATATGTCCACTTTCAATTGATTTAATTGATTATGATATGCAATTAAAATGCTTAATTTTTATCAAATATGTCAAAAACAGTAACTTGATTGATTACGATCTACATTGTCAAAGTACTGACAAATTTTTATCAAGATTTTAATTGATCTGAAGAATTTTATGCTATTGTACATGTAATGTTGACACATTGATCCTCAACATTAAGCCCCCAGGACACCAATACAAGTCATGCTCACAAGGTAATTTGATATCACACCACTTCCTTATCATCAATGAGCGAGGGACAATAAATAAACATGCCCTATCATTAATGAGGGACGTTCAAACAATAAATAAACAAGTGACTTCCTTGTAACAAAACCACAACACTTCAAACACTGTGAGGACAGACAGCCACTTTTACAATGAACAATAAAACTTCTCAGACTTTTTCAGTTTATACCTTTTGATTCTTTATATATTGAGAAAACCATCACTTCAACAAGGTTACATTAAGCCACTCTTATCAGCGAAATGAATTTTCTGTATACTAGTCTTGACCATCCTATCTTTTTTTCCCTGTATAAAAACACAGGTGGACACAACCCGGACCAAAATCATAGGTTTGGAGACGACAGAAATAGCTAAGCAAGACTAATCTCTGAACAGCGGTTCTACTGAACCCAATCCTGAAAATGAGTCGCAAGTCGGTTTCGGATGACATTAGCACACATCCCTACACCTTAACTAGGTTTCAAACATTGTTTTATTATTAAAATTCAGATTCTGGAACTTCAAACGACCATAACTTTGTCAATTCTTAGAATTTTTTCATCAAATAACTTTTATTTTGTGCAGAAAAGATAATTCTTCCGAATGCAGCAAATCCAGATTATTCCGGAATTGTAGGACCCCTCATCTCATTAAAATCGGACCCTAACATTTGCTCCATTCCTATATGCTGCTAGAGATGTAAGAGAAAAAATAAAGTAATGTTCTCAGAATTATCTAAATACATTTACACATTAAATCAAGAATTCACTTCACTTTTGGGACGGGGCATCATGGGTATTTTGCTATTTTCAATCCCCCCCACCCCCACTTTCAAGCATAAGGGTCAGGATCAAGTCAAATTCTCCGTGCTATAACACTCAGTACACTCTACACAGGCAATTTGTTTCATATTGTTTACTACTTAATGGTTCTACATGTTGGCTATTAATATATTAATTACTGGAAATTTTCCACTCATACTCATCAAAACATTACAGAATGGGGGACTCACTAAGTAGGGTTGTATCCCAAATCTAATAAGAATTTATTTGATTCTTATCTGTTTTGAAAATTAAATGTCCATTACAAATATTTTTTTCAAAACTTTTTTTTTATCAGATCTGATTTAGACTTAGACAAAGTTTCCTTTCTAGTGTATTTTTGTATTTTTGATCAGTCTGAGTGGAAAATTTCCAACAGGTACTGAATAGTAGACTCAAGTACAGGATCATGAAAATATCAAACATGAAACAAATTGTGTAACTACCGGTAGTATGTACTCAATGTTTGCTGGGTAATATAAAGCCACAACAAACATTTAATACACTGTAAATTCACATATATTAGTGGATCTTTCGTGGATTTTAATAAAAATGCATTTTCGTGGTGTCGTAAATTTGTGGATTACAAAACTTATAAGGGTTAAAACCCATATTCTGTAAATGGGAGGTCGTTTAATTGTGGACATTATATTTCGTGGTTGAGTTTTAAATCCACATCAACAAAAATTCAACCCCCTCGAAAAAATTATGATTTTAAAGTAGTTGAGTGGCCTAAAGGATTTGTTACTGTTTACTATATTTCACAAGTCAAATTTTAAATCCGATCAAATTAAATAAAATAATCTTTTACTTATCAATATATAAACACAGAATTAAATGTATTTTTTTATTTGTATACAAATACATACATGTGTTAATATCTAACAGTTAATAAGGTTTAAAGGGACTGCCTCACATATTGATGTATTGCAAAAATAAAATAAAATTGTCAAATATTCGTGTAATTTTGGTCTAAATGCCTGTATATCCTATAAACAACCACACTGACATCTAAAATAACATGAGAAACTTCGGCATTTTGTATTTATTTAATATTTTTACATCAAAAATTCTATAGGGTATTAATACTCAGTGGGTGATATCGAGAGTGGTTAAAATTGCTTATTTGCTCCAAATTTCTCATAAAGCAACCGTCAGTGGCTTTCTATTACATCAATACTTGGTTAGGTTGGAAAATCACGCTTTACAAAAACTTTAGCCCAATCTGTGAGGCAGCACCTTTAAGTACATTGACGTAACATTTCATTGAATGCGAAAATCCAGGGCTTAAAAGACTATCATCAATAAAGTACGCATTTTTGTCAATATGCCACCGTGATTGCAGAGTATTTATTTAATATTTGGCAAGACACGTTTAAATGTTTAGGAAATCTTTCCTTATTTTGATTTAACTTTTAACGATCTTGGAACTTGTAAGAGACGAACGTGGGATATTCAAGACAAGACTTTAGTTTTCACTTTAAGGTCTAAAAATTTTGTTACATTTTGTCACCTCATTTTTTCATGTAAACATGAAATGAGGGAATGAAACATTTTTACATGACTTGAAAAGAAAGGACAAACTGTAACTAGACCATCATGTAATTAAATCACAATTTCCAAGTCCAGTTTATGTAATTTTCCCAAATATTTTGTCTTAATCATAAAGATTTTAAAATATTTTACTAACAGTATATAATTATTATGAAAGACCAGTAATTTTACAATAAAACCCTTCCTCAAAGACCAAACTCTATTTAACAAGACCACCTCCTAACTAAATACACAACTTTCAAATCCAGGTTCAACTATAGTGCTTATTCTTCAACCTCAGTATCAAAACCACCTCAATTAGTTGACCAATTTTGAATGGTCCCACAGATGGTCGTATTACCCAGGTTCTACGGTACGGGTCGTATTGATCACAATATGCACACATTTGCAATGCACTTTGTTAAATAACAACAAACAATTTAAACCATCCCCCCCACAGCCTATATTTGATACATTGCCAGCAAGCTGTCGTTATTGTCTGCACTTAAACTACATTCCAGCCAGCTCTAGACTATTCTACAGCATTGAAATTAATGCAAGTGGCTGTACTACAGCTGTGCTATGGTACCAACCCTATTGACCACGCGTGTACGCAATGCGCTGTGAGAAATAACAACAAACATCTGACAGCATGTATTTGATACTTTGCCAGCAAGCTGTCGTTATTGTCTGCACTTAAACTGCATTCCAGCCAGAGCTCTAGACTACATTGTTACATGTTAAATAATGCAATATGCTTGATAATCGTCACAACAATAGAGGCAGGAAACAATGGACATTGTAACAAATTATTCGTTTGTGAAACATAATATACAGTACAACCTCTAAGAGCAGACCTCTCTATAGCAACAACCTCTCTATAACATACTGTTTTACAGTACAACCTCTATAACAACACCTTCAAAATTTCCCCAAACCCGATATTTACTTTAAATTCAACCTCTGTAGAGCAACGACCCCTCTATAACAACACAATCAAAATTTCCCTAACCCGATATTTACTTTAAATTCAACCTCTGTAGAGCAACGACCTCTCTATAACTACACCTTCAAAAATTCCCTAACCCGATATTTAGTAAAAATTTAACGTCTGTAGAGCTCTTAACAACATCTTAACAAGGGCCTATATATATCTGAAGCTCCTGAAAGGAGTTGCTTTTACAGGTGGAACTATATCTTTTACTGGTCTCAAGAATTTAACAGTTACTATAAGTTCACATATCGCATTTTAATATTGAAAGGAACTCCGACACTGAAAGGGCTATAAAATCTGCCAAATAAATCACTGAGAACATACCTCATGCAATAATAACCAACGTACAGTACAGGGTGTTAAAAAGTTTGTTCTCAAACTCAAATTCATATGTAGTGTTATTTGAGCTATATATGAAGTAGACGATTTTAATTGCTTAAGTACTATAATAGCTTCATTTAATGCTAGAAAGGTTAGAACAATTGTAGACCCCACTGGAATGTAAACTGAAAATGTTACTGTCTTCAGAGGTCAGAAAAATGAACAATTTAATGTAAAACATTGAGAACAAACTTTTTTAACACCCTATACATGAAAATGATAAAATGATTCAAATGATAAATAACCACTTGATCTACAGACCATGAAACAACGCAAACACGTAAAACTGTGCGTCTATAAATAATGTTTGTACAATTTTTGTACTTTTCCATTACTTTCAAACTTCAGGAGCAACATTTATCATCCCAAAAGTCATATCTCCATCTTTATTACATGCAAGATCATAAGCAATAATATTATCATATTTTGCGTCATGAATTTTTCCACGAGCTTTGATTTAAGAAATTTTGGCGACAAACATCCAATTTTCAACTCATTTTTATGAGGGCAGATGGTTCAACTTTGGGAGTGATACAACATGTACTGACTGCAGACATCACAATGTCACGGGACATTAAACTTAAACCAATCGTTGGGGAGAACATTATTGAACACTCCTCACTAAATGTGTATCGCTAAAATGATATCATATTTTTGGGGCCGAATACAGGCACCTTCCCCTAGCAAAATAACCTCCATTTTCTCCAAAAAAGTCATAATTTTTTCCCAAAAAGAATGCATATTTTCCCCCTTTTCAGTTTTTTTACTCGCTGGTTTAAAAGCAACTATAGGTATGGCTGTTTTAAAGTCAAAACAATAGATTTTCAAACTTGCGAAAGTCGTTGTTACATAATTATGACTTGGTGTATTATCGGTAGACAATAGCAAAATATGAACAAACCAAACAAATTTTTTTTAATAATTCCCAATTTCGTGAATTGTCACACTAAAATTTCCCAATTTTATGGGCACATGCTGTTCCATTTTGTTCAAGAAAAATCAAAGGAAGGAAAAAAGCTCAGCCAAATGCCTCATGTATTTTTTCTGTAACAAACTTTGTTAAGAGTACACGAGACATTGCAGAGCTTATTTTTGAGACGTAATAAATATATAACACCCTTTTGTCCCAAACATTTAAAGTTCATCAGAATATCTCTACAAAATCAGTACTCCATGTATGAATGTTACCAAAATAGCAATATTTTTTCCCCTATTTAAAGTCTGAGAGTCTGTTAACTGGAAATAAGAGCTCTGCTGATATGTAGATACATTTATTGACATTAACATCACAATGTTTCTCTACTTATACGATAAGAATCTATACCTCACAGGGTAATAATATGCTAACAAACACCAGTCAGAGGAGACACGACAGATCAATAAATAGTTCATATCATATAGGGCTAACAAACTGTCTGATACATTTGTATATGCATAGCAGATTTATATAATATATTCTACATCAATAGATCACAGGGGTTTCATGTGACTCAGTAGCAGGGGTTTTGACCCTTGAAATTTCCAAAAAGCCACTTTTTGACACCTCAAGATTTTGATTTTCTCTTAAAATCATGGGTATTTTGTCTATAAAATAGTAAAATGTAGACAAAAGTATCAAAATCACCTTTCACCTTCAGAAGCTATTGGAGCCCCTGGATCACCAGAAAGCCAGACACCATTTCTACACATGGTTTAACACAATACCTCAAAATCATAACTGGGAAAATAGTTGGAGACCTGCTCAAGGCATCTACACAGGCCTGTGATTGCTCCGGATTTCTGGGTTTTTCTGAAATAATAGAACCCCTGAAGGAATCACAGACAGTAATATCATTTAATATTAGAACGTTACCTTGAGTACATCTGTAGGGTTAGCGACGGAACTCGAGACGATGCCGGCAACCACTCCACAAAATACATTAACTGGTAACGACTCATCTGAAAACATACAATATGCATCTATATGTTTGGTTTGGTTGGGTTTGGTTGGGGTTTGGATTGGTTGGGGTTTGTTTGGTCTGGTCTGGTCTGGTCTGGTCTGTTCCGTTTCGTTTGTTTTAATAACGTTGTTTCTCAACAAATTGTCAGATTTATTGGAATCGTCTATAAGTCTCTGATCGAATCAATGACAGCACTATAAACCACCTGACCAGAGTCATGTCTAACAGTCTACTAGACTCAAGATACTTTAGTACTATTACACAAGTCAGTGATTTTTTTGGCTAGTTTTGGGGCCGAATACAGGCCCCTTCCCCAAGCAAAATAACCTCCATTTTTCCCAAAAAGTCATAATATTTTCCCAAAAAGAATGAATATTTTCCCCCTTTTCAGTTTTTTTCTTGCTGGTTTAAAAGCAACTAACGGTATGGCTGTTTTAAAGTCAAAACAATAGATTTTTAAACTTGCAAAAGTTGTTGCTACAAATGACTCGAGTATTATCAGTAGAAAATAGCAAAATGTGAACAATTTTAACCAAACAAATCTATTTTAATAATTCCCAATTTGGCAAATTGTCGCGCTAAAATTTCCCAATTTTATGGGCACAGGCTGTTTCATTTGGTTCAAGAAAAATCACTGCAAGTTTGTAAATATATTTTTCAATAAATGAAATAGCCAAATCTATATTTCAACTTTTGACTTTTATTGCAATGAATTTTTTTCCTCAAGAATAAACTCTGTCAAAACAAGATTATAAATCATTAAAACAGGATATATATACCACTTCTGAGAAATACTGATTTATATTACATGTAGATAACAAGCTTACATTTTTCTTGTAACAGCTGAGCCTCAGATTTGACATTTGCTTTACCCTTCACAAACATTACCAATGTAAAGGCCAGATATATCAGCTATACATTTGTACTTGGAGAGTGCAGATAGACTGAGGTGAGAATATATATGTCTCTCTGTATCAGTTCTAGGCCAGTCTGTATTACACTGTCTCTGTACAAGGCCTGTATGCCACTATTGACAAGTGTTAGGCTATATTCCAGGAAAATTCATCACTCCCGTATAACTCATCCTTCAATTTATTGTCTGTACGTGCAGGTGTAGGCAGATGTAAACACTCTCCATTCAGACCTTGACATTCAATCAACCAATAATGTATTTAGAAGTAAACTGAATGTTCACATGAAAACCACTTAAAACCGCAATAAAATCATAACTTTCCTCCTAGCCGGAAAATAACATATTGAAGATAATTGAACTTGGGTAAATTTTTGAAAGTCTAAATACAATGAAGTATACTCAGAATTTTTTTAACGAAAAACTTTCATTTGGTGCAGTAAAGTATTCTAAGTATCCCATTTTTTTAATCAAGAGTTCCGATCTGTACAGAAATAAAACATTCACAGAATAATAACAACAAGTTCGAAAATAATTATACTGTAAAATCATTTAATTTCGTGGAGACGTTATTTCAAGGATTTCAGATTTCATTAAAAAATATCAAGCTCAAATTAACACAAATTTTCAGATCAAACAGATACATATAATAACTGTTTCATTACATGATGAGATATGCAAGTAAAATTCCCAATTGATTGATCGAAATCTGACGAGTATGGCAGCCACAGTAAACTTGACATATTTATTGGTATAATTATTTATTTAGAACTAAATTAATTGGTTCAGTCATCCTGGAAATCCACAAATCCCCTACGAATATTAATGATATTAAGAGCTACAGATAAGCTGCGTATTGGCGTAATTACCCAATTAATTTTCTTAAAAACCCAATAGATTTTGAGAAGAGGGGGTAAGAAAAAGCAAATAGAAAATGATGTTGTAGTGAAAAATAGTACATAAAAGACCAATTACCCTATAAATTTTATTAAATACCCAATTAAAATTTGTCAGAACCCAAATAAAATTGAAACTTGGGGGTAAAATACCCAATTGCCTAAACCTTTATTACAGTACATAGCTTGACAAGCTTACAGCACGTGTACAGCTTCATGTATCACACATGATAGGGTAACGATGTACAACACTGACTTTCACAAGTTTATACAAGTTCAAGGTAAATTACAGTATTCTTCCACCAATAATAACAACAGACATTGAGACAGAAAGATGCTAGTTGTATATATCCAATCCGTATGAAAAGCGGACTTATTTTGGTCTACATCAAAGACCATATTCTTCCACTCAATTACAACAGACTGAAAGATGGTCTGTTTTATAGATCCTATCGGTATGAAAAGCGGACTAATTTCTGTTCTCAAAGACTTTGGTTACATATAAGTTGGTGCTCGGAGCCTCTAGACATCACTCATCAAGGGTTCTATTTGACTCAGGAGTAGGGGTTTTGACCCTGGAAATTTCCAAAAAGCTACATTTTATTCCTCAAGATTTCAGCTTGAATGTTCATTTTCTCTTAAAATCATGGGTATTTCGCTTTAACATAAAATGGTAAAATTTAGTCAAAAGTATCAAAATGACCCTAAAGGTTCAGAAGCTATTGGAACCCCTGCACATGAATATGGTGATCAGAGATAGGCTATCTCAGTACTCATTGATTAAGTACCAAATTCCTAAGTACTCAAGTACTACTCCAGTACTGGTGGTCTGTACTCGACCCATCCCTGGACAGGGCTCTCGCTACACTTTTGGGACAAGGGCCAGGGGCCCTCAGGTAGGGGAATTTCGCGTCATTTTGAAGAAAAAGGGGAATTTTGTCTTTTATAAATTTCAATACTATTATACAAGTAATACATATTAAATAAACAAAAAACCAATTTCAAGCTATAACAACAGATACAGTAATGGCTGAATGGCATTTCAAAGGCTCTTCAATGATTTTCAAAAAATAAAAAATAAATTATATTTTTTGGAGGGATTTTTTTTCAGAAAATAGGGGGAAAATGTATATTCGTTTAGGGGGGAATGGGGCCGATATTCGGCCCCTAAAATGGTCAAATGAGAGCCCTGGTGGAGATAGCAAGCATGTATCTGTCTGTACCTATATACAATTAGTACCGTACAACATTTGCTTGTTTTCATGATCAGAAAAATATCAAACACTGAATGGTAAATTTATGTCTTCCCATGGAAAAATTTCTGCAGCTTTTCCCAAATGCTTTAATGTATACAATCATGTTTGTGTTTCCTTATAACTACTTTTATACATTTAATAACTGTATGTATCTGCGCATGGAAAAATTTCTACAGCTTTTCCAAAATTCTTAATACCCTAATGTTATGTACTATTTAATTTTGGTGGTCAAGAAAATTTGGCCAATCCTGATATCATTAACCAGTTTGTTTGTACCTTCGACTTAGTATATAATAAACAAGTCATGGTATAGCTGTGTGGCCATTTAGTGATCAAAGTCACCATATAACTAAAGTAAACAGTAGTCGAAGTACAGAAAAGTCAACTTGTAACGCTAAGGCTTAAATTAAAATATTGTTTGTTTCCCCATCCCCTACCTACCCGACTAAAAAGGGCCCTACCCAAAATATTTTATTGCCCAAATTGAAATACTATTTTTTTTGTTAAAAATTGGAAGTGAAAATGTTAATTTTTGTTATTGACTTCTTTCTTACCATTAAATTTAAGACTGTTGGTTTTCACCTTAAAGTTAATTCTAAATTTCATTATAAATTTGTATGTCTTAACCAATAACTATCATACTGAAACGGTTCCAAAAAAAAAATTTAACCCTACCTACCTACCCATTCTAAATCTGCTAGGGTCGGGATGGGGAAACCAAGAATATTTTAAGTTCGGCCTCAGTTACACACACAGGTCAGCAAGTGACTATCATTACCAGTACTACATAAATCTACTTTAATGTCACATTATCATTATTAAGTACCGTTTTTGAAATGTTTTCATTTGACGATCACTTATACAGGGTAGCAATACCACGTGGCTTTTGACTACAGTTACAAGTAGAAATTTGTAAACATTGGAACACAAAATTAATGTATCCATAAGTATTTTATTTCTTCATCGATTTCTATGAAATATAGGCCACGCTAAGGGGGACGTTATTTCAGCGACTGTGCCGTTTTGTCCATTACCCTGCGAAACCGTGGAACATATAGGTTTCACAGGGTAATGAAAAAATCGGTAAAGCTGCTGAAAAAGATCTTATATTTCACGAAAAGCAAATAATTGTCTCCTTAGCGTGGTGTATATTTCATAGAAATCGATGAAGAAATAAAATATTTATGGCTTTTTTATTTTCCAATGTGTACAAATTTCTTCTTGTAACTGTAGTCAAAAATCACGTGGTATTGCTACACTGTTATAGTTCTCTCAGGTTAATAAGATATTTACAGACAAATGTAATTTTCATTCAACTGTCGTAAAAAACGGGAGTGACAAAAATTAAACAAAAGTAAACATTCGTGGTCAATTTTATAAATACTAAATAAAATAATCTTAAATTCTTGCATAACCAATCCCATTTAAATATATTCGCCTTATTCGGTCAAACTAAATTTTCCGCCCATTCACTTAATACTGGTCGGATTATAAACTGACCACTAGCCTAGACAATATAAATATTGACATTGGATATCATACAGTAATAGTGTGGGAGGCACTCATTTCCTTTCTAGATTTCACCTACTAAATTATCTTAAGGTTAAGAAAACATGAGATTAAAGTACAAATGTTTGACCAGTACGTCATTCTGTGTTTTTCCCATATTTTGGGAACATAGTCCATGACGGGAATTTTAGCAGTTCTGATTAAAATTTGGAAAAGTACAAATTTAATATCCAAACCCACAGTAGCCAGTACAAGATATATGTTTTATTATAAAACTGTTATTTAGTGTTTTTTGTACATAGGTTTCAATATGCTTCCTGTTTTTACAGTAAAATGTGTCGATTTTTCT
This sequence comes from Spisula solida, assembly GCA_947247005.1. Taxonomy (NCBI): domain Eukaryota; kingdom Metazoa; phylum Mollusca; class Bivalvia; order Venerida; family Mactridae; genus Spisula; species Spisula solida. The sequence goes on along the minus strand of OX365956.1, from coordinate 3,344,929 downwards.
CAGGTTTTTTGGTTTCAATTTGGAAATGTTTTGTTTAAAATTGGAAATATAAGTACTATTTTCCATGGGGAACATAGCCCAATAACTGCTATAATATAGACAGAAAAAAATAATTTTGTCATACATTGGATATATGAAGGATGGGTCTCACAATTATAGAACATGCATAGTTCCGGCAAAGTTTTCACTACAAAGATTATTAAGGCATTTGACCGTCCAACTTCAGTCCATTCAGAATTAGTACAGTAACACATATTAATTTATGCATACCCATGTCTAATGGTCAATGGTTTGACCGTTTGTAAAACATTGGCCAATGACCTGCAAAGGTTCTACACTTTTTATGTAAGTTGCAATGAGGGGTTGAACTTTCGTTGGTTTTGAGGTGAAGCTTGTTCAACAAGTAATTAAGAATTGCAAGCAATACAGAAGTCCCCTACCGGTTTGAGGCCATTTTCAATGTTTCTGTTGCCATAGCAACCACAATTTTTGTCAGAATCAAAATATTTTTAGACGTACATTATCCCCTTATTGCCCCCTTTCCACATACCAAGTTTCATAAGCCTAGCTTGGAAACTGTTTGAGTTACGTCAGGATCCAGATTGTTTGACAGACGGACGGACTGACGGACGTCAAACCTATAGTCCCCTCCGGTCAAAAACCGGTAGGGGACTAATAAATCTAATCTGCACAAATAATGGACCTATCAAATACAGAACCATGTTTGCATATCCATGAGTTTAAAACTACTTTATGAGAGAACCTGATGGAAAATTTAAAATGAACTGATAATATTTATACATTTGATAAAGGGAAAATAAAACAGGTGAACTGTTTGAACCTTCAATATAAGTTATAAGGTAGGGCTGTATCGACACTGAGTCACTTCAACAATTATCGCAATAATTTTTATGAAAAAATTCAATCATGTATGGGATTGGGTACCTACTTGTTTTGATATTTTGGTTGTTGATCAGAAGATAATATGCAACTTAATGCAATGAAAAAAACTAAGAATAATGCTTTCTTTTAAAAAAAAAATATATAGAGGATCTTACATGAGTGTCTTTCTATATTGAATTTATTAAACGAGTTGGATAAAATGATAAAATGCGAGGCTCTGCCGAGCATTTTATCACTTTTATTCAACGAGTTTAATAAATTTAATATGGAATGACACGAATGTAAGATTCTTTTTATCACATAAACTAAATACACAGTAAAAGTTTGTCAAGAATGCACACACTTCCCCTTTAGCAAATAAACTCAATAGGAGTAAAGCGGTTCATTGAAAGAGCTAAGAAAATAGTGCAACAATGTATACACCAATATGTTAATTTTTCTGCCTTTGAAAACAATATTTTTAGGGTATCTAAAATCCTGCAGATATAAAACTACGCTTAACAAAATAAATAATTAAATCTAGGACCACAGCAACACAACGTATTCTGTTCTGTTCCGTGTTCCGTTCTAGGTTTTAGTAACAACCAAGGACAGGGGAAGTAACTAGGTTTTCCGCGTGAATTTATTCGCGATTCGTCTGAATAGCCGAAAATAACTGATTGTACACGATGCAAGTACTTGGTAAGCAAGGAAAATCGTCTTTAATACTCAAAATTAACGGATTTATACAATGAAATCAATATCCAGAGCCGTGTGTTTGTGTAGATGACAAGATATTTGGTATGTACAATTCGTCCCGATCTTATTCGTACCCACGTTTAACGGACCTACCGTCATGTTTACTTACAGTTATAACTCTTAAGTTCTTGTACATCTGTTATCGTGTGATTATAACATGCCATAGAGTGCTCATAATCGGATATAAAATTTATTCTATTCTAAAAATGTATTCTTTTACTTTTTTGACAACGTGTATGAATACATGAATAAAGTGACTCGCCCTTGTATATCCCTCATTTGCATGTTTATTACACGTGTGTATTATGACTTTTATGTAATGGGTTTATTAAACTCCCAGAGCCTATTTTATGTGATAAATATATTTTCCTACCTTGTTCTGTCTCTGCGAAAACTCTTTTCAGATAATGGTAGACACCAATCTTTATAGTACCATAACTAGCCTGGCGTAACAGGGCCGGCGCAATCCTGAAACGATGAAGCATGAAATAAATTTTATGTATCTAGATTGATTCCTGGTAGTTTTAAATTAAATTCTTCACTTGATTTGACCAAGGATATCACTGTCAAATAGCAGTATTTTTAAATGAAATAAATTCAACTGTTGATTTTACCAATTAATATAAAATTTTACAATTAATTAATATAAAATCATTTAAGATCAATTACGATATTTATTAGTCAATTAAAGTTTGGCCACAAATGATGCGATGTCGGCTAAAGCGATCAAAGCCAAAAAGAAAATATTGTTTGTTTCCCCTTCCCTACCCTGACCAATTAAGGTTGGGTACGTAGGTAGGGATACAAACAATATTTCATTTTTGGCCTGATACAGTGTAGCAATACCACATGGTTTTTTACTATAGTTCCAAGTAGAAATTTGTAAACATTGGAACACAAATGTAGCCATACCGTATTTTATTTCTTCATCGATTTCTATGAAATCTACGCCACGCTAAGGAGAACATTATTTGCTTTCCATGAAATTTTTTCAGCGGATGTGCCGTTTAGTCCATTACCCTGTGAAACGGTACTGGAAAAATCGGTAAAGCTGGTGAAAAAGATCTTATATTTCATGGAAAGCAAATAATTTTCCCCTTAGCGTGGCGTCCATTTCATAGAAATCGATTAAGAAATAAAATACTTATGGCTATTTTATTTACCAATGTTTACAAATTTCTTCTTGTAACTGTAGCCAAAAGTCATGTGGTATTGCTACACTGTGATAGGAAAAAACTACTACGTACCCCGAGTATAAAGCGGTTAAACCTTCTTCCCTGAAGATCCTATATAGGGCATGTATCATGCCATTGTACTTAAGCTGTGTAAGTCGAGCATCAATCTTCTGTCCTTGAACTTGTAGACGAGTTTTTGTAGTATCTATAGGAAATGTTCCTGCAGTAGAGAAAGTCAAATAAGAAAATTTTAAAAGCTAACAAATAAATTTGACTTCCCAAACCAGTGATTTTTTTCCTTCTTTATTAGAGTCCGGTAAACAGACCCTTTCCCAATTGCAAATAGGCTATAATTTTCCAAAATTTGAATGGAGAAATTCCCAATAAACAATTAAAAAAATAATAATTCAAAATCGGACATAAAATGATAAAGTTATGAACATTTTTGACAAGAGGTCAAATATAAATTTCAAAGAAACCAGTAAACATTCACATGTAATCTCTTTTTATTTGGCCTTTCTGCTTCATGGAAATTCCCAATTTCCAGTTGTCACGACGGGAAAATTCCCAATCTGAACGGACCCAGACCCTTTCCCAAAGAGGCAAAAAAAAAAAGCACTGGAAACTCATTCCCAAAATGCCAGAAAAGTCCATCGAGACTGATGTTATAAATTTACAAAGTTACTGACTTAACTTCATTACTTTTGAACAGTTGCAAGATTAAAAAATTTCAGATTGTTGACACTAAATTAACTTAAAAGAGACTTCAGAAGACTGTCCTTCAATTACCCCTGACATACTGGCCGACTGTACTGCTTTATGCTCTCTAACAAAGGTAACATGCTTGTATCACTATAGCATAATACTGTTAGTACACAATCACGGTCAGTTCAAAAACAAAGCACAGAAAATTGGTGAATCAATGCTGATAAGATATTATAAAGTGTGTACAATTATCATGTGTACTGTACATCAAGAACATGACAATGATGACATGAAAACTGCAACAAGGACATAAAATAAACCCCAGGCCTTATGTGAGAAAAAGGTCATTGTCTACAAACATCTTTCATTGCTAAAATGAAATTTCAAATGGCCATAACTTTGTCAAGACTTTAAATATTTTAATCAAATGACTTTTATTTTCTGCAGAAAAGTTCATTCTTTCTGTTGCACAGGGGTCCAACAGGGACATAATGCCCAATCCTGAATATGAGTCCCAAGTCTGTTTTGGGCACCATTCGTACACATACCTACATGTACAGCAAAACATTGTTCTATAGTTAAAATTCAGCTTATGAAACTTCAAATGACCATTTATAACTTTCTCAATTCTTTTAATTTTTTCATCAAATAACTTTTATTTTCTGCAGGAAAGTTCACCCTTTCTAAATTCAAGTGCAGCAAGTAAGGATTTCCGGATCAGGGGTGTGGAATTCCTATGCCCGACTTGGGCTTTTTTGCCTGCAGGCAGGTTTCCACACCCCTGCAGATTATTCTGTAAATGTATGACCCCTGGTTGATTAAAGTTTGTATAACATACCACATTCAGCTGTCACCGATGCTAGTCCACCAAACAGAAATGGTTCCCAGGTGTGTTTTCGCCCCATTAAATGCAGAAAGCTTTCCAAAAATAGACACTTGGCTTGTTAAAATCTGAAATGACAAATAACAATACAAATTTTATAAGAGTGGAATGAATGATCCAAGTCCTTCCCTAGGGGCAGAAGGCGCTAGGGTATCACATAAGGGGTTCCCAGAGCTCTCCATAAGCCCCAGCGGTCAGCGATTTCACTGCATACTGAGAGGTTTGTCACCGGTTACATTTCTCAAACTGTGCCTGTTTAAACGACTTAAAAGTTAAAAATAACAAGAAGTTAGTGGTTAAACACTGACTTCTTTTTCACAATCACTTGTCCTTTTGTGATTCTACGTTTACCATGTATACAGCGTTCTGCACTGAATAGCATGCTAGCATTTGATTCATACTTTTTCGGATGGTGGATAGTTGTAGCGGGTTGTCAGTGAGATTTCACTTCGCAGATCGATGGGAATACAGTTTGTCTATCGAAAGAAGGTGAAAGTTCTAGCCGTTATTCGTTTATTTCGTTAGAATTGACCAAGGTACCCGTTTAAACACAGATAATATTCAGATAGGCAAACACGTTGAAAAACGACATAAAACTTTTGTGAGGTGTTTTGGGAGAAACTTTTCGTATTTATTTTGCTATTTGATTGTTTTCTGTTAGATTAATGATTCCGTGAGGCGACCACAAAGAGATAGTTGTGACCTGGTAGTTTCTTGCAGCAGTGTTCTTGTTTGTTTAGCATGATGTGCTCCTCATTCCATACTTCTTACAATTTATACATAATAGGCCTATTGGAGCCAAATATGATTTTGTGTCTTGCACATGTGCCCCCCGTCCTATACTTCACTGGTACAACTGATCAGTCACGGCTATATTTCCCCAATATTTTGTTGTGAAACAAAATTTATCACATATTTGACGTCGCGGTAGCGTAATAAAGCTATCACGCGACGTCATTCAAAGGATAGGCGACGTCGTCAAAGTTGCGCGTTTATTATAGTGAAAAATAAGTAGCTATTTTATGTTTTCGCCGGAAAAGGCTAAATGTGATAAAAAGAACATTGCATTTGTGACTTTCCAAATTGAATTTATTAAACTCGTTGAAAAAAATCTATAAAATGCCGAGCCTCGCATTTTATTATTTTATTCAACTTGTTTAATAAATTCAATATGGAAAGACACTCATGTAATATCCTCTATCTCCGCACTAACACGGCAGTACAATACGATATTGCCCAAGAGAGGGATCTGTACTAGATAGAGGAAGAAGAGTTTAAGGACATTTGAAAGGTAAAAACACAGGACAGTTTGAGAGCTATCCCTCGCCCTTCCCAGGGGTAGGTGAGCATAAATCGGGTTAAAATCAACTAACATTCATTTCAACATGTCATTCAATGATCAATAATCAATATCTTGCGTTAAATATAGTTGAACATATTGAAGACACTTCCTCCTTAAACATTACGTCACTCGAGTCAAATCGCACGAGTTCCACGGACGTGAACCACGATTGATTGTTTACATAAATTACTAGACTTACTAAATACTTGCCATCGAAAATGTCACAAAACCACATCAATGTGATGCCAATACAGAGCCGTTATCACAAAGTCAAGACGTATTATTAATACAATAAAAAAATAATTATTAATACAGAATGCATCGTGGGAAGTGTGCCAAATTAGCATACATTTTCGCGACCTGTGTACGTGACTAGTCGGTGACAGAATTCTATCAAATTTACAATAAAATCGCAAAGGTTACATGTTAATAATGGTTCTAAAGTATATAATTTCTCTCATTTAAATGTTTTTCTTACTTGTTTCACTGACTTTCAGTCCGTAACTTCACTTTGTAAAACGTATCCGTGAATTGTAAACCGCTCACTACGAAAACCGTACACTATTTGACCTACAGCGCTCCTTGCGGTGACCTTAGCATGTCAACATTTATAGTCCATTTCAAGTTTCTAAGTCAGGCCGCGGGTTGTTGGAACGCAACTACATTTGTATTAGCACAATTGTACCTTTTAAAGATGAAGTCAGCATGGTTTTGAAGCTAAGTTATTTCACGTGATTAAAAATGTAAAATAAAATAAGCAGTATGTACAAATCAAGCTAAATTGACCTTAAAAGTTCTAATCAAGAAAGACTAATCTTACATGACTGTCAATTTTAGTAAATCTGTAGTTACTTCCCTTGTATAAAATGAAACATCCACGAACAGCATTCAAACAATTTGATCTAGATCTACTGTATATATTAACCATAAATTTTCTCTCAAAACTATACATAATTTCATCCAAAAGTTCCAGATTTTTAATCGTTTGTTCCATAGTGTGTTCCATTCCATTACGTAGGTTGTCCCATTCCATATTCCATTTCGTATTCCATTCCATATTCCATTCCGTTCCGTTCCATTCCATTTCGTATTCTATTCCGGGTTTTAGTAACGACCATAATTGTGCCGTAGGTTTCACGTTTTTTGTCAACAAAACTCCACTCCTTTATTTCCATGACGGACAAAGAAAAGCTTATAAAAATGTTTGTTACCATAGTAACCATATAGTATTTGATGCTGACCAAAGGTAGCCCACTGCCTTACTCAACATAGATCTATGCTGCACAAACGTCTTCAAGAAAGAGAAAACAATCAGACAGGGAAGGCAGCTTCTTTCATCTTTGCATCACCTACCAGCATGTAATGGTATCGAACCATCGTTTAATTTCTTCCCAATAAGACGAAGAATGATAACAGTCACAGAAAAGATGTTTTAGAGTTTCACTCTGGTTATTACAGAAAGAACACATATTGCTTGTTTTAATTCCCATTTTGTATAAAATATGATTAGTACCAAGAATTCGGTGGTTGATTTTGAATTGGAACCATTGTAATTTTGGATCTGTTGTTATGCTAAATGGTGATTTGTAACTACATGTATATTTCCAATTGAAGTCTGCATTCACATTCAGTTCGTTGATCCATTTTACCTTTGAGTTTGCTTCCTAATTCTTAGAATTGAATACGTCGTAAATGTTTCTACAACCTTTAATTTGTTTTAGTAGCACTTTTATGCAGAATGGTTGTAGTGAATTTACAGCCAGGTGAGGAAACTCTTATGTAATTTTTCTGTGAATTTACACCAAGTGTACCCAGACAAGGTTTGTTTAACTGGATACTTACGTGTTAGGCTGTGGCATAAATTTCACCAATCTATGCTGGTTTCATTTATTTCGTGTATACACCAGTAAAACGATGAACCTGTATGTGTGCAGTGGTTCTTCCTCGACACGGAGATGTATTTTTCCCGACCACACACGTCATAACAGACTTGATAAATGTATCAAAACGTCAAAACAGCCCCCAGGCTCCTACGCCCAAAATTGTTCGGTTACACGGGGTGTTTTATATATACCAGATATAATTCTTATACATCGTAATCAATTGTCAATATATCGCTGGCTTAGAATTAGAAGGTCGTAAGTACAAAATCAATAATTTGAGAAAACAAGGAAAACTGTCTGAAAACTACTCTTTACTTATGGAAAAACAAGCTTTTTAAACTTCAGTTTGGTCAAAATGACCACTTCCGACTTTGATGAAAAGTACTTACGACCTTCTCGTTCTAAGCCAGCGATAAAGGCTAGGACTGGAATTGACCTGATAAGAGAGGTCCTTCAAGTGCCTGCATGTGGTCTAGGGAAGATAGCATGAGGTAGAACTCGGTGCTGGAATGGGGTATGAGTAGTTTGAATGATGTGGTTTTGATCTACAAATAGTTGGTTCTGCTGGATTTTATAGTGGAAGAGGAGGAAAGTTCTGAGTCGACTATGTTCGGGGTAGCCATTCGTGGACAATTAACATTTTTTGGAGAATGCTTCAGAAGTTTTAGTAGTTGTGTGTGACATACCGCCCTGTTCATCTCTTGGCGCTTTCGACTTAGTTTTATAGGTTCAGCACTACTTCTGCCAAGGGTGCCATGTATCATTGAGCAGTATTCCAGTTGTTATCTTGTGTATGTCACGTATGCTATTTGTTTGACCCATAGGCACATGGTTTCAAATTTTCTGAGTGTACCCAATGTATATCAAATTATCTGAGTTTGACCTGTTGATTGTTTGTTTGTTTTGCTATCTCTCTGTATGAATCGTAATGAGTTGTTGGCCTTGGGTGTGACGTTGTTTATATGGGTTGTCCAGTTGAGGTCTTTAGATATGGTTACTGCAATATACTTCTAAAGCATATTATCGGTTGACTTGAGTGTTTGTCCATGTGACCTTTAGGGAAAAATAACCGGGTTCTTTTTACCGTTATTCCGAGGACTTACATTTGTTAGGGTTGAACTCCATGGCCCATTCTCGTTCACAGAGTTCCAGTTATCAAAATGGCACCATGTTTGAGAAACTTTATGTACCATTAGTTTGTAGGCTAATTTGGCAATACATATTAGGGATAAAGGTCTGTAGTTGTATGGTAGGTTTAGGCGATCAGACCCTTTAAGTATTCAAGTATTACACAGCGCAAGTAGATTCTGTGCACTAAGATCTAGTACTTCCTACTAGCCAGTGTATTAAGATGGGCTGGTATTCACAAAGCATCTTAAGGGAAACCTTAAATATTTTGAGATAAGTTAAAATGTTCTTGGTTTCCCCTTCCCGACCCTAGCACATTAACAATGGATAGGTAAGTAGGTTAAATTTTTTTTGGAAATGTTTCAGAATAATAGTTATTGGTTAAGACATACAAATAATGAAATTGAGTTATAACTCTAAGATGAAAACCAAACAGTCTTGAATTTAACATAGGTACCGAATTATACGGTAAGAAACAAGCTTGTATATAAAAATAACATCTTAATCACCAATGTTTCATAAATAAATATTATTTCAATTTGGGCAATAACATATTTTGGGTATGGCCCTTTTTTATCGGGAAGGTAGGGGAAGGCGAAACAAACAATTTTTTTTATTTTAGGCCTTAATAAAATGAGCTTAAAATATTTCGATTAATAACCGTGTCATGTTTTATTTGGGATTATTGGAGCTCTTTACATAATGCTTCTAAACTATGTAAAAATGTAAATAGCAATTTCACTAGTTTATTGGTATAAGTCGTGGTTTTCTCGTTTTGGCACGGTTTACAACATTCAAAATGTATTTTGATGTACCTAGATCATACATCAGTGGTTAGTCAACGTTTCAGACTCATGATTCAGAGTGAGGAATGCGCTGGTGAACGAGAATGAACCAATATCAGCGGGGTGCACGAGAAAATGGTGATTTCCTTTTTTCGTCACGTGTTTCACTGGGAGTGCGATTATCGTCTGATGCGGGGTAGAATTTCATAAGGAAACAATCAATATTGGTTTGAACAGAGACTATAGATATTATCTATAGTCTCTGTTTTGAACTTATACGATTAATATTACATTTTAAGTGGGATCTTGGAACACGAAGTAGAAATATTAATGTGCGTACTTGGAACTTTTGACTATCTAGTATTATATTAAACGAAATTCTAACACAACCAGCGTTATCAGAGGAAACCATGGTGTGCATGAAATTCCCGATAAAACACAGGTACATATTCATTATTTCTTAAGTAGACTTTATGTATATATAGCCTACTACATGTGTGTGTTTTTGACTTCACAAGTTTTTCAGCAGCACCCCTTGCATAATTCTAATTTTAGCTCGTGCTTTTTACTAACAAGTGTCTGTTTTTTCAAGTACTATAATATTTAAAACGCGGTATATATATTTGTCCAATATCTAAGCTGTTTTACTACACTTTCTGTTTTTAGTCCAATTTAGATGTGTTTTGCCTAAATCGTGTTGGAAACGTTCCCTCCCTTAGTCTGATCTAACTTCCGGTCTATTTACGCTTTCATTGGATGCTATTTATAGTAACATCAATTAGTGCAGTAAAATGGAAGCTGTTCGATGATTGACAGAAGTCAACGCGTATTTTAACTCCTGATTTAATTATTTGGACATGTGATCGGTTCCTCTGTCCTGAGTCTGAACTTTTCAAGGTAAGTTTACACGTAATATTGAACATAAATCGTTATTTTCACATTTTTGCCAATTAGCATCGCACCGGCTTCAGAGTCTGGGACTAAAAGGAAGATGGCTGCGAGTTGTTTTAGAAGACACTCCTGAGTCGTGACTCACGATTTTCACGAATTAATGTATAAATCGTACGTAAATCGTAAGTCAGAAATATTAAATAACGCTACTTTTCTTTGTTTGCTGACTCATAAGAAAAGGAAGCCAGTAATTTGTTGTACAGGTGTGAAGAGTACAGTGCCTGTGTCATATTCTAACTGGGGGACATTTCAAAAGTATCGATCTTGCATTGTTTTCATATACCAGCTGTTTTAGGTTATTTCGTCTTTGTTAACTGTCTATGTTGTTCACTTTACAGGGTAGATGTAGATTAACTAGGAAGCTGAACAGTATAAATTGAATTGTTCAATTTGTATAATTTTTTTATAAAATATTTTTGTGCACATTCCATTTTTTGTTAGATTATGTTTGATAAACAGTTAAACTCATAAAGTGAGAAAATGATGTACAGACTGGTAGATTTCTGATTGTAAGTGAATTTGATATTGACAACACATGGCATTTTACACTTGATTCTTTGCGAATAGGTTAATCTGTTGCGGCTGATTTGGTAGGATCGTCCAGGGAAAGGTGGGGGAACTGTCCTATGTTTTTACCTTTTTGATGGCAGTGCAGGGCTTAATAGCTTGGAAATATACCGTGACCATTCCCATGAGGTATACAATACTGTACTGTATAGGGCGGGATTTTACCATCAATATGGCCCGGGGGGATTTTATCAGGGGTTTGAAAAAGCAAAAGTAACAATCCCTGCCATTCCCTGGGGTTGGGGAGGGGGCGTGGTTTCAATTGACTGAGGCTTAACGATACTCACTTTCCTAATAACTAGACATTTAGCACAATGATAATCATTAATTATATGGTACATTATTTAGACTTTACAAATGCAACTCCAGACTTTATATTTATTTAGTCAGTCTTGATGTTGCACTTCATCTAGAAATTGCAGTTGAATGTCAATTAAGTAAGTCAAAATCAAAATTGAACAGCATTACTTTTGTCAATTAAGTGGGTCATCACAAAATTAAATAGCATTACATTTGTCAATTAAGCTAGGGTTCCATTAGCTTCTAAATCTGAAAGGTCATTTTGATACCATTTCATGGCAAACTACCCATGATTTTAAGAGAAAATGACCCTTCAAACCAAATCATGAGGGTCAATATGTGACTTTGTGGAAATTGTAAGGGTCTAAACCCTTACTCCTGAGTCAAATGTAACTGTAAGTAGGTCAAAATCAAAATTAAACAGCTAACCCAAATAAATGTGTAGAAGAGACCTAACAGTGCATGATTAGGTTCTCTTGGATTGTTTCTGATTCATACCGTGGAGATGACATATCAATACTTGTATTTCCATTCGTCCAATTTCCTATTATACTAAGTCTTGTTCTTATACTCTCCTCCTATAGTTATTATTTGATCTACGATGACCAGACTATCTGTACATTGCTTGCAAATGTCAATGATTGCTTATATTACTTCACCGTTCATTCACATAATGTACATTGTGTAGGTATCACAATATTATAGCAATTCTTTAATGTACAGTGCTAGGGGTACCATTTGACTTGGGAGTACTTAGGCCAGTTAGGGGTTTTGACCAGGGGTTCCACTAGCTTCTGAATTAAAACCCCTACTTCCAAGTCAAATGGACTGGTTTTGACCCTTCAAGTTTCCAAAACACCAACTTTTTACTCTAAAGATTTTGGTTTGAAGTGTCATTTTCTCTTAAAATCATGGGTATTTTGCCTGTAAATTGGTAAAATTGAGTCAAAAGTATTAAAATGACTCTTTAGATTCAGCAGCAAGTGGAACCCCTGAGTGTAACCTCTCCAGAGCAGTCCTCCAAAGAACCACAACTTCTCATTGATCAGCAAGTTGTCACACATATTCCTTTTGTTCCAGTACCATTTACTATATGTTTTGCAACACATTCTGTACAACACAAATCTAAAGGACCGATATTGACAAAGTTATGGTCTTTTGAAATTTAAAGATAGCATATCAGGCACAAGCTATTTTATGTTAATTTCTATCATAAATAAGATAGATGTCGTTTTTTCAAGAATTCACAACTTGATAAAAAATTCCCAATTTCAGTAAAAACACCGCAAGTTTTCCCAATTTGTCCTGTACCGGTACCTTTCCCAAACAAGCCAAAAAAATCGCTGATATATGTCTTCCAGTATGGTTGAATTTTAATCCAACATGTACAAACTGTGTCTGAGTCTGACTCTAGAAAGTTATTTGATGTCATAGAATACAAATTGTATAAATAATTGAACATTGCCCAGTAAGTGCTTTGCCTTTGAAATCTATACATGTTGCTCAGTGCCTACTGAAGTATGAAAGTGAATACTGTTATCTTAATGAGCCAAAACTATGGGGATTTGGCGATATTTTTAAAGAAATACTGCTGTTTACTAGCATTGACTTCAAGGTTTATTAGGGGTGTAACGATACGCTCACCTTGCGATATGATACGTATCACGGTACAGAGTATATGATACAATACGTATCGTATCGTGATACAAATAGTTTAACATGAAGACAGGATAATGAGCATCTTTTGTGTTTAAACTTTTTAACATTAAAGTTTTTCCCCTTATAATCAAGCAGAGGCTTTATAAGACCTTTTCTCCAAGGAAAATTTGTTTTTGCTAAACAAAATGATTTCCCCATATTACATGTATCAGTCATTTCTTTTTCCTAAGGCCTAAAATAAAATATTGTTTGTTTCCCCTTCCCCTTCCTACCCGATTAAAAAGAGCCCTACCCAAAATATTTTATTGCCCAAATTGAAATATTTTTTTTATTAAAAATTGGAAGTTTATTTTTTTTTTGTTACTGGCTTCTTTCTTACCATTAAATTTAAGACTTGGTTTTCACCTTAGAGTTAATTCCAAATTTCATTGTTGTTGGTTTTCACCTTAGGATTAATTCTAAATTTCTTTATTTGTATGTCTAAAAAAATATTTACCCAACCTACCTACCCATTCTAAATCTGCTAGGGTCGGGATGGGAAAACCAAGAATAATTTAAGTTTGGCCTAATTAAGGTCTAAAGGTGTAAAAAATGAATCAATCCTCAATATTTCTATCTAGTCTGAAAGTATTGATGATAAACAATGAGAGACATGAGTGGCATATAAATTATCTCCCTTGTAAGATAAAGCCCGAGGTAGACCAATTAGCACAGAGGTCCTAACTAGTTTAGATCCTCAGACTTTATCCTTGTTTCTCACAGAAATATCCCTGATTTTAGATATGAAATTTCTCACTTCTGTATTTACCTGCAAGCCTTGAGCGAGCAGGTATATTGGATAGCATAAAGTAAAAAGTCCATGGAGGGGCACGTGACCTGTTCTCGATGGTTTACGATTTAAAAAAAAATCCAAAAAAAGATGCATTTTGTTAGAATGTCGTGAACCAGACTAATTCCATTATTCCATGCGGATAACATCGGTCTTTGTCGCATTGCAATAGTTTATTTACCGAAGAAATCAGAACTGTCCGAAATTTCAGTGATCGCTAGGCAATATTGAGACCATAGATCTAAACAGCAGGTGACTGCAGCTGCATAAGCACAGCGCTTCCCAGTCTGGAGTACATCCCTTAGAGTACACATTGTTCTTGAATGAAAATAGGTTAGTTCTATGGTTAATGTGTCAGGATTACGGAATTTCGGGTGTATCCGGCACTTCGCTCCGTAATTTTTTTTTTTTTTTTTTTTAGGATCAGCGGGTAAAATATTAGTGCTGGTTGTTTCCCTTGATAAAATTAACAACATATACAGTTTCTTTTGGTCTCCAGGGTCATATAAGGAGAATTACCATTCAGTGTTAATGTCTATTCAGAGACTTAAAATTCTAAATGTCTCTTGTCTATTGTCATGGAATTATCGGTATTGGTTTATGATCTTTGATATTGTTGAACACTGAAAACATGTCTTATGATAATACCTTTTAATGAACTGATACGAGGTTTTATTTATAAGCATATAAATATTAATTTTATTATATGGAACAAGGGAGGCATAATATGCAATTAAGTGTCTTGAAAATTGGTTTGTTATACATGAAATTATTTAACAATTTGTTGATAAATTTCGTATGTCAAATTATCGTGCATATAGTTTTCCCAATTTGAAAGCTACCGCGCTTTTTTTCTTCTCACAATTTTGAGATTTCATGCTTAATTTTATACACATCAGCTGTTGAATTATGCAGATAGAAGGTGAGGATCCTGTCAATTCTCTGTTAAATAAAGTCAGTACATCATTTGCTCGCAGGAACTATTTGACTTGTACCTAATATGTTAAGGCTGTCAAAATTTATACACAATGGTGAGTAAACAACACGTAGCCAAACTTGTTATTTAATCTGATAATTAATGTTGCAAATATTTCAGCCTAATTACTACCATGTACAACAAACAAAACAGGGATAAAAGCAGAGTAATCCGCATGATAAGACCTATGAAATTTTAGAGAGTAGTAAGGGGAGATAACTAACTAATATCTCCCATTACTCCTCATGTGTAGGTTGGTATGTTGTTTATTGGTCCAGTGTTACATAGTTTGACCACTTGGTAATTAGGTATTGATATAAGACAAAGGCTTTGGGAGTCTGTTGTGAGAGAGTTACATTTTGTAACAAGGCAAGTCATATAAATTGCTTGTTTCTGAGTTTGAGCTAAGTGTATAATAATCTGACGTTAGGACTGAATTTTGTTGAGCACAAGATAAAAAAAGTCACTGGCATCTACTAACGCATGCTGCATTACCTGCTGAAAATATGGGCTTAAAATTAACTTTTTTAAGGGTCTAGAAACCTACAACTTTTTTATGGGCCTAGATACCTACACTATTTTTATCTAGGACCCAGCAACATTTTTAGAATCTAACAACATTTTATGGGCCTAGAAACCAACAACATTTTAATGGGCCAAGAAACCAATTTTTAAGGGCCTAGAATCTAACAACATTTTATGGGCCTAGAAACCCAACAACATTTTAAGGGCCAATGAAACCCATTTTTAAGGACCTAGAAACCAACAACATTTTAATGGGCCTAGAAAACAACAACATTTTAATGGGCCTAGAAATCAACAACATGTTTATATGCCTAGAAACCAACAACTTTCTAATGGGCCCTAAGAAACCAACAACTTTTTATGGGCCTAACTATTTATTATTTACCAACAGTGGGCCAAGGCAGCCTTATCATTAGTTAGGTGTATGTGATAACGGAGTGCATACAGCATGTATGATTCATGCTTTTCCATATATCATAGAAACATTATATTAAATCTCCATTCAAGAATCAAGATAGAAAAAAATGTAAAAAGTAGAACATGTGAAATAATTACAGTAAACCAAGCAATTACTTCACGCAATTTAATTATGTGGATTTCGCAAGTGGTAGAAATTTACGAAATTAAGTCGTCGCAAAATTGCTAAAAAACATTAATATGGACATTGTGTGAAGCTTAAAAATGCGAAAATTTGTAGTCGTGAACATCAGACGTCGATCAGCAAAACGTGAAAGTTAGTAGTCGCAGAGTAAATTGGTTTACGGTATACATACTTACCTGTGGTGTTTTGAATCATATTATATCAAGATGATTTATGTTACTTGTTTATTCAGGTCTGTCATCTGTCCGCATTTCTTGAAACTGGCTCAAGCCGGTTCTGGTGGCAGACAAAGTGATGCATACAGTTTATATTTCTCTGCTTGTTACGTCCGTGTTTTTTCTATGTTTGGCTCTTAAGTAACTAAGGAAGTCAGTGTTTTTTCTATGTTTGGCTCTTGAGTAACTAAGGAAGTCAGTGTTTTTTCTATGTTTGGCTCTTGAGTAACTTAGGAAGTCAGTGTTTTTTCTATGTTTGGCTCTTGAGTAACTTAGGAAGTCAGTGTTTTTTCTATGTTTGGCTCTTGAGTAACTAAGGAAGTCAGTGTTTTTTCTATGTTTGGCTCTTGAGTAACTTAGGAAGTCAGTGTTTTTTCTATGTTTGGCTCTTGAGTAACTAAGGAAGTCAGTGTTTTTTCTATGTTTGGCTCTTGAGTAACTTAGGAAGTCAGTGTTTTTTCTATGTTTGGCTCTTGAGTAACTAAGGAAGTCAGTGTTTTTTCTATGTTTGGCTCTTGAGTAACTTAGGAAGTCAGTGTTTTTTCTATGTTTTGCTCTTGAGTAACTAAGGAAGTCAGTGTTTTTTCTATGTTTGGCTCTAGAGTAACTTAGGAAGTCAGTGTTTTTTCAGGTGATTTTATAACCGTTTATGGGCTATGTTCCCAATTTCTTTTTTCCCAATAATGCAAGCAAAAAATTACCAATTGAGATTTAAAATAAAGCGGCTATGTTCCCAATTTCTTTTTTCCCAATAATGCAAGCAAAAAATTACCAATTGAGATTTAAAATAAAGCGGAAAAGAATTGACCAATTTTCCTGTAAAAACAGCAAGCACAACTATATAACCTTGAGTATGAAAAACACTAAATTACAGTTAATTAAACATTAAACTTTATGTTATTGTATACCTTAAGCTATAACATAATTACATTGCAGGTTTTGTCAAAAGTAGCCCTAATATTTTGCTTGAAAGCCTTGTATAAGAGATAGGTCAATTAAGTTGTTGTTGTAGCTGTCTATTTAGCACAGAGAGTTTGACCTGATTATGACCTTTATGCGTGAATATATTACAAGGTAACCTTGCGTTTATTATATAAATTTCTGCCAGCAAATCATGCAATATTGGTCCTTTAGATTTGTGTTGGTATACAACACACCTAAATATAGACATTATTTCAACTGTTAAATTATGCTTCATGTAATAAAAGGTTGAGAGTCGTGTCATATTCTCCGTGCGATACATCCTGCCTGTCTCCTGCAGTTATAGGTACATAGTTTGGTGTATTTTTATGTGAGTCAAATAGGTTGTTACATTTCATAGACGGGTGATAAATCATGAACATCTAGATAGATAACAGTACAGGTACATGGCTACATGCATGATGATGTCTACACTTAGCACTGCAGGAGTCTAGTCAAATCTTAAAGGGGATTTATCTGTATCTTTTCATGTGTTGTGGTAAATCTTAAAGGGGATGTACCCGTATCGTATTATGTTGTATGGTAAAAAAACTAAAATTTTAAAGGTGACATACCTGTATCTTTACATGTCTTATGGTAAAATCTTAAAGGAGGCGAACCTGTATCTTTACAAGTCTTATGGTAAAATCTTAAAGGTGACGTACCTGTATCTTTACATGTCTTATGGTAAAATCTTAAAGGTGACATACCTGTATCTTTTCATGTTCTATGGTAAAATCTTAAAGGTGACATACCTGTATCTTTACATGTCTTATGGTAAAATCTTAAAGGAGGCAAACCTGTATCTTAACATGTCTTATGGTAAAATCTTAAAGGTGACGTACCCGTATCTTTTCATGTTTTATGGTAAAATCTTAAAGGAGACGTATCCATATCTTTTCATGTTTATGGTAAAATCTTAAAGGGGACGTACCCGTATCTTTTCATGTTTTGTGGTAAAAGCTTAATATTGTACATGTCCTTATGGTCCTTTAAAGTTCTAGCAATAGAACAATGTTTGAACTGAGTTTTAGAGTATGGTTGTATGGTTATAATGGTATCCTAAAAAGACTTGTGACCCGACCCTTTTTCAGCATTGGGCCTCAATAGCACCCTTAACAATAAAAAAAAAATTATGTTAAATTCTCTGTGCAACTAGATGGGTCTGTACTTTAAGTGTGAAATGTGAGCAAATCAGATGAATTTTGATGCTAACATGTCATGTATTTTTGATGATTGACAGTTAATTAAGGCAATTAGATAAACATTGCATCTGAATTCACTGGTCTCAGCATGGGTTTTGATACATGCCAATGTTTATCTATGCTTTGGCTAATTGACCACTAAGGCCAGAATGATGTAGATTGAAGATTCAGAATTCAATTGACCAGTCAACTGATTAAGTTAAAAAATTGGAAATAATCTGAAATACAGTGCTATGTTTGCATAACCCTGTCAGGAGTTCCATTAGCTTCTGCATCAGAAAGGTTTGACTAAATTTGACCATTTTATAGGCAAAATACCCATGCTTTTAAGTGAAAATGATCCTTCAAACCAATATCTTGAGGGTCAAAATGTGGCTTTTCGAAAATTAGAGTCAAAACTCCTACTCCCAAGTCAAATGGAACCCCCAGTGATTTTTTTCGCTTCTTTGGGAAAGGGTCCGGGTCCGATTGGGAATTTTCGCGTCATGACAACTTGAAATTGGGAAATGTCATGAAGTAGAAAGGCCAAATAAAACAGAAAAAGAGATTACATGTGACTGTTAACTGGTTTCTGTAAACAGTTACGCTTGACCCCTTGTCAAAAATGCTCATACCTTTGTCATTTTATGTCCGATTTTTTTTTAAAATGTTCATTGGGAATTTCTCCCTTCAAATTTGGGAAAACTATAGCCTTTTTCAAATTGGGAAGGTACCGTTTACCGGTAGCAAACAAAGAAGGAAAAAAATCACTGACCCCTGCTTGTTTAAGGCTTTAACTCTGACTGTGAGTCAATGTGTACAAAGAAACAAAAATACAACTTTCATTCATGTTGACCCGGCTCATTCATACAGAAAACAAGACAGAAGGCATTAATCAACATTGTTGTTCTCGCAGAAGATGATGTGTGCAATGTACTTATACAGCGCTCACCAAAAATAAGTATACGGTCGCAAAATAAAACTTGGTTAAATTATTCAATATATAATAGAAGGAATGCGAAGGAACGCAACGCCTTCTCCCCTCTAAAATGGAATCCCGTAGCCTGTGCTAACAAAATAAAAGATTATATATGTAGAGTAATGTGTGATGGGTCAACTTGTATAATATTTTATTGGTGGAACTTCAAGTTCCTGTGATTAAAATAACCATGTAATCCAAACTCCTGAATTTTCCATCTTTTTATGACAAATTAAAGTTACCTTTCAAGCAAGACAAGGAAACTATATTTTACACCTAGGCTACCAATCATGTATGGTTTAATATATTCCTTGCCTTAAAAAAAAATTGCTGCTTCACTTTTCTGCAAATAGTGTTATTCAGGGGTGTCAATATTCCTGATTAATCCGGAATTCTTGATTTGTCTATCCAAAAAGAGCTATGATTTCTGACCAAAATAAAAGTTATTGGATTAAAATATCTCAAGTAATGGCAAAGTTACGGTAAATTTAATCTGCTCTGAAGGATTTTCTTGATACAAACTGAATTAATTATGGAAACAATAACAATAAAGGGCTCTTGTTTGGCAAAAATGGTCAGCCGCATATGATTTTCCTGATTTTTAAATTGGCTCTGTTGACACCCCTGGTTATTACAGATGAGGAAATAGGGGAAATAACCTATGTATACTTATTTTTGGTGGGCAGTGTATATAGAAGATCTATGTAAACACATACTGTATTACTGTATTACTAGGACGCTGGCATACTTGTTTCAGTAGTATACTTGTTCTCGGAAAGATGATTTTCAGTTTTTAGATCGTAAAATTTTGGCAGACAAATTGTATAAAGACATGTGCATGCATAGTGCAAGTACTGTACCATGCATGTATTTGTTTACAGTTAAACATCATTTAAAGAATACTTCAATAATAAGACCACATCAAAATTATTACCACAATTTCCAATGGATACAATAATTATGCCCCTCCCCCATCTTTTATAAGGTGGTATATTGCTTTGCACATGTTGGTCAGTTGGTAGGTCGGTCAGTAGATAAAATGGTTTCCTTTCAATAACTCTACATGGAGGTTAAGTCACCAACAGTATATGACCCTTATTGATTTTGAGGTCAAAGGTCAAGGTCACTATTGGGCTGCCATGGGGCATACGTGTAATACAAACATCTCTTGTTTGGTATCATTTAATGGTATTTAAAGGTGAAGCGACAGCTAGGATCATTAGGGTGCATTAAATTTTAAACAAATGCTAAAGATGAGTATTAATAGATACACGGGGGAAAAAACAAAATGACACTTTTTGATGAACAATGCTTATCTAATATGTCTGTCTACATGTATGTTGTGAATAATTACAAAGGAAACTACATTTTGTGTAATTTTACTAATAGTTTTACTTTATTCCATTTGGCATTTGGACAAAATTCATGATGCTATCATTACCAGAGGTAGCTTTGTTGTGACTTAAAGCATCTGTCTCATATAATGTGTAAGTGTTTGTAAACTTAAAGCATCAATTTCTTACAGTGATTTTTATATTTCTTATATATTGTATACTTTTTTATGCCCCTTATCTTTGATGAGGGGGTATATTGCTTTGCACATGTCGGTTGGTAGACCAAATAGTTTCCGTTCAATAACTCTAAAACGCTTTGCCCAAGGATCATCAAACTTCACTTTACATGGAGGTTCGTCATCAAAAGTAGATGACCCCTATTGATTTTGAGGTCAGTTGGTCAAAGGTCATGATCACTGTTTCTGACTATTTGGCTGCCATAGGGGCATACATGTTTTACAAACATCTCTTGTTTAATGGGAATATTTGATGCCAGGAGGTTTGCATTCTTAAGGCGATGGAAAATGCTACTCATGCATGCATGCAAAGGTACAGCTTTTTGTTGGGTGCCCTGAATTACCAGGATGGTTCCTGGACTGAACACAGTGTTACAATCATATGACTGTCCATACTTCACACAAAAATGGTCAGTTTTGACTTAAAACCAAAATTCAAATAAATTATTATAACTTTTAGCTTTATTTCATGGGGTAGCAGATTTCCTTGTTAAATGTTTATGTTGATTTAATTATTCACGTGGAAAACAGTGAGAACGCATGCTAAACTTGTTACACCCAAATGCTTGAACGTTTTACTGTTGTTTAATTACCCATTGTTTCAATTAGTGTACCTACCGTATACACTCGCCTATAAGTCGGGGGAAAATCGAGTTAAAAAATTCCAAAAAGTCAACCAGACTTTGACCAATGCAAAACTCTTCTATAACAAGTACATCTTATGACGTATGATATTGATATCAAAGCATGGATCATGGTGAATTAGTGACTTTTTTTAATTTTCTGGACACCCTTTTACCTGACTTATGGACGAATGTATACGGTAGGTGAGTCAGAACACCTGACATTATCATTGATATGTTTGAACAACTTTATCATGAAACAATTTATTATCATGCATTATAACATGTTTTGGCACAAATTTAGTGTTAATTATAATTTATATTCGACTGTAAAATAAGAATATTTCGTGAGGAATTAATTTTCTTGATTTACACAAATTTGAGAAGTTAGCTTATATTTATGCTGGTGATCATAAACGACAGTGATACTTCCTGCTAATGAAAACATATATGCGGGATTACAAATATAGACCATATATCAGCTGTTAAATTATGGTAATAGAAGGTTGAGAACCATGTCAAATTCTCCGTACTATACCTACTTTTACATTGTATGGAACTATATTACATTGGTAGTACATGTTTATACCATGTCTGTAAAATACTAAGTTCATGACAGAACATTTTGTTTCTATATCCAGTTCTCTGGATCTGTTACTGGCATACTGTACGTGTTATATTTGTTTTGAGCCATAAATCATTAATTATACTATGTCTGTTCCATTGAAATTACTGTCTGAAAATCCATGTTCTAAGATGCTATGTCTTTAATGTAGTCAAGAGTTTAAATTAAATACCCCATGCATTGCTCATTCATGTTGAAAGTACAAATATTTTAAAACTTGTTAAAAATTAATTAGTGATCAATATGACATTGCATTGTAGTGTAAACATTAGTGTAATGTTCTTTGGTTTCTAATATTGTATAAAAGTTCTTTGTGTTCCTTTATGAGTCTTTGACTTAGGTCCTTGGGTATACTCATTGGTCATGTTGAGTCATTTGCTTGTCTTGTATGGATGTGCTTTGTGGTCATGGTGCA
The DNA here is from genome assembly GCA_947247005.1 of Spisula solida. Lineage (NCBI taxonomy): Eukaryota > Metazoa > Mollusca > Bivalvia > Venerida > Mactridae > Spisula > Spisula solida. The sequence continues at coordinate 3,322,408 of OX365956.1, read as the reverse complement.
TCTTTGACTTGGGTTGTTTGGGTGTCCTTTGTGGTCATAGTGCATCTTTGACTTGGGTTGTTTGGGTGTCCTTTGTAGTCATAGTGCATCTTTGACTTGGGCTCTTTGGATGTCCTTTGTGGTCATTGTTCTTTGGATGTCCTTTGTGGTCACAGTGGATCTTTGACTTGGGTTCTTTGGGTGTCCTTTGTGGTCATTGTTCTTTGGGTGTCCTTTGTGGTCACAGTGCATCTTGGACTTGGGTTCTTTGGGTAATGATATTTCAGTATTATATTTGTATTTAATACTGTAAAATTATTTTTCTCGAGGGAGTTAAATTTTCGTAGATTTTGTTGTTAAACTCGACCACAACATCTTATTCCCACGATTTATCAAACTCCCAAATGCATAACTTTGTGTTAACCTTCCATGTTTTGTCAGCCACAAATTAAAAATGACTCCACGAAAATGTAATTTTATCAAAATCCACGAAATTTAATACCCACGAAAATGTGTGATTGTACAGTAGTAATATTAGTGGTATTTTCGACTGGAATGATTACATATACCAATGTAATTGACTGTCAACAGTAGGATATTTATTTCATTTCTTTATTGATGGTGAGACTTTGGGAGGATACTGTATGTTAGACGGGAGGATACTGTGTGTTTGACGGGAAGATTGGTATCCCAGCAGGCATGCTAATTCTCGCTGAGATCTCCCTGAGATTTATACTTGTTCTTTCAATCCCTCTGTTGATTAAAGAAATTGTGTAAAATTATGGGATGATGTTGGTGATCTGTACTAGTATAATATGTTACTTTATTGATTTATGTAGGTTTAACTAAACCATTTCTATAAAACCAGAAATTTTAGCGAGGTTTTAAATTTCTCTATAATTGTGATAAAATCCGCAAAAACTTATAAAATGCTTGTGCCAAGCATAGCCTTTATTTGTCAGTCAGCTTTCTGCTGAAATATGGCAGGCATATGAGCGCCTCCACCCATATTTGAACCGGGATCGCCAGATTAGACGAAAAGCGCTCTTACCACTGAGCTATATACGGAGGCCCCTTTTATAAGTGAACATAAGAACTGCAATATGATGCATAAGTTATTATACCCCGCACAACGAGTTGTAAGGGGGATATACTGGATTCAGCCTGTCCGTCTGTCTGCCCGTAGACACATTCTTGTGGACGCAACTCCTCCTACAGTTTTGGCAAGATTTTCGCTCAAACTTTCATAGATGAACAACCTCAACATATAGATGTGCATGAAGAAAGGAATTTGCAATCAATGAATTTTAGCAGAATTATGGTCCTAAGCCGGCGGGGGTATATTAGTCTGCCGAATGGCAACAGCTCTAGTTTTTTTCTGAAATTGAAATTGGCAAACATGAATTTTTCGCCTCGCAAATATATTTCCTGTATTTTAGTAAAAAAACTATTATTGTTACAGCTTGATACAAGCATGGGCATAAGTTTTCAGGCACATGCCTGAACATAAGGTTTTTGATAGTGCCAAAAAGCCTGTTTTTCTTTATTTTCCCTATATAAATCGTCAATTTTTGTGGATTTCAGGTGTTCCAGAATTTCAAACTTTCACTCATGTACAAGGTTAAGGGGGGAAAACAGATTTACGTGATTGCGTGTTCAACTTTCAGTTTTATACATACAGTAACCAATTGTTTGAATAAATAACTTTAAATAAATTTACATTGAAAGTGGGTGTTTACATGTACACATTGTAAACTGTTCTGTTTAAACATAGAAAAGTAATGACTGATAGTAATCTAAACTATTCTATTTGCATCCTATTACACAATGGATTACTGTTTTTGTAAGTAATTCAAATGTCATTACTGTTAACTCTCTCATGGAAGATTTTCTTAGAATTCGAAAGCGTGTAAATTACTTAGGGCTTTTTGAAGAATTGGGTGTTCAGGCTTTTTGAAGAATTGGGTGTATTGCTTAATGCCAGTTACATAAATGCCTGCCCCCATCCCGCTTGGGCCTACACATAATAAATTACTTAGAGCTTTTTGAATAATTGCTGGATATATTGCCTTGAGTCAGTAGCTGAACTGTCACTTATGGCCTAATGGCCAGGGCCAACACGTAATACGTGTTGCGATTTATTCAATAATAGATAAAAGCCGATTGTGTGTAACTTTCATGCCGATCTGACCTAAAATAAACTTTTTAGAGCAGATTAGTCCAAGTAATTCTGGATCACCCCTCGTATTTAAACAATTTATTCAATCCAAAGGATAAAACCGAATGGCCTTGTACTACAACTGTCTCAGTTTAACTAAAAAATAAATAAAACCATTTATGACAGGTTCATATTTTGATAAGCATCTTGAGTACTTTTTAGCTTAATTCTAATGACCACTAGCACACAGGACCTAAAATAAAATATTGTTTGTTTCACCTCTTGCTACTCTTCCTGCGAAAAGCACTCTTACCCGAAAAAAAAATCAAGAAAAAAATTGCGATGAAATTTACGAACGTTATGTTATGTAACTTTTGTAAAACATATTTTTCTTCCCTACGCTCTCAACCCTAAATGACATTTGTGGTGGAAGCGGAAACGAATACTTTTTTTAGACTGTATGTCTGAATGAAGCTCTCGATGCTGTAGTCAGTGTATATCAGATGTCAAACTGCATGATGTCGGAAAATGTCTGAATTATTTAGTAAAAACCTTTCACATTCATTGTCATTTTTTTGGACATAATTTGATCGAAGATTAAAAAATTGTTGAAGGTCTGTTCCAGCTAATTGAGTACTAGTACACAGCATACATATGTCTATGTATGGCACTACTTTTAAAACAAAGATCATCAATTTTCATTGTAAACTGTAGACTGCATTTGCATTAGTTTAATTAATGTTTTGACTTTATGTAGTAGCTTATGTACCTTATATCTGACGGTTTTCCAGAAGTCTGACCCTGTTACGCGTTTCTAGTAATTTTTTTGTGGTGACAATGCTTTTGTCATGAAATCCACAATTCCACAATATACTGTCTAAAGCATGTTATAGTTCCTCCTGTGTTTTCAAGATTATAAACCTTTTTGAATTGGCTTCGAATGACACACCTTTGAGAGATTTTCTTATATTAACTACTGATAGTGAAATTCTCTATTCCTTGGACAATTAAAGACATTGATTTGTATGTCTGCTGACATTTACAAAGATTATTTAACCCTCAACTCTTTAATTTTTGAAGTGTAAAATTGTTCCAAGAACTGGTGGATTGTTGTTCACTTGTGAACGACCGAGACAGTAACTGTTGTAAGTGCATGGTCATTGAGTATTTCCTTAATTGCCAGGTCAGCTATTATGGCCTCTGACTTCGAGGGAAGAGGTCTGTGATACAAAGAATTCAGGTGATTTGTACGGTGGCCCGTTAGGGCCATCGCTGCATAGAAGTAAGTTGAAACACGAAACAACGAAAGTCGAAACTACGATATAGAAAAGTCGAAAGTATGATGGTGAAAAGTCGAAACAACGATGGTGAAAACACCAAACAACTAAAGTACGATAGTGAAAAGTCGATATTATTTCGTGTTTTCACCATCGTTGTTTCGACTTTTCACCATCGTACTTTCGACTTTTCTATATCGTAGTTTCGACTTTTCACTATCGTATTTTCGACTTTTCATCATCGTAGTTTCGGCTTTTCACTTTCGTATTATAGCTATGCAGCGATGGCCCTAACGGGACACCGTAGATTTGGGAAGGTAATACTTTTGGTTGGTTGGTACTGAAAAAGCAAATAAACCCAACTTTTCTTCTGACATGTCCTTATGTTATGTTGTTATTATGTTAATGAGAACAGGTTAGATGTTAATCAGAAAACAATGTGATCTATGTTTGTATGTTAGACAGATCACTAAATGTTTGTTCCAATTAGCCAGATTGGTAATTGTACTGTTGATGATTCTGAATACAGTGGAAGGCATCATATTAACCTGGTCCTTGACCTTTATGCATGAATAATTATATTTCCAGCTTCTGGGGCCGAATATATCAATTTCCGTGTGGAAGTCGTACCATGTCGGTGACTAATAAATTAGTGTTTGTAACTACTACTTGTACCTATATTTTTTTTTACCTTGTACATATCCGTGATACTCCCACCCGAAGGTAAATTATAGACAATAAATCAACTGTTAAATTATGGTAATAGAAGGTTTGAGGAATAAGTTAATTATTCAATCTATTCATTGTCAGTATAAAGTTAAGATTCAGACCTATTTATGAACAAAATACTTTGTAACTAATCGTAACTAAATAAGACTTTGTAAAGCCTAAAAATGTTAGTTTTAAGCCAGACATATATCTTTTTGGAATGATTATGGTCCCTAATGACCTTTGGAAATATCTTGGGTAATTTCTTATGCCCTGAATCTTTGATGAGGGAGTACATGTATATTGCTTTTCATATTTCGGTATGTTGGTCAGGGCCTAAAATGAAATATTGTTTGTTTCCCCATCCCCTACCTACCTGATTAAAAAGGGCCCTACCCAAAATATTTTATTGCCCAAATTAAAATAATATTTTTTAATTTTATTTTTTGTTTACTGGCTTCTTTCTTGCGATTAAATTTAGGATTGTTGATTTTCACCTTTGAGTTAATTCTAAATTTCATTATTTTTATGCTTTAACCAATAACTATCATACTGAAACAATTAAAAAAAATATTTACCCTACCTACCTACTCATTCTAAATCTGCTAGGGTCGTGATGGGGAAACAAAGAATATTTTAAGTTCGGCCCAGTCGGTACATCAAATGGTTTCCGTTCAAGAACTCGAGAATACTTTGCCCTAGGATCTTCAAACTATACATGGAGGTTGGTCGATCATCAACAGTAGATGACCCCTTTAGATTTTGAGGTCAAAGGTCAAGGTCACTGTCCCCTTTAACATTTCTGACAATCGGGCTGCAATATGGGCATACATGTCTTTACAAACATGTCTTGTATATATTTCTATTTACTGCCAGGGGGGACAAGAATAAGACATCATTGCTGCTTGGTGATGCCTAAGGCCGAACTTAAAATATTGTTGGTTTCCTCATCCCGACCCTAGCAGATTTAGAATGGGTAGGTAGGGCCGAACTTAAAATATTGTTGGTTTCCTCATCCCGACCCTAGCAGATTTAGAATGGGTAGGTAGGGCCGAACTTAAAATATTGTTGGTTTCCTCATCCCGACCCTAGCAGATTTAGAATTGGTAGGTAGGGCCAAACTTAAAATATTGTTGGTTTCCTCATCCTGACCCTAGCAGATTTAGAATGGGTTGGTAGGGCCAAACTTAAAATATTGTTGGTTTCCTCATCCCGACCCTAGCAGATTTAGAATGGGTAGGTAGGGCCGAACTTAAAATATTGTTGGTTTCCTCATCCCGACCCTAGCAGATTTAGAATGGGTAGGTAGGTTGGGTAAATATTTTTTTTTGGAACTGTTTCAGTATGATAGTTATTGGTTAAGACATACAAATAATGAAATTTAGAATTAACTTTAAGGTGAAAACCAACAGTCTTAAATTTAATGGTAAGAAAGAAGCCAGTATTTAAAACAAAAAAAATTCACTTCCAATTTTTAATAAAATTTTTTTATTTCAATTTGGGCAATAAAATATTTTGGGTCAGGTAGGTAGGGGATGGGGAAACAAACAATATTTTATTTTAGGCCTAATGAAATTGTGTATTACATTATAAAATCCAGTTTCTATAGCAGCCATTCTCAGGGGTGTCAATTTTCCGGATTTATCCGGAATTCCGGATTTGTCTGTCCTTGAAGAGCTATGCTTTCTGACCAAAATAAAAGTTATTTGATGAAAATATCTCAAGAAATGGCAAAGTTATGGTCAATTATATCTGCTCTGAAGGATTTTCTTCTATAAAAAGTTTGAAAAACTGAGTTATATATGGTTGACAGCCTCTAGTTGGTCAAAAATGGTCAGCCGCATATGATTTTCAGGATTTTAAATTTGGTTCTGTTGACACCCCTGCATTCTTCAATCCTAAACATTTTAAATGTCTTGTATTTAATTACTATCAATCATGAACACCTTTGCACAGAATAGAACTAATTTATTGTGTCTCTATACTGTGCCATGTAGTAAAAAATTAAGCATTTGAAATACAGTTTTTACACAGCCGACCCCAAAATTTATCATGGGGAGGCATGAAAGTATACATGTATACATGTAGATCTGTAATCAGTAATCATACCTATAGATGAAGACAGGCAAATTCAACTTGAATGTACATAAAATGTAGTAGAGAGAAACTCAGAAAAGGTGTTTCTGTGTATGAGGGTTTTAGATTCCCAGTGATTTATCTCCGAGATAGAACCTAATCTGATAGCTACCATGAAATACACTTGTAAGCATTGAAAACATTCCTACTCGGGTCTGGTGAAGGCAGCTTATTTCTATGGAACATTTTTTTCTCTTATTTCAATATATGATTCATTCCTGTGGATTTTTCATGATGGGTTTTGTGTTAGGTTTTCGTTATTAGATTATGGACATTTTTCTATGTTTTGTTATTTATGTGAGTTTGTAATTTTCTCAAAGCACGGCGCTGTTGGGGTGAATTGTTTTCGAGACTTGAAGTCAAATAATGTAGGTTTGTTTTGTTGACTTTCGGGCCTGTACATTATAGCCATGCTGAGACACACGGAGACATCTGGAATGAAAATTTGAAAAATAAAAAAATAGGTTATTTGGCATTTCAACATCGGCAGCGAAAGGTTAATTAATTTCAATGTGTGTTGTTGTTGTTATTTATCTTTACTAATGAAAATTTGAGAAATTACCAAAATAAGCATGTTTTTGAAGAAAAAAATGCCTCTAATAAATGTAAACCCTAGGCCGAACTTAAAATATTTTTTGTTTCCCCTTCCCGACCCATGCAGATTTAGAACAAGTAGGTAGATTGGTTAAATATTTTTTTTTGGAAATTAGGAAATTTAAAAATAACTAAGGGGAAAACCAAGTCTTACATTTAAAATTAATAGGTACCAAATTTACTAGTAAGAAACAAGCTTTTATACAAAAAATAATATATTTCGTCCCCAATATTTCATAATTTTTTTTTATTTCAATTTGGGCATTAAAATATTTTGGGTAGAGCTGTTTTTTTGGAGGTGGGTAGGGGATGGGGAAACAAACAATACTTTATTTTAGGCCCTAGAAAATAATTGCCTGGTTGCTTTATTGTCTGTGGATACAGCCCTGACTTTCGTGTAATTTTGGTTTAAAGTAACTCTGCTATATAAACCAGGTTACACGATTTAGCTGAGTAATTGAATAAAATGCCACGCCTACTTGATCAAGATTAAGTACATTAGAACTTTTATTGTTTCAATGTCATGCTTATAAATTTTCTGGAATTTTGACTTTTAAATTTATTTGCATAGGTAGTACATTAAGACATGAGTGCTTTTCTTTGAGACTGAAGTGTATTCGGTGACTGGTTGATAAGACTTAAAGTGACTGTGAATGACCTAATTATTATGCCCCCCCCCCCCAATCTTTGATGAGGGGTATATTGCTTTGTGCATGTTGCCGTTTGTCTTTCTACTGGTGATCTGATGGTAGGTGATAGAGACACAACACAAATTACCTGTTTCAATGTAACTACATCACACCATTCTCCCACCACTGGGACTTGGGAGTAGGGGTTTTGTCCGTTGAAATATAGACAAGATATCAGGGACCAGTTTTTGACCGGAGGGGACTATAGGTTTGCCCTCCGTCTGTCGGTCCGTCAAAAAATCTGGATCCTGACATATGACTCAAACAGTTTCCAAGCTAGGTTTAACTTGGTATGTGGATAGGGGACAATAAGGGGATAATGCACATCCAAAAATATTTATATTCCGACCAAAATTGTGGTTGCTATGGCAACAGAAACATTGAAAATGACTTAAAACAGGTAGGGGACTTCTGTATTGCTTGCAATTCTTAATTACTTGTTAGACATATCTTAGCTAAGATCAGACTTGTCTGTAGATTTTGAAGAGCATAGCAAGCAGGGGTTATCATTCCTGAAACAACAATGGCTTATGACCAAAATAAAAGTTATTTGAGGAAAATATCTCAAGAAATGGCAAAGTTATGGTCAATTCAATTTGCTCTAAAGAAATTTCTTGATTACAAACTGAGTTAATTATGGAAACTATGTCATTGAAGGCCTCTTGTTTGGCAAATATGGTTGGCCGCATACAACTTTCCTGAATTTTAATTTGTTCCTGTATTAGTTTGCTCAAAATAATATACAGAAACGTCGAATCTTTGCTAAGATATATGCCTATGAAACAGGCCCCAGCTGTTAAATTATGCTAATAGAAGATCAAGGATCATGTTAAGATCTCTGTACTATAACCAGGTGACCGTGTTAGACCACAGGTATGGCTGGTATTTCCTAATGTATAATCTCGACATTTTCTGATCAAGTTTTTTTTCTTCTCTTAAATTTCAGACGTTTTATGAAGGGAACATTCTACAGAGGGGTGTGTATATACAAACAGTAGTGCACTGGTGATAACAGAGGGACTGGTGATAACAGAAAGGGGTTGGTGTGGACACAAATCAACATTTACATCCCACATGTTAATGTTGTGATTATGTAAGTACAGGTTTTGTTAAAATGAATCATGAGGTGATTTAAAATAGATTGTATTCAGAAGGGGGGGGGGGGTGGGAGCAAGAAAATTCTTGAAACGCTCATTGCCATGAATTAGCTCTGTACTATTATATAATATTACAATAATCAGGGGTATCAATATTCCTGATTAATCCGGAATTCTGGATATATCATTCCTGAAAGAGCTATGATTCCTGACCAAAATAAAAGTTATATGATGAAAATATCTCAAGAAATGGCAAAGTAATGGTCAATTTAATCTGCTCTGAAGGATTTTATTCAGTGCAAACTGAGTTAAATATGGAATCAATGTGGTTCAAGTGACATGAGGGCCTCTTGTTTGGCAAAATTTGTCAGCCACAAATGATTTTCAGGATTTTTAATTTGGCTCTGTTGACACCCCTGAATAATAAATTGGGCAATACTCATTAATTTGTCAAATTATTTATCACTGATATAGATCCATTAGAGATATTTATGATTAAAACACTTTAAGAAATAATGAATATGTACCTGTGTTTTATCGTAGAATAAAGCACTGAGTTACGAGTTTGTATCCATAGTAATTAAATCACGTGTGTGCAGCCCAAATGATTATATGTACACATCCGTGACCGTGCTTTGTTATTCACCTACTGGTTTTCAACCAAAGTGGACTGTAGGTTTGCCCTCTTGTCAGTCAGTCAGTCTGTCTGTCCGTCAATAAATCTGGATCCTGCCATAACTCAAAACAGTTTCCAAGCGAGGTTTATGAAAATTGGTATCTAGATAGGGACCAAAAAGGAGATTATGTACGTCTAAAAAATTTGTGATTTGAACAATAATTGCCGATAAATTTGCTATGTTTTACAAACATCTCTTGTTTTCAGTTTTCTTTGAGTGTTGACCAACCAAAGTGAGCAAGCTGGAGCAGACGAGGTTTTATGGAATGGACAACAACATGGCCCAAGGTCGGCCAATCAAATGTGTTGTTGTAGGCGATGGAACTGTGGGTAAAACATGTATGTTAATATCCTATACAACAGATAGCTTTCCTGGCGAATATGTACCCACTGTGTAAGTTACAAACTTTATTATTCAGGGTACAGTCAGATCTCGTTATAACGACATCCGATATACTGACTTATTCATTATACCGACATCAAATTTGGGGACAAAAGTATTAAAATGCTCTTTGTATCAATTCAGTATACCGACATATTCGTTATAACGACATTTTTCTTGGAAACAAACTTGTCGTTGTATCGAGATCTGCCTGTACTGTATTATTCTTGAATAATCCGAAAAATCTGCATTAGAAAGAATTATCTTTTTATGCACAAAATCAAAGTTACTTGAAGAAAACTTTAAAGAATTGACAAAGTTAGGGTCATTTGAATTTTCATAATCTGAATTTGAACAACAAAACGATGTGAGAAACCTAGATAAGGTGTAGGGATGTGTGATAATGGCACCCGAAACAGACTTAAAACTAGTTTTCAGGATCACGCATTTATAATTCAGTGTAGCAACAGCAATATTGACAATAAAAAAAGTTTTTCAGAAAGGTTTTTACCTCCCTACCTACCCAACCTTAAATGGCCAGGGCTCAGGAAGGGGAAACAAACAATATTTTATTTTTGGCCTAATAAAGTTTGAGTCTCACTGTGACTTACTTCAAATCACAGGGGTGTCAATTTTCCTGATTTATCCGGAATTCTTCATCCTGGATAGAGCAATGACTTCTGACCAAGATAAAAGTTATTTGATGAAAATATCTCAAGAAATGGCAAAGTTATGGTTAATTGAATCTGCTCTGAAGGATTTTCTTTAATACAAACTGAGGTAATTATGGAAACAATGTCATTGAAGGTCTCCTGTTTGGCAAAAATGTTAGGCCGATTTTTAATTTGCCATGTTGACACCCCTGAAATCATTAAAAATGGGCACTAATTGTTCATTGGCTGACACTTGGTCCGTTGTGAAGTGTACTTCTAGCAGTGAGGCGCTCAGTGTCGAATTAATACAAGATGGAAATAAAATGCCACTTTGTGATGACTGATTTCTTCTTCAAGACATCAATGTTTCTGACTAAGCTTCTAGAAAATCATTATGATTTGATATCGTTCATGATAAGTGTATAATAGTATCCGTAATTGGTGAAATTTTTCTCGGTGTGGGGTTTACGGTTGTCTTAACCAGACTTTTAGTCCAGAAAATATACCAGTGTAAATATATGAGAGTTATGCCCCCTCTTTTGGTACGCCACACGGACAATTGAGTCTGTATTTAGTCGGACTTCAAACAGTATTTAAAAAAATCAGCAATTTGGCTATTTCTTGTCTTATCATTATATATAGGTATATTTTGTTAAAGATTTGATAACGATACAGCTAACTGTGGTATACTGCCCCCCCCCATCTTTGATGAGGGGTATATTGCTTTGCACATGTCGGTCGGTCAGTCAGTAGACCAAATGGTTTCCGTTCAATAACTCTAGAACGCTTTGCCTTAGGGTCTTCAAACTTTACATGGAGGTTGGTCATCAACAGTAAATGACCCCTATTGATTTTGAGGTCAGTAAGTCAAAGGTCAAGGTCGCTGTTACCTTCACCATTAATGACTGTTGGGCTGCAATGGAAGCATACATGTTTTACAAACATCTCTTGTCTGCTACAGATTTGATAACTATACAGCTAACATGATGGTGGACAGTGTACCGGTCAGTCTGGGATTGTGGGATACTGCAGGACAAGAAGATTATGATAGATTACGTCCACTTTCATATCCACAGGTAAGTCAGACAGTCTTCAAACTAAGAGTTAACCCTTTAGTTTCCAGTGGTATTTACAATCATGATCCGCGCAATGGAGTAATTTTGTAATCATAGTTTCCCTATTGCCTTGGGAATGGGCCTGTTTCCACATATTTACAAGATAATAGTGCTTACCGTACATGTATGTTGTCATATACTGTAAAATCACATAATTTCGTTGATATAAAATTTTGTTGATTTTGGAAAAAACTCACTTTCCTGAGGTCATAAATTCATGGATTACAGAACATTGAAGGGTAAAACCGTATTATGTATTTGGGAGTTCAATAAAAGGTGGGCACTAGATTTTGTGGTCGAGTTTAACAACGAAATAAACAAAGAAATGATGATTTTACATTTTCTACTGATACAGGTAACAATTTTCTAATGTTATAGATAACAATGTTTTATCACATGTTTGACGTCGCGGTAGCGTAATAAAGCCATTATTTATTTTTGATAATACACTAGTGTAATAAAGCTATCACGCGACGTCATTCAAAGGATAGGCGACGTCGTCAAAGTTGCGCGTTTATTATAATGAAAAATAAGTAGCTATTTTATGTTTCGGCCGGAAAAGGCTAACATGTGATAAAAAGAACATTACATTTGTGACTTTCCACATTGAATTTATTAAACTCGTTGAAAAAATCGATAAAATGCTCGGCAGAGCCTCGCATTTTATTATTTTATTCAACTCGTTTAATAAATTCAATATGGAAAGACACTCATGTAATATCCTCTATTTACTGTTGTTTTCAGACTGATGTGTTCCTGATCTGCTTTAGTGTAGTTAGTCCGTCTTCCCATGAGAATGTAGTCACCAAATGGAATCCAGAAATTAAACACCATTGCCCTGATGCTCCTGTTATAGTAGTCGGTAAGTTGTCTTACAGAATAAGTGGTAAAGTTATAGGAGTCTTACTATTCCAGAATAATCCTGAATTCCGGATTTGTTGTACTAAAAAGATGGAACTTTTTTGATGAAAATAAAAGTTGTTTGGTAAAAAAATACCAATTATTGACTGAGTTATGGTCATTTGAAGTTTCATGACTTTAATTTAAATATAGAACAATGTTTGAAACAGAGTTTTAGTGGACATATGTGTGCTATTGGCACTCAATGCAGACTTGCTACAAATTTCAGGATTGGGCATTATGCCTCAGTAGAACCCCTGAAGTTAACGACCTGTTAGGGAATTTACACACATTTTGACCTACAAACAACATGGAAGTAGTCTCGATACACCACATCTCAGTTCTGTACTGAATTGTACTGTTTTCATATGGCTCTGACGGAACTGAAAACCGATGTAACGCTCTGACGGAACTGAAAACCGATGTAGCGCTCTGACGGAACTGAAAACCGATGTAGCGCTCTGACGGAACTGAAAACCGATGTAACGCTCTGACGGAACTGAAAACCGATGTAACGCTCTGACGGAACTGAAAACCGGTGTAACGCTCTGACGGAACTGTAAACTGATGTAACGCTCTGACAGAACTGAAAACCGATGTAACGAACTGAAAACCGATGTAACGCTCTGACGGAACTGAAAACCGATGTAACGCTCTGACGGAACTGAAAACCGGTGTAACGCTCTGACGGAACTGAAAACCGATGTAAGCTCTGACGGAACTGAAAACCGGTGTAACGCTCTGACGGAACTGAAAACCGATGTAACGCTCTGACGGAACTGAAAACTGAAAACTGATGTAAAGCCTTGATGGAGCTCAGACCCCAATCCCCGAAACATCTCAAGTAGAAATCTCAACTCAAATTGAGATTTTGATAATTTCAAAGTCTGAATTTGAGATAAATATGAAGCTTGAACTCTCAAAATTTTGCTGAAATAAACTCGGAATAATGTTTCTGTTTTGTTTTATCAATTTTGCATGGAAACTCCATCAAACGATCAGTGACAAAATTTGAGTTGAGATTGAGGTCAGATTGAGATGTTTCGGGAGATCGGGGCCAGGATACTAAAAACTCAGCCAGCGTGTCACCCATAGACAATAAATTATTTGTCAGTACTCTGTCACTAAGATCCTGTGACAGTTTTAAAATATCAGTTTGCTAGAATATTACAATTTTAAAAAAATTATTGTTTTGAATTTTGCATACAAATTTATTCATTCTTTGCCTGTTTAGGTTATACGTAAAATTATATTCTAAATTGTTTTCTGAATTGTTGTTTTCAGGAACCAAAATAGATTTACGGGAAAATAAAGAGGCGATAGGTCAGTTAGCTCAACAAGGTCTGTCTCCTATAAAACGAGAACAGGGTATAAAGTTAGCCAACAAAATTAGAGCTGTCAAATATATGGAATGTTCTGCTTTAACTCAGCGAGGTTTGAAACAGGTACGTGTGTATTACATTGTTGCAAAAAACAAAAACAATTTGTAATAGAATTTAAATGAGAGTAGCTGGGTTTGACTTTTCGATACTGTTCTGGTATCACGAAGGCGGTAATCACACCTGGCTAATATAATCATTCTACCTTTGACTGGCTGCTTTAGAGATAGAATTGTCTTTAATTAACAGGTTAGGCTGTAGGACTATAAAAAAATATGTTACATATATGCTTTATAAATAATCACAGGGCCTGGTAATAAATCCAGCGCACAAACCACCGGACCACGGCCACAGCTTATACGTTACTAACGTCTTTAAAAAAATTATTTATAAGTCTACCTCAGGCTTTATCTGACAAGGGAGATAATTATGCCCCCTTTCTAAGAAGAGTGGGTATATAGTTTTGCTTATGTTGGTAGGCCGGTCGGTCTGTAGACCAAATGGTTTCTGATCAATAACTTAAGAACAGTTTGGTCTAGGATCTTCAAACTTTGTACGGAGGTTGTTCATCAGCAGTAGATTAGCCCTATTGATTTTGAGGTCAGTAGGTCATTCTGATCTTTAACTTGTACAAATAGACTAAATGGTTTTGGATTGATAACTCAAGAACGGTTTGGCCAAGGATCTTCAAACTTTGTATGGAGGTAGTTCATCAACAGTAAATTAACCCTATTGATTTTGCAGTCAGTAGGTCAAGGGTGCAATGACTTTCGGGCTGCCATGGGTCATAAATGTTTTACAAGCATCTCTTGTTCAAGGGAGATAATTGGTATGTTACTAATGTCTGTATTATGTATTACAGGTATTCGAGGAAGCTGTAAGAGCAGTTATACATCCACAGCCTGTGAGGCCTAAAAACAAGTCATGTAGAATATTGTGAAACTATGTAACAGTTATCTTATATCATGTACACTTATATAATCCTACATCAATATCCATACAATCTCTGCAAGTCTAGTGTGTGTATTGTCAATAGATCTACGCAAATGTGTGTATCATAAATCGAAGCAGTTCTGTGTGTATCTACGCAAACGTGTGTTTTATAAATCTACACATACTTGTGTATTGCAAGTCAACACAAACCTGCAAGTTACGTGTGTATCTACGCAAACTTGTGTATTATAAATCGAGGCCAACCTGCAAGTTACGTGTGTTCCTAAGCAAACGTGTGTAATTATAAATCGAAGCAAACTTGTGTATTATAAACCTACGCAAACTGTGTTTATTGAATACGTACCTGTTTCAATGAACATAACACTACATCGATGGCTCGCTTGCTGACAGGATCATCACTACTAGAGTGTCAACTGTTGTATTTGTGTCTTCACAAATTGGACGGAGTAATGGTTTTAAGTAAGTTAAAATTGCATCGGATCGATAAAAAAGTTTGCTGAGTGAAGGAGTTGTGTTTTCGCTAATTAGATGCTTAAAATGTTCTCGAAAGAAATGCTCTGTGAAATTGGTATATCTATGTGGGAATAATGGGTTGGATTAAGCATATAAAACCGTCTTGTGGTACGGTAATACTGCACACCTAGAAAAGTTCAAATTCTCAAAGTATATGTATATTACATACATGTATGTATAATTTTGTGACAACAGAGATTGGCTGTATAAATGGATGGTGAAGTGATATTCTTGCTTGGAAATGTCAATCATTCTGTACATTTAGGATTGAAATTTTTGTAATTTATTGAAACACATGGTAAGATAATCTGTCGATATTTCATCCGTCATTCAATGTTTAATGTGCTATTTTGCATGCTTGTGTACTTATGGAAGACACTTATATATCAATTAAATTCTTCCAAGTTGCAAATGAAAACCAGAATTGACTTCAAGCTGTATGTTCAATAACATGTCATATAACACAATTACATGTCTTAGTTTAATTTCTTATAATTTTGAATGAATACGCACCTGAGTCTTTTCCACACTATTGTGTGAGAATGTCTGGGGAGAATTATTGTGTATAATACAGTACTACTGTTTATTATTTGCTTTCAATGCATTATGGAGTTTTTTCAGTGAAAATAACAGTGAAAATAACAGTGAAATTACCACTTTGTTATTTTCACTGTTTTGAAGCTGGTTCCAGTATTAGACAGAAAAAGAAACGTAACGTCAACGGTGCCGGGCTTTAACATATGCGTTACTTCATCATGACGTCATAATTCTCACGTCTTGACGTTCCAATTTCAACGTGGTTTTTTCCAATTAAGCCAATTACGGCACATTTTAAGAGAAATTGAGGCATATAATAAACAGAAAATTTGTTGATTTTTGCTGTAAGATCAATTTTATTTCACTCTGTGATCACTCGGTGAAATAAAATACGATCTTACACCAAAATCAACAAATATCCTCTATATAATTGGTTATGTTGGTGATGTAGAAATATTTGCAAATTTCATTTTTTTTACTAAAAACAGCAATATTTTATGTTGTGTAAAAAAAATTGACAAAGAATTGAACTAAGTAATTTTCAAAATCGCTAATATTTCCGCATGCCAAATGTTTGAAATTTCAGGGTGTCAATATTCCTGATCTATTCAGAATTCCGGATTAATTTAGCAGCAAAGAGCTGTGACCAAAATAAAAGTTATTTGATGAAAATGGCAAAGTTGTAGTCAATTTAGTCTGCCCTAAAGGATTTTATTCAATACAAACTGAGTTTAATATAGAAACCATGTGGTTGAAGTCCTCTTGTTTGGCACAAATGGTCAGCAGCATATCATTTTCAGGATTTTTAATTTGGCTCTGTTGACACCCCTGAAATTAAGAATTACTGGTAGTAAAATTTTTGACACGCAGAAATATTCGCTTGTACAGTGTCTGTTTTCTCAACCAGGATATACTACTAAATTCGGTAATCTTTCATCCAGTGTAATAAAATTCGACAATGAACTAAACTAAGAAATTTTCAAAATTTCCTAATATCTCTGCAAATTTCTACCAAAAGTTTGAAATTCAGAATTTTCAATATGTTTGACCCGCGGAAATGTTCACTTGCACAGTACCTGTATTCTCTACCTGACTCAATGCTTTAAAACCACAGGTGTTTTCATGTTGTACCTTGCTGGTCAAAGTTATTTATGAAATGTTATTTGTAGAAAATGCAATATTACTGTCTGTTAATTTGTTTCTATGTCTGTAAATCTATACAATAAGTCCTGTAGTGCCTGCTTGTGTTATATTGGATGGGGTTTGTTGAGAAAAGTCTGGGTTTAGGCTTGAATAAAATAATTCCTAGATTTTCATCCCTAAAATTATTTTGTGATGGCCCATTTTTTATGACGGTCAGTTCAATTGAGTTGTTTTAGTTAAAAACATGAATCCATCAATTTGTCAATTTATTTTTCAAAATTATTTAAAAGAAGGGAAATGAAACCTGGGGTTGAATTCAATATTGATCTTCCTTGACTTAAGGATAAAGACAACCAATCAGATCACACCATATTAAACAACCAATCGGATCACACCATATTAAACTCTCGGTCAGTAACAGGCGATATGATTGGCTATCCTTATTCTCCAATTAAATAAGATAAATATTGAATACCACCCTGGCATTATTATCGGGTTACAAATCCAAGGTACCATTCACTGGACCATGCCTGCGCCTGAAACTTTGACACCACCCAAGGATTGGTTTTTGAAATCATTTCAATTTGCTTATCAACATCCCCCTTTTTAAAGAAAAACTGGGATGTAAATCTATTAATTACTTTATGGTAGCCTGAATGATGTAATGTGATTCACTGTTGTCTGTACTCATGCCAGTCAATGATATTTTTTTGTTATCTTGTAACATAATTGACTCAACATGGTTCATTATTACTTGAAAGTCTTATTTTTTCTCTGTATTTTAAACAATTATTTTGTCACATTTTTATGCAGACTGTTTTGAAAAGGCTCTTTTTATGCTTTTATGTTAGTCCAAAGTCTTGACATATCTATGAATTATTAATTATTTTGTATCAATAACTGTAGATTGTTTTACAGCAATTTAAGTTACTCGAATTGTTAATCACAGCTTAACCTTTGTTTTGTTCAAGATAATGTAGTGTGTACTTTTGTATTGTACTATCATATCTATGTACATATTGTTACCATTGAAGAATAAGGTCCTAAGTGCTCCATACGACCTAATAAAGCACTTACGTATTCAAAATCTGCATCACATGACCAATCCTATGAGTCAGTTTTCATGAAAATCGGAAGAGGACAATATTGAAGACGAAAAAGCTTTTTTGTGCAAAGTAAATAGTTTTCAGACACATTTTTTCATATTTTCTCAAAAATCATTTTGCACTTACAAACTTATTCTTCTAAGTTATTTAATGGGGTCCTATAATTTAATCCAGAAATCCGGATTTGCTGCACTAAAAAGAATAAGATTTTCTTCATAGAATAAAGGTTTTTGAGGAAAAAATTTAAAGAATTGACACAGTTATGGTAATTTTTATGCCCCCCTATCGATAGATGGGGAGGCATATAGTGATTCACCTGTCCGTCCGTTCGTTCGTCCTTCCGTTCGTCCGTCCTGGTTAACCCAAATTGACCGTTTCTTCTAGCATTAATATGGCTTGCTACAAAGCTTCCAAACTTGCATGGATGTTGTATATGAACACTCTCCACACGCCAGTATCACCTAACCCCATTTTGACCTTCACCTTGACCTAATTTTGGACTTAGACTTGTTTATGGACAAGGCTTCCACAGGGGGCATAAGCGTTTATTGAACGCAGTCTTGTTGAAGCTGAGTTCTGGGCTGGTATTCACAAAGCATCTTAGTAGAAAACTTAGATTTTTTTTAAAAACACGAAAATTTCTAACGTATGTCAGCCTAACATGACAATCAATATTATTGATTTTTTGCATAGGTTTAAATCATTATGTAAAGAGCTACTATAATCACTAAGAAAACATGGGTTAATCTTCAATTTGTGCACGATACACGCAATACTAACTTTTAACTTAAGTCAAAATATTTAAGTTTTCAGCTAAGATGCTTTGTGAATACCAGCCCTGGTGTAGGGATGTGTTCTAATGAACCAGAGTTGCATCTTATATTCAGGATTGGGCATTGGGCGTCAGTAGGTCACCTGATTATTATAAATTTAACTTAAATTATTAAGATTACTGTAAAATCACATATTTTCGTGGGTATTAAATTTCGTGGATTTTGATAAAAATGCATTTTCGTGGGGTCGTAAATTCGTGGATTACAAAACATTAAAGAATCAACCCTTTTTTTATATTTAGAGGTCGATTAATCGTTGGGGATTAGATTTCGTGGTCGAGTACAACAACGAAATCAACGAAAATTCGACTCCCTCGAAAAATAATGATTTTACAGTATGGTATTATACCAGATGGGTAGACTACTGGTATAGAAATCAGACCACAAATTGCTCAATTTTCCATTTTTCCATGCATGTCTGACTCTTGAGTTGATGGAAACTTTGGGTGATGATAATAGTATGCTACCCCTTACACATTGGACTATGTAAACATGTACAAGAGGTGATCAACAAGTATGCGCAAAAATTCTATCATTTCTTTATTGATCATTATTAGTCTTTAATGGTTTCATTTTGTTGCGAGGTTACTGACATCAAAATGTTCACAACAACTACATTCTTAGAAGCGCAGTCACTTAAGGTATAATATGTCAAAGTTTCATTAAGTTCCTATAATTTTCGTTTTCACTTGACCAACACTGCGAACCACCTTAAATATACCATGCATTATACCATCAATGAGTATTTTTGTTATATATATAACGAGTTTTGTTTGACAAAAACGCTCCTTTGATATAATGTTCTATAGTTTTGTATTTGCAAAACTCGCATCTGTTATAGACTTAAGTTTCAACAATGTTGGTTTAAGAGCATATTTCCATGTATTTGTTGATCATCCCTTGTGCAAGTCTTAGTACAGGGTCGGATGGAATTTATTCTTTTATGTATGATAAATAGATGAATAACCAAATTTTTCGAAAAAGATCAAAATTTGTGAACTAGGAATTTTGAGGAATATTTGCTTGATGATCAAATGTTGGAATAAAAGTTAAAATGTGATTTAGGGTTACATGAAACACCAAATGATAATTTCTAACGTTGCCATATATTTTATACATTCAAACCCAGGACTATTTTATAATTTATTATATATACATTATTGTGTATAATTTGTTATATGTTCCCACTATTTACTATAACCTTGTTGGAGCTGTCATTGATTCGATGTGAGGCTTATCGACAATTCCGATATATTAGAAGACAAGTATCGATGATATTAGAAGACAAGTATCGATGATACATTGATATATCGACTTGTACATAAAGATGAACCAGTTACAGATCCATGACCATGATTCACTTATTCAGCTGTTCTAGACTGTATAAATTGGGTATAGATTCAGCTTTTGAAAACAGTAGCTTTGGTTTGAGTTTCGATTAGACACATTTATACAATTTTAAGACTTCAATTTAACCAAGAAAAGTGTTTTGAGCAGGAAGAATGTGGATTTTGGTAGGTTCCTTTCATGGCTAAGATTTATTGTCGATACATGGATATCGCTTCTATCAATGACAGCTCTACTTCTTGTGTTTATATTATCAATGTCACAAAATACTCATTTATTTAAATGTAGTTCATGTTAATGAAAAATGAATGGCCCATGAAAAAAATAATTTTACGTGCATATTTAGAAGGTTGCTTTTCTTTAACAAAATGAGGTATTTTTTATTCAAGTTTCATTTTCAGATCTGATGTTCATTGTTTGCATTTTATGTTGATATATCTTAGTTTATCTGCTACAGTAGCACCATGTATGTACATATATGTTTAGTACCCATTTTCAAGTCATGCTGTCTCTTTATATGAATTCCTGATCTATAATGTGGATACTTTTAATTTTTTGCTTTTACAACTGTTTACAATTGTTTTAATTTAATTTCGGAACTTGTCAAGTGGGGCTATATATGATTACATGTAATCATAATACACTTGCATTTAGTCATACAATTTGACTGTCTAATGTTTATGTAAACCAATGATAGTGCTTTAACCATGTCATAACCATGTCATAAATAGAGGATCTTGCATGAGTGCTCATTACATACAAGTTTTATTAAACGAGTGGACAAAATGATATGACACGAGGCATTGCCGAGTGTCATATTGTTTTTGTCGACGAGTTTAATAAAACTCGTATGTAATGAGCACGAATGTAAAATTCTATTTATCACATAACCTTAGAAAACGATCATTATTGAACAAAACGATGATGTACGCTGCATAAGCTTCAGCAAAAATTCAATACAATTAGCGCGACGTCATGGCGACGTTGATATTATCCTGACGTCATTGACGGGTCAATGCATGGATTGGCTAACGTCACGTCAAGCTCATTTACATATTTATTGCACAGTCTGGGAGTGCCGAACAATATTTACGGCACGGCTTTACGGCACTCCTGGACCGCAGGTTATGTGATAAACCAGGATTTTCAATAGAGTTATTAGATTGGCAAATTTGTCATGCTGGCGTTTTAGAACAGGGCAAAGTTTGTCATGTTTGTAGTTTATGGGTATGGGCAGATTTGGGGGCAAGTTTTTCCCAACTATTTTGGGTGTGTTAAGTATTATAGACCTTTGTAGATGGCATGAAAGTTTACATGAACTTTACCAGAAATTTTGGTAATGCTTGACCAGTCTAAAGCATAGGCACATGGTTTCAAACTTTCTGAATGTATCCATGTGTAGAGAAGGTTGTGCAGCAGCTATGTTTAGCCGCAATGGATATGACGTTACGAAAGGTTGTATAGGTTACAATAAGATAATTTGAAACCATGTGCCTATGGTCTGAAGCAGATTTACTGTCCTTGTTTGATACCCCTCCCCCCACGCATTTGTTGTTACTTCTGTGTTAAGTACAACTCGGAAATATTTTAATGATTTTTTTCTGAACATATTTGTGTGTGCATACCACTTGCTAGTCTATATTGCGGCTTGGTGCTTAATTGTGCATTTTTGTATATCAGGTACGAAAGGGTCATAAATGCCATGTAATGATATTATGTTATCAGAAAACATTTGTATTATTCTATTCAATTTGTCCATTCTACTTTATTTTGCTATGTCACTGACATTATTAGTTATAATGTTTTATCTGACAGGGCATATGCATTTATTAAGTGTATGTAGTGAAAACATACTTTATTTTTTCCTGCAATTTGTTTTTATTTTTGGCCCTTAAAATTAGTCATTTTGTACTTTTTTCTGTGTTTTTAACCATGTGTCGTCTATTATTCTGTTATGTACATGACATCAGCATTGATCTATTATCAGTAATTGCCTATGAGTGTTCTTGAAAATCCTTCATTTATTTGATTGTTTTTAAGTTTAACTTTAAAACTTTAGCTTATTGCTAAGTTTGCAGTATTTATTGTATGATGGAAGTTTGTGCACAGTCCAAAGTGGTTGTAACCCCAAAGTATTCATAATTTCATTGTATTAATTTGTGCAATAAGGTTTTTTTTGCTGACTTTGCAGGATAGTTTTATGCCAACTCAGCAGATTGTAGATAAAAGTAGGTAACCTGTTTCTCAGGGCATGCGTTTTTGTACCATTGTGGTTATGAAAGATTCTTGATACTTTCATTGTGTGCGTTGGGCAACATGAATGCTTACCAGGGTATTTTTTCACTAAGACATTAAGATTGAAACACTCATGTAGACGTAACATATCCGAAATTCAAATTGTCTAGAACATCTTTTGTAATGAATCGAAACAAATACAATTTTGTCTGTATTACATCTGGATTGATGCAATACAAAATGCACAATTAGTCATTACATGATATTCATTCAATGTTTTAAGTTTATTTTTATGACTATTTGGCTGGCCAAGTCTGCTTTTAATATGCCTTGACTTTCCTATATGGTTGTGAACGATCATTGTAGAAACTTTGTTATTTACATACACATGTAGTAGAGAGAGAAGTTTCTATATTGGTACTACTATTGTGATGGTTATATTGGTAAACATTCTAGTCTAGAAACTCGTTTATTGTACTTCTTAACACACTCTCGCCACTTAGTATTGTAATTATGTTCTGTAAGCATAATAGTAAAACTTTGTTCGTCTTTTGCTGAACATTTCTACACCAATATTGTTGCAACGTTTAGTACACTTTTAGTGCCGTTTGTTTACTGACATGTTTATCATTTGCTAGCAATGTTATACAGTCAAACAAGAAACATGTCTGTAAAGACCTTACATGGAAACAACAGAATTTGATCTCTGTGTTGACTGGTGGTCTCTCTGTGTTGACTGGTGGTCTCTTAATAGAAATCGTGATACTCTGTCTACAACTATCCAATTTTATTTTCTATCAAGTCTGTATTATATTGCCATATTAGTAAGATGTGTATTTCTGCAAATGGCATCCAACCATATCATTGTTTTTGAATGAATTTTACATAAACAGACAATTGATTTCATACTGCTATATAGAGGTGAGCAATCATTGAGTACTGATGATTTATACTGATACACTTGTCTACCATACATAATTTGACACGTGAACTATCCGACGATACTAACCTGATCTTGATGATATTTCAAGTTTCGTACGCAGAATATATCAATTCCCGCGAGCAAAGTAAGCAATATCGTAGGGTCCCTACACGACGATTTCTGTTTATTGTAAACGTTGTGTATATATGTGTAATACAATGTACATCCTGGCAGGTTTATACATACATACAGAAAGCTGAATGACAGCATTCACTTTTATGGAAAGGGAAAACTTACACCATCAGACTATATCACTGACATTTTTCTGACCCTGACACTCATTCAATGTATCACTTGCACGATACATTATGTTTTTATTTCAAAGTAAATCCATGTTTTTGTCTTTGTTTTTACATGATGATGCTGGGGCATCAACACTTTTATATGCTTTATGTTTGCATCGTAGTCAGCTATTATGTCATTATATTCTCGCGTTGTTTGAAATTTGAAATGACTGCAAGATTTGTTTAGGCGTAAAATTGAAATGCATCTACCAGTTGTATCGTTCAACCTATGTGGACGTACGACATTTTGTATGATCAATACACGGATACTCTTGCCATACATTCAACAGTTTTACAACTACTAGTCAAAGTGGTGTATGGTTACAATGCAAAGATATCACAATGCTTGATATGTAACTGATTGTTTGTATTTGTAATGTTTACATTTTATTTGCTTTAATAGTTTTATGTATGTAGAATCTCATTACATGTATATGTTATTTTATTGCCATAACGAGGATACCAATGGTCTGTCTTCGACAGCCTTCTATACAACTGTACTTGGTCACTTAGTTTTTACTTGACTATTATAAGTAACATTATTTATGTATGCAGTGTTTGGTTATCAGAAAACTATTGCACACTTTCTTTTTAAAAGCTGTTTACAGGATATAACAATATATCTCCCATTGTACATATAATGATAGCTTGTCCTTTGTAATTGAAGCAATTTGATTTATACTCGGCTCACTCTGATAAATTATGTTTCTGAGTGAAATTTATATGACACTATGATGGAAACGGCTGTCAGTGGTTGAACCCTTTACTCCATAGATACCTAACCCATTCTGATCAGATACTAGGTGCAACAACAGTATACACTATATCACCATACTGGTTATTGGAAAGTAGTTGATGGTTGAATGTAGTTGGTGATCAACCACTGGTGTACACGTCATATTGATTGGGTAGTGGGAGGTGAGGTTATGGAGTAAAGGTTTTAAGCACCCAGTACACAGAGTCATTGTTAGAATGTTAAGTCAACCCCTGTATACTGAAACCACAGTAATCATGTCTGTAGAGGATGTGGATTATTTTTCATGAGATCATAATGTTTGTATTTACTATAAATAAACAGATAATCTTACCTAGTATTTGTTCTTGTTCATCTTTATTGTGTTATGTATATATAATGCGTGAGACATTAATACAATCTGAACGTTGTCCGATGAATGACCGGCACATTTCAAGCGCATTAGGTCGGAGGTCAGGCGGACATCGATCGGTCATCAGCAGTTGTGTTGGCACCCGTGTGATATAAGGTCACAGTGTGTAATATAACAAAATACTGTTGCAGACAGAAAATCCCAAAAGATAGTAAAAATCAGACAAGCCACACAAAATGGGCTTCTTAACACCTGCCGTAGTGATCATTTAATAATGCAGCGCGCATACATTCCCAAGCAGCACAGAACCGGCAACAGCACCTAGCCACCCACCAAGAGTCCGACATAGAACAAACCATCCATATCCCAAATAGAAGGACATTTTAAGCAAGCCTATGTCCGTATATATAGAGAACTGTGGTTCAATGTCTTGTACAGGGCTTTGAACTTTACTGATTTAATAACAACAATAAAACAATAATAGTGTTTATCAAAATATAGACAACATTGTGGACTGTGGCATGATTTCAAGTACTAAGATGTATAAAGAAAATGCTCAGTAGGCTTCGAACGGGAGATTACTGCGTATGCAATTTGACCGTGTGCCTTTTTGTTTCCATTTGTCCTTTCTTGTGCTTTCGTGTCCCGCTGCAGTTTCTGTTTGGTGATGCTTCTGGCCATAGTTTCGTATTTTTCTTATTAAAATATGGCGTTGAATTTGATTTTTGGCTCCAAGTCCGTTCATAGCGGAGTTTTTCGATCTTGAATAATCAACAATATCTCATTATTTCTCAGTATTCCCCATTTTCACCGGGGCCAATTAAAGCTAGGTTTATTTTACTTCGAATTCACTATTCGTACCATGTCCTGTTCGTTCTAAGGTTATTATCCTTCATTAAGAAATATTGTCGATAAATCAATATCGATTCTATCAATGACAGCTCTACTCCTTGTGTCTATATTATCAATGCACAAAATACTCATTTATTTAAATGTAGTTCATGTAAATGAAAAATGAATGGCCCATGAAAAAAATAATTTTACGTGCATATTTAGAAGGTTGCTTTTCTATAACAAAATGAGGTATTTTTTATTCAAGTTTCATTTTCAGATCTGATGTTCATTGTTTGCATTTTATGTTAATATATGTAAGTTTATCTGCTACAGTAGCACCATGTATGTACATATATGTTTAGTACCCATTTTCAAGTCATGCTGTCTCTTTATATGAATTCCTGATCTATAATGTGGATACTTTTAATTTTTTGCTTTTACAACTGTTTACAATTGTTTTAATTTAATTTCGGAACTTATCAAGTGGGGCTATATATGATTACATGTAATCATAATACACTTGCATTTAGTCATACAATTTGACTGTCTAATGTTTATATAAACCAATGATAGTGCTTTAACCATGTCATAAACCAGGATTTTCCATAGAGTTATTAGATTGGCAAATTTGTCATGCTGGCGGTTTAAGAACAGGGCCAAGTT
This sequence comes from Spisula solida, assembly GCA_947247005.1. Lineage (NCBI taxonomy): Eukaryota > Metazoa > Mollusca > Bivalvia > Venerida > Mactridae > Spisula > Spisula solida. The sequence goes on along the minus strand of OX365956.1, from coordinate 3,296,128 downwards.
TGTCATGTTTGTAGTTTAGGGTATGGGCAGATTTGGGGGCAAGTTTTTCCCAACTATTTTGGGTGTGTTAAGTATTATAGACCTTTGTAGATGGCATGAAAGTTTACAGGAACTTTACCAGAGATTTTGGTAATGCTTGACCAGTCTAGAGCATAGGCACATGGTTTCAAATTTTCTGAGTGTACCCATGTGTAGAGAAGGTTGTGCAGCGGCTATGTTTAGCCGTAATGGATATGACGTTACGAAAGGTTGTATAGGGTACAATAAGATAATTTTAAACCATGTGCCTATGGTTTGACGCAGATTTACTGTCCTTGTTTGATACCCCTCCCCCCACGCATTTGATGTTACTTCTGTGTAAAGTACAACTCGGAAATATTTTAATGAATTTTTTCTGAACATATTTGTGTGTGCATACCACTTGCTAGTCTATATAGAGGCTTGGTGCTTAATTGTGCATTTTTGTATATCAGGTACGAAAGGGTCATAAATGTCATGTAATGATATTAAGTTATCAGAAAACATTTGTATTATTCTATTCAATTTGTCCATTCTACTTTATTTTGCTATGTCACTGACATTATTAGTTATAATATTTTATCTGACAGGGCATATGCATTTATTAAGTGTATGTAGTGAAAACATACTTTATTTTTTCTTGCAATTTGTTTTTATTTTTGGCCCTTAAAATTAGTCATTTTGTACTTTTTTCTGTGTTTTTAACCATGTGTCGTCTATTATTCTGTTATGTACATGACATCAGCATTGATCTATTATCAGTAATTGCCTATGAGTGTTCTTGAAAATCCTTCATTTATTTGATTGTTTTTAAGTTTAACTTTAAAACTTTAGCTTATTGCTAAGTTTGCAGTATTTATTGTATGATGGAAGTTTGTGCACAGTCCAAAGTGGTTGTAACCCCAAAGTATTCATAATTTCATTGTATTAATTTGTGCAATAAGATTTTTTTTGCTGACTTTGCAGAATAGTTTTATGCCAACTCAGCAGATTGTAGATAAAAGTAGGTAACCTGTTTCTCAGGGCATGCGTTTTTGTACCATTGTGGTTATGAAAGATTCTTGATACTTTCATTGTGTGCGTTGGGCAACATGAATGCTTACCAGGGTATTTTTTCACTAAGACATTAAGATTGAAACACTCATGTAGACGTAACATATCCGAAATGCAAATTGTCTAGAACATCTTTTCTAATGAATCGAAACAAATACAATTTTGTCCGTATAACATCTGGATTGATGCAATACAAAATGCACAATTAGTCATTACATGATATTCATTCAATGTTTTAAGTTTATTTTTATGACTATTTGGCTGGCCAAGTCTGCTTTTAATATGCCTTGACTTTCTTATATGGTTGTGAACGATCATTGTAGAAACTTTGTTATTTACATACACATGTAGTAGAGAGAGAAGTTTCTATATTGGTACTACTATTGTGATGGTTATATTGGTAAACATTCTAGTCTAGAAACTCGTTTATTGTACTTCTTAACACACTCTCGCCACTTAGTATTGTAATTATGTTCTGTAAGCATAATAGTAAAACTTTGTTCGTCTTTTGCTGAACATTTCTACACCAATATTGTTGCAACGTTTAGTACACTTCTAGTGCCGTTTGTTTACTGACATGTTTATCATTTGCTAGCAATGTTATACAGTCAAACAAGAAACATGTCTGTAAAGACCTTACATGGAAACAACAGAATTTGATCTCTGTGTTGACTGGTGGTCTCTCTGTGTTGACTGGTGGTCTCTTAATAGAAATCGTGATACTCTGTCTACAACTATCCAATTTTATTTTCTATCAAGTCTGTATTATATTGCTATATTAGTAAGATGTGTATTTCTGCAAATGGCATCCAACCATATCATTGTTTTTGAATGAATTTTACATAAACAGACAATTGATTTCATACTGCTATATAGAGGTGAGCAATCATTGAGTACTGATGATTTATACTGATACACTTGTCTACCATACATAATTTGACACGTGAACTATTCGACGATACTAACCTGATCTTGATGATATTTCAAGTTTCGTACGCAGAATATATCAATTCCCGCGAGCAAAGTAAGCAATATCGTAGGGTCCCTACACGACGATTTCTGTTTATTGTAAACGTTGTGTATATATGTGTAATACAATGTACATCCTGGCAGGTTTATACATACATACAGAAAGCTGAATGACAGCATTCACTTTTATGGAAAGGGAAAACTTACACCATCAGACTATATCACTGACATTTTTCTGACCCTGACACTCATTCAATGTATCACTTGCACGATACATTATGTTTTTATTTCAAAGTAAATCCATGTTTTTGTCTTTGTTTTTACATGATGATGCTGGGGCATCAACACTTTTATATGCTTTATGTTTGCATCGTAGTCAGCTATTATGTCATTATATTCTCGCGTTGTTTGAAATTTGAAATGACTGCAAGATTTGTTTAGGCGTAAAATTGAAATGCATCTACCAGTTGTATCGTTCAACCTATGTGGACGTACGACATTTTGTATGATCAATACACGGATACTCTTGCCATACATTCAACAGTTTTACAACTACTAGTCAAAGTGGTGTATGGTTACAATGCAAAGATATCACAATGCTTGATATGTAACTGATTGTTTGTATTTGTAATGTTTACATTTTATTTGCTTTAATAGTTTTATGTATGTAGAATCTCATTACATGTATATGTTATTTTATTGCCATAACGAGGATACCAATGGTCTGTCTTCGACAGCCTTCTATACAACTGTACTTGGTCACTTAGTTTTTACTTGACTATTATAAGTAACATTATTTATGTATGCAGTGTTTGGTTATCAGAAAACTATTGCACACTTTCTTTTTAAAAGCTGTTTACAGGATATAACAATATATCTCCCATTGTACATATAATGATAGCTTGTCCTTTGTAATTGAAGCAATTTGATTTATACTCGGCTCACTCTGATAAATTATGTTTCTGAGTGAAATTTATATGACACTATGATGGAAACGGCTGTCAGTGGTTGAACCCTTTACTCCATAGATACCTAACCCATTCTGATCAGATACTAGGTGCAACAACAGTATACACTATATCACCATACTGGTTATTGGAAAGTAGTTGATGGTTGAATGTAGTTGGTGATCAACCACTGGTGTACACGTCATATTGATTGGGTAGTGGGAGGTGAGGTTATGGAGTAAAGGTTTTAAGCACCCAGTACACAGAGTCATTGTTAGAATGTTAAGTCAACCCCTGTATACTGAAACCACAGTAATCATGTCTGTAGAGGATGTGGATTATTTTTCATGAGATCATAATGTTTGTATTTACTATAAATAAACAGATAATCTTACCTAGTATTTGTTCTTGTTCATCTTTATTGTGTTATGTATATATAATGCGTGAGACATTAATACAATCTGAACGTTGTCCGATGAATGACCGGCACATTTCAAGCGCATTAGGTCGGAGGTCAGGCGGACATCGATCGGTCATCAGCAGTTGTGTTGGCACCCGTGTGATATAAGGTCACAGTGTGTAATATAACAAAATACTGTTGCAGACAGAAAATCCCAAAAGATAGTAAAAATCAGACAAGCCACACAAAATGGGCTTCTTAACACCTGCCGTAGTGATCATTTAATAATGCAGCGCGCATACATTCCCAAGCAGCACAGAACCGGCAACAGCACCTAGCCACCCACCAAGAGTCCGACATAGAACAAACCATCCATATCCCAAATAGAAGGACATTTTAAGCAAGCCTATGTCCGTATATATAGAGAACTGTGGTTCAATGTCTTGTACAGGGCTTTGAACTTTACTGATTTAATAACAACAATAAAACAATAATAGTGTTTATCAAAATATAGACAACATTGTGGACTGTGGCATGATTTCAAGTACTAAGATGTATAAAGAAAATGCTCAGTAGGCTTCGAACGGGAGATTACTGCGTATGCAATTTGACCGTGTGCCTTTTTGTTTCCATTTGTCCTTTCTTGTGCTTTCGTGTCCCGCTGCAGTTTCTGTTTGGTGATGCTTCTGGCCATAGTTTCGTATTTTTCTTATTAAAATATGGCGTTGAATTTGATTTTTGGCTCCAAGTCCGTTCATAGCGGAGTTTTTCGATCTTGAATAATCAACAATATCTCATTATTTCTCAGTATTCCCCATTTTCACCGGGGCCAATTAAAGCTAGGTTTATTTTACTTCGAATTCACTATTCGTACCATGTCCTGTTCGTTCTAAGGTTATTATCCTTCATTAAGAAATATTGTCGATAAATCAATATCGATTCTATCAATGACAGCTCTACTCCTTGTGTCTATATTATCAATGCACAAAATACTCATTTATTTAAATGTAGTTCATGTAAATGAAAAATGAATGGCCCATGAAAAAAATAATTTTACGTGCATATTTAGAAGGTTGCTTTTCTATAACAAAATGAGGTATTTTTTATTCAAGTTTCATTTTCAGATCTGATGTTCATTGTTTGCATTTTATGTTAATATATGTAAGTTTATCTGCTACAGTAGCACCATGTATGTACATATATGTTTAGTACCCATTTTCAAGTCATGCTGTCTCTTTATATGAATTCCTGATCTATAATGTGGATACTTTTAATTTTTTGCTTTTACAACTGTTTACAATTGTTTTAATTTAATTTCGGAACTTATCAAGTGGGGCTATATATGATTACATGTAATCATAATACACTTGCATTTAGTCATACAATTTGACTGTCTAATGTTTATATAAACCAATGATAGTGCTTTAACCATGTCATAAACCAGGATTTTCCATAGAGTTATTAGATTGGCAAATTTGTCATGCTGGCGGTTTAAGAACAGGGCCAAGTTTGTCATGTTTGTAGTTTAGGGTATGGGCAGATTTGGGGGCAAGTTTTTCCCAACTATTTTGGGTGTGTTAAGTATTATAGACCTTTGTAGATGGCATGAAAGTTTACAGGAACTTTACCAGAGATTTTGGTAATGCTTGACCAGTCTAGAGCATAGGCACATGGTTTCAAATTTTCTGAGTGTACCCATGTGTAGAGAAGGTTGTGCAGCGGCTATGTTTAGCCGTAATGGATATGACGTTACGAAAGGTTGTATAGGGTACAATAAGATAATTTTAAACCATGTGCCTATGGTTTGACGCAGATTTACTGTCCTTGTTTGATACCCCTCCCCCCACGCATTTGATGTTACTTCTGTGTAAAGTACAACTCGGAAATATTTTAATGAATTTTTTCTGAACATATTTGTGTGTGCATACCACTTGCTAGTCTATATAGAGGCTTGGTGCTTAATTGTGCATTTTTGTATATCAGGTACGAAAGGGTCATAAATGTCATGTAATGATATTAAGTTATCAGAAAACATTTGTATTATTCTATTCAATTTGTCCATTCTACTTTATTTTGCTATGTCACTGACATTATTAGTTATAATATTTTATCTGACAGGGCATATGCATTTATTAAGTGTATGTAGTGAAAACATACTTTATTTTTTCTTGCAATTTGTTTTTATTTTTGGCCCTTAAAATTAGTCATTTTGTACTTTTTTCTGTGTTTTTAACCATGTGTCGTCTATTATTCTGTTATGTACATGACATCAGCATTGATCTATTATCAGTAATTGCCTATGAGTGTTCTTGAAAATCCTTCATTTATTTGATTGTTTTTAAGTTTAACTTTAAAACTTTAGCTTATTGCTAAGTTTGCAGTATTTATTGTATGATGGAAGTTTGTGCACAGTCCAAAGTGGTTGTAACCCCAAAGTATTCATAATTTCATTGTATTAATTTGTGCAATAAGATTTTTTTTGCTGACTTTGCAGAATAGTTTTATGCCAACTCAGCAGATTGTAGATAAAAGTAGGTAACCTGTTTCTCAGGGCATGCGTTTTTGTACCATTGTGGTTATGAAAGATTCTTGATACTTTCATTGTGTGCGTTGGGCAACATGAATGCTTACCAGGGTATTTTTTCACTAAGACATTAAGATTGAAACACTCATGTAGACGTAACATATCCGAAATGCAAATTGTCTAGAACATCTTTTCTAATGAATCGAAACAAATACAATTTTGTCCGTATAACATCTGGATTGATGCAATACAAAATGCACAATTAGTCATTACATGATATTCATTCAATGTTTTAAGTTTATTTTTATGACTATTTGGCTGGCCAAGTCTGCTTTTAATATGCCTTGACTTTCTTATATGGTTGTGAACGATCATTGTAGAAACTTTGTTATTTACATACACATGTAGTAGAGAGAGAAGTTTCTATATTGGTACTACTATTGTGATGGTTATATTGGTAAACATTCTAGTCTAGAAACTCGTTTATTGTACTTCTTAACACACTCTCGCCACTTAGTATTGTAATTATGTTCTGTAAGCATAATAGTAAAACTTTGTTCGTCTTTTGCTGAACATTTCTACACCAATATTGTTGCAACGTTTAGTACACTTCTAGTGCCGTTTGTTTACTGACATGTTTATCATTTGCTAGCAATGTTATACAGTCAAACAAGAAACATGTCTGTAAAGACCTTACATGGAAACAACAGAATTTGATCTCTGTGTTGACTGGTGGTCTCTCTGTGTTGACTGGTGGTCTCTTAATAGAAATCGTGATACTCTGTCTACAACTATCCAATTTTATTTTCTATCAAGTCTGTATTATATTGCTATATTAGTAAGATGTGTATTTCTGCAAATGGCATCCAACCATATCATTGTTTTTGAATGAATTTTACATAAACAGACAATTGATTTCATACTGCTATATAGAGGTGAGCAATCATTGAGTACTGATGATTTATACTGATACACTTGTCTACCATACATAATTTGACACGTGAACTATTCGACGATACTAACCTGATCTTGATGATATTTCAAGTTTCGTACGCAGAATATATCAATTCCCGCGAGCAAAGTAAGCAATATCGTAGGGTCCCTACACGACGATTTCTGTTTATTGTAAACGTTGTGTATATATGTGTAATACAATGTACATCCTGGCAGGTTTATACATACATACAGAAAGCTGAATGACAGCATTCACTTTTATGGAAAGGGAAAACTTACACCATCAGACTATATCACTGACATTTTTCTGACCCTGACACTCATTCAATGTATCACTTGCACGATACATTATGTTTTTATTTCAAAGTAAATCCATGTTTTTGTCTTTGTTTTTACATGATGATGCTGGGGCATCAACACTTTTATATGCTTTATGTTTGCATCGTAGTCAGCTATTATGTCATTATATTCTCGCGTTGTTTGAAATTTGAAATGACTGCAAGATTTGTTTAGGCGTAAAATTGAAATGCATCTACCAGTTGTATCGTTCAACCTATGTGGACGTACGACATTTTGTATGATCAATACACGGATACTCTTGCCATACATTCAACAGTTTTACAACTACTAGTCAAAGTGGTGTATGGTTACAATGCAAAGATATCACAATGCTTGATATGTAACTGATTGTTTGTATTTGTAATGTTTACATTTTATTTGCTTTAATAGTTTTATGTATGTAGAATCTCATTACATGTATATGTTATTTTATTGCCATAACGAGGATACCAATGGTCTGTCTTCGACAGCCTTCTATACAACTGTACTTGGTCACTTAGTTTTTACTTGACTATTATAAGTAACATTATTTATGTATGCAGTGTTTGGTTATCAGAAAACTATTGCACACTTTCTTTTTAAAAGCTGTTTACAGGATATAACAATATATCTCCCATTGTACATATAATGATAGCTTGTCCTTTGTAATTGAAGCAATTTGATTTATACTCGGCTCACTCTGATAAATTATGTTTCTGAGTGAAATTTATATGACACTATGATGGAAACGGCTGTCAGTGGTTGAACCCTTTACTCCATAGATACCTAACCCATTCTGATCAGATACTAGGTGCAACAACAGTATACACTATATCACCATACTGGTTATTGGAAAGTAGTTGATGGTTGAATGTAGTTGGTGATCAACCACTGGTGTACACGTCATATTGATTGGGTAGTGGGAGGTGAGGTTATGGAGTAAAGGTTTTAAGCACCCAGTACACAGAGTCATTGTTAGAATGTTAAGTCAACCCCTGTATACTGAAACCACAGTAATCATGTCTGTAGAGGATGTGGATTATTTTTCATGAGATCATAATGTTTGTATTTACTATAAATAAACAGATAATCTTACCTAGTATTTGTTCTTGTTCATCTTTATTGTGTTATGTATATATAATGCGTGAGACATTAATACAATCTGAACGTTGTCCGATGAATGACCGGCACATTTCAAGCGCATTAGGTCGGAGGTCAGGCGGACATCGATCGGTCATCAGCAGTTGTGTTGGCACCCGTGTGATATAAGGTCACAGTGTGTAATATAACAAAATACTGTTGCAGACAGAAAATCCCAAAAGATAGTAAAAATCAGACAAGCCACACAAAATGGGCTTCTTAACACCTGCCGTAGTGATCATTTAATAATGCAGCGCGCATACATTCCCAAGCAGCACAGAACCGGCAACAGCACCTAGCCACCCACCAAGAGTCCGACATAGAACAAACCATCCATATCCCAAATAGAAGGACATTTTAAGCAAGCCTATGTCCGTATATATAGAGAACTGTGGTTCAATGTCTTGTACAGGGCTTTGAACTTTACTGATTTAATAACAACAATAAAACAATAATAGTGTTTATCAAAATATAGACAACATTGTGGACTGTGGCATGATTTCAAGTACTAAGATGTATAAAGAAAATGCTCAGTAGGCTTCGAACGGGAGATTACTGCGTATGCAATTTGACCGTGTGCCTTTTTGTTTCCATTTGTCCTTTCTTGTGCTTTCGTGTCCCGCTGCAGTTTCTGTTTGGTGATGCTTCTGGCCATAGTTTCGTATTTTTCTTATTAAAATATGGCGTTGAATTTGATTTTTGGCTCCAAGTCCGTTCATAGCGGAGTTTTTCGATCTTGAATAATCAACAATATCTCATTATTTCTCAGTATTCCCCATTTTCACCGGGGCCAATTAAAGCTAGGTTTATTTTACTTCGAAT